>CM037091.1:80893027-83293027 GCA_020916435.1 Oxytropis ochrocephala
CTCATATTAAAAATCTTTTATCACATATAAATTACATTACATATACAAACCACAACCACAACATACCTTAAGTAAAAATCTGAAATTTTTGACAAGAATTGCTAAGTATGAAAGAAGAGAGAATTGGAGAAGAAGAGAGAAATTGAGAGAAGAATTGAAGAGAGAATGGGAGAATGAGAAAAAAAAGCGATGAAATGCATAAGTAAGCATTTTAAAGACCGTTGAGCTTACGGCGGAAAATTATAGCCGTTGCATGCTTCTGCGGAAATTTGCATTGGAGACCGAACTCATAATTCTGGCGGAATAATTGACATTCTGCGGAAATTTGAATTTAATTTTTTATTTAATATTGAATAATAATTACTGGCGGAATCTTGACATTATCAGTGGAATCCCATTAAATTTAAATTTAATTTATTTAAAAAAATTCAAATAAAAGCATACACGGGGTTACCCATCTGCGCCTCCACCTCATACATGATTGTTCTTTAGTTGTTGAAGTTTCCTTGATAGAGTAGGTTGCTTGTTTAATTGAACCTTATCTTTGAACCTTCTTCAACTATTTTAACCTTCTTTAACTATTGAACCTTCTCATCGTGAACCTTCTCATCGTGAACCTTCTTATGTTTATTTCTACCCTTGACTTCTTGCATGTTTTGGTCATGCTCTTTGATATGCTTCTTGATAAGCTTTTGAACATTTGAGTAAGAGAGCATTGGTAGAATATAAGCGATCAATGACTATGAGAATCTTCTATATGTAAATACTTGTAGAAACCTTTGATCCATCTAGTCATTAGGTTCTTGGGGCGCCTCTTGATAAGAATTCACTTTAGATGATTTGAACTTTCTCTTGATTGCCTAATGTCTTCTCTTTTCTCTTTGTGAAATTTCCTTATCAACACCTTTGTAATAGTAAAGATAATATGTCTTCATGAAGCTTGCATTACTATTCTTGTAACTTTTGTTGGTGCTACTTTGATTCTTCAATTTGTTGAGAATGACATGCATTGGAATGATCTAATTTGGATTCTAGCATGTCCACTTATAGGAAACACATTCTTTTCAACAAACTCAAGAGCGCCCATTAGTAGAACACATTCAAAATACTTAAGCTTTAGTTCATAAGGTTTGTTATCATTAAAACCATATATCAAAAAGGATTTTTATCTCAGCGAGGTTCGGTTTTTGTGAGACAAAACACAATTTAGGGCCGTTTGGATAGAGCTTTATTTTGAACTTATGAAAAACAACTTATGCAAATAAATAAGTTTTTATGTATTATTCATAAACTTGTCAAGGTAGTTTATGGAAAAATAACTTAGGGAGATACAATTTTTGTTAGTGAGAAGTTATGAATTAACATAAAAACTTACTTATATTCATAAATTGATTTTTATAAGCTCAAAAAATAAGTTAATCCAAAGCACATAAATAAATAATGTCTTCCTTATTTTCTACATATATTGCTTTGTCTAATTTTATTTTGGATATAAGATTTTGCGGTTTGGTTTGGTTACTGTTTTATAATCAAAGCCGCGGGTGAGGCAGAAGCTGCATGGTTTCACGAATAAAAAAAAAAAGAAAGCGTTTTTGCGGTTTTGATTTAGTTTGATTCGGTTTGCGGTTTTTTATGGGTTTGGTTTGGTTTTAAACGCCGCATAAAAGCTTAAGGGATCGAGTGAGTGCGAAAAAGCTTAAAAAAAGCGATTTATTCTGATAAATAAGCTTAAAAGGCTCTTGGTGTAATTTTCTTTGCAACTAAAAAAAAAAAAAAAAGTACAGGATTCCATATTGAGATGTGGCAAGAGACGATCTAAGCAATTGATCGTAACAAACACGTCCTATATACTAGGTTTCATTTTCTTCCACCAATTGTCATTACACAGACAGAAACACCACCACAAAATGAGCAATTACCAGAGAGCACCTCAAGACCCTTATTCTCCTCCACCACCAGGTAATCAATTCTAAAACCCTTCTTCTCAATTACCAATCAATTTCTCCCTCAATTCTCTCTTCTTTCATACTTTTTAATTTCAATTAACAATTCATATTCACAGGTTACGGATCTTCTTATCCCCCACCACAGGGATATCCGATAGCACAACCGCCACAGGGTTACCCATCTGCGCCTCCACCTCCGCCGCACGAAGGGTACGGGTATCCTCCGCCACCGCCTTACGAAGGGTACCCTCCGCCACCTCCACCTGGTTATGCAGGGTACTCGCGTCCACAATATGAAAGCTACCAAGGCTATTTCAGCGAAGGGTATCCTCCACCACCTCCTCCTCCCAATTACCATTGCCACCATGTTCAGCATCACCGTCACGATAGTTTTGGTTGTGCTTCATTCTTCCATGGCTGGTATATTTTCTTTTCTTTTTATCGTTACTAATTTATTTATTATCGTTCTATTTCCCCCAATTTGATGATTAGGTTTAGAGGGTTATTTGTATGTGGCTTTTGTTTGACCTTGAAAGTCTCATAGCGCTGGCTTCTGACTTTCGTTTCGTCTTATAAAATAAAGTAATAAACGTTTTAGAGAAATATAATTGTGATATTAGAAACAGGATGTGAGGCCTTCAATAATCAGACAGCGTGTTTGGCTTACTTGGTTAAGGAGTTTTGGCCTGGTTCTGTATCCATCAACTTGCAAGGATCAATGCTCATATGTCTGTCCGTTGGACTCTCGAGTTGAATCAAAATTCTAAGAGTTTACAACTCTTTTTTTTCCGATAATTGAAAGAGTTTTATTGATAACACCTAGCACAAACAAAATGTAGAGGCTATAAGAGAAAATATGCTCAAGGCCAAAATACACCAGCCCACCCAAGCAACTCCCTCCCAGAAGACAAACACAGTGTAGGGCCAATCCTAAACTAGTGATGTTCAAAACCAAAATATAGCTAAAACTTGCATTCAAGTCTCTAGTATTGCACACCACCATTCCAAAACTCTAGAAAACACCAGTAAACACCATCAAGTTATCACAGGTGGACTTGCATAGAATTGCAACTAGAAAACATGAACAAACCCATGCGATGAACCCAATAGGCCAACAAGGTTAATGAATCCAACTCTGATGACTTAGCTAAATCCAGCTCCAACAAGACCCCATTCTCACCATCCTTTTCACTCTCTAGTAATCTTGAGCCTTGTAGATTGTACCTTTGTCCATCGGTTTGAACATGTTATGCTCTTTTTGTTTTCCAAGTTGTGACCTAACTTGTAATTTAAGAATTTGTCCATCAATTTTGAATTGTGGTCCCCAGTCCCATTTGGTCTATCAACCCGTCCTAGTTTATTTTATTAATTGCTTGTAGAATATTTAAATTTTGTAAATGTGGTTTGCTTTCTCACTAAGTTAAAATTTTGAATATTTACTACCACAAAGTAAATTGTGTTTTAATAATATGACAGATGTTTTAAACATCTTTTTAAGAAACTCTTGTGAGTCGATCAGTTGAATTTATGAGGATTCCACAAGTTTAAGTAGACTTCAGACTTCTGAGTTTGACAATCTTACATATGCATATTAAAAGGTAAAGAATGTATGATACAGCCAAGTGAAACAAAAAAGAAAGGAACAAAGTCAACTTAGGACCTAATACAATGCAAAGTCATAGATTATACTTATAATATAATACACTATAGAAGCTAACAATAGAATACAGAGAAATTCTTTTTGTTTTTGGCCAAGGAAAAGCAAAGAAGAATCAACCAAAGAAATTTCACAGCAAGTGAAAGCTTAGCGCTGACACAATTTGCAACCCTGAGTGATTAAAAATTAGGCGACCTTCAAGTTTGGAGAAAAAATGCACCCTTTATGAGGTTTATGTTGTTAATATGAGGCAAGTTAGCCCCGAAAACTATTGTTGGAATTGGAAATAATGGTTACGATAAACTACCCAAGATACATGTGAAGTCAAAGATTATAATACGAAACCACATAACAATAGCATGTAGATAATAGAATGTAGCAAGTAATGCAGCACAACCTGACCCGGAGTTTGCAAAAAAAACACCTTGTATGGTGTTTAAGAGGTTAAAATGAAATAAGATAGTCAATGGCTGGTCAACACTGATGTGGCAATCAACTTTCTATGTTGACATAGTGGTCAATGGTCAAAGCTAATGTAGCCAGGGTTCTATGGTGTGTTTGGATTTCATTTTGGAGAGTTCAAACTTGCATTTTAGTCGTTCCATCAAGAGAGATGCCATTTGAGCTCTTTCAAAATGAAACTCAAATACACCACTAGTGGCTAGGGTGTGTAGGGTTGCACAAAGGGTATGTAAAGCCTGCACATGAATCAGTGGTAGCACATGGGATCACATCCGATGTTTGATGGCTGCAAAATTTCACAACAGGGAAAATCAATAGCATCAAACCCAATGACGGGTTATCATCCTTGAAAAGTTATTGCAAGTTGGTATTGGATAGTATCACTTAGTGCTAGTTTAGCAATCTGTTAGCAATCTGTTATTAGTTGTAAATATTAGTTTCAGTTTGTTATTTTCAGTTAGAGTTTTCTGTTATGATGTACTCTATGACAGTTAGTAATCTAACTGAATTCTTTTATATCATATCCCATAGGAGCTGAGCATAAATACTCTCCCTTGCAATCATTTTCATTCTATCAAAATAATTCTTTCTTTCACTTGCAATATGAATTTACATATCCTCTCAAAGTTCTACATGGTATCGGAAGCACTTTAAACACCACCACCGTGGTCTTCTCCTCTCTCTTCCGCTTTTCTTACGCCACTCATAGCGTCGCTCCGCCCACTTGATGACTCTGCGGTGAACCAAAACCCACCTCATCTACCTTTAACTACAAATTTCTGTCAAGCTTGATGAACAAAACTATCTTGTATGGTTGCGACCAAGTCGAACACATGCCAGCGCTGCCGGCTTCATCGTTTACTGTGTTTCCCGCAAATTCCTCCATAATACTTATGCGATGAAGATCGTATGAACAACATTGAAAATCACGCATCGGTTCACGGGAAGCGCAAGACCCGACTCTTCTTTGGCATAGTTCTGGCGTCCACTTCTCGGCCATTCTCCCCGCCGTCGCCGGTTGCAAGCATACATTTCAATTGTGGGAGGCGATCCATCGATCCTTTCAATCAAAGACTAAAGGCACGCGGCGCGGCGATTCTGACGCAATTAAGAACTACGAAGAAAGAAATTCTTCGATCTACGAATTCTTAGCAAAGATCAAGCATTTGGCTGATTTTTATATCAATTGGTGAAAGCGTCTCGATTCAAGACCGAGTTGATGTAATCTTGGAAGGTCTCACTCACGATTATGATTCTTTGGTAACCACTAATCAATTCCAAAATTGAATGGTTTCATTTAGAAATCAAGTCCTTACTCCTTGCGCAAGAAAGCGCCTCGAGAAATTGAAGGTGTTGATGAAATTGCTACCCTAAATCTCGCACAATCAAACCCTAAATTGACTCACAGAGTCGATTCGGCGCCTCGGGCAAATTACACTGCTAATGACAGTGCAGAAGCGGGTCGGGTCAGCGGTGAAACAACAACTACAATCGTGGCGATGGGGGCGCGGTGGGCGTCGCGATGGTCGCGGTTACGGCGGAATAATGTCACGTGTCAAGTTTGCAGCAGAGCACGGACCACGATGCCGTCTTTGTTATCACCGATTTATTGCGCATATGGCCGCCCGCGAGCGCAATGTATCCTGCGGAAACCCGTATCGGTATGTTCGTCCATCTCTCTCTGCTACTCCTCTTGGCCGCAATGACATCCCTCTACTCGACCTCGAGCTAACTTCACCAATTACTTATGGTGGGAATCCCTGCAAAATAATTTCATGGATCATTTTGCAACTGACAATGTGACTAGTCTTCGGCACCTCACGGAGCGGCACCACCACGCTTCTCATTTGGAGAATATTTTCTTGAAAGCAGCGATCAAGGTTTGCGGTTCAATCTCTAAGTTCTTATTCTTTTCCTCACGATTAATCCTAAACACACTTTACACAAAAGATGTTCTTCGTGTCCATAACTTTAAACAAAAATCTCACTTTAGTGTACACAAATTTGCTTTTGATAATAATTGTTATGTGCAATTTCACCACTTTTCATTACCTTGTGAAATCACGGTCAATGACCAAGTTCTACTTCACGGTAAAATTTGGTCTGCGAGGGCTTTATCCGCTTCCATACAACTATGCCATCTCGAATGTCTTTACCATACGTGAATTCCATTGTATCACGTACACCTGATTTACTTTACTTGGCATAATCGTCTAGGGCATCTAGTGTAGACACGCTTAAATCATGTACTCAAATCTTGTAATTTGTCTACTTTCCAAAGGAATAATGAATCTTTTTGTGTATCTTGTTGTTTGGCTAAGTCTCGAAATTACCTTCCACGTCTTACGAAGCTTGTTTACTAACCTCTTGAATTAATCTTTTGTGATCTTTGGGGCGGACCGATGACTTCTTTGATGGGTTACAAATATTACATTTCCTTTGTTGATGCGTTTAGTCGATTTACTTGGATTTATTTTCTTCATGACAAATCTGAATCTCTTACAATTTTTAGGCAGTTTAAAGCTTTGGTAGAACTCAATTAAATCACAAAATCAAAGCCATACAATCAGGTTTGGGAGGTGAGTTAGGCCGCTTCAAACAATATCTTCTTGACACAGGGATTGAGCATCGGTTGATTTGCCCGCTGCTCACCATCAAGCGGCGTGGCGGAGCATAAACACGGGACATATCACGAAATGGGTTTGGCTCTGCTTTCCCGTTCCTCTTTACCTTATTATTTTTGGGATCATGCTTTCCCCGTACATTGTATACCTTATTAGCAGTTACCTTCCTCTCACTCTAAAAGTATCCCACTTTCACATGGTCTACAATGAAACCCCCACGATTACACCTTTCTCTCGTGCCTTTGGGTGTGCTTGCTACCCAACTTCTACGGACCACTATAATAACCCCAATTCAATATAAGTCCAAATGATGTATCTTTTTAGGCTACTCACCCTCTGCATCGTGGCTTCTGAGTGTCTTGATCCTCAGGTCGACTTTACATATCCAAAGATGTGATTTTCAATGAAACACACTTTCCATACCAAACTCTCAGACCCACCACATCACGAACCTATCGCCGCCTCCTACTGCGTTCCTCTATTTCACCTCTCCATGTGAGTGCTCCTCTATAAACCCATCTCGACCATCCTCACCACACACATGACCAGCTCACTCCATCACACCATTTAATCCTCCTCCCGCCTCTCCACACCGCACCATCGGGTCACCTCACCTCGATCCACACCTATGTCTCTCCCGTACACTGCTCTCCTACTTATTGACCACTTAATCTTCCCGCTTGACACTGATCTTCCTCTCCACCTTCTATCTCAAGCCTTTCGTCCCATTCTTACTAGGTCTAAAGCAGGCTCTGCAAACCCCCTCATTTCCTTACGCTAATGTCACTTACTCTTGAACCTTTTTTTGTTGACCGGGCACTTGCTAAACCTTGTTGGGCTAAAGCGATGCAAGATGAATTTAATGCTTTGCGAGGATAACAAAACATGGCAAGTGGCGCATCTTCCTCTGTGAAGCGTGCCATCGGTTGCAAATGGGTGTTTAGGATCGAGGGAGAACCCCAGATGGTTCCATTCAACGCGATATAAGGCTCGCTTGGTGCCGCGAGGTTTTAATCGAGAGATATAGGGCCAGTTATCGCGACACTTTTTCACCGTTGTTCGTCAGGTTACTATAAGAATCATCCTCATTTATTGCTCTCACACTCGAATGGTCCATTAAGCAATTGGATGTCAATAATGCCGCCGTACATGGCATTCTACATGAAGATGTTTACATGCAACAACCCCTGGCTTTGCCATTGGTGACATGAGGCGTGGTTTGCAAACTTCAAAAAGCGTCTATGGGTTGAGCCGGTGTTATCAAATCGGGATACATATCGTGTATCGTTAGGACCATTTTCTGAATCGTGTATCGTATCGTGTATCGTATCGTAAGATACATGAACAAAAAAATATATAACATTTTTGACTACCTCCTTTTTCTTCTTTGCTTGACTCATAGTGAAAGTAACCGGGAAGGAAAGCAAAGGCGAAAGGCGAGTTGGAAGGAAACAAGCGAAGAAGGCGATGCTTGAAAGAGCGAAGAAGGCGATGCTTTGAAGGAGCGAAGAAGACACTCCATTTTTGAGTTTCGGTTGTGACTTGTGACACGTTTCTGATTTTGAGTGGAAATGAATGAAAACGCAGCGTTTCCTGTGTCAATTTGATTGGAAACATGTAGAGGAAACGTGTAGAGGAAGCCAAAAAAGCAAAAAAAAAAAACAACGACCCCAAAACTCTGCGTTTCAACAACCTTCAAAAACAACGCCTCGAAACCCAAAGCGCGGCGTTTCATTTAATCCCCAAAACACACCGTTTCATATCATCACTCCCAAGCGCGGCGTTCCCATCCGGCACGCCGTCTTCTATCTACAAGCTTTGAAGCGCGCATCGTGAAAAATCGCGAGCAAACCTTACAAATCTAGGCTATCTGGCGGGTGGTCGGTTGCGAAATGTTTCGGAATCGTGCGAGGCGAATTAGAATCGCGATTAAGCGATTCGTGCGCAAGCGATATGACCAGCGATTTGCATCGTTAAGCTCGATTTTCAAATCGTATCGCGAGTTGTATCGTGCGATACATCACGATACTAACTTCTTTGGTTCAAAACAAGCCCCTCGGGCTTGGTATGAAAACCTCACAAAGCTCTCTACTCCTTTGGTTTCACTCGATCAAATGTGACCCTCTCTTCTCTTATTCAATAGTAGTGGTGCCAAATTTATCTTCTCGTATATGTTGATGATATTCTCATCACGGGTAGCTCCTCCACGGCGAGTTCAACTAGTCATCGACAAGCTAAATGCTCACTTCTCATTAAAACAACTTGGGGACCTAGATTACTTCCTTGGCATTGAATGTGCCCGAACTCCCGATGGAGGTTTATCTCTTTCTCGAAGCAAAGTACATTCGTGATTTACTTCGTAGAGTTGGCATGGATAGTTGCAAACCCATCTCTACCCCTCTCACTGCCAATTTGAAGTTGTCTCGTCCGGGGCAGATTTCTTTGAAGATCCACCTACTACATAGAAGCATTGTTGGAGCCTTGCAATACGTCACTATCTGCGTCACGAACTTGGGTACTCTGTGAACAAAGTTTGCCAATTTATTACTCGACCTCTTATCTCTCATTGGTTTCTTTGTCGAAAGGATTCTTAGATACTTAAAGGGAACCACGGACCTCGGCTTGACAATTCAACCGACCACGGTGCCTATCCTCTTGCATCCGTGCCTTTTGTGATCTTGGTTGGGCCTCGGATGTTGATGATAGGCGTTCCATACGGTGCTTGCATATACTTTGGTCCCGATCTCGTATCACGGTGGTCGAAAAAGCAAGCGTTGGTTGCAAAATCATCTGCTGAGCGAGTACGCAACCTCGCTCTTGCTGCCCACGAGAAGTTCTTTGGGTACAATCCTTGCTTCATGAGCTCAAACTTTCCATCCTGCTCGGTTATGATACGTGATAACCAAAGTACCATTGCTCTTAGCCATAACCGGTTTACATAATAGAACTAAACATATGGAACTTGATATCTTCTTTGTCCAAGAAAAGGTGCTCAACAAGTCTCTAGTTGTCTCCTACGTTCCCACACAAGCTCGGTGGGTGACATACTAACAAAACCTCTCAGCAAACATACTTTCTGCTTATTAGAGACAAGCTCAGAGTGCTAAAACCCACTGATCTTGCAGGGGAGTATTGGATAGTATCACTTTAGTGCTAGTTTAGCAATCTGTTTGCAATCTGTTATTAGTTGTAAATATTAGTTTCAGTTTGTTATTTTCAGTTAGAGTTTTCTGTTATAGCGTACTCTATGACAGTTAGTAATCTAACTGAATTCTTTGTATCATATCCCATAGGGGCTGAGCATAAATACTCTCCCTTGTAATCATTTTCATTCAATCAAAATAATTCTTTCTTTCACTTGCAATATGAATTTACATATCCTCTCAAAGTTCTACAGTTGGGGAAGCAGTAATGACCAACACAGTTCCAACCTTTCTGATGAGTTTCTCTAGTTTTCCGCAAGGTGCAACTGTTTTGTACGCAGATTTGTTACTCTAAGTCTAACAGTTGTCTTAAAACCATGAAAGCTTGAAGTTTGTGAAGGGCATGAAAATCTTGCCTGGAACATAGTGTGGTGGCAGGATCATAATTAGTTCCACGTACCAATCTGATGCAAAACAATAAACCTAGAATACTCCTCTGGCTAGGTTATCAGATACTCTGTCATAGATGAAATCTTGATATTATAATAATGTAGAAAATATGTCAGTTGTCTTGGAATGTGGGTCGGGTCTAACTCAACCCTACAAAACCAGCGTTCTATTCAAGAAGTTGTTTATACTGATGCCGATGGTCTATTTATGGACCTAACATAATAAAAAATTGTGATTGGATAACCTTGTGTTATAATGGACTAAGATGATCAAATCAAACATAGGATAATTCTCTAAGCAAATCTTCTTGAATCAAAATCCAAAAACTACTTTCTTAACTTACATCACTTACCTTGGGTTGTGAAGATGAAACACGTTATACAACATCAATTAGCAGAAAATAACTTATGCTGCCAACTCACCAGTATACAGTATATATTAACTAAGAACATGAGTGTGCAATTCTAAAGGCCTAATCATTGGTATTTTGGAAGAAGACAGCAGTGCACATATTATGTTTATTTACTGTTAAGTGGAGCCTGCATTAGCAACACAATAACGACCTCTTAACCAAATGAAATAGTTTCCATTTATGTTCTAAACACCATGGCTCGATCTAACAATAGGAAATAAATCATCATACAACTCTGACTTTAGCTAAATAAATTACAGCTGTTCTGTACCTCTCCATGCAAGCCATAGATATATCCCTCTTCATATGACCAAGGAATAACCGTTTAGAGGTCCACTTGACCAAATTGGGTAACATTATGTTAGACTAAAAGTGTTGCTTAGATTTTATTTTCTTCAACTTTGTGAGTTATGTGCACAAACCCAGATTAGAATCCACCAAAAAAGGCCAGCTTTGGGAAATTCATCAAGCAAATACTTAATTTCAATTAGAAATTGGTAAAGAATAGAAAGAGTCAAATTCTCTTTATTCATTGAAGTCGGCTTCCTGTATTGTCTTTCTTTACCAATTTCTTATTAAACATCAAATTTGGGACCATTAGATTGAAAGAAAATCAAGGGTCAAAAATTGGTTGTAAGTTGCATCTCTCTTATGAGCCCAGCTCTTTTTATTCAAAACAAAATGCAAATTGCATTCTTTTTTGGTTCATTAATGAATTCATTTTTGAGTAATTTGTCCAAATTGATCAATACTAAG
The DNA here is from genome assembly GCA_020916435.1 of Oxytropis ochrocephala. Lineage (NCBI taxonomy): Eukaryota > Viridiplantae > Streptophyta > Magnoliopsida > Fabales > Fabaceae > Oxytropis > Oxytropis ochrocephala. Next base: position 80,904,478 of record CM037091.1, read on the forward strand.
CCAAGCTTTGATTTGGCAACATTGATTGTCAACTGGTCTAATAAACTATCAAAGTATAGGGAGAAACATTTCATGTCACACTATACAAGCTTTCCTTAATGTGGAGAAATAATCCATTTATTTTTCTAACATATGATTAGACTATTATATTTTATACAATTGTTATATTTCAGCTGGAAATATCAATTTGTAATTAAAAAAATCGTATGAAATCCATTTGAAGTTTCTGTTTAATATTATTTGTCCTTTTTTAAAACCTTATTGGTAATTTGTGAGTAAGATTCCATTGTTGGTTTCCATGTGCAGCTTGACAGCGCTTTGTTGCTGTTGTTTGCTAGACGAGTGTTGCTTTTGATGATCACATTAAAAGTTGTATCTTCAAGTTTGGTGCACTTGGATTGGTTATAGCACTCTGGAGAAATGTTGCTCTAATGTCATGTTTGATTTGTGTGCGGGATCTGGTCAGTACTAGTCATTCTTGTAACTATTGGTTTTTACCCTTTGCCCCCTTTTTGGGTTGTTCATAGTTTCTGTGATGTGGTCTTTGTGAATTTCTCTGTATGAACGCTTAATATGTTTGGGAATTTGTAAACAACAGTTGTTGTGTGGAATAACAATATTACATAAGGAAAATTCTTTATAGTACGAAGCGCTTATTTTACGAAAAAAATAAAGCTTTGCATCAGCACACTACCCTGTGATTTCTCTCAGATAGCAATTTCACTATTCTGTTTTTTTAATAAACCGACACATTGCTTCTGATTTATGACATTTCGTATAAGAAATTGATCGTATTAAATAGCAGGGTTCGTTGCATAAACCTTATCATCTCTGATTCTTGGCACAGCAAGATTAAAGAGCAATATATGTTAGCACATATGATATGGCTCCGTTCTAAAGGCTTTGTTAGTCGAATACTGTTTTCACAGTAATGAAAGTCAAATTAGAATATAAAGTTAGATGTTGATAAAAAAAAATAAAGTTAGATATCTCTAGTTTTAGAAAATTTTAAAGTCAAGTGTGATCGAAATCTTTTTAATAATAATTTGTAATATTTCATAATGTTCAACATTTTGTCAATTTTTTTTTTGACGTAATAACCTTAATTATTTCTTAAAGAAATAAAAAAAAAGGGCCTTTTAATAACTATTGTTACTATTTTTTAGATTTGTTAGAAATGCTAATGGTTAAGAGTTGAATAATACCCCTCCTTAACTCTTCTATCCTTCCCAGCCACCAAGTCAAGTTTATCACTCCAAAAACAAGTCTTTGATTGAATAAGTAATGATGAAATTAGTATTAGTTGAGTTGAATTTAAATATGAACTTATAATTTGTGTTACAATGTGAGAGACGTGATTTCACTAGAAAAAGTAAATAATTTTTCGTCAAAAATAAGTACTCATGAATTTCGTACTATTAACTATAAAGAATGACGACCTAACCACATCATATATAAAGGTAAAACATACCATACCTATACTCGAGTACAAGGAATAATATATATTATATGCTATATAAATATCAAATTGTACTATTGTCAAAAAAAAATCAAATTGTACAACAAACGATTGAGAAATATAAGTTAATTTGTTAGCTTTAATAAAAAAGATAGATAATGGTCAGATTCCAAATTAAATTGAAAAGACGTGGAGGTTGGATAAGTTGACTTCATATCGACTATATGAAAGCAAGTTTTCATCATTCTAGTGTCTATTTGTTTCCAAGTTCAAAATAGAACCCAAACAATGTTCATATTCATATGATACAATGAAACCTGTACTCAGTTGATTGGACATGTAATCAAACAATCATTATATTTTCTACAATGATTCTTAGATGTAATAAATTTTAGCCAAAGTATGTCGAACTTTTTACCTTTATAATTAAAAATATGCTAGATAGTCCAAATTTAACTGATTGTTCATGAGACAACATAAGTTGACATTCTTATTAACTGTTGATTATATAGCAATTACTTATCATTTCATTTGTAAACAGGCTTTTTTCTCACCAAGTTTTACAGTTCAACACAACATACATGGAGGGTGATGAAAGAACAATATTGTAGAGAAGAACAAAAGAGTCGGAACATATTAATAAAGTGGCATTATGAAAAAACATCTAATATATGCATAAAAACTAGCAAAGTGCGTAGAAATAACAAACCACTACATATTATCCAGCTAAAATTGCATTAATCAGTCAACCTAAACAAGTACAAACTGCTTCATAACAAGAAATTAAATGACCTACTACAATGCACCTACAAAGTCCATACAAATTCCGGTGCATCTCTCCTGTTCCCAGCCAATGTACGATACAAATACATCTTCTCTACTCTCTGCCCATCTTCCAGATTACAATCTTCCTGTTCATTCTCATTGAATATCTCCACATTCAACCTCGGCATCTTCGTCGCTAGTACCTTAGCAGCTCCCACAGTCACTTCACAGGACGACATCCAAAGGGATCGCATTGTCTCATACTTCCCTACGTCCGTCAGAAGTGCCGCGTTTCCAAAAGGGCAGTCTCTTATCTCGAGCTTCCTAAGCTTCTTGCATCCATTCAACACATACAGCATTCCCTTATCACTCTCTCCGGCAAATGCAATCGACAACATTTCAAGCTGCTCAGCATACATTCCAATGTAAAGGAAAACTTGGTCGGTTAGTTGACCGGAGAGTGATAGCCGCCTCAGTCGCCTGCATGATTGGACAATCGCACCAAAACCTTCATCCAGTGGCTGCATTGTATCAGGGTCAGGTTTTGTTGCGTCAAGGATACACAGCCTGAATCGAATAAAATTTGGGCAGTTCTTGGCCACGGTTATGAGGGCAGCATTTGTCATCTGGTGGCAGAAGTAGAGCAGTGAGTGAAGCTTGGGACATCCCATTGATATTGCAACCAGTCCCTTTTCTGTGACAGCTGCAGGATTTCCAAAAGGAACAGATGGAAATACCCTCAATTCTTGTAAGTCTTTACATGTACTGGCTACAACACCTAGTCCTTTGTCTCCAATGCAATCCATTATCTGCACAAAGTCCAGAAATTACAACGTAAGAATTAATAATACTACCTCCGACCCACTATATAAGACATTCACCAATGTAAGAATTAATAATACTACCTTCGGTCCACTTTATAAGAGATACTGCACATTTTAGTTTATTGAATAATAACTGATGTATCTGGTCTATTCGGATTACATCAACTATTCAATGAACCAAAAACTACACTGTCTCTTATAAAGTGCCTGAAAAAGTAGTATTGACTAATAGGGAATAAAAACATTTAAGTATGATATATTTACCCATAAGCGTTGAAGTTTCCCGCAGTGGCGAATCAGTTTTATCAGTTCACTGCCCTGAATGCCTGCTGCATAGCTTAAGTTCAAGGAAGTTAAGTTCCGGCAAATTGGATATATAGCAGCAAGGCAGTGAGGAGCAGTTTCCAAAAACCCTGACAAACTGGTTATTGACTTGCACTTTAGAATGGTAGCCTTCAGCTTCGAGTAGGAATCTGAGTCAGTATCATGGATAAATGATCCAATACCCAAATCCATTAGCTGAGGTGCTCGCGCAAGTATCTTTTGCAGCGCATCAAGGGTCACAGAACGGTTTAACCTTAAACTCTTGAGGTTAGGAGATCTTGCCACAAGTCTCTCAAGAGCTCCCAAACTAACCTCTCCTTTAAGGCAAGCAAAATTAAGAGAGACAAGTGATGTACAGCAATCGGGAAAGCAGCTTAACCATTGTCCTTTGTGATCATCCACTTCATTTTCTTGCAGATCCAGTTCCCTAAGAAACCTACATTTTTAAACAAAAACACAAGCCACGTGGGAAGTCAAGAACACATTCTTAACATCCTGCAGACCAATCTCAATCAGCAGAACAGATTTCTCAACATCATTCTTCCCTGTCTGAGCACTAGTAATAACACATACAAACAAAATATTCTGGAGACATTTTTCCAACAAAAAACTTCAGTCACAAAAAATTCATAAATTGACATAAAATTTAAAAACTATCAATCAACTTCTCAATACTTGTGTTACTCTTGAAAACTAGTAACACTTTGCTTACCTACTTAAACTCCTTCTCTTACTTGCAGCCACAAAATACAAGCAAACAATCAACTAACTAGCAAATATCCAAAACAAATTGAATCTTAGACAGTATAAGACAAAGACATCACCAATCAGAAATCCACTATATGTACCTTCAACAGTACAGCTTCCAAAACACAAAACAACATGAAGCCAACATAATTGTACAGACAAAATCCATAACATAATGAAAAAACAACAAAAACTTCAGATCAAGACTACTATAAAACAACAGAAACACAATAGTCAACCCAACAAGTCATTCTCACCTGCAATTAGCAGCAACAGCAGCAAGGCCATCAGTAGTGAACCCTTCACAGCTAACAAGAACTAAAGACTTAAAGTTCACAAAAGACCGAGAAAGTAGCTCAAGGCTCTCATCAGAAACCACCATCCTCTTCAACCTAAGTTCCTCCAATCCAACCTTAGCCTTAGCCAATGCTTCAATCCATGGATACACAAAACCACCCCAACCATGAGGAACCAAACTAAAGTCAGCAAAATGAGGTTTTCCCTTCAAAGTTAAAGATTTAATAGCTGGAAACCTCTGAATCAACCTCTCAGGACTAATGGAATAACAGTTCCCTATAAAAACCTTCTGCCTTGTACATCTCTCTATTCTATACCAACTTTTGCACACTAAAGACAGAGCATTTCTATCACTGTGTGTCACTACATAGTCAAATACATGTTCTATCACCTCATCTGGAAAATAATTCATCATTTTTTTTTTCCTTTCTCTCACTCAAGAGATCCAAATTCCCCAACTTTCCCGGAAAATCTTCATACTCCAACAAAAGGTTCAAAAAAAGGTTACAAAAAAACACGTGTAAAAAACCAAGATCTAAAAATAGATCTTGTCTTGCTCAAACTAGAGTGAGATAACAAGATCTTCAAATCTATAACTAGAACACAATGAAAATCTAGAACATGATGAAATGAAAGATCTATAAAACAATAACCTAAAGTAATTCCTAAATCCCTAAAAAATAAAAATTGAAAATTTTACTTTTTCAGCTTGGATCTGCTAGTAGAGTAAAACGATAACACAAAATTTCTCAGGAAAATACACTCACAGAAAGAAAAAAAATTGAAAATGGCGTCGAAGAGAAGAAAGACAAACAGAAATTTATGGATGATGATATCTGATTTTTGAAGTTGGATAGAAGATAGATCTGAGAAAATCTAAGTTATTGAAGAAACAATAATTACATTATTATACATTACAACACCTAAAGAGGTGAGTTCAGAGAGAGAGAGAGAGTGAGGAAAAGAAAAGAAGTACGAAATCAAAATTCTACTTGCTTTGTTTCATTTCAGTCACATGGCTCATGTTAAAGCCATAAAACTCAGAGTCAGAGAGAGAGCTGATTCTCAAACTCAATGAGTTAAGTGTGAAGAATTATTTAACCATGGTTAGATGATCTAAACCATGATGATGGGTTTGGAGGGTTTGAATCGAACGGTGGACGTTGATGTTGATGATGGGATATTGAGAGAATCTTGACCGTTGAGTGGGTTAACATGCATGTGTCTTTGTCACTGCTTTCGAAGTGAGCCACCCCCTCTGCCAAAAGTATTGCACCCTGTGATAAAAAGAGAGTGCGAGGAGAGAAAAAAAAATGGGTAACGACAAATAGAAAACGACTGTCGGATTATTCACACCTGGTTTTGAGGTAAACTACGTAAATGCCATGGTTTGGTCTATAGGAGATAAGATCGAAAAGAAAAAAAGATCACTCGTCATGAACCTTCTTGGAGTAGAATCACAAAAAATAAATAAATTAAACCTCTTTTTTTTAAAAGAAGAAGAATGATTGGTACTTATTTTTCTTAAAGTTTCTGTAAATAATTATTGGATGTTTTTTTTATAGGCAATTGTTAGTAGGGTGGGGGAAATGTTAATTTTAGGATTTGAATTCAGAGAACTTTCTTATTGCAGACTTATTTGGTCTTATTTCCTTGATATCTCTTGCATTTCATGAATTGAAATTTCCTACTTTAGGATAATTATTAGATGTTTTAATTTAGTTTTAAATAAAATAAAAATAATAATACGGATGGTTTATTTAAATTTAATTTAATTTAATTTATATCTATGATATATGTATGAAACTATCTACTTAATTCTGAGTTGATACATCACTAAAAATGTTGGTCAATTCGTAACCATCAGTTTGTAAATTGATAACCAACTAGTACTGAATTTTATTGATGATGGCTATAAAAGCTTATGCAATATATGTATATAAATTAGGCTCATTTAAATTATTGTTGTTTTTATTTTTTAAAATTAAATCTCTTAACTTGTTTAACAGTATTGTTGCAATATTAATTATTAAAATTTAAAAATATGTTTTTAAAATTAGTTTTTATAAGCGATGAATAGATGATTTATTGATGGAGCATTAAGAGTATTCGAGCGAACACCAAATCAAAGTCAAAAATTGTTAATGCATAATAGGGCTTTATTCCACCACGACAACAGGAAATAATTAGAACGACTATCCACACATATATAAATAAACTAACTCTAAGACAAACATTTTACTGAACAACAATAGAGTCACTACTAACTTCCTCCCCTCTAAACAAAAGTTTACTATGTCTTAGCAAAATCTGTACACCAGCACGTCGCCAACATGGCGTCGTCAACAACACTTCACTATCACAGGTATCAGCAATAGCTTGATCCAATGCATTTAATTCCTTGATCACAATATCAATTTTTAAGCCAACAAGGCTGAATACCTCTTTGTTCCAACTACGAAGCCTCTCTTTTAACATCTTCATTTTCTCCTTAACAATAAAAGCTTTGTTACCTACAACATCAAAACTATCCCAACAACTTTTCACATAAGGAATGAACTCCTTATGTTCCAACCAACCATTGATAAACTGAAAGGGTTTGGGACGTCAATTCTTAAATGGTCATAGAAGCCAAATAGGACAGTGATCGAAAATATCCTGATTCTCTATCTATTGACCCGAAGCATTCCAAGAGCAGTTAACCCATCCGAGATGAGAAACCCGTCAAGTCCACTCATAGATATACCCTCCAAACATATCTAAGAAAATTTCTTACCAGACATATGAACATCAAACAATTCCATATCAGCTATGAAGTTATTGACATCTATGATTTCCTATGTAAGCCTCTATGATTTCCTATGTAAGCCACCCTCCACTCCTACCCTTTCTTTCCTCTACACAAATTCTGCATTAAAATCCCTGACAAGGCACTGCTCCCGATAGAGATCTTTCGGTTCATCACTGACCTCGGCGTTTATCAATTGATCGTTCTGATCTATCGATGTAGTACTTTAGCTCGGTCATTTGAATGTCTTGGTATCGGAGTCTTGGTCGGCGCTGGGTGGTACTGCGAAGATACTCAGGCGCCCAGTCGGCCAATCAATAGTGAATAGTGAATAGTAATAAATAGCGTACCTAGAACCTTGAGATTCGTGCCATATTTATAGCGATAGTTATTGGGCCATATTGGGTTGCATTGGGCTTGAGCCCACTCGAGCGATTGCCCCCGAGCACGGGTCATTGGTAGGCGGGCTAAGGCTTGATTTGTTGCCCAGAGATCTTTGGGAAGAAGCGATCGGTTGAATTACCCCGTAATTACGGCGGTGGTAGCGGCCATGAAAAAATTATCGACCTTAATGATGGGTCGCTCGGTCGCTTCGACTACCGCCGAGGAGCCATAAGTCTTGGCGGCGGCCGGTTGAATGGCGTGACTTCACATCTTAGAGGTGGCGCTTGGCCTCCCAGGTGTGCCTCTTCGTTTTCCCCAAAATGAGTGCGGGGAAGGTGAAGAGATCGTCTCTTCATTTTTGGGCTGAAGTGTCTATTGGCTATATATAAGGTGGTGGGGTTTGAAGGAAACCACACTTCACTCTCCATTCATTCTTCGCTCACGAAAATCGGAAAGCGACCTCATTGGCTCATTTGTCTCCGATTCGTCGCTCGCTCGAGAGCGGCTCGCGCGTGCCCCTGCGCCGTTTCATCTACCCGGCCTTTCGGGTAACACGAGCGTCCTTCTTTTAATTGCTTATTTTCTTGAAATTTCAACTAGCGGAGGGTAGCGGTCGGGGGCGACCGGTCGCCCCCCTGCGCGGTGTGTGCTTGATCTTGGCCGCCTCCCCTCTGCGGGTTTACTCGGCGGACGAAGCAAACTCGCGCATCTGCAGCGGCGGCCGTTTCGATAGCTAAAGCAATGGCCAGCCAGAGCTCTGCTCGGCAAGATCGCCTTCGCCGTCAGAAACGAATCACCCGAGAATTTCTAGCCCCAGGCAGGCGGTCGTCTTCAAAATCTCGAGAAAAGATCACCGGAACGAGTTCGACCTCGATGTCGTCTTGAGCTCCTCCGTGATCGGCCGGCTTGGGGTGGAACAAATCTACAGGAAAGTGCAGAAAATTCACTCAGCTCACCACTGGGGTTCGGGCATTGGTATCAAACCGTTGAGAACCCAGCGCCACCTGGCGTGCGGTGTGGCCCGAGCCAGCGCGCTTTAAAGCGGAACAAATGGACCACGATGTAGCGGTGAGCAAGACATGTCTTGGGTTTACGCAATTCTTAGGAACCATAGGAGTAAGGTCAAAGTCGCAATACTTGGACGAGCGAGGACTTGGCCGCCTTGATTTCTGGTTGAAGGTGGCGAGTCGGCGACATGGAGAAAGGCGAGAACATAGCGACTTAGCACGATGGTGAAATTTACAATGTATAGAAAGTCGTCTTGAGCGGATGGGGATCGTTCCTCCTTTTACAAAATTTCAGCGGCAAGTCCGCCGCTACCTCGAGGTCGCCCGCAGCGATTAAACGAGCGGCAGGCGTTCTTGCAAGATACGAGGGCGTTACATTGCGCTCGGCGGCGGTCTCTTTGAGGTTATTCTTTACTACGATGGAGATGAGCTACCTCTATGAACACAGTACAAAAGGGGCTCATGAGAGGCCGTCTCTTTTAAGAATCGGTCGCGATATAACTTTTTCAAACCATATATGGAGTCTTTCTTGCGCGGGTGGAAGAATGATTTCTTACGGGCGTTCTTACTGAAAAGCGATGAAAGGGATAGCCAATTTGATACGGACAAAATCTTTGGGGCGCCCACTTGTCTTAAGCCAGTTTGGTCATCGACCATTTTTGAAAAAACCGGGGATTATGCTTTCAAAGAAATTGAGCTCAACATTGGGGATATTGATCGATCCATAGACTCGAGCGGTTCGCCTCTCGCGTCGAAGGGGTCGCATCGAGAATCAACGAGGATAATGACGGCATGCGGCATAAAAAGCGTCAAGTATTATTAGTAGATGTTTGTTTGTTTGCTTTCGCGCATTATTTTTCGTATTATTCCTAACTTCGACTTTTGCTTCTTGCGGTGGATATGGCGGGTGTTCGGGATTTCAACTTCTTTTCCCGATGGGCCCGGGTGAGGATGGGGACAATTCTCCTCTCGAGGGCGGACGCCGCAGCTGTTGTTGCGGAGGTGCCTCTCGAAGCGTCGCTAATGAATCATTGTTGATTGATTTGGAAAATCCGTGGCCGACATCGACAAAGCGATCGTTCCTCGAGTCCTATTTCAATCGAGAAAACAAACAAAGAGGGCGCCAAGATGATGGCGGCCCCACGAGAGAAAAAACACAAGGGCCACAAAAGCAAAGGTCATCGAGCGGTCGGCTAGCCTTGACTTGTTCGGCCTTGGGGGCGGCGGCTGTGCTGTTTCAAAGAAGAGCCTTTCAAGGTGATAGGCGGCGTGATAAGCGGTAGAGCCAACTCTTTACAAAATATCAAGAGGAGAAAGGTGAGCGTCTGGCGGTGGCGAGCTCTTAATAAAATTTCTTATCTTGAAGGCGACTGTCGGACAAAAATTTTAAACTATCATCTGCTTTGTCCAAATTGATAGTTTTCGCCAGAAGAAGCGGGTGGGGCTGCTTAAGAAGATCGAAGAGCTCGAGCAAGAAAGCCCAACAGTCGCCACCTACGAGCCAAAACTTCAAGGCGGAAACTTCGGATGGCGGCCTTAGTACTTACATGGCTGGGGAGGCGGCGGGATACGCGATGTTGCCGAGGATAAAGCGATTCTTTGAAAAAGCGGAGGCGAGCGAGGAGGTCGGGCGCTGAATGAGAAGAAGAAAGAATTGTTTGATCGGTCACTTCTTTGAAGGCCGTTACGAATCTTTGTGGAAAGGAGAGAGACAAGTATAAGGATCTCTTCAAGGAGGCCCGTACTAGGGCTTTGGGGCGACCAAGTATCAATTTACCAATGCGGTTGACCAAATGAAGCTTGTAAACCCATCCACAGTCGTTGATGAGGTGTGGTCAACTATGAGCCTTTGTGTGGTCGGTCGAGATCGTCATTCCCGGAAGGTCGAAAAGGGAAGGTCGTTCGTGAGCGGGTCATCGTTTTCATGCCGTCGATCTTGATTCTTGCTTTCATCTTACGTCTGCAGTGCGGCCTTTGCTATTTTGAATTTTCTCCGCTGCGGCGGTTTCAAATGTTACGAACTATTTTGTCCGCCATCGGCGGTTGGCTTAAATTTTATGTCGGCCAGAAATTTCTTAATTAATGAATGTTCAATGTCTTTGTAGTATTTGAATCGTTGGCGTCATGCGATGACACCTTCTTTAAAGTTTGCGGGCATTACCGCATGGCTCGCTTTAAGCCATCGATGGCAAATTTTTAAAGTTTGCATGTTGCTACTCTCGGCGGCCCGCTTTAAGCCACACGATGGCAAATTCTTTAAAGTTTGCATGTCATTGCTACTCTCATGGCTCGCTTTAAGCCATACGATGGCAAATTTTTAAAGATTGCGAGCATTTACCGCGCGGCTCGCTTTAAGCCATCACGATGGCAAATTCTTTAAAGTTTGCGGTGCCGCTACTCGCGTGGCTTACTTTAAGCCATCACGATGGCAAATTCTTTAAAGTTTGCATGTCATTACTTTCAATGGCTCGCTTTAAGCCATACGATGATGGCACCTTCTTTAAAGTTTGCGGGCCGCTACTCGGGCGACTTGGTCTTTACCATTCGATGGCGTTTGGTGCAATATGATGGCACCTTCTTTAAAGTTTGCGAGCCGCTACTCGGGCGGCAGTCTTACCATTCGATGGCGTTTGGTGTCATCTCGGTGACACCTCGGTCGCTCTGTTGCTACTCGCATGGTGGCGGCCGGTCATCTGTCGTGCATGAGATAAATAACACAAGTTTTTAAAGTCGGGCCTCTGTAAAAAACCCACGTGGGAAAAAAGCGCCGCTGCGTTTCATTAATTTATGGTCGTTCGATACATCTTTACATTTAAACATAGTATTTCCTTAGCTTTTGGCGTTCCATGTTCTAAATGCGGTAGCCCCATTCATGGTCTCAACTTCGTAAGCTCACTTGCTGTTTTGTTGATGATGCGGTAAGGACCTTTTGATTTGGCGCAAGTTTCCCTTAGGCGTTCTTGTTTCCAACGTCACGCACTTTGAGCAGGTGCAATTGAGAATTCTCTTTTACGCGCGAGAGTTATATCTTGCGGCGACCATACCTTGACGGTTGTTCTTTGAGAGAAGCTTTGGTTCGTAGCTCGTCTACTAGGTCGAGCTCCTCTCGGTGGCTCGCTCGTTTCTCTGCTGCGGTTGGTGGATTGGTGCGCCTCTCAACTTAGTTCGCCCATCTTGATTGGAATGCTGCGTCAATCACAGTAGACTAACACGAAAGGCGACTCACCGTTGTCGAATGAGGGTCGTTCGATATGCCCAAAGCGCAGCGTAGCTCTTCTACCCAATTTCCTTTGGCCTCGTCCAACTTCTCTTCAATCCTCGCAAGATGACCTGGTTGGCGCCGGCTTGGCGGGTTGGTGCGTGGATGTTCGGTGAGGTGAAGCGACTGTTTTATACCAGGTCGGCCAACATCTCTCCAAATTTCATGTCGCAAATTGCGTCCGTTGTCGTTATCAATTGTTGGGGGAACGCGAAAGCGGGCTAAAACATTACGGTGAAGAACTTGGTCACTTTGGCGCGATGATGACGCTTGATGGCTCGGCCTCTATCCATTTGGTGAAGTAGTCAATCGCTCGATCGGGAATTTAAATTGACCGGGGCGGTGGAAATGGTCGAGAGATCCATTCCCCACCGAAGCAAGCGGCGAGGAGGTGAGGCTCTGCGATTGAAGCGAGCGATGTGGGCGTCTGCATGAATTTGACACTTGTTACACTTTTGGACCAAGTTCTTAGCGTCCTCATCCATGGTTGGCCAATAAAAGCCGGCTCGCAAAGCTCGTTTTGCTATGGAAGCGACCTCCACGGTGGTAGCACATAAACCTTCATGAATGTCTTTTAAGGCGTGGTCGCCGGTGGGCGTCAAGCACCTCAATAGTGGGAAGAGAAACCTCTTCTATAAAGCTTTCCTTCAACGGCCAGTACTTTTGTCGCCATTGCCTTAAGAGCTTTGCCTCTTTTTGGTCGTCGGCTGCATGCAGTTCAAGATATATTGTAATATGGGAGCGATCAATCTCTTTACGAGTCAATGCGAGAGGATGGCAGCGGGTTTAACAACCTTAGTCGCGACACGCTCGGCCGGGTGAGAGTCTCTGGATCAAGCCGGTGGTTCGGGTACTTTGGTGCTGGCTAGTTTCGAGAGAATATCTGCGCTCGGGCGTTCTCGGTTCTTGGGGCGTGTTTCACTTCCGCCCGGTCGAACTTATTGATGGTTCCTTACTTTAGCGGTAATGCTTCAATACTTCATCTTTGGTATCGTATAATTCCTTGATTTGGGAAAGCGACCAAAGAGAGTCGAGTGCAATTCCACTGTTCAGCGTTGAACTCCTTGGCGAGCAATAACCTGCAATACAAGCCTCATACTCTGCTGATTGTTTGAAGTGTGGAAGCGAGCGTAAGTGAGACTTCCACAACAAGCTGAAGAATTTTCAAGTATTAAACCCGCCCCACTTCCTTTGGAGTTCGGCGAGCCATCAGCGTGTAGCGTCCGGTGGTGATAGGGCGGTCAAATGCGGGGGTGGGGTCATCTCGGCTATGAAATCGGCCAAAATCTGCGCCTTAGGCTGGCGATCTTGGCTCAAACTTTATTCCGAACTCACTTAGTTCTACGACCCGTTTGATCATCGGCCCGCCAAGTGCAGTGCGTGGAGAATTTGTCGTATTGGTTGATCGGTTCTTACCACTATTTGATGTGCAACAAAATACGGCCTCGACTGCGGCGGCTACGATAGTCGCGAGCGTCAACTTCTCGATTCTTTGATAGCGGGCTTCAGGCCCCTGCAAGACTTTGCTAATGAAGTACACAGGATTCTGCTTTGCGTCGTTTTCTTTGACTAGGACGGCACTTAAAGCTTCTTTAGCTCACAGGCTAAATCATCGTCCCCATCTTAGAATTCATTATCCGAGTCATAGCGGGCATCTAAATCGACAAGGTTTACTTGGTGTCCTTCCCCGAATTATGAGGTTGGATCAATGTCTGGCGTCACATATGTCTGATAAATGTAGTGGCTCTTCTTGGCGCTTCCATATCCGCCATTAGGGTGGCGACACAGCCATTTTGTCATAAAATTTCATTTTCAAATGGACCGTTGATCTGACGCCTCAAGTTTCCCCAGCGTTGGCGGCCAGATAATGCGGTGATAACATGACTTGATGGGCAATACCAAGAAGCGTCGTCTGGCCAGATTACGTAGGAAGTGCTCCCATTGGCGTCGTCGCCAAAGGTGACCAGCAACTCAAGGTCCCCAGCGGGTAAGTGATCGCTCGTTAAAACCAATTAAAGGGGTTGGGTCATTACGAGGATGATTTCGCTATGGTCGATGCTCGATTTGTCGACCGACTCTTGAACATGATATCTGTAGAGCTACCTGCAGTCGACCAAGATTCTCCTTACTTGAGTTCCCATGTAAATGAATCGACCAAAGGAACATAAGCGTTGACCGCCCGTGAGTAGATCTTCATCTCCAAAAGAAATTGGCGGTCTGTTAGAGATTGGTCGCATTGCCGAAAGAAGACCGACCATGAGAATTTCGTTCCACTTTCTCTTGGTTGCCTTTTTGGAATCAAGCGATCAAAGGGTTTCCTCCGTGGATAACCATAGCGACCTGCGACCACTGGGGTGCTGGCGTCCTCCTGCGAAGTTTCTTTTCGCTGCGACTTCAATAGCGAGTGGTTACGGCCTTATCTTTTGAGCGGCCGTCGACGACCTGCATCTTCTCTTGGATCGGTCGTTTCCTTCTTCTACGACATATTTTGTTAACTTCCCTTTACGAATGAGGCTTTCTATGTCATCCCCGGGGCCATGCATTCGTTAGTATCGTGGCCCTTACTCTTGTGATATCTGCAATACTTCTTCATGAGCCGCGCCCTTCTTGAGAGCGAGCGGGCGGGGCGCTTTACTTGACAAACTTCGTTATTACGGCAATCCATGTAGATTTGCGCAATGGGAGTGTTCGGCTGGTGCGGTGCTCGAATTTCTTTTGGCGAAAATCCGAGCGACCTTCTCTGCGTCATACGGTTCTTTAATCGGCCGACCATGCTCTTCCTTGGGTCGCTTTGCGGCATCTGCCTAGGCTGCGGCGTCTCTTCGTAACCCGTGTGGTCGTTGGCCTCCTCGAGAATACCCCGAGGTCCATGTGGCGATTGAGGATGAACTCCTCCGCAAATCTATGATCGCTCGTATTCCCCGCTTGAGATATTTCAATTTGTCCTTGTCGGTTAGGTCGCGAATGGTCTCGCCTGCGTGTTGAAGCGGTTGATATAGTGCCTCGAGGATTCGTTCTCACCACGAGCGGCCAGTGTCAAGATGTTCCTCGTACTTATGCGGCAGCGGTTGGCGTGTAATTGGCCAGAAAGTTGCGACCAAGCCTTCCCGAGGAAGAAATAGTATTGGGCGCAAAGATTCCCACCACTCAAGTGCGTCCGTCGGCGGAGAAGAAGCGACCTACACTTCATTGTTGGACTCGATTCTCTATAAGCTGCGATAATTGTTGAAATGCAAATGCGTGCTTATACGGTCGCGCGACCATCGAATTTATTCATGTTTGGGGCTTCCTCGGATCTGCGGGGATCGATAACGCTGATTTCCCTTGAGAAAGGCCCGTATGCGGTCGCTAATTCTCACGATCCATCTGTTTGCAATGCATGTACTTCATTTGTGGGTACCCGTAGCGCCCATCGTAATGGCCATACAAGGCGGGTGAAAGCAGCGCCCTCTACCTCGCTCGGGTGCATGTCTCTTTGGCCGGTGGGATACATCCATGTCTGGTAGTTGTCCAACTTCGCCATACGAATCCCACGGCCAGGCTTCTTGACTTGCGAAGCCGGATGACTCGGCCGAGAATACACGGTGGGCGGCGGTATGATTCCGGATTATGGCGGAGTCTGCATAATCTTGGTCGTGAGACCTGGAGCGGCGACTGCGCACGCCCCTGCGAGTGGGAGACCTTCAGCCACGACCTGCTGGCGGGGATCGGCGTCTTTGGAGCCACCCGAAAAGGTCGGTCGTTTCTTCCGGGAGGAGTTACATGCGATGGGAAAGGCGCACTTGTCTGAGAGGGTCCTCACCGATGCACTCTGCGCGGGAGGCGGCGGGATGGATCCCCTTTCATAGTGAGAAAGAAGCGCTTCACGGTCAGCAATAATTTGATTCTTGCTTTGCAGAATCTGTAGGAAAGCCTGAGTCACGTGCTCGGGCACAGAGGCATCAATTCCTGCATCCACCGGCTCGATCGGCGATTCTTTGTTGGTGGCTGCGATATCTGCTCAAGATTGGCCTCGGCGCCACGTGCGGAGGTTCTGGCGAGGTTGTCTGTGATTCATGGATAGTTTGTGGGGCGCCCTCGGGGTTTCTTTGAGGAGTGCATTCCGCCTGAGAGTTCGGCCCCAGCGAGGCTCGCGTGGCGTGCCTCATGGTTGCATGGTGGAAGTGTTCAATTTGCTCCCACTTTGTGGTGTGATGATCGTTCTAATCTATCGATGTAGTCTTGATGTAGTACTTTAGCTTCGATCATTGAATGTCTTGGTATCGAGTCTTGGTGGCGCTGGGTGGTACTGCGAAGATACTCAAGCGGCGTAAGTCGGCCAATCAATAGTGAATAGTGAATAGTAATAAATGATGTACCTAGAACCTTGAGATTCGTGCCATATTTATAGCAATACTTATTGGGCCATATTGGGTTGCATTGGGCCTTGAGCCCACTCCAGAACATCAACTAAAGAGCAAGGAGCGTGCACATTAACAACATGAATGATGAAGTCATGAACTGTAGCGTTGATCCCCACAAACCCTTATCCATCCTCTATTTTATGTTAAGCTTATTTACACAGGACAATGTATTCAACGGTAACTCAAGTTTCCTTTTGGAATACAAGAGTGTATCTTGAACCAATAACAAAAATACATTTTCATGGTTGATTATTGCCAAGACCCCTTAAGTACAAACCTTTTTATCCCAAGAGTCTCAAAACTATTTTCATGTTTTGATCATCTTGTCTAACCTCATAGTTCCAAATATCAAACTTCACCTTTCGGTACTTCATTTGATATTTAAATTATGACTTTGAAGAATGATGAGGTTAGATTAGAATAAAACTTTAATAAAATAGAGTCTAGACTTGGGATTGTTTATGGGTCTATCATTGGATTATTCCCACAATCCCAAGACTAGAAGAGTCTACTCACTCATAGTAGACAAGGACTTAAAAGTAGAAGACATAAATTGTAAACGACAAAATATAAATGACACAATTGTAAATTGTGGAATTGTAAATTGCTGAATGTAAATTACTTAGAAACGTAAATGAAAGCGATAGAGTGAAGAAAATAAAATCCGGAGTAGTAAGAGCAGAATAGTAGAGTGCAAGAAGAATAAAAAAGCGTAAAGTAAAAGTGCAAGAACTTAAGAGAATAATATACATTGCAAAAAGAACTTAGAATTCACTATGAGGAGTGTTTGCAAATGACAAAGATGCCTAGACACTCAGAACTTTGTGTCTTACATAGGATAAGGTAAGAGACAAGTGAGTTAATTCACATTACAAGCCTTAAACAATTGAAAAGTAATAACTTTTGCTTCTGCACTGAATGCACGATCTGTGCTCTCAGACGCACGGGCCATGCCTAGTTCAAAAACTTTTGGTCTTCCAACGGACGGGTACAGGTGCACGGTCTATGCTCAAATGTGCATGGTCCATGCTACCATCAGGTTGAAAAGATAGAATTTTTCATTAGCTTTCCAATGCATCAAAGAACACCTCAATTGGGTCCCCGGATTGTGAGATATGACCAAAATGGTGTAAACGGGTATAAAACTGTTGAATACACGCTTGGACGTGTGAATATGCCCTTGGGGCGCATCGACATGGTCTGATTCTATCTGTTGTGCTTGGTCACGCATGGAGCATGCAGGAGGCTCGTTCTTTTCTTCATTCTTGATCTTTCTTGCTTCCTTTTGTCCCTTATTGTTTCCTTTTGCCTTGAGATTTTGACATATTGCTTTCGAGGATCATATTATTCTCTTTTCTCAATACTTAGGCTGAAATTAAAACAAAACGAAAGGGTGGCAAAGTAGCTCTAGAATGTAACTAAAATACTGAATAACTTGCTAAAAATAAGTGCTAAAAAGACACGTAAAATGGACTTATCAACCCCTCATGCTTAAATATTTGATTGTTCTCAAGTAAAACATTGTAATCCATAGGTCAATCTTGGAAATTTATCAAATTCATTCAAAAACCTAAAGTGAATTGGTGGCATTCAACAATATTTATCCATTAGTTTGAATTTTACCAAATGGGCTTTCTGTGAGAGACAAGACAAGTTTAAAGTATTAGAACATCAAGTTGGATGTCAATGTCAGCTTAGAAAACCAGTTTCCCTAGCAACTTTTGCTTGGGTCCTCCATCCACTAGATCGGGTCTCAAAGTAGTGTCTTTATACGCTAGGCATTCAAGAATTTATTTATGCATGTATATATTTTTTCTTTTCTTTTCTTGCATGAAGATATTTTTTCCTTTTTTTCTTTCTCTTTTTATCCTTTTTTTCTTTCTCTTTTCTAATACCTTTTAATTCTTGTTACCCCAGCACAGACACTTTTTTAGTAACCACACATTCGATGAATGTCACCAAGAGAACCATATTACTAGTTTCTTTTCAATCTTCCTCGAAAAATTGTAATACCAAAAACCTGTTTTTTAATAGTGTGTGTGTGTGTGTGTGTGTGTGTAAACCCAAGAAGCAGCAACAAACAAACACTTATATTTTTATACCACCCAGACCACTATGAATCCTATGAATATAAACAAAAAACAAATTATCCAAGACTAGCCTAAAAACATGCTTTAGAAATTTTACAAAGACTTGTTACACAAGGGGAGATGACAGTGACTCAAAACAAACCAAATAAACAACAAATAAATGCAAGGAAAGACAATAAAAAGGGCATGTAATGAATTTTAAAACGCATGAGAGGGTAAAGAAAGCTCACATTGACTGGCAATTGTAGCTTCTTCTTCTTATTCAAGAAAGACCAAACAAATTACGAAAAGATAAACTTGGGGTTGCCTCCCACTGTTAGCCTGTATTTTCGACAGGCTAAATAAATGCAGTCAACGAGGGTTGACCCTTTGCTCTAAAGGAAACAATATGAGTCTTCGACACTAAGAGAGTGTGTCAAAGGTGGTTTTCGACCACTGAAGGAACTTGGTAGGTTTGAAGACTTGAAAGGTGCATTTCGACAAGAGTATGAAAGCAAAAGATGGAAGCAGATTTAAGCTAAGAAGATGTCGTCGAAGAAAGCAGCACAATGCTATCGAAGACCTTGATTACCAAGTTGTCGAAGGCTTAGCGGTTATTAGTTTAAATTTTAAATATGTTAACCGTTGTAGGCAGTTTTCTCCCTCTTCTTAGTATATATAGCTTTTCTCGGAAAAAAAAGGGTCGTGATCACAACATACTAAATTCTCACGCTCTAACTTCCAAGTTACTGAGAAACAGAGTAACAAAAGCACTGTATGAACACTGCGTACCATTTCTTTCCATTTTAAATGCAATCTAAGTTTTACTTTCAAACTTTCTTTTCTTTTTCCAATTTGTTTTACTTTTTACACAATTTCACGAACTCTTTGCGCTCAAGGCAAATTAAGAGTTTCAATCCTTTGAAACCAATTCTCTTTTTCGGAAAACATTCGAGAATAGCAAATGCGCAATTAACACAAAATGCTCCTGAGATTCACTGGTTGATCTCGCAAGCAATTAATTTCAGACCAGCGATTGTTTACCAAAAATCACGGTAAACAAATTGGCACGCCCAGTGGAACTGTTTGTGTTAATTCTAAGAATATTGTATATTCTATACGTTTCATAAGTAGTTTGTGGTTCAGTGTATGCATTTGAGAAGTGGGAAAACGATTTCTACGATGACACGTTCAAGTTCAAATAATGCTTCAACGTCAAATGCACAGAATCCACAAGAACAGGCGTCACAGAGTGATGCTAACGCTGCAACTGTTGTAGGAGTAAATGCTCATATGCCTTCTTCGACAACAGTAGGAGTAACTACCCCTATACATGTGTCGAACACTGCAGCAATTACACAACCATTGGTGTTAGGGTCATCAACGAGCCCTCTGATGGTGAATCCCTTGGCTGGAAGTTCTTTCGACCCAAGGTTTCCAAATCTCTCTCAGTTTAGAGGTTATGATGACAGGCCTTCAAACAAATATGTCAACATATGCGAATCTGATGGTAACAACACTTTCCCCTATTCATGGTTCCCCAAAGAGCATTTTTGGTCGAAATGCTCAACCAGCCTTGACAACATCATCTTTGCTAGCCCTAAGGCAGCAAATAGATGATAGTAATCACGATATGGTTAATATGTTGACCCAACAAATAGGTATTTGATTCAAAACACAAACCAAAGTTATCAAATGTTGGCTAACCAAATGGGCAGGATTGCAAACTTCTTTGGCACTCTACCAGTGCAAAATCAGCCAGTGCCACAAATTCAAGTTAACAGGCATGTCAAAGTTCCTGTAAACCAAGCACAACCAGATTTTGTTGAACAACTTTGTAGGAAGGAATTGAAGCAATCCCTGAAGTAGTGTTGGTTAACAGGGGTCAAAATGTTGATGAAGTGGTTAGACAATTCCAGCAAAATAATTTTGGTCTCCAAAACAATTTGACCAATCTTGTCGAAACAATTCTAGCCCAAAATGGCCTCAATCAGTCCTTTTAACATGTTACAGTCATATATGAATATTAAGTCATGTGACAATTACTTAGATCAATGTTCGCACACGAATTCTATAAGTTCGGTTTTCCATCAATTCCAAAACATCATGCATTTCATTAAAATAGGTTCAATCATATTCAAAACCATGGCACAATAGTCCTAAATACATGGGAAAGGGTTGAGAAATGAATTAGAAGAGGTTTGGAATCGGAAGGGATCACGAAACTAGAAATTGAACCACAGGGACAGAACCAAACGCACGGGTTGTGCGCCCCATACGCGTTGGTCGTGCGCCCCCCTGCAGAGTGGTTTGTGTCTCATTTTTCTCGTTTTCATTCACCCGTTCACGTCCAATCCATAATACGATTCAATTCTCAACATGTAAACAACAATAACACATACAATTCCAGTCCAACAATCCACCAAACCATTCCAGATATCATTATATAATTTGACAAATAAGTCATAAAACGTATAATTTTCAAAAACGGTTTTTGACTCGTAAAATTTTCAAAAACGAACGAAACAAAATAAACCAAAAAAATATACCAACACATTCAGAATTAAAAGTCCCTAAACGTGAGTAAAACTCACCTTTTTGTGATGATAATCACAAACCAAAACGAGAATTCACACAATGCTCACGACACCGTAACCACTCGAACAATCCCCGTACGGTTTCCTAAGCTCCCACGAACCCGGAAACACTCCAAATTCGAACTCCCAAGCCTCAAGCTACTGAACCTCCCTCAAATACCCTTCAATTCGAAAGGTGCCTTTAGAAATGGACTAAAAATTACTTCAAGGGTCCTACACACAATGCAATGCAAGTACTTCAAGTTTTGGCCAAGATTGAGCTTCAAACTCTAAAATGGTAAAAGATGAAAGAGGAAAATTGAGCTAACAAGTTGGGTATCATGGGAAAGAGCTTGAGAAATGGAGAAGAATGAGCCATGAAACACTTACATGCATGGAGAAATAGTATTGATCTCCCCTCTTCTTCCTCTCACCCTCTCCCTCGACCTCACACTCTCTCTCTCTCCCCCTTACTCTCTTTCTTTCTTTCTTAAATTTCAAAATGGTGAGGAATGAGAGGTGGGGTGTGTTTTTGCCACTTATGAGCTGAAGGTGTTTAATGGTTAGGAAATGATGAAAATACCCTTGGTTTACTAATTCCCACTTAAACCCATTTTTAATCACTCAAATACAATCAAACACACATTCAACCACATAATTCATGTAACTTAATCCATTAAATGGAATTCTCCTAATTCTAACATGTCAATGACTAAATTTGCTACTTAAACAAATAACAATCACTAGTTAATTTCGTCACTCGAAATTAACCGAGCTAGGGATGTTACATCTTAATATCTGTGTGCATATCCTAAAAATGGGTTTTCCAATCACTATTTATTTTGTCAAAAAAATTAGGTCTATTTATAAGAAAATTTATTAAATAATGATGTCTAGTTCCAGCATCATATCTGTAGACTCTACCCACCTTCTATGTTTTGCAGAGATCACAAACATTCACTTGTTAGAAAAACTATAATACCACATTATCTTGTGAAATCAATAAATTAATCATTTTCAGCAATTAATCCCTGTTATCCAACTAAACTGATGTGGTTTAGCGAGAATATATAGCATGAAAACACACAAGATAATGATGCAAAATAAAATTTCATTGTAATAAGCATTTGGTTCAAAGATTACATCACATTGTCTTGACTGTAAATGGAATTAGCTCATGATGAACTTAAACCAACTAAAAGAATAAATTTAAACACCATAAAAGAGTCATTACAAAGCTTACAAAGTAATAAATCAGTACAAAGCAAATAAAGAAAGGGATGAGGGAAATAGGCAGCTTGTGTACACCCTACTATCATAGATCCCCTTCTTGAAGCTTAGTCAGATCTTTGCAACAACTACAACAATTTGTAGCGAGTAAGCTCTAAAAATGGAGTTTCAGAACCAAAAATGGTGGTGACGAAGGATGATGGAGGTGGAAGATGGTGTGTGGTGGCTGAAATGGCGGGAAATATATCCTCAAGCCTAGGGATTTGTGATGTGAGGGAATGTGTCTCCAATTAGGGTAAAAGCTCCGTTTATATAAAATTCTCTCTTTGGACCCTAAAAATAAGGACACTCACCCAATCGAAGGCCCTGCGTAGTATCGCAACCAATGTTCTGACATCAAACACTGCGTAGCCTTATGCAACCAATGTTACAACATCAAACACAACATCTTACATGCCACAAAACATTTTAAATTCCCATGAGAGCTTTCTCTCTTCAATTCTAAAACTCTATGAAAGCAATACTTTACACCCATTCATATATATATATATATATATATATATATATATATATATATATATATATATATATATATATATATATATAAAGAGATTTGAATGTCAATGTTCTTTCCTAATACACATGTTATTATATACCATTTTTGCTATTAAAAAGATACATTTAAGTCATTAAGCAAACAAGTCTTAAAATTCCTTACATAAATATGTAATGTTCAAATCATTATTTTATATGATTCTTTGTGGTTCATCCTTTAGAAAAATATGAAAAATAGATAAAATACAACTGCAATTGTATTCACGAGTTCAGTTAACCACGTCCACAACTTTTGCTGCTTTGATTTGTAAATTGAGCCCAAAAGTTTTGGGATTTTGTGGTTGAAAAACGAGCTTTCTAATTAACAATCTTCTCATTCTTGCAAACGCTGACCAGAAGAAGTAAGAGCTTGTAAAAGACTCACCTAAATCAAAGCCATACCATGATTCGTGTGATGACTATTTCATTACTTGCAGTTTGCGTCTTAGCAATCATTTATTCCATAAATATCTCGTATTAATTTTCTTTCTTTTAATGTTACACGTAAATATTACTCCAGTATTTCATCATATTTTATTTGATTTTTTTTGTTACATCCTATTTTATTTGATGTTTAAGCTTATGAAACACATACTAAGAAAAACAATTAATAGTTTAAAATTCGTGATAATTATCTCATACTTTCCTAATATGTCACGCGTTATTTAATTTCTCTTGATATTAATAAAGAAAACTATATTAATGTTTTAAGGGTTTAATAGGGAAATAATTATGAATGTTTCACTGCTCTTGTAAAATGTAAAATAATATGGGTCAAAATGGCTAAAGAGTCAAGTAATATGGACAGAGAGAGTAATAAAATGATTAATTGAAACTATTTTAACAAAATGTTGTATGATGTATGGTGTTAAAATATACTAAAGTGACGTGGAGTAAGTTTTACAAGTGCTTTGCACAGATAAAAAATAGCATAATGTACTATATATAAGTTTAATTCTCATTTTAAAGGAAAAATGATATGTAATTGTTAACTAAAGTATCTTTAATATAATTAACATAATAAGAGTTAAATGGAAGGGCTATTTAATATTGGGCTAATTTTTGTGTAAAAAAAATATTGGGCTAATTAATATTGAGTTGTTAAGATATTTTTTTTTGGGGATTTCCCAAATTTTTTTGGTCTGTGCTGAGTTGTTAAGATATAAATACATAAGAGTATTACAGAAAATTCTAACAAAAAAAGAGTATCACAGAAAATATGTTAGTAATGCAATTTTGATATTTGAAAATAACAAATAATTTAAGATAAACAAATATTCCCTTTTTTTTTAACAAAGAGATACACAAATATCCTAAAGATGACACTTAGGGTGTGTTTGGTAGAAGAGAGAGTGTTGGAGAGATTTCCAAAATATATATTTGAAAAGTTGAAATGTGTTAAATACTTTTGTAGTATATTATGTCAAAGTCGTAAGTGGTGGTTGTGCTTGTCATGAAGGAACTCTTGGTTGTCCGTTCAAATATCTAGTTGGACACTTTTTAGAAAAACTGTTTAGTTATTCATTTACTTTTATTCTGGTAGGAAAATTAAAAGATGCATCCTCACAAAGAATCGAACTCGCACTTATTCAGCGAACATTGGCTTACCGCTAGACTGACACTCATATTTGTGAAAAGTTTTGAATGTTTAACATATATAACTGTTTTTATTGGCAGAAACTCATTTTTGAAGAGTTGTTTTCTTTCGTTTAAAGAAATGTATTTCTCTATAAATAGCGATATTCTGGAGCCATAAAACACACACACACACACACACACACACACACAAAATTCTCCAGAGTATAAATGCCACTATTTTCTTATTCTAATTCATCTTTTTGCTTCTCTAGTGCACAAGAGTGAGTATGGAGACATTATTACGTAAAGCTACCATTGATCGATACTATTGGTGTGATTATGCAAAATACATCAAGGATTTAAAAAGTATCTCGAAGGGATTCGCTAGTTTATACCCATTTGCATCCGGTTTACATAAATTGATGGGGGCGAATCGAACCTAGAACTTAGTGTCTACACACGCCTTGAAATTTATTTGTTCAATCATCTTTATATTCTTTTTGTCCAAGTATTTACAACGGTCCCCCACAAGATTCATTAGAGAGAGAGAAAGAGAAGAGAGAACGAGAGAAGAGAAATTGATTTTCTATTGTTTAGTTTAGGATAGAAATATAATAGAGAGAAAGAGAGGGAATTAATTTAGTAATATTTTATAGGAACAGTGTGTTTGGTAGAAGAGAAATAGGGAAGAGAGAGAAAGCGAGAAGAGAGTGTGTCAAACAATAGAAAGAGGGAAGAGAAGAAAATATTCTCTCTTCCCTCTTTATCTTCAACTAAAACACATGCTTAATATGATGCGAGGGATTACTTTTTTTTTTGGTTACAAAGGAGAAAACGAAACAAAAAAAAAAGACTAAGGCCTAATGAAAGGGACTCCTTGCGCATCCGCCCTCAACAAGAGAATCTGCAATCACGGAACCATTAAAAAAAACTTCTCACCTTGTGTTTTGGTCCTTATATTAAAGATTTTGATCCGTTTATTTTAGTTCATGATATAAAATTGATATAAATAATGGAATTGATTTTTAAAGAAACTTATTTATATTGTGTAAAGATATTTTAAAAGTATTTTTCTTTGAATTTGGGTCTAATTCAACCCTAAAAATGGTTTGTAAGGCGAGAAGTGCCCTTATATTTAAATTCTTTTCAAGCCTTATATTTATTTTCAACGTTGGAATTGAGTTTTCCCGATACACCCTCACGCCCAATACTATCGAGCTTGGTGCGCGGATAAATGGTGGGTGATTTGATCGATGACTTTAATACCATCTTAAAATTTAGTCATAACTCAATCCTACAAAACCAATTTGGAAGGTGGGAGATGCTCTTGTATATAAATCTTATAGGCCTTATCTATTTTCAATGTGGGACTTGAGGAAAATCCAAGTAAGTTTAGAAAAATTAATTCGTTTAGATATTGTTAACACCCGAAATAAATTAGGTTGTTGGCCGAGGGAAAGTGAAGAGATTTAAGGAAAGGCAAGGAGGCCGAGGCGAGTCATGGGAGTGTTTTGATAAGATATTTGCCAAATATACAACCTCATGGGAGATACCTGGGACAAAGGGAATTGTAAAGTGCCCGAAAAAAGGATTAAGCCCGAGGAACAATGGATGAGATCGAGGCAAGACAAGGCTCAACATAAGAAGTGCCTCGACCATATAGGGTGGCTCGGTTTCCTATGCAAAACGGCCTCAGGCCAAGAGTAAGCTTGGCCGAGGAATATCATACTTTCTTGGAACGCAAATATTCAATGCACGTGAACACAACGTTGGAGCGGTTGAAGACCAATTGAAGAAAGAAAGTCGTGGGAAGTGGAGTGAAGGAGTTTTTACCTCGCTAACTGTGCTAGTGACATCGTGGATCATGACTCCGAATTCTTAGGTCTTAGGGACGAGAGATGCATTGGTCTTTGTCTGATCCAACGGTACGCAAATATAGACTTGTATAGTGGCCAACAAAGGCCTATGTGTGTGTGTATATATAATAGAACTTATGTTATGAATAATATTAGTGGATGTCCACTAGCTTTCCTTCTTCCTTCATTACTTCCCTTAGTAGTGCCTTTTATGGTTGTCCATTCACTTGCTAATCTACACCCTATAAATAGGGCTCAATCTTATGTGTAGAGATACACTTGTAATGAGAATGAATAATACTAGAACTCTCTTCATCTCTCATTCTCTTCTCTCTTCTTCATCTTTATATGATTTATCATATTTGTTCTTACTCAAGTTTTGGTTATTTTCATAACAGCGTTATCAATCTGAAGCTTAACAACCTAAGGTGATACTGGTTCTTGGATATTACTTATTTACATTTCTACATGAATTGGATGCCTTTTGCCTATAGATGACAATGTCGACACCATCGCATGTGTATAGGTATTTGAAATGCATATGATCGATCATATGTATTATTATAACCATACAATCATAGAGTTCCTTTGTTCTTGTAATATAAAGTTTCTTTTGATTATATTTCATCAATCCATATATAGTGTCATTTTATCTATCCATATACTGCATATTACATGGTACCTACCTACCCCTTATACTGATTGAGAGACCCCCTTATACTGATTGATAGATTTTGCGTACATTTAAGTATGATGCAGGGTCGTATCTAATCATGATATAAGGATTTTAGTGAGATAGGAATGATTGTATTTGATCATGATATAAGGTTTTTTATTATAAGGCTTTTTAGTAAGATAGGGTCACATATCTACTATTATATATGTAGCTTGTCAAGCTTTGGCGCCAAATGCCATTTTTTTTATTTGGTTTTTTTCTTTTCTTTTTTTTTTGTTTTGTCTTTTTCTCTTCCTTTTTTTTTCAGTTTTTTGTCCTTTTTTTTTCCTTTTTTATCTTTTTATTTTAATGTTTTGTCTTTTTTTATATTTTTTTTTGTAAATCAAGGTATCTTTTAGGTGATTGTGAAGACTAATCTATTTGAGGTATCAGATATCCATTTAAGGAGTTGAACTCTCTCAACAAATGTTTTTTCATACGTATCAGTCAGTGATCGAACCCATGACCAAATGGTTAATGGACCCTCTTTTTTATATTTTAAGGAGTACATTGCAGTCGCAAAAAATTTAAAATATTTTAATATGTGATGTTTATTCTTCAATAATCAATTGGGTGAAGTTTATTAAATTTATAGTTATAATTTAATTTTTATTCACGGTTATTTGACTATATATTTTACAAATCAACACCATTGTTACATTGCCATAAGGTACTACGGAAAGCGAGTCAACTTAGTGGTCACGAATTCAATTCGCGATGGACAAACTTTGTCTGATTAAAAAAGAAAGCGAGTATTATTTTTATAAGGAGGTTTGCTAATAAATGTATAAAAAAATTAATACTCATTTACATGAAGGAATTTAGCCAATCCGTGCATTACACCGATTATGGGCTAGCATCTTAGAAGGAAAATATACCACGTTGACAAATGAGTTTTTTCCCACCCCTCCATATACCCCATACCCCCATAAATATCCAAATAAGCGAGATTATCCACGATATCCAAACAATTCCGGAAATACATCATAAATAGATAAATCAGTAGGCCAATTTTTAGGTTTTCGGATTTACCTTATTTTCTACGGTATTTACGATTTGCAAAATATGTTCGGATTTATTGTAAAATGCGGTAAATCCGAGAATCCTTTAAACCCCATCCGAATTTTTAAAAATATCCGGATTTACATATAAATTCGGGAAGGAGTTTAAGATTAGGAAATACCTCAAAAATAAGTATGGAGGCAAAATTTAAGGTTCTCAAAATACCTATTTTTGAGGTATTTTTGGGAATCTCAAAATT
The DNA here is from genome assembly GCA_020916435.1 of Oxytropis ochrocephala. NCBI lineage: Eukaryota > Viridiplantae > Streptophyta > Magnoliopsida > Fabales > Fabaceae > Oxytropis > Oxytropis ochrocephala. The sequence goes on from CM037091.1 coordinate 80,932,614, forward strand.
TAAGGTTCGGATTTAAGGATAAATCCGAGAATCTTTAAAAAACATTTTTATTTATTTATAAAAATCGGGGGTATTACAGGTTAAATGGCAATATGGGTGTATGGGATAAATGGAGGTGGAAAAAACCCAACAAATGAGGTTGTTTATTCTAACGTCATATGGGAAAGTACCAAAATCTATTAATTTAGCTAGATTTCTATAGATTTATATTGATCTTAAACACAATATCATTATCGGGGTTGCCGAGTCACAAGTTACATCTCAAGGTAAGTGTTCCGGTTATGCTACTAAAAACATGGATCGGATAATGATTTATGCAATGGGACACGGTGATGATAACCCTCCTTGGCGATTTGTACTTGAAGGCAAAGTTATATCGGGTGGAATATTGGCTTCAATTTATCTTGCAATGCGGCTTGGCATTTCGCCAAATGCCAATTTTTTTGGTTTCCTTTTTTTTGCGATCTGCAACTTTTTTTTTGTTTTAGTTTTTTTTTTTTTTTTCTCTTTTTTTTTTCCATTTTTTTTGTTTCTTTTGGTTTTTCTTCAGTTTTTTTCTTCTCTTATATTTTAAGGAGTGATTTACTGTCTCGAAAATTTTTAGATGCTTAAATATGTAAATTTTGTTCTTCAATAATCGATTCGGTAAAAAAAATTCATTTCATGAAAAACTACGTAAAGTCAGATCCTAAAAAGTGTGGTTTGGTGTACTTGATCGTGAAATTTTTATTATTTTGTAACAAAATGTCTAAAGTGAAATGTTAAGTAGTGCGTTTTGAGGTACTTCTGGGATTTGAAAAAAAAATTAACTCTTCAAATACCAGAAGTTTGGTAAAATATAATAATAAGTTTGTGAAAAATTAAAATACGTAAAGTGTGATGCTAGCAGTGTATTTTGGGGTACTTTAGGACCCTAAAAAATTGTAGATGTTCAAATACACGAAGTGTGTTCCTCAATAACCATCTCTTTTTGATTTTATAATCTTCTTATTTAATTTATAGTTTTAATTTAATTTTATCTACGGGAACTTGATTACATTTACAATAGATCATCAATCGTACTCTTTCAACTTTCTATATGTGCTTCTATTTTATTGATAATTTCCATCAAATCCATCACGATATCACGTATTTCACTTTCTATTTTATTGTTTTCTTTATTTTGGTCATTTTGCATCAACGGGTATTAAATCCTTTCTTTAATTGATTTTTATATTTTTATCTTTCTTTAATATTCGAGTACATGTAGTGTTGCTGCATTGACTCCGTGTGGGAATTGCAGCCACATTTACAATAGAACCTTCATCATCTTCTTTCAACGAGACCTTCAGTCACATTTACAATAAAACCTCCATATTCTTTTTCAACTTTGTATAACTGCTCCTATTTTATCATGAGTTTTCCTTCAACCATGCACCCGAGTGCTTCACTTTTTCATTGTATTGTCCTTTTTTTTTCGATAAGCAATTTCATTGAAAGAAGCACAATGGGTGTCCATCCCTTACAATGAGAGAGAAAAAATATACGAAGGATGTTCAATTTTTCTTTCTTATTATGGGTTCATTTTTTGTATTTGTATTTAATGAATGTTGATAATTATTAAAGTTCTTTAGACTTTTTCTTCTTATTTTATCTACGAATGATGTTCAATTTAAATGTCTTTATTAAAGTTCCTTTTAAATTTATAATATTTGTTATTTAATTAATATTTATAATTTAATTTTTTAAGTTATTAGATTTTATATTTTGCAAAGTAACATCATTTGCCTAATGGCATAAGCTATTTATTAGATTTTATATCACAGTTGACAAGCTCAATGTTGACAAGTACAAAATTTTCTTTCAAGTACGTTGGGAAATAATTTTTTGAAAAAAATTAATTACTCAATTATATAATGAAATTTAACCAACCCGTGCATCATCATGCGAGTTATAAAACTAGTGTTCTTATGATATAAGGTCTGTTCATTTGAAGTTTTTTTTTTCCTTTTTCCGCGCTCTGTACTTTGTAATCTGGTATGCCAAAGGTTTAATTTGGAGGCATAATTTATATTTTAGTTTTATAATTATCACCATGATTATTAATTTTTATATGACACAGTAATTTTCTTGTATTTGTAAATAGTTTACGTAAACACGTTTAAGATTTCGGTCTATTTTTCTATGCTCTTGGTTATTTTCTTATTCATTTCATATTAGATAACTAAATAATAAAATCAAAATGATGAAAATTTGTGATATAGTTCTCGAAGAACAATAAATTGGTTATGCAAACATCTCTGAAGGATTGCACAAATAACTGTTTCTATGCCTATGGAGATTTATGAAATAGTTCCTGAAGAACTTAGAAATTTAATATCCAAGCATCCTTTAAGGATTGGTCATAGTATGGTTTTCTTGATAATCATTGAAGAAGTATTGTGTTATAGTTCCTGAAGAACTAATGATTTGGTAATCTAGTATCTTTGTAGGATTGCATAGAGAATTGTTTTCGTTATCATTGTCTATGAAGATTTGTGATAGTTCTTGAAGAATTCAAAGAAGGAATAACTTAATATTAAAGCATCCTTGTAGGATTGCTCTAAGTATGATTCTTTTTCGTCAATATTTAAAATTTGTGGTATCGTTCTTGAAGAACAATTGATTAGAAAATATATTTTCTTTGATCATCATATATGAAAGATTTGTGATCGAGTTCCGAAGAACTTGACTTTTACACGATGATTGTAATCTATATGATCTATTTGACCTTAGTAGGTTTTGAAGCAAAGGAAATCAAGAGAAATGACATAATTTATGTCTCAAATATTCTCATGAATTAGCAAAATGAGAAAACATTTTTGAGAAAAATATTATGAATCAAGATTATGTGATATGGTGATTGTAAAGACTACTCACAAACCATTCAATGAATTGAAGCTCATTCCCAAAAGTGAATGACTCACATTATAATTTTGGTACAAGAAAAATTGTAGTGATGACCATTGATGTAGTAAATGTTATCATTATCCTATTTAAGTGTCATTATCATTTGTGATTGTGACCTTTGTAATTCCTAATAGTGGTGTAGTATCTTATTGGAAAATGTAATTTTTCTTCTTTATTTTGCTTAGAATTCCAAATAAAAATATTGCATGAAAAAAGGGGAATAAGAAGAATTGATTGTATGACTAGATCCTAAAGAACTAGACATTTTTGTTTAGCAAATATAGTTCTCCATAAGAGAGACTTTACGAGCTCTTTATCCTTATTTTGAGTAGCAAATATAGTTTTCTACTAAATTTTTTTCTTCTAGAAATTGTATTTTATGCAGATCCCAAAGTTTGATCTTTTGTAGGCATATAATATTGTAGAGACTCAATTTTCTCATGCCCATCTTTTATCATATTTATTTTATTTTAGGATAGAATGAGTATTGACACTAGCATCAATAATGGAGAAATGTGTTTCACGATAGTGGAACTACCCATATAATTTTAAAGGATAAAAAAATATATTTCTCCTATTTAGTGAAGCGAGAAACCAAAGTTAGTACTATATCTAACTCTTGAAAAATAATTGAAGCTCCAGAAGAGCTAATATACTGTTATCTAGGGGAACAAATTTACGCATTGAGAATACATTATATTTCCCTAAGTCTCGTAGAAATTTATTAAGTTTCAAAGATATTCATATAAATAGAAATCATATTGAAATGAGATATTGAATATTGAATATTTTTATATTACGAGACATACTTTGATAAAATAAGTGTAGTGGAAAAATTGTCTACTTTTTCCTCTGATTTGTACTACACTTATAAATGTGCAATTGAAGCACATGTTATTATAAACCAGAAGTTTACATATCATAATAATTTAGTTGTTGGCAAGATCGGTTGGGCCATCCGAGTATATTATGATGTGAATAATGATTAAAATTTCTATGTGAACTTGTATTGAAGAGCCGGTAGTTTCTTCAATCTACTAATTTTTGTGTTCACTAATTCCCAAAGGAAATTGGCAATTTGAGAATAATAAGTCTCTCATATTTCTAGAACTAATATAAGGTGATATTTGTAAACAAGTACACTAATCACGTGGATCATTTAGATATTTGTGGTTTTAATTGATGCATCAACTAGATGGCCAAATATATATTATATATATTTGTCGTCAACTCACAACTGGAAGTTTGTGAGATTGTTTGTTCAACTAATTTGAGTAAGAGGTCATTATGTGAATTACCTTGAAAGCATATGATAAGTATTGTATGTCTATTAGAATTGATATTGGATATCACACATCATACAAAATGGTCTTGAAGAACCATTCTTTAGACGTCTAAAATTAATCACATGACCAATACTTATGAGATAAGAAGTTCTATTTTCTACTTGGGAACATGTAATTTTACATGCTATAATTGATTCGCATCAAACCAACAAGTTATCACAACTCTTCCCCTTTACATTTGGTTTTTGGTCACAAACTTAAAATTTCACATCTTAGAAATTTTGGATGTGCAATGCACTGTGATGGGTTTTTGAAATATATATCGGATATAAATCTCCATGTATAATATAGTATCTTGAGCCAATAATTGAAGACTTGTTTATAATCCAGTTTGAGGATTATCATTTGAAGAATTAGATTTCCCAACATTAGGGGGAGAGAATAAGCGGTGTAAAAAGAGATCAGTTGGAATGAATTATCATTATCTCATGTTGATCCTCAAACTAAACAATGTGAACTAGAAGTTCAAAAGATAATTCATTTGCAAAGCTTATCAAATTATCTACCAAATGATTCACTGATCCAAAAGGTGTGACCAAATCATATATATCAGCTGCTAATGATCCAATAGAATGGATGTCCCTTTTGGACAATCTAATATTGCAAATGAGTCTCAACCGCACTGAAGCGTGGTGGACCAATCAGTTCCAAAGATAAAAATCCTCGAACAACAAAAGGAGCTAAAAAAATGGTCCAAGCGAGGATATAGAAACTCTAAAAGAGTATTCAGACATAATTGACATTACAGTTCCAGAAGAACTAATCAGGTACCTGAAAAGTTATGAAATTAATGAGATCTCAATGAATTATGTCAAGAATGAAATACAATGGAATCGAAACGAAGTCAACGTTGACGATATTTTCACATATAATATAGCGCTAAGTTTGATAATTGATGGCGAGGATCATGAAGCAAAGTCTACTAAAAAATGTAGGCAAAGTGAGAATTGGCCAAAATTGAAAGATGAAATTGAAGCAGAATTAAACTCAATTTACAAAAGTTTATGGACCTGTAGTCCAAACACCTGAAGGTGTGAAACCAGACGTGTACATATGGATTTTTGTGTGTGCAAAAATAAAATGAGAATGGTGAAATTGTGAGATACAAAACTCGACATGTTGCTCGAGAAATTTGGACAAGTACTTTTTCAAGATACTTAATTAGCCTTGTAGTGCATGAAGAACTCAATTTTCACAAGATGGATATTGCTACAACTTATTTGTATGACTCATTTGATAGTCATAACTATCAAAGATCCCCAAAGGATTTAATATTACAATGCACACTTTTTGGAATATCGAGATGATTACTCAAATTAAATCAATCCCTCCATGAGATAAAGTAATTTGAACACATATGGTATAATCATCTAAATTTATATTCTAAAGAAGGGATACAAAAATGACATCACCTATCCATATAGTTTTATAAAAGTATTTTTGGAAAGAATTTGCTATATCTGATGTCTATGTTGAGACATAAATATTATCGAACTTACGACGAGCTTCCCATAAAATAAAATAAAAACTATAGAGTATTTCAAACAAAGAGGTCTACATGAATGACATCAAATTATATCTGATTTATTTTTGAGGTTGATCTTACAGGTGACCTCAACTTGGAAAATCCTAGAAGGATTCAAGATAAAAGGAAATATCTTTAACTAAATTCTTTTGAGAAAAAATGTCTCATATTGATCTGCATAAATTATTTAAATTGAGTACATATGAAATATCTCAGTCCTAAAGACTATGAAAGCATGCATGCATATTACCAAATGTTATATCCATTGACATGATAATATTATGTGATAATTAGTAGCAATATAGTTCATTACATACCAAAAGGCATTAGAAAAAAGAGAGATGCATATTTCATTTTTGACTATCCTAATGAATAAATTATATTATGTATGTTACACAAATTAACCATGCAGATACAAAGTATTTTTCTGATCCAGATCAAGTCAGATTACAAGTCAGCTATTATCTACATTTGGTGACACTGAAATATCTTTATGATCTATAAAACAATCTATAGTTCTTGCTTCTCCATTTCATGTCCAAATGCCAAAAATTCAAGGAAGATGTTTTGAAGATAATACTGATCACAAAGTTCCATTAAAATAGGATACAATCACAACTGACAGTGGAGTAGATTGTTCCATATGCACTCAGGGAGAAACTCGAAATATTGAAATTCATATTCTTTAGTGATGTTTAAATCAGGGGGAGAAAAATTGCACTCTTTTTCCCTTTTCCATGGTTTTGTCCCACTGGGTTTTCCTGGAAAGGTTTTTAACGAGGCAGTTCCCACTGACAGGATATTGTACTCTTTTCCTTCACTAGATTTTTATCCCACTGGGTTTTTTCTAGTAAGGTTTTTAATGAGGCATATCCGGATGGAGTGTTATAAATAATATTAGTGGATGTCCACTAGCATTCCTTCTTCCTTCATTACTTCCCTTAGTAGTGCCTTTTATGGTTGTCCATTCACTTGCTAATCTACACCCTATAATAAGGCTCAATCTTATGTGTAGAGATAGGCATGGCAACAAAACCCGAACCCGCGGGTACCCACCCGACCCCTACCCGAGTTTGACGGGGAATACCCGCTTTGACCGGGGACGGGTTCGGGGTGTCGATACCCACCCCGACCCCGCCCGAAACCCGTTCAACAACACATTAACTATTTATTTCATTTTATTTTATGCAAATATATTCATTGATTTTGTTTCATAATTTTGTTTATTTTAAGTTTTGATCTATTTTGAAAAGAAAAGTCTATTTTAATATTTTTAACTTTATTTTATCATTGTATAATAGTTATTATTTTATTAAATTAATTATCGTAAATATAATTTTTTTTTTTTTTTTGCATAAGTTAGTGACGGAAACGGGTAACCGCGGGGAACCCGACCCCGCTTGGGACGGGGATGGGGATATAAAACCCGACCCCGCTAGAGGTAGGGGCGGGGACGGGGGATGCAAAACCTGGCCCCGACCAGCCCCGTTGCCATGTCTATGTAGAGATACACTTGTAATGAGAATGAATAATACTAGAACTCTCTTCATCTCTCATTCTCTTATTCTCTCTTCTTCATCTCTATATAATTTATCATATTTGTTCTTACTCAAGTTTTGGTTATTTTCATAACAACTTATACATTTTTGTCTAAAATGATTATTGTGTTACTTGAGTAAAATGACACAAAAATTACTTATCATTTCTTAAAGTTTACTTATAAATTTTGTATCATTTTACTTATCATTTTACAATAATTTTTAACAGAATAACAATCAATTGTAGTATACTTTATAAGTAAAATGACACAAAAATTATTTTTAAACACCGACATGTGTTATGTAACGAAAATAGTAAGCTCTCTTGTGTCGAGACATATGAAATCAAAAAAAAGCAATGCAATGAATATCTTAATCTTTTGTACACAAAAAAATATATGTTAATCTATGTGGTGACCATCTCCCACTGATCAAACCTCTTGTTCACTCTTTGTTCACATTACTTTCATAATGTTCCTTAATTAGGGTGCGGCACTAGTATATCATTAGCTAAATAAAGCTTCTTTATTTAACTAATCTCAAAAACAAAACAAAAAAGCTTCTTTATTAACTTAATCATTCCTCGATTAAGCAAATTTGTACTTGTGACAATTCTTCTATTACTTCCTCATCGTATTTGTATAATCATGGACCAAACACACATATTGCCTAAATGTATAATTGCTGCCCTCCCTTTTGAATTCAATCTCAATGCCACCTCAATTTATACTTCATTACGGTTCAACCAAGCTAAATCTCTCTCTCTCATCTTCCTTCTTTTACTCTAACCTGATTTTCTTTTATTGATTACTTTTTTTGAAACAATTTTTTTCAACTATTTTAAAATTAATTAGAAAATCATATATCATTTATTAAAATTTATTTTAATTTCCTAAAAAATTAATAAGTATTTGTATTTTAATTATTTCTTAACTATCTTATTATATTCAATGTCTAGATGTTAAAATTTAACTATTGGCTAAAAAGTTAGGAAAAATAAATAGTTAGTTATTTGATTGAGTGATAAATTAATAAAATATTTCTATTAATTTAATTTGACTTAATATGAAATTTACATATATATATATATGATAACATAAAAATGGTATGCAAAAGAATGAGGGCATAACATTAAATGAGATTAAAAAAATATAAACTCAAATTTAATTTAATAAATATGAAAAGATACATTACTTTCTTTTATGGATGATAGATTTACTTTTTATTAACGTAAAAATAAGTGACATTATCATTTCATCTTAGATATTTTCCTTCTGATTTTGGTTGTTTTGTCACAATCAAAATGCAGGAAAACTTTTTTTACGAGCAAAAAATTCAGAAACATTAACTGGCAAGTCAAAGATTCTATTCCAGACACTTTATTTCACCGCTTTGGAACAAGACGAGTGCCACCCTGCAATCTGAAAATGCTGGCATTCCCAAAAGGTTTGTGAATCTGCTTTCTAAAATGACTACTCCAAAATTTACCGTGAATTATGAAGAGACTTTAGGTTTCCACTGACGCACTTGACGAGAAGGATAAGTAAGCTTCTTTTCTTAGGTTCTGACCATACGATATATTATTTTTTTTTAAAGTAAAGCGAGTATTTCTATGTCCAATTGTATAGACTAATCTCTAGAGTTAGGTAGAACCACAATATACAGTAAAATTATTCTTCAAAAGATTTAACATTACCGCATACCTAAGGGGCAAGGCCACAATGTTTTTGGGCTGACATACGATATTTATTAATATATAATTATGGTCTCAGTTTTGTTTTTCCTATTATAAAAAAATACAAAATAGTTGTTTGTTACGACCCTTTTACCGTGCATACTAAATCAATAAAATTTATTAACGGATGAAAAAAGAGTTTAAAAATAAAACTGAATGAAAAAGGGAAATGAATTTTCTAACTTTGCATTATCTTCCGTCAAAAAAAAAAAAACTTTACATTATCAAATTTTTGCTAATTTTAGGTTTTTTACATGAGAGAGAAAAGTAACAAAAAAATAAGGGAAATAAGATGAGAGAGAATGCTTTAGAAGAGATAGATTGAAAGTTAAGGTGCAATTCACATCAAAAATTTGGATCCAGACAGCGTGCAATCGAAAATGCATGCAGTTGAACTGTTAACAAACTCAGAACCGTCTAGAATTCAAAACCAGAATTTTTTATTAAACAAAAATCAAAAACTGCTCTTAAAAGTTGGACTGTCCGATCCAAAATTTAAAGGCAGAATTTTTTGTTAAAAAAATCAAAATTTGGTCTTAAAATTTTGACTGTCCGATCTTAATTGGATGACTCTGAACTTAACAACTGCATGACTACACAAATCTCCAACTGCATTCGATCCAAATCCCAAAAATTTAGGGGAATCTTATGATAATATAAGATATTGATATCGTTTCTAATCCTAAATCAATACATGCTCATATATATCATTTCATCATAAATCTAAGATTAAATTTTAGGATTGCTTGCACAAGCATATTAGGCAAGGAATCCATGCTGCGACTTTTCCTTTCCTGCTGCTTTTTTGTTTCACGTGTCAGAGAGCGAGAGTAAGAGGGAAACCGTCTCTATTCTAATAAGGATATTTTCGTACGTAGTCTCAATAGGTTAACTACACTATATTGGAAAGATATATGAGTTTCTCCTTAAATCAAAATAAAATAGACCCAATAATTGTAATATTATTTTGATTTAAGGAGAAACTCATAATTGTATTTATATATGAGTTTCTCCTCACAAAATAAAACAACACTTCCACATTGACTCATTATAAATATCTCAATTAAACCCAATAATTGTAATATTATTTTGACATCTTACTAATCTGAGTATTTAGACCAAAAAATTAATCTGATTTTTAGTCCAAAATAAATTATTCAACAATTCCCACTCTGATTAATTATACAATATATAGGCACAACTGGATGTTAAAAATTAAATAAGCATTTTCAACCGTTGGTCAAAAGCATTGTGGGATAAAACAAGGGTGAAAATGAACCTCGTGATTACTGGCTTGACAACAGGTAAGAGTGTCTCTTGAAAATCAAAGCCAAGTGTTTCATGGAATCCAAGGAAAAAAGCCTAGTTTTGAGCTTATTGATTGGGCCAGGATTTTATTATTAAATTCTAGTGAGGGCTTGTTTGCGAGAACTTGAGATTTATCATTTTTGAAATGGATTCAAAACTTATTACGGATGGATTAAGGTTCTATTTGGAAAGTCTCATCTATTAGCGGATAACAGATTTGACTAGTGAATGATGAATAGTTGTGTCTGGGAAGCACTGACATTTAACACTTTTGATGTGGTATTTAACGTTTTTTCAACGCTACTTCAAGTAGCATTTTTTAAAACCCTAGTGGATAGCATATAACGTCTCATTTTTCTGTTTTCATTTTTACCCTCGTTATTTTTCTTAAATTCCTTCTCCATCCTCATTGAATTAAACTAAACAATTTTAAATCTTTATTTTTTATGTCATTGTACATTTATTAGTTACTGTTCTGGATCAGTCAAAAGCCACTTGGCCCAAGCACACTAGGCCCATGATCCATAAACATGGATGGCTCAGATCCATTCCTTTCATCGCACGACTAAAGCATCCCCCATGGTAATGCGCACTCCACCACCACCTCGCCGGATCAACGCGAGCAAGAGCATCTCGACATCCTACTTGGAGGGCACTAGCTTCTCAGCTTGGTGAGCATCTCGACTCATTGCTTGACCGAGACCTACATCCAGTACAATTCATTAGGCGACCACGGTGGGAGCTTCACCACCCAATACTTTTGAATCCACTTCAAGCATTCAGGTGCCTCCGAAATGTCAGACTTAACTATATGGGATTTCGGTGAGATCCACCCCGCGCATTCACTCTCAAGTTGTTATACTTCCCCCGAGGTCCCAGACCCTAAAAGACCACGTCCAAACCCTGTCGGCCGATAACCTTCAGAACCAAGAAGCTTTACTTATGGCAACCATTGCAGTAGCTGCTTCTGAAGCTTTACTTATGGCAACCATTGCAGTAGCTGCTTCTGTTCAGAACGATGCATCCATGGTCGCAGCTCTCGTTGGAGAGCCATTGGTTCCCCTTCCAGCATAATCAGTTCCAAACCTTATCGCTCTACTTAGCGATCAGGCCAGAAGCCTTGTGTAATACCCCAATTTTGTCCGCCCAAAGCAAAAGCATTTTTTCAGAAGAAATAGAGCAATAAGGTAATTCATAATGTGTGGAAAACAGTGGATTGGTGCATTTATGTGTGTTCGTCCCCTATTTCGCATTTTTATTTGAATTACGCACGCGCGCCAGTTGTAACTGCGTGAGCTGCCCTGTGCCCTTGTCATTTGGCACATGTTTTTATTTTCAAAAAGGCCATTTATTGATCATTATTAATTTTTGGCATCCAAAAACATTTTTCTTAATTTTTAGGAATTTTAGAAAATAAAATAGTGCATATTTTTTGCATTTTTGGGCATTTAAATAAAAGCAAATTAATTATTTTTGGACCAAGACCAGGTCAAGGACGTGGCATACATGTTACTCTACCAAGGGTAATTTTTGGTATAATTTTTGGAAAGAAAATCCTAATCCAAAATAATTAAAAATGCATTTTCCCCATTTTTAGTGCATAAAAAACAAAAAAAAAAACCATTAAATATTCCCCAATTACTAAATGACAATTTTTATTGTCTAGAATAATTAGGGGGAATATTTTATGGTGCTCAAAATATGTGACACTTTTTTAATAGGTGCACCTTCACTTCCATCCCCAAAAATTCAAAACTCAAAAGAAGGAAGTGTCTTCAATAAGACAAAAGACCAAACACAAGTTTTTTCCCCTCCTTCCTACTCTTATTTTCGCCCCCTCTCTCTCTCTCTTCCCTCAATTTCTTCCACATTCTTCTATTCCTTATTCCCTAAGAATATGCTTTGTACTATCCTTAACTTTTCCCTTTTTGGAGACCATCACTCACTCCCACATAGATTTATGCCCTCTTTTGTAAATTACCCCACCCATTTACACTCACCTCTTCACAAGAAATACAAAGTTTACTCTTTGGTAACACTCCATCTCAATTATACCCTTAACCCTATTTCTACCCCACATAACATATGAGCCTCCATTCCCAAAATAAGACAAGCTTTTCACACAAATTCTCCCTTTCTCTCTCCCTGGGGCGAAATGCCTCCCTCTCCCCCTCACTCTCATTTTTGTGTTTTCTCACTACCCGCAATCCAAGTGATCTCCAATCTTAGTCCTTCATTTAAATTTAAAACCCAATCCTAGAGCACCTAGTAAAGAACAATGACCTAATTACCCCTAGACCTAAAACAACTCTATAAATACCCTCTCATTCCCACACATGAAAAAACTTTTCCTTTTTGCTTCTCATCTTCCTACACTAAAACCCTAGCACACAAAAAACCTCTCCTCCTTCCCTCCCAAGGCCGTAGCCTCCTCCCCCTCTCCTCCATTCATTTTTTTATTTTCTTCCACCCAAACACCATCAATCCATCTCCTTTCCATTCCTCTCTCACATACTACCTCCCTCCTTCACTAAAACTAAAGAATCATCATCACTTGGGTATCTCATTCATTTTTTGCGTGGAGCTTTCTTGGGGTTTTCTTGAAGAGTTGTTGATTTGTGTTCTTGCATCATCTTCAACATTTTTGCATTAAAACCCACTTTTCTTCATCATATTTTCGCATATCATCATCATTTTTCTATAATGTAGTTTGTTGTTGTTGGTGGGTGAGATTTGGCATCTCACCCTTAAATAAATGGATCTATGTTGCTTTGTGTTAATTTTTGTGTTTTTTTATTAAATAAAATGTGGACCTATGTTTCCTTTGGTTCGCATACTTATGATTAAAAATATTTTCAAGTTGATTTTGTTGTTGTTCCTTGCTTGATGATGTTTAATCTTGTTGTTAGTATTTCATTTTAGTGTTAAATGTTATCTTTGTTGTTGGTTGATGATCTAGCAATATGATTCCCACTAGTGCCTAGTGCACCTTGATCTAAGTGGTGAAGATTGCTAGAAAGGACTCAATTTAGTTTATGTGTTCACTTGTTCTTGTGTTTTAATTCGCTTATTTGTTAGTGGTTGATGATAGGCAAGTTGATTCTCACTAATGCCTAGTACACTTTTCTCAAAGTGAGAGGATTGCTTTATGTGATTCAACCTAGTTTTTGTGTTTATTTAAATCTTGTTTTAGGTCGCTTATTGTGAATTGTTGATGATAGGCAAGTTGATTCTCACTTGTGCCTTGGGCACTTTGATTCAAGTGAGAAGATTTCTCTATGTGATTCAACTTAGTTGTGTGTTTAGTTAATCCTTGTATTTTAATTTGCTTGTTGTTAGTGGTTGATGATCTAGCAATATGATTCCCACTAGTGCCTAGTGCACCTTGATCTAAGTGGTGAAGATTGCTAGAAAGGACTCAATTTAGCTTATGTGTTCATTTGTTCTTGTATTTTAGTTTGCTTATTGTTAGTTGTTGATGATAGGCAAGTTGATTCTCACTTGTGCCTAGGGCACTTTGATTCAAGTGAGAAGATTGCTCTATGTGGTTCAACTTGGTTTTAGTGTTTATTTACTTGCTCTTGTATTCTAGTTTTATTATTGTCCATTGTTGATGATAAATCATATGATTCCCACTTATACCTATTGCATCATGTTTTAAGAGATGAAGATGATTTTAGATGATTCAACCTTCCCCTTTTAATTTCTTAGTGAATAACAAATGAGATTGTATGTTTAGGGTTTAGAGTTCGTGAGGTATTGCAAAGGATAGGCGTACCTTAGCCTTGATGCAATTCCTCTTTGTTCATGTTATTAAGAAATCATTGCTCACATGTCATTAGTTTAATTAAGATCATTCTATGCCTATGACCAATTGTTTACTTGTTTTTGATGCTACTTAAATTGTCTTGATTTAATTGTGTGACATTCCCTCCATGTGTATGACCTCCTAATGAAGACGTAAGCCTACTTGCTTGTTGTAGTATAGAGTCATTAGGGTAAATGCACTCCTCCTCACACACACACATTTGTTTTGAGAAATTCACCTTACATCCTTGACAATTGAATCTTTGATTGTATCGGCATGTTTAGTCTTAGTTGATGTTTGACATATGCATGATTACTTGATTATTGAATGTGTTTGAATTTTGTAACCAATCATTGATAATAACTTCACCCTTTTCCCAAAAATCTTTCAAACTCTTTTCTAATTAATGCAAGTTATTAGTGACTATCACCCAAAGCTTTGGCTTGTTTGATTGTCATGAACGCCATCAAGAGTTATTTATTAGTAATGATCACTCAAAGCCTTTGCTTGCTTGGTCATTATGAAAGCTCTTCCCCTTTCCAAAACCCTTTCAAAAACATTTTCATCCTCAAATTAGAACTATGTCGCTTTGATTCCCATTTGGGATACGTAGGAGCGAGCTACGTTCTCGTCAAGCGCAACAAATAAAAATCCTTTTCGCAACCATAAACATTAGCATTTTTCATAACAAAAAAGAATCATTTTTAAACCCATTGTTGCTAGTGGCTAATCAGAACCTTTGTTCGTCTAGCCATTGGTGGCGATGTCTTTTTCCAAAGAATAATATGCGATGGTCACCCATAACTTTGGTTAGTTTGATCATTCGTGCCAATTAATTTCTTTCGAAAATCATTTTCAAAAGATCAAATAAAAAACGAGTTGCTACTAATGGTCAATCAGAACCTTTGTTCGTCTGACTAGTGGTGGTGACTCCCATTTTTCAAGAGTACTTAGCGGTGATTACCCATAACCTTTGTTAGTTTAATCATTCATTTGAATACTAAATCTATTTCGAAAACTCACTAAAAGATAAAAACAAAAACCTTTTCATGACAACCAAGAACTACATAGCTTTGAATTCTCCATCGCACCAGAAGATACGTAGGAGCGAGAGGCCAACTCTCGTCAAGCGCCAAAAATAAAAAAATTTAATTAAGTTTTCCCATTCATCTTCAAACAAGGAATAAATAGGCAAATCTAGGTATTTTTCAAATCAAACTTTAAAACCACACATTTAGTTAGAGGTTCCCTTTCGGTAGAGAAAGGGCGCAAAGTGATGCTAGTACCTTCTTCCTCACACGTCGACCCCGAACTTATATCCCTAGTTTTCAAAAGACCATCCGCCTTGTTCAAAAGACCTTTTTTCAATGTTTTGGTCTTAAAATTAAAATATTGGTGGCAGCTTCAAAATTTTTCCACGTTGTACATTGAGAAACCAAAACCGGATTTTTTGGGGTGCAACAGCTGGCGACTTCACTGGGGACCCTTTTTTTAAAAGACGAGGGACAAGCCTAACTAATTAAAATGTGTGGTTTAATGTATTGTTGATTTGACTAATACCTTGTTTGCCTTCATTCTTTTTTTTCCTTTCTTTCTTATCATTGATTGTAGGCATATGCATTTGTCTTCTTCTATGTTTATTCCCTATCTCCTCTTCTACTCCTTTTCTTTTATTGCTTATGCCCATGCATTCTTCCAATCCCCATGATCCCTTCTTCTTTGCTCCCTTTCTTCAAAGGTAAGCTCATGCATCATATTCCCCTCATCTTGTATGTCCCCTCTTCTTCGGTCCCTTTCTTAAGGTAAGAAGTGCATTGTTGTTGGCACCCTAGGCTAGTTTATATTGGATTGATATTGAACCCTAGGGTAGACAACATGCTATTGTCTGGACTGTTCTGGATTTTCATTTGCAGGTGGGGTAGTTTTTAAGGAAATGCCCTTCACATACACACACTTGTACCTTGAGATAATATACTTTGAGAGAAATACCATAACCCAGGTCTGTGAGAGTACCTTAGGATGAGTGGATTCGAGTAGTGAGAGCCCATCAGGACCTTTGTCCGTTTAGCTACTTGCGAAAGTTTCAACCAGAGTTGTACTCTTTCATGATGCCTCACACCTAGCAGTTTGTTGCATTTGTGGGGAGTTTTGTGAAAGGGACTGTGGCTCTGGTGACCTTGTGAGGGAGTGAATAGAGCTACATGGGAGGATTACCCTTTAAATTGCCCTAGATCGTAGGTCTCACCCCTTTTTAGGTCACAAGGGCTTTTCCAAAATTGTGTGTTGCTTTGTAGTCTAGGCATGTTTTCAAAAAAAAGAGAAGGAGATTTTGCAAAAAAAAAAAGAGAAAATAGAGAAAGAGCTGCCGTTGTAGCCTTTCTTTTGTCGGTCCGTACAAGGCAGCATGTGGCCCACTCTTTTCAAAAAGAGAGAGAAAGAGTTGTCGTTGTAGCCTTTCTCTTACTGGTCCATATGAAGCCATGTACGGCCCGCATTTTCCAAAAAAAAAAACTTGAATCACTGCCAATAAGGACTTTTCTCTAATCTGCATATGCATAAAACATCATCATCATTTGCACACATCCTTTGCATAAAACATACATTTTCAACAATTTTCGCATGCATCTTTGCATTTCATCATGGTTTGCTTGCCGAGGATCACAAAGTAATATCTTGTCATAGGTACGGTATGGAATCAAAAAGTGAAACAACTACTTTGTTTCGCTTATTGATTCTAACCTTGTTGTGTTTCAAAAAAAATGATAATCAAAATCCACCGTTAAACCTATGGCAAGACATAGTACACTGTGGTTCTCGGCACAAAACAAACCAAACATGCATTCATTCGCATTGCATTCATTTATCCATTCTTGTGTTCATAAGCGTGTTCTGTCAACAGAAAGTCAGGCAAGCTGGTTAATCATCGCTATTGGACGCGTCTGCAAGCAAGAAACATGGAGAACAATCAAGCCAACGCTGATCAGAGCAATCCACAACCACATCAGGATGATGGAATTCCAGGGGGTCCGAATCCTAATGTCCAAGGTCAACATGGTTAGAATCAGGGGAATCAAGTCATTCAAGCTGAGATGGAAGTCATAAGGGCTCAAATGACGGAGGTCATGAGAGTGCTAAGTGCCTTAAGAGATGCTGGCAAGACTGAAGCTGCTGCTGCTGGGGTGAACAATCCTCCTCCCCTTTCTGGGTCTGGGATCTCTCAAACCCTTCAAGCTGTGCAATGGCCTCCCTATGGTCTCCCACTAGGCTATACGCCTCCTGCTGCTAATGCAAACCCTGAAGAAGATCCTTCAGGAATCGCGGGGCACGCTCAGCCTGACACAGTTGTGAATGAAGTTGGAACGGGGACGCCTCAAGCCCAGATTCAGATCCCAATCCCTGCTACTGCTCCTAGAACTCCGGCGGGTTTCAACTCACCAATAACGGTTCATCCACAAGTACATGGCCCAATTCCTCAGAATATTGCCCACCCACACACGACTCCGGCCATGGTATCAATGAATAACCCTCACTATGGTGCCGGTGGTTTCCCACAGAATTACTCTGCTGAAGCTAGAAGTCAGTATCAGATGCTAGAAGAGAGATTAAGAGCCGTTGAAGGAGCAGGTTCCCGGGCCAGAAATGCCCATGAGCTGTGCTTGGTCCCTGATCTAGTCCTGCCTCCCAAGTTTAAAACACCAACTTTTGATAAATACAGAGGGACGACTTGCCCAGTCAGTCATGTGACAATGTACTGCCGGAAGATGACTGCCCATGCCCGTGATGATAACCTGATGATGCATTGCTTTCAGGAAAGTTTAGCTGGAGCTCCCCTTGACTGGTACATGCAGTTGAAGCCAACCAATTTCCGCTGCTAGAAAGACATGGCAGATGCTTTCATGCATCAATACCAGTATAACAATGATTTGGCTCCGGATAGGACTCAGCTGCAATGCATGTCTAAGAAGGATAATGAGTCGTTCAAGGAGTACGGTCAGAGGTGGAGGAACCTCGCTGCTCAAGTAAAACCCCCTCTACTGGACAAAGAAATGGTCCACATGTTTATGGAAACCCTTCCTGCGGTGTATTATGATAGGTTGGTCGGCAGCGTAGCCTCGAATTTCTCTGAGATGGTCGTCACAGGGGAAAGAGTAGAGAATGGGATGCGCAGTGGAAGGCTAGCTCATGGCCCAACACCTCCTTCCAGTCAGAAAAAGACTTTTTCTGGGTCCCACAAGAAGAAAGAGGGTGAAACCAATGCAATTATCGAAGCCAGTGGTCCATCACACAACAATCCTCTGCAAGCTATTCCGGTTCCTTCTCAGGCGCCATCTGCACATCCAGTTCAGTCAAACCACCAGCACGGGAACTACAGTGAAAGGAAGCCTGTTGTCTTCGATCCTATTCCCATGTCCTACACGGACTTGTTCAATTATCTTATCGTCAATAAAATAATCAGTACTCGTCAAATGAAGCCATATCAACCTCCTTATCCCAGAGGGTATAATGCAAATGCTACCTGCGCCTTCCATTCTGGGGCAGTAGGTCATGTGGTAGAGGATTGTAAGGCATTCAAGTACGTGGTGCAAGACTTGCTTGATGCAAAGAGCATATCATTTCAGCAACCCAATATAACCACTAATCCGTTGCCGGGGCATGGAGGATCTTTTGCCAATGCCATTGACGATCAGGGTGGTCAGTGTTTGATTAGAGAGGTCGATTGCATTCAGATGCCTTTGGATGTCATCCATGCTGAATTATGCCGTCTTGGTGTCATCAAAGAGGGGTGTGCTAGGAAAGACACCTGCGATAATCTCCGCTGCATTGGGACGTGTGAAGGCTTTAAACCAATTCTCCAAGATCTCTTAGACAGACACCTGGTCAAAGTGGGAATCCAGGAGAAGGAAGGAAGTATATATACCTTGCAATCAGGCAAAGGAAGACCGATTGAAATCCCTTGTAGTCTGAATTCCAAATTCCACCAGTGTGATTTGAGACCTTCGATCGTTGTTATTCCAAGACTACCGCTACCCCTGGTAGAGAGACCAGGATGATTCCATGGAGCTGCAATGTGCGTGACGCATAGCGAGAGATCCTGGCGGCACTTTGGATATAACTAACATCGCTAGGAGTAGCGGCATTAAAAGGAGTGGAAGGTTGTATGCTCCTGAAAACCTCAGGGGAGAGCAATCCAAAATAGATGAAGAAAGGGCCCGTAAGGGAAAAGACAAAGAAACTGTAGAAGTTAGAGGGGTATCAGACAAAGAAGCCCAAGAATTCCTGAAAGGAATGAAACAGAGTGAGTATCGGGTGGTAGACCAGCTGAGTCAAACTCCATCCAAGATCTCAATGCTCTCTTTGTTGCTTAGTTCAGAGGCACATCGTGCTGCGCTGTTGAAGATCCTGAATGAAGCCCACGTCTCCCATGACATTATAGTAAACCAGCTTGATGATATTGTTGGCAACATTGTAGCATCCAATTACTTGACTTTCTCAGACACTGAGCTTCCTCCGGCGGGAAAGAATCATAATCAAGCTCTTCACATCTCAGTCAAGTGTGGGGACTATATACTTGCCAGGGTGCTCATTGATAATGGTTCATCCTTGAATGTGCTGCCTAAGTCTACAATGGATAAGCTGAATGTAGACTACTCATATCTGAAGCTGAGCTCTACCTTGGTCAGAGCATTTGATGGGTCGGTGAAGGAAGTCTTTGGAGAAGTAGAAGTGTCGCTGCAGGTAGGCCCCGAAGTGTTTTATGTCATCTTCCAAGTGATGGACATCAATTCCTCCTACTACCGCCCGCCAGGGACGTCCTTGGATACATGCTGCTGGGGCAGTGCCATCCTCGCTTCATCGTAAACTCAAGTTTGTGGTCGAGGAAGCCGATAGTGATCCACGGGAGGAATAAACATTGATAAACCGATCACCACCGAATATTATGTGGAAGCAATGGAAGAGTCCTTTTCGAGATCGCCTTCCAAGGATTGGAGATCTCAAACGCCGTCTTCGTTGAAAGTGAGCCTCTGTGGAAGCCTAAGTGGTCCAAGGTCGACATGATGGTTGCAAAGGTGATGTTAGGACATGGGTATCAGTCGAGAAGGGCCTAGGAAAAGCTGCTCAAGGAATTGTAACACTGCTCGGTTGAGAGGAAACATTGAAAGGTTCGTGATTGGGTACATCCCAAGTCTTCTTGTCGGGAGAGGTGGCATCCGATGGGAGGAGAAATGGTGGCCAAACTCGGAGGAAGAGCACCCAATCGGGGAGGATGGTCATCGCTAACCTTAAGAACAACTTCCGAAGTCTTAGGCATGTCAACCCCGACCGTGTTAATGTGGTTGAAGAAGGATCAAGCTCGAGTGGGTCGTGTTGTCGCCTTAGTCTTATTTCTTTGTCTTTGTTGGAGAGAAGCTGCAAAACTGGGAGACCATGGATTTCCCCGTATTTTTCAATTTAAAGTAATTATCGTTGTAATGTAGATTCCTTGGCTCTACCCAAGGCCTTGGAACATTTCATTCGGGCACACATGTTTTCGTCAAAACTCATCAATCAATAAAGTGTTATTTTGAATTTTCAATAAAATTTCTGTCTTCATCTTTTATTTGCTTGTCTTTTCTTTGTTTTTATTCGCCGCTCCATTCTAATTCAGATCAAAAATAATATCTGAAAATAAAATGCCCATAACTCATACTGTGACTTTGATTACCCGGTTAATCAAGCCGAGGAAGATGTTGAGGATGATTGGGATACTCCTCCGGAAATCACGAGAATGGTAGAACAAGAAGAAAAGGTCATTGAGCCCCATGGGGAGTCTACATAAGTGGTCAATTTGGGTACTAAGGAAGACATAAAAGAGGTCAAGGTTGGTACCGCAATGGGGGATAGAGAGCGCAAAAAGTTGATTCAGCTCTTGCTCGACTACGCTGACGTATTCGCATGGACTTATCAGGACATGCCAGGGTTGAGCACAGATATTGTTAAGCACAGATTGCCAGTGAAATCAGAATGTCCCCCAGTAAAACAGAAGTTAAGGCGAATGAAGCCTGAAATGTCTTTGAAAATCAGGGATGAGGTCAAGCTTGATTTGATGCGAGGTTCTTACCGTGGCAAAATATCCCGAGTGGGTAGCAAACATTGTTCCGGTCCCCAAGAAAGATGGAAAGGTGCGAATGTGTGTCGACTCACCGTGACTTGAGCAGAGTAAGCCCTAAAGATGATTTCCCTACCCCATATTGACGTCTTCGTGGGCGATCGCTTTCAAAGATTCGATGTTCTCCTTCATGGATGGATATTCAGGCTATAACCAGATCAAAATGGCTCTAGAGGATATGGAGAAAACCACTTTCATAACCCTTTGGGGAACGTTTTGTTACAAGGTTATGCCTTTCGGGTTAAGGAATGCCGGGGCAACCTACCAAAGAGCGATGGTAACCCTATTCCATGACATGATGCACAAGGAGATTGAAGTCTATGTGGATGACATGATCGCCAAATCAAAGACTGATGAAGAACATGTGGTTAATCTACAGAAGCTGTTCGAGTGTCTCAGAAAGTACAAACTCAGGTTGAACCCCGCCAAGTGCACCTTTGGGGTTAAGTCAGGGAAGTTGTTGGGTTTCATCGTTAACCAGAGGGGAATTGTTGGGTTTCATCGTTAACCAGAGGGGAATTGGAGATGCCAGCGCCTAAAACAGAGAAAGAAGTTCGTGGTTTCCTGGGAAGATTAAATTACATCTCTCGATTCATCTCCCAGTTGACTGCAATTTGCGAACCAATTTTCAAACTGCTGTGCAAAAACCAAGAGATGAAGTGGAATGATAAATGTCAAGAAGCATTTGAGAAAATCATGGTGTACCTCCAAAATCCACCACCCTAATGCCACACAGTATGCAGCGCAGCCCTCATCCTATACCTCACTGTGCTAGACAATTCTATGGGCTGCATGCTGGGGCAACACGATGAGTCAGGAAAGAAAGAACACGCGATCTACTATATGAGCAAGAAGTTCACAGACTCTGGGGCAAGGTATTCCCCATTGGAGAAGACTTGTTGTGCTCTAGCCTGGGCTGCGCATCGATTGAGACAGTATATGCTGAGTCACACTACCTGGTTGGTGTCCAAAATGGATCCAATCAAGTACATATTTGAGAAACCTGCGCTCACAGGTAGAATTGCTCGTTGGCAAATGCTTCTGTCAGAGTATGACCTCGTGTACGTAACCCAGAAGGCGATTAAAGGTAGCACACTGGCAGAATACCTGGCACATCAACCGGTCGAGGATTACCAATCAATGCAATGTGAATTCCCAGATGAGGACATTATGGCATTATTTGACGAAGGGAAATCTCAAGATGATGAAAGGTGGAGAGTGTTGTTTGACAATGCCTCTAACATGTGGGGGCACGGGGTCGGAGCAGTGCTGATCTCTCCAGACAACCCCATTCACTGCCAGACTAAGCTTCTATGTCACAAACAATATTGCAGAGTATGAAGCGTGTATCCTGGGTTTCCAGGCAGCTCTCGATTGGAAAGTCAAGAGGCTCGACGTGTACGGAGATTCAGCTCTAGTGGTCCATCAAGTAAAAGGAGATTGGGAAACAAGAAATCCTGATTTGATTCCTTACCGTGACTACATTCAAGAATTAATCAAGCCCTTTGAGGAAATTACTTTCCAGCACATACCCCGCAGTGAGAATCAGTTGGCAGATGCCTTGGCAACTTTGTCTTCTATGTTCAACGTTAACTGTGACAAAAGTTTGACGACTGTTAGAATCCAGCACAGAGGACGACCCGCTTATCACTACTGCATGGCAGTCGAAGAGGGATCCGATAGTAAGCCTTGGTACCATGACATCAAGCAGTATATCACAAACAGAGAGTATCCTCCCGGAGCTACAGAGAATGACAAGAGAACACTCAGGAGGCTGTCAGCAGGTTTCTTCTTGAGTGAGACGCCTCTTACAAGAGAAACCATGACTTGGTACTCCTCGTGTGTGTAACGGGAGAAGAATCAAGAAAGATTATGCGAGATGTTCATGAAGGCTCATTTGGGGTTCATTCCAGCGGACACGCAATGGCTAGAAAAATTCTGAGAGCTGGATACTACTGGTTGCAGATGGAATCAGACTGTTATAGTTTTGTGAGGAGATGCCATAAATGTCAAACCCATGTACCTCCAACTTCTCTGAATGTCTTGAGTGCACCATGGCCATTCTCAATGTGGGGCATGGACATCATTGGTCCCATTGAACCCAAAGCTTCAAATGGCCACCGTTTCATTCTGGTTGCTATTGACTACTTCACTAAGTGGGTGGAGGCTGCTTCTTATCCCAATGTAACGAGCTCAGTGATTGCTAAGTTCATCAAGAAAGATTTGGTTTGCCGCTACGGCCTTCCAAACAATATTATACAGACAACGACAATAATTTGAACAGCAGAATGATGAGGGAAAAATGAATGGGGCAGTTGAGGCAGCTAACAAGAATATCAAGCGGATAATACAGAAGATGGTCGTAACCTATAATGACTGGCATGAGATGCTCCCCTTTGCCCTGCATGGTTACAGAACCTCAGTGCGCACCTCAACAGGGGCAACCCCTTACTCCCTGGTTTATGGATCAGAGGCAGTCCTCCCCATTGAGGTTAAAATACCATCCCTGCGGGTGTTAATGGAGACAAAACTTAATGAAGCAGAATGGGTTCGGTCCCGTCTTGACCAGTTGAACCTCGTTGATGAAAAGCGAGTAGCCGCAATGTGTCATGGACAGTTGTACCAACAGAGGATGAGGAGGGCTTTTGACAAGAAGGTCCGTCCTCGTGAATTCCAAGAAGGAGATCTTGTGCTCAAGCAGATCTTGCCGATCAGGAGCATGGACTCGGGGAAAATGGGCTCCCAAATATGAAGGACCTTATGTGGTGAAGAAGACATTCTCAGGAGGAGCTTTAATTCTGGCGAACATGGACGGAGATGAGATCCCAAATCCAGTGAACTCAGATGTGGTCAAGAAGTATTATGCCTAGAAAAATAGACAAAAAAAAAGAGAAAGATAAGCCAATGAAAAATCGGCTCGCTAGGTTGAAAACCCGCAAAGGGCGGCCTAGGCAAAATCAGAGCAACCCGGTGGATTGAAAACCCGCAAAGGGCGATCCAGGAAAAAATTAGGGTGGTGTTGGAAAAACACATGTGCAAGTATACACAGTCCAAAAACAAGTAGTATAAAAAGATCGAACCCACAGAGATTGAAAAACTCTCTTTTAAAATCAATAAAAAGTAATAAAGTGTAAGGTAACTAAATAACAAATTATAGTGGAGTTGGTGTGATCACAACTAAGTTAGATAAGAAAGCAAGTATAAGTGTTGATAATGCAAATGAGAAAAGCTAGTTGGAATGTCTTCATCAAGTAATTTACTTTTAAGTGTTTGATGCAGTATGTGATGCAGCTGCACTGAATGGTGTTGCATTAGTTATGTGCCTTTCAGTCACTTTTCTTCAGAGTTTTATTACAAGTTTCCTATGTCTAGGCATGCTAAATAGGTTCACTCTTGCCTTTGAAAGTACCCACAGTTTCACCCTATGGACTATACTATTCTATGTCTAGGACTTAGCATGGTTTTCACAAAGTTTCCTTTATGTAAAACACTTACCCATATTACTTCTTGAGTTCTTAATTGTAAGCCATGTCTGCTCTTACAAATTTACTTATTCTAAGTTGATCAATCTCCAAAATAAGTGTTATTATCAAGCAAGAACTAAAGTACAAACATACATACATGCATCATACTTACTTAAAAGCTCATTAAATGATTAGAACATTCCAACTAAGAGAGATTTAGCTAACAATAGACATTGCAAGGTAAATATAAACTGAATAGACCATGTTTATATAATAGAAATCACAAAAGAGAAACAACAAGATAGAAGTTACACAAGTTGAAGCCCTTTGTATGAATTCTCCTAGCAATGCACTAACATTACTCCTTAGCACTATACAAACACTATGAAATCGAAGTAAGGAGGATTGTTAATTCCTTCCTTTCCCTCTTATAAAATAGAAACTAACTATGTATATTGAAATTTTGATCTAACTTATGGATTGTGATATATTTCCAAATGAAGATGTGAGGTCCTTTTATAGCCTTCAAGAGAGGTGCTTCCTTCCTTCATGTTGAAGTAATCTTGAGTGGATTAGCTGTAGTTGCTTTTCAGATGTTGATCTCTTAGTTGAAATCTTTGACTAAGTGTATAGGGAGGTCTCATGATGTATGAACATGTGTCCCTATGTTGATGACTCTTCAAAGCTATCCCTATGGCTATGTGTGAATGGTAGGCGCCTACTATATAAAGTGGTTTACGCTTTGGGGACCAAGCATGAGGTCAGCAATGCAAGTGGATGCACATGTAGCTAGCTGTTCATTCACCAAGTAGTGCAGATTCAGTGCAGTATCAATGCAGGAGCATTGATGTAGGGAGCATTGATGCAGGATCTGTAGACTGCACTGAACAAAAAACATCAAACATACCACAATATATCCAAAATGGCCTATTAACAAGTATAACCATGTCAATCACTCAAGATATCATATATCACACAAAATACTATATAAACTCTTTATTATTACTTGAAAGAGAGCAATTTACTAAGTTTAAACATATGAAATACTCTATATAAAATAGAGTTATCACACCCCCAAACTTAAACCATTGCTTGTCCGCAAGTAATGACAAAGACAAACTATTAAAACTATAATTCTTGAAGATAGATCAGCTTGATATTTGGATTTTTATGAGGAGTTCCCTATGAACTTCATTTCTCAGCAATCTTTCTTATGCCTTTATTTCTTCAAAACTACCAAAGCTATTCAAACTCTTTTGTGTGTGTGTGAACCCACTGAGTTGAGATTGGTTCCAAGACTAAATGAAAAACTTCCTCCTAGCCTTTGAAAGGATTGGTTTATCTTTGGTCACACCAAAATATTTTTCAAAAGAGAGATTAGACTCACAAAATTTTTCTCAAGTGTTGGGGAGTTTTAAGTACAACAAAGGACTTGGTTGAATCTTTCAAAGCTTTTGAGCCAATGCATTTTCTAATTTTTTGTGTTGATCTTTTGTGCAGATGCATTACTTCTTTGAAGTGATTTGTGCATTGATTTTTTCTGCATTTTTGCTTTTCTTCAGTGCAGTTGCATTGATGCTTCTGCACTGATGATGCTTTTTCTTTTGATAGCTCATATTGCCTTCCTCATTGACCTCCAGATGCAATTGCACTTTGGCACAAGTCTTTGACCTCCAGATGCATATATATTTTTTCTTTGCACTTTGGCACAGGTTCAGTATTTGAACTATCCTCCAGATACATTTATTCCTGCATGGCACAAGTCTTTGACCTCCAGATGCATTCATGTACTTAGGCACAGGTATAGTTTCAAATGATTCAGGATAATATGGCTTTGATCTTTGATCTTTTGTCCACATTTTTGTATTATTTTTGTGCATTGTTTACTCTTTATATTTTTCAAATTCAGCATTTGTTTTCATAAAACACCCCCAAACTTAATTCTTTAAGCTCTTATCTTTTTAGTAAAACTTTGTTTTGACCTAAGCTTACCAAAAATTCCCCTTGCATCAGATTGATCTTTAAATAGCAAGGTTCTTTTCACAAACTCAGTTTTGAAGTGTTGAAGTAAAAATAATTCTGGTTATTTTCTAAGAAATAAGGCTTCTTTTTCTCTTTTTCATCATTAAAATTATATCGATAGGGTTTTCACCATATTTTTGAAAAACTGATCCATTCTACTAAAATATTTTTAACAATAATAGTATTCTTCATACTTTCCACTATTTCCAAAAGAAATTCTTTGGAAGATAATTTCATGTATTTAGATACTACTTTGTTAAGCACATCTAATATTTAAACAAAATATAACTACTTTAAAACATATATATTTACTAGATAAAACAAACATATTTATTTAAACACACAACATACTAGATAAATCCCCCCAAACTTAAGTGGTAGCAGTGTCCTCATTGCTAATTTGTTCAGAAAACACAAACCATATTTGTTCAAAATAGGGGGAGAGGGATTAAGAACAACAACCAGGGAAATAGTTTTAGATAGTAAAAACACAAACTATAGCAGGTGAACATATGAAAACTTGTAAATGATACTCATCTCTTTGATCCACTCCTTGTTCTGGTGCTCTGCCTGGTAGGAGGAGTGTGTTTCACCTTCTGTTTCTTCTCTTTGGGTTGCTTCTTTGGTGTTTCTTCAACTGGTGCAGATGCACCACCTTCCTATGGTGTTGTTGCAGGAATTGTTTCTTGGACTGATGCAGGTGCATCAGTGCTGACTGCATCAGGTTGCTTCCTCTTTGAGTGTTGTGCAATGCATCTCTCTTCTGTTGAGCCATTTGTTCCAGAACAAGCTTGATTGTTGCCTCATCATGCATTGTTGTTGTCTGCTGTGATGCAGCAGCATGTGATGCAGGAGCATCACTCTGCATCTCTTCAGTTTGAGCTATAGGCTCCTTTGCAGATGATTCTTCTCCTTTGTCTTCTTTGTCAAGTCCTTCTTCTTCTCTTTCTTGCACAAATTCTTTCTCAAGAGCAGAAATAACATTAGCAGTAATGTTGCTTGGGTCAGAAGGTACTTGTTGTTCTGGTTCTTTTTCTGGTCTGGCAGGGCTAGGCTCAGAGATGATTTGTTCTGTGTGAGTTGTTTTCTTAGGTTCATTTATTGGAGAGGGTGGTGGAGGGGTTGTTTGTGGTGGTGATAGGACTGGTGGATCATTGAGGGAGGGTAATGGTGATTTTGGGTTGGAAGATGATTCTTGGTTTGGTGAGATGATTGGTGACTTGATAATTGGTGATGTGATAGGTGGAGTATGTGTTGTTTCTTGCTGGGCTTGTGGTGTTTGTTTGGCATATTTCTGTCTAGCTATCTCTTCTAGAATCACACCTCTAGCATGCTCCTCCTCTTCTTCATCAATTTCATCATCACTCTCTTCTTCCTCTTCTTCAACTTCCTTGTTCATTTCTTTTTCTAGTTCTCATCCCCATTATCAGAATCAAACATTTCTTCAATTTCAGGTTCTATCACTACATTCTTCTTTCCTTTTGCTTGCTTCCTAGTTACCTTTTTCTTGGTACTAGGTTCTTTCTCCTTTTCCTCTTCTTTCTATTCTTCCTCAGCCTCTTTCTCTTCCTCTTCTTCTCCTTCAGTCTTGAGTACTCAACTTGGAAATTCAGGGGCATTAACTTGGCCCACAAGATCAAATATCTTATCAAAAACTAATTGAAGCCAATCATGTTGGTCATTCAAAAATTTCCAGACTGCAATCTGCTTCTGCATGTGATGCTCTTGCATTGCAGGTGCAGGGCCTCTCACCTTTGTCAATCTTTCTTTCATTTCAGCATTCAAATCACCAGGTGGGAATTTTCTTTGTTCATGGGAGGCTATTGGAACACCTTCTTTCATGCATAACTCAGTAATAAGACAAGGGAAAAACAGAAATCCCTTTGATTTGGTTGTGCATGCAAGGATTTCCCTAGCTATCAATCTACCTATATCAACATTTCCCTCGGAGAGAATTGTATCTAGCAAGATCAATCTCTCTTTGGTCATTGCATATGTGTGTGATGTAGGTAAAACTGAAGTGGCTATAAACAAATGCCAATTTCCTAATGCATCTATCAGATATGTGCTTCTAAGTTTAATTTCATTAGGTGTGAATTTTTCCCAAACAGATCCTGGTATTGCAATCCTATTTTTCACTTCTTCCATTTCTTTCTTAAAGGCCTTGGCCACTTTGTTTTCAAATTCAATTCCATTATATCTCAGCATATAATGTTCATTCAATTTCTTTGCATGAAAGTGCACAAGTTTACCTCTCACCATGGAAGTGTAGGAATGCTCTGTTTCTTCTTGTGGTGTGATACCAGCATAGAATTCTCTCACCAAATCTTCAATGTAGCCTCCTCTTGGTAGAAAAAAGTGATCGCAGTTGAGATTGGCCACTGTTGACATGAATGATGGTCTAGCCTTCTTCAAATCATATCCTCTTTCAGGAAGAAGATGCATCCTCCATAGATGAGCATTATCATCGGTTCTCGATGCTGATTCTTTGGCTTTGCCTTTCTTGCTTGATGATGATCCTGCATGCATGACTTTCTTCTCTTTCTGGGGAGTTTTGGTCTGCTTGCTTGATGATTTCTGTGCTGATTGCTTCTTCACCATTTTGATTTTTCAATTTCTAGGTCTTTGATTGTTTTTGATTGAAAAGATAGATATGAGAATGTAAGGAGTAACTATTTCTCGAATGAGAGAATTTTGTGAGGTTTGCGAAGAAGGGATAACGGTAATAAGGTTAAGGCTTTAATGCTTCAGGGAGAAGGAAGTGGAGTTTTTAGGTAGCCGTTATGTCTTGCGTGTTGCGCATGCATCACACCATGTGTCATCCTTGGCTACTAACACATCTTTAATCTTGCTTAGCTTCCCTTTGATCTTCCTGATGCCTTAAGACTCACTCTTAATAACTTTCTTCAAATTTTTGAAATTTTTGATGCAGGGCAATTTTTTCTGCAATGCAGGTGCACTGATGCAGCTGCATTAGTATCCTGCATTCTGCAAAACAACTAAAAACCTAAAATTGCACAAAAATAATTAAAAACAATGGGTTGCCTCCCATTAAGCGCTTGTTTTAAGAGTCTTGTCAGCCTGACTACCTCTTTTTACTCAGAGATTTTGCAAATGGGTGGTGGTTTTGTCTCTCACCACATGTTCACCATAGTACATCTTGACTCTTTGACCATTCACTTTGAAGACAAGATTTGATGTTTTATCTAATAAATCTACTGCTCCATGTGGATAAACCTTTATCAACTTAAATGGTCCTGACCACCTTGATCTTAGTTTTCCAGGAAATAGCTTCAATCTAGAGTTGTACAGCAGAACTAATCCTCCTTCTTTCAATTCTCTTCTATGAATTTTCTTGTCATTCCATGCCTTAGTTTTAGCTTTGTAGATTTCAGCATTCTCATAAGAGGTTTGCCTAATTTCTTCTAGCTCATCAAGCTCTATCATTCTCTTTTTACCTGCCTTGTTTAGGTTGAGATTGAGCTTCTTGATAGCCCAATAGGATTTGTTTTCCAATTCCACAGGTAAATGGAATGCTTTTCCATAGACTAATTTGTAAGGGGACATTCCTAAGGGTGTTTTGAATGCTGTTCTATATGCCCATAAAGCATCATCCAAATGTAAAGACCAATCTTTTCTATTTGGACTAACAATTTTTTCTAGCATTCTCTTTATTTCCCTATTGGATAATTTGCTTGTCCACTAGTTTGAGGATGGTATGCTGTAGCTATCTTATGCTTAACTCCATACTTAGCTAGAAGGTTTTCTATGATCTTATTACAAAAGTGTGAACCTTCATCATTAATGATAGCTCTAGGAGTTCCAAATCTAGTAAATTTATTTCTTTGAAGAAACTTACTCACTGATTTAGCATCATTATTAGGTAATGCTACTGCTTCTACCCATTTGGACACATAATCAACAGCTACTAAGATATATAAATTGCCAAAAGAAGGTGGAAAAGGTGCCATGAAATCCATTCCCCATACATCAAATAATTGAATTTCTAAAATATTGGTTCTTGGCATTTCATGTTTATCAGAAATATTTCCTGCTCTTTGACATTTATCACAGTATTTGACCGTAAAATAAGCATTTTTAAATAAAGTAGGCCAAAAATAACTTGATTGTAATACCTTAGCTTTGTTCTAGTGCTTCCAAAGTGTCCTCCATAAGGTGCAGAATGGCAATGCAGAAGCACTGCTTGTTGCTCCTCTTCAGGTATGCATTTCCTCATTAATTGATCAGGGCACATCTTGTAAAGGAATGGATCATCCCAATAGTATTGCTTGACTATGTGGAAGAATCTTCTCCTTTGTTGATATGTCATATTCACTGGTACTACTTTGCTTGCAAGGAAATTTACAATATCAGCAAACCATGGTGCAGATGCATTTGATGCTCCTGCATTGCTTATAGCATATGCAATTTCATGTTTTGCATTGACTTTGATTGCCAATAGCTTCTCATCTGGAAAGCTCTCCTTGATTTCTTCTCCTTGTGTACCAAGTGATTCTCCTTCAATCCTTGATAAATGGTCTGCTACTTGATTTTCTACTCCTTTCATGTCTCTTATTTCCAAATCAAATTCTTGTAGGAGTAAAATCCACCTTATCAGCCTTGGTTTTGCATCTTTCTTTGAAATTAGATACTTAATGGCAGAGTGATCAGTATAGACAATAATTTTGGTGCCAACTAAGTAAGATCTAAATTTTTCAAATGCAAATACCACAACTAATAATTCTTTTTCTGTGACTGTGTAGTTCACTTGAGCTTCAATTAATGTTTTGCTAGCATAATAATTGGAATGAAAAACCTTATCATACCTTTGCCCCAGGACTGCTCCTACTGCAAAGTCACTAGCATCACACATTAATTCAAATGGCTTGTTCCAATCAGGTGTTACTATCACTGGTGCAGTCACCAATGCCTTTTTAAGCTTGTCAAAAGCTTCTATACAAGAATCATCAAAGTTAAATGCTACATCATGTTGCAAAAGCATACATAATGGTTTTGAGATTTTTGAAAAATCTTTGATAAACCTTCTATAGAAACCAGCATGGCCTAAGAAGCTCCTGATACCTTTGACTGTATTTGGTGGTGGCAAATTCTCAATGACATCAACCTTAGCTTTGTCTACCTCTAGACCTTTCTTTGAAATTCTATGTCCTAGCACAATGCCTTCTTGTACCATGAAATGACACTTTTCCCAGTTTAATACTAAATTTGTCTCTTCACATCTCTTGAGAATTTGTTCCAAGTTTGTTAAACAAACTTGAAATGTTTCTCCAAAGATAGAGAAATCATCCATGAATACTTCCATTGATAGCTCAATGAAATCTGAGAATATAGACATCATGCATCTTTGGAATGTAGCATGTGCATTACATAAGCCAAATGACATCCTTCTAAAAGCAAAGGTTCCATAAGGGCATGTAAAGGTTGTTTTGTGTTGATCTCAGGCTCAATGGCTATTTGATTATAGCACTGAGTAGCCATCTAGGAAACAATAAAATTCTTTTCCTGCTAGTCTATCTAACATTTGGTCTATGAATGGTAAAGGAAAGTGATCCTTTTTGGTAGCTTTGTTGAGTTTTTACGTAATCCATACTGATTCTCCACCCCTGTGATGATTCTAATTGGTATCAACTCATTCTTTTCATTGGCTATTCTTGTCACACCCCTTTCTTTGGTACACATTGGGCGGGGGCTTACCCAAGCACCTGCGCGATATGGGGTATATGATTCCAGCATCTAGCCACTTAATGATTTCATTTTTCACAACCTCTTTCATAATAGGATTTAGTCTTCTTTGACTCTCTATGCTATTTTTGGAATTTTCTTCCAAAATGACTCTATGCATGCATATAGAAGGACTAATTCCTTTGATATCTGCCATTTGCCAACCTATAGCTTTGGTAAATCAGAAGCAATGATAACAGGTAAAGTCTCATTTGTTCCTAAGAAAGCATACTTAAGGTGTTCAGGCAGTATCTTCAATTCTAACTTAGGAGGTTGTTCTAATGAGGGAAAGTTCTTCTTGAGAATTGGATCCTCAAGATTGAGTGGTTCATAAGTTCTAGCCCATACCTCTTTACAAGAGTTTTCTATTGGCAGATTTTCCTTTCCTAGTATTTCATCATCTAGCAATGTTGCTGCATCTAATGCATCTGCATTGGCTAAGTGATCATACTGCTTGTAAAACTGTTTTTCTACCAATTGATCTAGAGAAAATAAGGATGAACACTCTTCTGTATTCTCTGCAGGATACTTCATAGCATTCATTACATTGAATTTTATCTCTTGATCATTCACTCTCATAGTGAGTTCACCTTTCTAGACATCAATTATGGTTTTACCAGTTGCTAAAAATGGTCTACCTAGGATAATAGGCACTTCCTTATCTGCATCAAAGTCAAGGATAACAAAATCTACAGGGAATACAAATTTATCTACCTTAACTAAGATGTCTTCTATGATACCTTCAGGATAGGCTATTGATCTGTCAGCTAATTGAAGTGTCATAGTGGTTGGTTTTGCATTTCCAATTTCTAACTGATCAAAAATAGATTTAGGCATCAAGTTGATGCTTGCACCTAAATCACATAAAGCTTTACCAGTATAAGATTTTCCAATGGAAAATGGAATTGTAAAACTACCTGGATCCTTCAATTTCCTAGGAATCTTATTTTGCATAAGCAAACTACAATCTTCTGTCATGGCAACTGTTTCAAACTCTCCTAATCTTCTTCTCTTAGTAAGCACATCCTTCATAAACTTTGCATAGTTTGGCATTTGTTGGAGTGCTTCTACTAGGGGAACATTGATGTGTAATTGTTTTAGTACCTCTAAGAATTTACCAAACTACTTCTCCTCATGTGCTTTTTTCAGTCTTTGAGGATAAGGAGGAGGAGGGTATTCAGGTACTAACTTAGGTAATGGAACTTGAACTTCTTGTGGTGCAGTAGCACTTGATGCTTCTGCATTGGTTTCTTTTTGATTTTTGGCTTTTTCTCCCTTTTCTACACTTTCCTTCTCAGTTAACTCTACAAGATCCTTACCACTTCTCAAAGAAATAGCCTTAACTTGCTCCTTTCCTTGTTTTTGGGAAGGAGTAAGCCAGATTTGAAGGTAAGGCACCTTGTGGCCTTTGATACAAAGTTGTGGCTAATTGACCAACTTGATTCTCTAAGTTCTTAATGGAAGCATCTTGAGCTTGTCTAGCAGTTCTAGATTCACCTATGAATGCTTTAATCATGGATTCTAGAGAATTCTCAGTGGTAGGTTGAGAGTTTCTTTGGTTATTCCGAGTTGGGAATCACCGTGGTGTAGTTAGTGCGATTCTAGGTGCGGTGCACTATTGTTGCTCCATCTAAAATTTGGGTGATCTTTCCAACCGAGGATTATAAGTGTTGGAATAAGGGTTGTTATTCTTATTATAACCTACATAATTTACAGAGATAGGGTTGCTAGAACACTCCTCATACAAGTGACCTCCTCCACAGTACACACAACTAGGGGTGCCTGGAGGTACTTGTTTCATCACTACATGATCTTTGTCTGGTGATGCTGTTGCATTAGATGCAGATAGCATTTCGTAAGTGAAGTTTTTCATTAAATTAGCTAGAGTGGCTACTTGAGCAGATATGGCAGATATATCATTAACTTCATGTACCCCTGATGGTTTCTTTTGGGCACTCACCCTCTTAGTAGGCCAACTAGAGCTATTAGCTGCTATTCAATCAATTAATTCACATGCTTCATTGTATGACAGATTTAATAACACTCCACCAGATGATGCATCAAGCATTATTCTGGTTTGAGGTTCTAAACCATTATAAAATGTTTCCATTTGAATAATAACAGGTAAACCATGATGAGGACATTTTCTTAAAAGTTCCTTCCATCTTTCCCATGCTTCAAATAAAGATTCAAACTCTTTTTGTCTAAAAGAAGTAATATCAGTTCTCATTCTTGCATTTTTGATAGGTGGAAAATATTTTCCTAAAAATTTCTCAGCCATTTCATTCCATGAATGGATAGAGCTAGGCTCTAAAGAGTTTAGCCAAGCCTTAGCTCTATCTTTCAAGGAAATAAGGAAATAACCTTAATCTAAATGCATCTTCATGAGGAGATCCTCCAAATTGACCAATAGTTTGAAGCATTTGAAACATCATAGGTTTAAATTCAAAATGCATGGCATTAATATGAGGTCTAGATATTCTAGTTTGCATGTTTTGATGATCAAACTGAGCATAATCCCTCATAGGTCTATCTCTATCATTAATCATACCTATGTGATCCATGTGGATGAGATTTTCTCTATGATCTTCTTCAGTAGCATGATGTGAACCAGGGCCTCCTCTCACTGAGTGTGGCCTTGAGCTTTGTTCTTCACTGAAAGACATGTTGCAGACTTGTTGATTTTGCTTTTGGAGTCTTAACAATCTCCCGAATCTTCTTTCTATTTTCGGATCTAAGCTATATATTCGTGTCTTGTTTTAGTTCTGTACATATACTAAGCACCATGTATACGTATGTGAAACTACAAATACTGAATTATATACAACACTAAATTTCTATATATCGTAATTTTAAAAGAATTTACTTCAATCCCCGGCAACGGCGCCAAAAACTTGGTGTTGGAAAAACACATGTGCAAGTATACACAGTCCAAAAACAAGTAGTATAAAAAGATCGAACCCACAGAGATTGAAAAACTCTCTTTTAAAATCAATACAAAGTAATAAAGTGTAAGGTAACTAAATAACAAATTATAGTGGAGTTGGTGTGATCACAACTAAGTTAGATAAGAAAGCAAGTATAAGTGTTGATAATGCAAATGAGAAAAGCTAGTTGGAATGTCTTCATCAAGTAATTTACTTTTAAGTGTTTGATGCAGTATGTGATGCAGCTGCACTGAATGCTGTTGCATTAGTTATGTGCCTTTCAGTCACTTTTCTTCAGAGTTTCATTACAAGCTTCCTATGTCTAGGCATGCTAAATAGGTTCACTTGCCTTTGAAAGTACCCACAGTTTCACCCTATGGACTATACTATCCTATGTCTAGGACTTAGCATGGTTTTCACAAAGTTTCCTTTATGTAAAACACTTACCCATATTAGTTCTTGAGTTCTTAATTGTAAGCCATGTCTGCTCTTACAAATTTACTTATTCTAAGTTGATCAATCCCCAAAATAAGTGTTGAAAATATTATCAAGCAAGAACTAAAGTACAAACATACATACATGCATCATACTTACTTAAAAGCTCATTAAATGATTAGAACATTCCAACTAAGAGAGATTTAGCTAACAATAGACATTGCAAGGTAAATATAAACTGAATAGACCATGTTTATATAATAGAAATCACAAAAGAGAAACAACAAGATAGAAGTTACACAAGTTGAAGCCCTTTGTATGAATTCTCCTAGCAATGCACTAACATTACTCCTTAGCACTATACAAACACTATGAAATCGAAGTAAGGAGGATTTGTTAATTCCTTCCTTTCCCTCTTATAAAATAGAAACTAACTATGTATATTAAAATTTTGATCTATATTATGGATTGTGATATATTTCCAAATGAAGATGTGAGGTCCTTTTATAGCCTTCAAGAGAGGTGTTTCCTTCCTTCATGTTGAAGTAATCTTGAGTGGATTAGCTGTAGTTACTTTTCAGATGTTGATCTCTTAGTTGAAATCTTTGACTAAGTGTATAGGGAGGTCTCATGATGTATGAACATGTGTCCCTATGTTCATGTGTCCCTATGTTGATGACTCTTCAAAGCTAATATTGTTGCATCCCGAAAAATCCGATTTGGATTTCTCGGTGTACAACGTGGGAAGGTTTATGAAGCCGCCACCAATATTTTAGCTTTGAGACGAAAACATTGAAAAAAACGTCTTTTTATACAAGGCGGATGGTCTTTTTGAAAACAGGAGATGTAGGTTCGGGGGTCGGTTAGGTACGGGGAAGGTATAAGCACCCCGTACCTCCTTTCTACCGAAAGGGAACCTTTAGTTTGCTGTGTGGTTTTGGGAAAAGTTTATTTGAAATGATTTTGTTCTACTTCTTTTCTTTTTTTTATTTCGTTCGAGCAAATTGTTTTATTAAAGCGGGGAAAGAGATGTTTTTGGTATCTTTGAAAAGCGGAACAAAACAAAGATTTTTTTAAAATTGTGCTTAACGGGATAGGAACCCGCTCCTACGTACCCTCACTGGGAAGAGGGATCAAAGCTACGTAGTTCTTGTCTTTTGCGTCCGAAGACGGCTTTTGATGATTTTTGAAAAGATGCTTTTGCGTCCGAAGACGGCTTTTGATGATTTTTTTTGAAAAGATGCTTTTGCGTCCGAAGACGGCTTTTGTGATTTTTTTGAAAATAAAGCGCGTTGGTGTTTTTTTATTGTAGGGGTTCTCGGTCCTAGAGGCATGCAGTCCAATAGACCTAGAACAAAGACGACCCACTGCATGCACGACGTGCCCCACTACTTTTTAAAAAATGATTTTTTTTGATTTTCTTAGGAAAAATGTTTGTTGCGAGGTTGGTTGCTTTTATTGAGCAAGTATCTTAGGCTCGCACGAACTGTACAGCTCGCTAACCCTAAGACGCTAACCAATATCAGAAGTACATCCGAGTCGATACCTTACTCATTTTGGAAAAGGGTTTGAAGTTGTTAATTACTTGTTTTATTTTTCATAAGTATCCCAAGACGTTCGAGCTGTACAGCTCCGGTCTTAGGACGCTAGACAACACCGGCCGTACGTCCGACTTGCCTCCTTATGAGTTTTGAAAAAAAGGTTATTTATTGATCTCAAAAAAAAAAATTTGATTAACTTGTGAAAGCGATTTGAAGAGTATTGACTCTTGGAAGAGTCTTTGAAAAAGATTGGTTAGAGAGGAAAAGAAGAGAATTTGAGAGTGGTATTGGCCACAAAGAAAAGGAAGTAGAACGTTCAATCACTTTCCAAGTCAAAACCGAGACGCAAAACTTCCCAATTCGCAAGCAAAGTAATCAACAATTAGGACACAAGCATGCTCATTACCATTTACAACAATAATGCACAAGAATGATATTAAATCATCAACAATTAAACAATTAGCACAAGAATAGAAAATTGAATCATGCTAAGCAATCCTCCCACTTAGGTTAAAGTGCATGAAGCACAAGTGAGCCTCATATTGCCAATCATCAACCAACCACAAATGGCAAGCAAATCATGTCATAACAACTTGAGAAAAATCATTTTTACAACCCATTTCAATTTGGTTTACAAGTGAGGTCACAAACCCTAATTCACATCATAATTTGCAAAACACAAGAACTTTGAAACGATTTTTATTTTTTTTCACAAGACTTAGCAACAATTATTTTTATGATTTAACATATCAAGTAAGCATAAAAGGGCCACAAAGCCGAAACATATTGTAGTCCAAACCAACATTTATTTCATGCACCAAAAGAAAGAAGAAGCAACAAAACCCTAAAACTTGGCTTGAACCCAAGGTATCATTTAGCCCAAAAATCATCAAATTCTTTCATCAAAATTTACCCAATCACATAGATAAGCATGCATACATGATGAACAACAAAAAAAACAAGCAAGAACCCTAAAATTTGGGACCCAAAACCGAAGCCATACTCCCCAAAATTCAAGCTCAAAACATCAAGATTCAACAACAAGCATAGTTCATCATTTATTCACAAAATTAACACCAACAACCTTGCATCAATATCAAAATTCAGGCCTTATCAAACCAAGATAAATAAGAAAATGAGATTAAGCATGTCCATGATGAGATTTGCAAACCAAAAAAACACATGAATTCACAATTTATTTCACACAAAAGATGCCAAATCTCACCCACAACAGCCCCTAATCTACATAGTGATATTATGAGATGCAAATATAAGTTGAAAATTGATTTTGATGCAAGAAAGTGGATGAAAATGCAAGGGATTTTAGGTTATACCTTAATTCCAAGCTAAACAAGAGTAGAAATGAAACTCAAGAGCAACAACTCAACAACAATCCTCCAAAATCACCAACAATGGCCACGCAAATCTTGAAGAAACAACCTCTTTGATGATATAAAAATGGAATTAAGGATGAAAGGAAGAAGATATATGAAGATGGAGTGAATTTGAGGTGATTTGGTGGATGAAACTTGAAAAGAAAATGGAGGAGGAAGGAGAGGGAGGGTTCGGCCTAGAGAGGGAGAGAGAAGGAGAGGCTTTTGTTCTAGGGTGAAAAATGAGTGTCCTCCCTATTGTCTCTTATTCTTGGGTTTTTATATGGGGTGTCACATTAAGGGTATTTGCGACAATGTGCTTCTTGCAAACCAATAGGATTTGAGATAACATTTAAATCAATGGTCAAGATTGCAATGCACAAGGATTAGGGGTAGTAAGAAAATACAAGTGAGGGTGAGAAGGGGGGGGGGGTATGGCGCATACACCAAAAAAAAAGGGTTTATGTGAAAAAAAATCTATTTTGGGAAGGAAGGCTCATATGAGGAATGATCTAGAATAGGGTTAAGGGTATTTTTGTGAAGAAATGTTATTAAAGAGGGAACTTTGCATTTTTTGGTGAAGGAGTGAGTGTGAGTGGGTGGGAGGATTTACCAAAAGGGGCAAAGTTAAGGATAATATCAAATCTATTCTTAATGAGTAAGAAATAGAAGAGTGTAGAAGATTTTTGTAAAAAAAATGGGAGAGTGAGGCGCATCACGTGCTGAAAATGGAGAGGAAAAAATGAAAAAAAAACTTGTTTTTGGTCTTTTGTCTTATTGAGGACACTTCCTCCTTTTGATTTTTAAATTTTGAATTTTTGGGCATGCAAATGAGAATGCACCTATTGAAAATATGTTGTATATTTTTGGGCACCATGAAATAGCCTCCCCAATTATTCTAGACAACCAAAATTGTCATTTAATAATTGGGGAATTTTTAATGGTCTTTTAGCATTTTTTTTATGCAATAAAAATAGGGAAAATGCATTTTTAATTATTTTGGACTAGGATATTCTCTCTAAAAATTGTACAAAAATTATCTTGGATAGAATAAAATGTACTTTTTGTGGATGCCTATTTTTTAACGAGAAAATCATCCTGTTGTGAAAAATGACCAAAATGCCCTTTACCCTAAAAACCCTAATTTGTCCAAAAAGTGCATTCCAACTCCAAAAATGATTTTAGAAGCTTAGGGTTTTGACCTAAGCCGGACAAAATTGGGGTATGACAGCTATCCCTATGGCTATGTGTTTATGGTAGTTCTTACTTGATAGAGATTCTTAGCTGACTATCATTCATATATTTCATCAGGCTTTGATCATTGAATCTCTTGTCTCGATGATTTGCTTGAAAGGCTTCTTCCTTGGTGAAGAACATATTTGGAAGCATTTGATCTGTCTCTTTCTCTATGTCTTCTTGTTAATCATCACTCATTCTTGTTTGGACACATGTTTGTGTCTTCTTTATCTATTCAGGCTTTATCACTGAGGCTAGTCTTCTGAACTAGTGAAGCTACTGTAGCTTCATTGTATTCTCTATTCAGTTCTTCATCAAATCCTTCTAAACAATGATCTTTTAGCATATAATCTTCTTGAGACGTGTCTGAATATCTCCTGCACTTAGATCACTCAAGAAGATCCATTGGATCCAAAATGGATCAGATATCTTAAACACTTATCAAAATGGTTTGTTTCCATCAAAACTAAACCTAAGGGATTTTTCCTCAACAACTGAAACTCCACATCCAAGAGATATCTGAAGAACACCCTCTCACGAATCAAGGTAGAACCCTTAGGCAAGAAGTAATTGAAGAGAGAATACAACATACTTAAGCACTTTAGACGCCTAAAAACTATATACCTCATGATATGATTAATGAAGTTTATATTAACTACCACAAGGGCTCCTACTAAATCGCCTCCTCGGAGAAAAACATGGAATGTTAAGGGACGCCCAGTGGCGGATCTTTATAGGAGCCGGGGGGAGCCACGGTACCCCCGGCTCCTATTAAGTTAATATATACACAGATATGTTTTATACTCAAAGTTAGAATTTATAGAACTGAATGAACACTAAGTGTAACAGCCCAGGTCCACCGCAGCGGCCACCCCAGCGCTATTACCTCACGATCTTTTCTACCCCCCTTGTAGAATTTTTGCCTTCCGTGGGAATCGAACCTTGTACCTGAGGCATAAGTACAAGTTAAACACACCTCCCACTACCAATTGAAGCGTAACACCCCGAAAAATAAAATAAAATAATTTAATTAGTTTAATTAATTTGATTAGTAGAATAATTAATTTTAGTTGAAGTGTGAGATAATTAAAATTAAAGGGGAATATTATGTTTTGTGTAGGAGTGGGATCGAGTAGTAGTGGGGGGTGTAGCTGTGAGCCCAATGCGTGAAAGGCCCACAGCTTAACCCCAAGGGTTATGCGAAACCCTCACACACAATTCATTAGAGAGGAAAACGAAATTGAGAGAGAGCAAGGGAGGGGAAGGGTTGCGCGACGCTAGGAGAGGGAGGGAGAAGAAGAATTTCGCAGGCTCTCAAGGATTTGGCTCGTGTGTTGCTGTGTTTACGTGTGGTGCTTTCAATCGTCTTCTTCGGAGCTTACGTTTAAGAGGTAAGGGTGAGCGTTTCGGTTTAACATGATTGAGTATATAGTGGGGTTTTGTGGGGTTTGTGGGATTTGATTTTTATGGCTGAATTTGATGATGTTTTGATGATTTCATATGTTGAAAAGTATTGATGTTGTTTCGATGCAATTGTTGTTGTTGGAAGAATTTGATGATTCGTTGGAATGCAAATATGAGAGTGTTTTGATTAAATTTGATGTTTTATGTTGAAGAATTGTTGATTGTTCTGGATGAACTATTAGTGATGTTTTGATGATTGATTTGGTGATGAAAACGTGTTTTTGGTGTTGATGAATCTGAATTTTTCTACACATTTTATTTATTTTTGCCCAATTGCGCTCCGATCGCTCTCGATCGCACTCAGCGCGCGCAGCGCGCTGCTGCGTGGCATGTTGGGTCTGTCCAATCGCGCCTGATCACGCACGACGACTCGCGCTCGGAGCGCGAGTCACTGCTTTTTCCTTTGTTTTCTCACCGTTTTCCTTAAAAGTCTTTGCCACGTTTTTGAAAAATTGATATCTTGCGAACCGGGAACCCGATTGAGGTGTTCTAAGATGCGTTGGAAAGCTTATTCGGAGGCCTAACTGAATATTCTATTTTTAAGGCACAATAAACTTTTTTGTGTTGTCGTTTATACAAATTAAAAACGTGATGTTCCTCTTTTTCCAATGTGGGTGTCTAAGCTTAAAAATGAGGTGTTTTCCCGAATTGAAACGTGACGATTCTTAACAAAAAAATTTGTAATGCTATGTTTATATAAATAAGTCTCGGTGAAAGGTTATATTACTAGTGTGCTAATTGACTATGGCTAGACTGTGGTTTACCACTAAGGTCAGGATTTCTTTCACTGGTGTATTTACAAGGGCATCACTGAGAGTCTTGCAAAGGTGGCCAATGCCTGTTGCAAGTAGTATCAGTTACCTGAGTAATCCCATAGTTAATCAGTTCACTATTTTATAACACACTAAGCTAAAAGACAACTGAAATATATATATATATATATATATATATATATGCTCAATGATGATGAGAAAAAGTATGACTGTGATGATGTGATATATACTGTAATGATGTTGTTATATGATTTTGACGAATATGACGAGTTCACTCAATGAGTGATTATGATGATGTGATACATACTGTAATGATGTTGCTATATGATTTTGACGAATATGACGAGTTCACTCTATGAGTGATTATGATGATGTGATATATACTGTAATGATGTTGCTATATGATTTTGACGAATATGACGAGTTCACTCTATGAGTGATTATGATGATGTGATATATACTGTGATGATGTGTGCTATAAGATTTTGACGAATATGTCGAGTTCACTCTATGAGTGATTATGATGATGTGATATATATATGATATTGATTGACGAGTTCACTCTATGAGTGATTATGATGATGTGATATATATATGATATTGATGACTATGACGAATACACTCTATGAGTGTTTTATGATGGTAATGATGAGTACTCCAGGTGAGTGTTTGATGAATTGCGATGAATACACTCTAAAGTGTTTTATGACGAATTGCACATGTGTCCATA
Organism: Oxytropis ochrocephala; assembly: GCA_020916435.1. Lineage (NCBI taxonomy): Eukaryota > Viridiplantae > Streptophyta > Magnoliopsida > Fabales > Fabaceae > Oxytropis > Oxytropis ochrocephala. Next base: position 80,975,656 of record CM037091.1, read on the forward strand.
GAGTCTCATAGCATGTGCATAATGTGACGAATAGGCTTCGGCCTCTTGCGACGAATAGGCTTAGGCCTCTTATTGATGATGGTGTGTGTAACACCCCAAAATTAATTAGGTGAGTATTTAACTAATTTATTTAGGTGATTATTTAATTTACTTAATTAAGTGATTATGACTAATTTAATTAAGTAATATGTTAGTTGGCCATATTTAAATAATAATAAGGTAATCAATTTATTTAAAGAGTGAGGTGTAGTAAATAAATGAGAGGTCTAATTTAATTAAGTGGAATAATTAAGTTAGGATTTATTTCTATTAGTATGGAATTTTATATTAGTTAGGAGGTGTTTAAGTATTAGGAGTGGTGGTAGTAAAAAGGGGGTGTAAGTAATAAGGCCCAAATTGATTGGGCCTAGTGTTAAATGAGAGTTAAAAGGAATGGAATTGAGAGAAAGAATAGGCTTACGGCTGGAAAGGAAAGGCACGCAGGAAAGAAAAAAAAAAAGAGAGAGTGAGGAAGGGTGTAGTGCAGTAGTGTGAGGAGAAAATGAGAGGAGAAGAGGAAGTTCTCTCTCAAGCTTGCCTTGGGTAGGTGAAATTGGTACTAGTCCATTCCATTTTCTTTCCTTTACTTTTATTATAAGTTTTATACCCTAATCTTGTGTATTTCTCCCTTTTTCATGGATGAGCTAGAAGCTCAAGTATAGGAGAAAAGCTGTATTTGTGGATTATTGGGTTGTTGTTGGAGATGGTTCTCTTGGGTTTGCAATTTGAGGTTAGGGGATTCTCCACTACGTTTATAATAATTTGTAGGATATGTATTATGTGTGGAATAACTCTAGGAATGACTTGATTGTGTGATTTTGATGTTGTTTATATGTTGGTTGTTGTATTTGATGCTTAATTTGGTAATACCATGTTGCTTGTTGTTGGAAAATTACGAGTTATTAAATATGCATGTTATATGTTTGATGAAATGTTTCAATGTGAAGAAATGTGTGGTGATGGTAATTTAATGAAGTTGATTTAATGCCTATATGTGTGTTGTTTAAGTGGGAATTAAATTGTTGAGTGAAAAGTAGGTTTGAAGTGGTTTGGAAGGAGAATTGGAGGGAGGGGCGCCAAATGCATAGGCAAATGGCGCCCTGTCACTATTTTTCTGGCTGGGTGTGGCGTGTTGCTGAGGAGGGGCGCCATTTGCTAGGCAAATTGGCGCCAGGTAGGTGGTTCAGGTGCTGGCTGTGTGTGTTTGTGCATCGTGCAGGGGGGGGCGCCAAATGCTGGGAGCATTGGCGCCAGGATGTGCGCTGTGGCATTCTTTGCGCGCGCGTGGGTGTGGTGTGTGTGGGGGCGGATTGCGGGAAGAATTGGCGCTGCTTGGGCGCCGTGGGTCTCTGCGCGCACGTGTGTGGGGAAGCGCGCGCCATTCATTGGGAACTTGGCGCCCAGTGTGTGTGTGCTGCTGGTGAGTGGTTCGGCTGAGGGAGGGGCGCCAGTTTCCTAGAAACTTGGCGCTTGTGGGTGTGTGTGTTGCTGTGTGTGTGTGTGTTGCGCTAAGTGGGGGCGCCAAAGTGGCTGCCCCTTGGCGCCTAAGTGCCCAAAATGTGTCTAAGTGATGGTTTAGTCCCTAAGAATTAATTTAATCCTTGGCGTGACTAAATGGTCCCTAAGAATTAAATTAATCCTTGGCGCGACAAAATAATCCCTTAGAGTCCGATTAATCCTAATAGGTTAATATAAGCCCCTAAATACTAAATTAATCACAATGTGCCAAAATAATCCCTTGAGTGCTAAATTAATCTTTGGTGTGTCAAAATGGTCCTTAAGTGAAGAAAAGGTCCCTATGGGGTGGTTTGGTCCTTAGGTGGGATTTAATTAAGAATTGATAAGTGGTGGTTAATAAATGATGTGGTGGTGATTAATAATTGATCATGTGGTGGTTAATAAATGATCAACGTGGTGGTTTATCATTGATCAAGTGGTGGTCAATAAATGATGTGGTGGTGATTAATAATTGATAATGTGGTGGGTGATAATTGATGATATGGTGGTTGAATTGATGTGATGTGATTGTTGTGTTGTGATGCATTTGTCATAGTGTCACATGAATCATATGCATTACGAGACGGGGGCTTCGGCCAATTTGCGACGGGAGGCTTCGGCCACATGTGGTGGGTACCCGACGGGGTTTTTTTTGAGGTGATGATGGATCCACATGCATATTGCACACATGCATATCATCATGCATTCCTTGGATTCTCATTGATGCTTAATTAACCTTCTGTTGTGACTTGTTGATGTTCTAATTGAATGGTAAAATGCTTAATTGCTATGACTTGCTGTTACTAGATGTTTTCCGAATATAATGTCTATCTTACTTGTTATTATTTATGTAAAGAGACTCACCCTAGCATTTTTATGTTGCCTGCTCGTGGCGACAAACGGTGATTCTCGAGTGAAGGTGCCATGCCTCTTGGGTTTATTGAGTCAGCTCTGATAGTAACACCGGGGATGGGGCTCTAGTTATCTTCATTTTTATGCTACGTACTAAACTGTTTGGATTATGTCTTGAGTATGTTGAACTCAGTTGTATTTCCGTTGCGTTACAAACTATTTTCTGGATTATTGTAAACATTAAAACAGGTATTTGAGGGTCTTAACCCACGTGACTATGAGATGTTTTCGTACACTTGATGCGTTTGAATTTTTAAATAGGTTTTGATGATGTTTTGTTAAATGTACCACCCTCTTTGAGGTGCGTGGACAAATTTTGAAAAACTCTGATTTTTATTTAAATAAATAACGAGTAGTAGGAGGGGGTGTTACAGTGTGCCCTTAGTGGCTTATTGCGACGAGTATGGTACCATCGTGCATATGCCCAGGTGTGGGTTGCATTTACATGCATATTCATGACTGTGACTTGTTGTCAACTTGTGGTTTGAGTTGGTGTTTGGCGATGATGTTTTTGTGTTGATAATGATGTTGTGTGATTGTTTGCCTTCATTTCTCTACTATGTGCTTGATTATGTTTTGCTGAAATTCTCACCCTTTCTGCTTGGAATGTTGCTCTTTTGTGGCAACGCTGCAGGTAGCCCCGAGTGAAGGTCCTGCTGCCTTCTTTGATAGCCGTTGGGATGTCTGTCGAGTCGCTCTCTGATACTGTAGCACCTAGGGGGCGTAGTTTAAGTTTGTTAATTTATTAATTAACTGATTAATGATTTTATGGTTGATGTGCGACGTGTTTGAGTGGTTTTGGCGAGGGATGATTCTTATTCCGATGTGACGAAAAATTCCTTTTGTTTTGGAGTTTAATTTTTATGACGGTGGTTTTGCTGCACAAACTTTAATGAGTGCAAATGATGAGTTTTTTTGTTATGACGAGGTAGCATTTCTTTTCTACCAATTAAATTAATATTTTGAAAAGGGAATTACTCTGATAATGACGTGTAAGTTGAGGGGTAGAAAATGGGTGTTACACTAAGCAACAAAGGTATCAGTAGCCAAGTGGTTAAGAGCATTATTGGTGTATTTAGGGTCTCCAGTTCAATTCTTGGCAATATTTGAACTCAGGACATTAAAATTGACATAGGTAATTTTGACCACTAAACTAAACAAACTATTATGAATACACAATTAATTTTGTTTTATATATTTGTTACTATTTTGGCCCCCTCCAATTTTTTTTGGCACGATCAGCCACAGGGGACGCCCATCAAAACAACGGGACTTAACGTGATTAAGTCTCCAGTCCGAGTTAGGATAAAGTCGACAGACTCAGCTAATCAGACTCAAAGAGTTTAACATCGTGTTCACTCTTTCCTTTTCAGGATTTAACGTGATTAACTCTCCAGGCCGAGTTAGGACAAAGTAGATAGACTCAGCTAACCAAACTCAAGGAGTAAACATCACACTCACTTTTTCCTTTTGAGGACTTAAAATGATGAACACTCCAGTCCGAGTTAGGCATAAGTCAGCGGACTCAGATAACCGTACTCAAATAGTTCAACATTGTGTTCACTCTTTTCTTTTTAGGACTTAACATGATTAACTCAAAGAGTTCAAACACCGCGTCCACTCTTTCCTTTTTAGAACCTAACATGATTAATTAACTCTCTAGTCCGAGTTAAGACGAAGTTGACTAACCGAACTTAAAGAGTTCAACATCACATCCACTCTTTCCTTTTTAGGACTTAAATGCGTGAACTTTCTAGTCTGGGTCACGCCCAATACGACACAAGGACATCTCCCTGAAGTGGCATATAGAGTCACAAGAAGGGGGGTTGAATTGTGACCCTTTGAAATTTATATCCTGCAACTAAGAAAATGTCCTCTCAAGTTGATACTTGGAGATGAGATAGTTAGCTTAAAACAATTTCACAAGACATACTCTTTTTGAGTAGGTTCCATGTATTGAACCTTCTCTAGTTAAGTAAGTTCAATTCATAATGAGTCTTGTGTTGTATTTATGCATAGAAACATTTTGTTCATCAAATGAATTTTATCCTTTTGTTGAACATGGTAATTCAGTGTTTGATAACTTGAGGAACATATTACCAAGACATATATATGTGAAGGATAAACTCTTTAATGTAGAGAAGCTTATGAGAATGAAATCATTTTGATTGAAGCTTCTATAAATGTTTTTAAAACGTTATATGATTTATGCATAAAATACATGAGTAGGTTAGTAACAATAGATGATCAATATAAAACACTAACTACTCAATGAAGAAGGTTAGTAAAAATAGATAATCAATATAAGATACTAACTTCTTAATGATGAGGATAGTCATGAATAATAGCTTGTAAGAGATATGTTGGTTTTAACTTTGAGATTAAATCATAGATTATAAGTTCTTAGTTAAAAATCGTTTTGAAGGTTGAATAAATCAACCTTCTCATAGTTTGGACAATGGTGAATATGTTATAGCATGTTAGAAGATAGTAAGGAAAGCTAGTAAATAACACAAGAGAGTTATAGAGGTTCACCCAAACCCGGCTACTCCTCTCCCACGTCCACGTGAGTATTTCCACTATTTTCCAAATAGTCATTACACTTGCTTTTGATCAACACACAAAAGACTTCACCACCACTAGCTTTGATCACACACAATGACCTAGTGCACTCTTACACAGCTACGCCTAGCTGTTTCCACTCTCTTAGAAACTTTCCACTAGTTACCTAAGAATCACCTTATCAAGTATAATCACCACCAACACTCACCTATCCTAGGTAGCTTAATAGAACAACACACATTGTAGTTTCTCATCAACACTCACCTACTCCTTAGGTAGCTTGATAGAAGACTACACATGTTGTATTTTCTCATTAACACTCACCTTTCTTTCTAGGTAGTTTGGTGAGATATTTACAAGATAATGTTTACAATAAGGGTTTTGGGATGTTTAAGAGCTTGAGAATAAATTACACAAAGTGTATACAATGATGCTCATCAAGCTAACACACACTCACTAAAAGAATCCCAGAATTTTACATTAGAAGCTTGGAGTGTGGGATGAGAAGGTTGGTGTTTCTTTGAGAAGCTTGAAAGATGAGAGGTTCCAACCCAAACTCATGCCTTGAATCTTCGAATTCCAGCCTTTAAATAGCCATGGAGACTGAATATAGCTGTTAGAAATTTGAATGGAGTTGAATAGAGCCATTAGAAACTTGAATGGAATTTTTTGGAGTATCCTTTGGTCCATAGGAGTGACTTAAAGTAAGGTACAAAAGTTGACAGCTTTTGAACCTTCTGAAGTCTGTCTTTATGCTTTAACTGACACATTCAACCTTCTTCTTCTGACATTGTACTCCTCTAGTAGTCTACTCTACAACCATGCTTCAGATATATCCGTTGGACAACCTGGAATTAATTTGAATCAACCTTCTGAAGCTTCCTAGCATGAATAAACACCTCAAATGTGCCATATGAATAATCATTCATTACCTCCTTTTATATTCAAACTTTCAGCACATTTTATGACTTGGAATCTTCATTTAATTCACCTTAAGATCATTCAAGAAGAGTTAATGTGTTTGGGATAATTTTGATATGGTTTCAAAGAACCTTACGAACATTGTTTCTTCCTTCACTTTAACCTTCTTAACATTGAACTTATACTTCCAAGGTGTTTTGTTAGTCAAACTTCTTTTGACTTCAGTCAAACTTTCTGTTGACTTTTGGTCAACCTTCTGTTGACTTTCGGTCAACCTTCTGTTTGACTTTCAGTCAACCATCTGTTAGATTGGTCAAACCTTCTGTTGACTTTATTTTTTAAGCTTCTCACGAGTTAATCTTCTCAAGGCTTTTCTACCTTTATAATATACCAATATTGTAGACCATGGTAGATCCTTAGTTTGCTAAGTCTTTGGCTTGGTTTAACCTTCTTTTGCCATGGTCAAACCTTCTGTAGTCTGAACCTTCTAGAGTTTTAACACTCTCAATTATTTATCTTCTATGAAAAGTATTGGCTTGGTAAAACCTTCTTATTTGACTTGGTCAAGCCTTCTCAAATGATTATTCCTTACTTGAATGAACTTTTATGCTCCTAGGAAGAATCATTGATTTACCTCTTCTTCATTTAATACCTTTTCTTGACTTGGTCAAATGTTCTGTTGACTTAAGCAAACTTTCTCAAATGATTATTCCTCAACCCAATAAACTTTGATGCTTTTAGGAAGAATCATTGAGTACCTCTTCTTCAGTTCATCAATGAGAGAGTGATTGTTCTTTAGTTGTTGAAGTTTCCTAGAGTAGGTTGCTTGTTTATTTGAACCTTCTTATCTTTGAACCTTCTCCAACTATTTTAACCTTCTTTAACTATTGAACCTTCTCATATGTGAACCTTCTTATGTTTATTTCTACCCTTGACTTTTTGCATGTTTTAGTCTTGCTCTTTGATATGCTTCTTGATAAGCTTTTGAACCTTTGAGTAAGAGAGCATTGGTAGAATATAACCTGATTAATGACTATGAGAATCTCCTTTGTAGAGACTTGTAGAAACCTTTGATTCATCTAGTCATTAGGTTATTAGGACTCTCTTGATAGGAATTCACTTAGATGATTTGCATTTACTTTGATTGCCTAATGTCTTCTCTTTTCTCTTTGTGAATTTCCTAGTCCCACACATTGTAATAGTAAAGATAATATGTCTTCATGAAGCTTGCATTACTATTCTTGTAACTTTGTTGGTGCTACTCTGATTCTTCAATTTGTTGAGAATGGCATGCAATGGATTGATCTAATTTGCTTCTAGCATGTCCACTTGAAAGAAACCTGTTCTTTTCAACAAACTCAAGACACCCATTAGTAGAGCACCATTCAGAATACTTAAGCTTTAGTTCATAAGGTTTGTTATCATTAAAACCATATATCAAAAAGGATTTTATCTCAACACTCCCATCGATAAAAACTATGAAGGAAGATCTCAAAATACCTAGCGCGTAGAAGTTCAAAAATATACGATACTCAAATTAGAGGAGTCACACAAGTAAACAAAACATTGTCAAAAGGGAGAGATATCACACATTCAAAATCAAATTAGAGGAGTCAGAAAAGTAAACAAAACATTGTCAAAAGGGACGATTGAGGCCGATAACAAAAAGAGTTTTTAAAAAATAGAAGGGCCACATCAGGCTTAAACTTCCTTGTCATCATCGGGTAGGTGTTTGACACCATCAACAAGAGCTGAAGGATTCACCAACTGACCATCTACAATGATCAAGCCGACGTCCATACCTTTGGTCGAGATCTGGAGACCAGGGTTCAAAAGGAGAATTTGGGAGATAGCATTCTGGAAGCACTCCTGGCCCACGCCTATAGGGAATTTTGTTGTCTCATCTTGGTCCGCAATGGCTTGGCTCCCCTCCATCTCCAGACAAGAAATCGAAGACTTCAACCCCGAGATGGTGGTCTCAAGCTCACCTATATTTTTATCGAACTCCCCAAGTGCTAGAGTGAGCTCGTCCAATTTCTTCTCATCACGATCTCTTTCTCCAGTGAGTCGGGTCACTTGCTCAGAAGACTTTTTCTGGGCCAAAGTCAAGGTAACAACTTCTCTGCAGAGTTTCTCCGCCTCTTTGGAAGCCGATGTCGCCTTCTCAGTCAACTCTTTGTTGGCTTGCTCAACGGAAGAAAGAGAAAGCTTCAACTTACTAAGCTCCCCCCATGTTTCATCTCACTCATTCTTCAACTTATAGTATTATGTAGAGTTACAATCCCAAGCATTAATATTAGAATCATCATTTGAAAGCTCAGACTCAAGCCAATTTACAAAGTGTTTACCGTGATTTTTGGTAAACAACCGCTGGTCTGAAATTAATTGCTTGCGAGATCAACCAGTGAATCTCAGGAGCATTTTGTGTTAATTGTGTACCGTTATTCTGAATGTTTTTCCAGAAAAAAGAATTGGTTTCAAAGGATTGAAACTCTTAATTTGCCTTGAGCATCAAGGAGTTCGTAGAATTGCATAAAAAGTAAAACGAATTGAAAAGAAAAGAAAAGAAAGTTTGAAAGTAAAACTTAGATTGCATTAAAAATGGAAAGAAATGGTACGCAGTGTTCATACATTGCTTCTGTTACTCTATTTCTCTGTAACTTGGAAGTTAGAGAGTGAGAATTTAGTATGTTGTGACTGCGACCCCTTTTTCTTCTAAGAAAAAGCTATATATACTGAGAAGAGGGAGAAAACTGCCTAAAACAGTTAACATATTAAAAATTTAAACTAATAACTGCTAAGCCTTTGACAACTTGGTAACTAAGGTCTTCGATAGCATTGTGACTACTTTCTTCGACATCATCTTCTTAGCTTAAATCTGCTACCATCTTCTGCTTTCATACTCTTGTCGAAATGCACCTTTCAAGTCTTTAAACCTACCAAGTCCCTTCAATGATAGAAAACCACCTTTGACACACTCTCTTAGTGTCGAAGACTCACATTGTTTCTTTTAGAGCAAAGGGTCAACCCACGTTGACTACATTCATTTAGCCTGTTGAAAATGCAGGCTAACACAAAGGTAGTCATTTATGTTACCTTCTTTCTATCTCAGCCTCTCAGCCTCTTTCTACAGTAGAGCCTTCCCTAGGCTAGCAATCTTGAAGTCAGTAGAATCAAACTCGGTCCCCAGGCCCTCAGGAATCTTATCCATATGACTCCTACTCTTCTCCTTTTTTTTTTCTTAAGGTGGCCCTTCTTGTCACCATCCTTGACCGAACGTTTACTCCCCTGACCACCATGGGTAATGGAAGAGGTAGGTTGACGATGGGGGAATCCAATACGGGAGACAGATACCAAAGCCTACAGCAACCTTCGTCAGACTTAGGCTGCTCTACGGTGTCTTGAATGATGGGAAAGACAATGGCTTGGGCAGGGGACAAAAGGCCCGAGACGCTTTTAAAAGCATCAGCCAATACCTTTGTCGGAGAAGCATCAACCAATGTTTTCTTCTCTTCCATCAGAGACGCAAAAAACAACCTCAGGGCCATCTTATCAGCACAAGTAATAAAAATTTAGAAAAAAGTCAAATATCGATATTAAGCAGCAAAGACCACCCCAGGCTCATTAGAGATCTTCCTCTTACCTTACACCAACCAAGGATTTTGTACTAATAAGCCCCTTGGGGACCGAAGACGCTAATTCCCCAACAACCTCAAAGTTTCCTTGTCTTCATTATCTAACTGCCCTGGGGCAACAAAATACACACAGGGCTACAAGGAATAGTGGTTCTTTCACTAACAGAAGGAAAACCTAGCACCTACGAGATTTCCATTTTCACAATTAGACATCCTCCTCTTGGCATCTAGGTTCATTGTAACCACGCAAACATGGTTTTAAATGTTTGGCCGAATCTGAGAAAAGCTCAAAGAAGCTCTTGACAGTAGCATGAATAGACACACATACCTTCTTCTCAGAATGAACCAAGCTGAAGATAGCGAAGGAATGCCCAGCCGTTGGGGTGAAACTGGGTAGGCGCCAAACAAAGGTCAGACAGAATAGTTTGCTCAAACTCTGTAAAAGGGGGACGGACATCGATCTTTGTAAGGGTTTCAGAATAAACATATAACCCAAACTTTTATGCAGTTCGATGAAACACATGTTCCTCAGCAGTGACACCTCGAACCAACAAACGCCCCGTTGGTGGTGGTCCAAAAAAAAAAGAAAGAATATCCAAGACATGATCTCAATAACCTATCTCACTAATCTTATCCTGGACCTTCGTATTAACCCAGCTATAGTCCCTTGGGGAACGAACCTACACCTCAGCGTCACCAATGGACCCCTTGTCAGATCTCCTTCCCTTCGAAGAGCTATTTTTGTCCGAGGTCCTAAGGTCAGAGCATCTCTCCACTCGGATCTCTTTCCCCAACTTGCCATAACTTGTTCGTCTCTACTAGAGGAACGGTCTAAAGAGTCCTCCCCTGAAACGTCGGTCCAGTTCTTCGAGTAATCTTCTTCTTTTCGAGTCGGTCGTGAGAGACGAAGCTTTCTTGGATTGTTCTTAGATCGCACCATAATGCAACCTACATGGATGGAGTTTACTCAGCAACAAAGAGGAGGAAGAGCACAAAGAGGTGGAAGGCAAGGTCCTTTTACTTTTACTGAACCAGATGAAGAATATTGGTACAGAGACACATTCATGAACCAAGGACCAGATCAAATGGTAAATGACAGAGACAGGCCAATGAGAGACTATGCTGTTTTTGATCCAACCTCAATGGAAACAAGCATTACTAGGCCTGCTGTAACTGCTACTCATTTTGAGTTCAAGCCAATGATGTTTCAAATGCTCCAAACCAATGGCCAATTTGGAGGTTCCCCTCAAGAAGATCCCTTTGCTCATTTGAGAAATTTTCTGGAAGTTTGTAGTAACTTCATCATACCTGGCGTGAGTGAGGATGCTTTTAGGCTAAAACTCTTCCCATACTCTTTGAAAGATAGAGCAAAAGCTTGGTTAAATTCCTTGGAATCCAACTCTATCACAACTTGGGAAGAGATGACAAAGAAATTTTTAGAAAAGTACTTTTCACCTAACAAGAACGCCAGGATGAGGAATGATATTACATCCTTCAAGCAAAAAGATGGTGAAACATTGCATGAAGCTTGGGAAAGATGGAAAGAGTTGCTAAGGAAATGCCCTCACCATGGGATTCCTATAGTAATTCAAATGGAAACCTTTTACAATGGGTTGGAAGCACCAACAAGGTCTATGTTAGATGCCTCATCTGGAGGTGTGATTTTAAACTCTTCTTACAATGAAGCTTGTGAGCTTATAGAGCGCATTGCCATAAACAGCGACTCATGGCCTACTGAAAGATTAAACCCTGCCAAAAAGGTAGCAGGAGTTCATGAAGTGAGTGAAGTTTCTGCCCTCTCAGCTCAAGTGGCAACTCTCACAAATATGATCAAGAGTTTAGGTACGGTCAACGCTATAGCGTCTGACGCTATAGCGCCTAAGGAATCAACTGATGCCATTGAGCAAGCTCTACCTGGAGAAACTAGTTGTGTATATTGTGGAGGAGCCCACCTTTATGAAGAATGTACCACAAATCCTGCTTCTGTGAATTATGTGGGGTACAACAAGGGCAACAACCCCTATTCTAACACCTATAACCCTGGTTGGAAGAACCACCCCAATTTCAGATGGGGGGGAGGTAATACTGCCAACACAAGTACAAATGCTCCAGCTATCCCACCAGGTTTTCCAGGTCAACAAAGTCAAAGACAGAATGCTCCTGCCATGGACAACTCCATAGAAGCTTTGCTGAGGTCTTTATTAGTGATTGTAAAACAACTATGCAGACCTATGAAGCATCTATAAAGACTCTGGAGAACCAAGTTGGGCAGATTGCTTCTGCTCTCACTCAAAGGCCAAGTGGTGGACTTCCTTCCACTACTGAAACCTCAACATCTCATGCACCAGGCAAGGAACATGTGAAGGCAATAACTCTGAGAAGTGGTAGGGATGTGAATGATGCACCCAAAGTTGCGAGGTCGGTGTTTCGAAAAGAAAAGAATCCCATCGACGCTTATAGCTACCGACGCTTATAACGTTTGATAAAACACCTGAACCTAAACTTGTACCTGAATATCCTGCTCCACCTTATCCTCAAAGGTTGAAGAAGGCACATGAAGACAAGTAGTTCAACAAGTTCTTAGAGGTCATGAAGCAACTGCACATAAATGTTCCTTGGTGGAGGCATTACAGAAAATGCCTAATTATGCCAAGTTTATGAAGGATGTTCTTACAAAAAGGAGAAGGTTTGGAGAGTTTGAAACTGTGGCCATGACTGGAGAGTGTAGCATGTTGATGCAAAATAAGCTTCCAAGAAAATTAAAGGATCCTGGTAGCTTCACTATACCCTGCTCCATTGGAGATTTTTATTCAGGTCGTGCCTTATGTGACTTAGGAGCAAGTATCAACTTGATGCCTAAGTCCATTTATACACAACTGGTATAGGAACTGCCAGACCTACTTCTGTAACCCTTCAGCTTGCTGATAGGACTCTTGCCTATCCTGAGGGGATACTAGAAGATGTTTTAATAAAAGTTGACAAATTTGTTTTTCCTGTGGATTTTGTTATTTTGGATTTTGATGCAGATAAGGAGGTACGTATCATCTTAGGGAGACCATTTCTGGCTACAGGGAAGACACTTATTGATGTTCAAAAGGGAGAGCTAACAATGAGGGTTAATGACCAAGAAGTCAAGATTAATGTTCCGAATGCCTTAAAGCTTCCTGAGGACAACACTGAAGAATGCTCTTTTGTTGTTTCTCTTGACCAAGTGGTTCAAAAACATTTTCAAAAAGCCAATGACCACTTGGGAAGAGTTCTGAAAAACAATTATGAGCCTGAGTTATTTGAAGAAGGAGCAACTCAAGAAGAGTTGACTGTGAAGGAGGTTTGGGCTAGAAGATATGAGTCACTTGAACAAGAAAACTCAAACCTCAAGAAATGTGTTCCTTCCATTGTTCAACCACCAATCCTGGAGCTCAAGGAGTTACCTAAACACCTGAAATATGTTTATTTGGGAGAAAATGAGTCTCTTCCTGTAATCATCTCTTCTGGTCTCACCAAAGATCAAGAGAATGAGCTCATTGCAACCTTAAAAAGACATAAGAAGGCTATTGGGTGGCAAATGTCTGATATCCATGGGATTAGCCCAACTATCTGCATGCTCAGAATTGTGTTGGAGGAGAACTCTAAACATAGCATTGAAGGGCAGAGAAGGCTTAACCCTATAATGCAGGCATTGTTTATCCTATCTCTGACAGTGCATGGGTGAGCCCTGTGCAATGTGTTCCAAAGAAAGGTGGGGTAACAGTGATCACTAATGACAAGAATGAAATAATTCCTACAAGGACAGTGACTGGATGGAGGATCTGCATGGACTACAGAAAGTTGAACAAGTCTACAAAGAAGGATCACTTCCCTCTCCCCTTCATAGATCAAATGTTGGATAGGCTTGCAGGTAAGGAATACTATTGCTTTCTAGATGGTTATTCTGGTTACAATCAAATAGCAATAGTTCCTGAGGATCAACAAAAGACTACATTCACATGTCCCTATGGTACATTTGCATTTAGAAGAATGCCATTTGGTCTGTGTAATGCTCCTGCAACCTTCCAGAGATGTATGATGTCTATCTTTTCTGATTTCATTGAAAAATCTATGGAAGTTTTTATGGATGACTTCTATGTGTTTGGGGAAAGTTTCCAATTGTGCCTGACTAACTTAGAAGAAATCTTGGTGAGGTGTGAAGAGACAAACCTAGTCCTAAATTGGGAAAAGTGTCACTTCATGGTGCAAGAGGGTATTGTTTTGGGACACAGAATTTCAAAGAAGGGATTGGAGGTTGATAAAGCAAAGATTGAAGTCATTGAAAAATTGCCTCCTCCCACAAGTGTTAAGGGTGTTAGAAGTTTTCTTGGTCATGCTGGATTTTATAGGAGGTTCATTAAAGATTTCTCAAAAATCTTCAAGCCTCTGTGCCATCTACTTCAACATGACACTACTTTCAACTTTGATGATGCATGCTTTGAAGCCTTCCAGAAGTTGAAGAAAGCTCTAATCACTGCACCTATCATTGTCACTTCTGATTGGAGTAAACCATTTGAGCTTATGTGTGATGCAAGTGACTATGCTGTTGGAGTTGTGCTAGGCCAAAGGTATGACAAAATCTTCCATTCTATCTATTATGCAAGTAAGACACTTGTTGAAGCACAATTAAATTACATAGTCACTGAAAAAGAGCTATTAGCTGTGGTGTTTGCTTTTGATAAATTTAGATCATACTTGGTGGGTACAAAAGTTATTGTTTTCACTGATCATTCAGCCATCAAGTATTTTATCTCAAAAAAAGATGCAAAACCGAGGCTAATTAGATGGGTTCTCCTCCTCCAAGAATTTGATTTGGAAATTCGTGATAAAAAGGGGGTGGAGAACCAAGTTGCTGACCATTTGTCTAGAATTGAAGGAGAAAATGCAGGTGAAACATTTGGTGAAATCAAGGAAATCTTTCCTGATGAGAAGTTGTTAGCAGTAAATGTGCAAGCTTGTAACGCTATAACGGTTACCGCTATAACGCAAGACGCTATAGCGGCAGATGCTACTGCACCTTGGTTTGCTGACATTGTGAACAACTTGGTTAGCAGAATTGTGGCTGCAGATTTGAATCATCAACAGAGAAAAAGGTTATTTCATATAGTGAAAGAATACTATTGGGATGAACCTTTCCTCTACAAAAAATGCCAAGATCAGATAATAAGAAGGTGCCTTGCAGAAGAAGAACAACCTCAAGTGTTAGAGCATTGTCATGCTTCACCTTGTGGTGGTCACTTTGGAGGAACCAGAACCGCAGCAAAGGTGCTACAATGTGGCTACTATTGGCCTACTTTGTTCAAGGATGCTCATGAAATGGTGAAGAATTGTGAGAGGTGCCAAAGGACTGGAAACATCTCTAACAAGCATGAAATGCCTTTGACCAACATACTAGAGATTGAACTTTTTGATGTGTGGGGCATGGATTTTATGGGGCCTTTTCCCCCTTCTCATGGGAATTTGTACATTTTAGTGGCAGTGGATTATGTTTCTAAGTGGGTTGAAGCTGTTACCCTTCCTAACAATGATGCCAAGTCAGTAAGCAAGTTCCTACAGAAAAACATCTTCACCAGGTTTGGAACACCTAGGGCCATTATCAGTGATGAAGGATCTCACTTTTGTAATAAGTTGATTGAGTCTCTTTTAGGAAAATATGGGGTAAGGCATAAAATTGCCACTGCTTATCAGCCCCAATCAAATGGGCAAGCTGAATTGTCCAATAGAGAGATCAAGAGGATGCTTGAGAAGATGGTGGGGCCTTCAAGAAAGGAATGGTCAATTCACTTGGATGATGCTTTATGGGCTTACAGGACAGCCTTCAAAACACCTTTGGGGATGTCTCCCTATAGACTTGTGTTTGGAAAAGCCTGTCATCTTCCTATTGAATTACATCACAAGGCTCATTGGGCTATCAAGAAGCTGAATTTTGAGTATGATAAGGCTGGGAAAGCCAGAATGTTGCAATTAAATGAGCTAGAGGAAATTAGGCACTGTGCCTACGAGAGTTCAGCTATTTACAAAGAGAAAACCAAGCTATGGCATGATAAGAAGATCCAGAAAAGGAAATTGATTGAAGGAGGTCAAGTGCTTCTTTTTAATTCAGAACTTAAATTGTTTCCTGGGAAACTCAAGTCCAGATGGTCTGGTCCTTTCAAATTGGTAAAGGTTTATCCCCATGGAGCCGTAGACTTATATGATGAAGCAACCAACACCACCTTTAAGGTGAATGGCCAGAGGGTGAAGCAATACCATGGTGAACATGTGGTTCGGGACAAGACCACTATTGATCTTCAAGACCTCTAACATTAAAAAGGAAGTCTGGCTGAAGACTCTTAAAGCAAGCGCTCTTGGGAGGCAACCCAATGGTTTAACTAACCAAAATTTTTGAGTTTTAATTTTTGTTTTGTGCGGGAGTGAAAGTGGGATGTTGGAAATTTTTCATGAAGTGTTGTGGAACATTCTAGCGCTATAGCGTTAGGTGTGTCATTGGCGCTATAGCGCTAAGGTGGAGTGTCTGAAAATTTTTGTTTTCAAAAAGAAGTTTTAAGTGGTGACGTGGCGCGCGCGTTTCTGATACTGTTAACTGCCATTCCCTATCGTGCCATGTTTCACCAGTTCCAATCACGTCAGTCATTCAACCCATCCCCAACGGTCAAGTCATCAATTCCTCAACTTACCATAACCTCCAATCCACCCACGCCCCTCTCTCTCACAATTTCTAACCGTTACCCCTCTTCTTCAACCTTCTCACTTCACCCATCTCTCCATCTTCATTTCTGAAACCGTTCTTCCGTTCCAGATTCCTTGTTTTTTTGAAGAAAAAAAATCCTAAATCTCTGTTTAATTTCCAAATCAGTGAAAAATGGTGAAAAAGCAAGCCACTGTCAAATCACCCAGAAAAACCAAAGCACCTGAAGCCAGTTACTCCAAACACCTAGATCCACATAACGATCCTACTCGTTTCTGGCGAATGAATTTCATCGCAGAAAGGGGGTTCAAAACAGAAAAGGCACCTGACGCCTTCACGTCTATCGTTACAGCGCTGGGTTGGGCGAGTTTTGTCAAGCATCGTGGGGATTATGTTGTGCCATTGGTGAGAGAGTTCTATCAGGGCATTCCCCCTCCAAAGGAAGGAAAGCCCCAAACCTATTATGTGGTTAGGGGTGAGATTGTTGATTTTAGCCCTAGTGCAATCAACAAATTTTTCAAGTTGGGCTATTATGGGAAGGCTATTGAAAAGAAAATCAGCACATGGGGAAGAGAAGAAATGGAGGAAGTAAGGAAGAGGATCTGTGCTGAGGATGCAACCTGGGAGAAATTTGGATCAGAGTTCAAGCTGAAGAAAACATTTCTGGTGGAGGAGGCTGCCATGTGGTTCACCTTCATCAGGCATTCTCTTATGCCCACTTCCCACACCACTTTTGTTGAGAAGGACAGATTGATAGTCCTGGATGCAATTATGGAAGGGGAGAGCATTGATGTGGGGAAGATAATGGCTAGGGAAATTGAGAAGAGTAGAGCCAAGAAGGAAGGTAATCTTTATTTTCCATGTCTTATTACTGAATTGTGCAAGGTAGCCGAGGTTGAGATAGAAATTAGGGATGAAAGAAGATCCCCTCTTGGGGCTATCCCTGTTGTGTTTAAACCAAGGCAGAGAAGTGCCGCTATAGCTTCTGACGCTATAGCGCTGAGTCAACTAAAGAAAAATCAGCAAGCACTCTGCAAGTTTGTGAAGGCCCGGTTTGAATGGGAGAAGTCTGTTCTAGAGAAGTTGTCAAGGGGTAAGGAAATGATGGAGCCACCAATGTTCCCAGAGTGGGTGATGGATGATGAAGGTATGCAAGAGCCACCCAAACCGGATGAAAGAGTCACCAAAGAGGCTGCTCCAGAGGGGCTCAAAAAGAGAGCAAGGAGCCCAATCTTAAAGAAGGTGAAGAGCCCTGCAAAGAAGAAGAAAAAGCAGACCAAGTAGCTGATAAGGAAGTTTCTGAGCAGGAGAAGGAAGCTGCTAGCAAGTTAGCAGAAATAATGGCTGTTAAAGGAAAGGAAAGCTCCAGTGCCATTGCTATAGCGCCTGACGCTATAGCGCCTGAAGAAGGCAAAGAAGAGAAGAAGAAAAAGAAAGTCACCAAGCCAACTCAGCCAAGCTGTGTCAGTGCCAGAACCAGGTCTGGCATCATTAAGAAATAGTTTTAACCCTTCTTTTGTAGTTTAGGTAGTTTGTGGTTGAAAATAAATTGTGATGCGCTATAGCGTTGTTCTTGCGCTTCACAACTGTTAAGAACTTGTTTAAATGTGTTTTTATTTAAGTCTCGGGCCTCTCCCCAGTCGAATCCAGCAGTAAGGACACTGCTCCCTTTTATTTGGGGGGGAGGACCTAAAGGTGTAATTAAAAAAAATTATTAGTTATATATTTCCTTAGTAGAATTGCATGATCAGTGCTTTGTTTCCAGTTTATATTTAATGAATATCTTCTGTTTGGGCTAATCTTAGTGATGATTGTGTGAGTGAGTAAAGAGTAGCCATGCTTTTAAATAATATCTATGCTTATTGTTGCTCCCACACATAAAAATATCTGTGCTTAAGGAGAAACTTAGTTAGCCTAGGACTATCTGATGCTTAGGTTAGTCTTGGTTAACCAAGGTGAGATCAAGGCTTGACTAAAAACTTGAAGAGCTTTTGAAGCAAAGTTTGGGGGTGCTCATGTTATATAAAGGTTTGGTACAAAGGTTTTAGGGTGGTCAGTGACTTAGAAGTTCAATGTAAATGCTCTATGTTGTATATAGCATGTAAAAGCTGTAGTTACCCGAAACAAAAGCTGAGCTGGATTGAGATGAGTCAGAGATCACACACACACACTATTGAGCAGTAATAAGCTTAGAAGTTATTAAATGCATTGGTGTGTGGGTGTGAGTGTGAATCTGAAAGGTTAGCCCCTTGAGAAGTTGTTTGTCAAAATGTTCATTGGAAATGTAGAGTTGATCATGTAATGTGTGTTGTACATATATGTGTGTAGTCTTGTCTTAGTTAAGTGTCATTACTTGAGGACAAGCAGTGGTTTAAGTTTGGGGGTGTGATAACTCATATTTATATAATTTATTTATGCCTTTATTCTTATAATTAAAGTGAGTTCTTGAGTAATTTTAGCATCTTAATTATCTTATTGTTATAGTTGTAGGAAAAGAAGGGCTAGAAACTGTTTGGTGTTAATTTGGCACATTTGGTGCCCTTATGAGCATTTAATTTAATGTGTTTTGTGAAGTGCTGCAGTGTTGAGCGTTATAGCGTCTTACGCTATAGCGGTAAGAGGGCAGGTCAGCTGAGTGTTTAAAGCAAAAGTGCAATTTTGGCGCCAAGCTCTTTACTCCAAATCTCGCCATCTTGTACTCTTGCTTGGTGACACACCGGATTTTATTGGATATCAAAGGACACTTGGCATTCCTTGAGTGGAAGGCTAGCTTTAGTTGGTGAAATGGCTACATCACCTTTTGTACTAATTTTGGAAGCAACAACTCCATCTTCTCTCCCACAATTGGCATACCTTCGAAGATAGAGAGAGTTTGTAGAGAGAGGACTAGAGATAACTTCTCCTCCATTGTTAAACACTTTAAAGCTTTTATTTGTATTGTAATTTTTTAGTTTACCATTCTCTTCGGTGTAGAACTGACGTTATAGCGTCATCTTTGTGGATGAATTAGAAGCTTCGGTGTGTATCTTTTGCCACCATTTCTTCCCACTTTGTTCTAGGTAATATGAGTGTTTTATCTTGTATTGTCTTGATGGTGCTCAACATGAGCTAAACACCTTGAGTTGGATTGCTTAAGTTTTTGTAATGAACCATTAGCATTGTATTTATAATATTTCACGTTTTGCGTTTCAATCTTTGTGTCATACTTCTTTCAAACTTGTTTTAGGGTCGGCCACTTAAAATGGGTACATTCATGGGTTCAGACATGGTCCATGGATAGATTTCAAAGATTGATATGAATGAAAGTTTGTTTAAAGACATTTAAACAAAGTTGCTCCCTCTAGACATAGAAATGCAATAGTTCATAGAGCAAAAGCTGTGGGTTCCTCATTATACAGGGGTGAACTTATTTAGAACCTAGATATAGACATCTTGTAATGAAACCCTGCGTTAGTGACTGAAAAGCACAAAAATCATTTGCAACAGCGCTTGACGCTATAGCGTGTGACGTTATAACGCTGTGCTATTTGGGAATTTACTTAGATAAGGCAATCCAACTTGTTTCTCTCTTATCTTTAAACTACTCTTTTACTGTTTTCTTTAAACCATCACTTTTCACTGATAACTTGTGATTACAAATATTGCTTGTTGCGATTGTGTACACTTGCACATCACTTTTTCGCACAACAAGTTTTTGGCGCCGTTGCCGGGGATTGCATTTAATTTTTATTGTTTAAGAATTCTTGCATTCTTAGTGAGATTTTACTTTGATATTTGTTTCTGACGTTATAACAGGAAACACTATAGCGTATGCCCAGAACAGAACCACCTGATTTGGAGTTTGATCCTGAACCCGAGAGAAGATTCAGAAGGTTGCGAAAGCAACAGAGGTTACAACAACTCAGGCCAACTATGTCTGAGCACACTGCAACTACAGGTAGAGGTACTCTTGGTGGAAGAATTCCTTCTCTAGCTGGAGGCAGAACTCCAAGAGGAGGAAGAGCACAAAGAGGTGGAAGGCAAGGTCCTTTTACTTTTACTGAACCAGATGAAGAATATTGGTTCAGAGACAAATTCATGAACCAAGGACCTGATCGACTTGGGGGGCAACTGTTTCGGATCAGTCAAAAGCCACTTGGCCCAAGCATGTCAGGCCCATGATCCATAAACATGAATGGCTCAGATCATTCCTTTCATCACACGACTAAAACATCCCTCACGATAATGCGTGCTCCACCACTCAAGGTGTGCCACGTATCAACACTATTCCCTATAAAAGCTCCATCTTATCAATGTGTCAGGTACACATTTATTACTGCATATCACCTATTCCCAATGCTGACTTAGGCCTCAGAGTGTGTGCAGGTACCACCCCCTTGTCGGATCAATGTGAGCAGGAGCATCTCGGCATCCTACTTCAAGTGAACTAGCTTCTCAGCTTGGTGAGCATCTCGACCCATTGCTTGATCGAGACCTGCATTCAATACAATTCTGTTAGTTTAACCCCCTTTGGGTTCTTTTTTGTCATTTTTCTCTTTTACTTTTTTTAATAAAATCAGGGGAAAATTCTATTTTTCCTTCTTGATGGTGTTGTACATTAGAATGTTTTAGCAACACTTCCTTCATTCTTTTTGCTTAAAAAGGCACATGATTTACTATCTGCTAGCTCATCTGCTTTCTGCTCATCCACTATTTTTTACCAAACAGAATCTAAAGATAAATTGTCGGATGACACTGAATTTTGGGTATTTTCAAAGAGTGTAAAGAGATGTTCTCTATTCCCCCAAAACTCTAATGTAAAATTCACTATAAAGTATGTGAATATAGTTGATCCTTATATACTCACGATAGTCTGAGGCTGATTCATCGAAACGATAAAAATGGCGTTTATGGACATTCAATCGTCGGGTTTGATCCCCTTAGGTGTTGAGTTTTGGTTCCCCATTTGTGTGTGTTAGATATTGACCATCAAAAATAAAAAAACTCACGACAACCATATTTAAAATTAATCGTCAGTATTTTTATGATATTTCAACATCTAAAAAAAAATTAGAATGGACACGAAGTTAGCATTATATCCATTGAAATTCAAATATCTAACTTTATATTAGTCACATTATTTTTATACAAATGACAAACATCGTTCTTCCAATTAAATTGAATTTTAACTAGATTTAGATTGAAAAAAAAACTAGATATAGATTGAAAAAGGACATCTTGATATATCTCTTTGAACTTTTTCCCAGTCACACGCAACATTTGGAATTGGAATTGTTATTTATGTCTGTTTCCCCTGCTGCTTGGTGGTGTCTGAGATTTATTACCCTCTGTGACATAAGATATTTGTAACATCCTTTTCTCAACGTATACGTTTTGTTTCCTCGCTTGTTAAATTCTCATGTTGCACTAATGAGTTGTGGACCCTTCTGTTGCGGGTCTCACACCTTTGCCATGTGATGGTGGGTCACCCGATCACACTCGAAATTGTATTTATTCCCAATAATATCTTATATACTCTACAATGTTATTATATGACTGTTTGATAATCAGATAGGATAATGACATGAAATGATATATACAATAATAAGATAGATATAGAATAAGAGCTCGTTTGAATCAGTTTATTTGAGCTTATTTATTGACACAAGCATTTGTGAGATTGTCTGAAAGAGTTTATGAAAACAGCTTATGACATATTCATAAGCTGTTTTCACCTAATTTCTATAACCTCTTTAAGATAGCTTATGAAAATAGCTTATAGCTTATAGAAAAATAGTTTAACATTATTTTATCATGTATTATAAAAACAACTTATGCATAAGCTTTTATACGATAAACGTTTATGTCATAAGTACTTAATTACACTGTTTATCCAAATGGGCCCTAAGAGGGATAGGATAGTCACTATTATATTTTTCCTTTTTATTTTATTTTTTACATGAGAATATTTTTGCTTCTTATAATATCTTTATTTTTATATAGAAGAATATTTATGTTTTGATTCCCAAAGAGAAAATATTATATGTTGTCAATATTTAAAAGTGTCAATGAAAAAATACTGTATGTTGTTTGTATAATTTTTTTTACTATCTTTTCTCCTTAAAATTTTTTGTTATACCGATAAGATATAATGTTTTCCTGTTGAGATAGTTTTAATATAATACAATAAAATGAAAATGTATTTGTTATACTACCAATGAATTTGACAACAAGTAATTTTTTTTCGTCCGGACTCAAAAACTAAATATAATTAACAAAAAATGAAGCCATTATAAAGAAAAAAAATATAAAAAATGATCAAGCTAGACAACATGTAATACCTTTTCATCGAGACATAAAAGCAAAATATTCATTTATGAATAAAAAATGATCACACTGACAACATATAATGTTTTCCTGTTGGGATTAAACACAATGAAATTATACTGCAACAAATAATGTTTCCACATCGGGATTCAAAAGATAAATATACATTTATAAAAGAAACAAAGACATTATAAAGACAATAATATGCTTGCATAAAAAAATATTCACTCCCGGTAGTTGAATATGACATGAATATTTTAAGAAAATTATGGGGTGGGTCTTCAGAAGATGTTAGTGATCTTGTGACTTCTGATTCACATGGAACAGCTACGTTTGAACCAGTTGATCGTTGGTCTAAGTCTCAAAAGAAGAAATTTAGCCAGAAAAAGCAGTTTGTCATTGGTTACAATACTCGCTCAAAAGCCAATTCCGTCTCTGAATCCTTTTAATCTGGTTTTGTTTCTAGCGTATATATCTAGCTTGAGTATTTTCTATCTTTTGTTAGTTAAATTGGTTATTTAGGTTTTTGTCTAGCCTGTGTAGGCTGTAGGGTTTTAGGGCTCTCTATTATTGTTTATTTTTCTTTGTTGACAAGGATTTCGGTCTAGTACCCATTCGTTTTTCTCTGTCTTTTTCATTTTAATTTTTTTTAATAAATTCGGACAAATTGTCTATTTGTTAAAAAAATATTCACTCTGTACACTGATAACATGTAATGTATCCATGGAGATTCAAAAGCAGAATATTTTTCCGTGGGAGTTGCTTAAAGACAATAAAGTTTACAACATTTACTTCCCCGTCAGAAATCAAAATCTAAGTATTGATTTACAAAATAAAGTCACTATAAACACAAAAATATAAATAAAAAAAATTATATCTCGGCAATATGCAATGTTTTCCAATTGAGGCTCAAAAAGTAAAATATCTACTTATAAAAAACAAATACATTTATAAAGATAAAGTAAAATAATTATACCAACAACATAGAACGTTTTTCGTTGGAATTTCTTAAAGGCTATGAAACTATACGGACTATAACAAATGTTTCCTCGTTGGGACTCAAAAGCTAAATTCATTTATAAAAAAAAGTGTAATTTTTTTGACAGAAAAAAAAAGTAATTATAAAGACAAATATATAAAAAAATAATTATATTAACAACATGCAAACTTTCTCATTTAGACTCAAAAGTAAATATTCATTTATAAATAACAAAGAGATTTATAAAGATAAAATATAAAAAATAATTATAAAAAAATATTTAAAAAGTCAATTTTTATTATTTCTTGTACCAACATAACCAGGGGAGATGAGAAACCTTACAAAGGAGAGAGATACTGAAATTTCAAAATTTGACAATTAATGATGCAATATTGGTAAATGCAAAAATGTGAGATCATAGAAAAGTAAGATGTAAGGCTAAAAGAAACAGTTTATGACATATTCATAAGTTGTTTTCACCTAATTTCTATAACCTCTTCAAGATAGCTTATGAAAGTAGCTTATAAATTATAGAAAAATAGTTTAACATTATTTTATCTTGTATTATAAAAACAACTTATGCATAAGCTCTTGTACGATAAACGTTTATGTCATAAGTGCTTAATTAAACTGTTTATCCAAAGGGGCCCTAAGAGGGATAGGATAGTCACTATTATATTTTTTCCTTTTTATTTTATTTTTTACATGAGAATATTTTTGCTTCTTATAATATCTTAATTTTTATATAGAAGAATATTTATGTTTTGAGTCCCGAAGAGAAAATATTATATGTTGTCAATATTTAAAAGTGTCAATGAAAAAATACTGTATGTTGTTTGTATAATTTTTTTTACTATCTTTTCTCCATAAACATTTATGTTATACCGATAAGATATAATGTTTTCCTGTTGAGATAGTTTTAATATAATACAATAAAATGATAATGTATTTGTTATACCAAGAATGAATTTTACAACAAGTAATTTTCTTTGTCCGGTCTCAAAAATTAAATATCATTAACAAAAATGAAGCCATTATAAAGAAAAAAATATAAAAAATGATTAAGCTAAACAACATGTAATACCTTTTCATCAAGACTTAAAAGCAAAATATTCATTTATGAATAAAAATTGATATAAAAAAATGATCACACTGACAACATATAATGTTTTTCTGTTGGGATTGTTAAACACAATGAAATTATACTGCAACAAATTAATAATGTTTCCTCGTCGGGATTCAAAAGATAAATATACATTTATAAAAGAAACAAAGACGCTATAAAGACAACAATATGCTTGCATAAAAAAAAAATTACTCCCGGTAGTTGAATCTGACATGAATATTTTAAGAAGAAATTCTGATTCGCATGGAACAGCTGCGTTTGAACCAGTTGGTCGTTGGTCCAAGTCTCAAAAGAAGAAATTCAGCCAGAAAAAACAGTTGGTCGTTGGTTACAATACTCGCTCAAAAGCCAATTTTGTTTCTGAATCCTTTTAATCTGGTTTTATTTCTAGCCTGTATATCTAGCTTGAGTATCTTCTATATTTTGTTAGTTAGATTGGCAAAGAGATTTAAAATTACTAATGTAAAAAGAGATTTATAAATAACAAAGAGATTTATAAAGATAAAATATAAAAAATAATTATAAAAAAATATTTAAAATGTCTATTTTTAATATTTCTTGTACCATCATAACCAGGATAGATGAGAAAACTTACAAAGGAGAGAGATACTGAAATTTCAAAATTTGACAATTAATGATGCAATATTAGTAAATGCAAATATGTGAGATCATAGAAAAAGTAAGATGTAAGGCTAAAAGAAGTTGAGTTGGGTTGAGTCGATTCCATTTTGAGGTACTCTTTTTCCTGCTTGAGTCTTTTTTCTACTGGGTTTTGGCTCATGGAGGTTTTAAGGAGACATTCCCCATTTCTTTAATGTAAATGAGATTGGTGTACCCCATGCTCCATCAATACAATTTTTGTTTATCTAAAAAAAAAGGACGCATGGCATTTTTTTGTACGGGATAAGTTTTGTTTTTCATTAGACTAAAAGATTCTTAGAGTATAGTAGATAGTAGATAGACTAACACGTAAGTTCCACAAACATCAAAAAAAAATTAAAAAGTTAGTAGTAGAAAAAATAAAAATACATTTATTAAAAAAAGTAAAAATGGTGTGAGAAGGGAGAATTAAAAGGAGTATGCGGGTTGGTCTGAAAAATCTAATTTTGGTCATTTTTAAATAGGATCGTGTCAATAAGATAAAAAAGGAAATAATATACGTGTTTTCTGAATTAGTATGAGTGGTATTATTGTGTGAATCTGTTAGGACTTAAGCCCGTGAGGAGAGTTTCAACCCAAAAGACTAGTCCATTAGGTGGAAGAGTCTCATATGCTTAAGTACTAAATTGAGCTTTCTTATCTACTCAATGTGAGACTCCTAACATTGCCATCCCCTTTAAGAGTCTATGTCCACAATAACTTTTACTCCATCGACATTAACCGGCTTGTGGTAGACCTTTTCCATTTTGGTGAGTTCACGTATCTATCAATGTTCATTGGAGTACCTTAATCCAACCTACATGTAGCCCTTTCCACAACCAACTCTCATTGAAAGCAACAATTGTTACGACTTAAGCAGAGGATAGTCCAACCCAAAAGACTAGTCTATTAGGTGAGACAGATCTTCATGACTTAAGTACCACATTGATCTTTTTTATCTACTCAATGTAAGATTCCTAGCATTTTAACTGTCAAGACTTAAGCCCATGAGCAGAGTCCAACTCAAATGGTCCATTAGGTGGGAGAGTTTCATGGCCTAAGTAACACTTTGAGATTTCTTATCTACTCAATGTTGAACTCCTAACTTTGCCACCTCCGTTAAGAGTTGGCGTTTATATCGACTTTCACTTTATATCGACATCGACGATGACCGATGGTAGTTCTTCTTCTTCTTTGGAGTCTTCACTCATCTAATAGTATTTGGTGAATTACTTTAATCCAACCTATAAATATCCCTTTATACAATACATCTCTTAAAGAAAGCACTATATGTTATGATTTAAGATCGTGAGAAAAAGCTCAACCCAAAATACTAGTCCATTAGATAGGAGAGCCTCACGACCTAAGATATTGAGCTTAATCGAAAAGACTACTTTTTGTCTTTTTTAAATAAGATTGTGTCATTAGGTAAAAAAAAGATTGTGTCATTATACACGAAAGGAAATCATAGATCTGTTTTCTAAATTAGTATCAGTGGTTATTATAGAGATGTGAATTTTCTGCATTCACATGTGTCCCTCTCTCTCCTCTCACCTCTTTTTTATTTTATTTTTATTTGAAAAAAATAAAAGGCCAAGATTTGGTGTTAGAAGATCCAATGGTGGATATATATTGTGACCGTTGTGACTGCAGTCAAAATTGATTGCAGTGAATTGGGGTCCGACTGTAGTTATGATTGACTGTAGTCACACCATTCACACACAACTATCATTAGTTCTATGAGTAAAGAGATCATGGTTATCCATTTATTTTTCTAAAAAAATAAATAAATAAAGAAAATTATTCTTTGAAAGAGATAGACTATGGCGAATATGCAGATAATCACTACCCGATTCTTTTCTTCCCCTCCTATTTGCTCTCTCTAATCCATGTTTGGGTATTGGACATTTATCTCCAGCTTGCCAATCATCCAATAAAAGTCATGTTATGGCAACCCTACCCATTGTTAATTAAGGTATCTAGTTGACTCTATTACTTAATTTTAAAGCATATAATGCGTCTAAAATGTGACACATAAAGTTCCCTTTCCACGTGATAATTCATAATGAGAGCTGAAGTGTAACAAGTTATCATCAACATTACGTACTTTTGTATTTTTCTAATGGGATAAAGGTGTGGAAAGTGTTTAGAAGCTGGCAGATTTTGTCTTTAACTTGCACAATTCAACAACTAATACGTAGTGATGTGACATTTATATACTAGCATAGTAATTGTCCAATTAGAGGATTGTAATTTGCACCTAATTAGAATAGTTAGGTCAAACGTTTTTTTAGTTCAAATATCTATAATCAAAAGCTATGAAGTCTGGATACGAGATACGATACAACACGATACGTGGATATGGGAAAGTTTTTACGATACGGCATGGATACTTCAATAAAAAATTAAATTAAAATTTAAAAATATAAAACATAAAGATACTTGTGATCAAAATAAGTAAGCATAATACCAACAAGAGTTGGTCCGAGTGGTAACTAGACTCAGATCCCACCCCAAGGTCTCGAATTCGAATCTTAGATGTCACAAAAACTCTATTGGGAGGAGAGAACCACACGGGCCGACAAAGCCGAGTACCGTGACCAACTAGGTTCCCCGACGTAGATTAGTCATCGGCAAAGCCGGTGAAACTGCGCACCAATGACGATGATTAGTATGCACATAAACCAAATCTTGTGCCCTTTTTAGATCCATTTTATTTCTCTTCAAAGAATGGATAAAAGAGTAAGTATCTGGTCATTTTTTGATTTAAAAATAAATATAAGTTCTAGGATACTCCCAGGATACATATTCGGATGTATCCGATAAGTATCAGATCTCTTTTTGATTTAAAAATAAACATAAATTCGAGGATACTTTGGGATCGTGATTCGGAAGTATCCGAATGTATCCGATACGTATCGGTATCTAATACGGGTATGTGGCCTGTTTTGGATTATCGGGGTTTCATAGACCAAAAGCCAATGTCTATGGGTTATCATAATTTGAAGTTCAACTGGAAAGTAAGTAAAATATGACTTCAATTGTTGCAGATCAAATTTAGGTACTACTCGAGTTTGTCTTATTAGATTGAATGTGCTAAACACTCGTACTCAATTTTGGAAATAAGATTGTAATTGATTTGGTTTTCTAAAACTGTTTTTTATTTTATAAGATATAATAGAGAACAAAGTTATTTTTTAAATTTTTTTGAAACTAAAATTTATTTTTAAAAAGGGAAATAAAAATACCCTAAATCTTTGAAGCATTAAGAGATTTATTCTTTATTCATTCATCGCACGACATAGAAATTGAACCCCAAACATTATACTTAAAAGACAATTATTCTTTGTCAAAAAAAAGACAATTATTCATCAACTGTTTCAGACCATGTTAAACCAAAAAGGTTAGATCGATAATCAAAGTATAGTTGTAGTTCCACTTAAGTATGGTTAGCGAAAAAATATGAAAAAGAAATGCATGGAAAGGACAAAAAAATTAAAAATAAAAAGAACAAAGGTCATGCTTTAAAATTGTAGCCCTCAATGATTGACTAGAATTGTAGCCATGTGAAATAAATGAAGACCATAGGAATTGCAAGATTATCCGACCACTATATATCTATGTAAAACTCTTTTATTCAAAGCTTGGTATATGATATCCAATGATCAACGCATAAGGGGATTTCATTTTTAGGAGATAGTGGAAAATCAAAAAAAATTAATCATAGTTTTTTCCTTCTAAGTTTCGTTACTTTTTTATTCATTTAAAACACACACACACACACATTCTCTCTCTAACTGTAGAATATGCGAACAAACATAATGAGTTTTTTTTAGATAGACAATTGTTTGGGGGTGGGAGAATGTTAAACAGGAGACTCAACTGAGCTGCAGGCTCTCCTTCAGACTCATTTTGCACAGACTCCTTCTATGATCCCTTAACTCGCCAACTGAACTACCTACTTGGGATAATGAGTTGTACTAATTCTATATCAAAAAAAATTACAACTTTCACCCTTTTATTTTGCTTAAAATTAATTCATTAAATCAATTATGTTGTATGTATTGGCGATGACTAAGACAGATAAACACTTCAAATAGTTTACGATAGTCAAATGTTTGAAAATCGCTCCAAACTCCAACGACGATGAACACTGCTACTTGTATATACATCCCCGCGGTCCTTGATAGTGACCTAATTAACGTCGGTTCAGTCAAAAGCAACATAACCAAATATGAGAGCCTAAACTTTGACTTGGTCAGTTTTTTGTTGTTATTTGTCGAACCAGCATTTGACCACCATAAATCACTTGATGCGTTGGACTGCATAATCGACCACTTTATTTGATTCAAAGTAGTCAATAGCCTTTTGACTAAGTGTGCATTTTCTTAGTTCATTTGTTACTTTATAGGCTTTATTTTGACCTATCTATTGGCATAAGCTAGCATTTGTTAGAGTGTGTTGCACCCCGAAAAATCCAGTTTGGGTTTCTCAATGTACAACGTGGAAAAAACTTGAAGTCGCCACCAATATTTTAGTTTTACGACCAAAACATTGAAAAAATGTCTTTTGAACAAGGCAGATGGTCCTTCGAAAACTAGAGATATAGGTTCGGGGGTCGATTACGTGTGAGGAAGGTACTAGCATCAAGACACGCGTCCTTTTCTACCGAAAGGGAACCTCTAACTAAATGTGTGGTTTTAACGTTGGATTTGAAAATTACCTAGATTTGCCTATTTATTTCTTGTTTGAAGATGAATGGGAAAAGTTAATGAAATTTTTTATTTTTGGCGCTTGACGAGAGTTAGCCTCTCGCTCCTACGTATCTCCCGGTGCGATGGAGAATTCAAAGCTACGTAGTTCTTGTTTGTCCTGAAAGGTTTTTGTTTTTTATCTTGTTTAATTGTGAAAATTCGAGCTTTCATGATGGTCAATTGAGCAAAGGCTCCAAGTGACCACCGTTAGCACTCCATTGTTAATAACCATGCAAGCAAAGGCTTCGCAAGACTACTAACAAAGTTTTTGATTTAGTGAAAATCTTTAGGAAAATTAGGCATTCACGGTGATCAATTGAGCAAAGGCTCCAAGTGATCACCACTAGCACCTCATTGTTAATAATCATGCAAGCAAAGGTTTCACAAGACTACTAACAACGTTTGATTTTACAATAGGTATTCTAGGATTCTTGAACTGTATAGCTCATTCGTCTTAGAACTCTGACTAACCCAATTGTACAACTGACTTAGTCCCCTATTGGTATTTTAGATAGAAAAATATTTATTTATTTGTGAATTTTTGGTAAAAGAAATTGTTTTAAAAAGAATTAAGGAAAAAACGAGAAAAGGGTTAAATTGTAAAATGGGGGTTTAGTTATCAGAATGGGGTGTATTATTAAAATAGGGTGTGCAAAAGCGAAACCCAGTGTTTTGGGTTTAATATGCGAATGGGCTTTTAAAACAGGGGATGTAGTAAGTAAATATGGTGGTGTGAATATTAGTTGGAACCACAAAAATAAAAAAAATAAACTTAAAGTAAACATAATAGAAAGGGAGAAAAACATAACCTAATTCCTCTCTTCCCCAACCTTCTATCCCGTTTTTCATCCTCTATGAGTGAGAGAGAGAGAGAGAGAAAAACGAAATTCCAGAGAGAGAAAGAGAGAGTCAAGTTCGCGAAAAGTGAGAGAGGAAACTTCGACGGAGAGGGAGACAGCGTGGGAAGGGGAAAGCTGGAGGTGGTTGCTGGCGGAGCCGACGACAATGGTGGTGGTGACGGAGGCGTGGTGGCTCGCGGTGGTGGGTGGTTCTATGGAAATGGTGGTGGTGTTTCTTCATCTTGTTGTCCTTCTTCCTCTGTTTTTCTCTTCTCCCTTTTTTTGTTTATGATTTTTTCCATTGCTTTCTTCTCCTCCCCTTCTCTGTTACTCTATTTTTGTTCCCTAAGGAATTTTTCAAAGATTGGAACTCCAGAAATTGGAATTCAAATATTGAGTTTCAATCCTTTTCTTTTAGTGGTAGATCAAACTCTTTCTTACTCTCTCTGTCTGTGTGTGTATATCATTCGATTTTTATGGGTATGTGTTTTAGTGTGTGTGTTTATTGCTGTGTATGTTTCTGTGTGTTTGTGTTTGTGTGTTTGTATTTGTGTGTTTGTGTTTTGTGTGTGTTTATGTTTTATGTGTGTCTCTGTGTGTGTTTGTGTTTGTGTGTTTGTGTTTGTGTGTTGTGTTTGTGTTATGTGTGTCTCTGTGTGTGTTTGTGTGTTTGTGTGTTTGTGTGTTGTGTTTGTGTTTCTGTTTCAATGTCCCCCTCCTATTGTTTATTGTGCATCTGTATTTATAGTCCAAAATATGTGGTGTAGGTGTGTATGTTGAGCGGGATATCAAGACTCATGGGAGACTGTGATCGATAATGCAGCAAAGAAGAACAAAGGGTGTGGTGGTGTTGCTAAAAAAGTGAAATGTTTTTGCCACAAATGATAACCAACCAAAGAGACAAGGAGAAGGCAAGTTAAGCTTGGAGCTCAAAATGACCATACGCTGGCAGAAGCAACAACAAGGATGCTGCTCTATCTCTTCTTTTTTTTTGACTTCCTTCATTATTTCTTATTTTATATATAATTTATTTGATTCTCTTTTTTTTGTAACAAATGGGGACAGATTTAAATAAATATATTGCATTTGATTACTTGCACACGAATAGTAATACGCGCAACAACGAGACTAAGTACGAGCACACGATTCGAAATGAACACGCGCGCACGGTGAGAATAAGAAGTGCTAGATTGATAACGGACGCAACTTGAACACATTTGTGCAGATGAGACCTACAAAACGAGGCGCATACTTCGGGGTTTTCTGAAAACGAGAAAAATACTTATTAAAATTGGGTATTTACAAAAATACAATTTTATCTGATTTTCAGCTAGTCGGACAAAATTGGGGTATGACAGAGTGTTTGAGAGAATTTATAAAAATGGCCTATGACATTTCTAGGAGGTATTTTTAGTATATTTAAATAAGTTTTTTTCTATGCGTCTTACCAAAACAACTCCTGACTTATATATAAAAATAATTTAACCACATTATCTCATTCATTATATAAATAGTTTGTAAATAAGTACTTTATGATAAACATTTATCTAGTAAGTGGTTAATCAAACTGTTTACCCAAACATACCCTTATAAGTCTATTATAATTTTTGCATGCATTTTACGTGTGTTTTTTGCATGGCTTAAAATAAGTCATTTATAAGGATGTCAAAAAAAAATAACTAGTATCAAAAATTTAAAAAATATTTTTTTGAGAAGAGTTAATTAAGGAAAATAAAGAATTCTACTATTGATAAAATAATTAAAGAAATTTTGACATTGACTTAGTTTGATTTAGTATGGAAACTAATTGCCTTATTAAAAATGCAACCTTTATAAAGAGAGTATATATAGAGTTATGTTTTATTCTCAACAATAAAGACACAAATTTCTTAGTTATGTTTTATTCTCAACAATAAAGACACAAATTTCTTAGTTATGTTATTTATGAGTGAATTAATGAATCTCTCTTTTGTAGGTACTACATGATGTAGCAAAGTGGGTTAAGAAGGTAAATTGATTTGAGTTAAGGGTATAAGGAGCTGAAGGACCGGGGGTTTAAAGAAAAATGCTATTTTGACAAAAAAAAATTGACAAATCGACAAGTCACCACCTACAACACTAATTACCCAAGTTTTTTAGACAAATAGCCAACTTGCTTTTTCACAATTTTTGAGGCGTGGATTAAAAACTTGGTTAATTGACAGCTTGACTATTTGTCTAAAAAACTTGGGTAATTGGTGTTGTAGGTTGGTGATTTGTCGATTTGTCAAATTTTTTTTTGTCAAAATAGCATTGTTGGGGTTTAAATGTTGGCAAAAGAGTAAAATTTAACCTAACAAGTAATATACTAATGCCTGTAAAAAATAAAAAATTAATATACTAATATTTGTCACTAAAACAATATTAATGTAGAAAAAGAAGCTTGGATTTGGACATGTTTCTATAGAAAAAATCTCACTAAAACAATATACTAATATACAAATATTAGTATATTAATTTTGGTGACAAATATTAGTATATTTTCTATATTAATCACTAAAACAATATATACTTAATATAGAAAATCTCATTAGCTTCTTTTTCTATATTTGAAGCTAATGAGATTTTCTAATAGCTAGCCCACCGGAAACAGTTTTGGTTAGACTTTTGGATTGAGGAGAGAAAAAAACCCAGAATTTAAAAAAAAATCAAAAATGAAACTTTCTAATGGAATAAGGATATTATGTTATGTTTGGAAGATAGGGTTAAAAATGCAGATGATATAAAGTTTATAAATATAAATAAATATGAAGAGGAAGGAGAGGTAGAAATGGGTTGATCTGAATGAAGTTTTTTATTTTTTTAAAAAAACAAAAAGGGTTGGCGGGCCGACCGCCTGGTCTCGCTTTAGGCTGCAATTTTTTTCTTTTAGCGGGGCGGTCTCAACGGGTCAGCGGTCCCAATACCCCAGCCCAACCTGCCTTTTTTGGCCTGTTAGTGGGTCGGCCCGGCGGGCCAAACCCGTTTTGTCATCCCTAGGTTTAAGGAGTTGAAGTACCAAACTCAAGTCTTAACAGAGGAGAAAAAACTAGGGGGAATTACACTCACTCCCCTGAAGTCTAGCTAAATGTCATACACACCCCCTCTAATTTCCGCTTGACAATAACCTCCCCTCAATTTAACACTGTTAGCTCTATTCGGTTTTCTTCATCTTTCTCCATCATTCATGCTCTCTGATTGATTAAAATGTTAAACTCTGAAATCTGAATATAGATTGCTTCCATTCCCTAAAATTTTAATGCACCATTACAAAAGATTTCCCATTCCTATGTGGTTTTCTTCATCTTTCTTCTTCATCCACATTTGTTGATTCTGAACAAGATTTCATTCCCCAAAATTTGAACATGTATTCACAAAGATTTATTCCATATTCCTTCATGTTATCCTAAGAAAACACTTCAAATTTCATCCATGTGTTTTCCTTTAAAGTTTTTGGTTTCTCATCTTTCTTTCGTTGCTCACAATTCTTAAAGATTGCTCTCGTTCTTCATGAATTTTGGTTGTGATACTTGGACAACTTCTCTTTTATATGCACAACCATTACAATTTTAGAAACCGAACCCGTCGTTACAACTTATTTACATGTATGTTTTGATTGAAAGTCTTTGAGCAAAGAGAGCGCATTCGATCGGAGCGAAATGGGGAAGAAGAAAGGGTGCTAATGTCAAAAGGTCACATGGTTTTTCAACGGAAGTCACAAACACAAACAATGTTAACTTCGAAAGGGGTGTTAACGTCGTGAGAAGAAAAAATAAGGGAGGTCGTTGTTCAATTTAAAACTAGAGGGTAGTTGTGTGACATTTGACCAAAACTTAAGGGAGATGAGTGTAATTTTCCCAAAAAATTAAAATAACAACTAGCATACCAATATTTGTCATTCAAAAAAGGGTAGTTGGTGTAGCAGAAAAGATGAACTGACTTAAGTTAATTCCATCACACAAAGATGGTTACGAGTAATTAGGTAAAAAATAGTATCATATTTATATCTGTCGCTAATGATATCATTGAAGAGAAGCCTATTTTTACCATTTTTTTCGTAAAGAATGTACTTGGACGCAATTGTAGAACTAATTCCACGATATGCTAATATCTATCTAAGGAACTGACATCCAACTTCTATTTTTTTGACAAATAGACAGATTGTCCAAATTTATTAAAAATAAAATAAAATGAAAAAGACAGAGAAAAACGAAGGGGGGACTAGACCGATACCTTGTCATCAAAGAAAAATAAACAATAATAGAGAGCCCCTAAAACACTGCAGCCTAGACAAACCTAAATAGCCAATCTAACTAATAAAAGATAGAAGATATTCAAGCGAGATATACAAGCTAGAAACAAAACCAGATTAATAGGATTCAGAGACAGAATTCACTTTTGAGCGAGTATTGTAACCAACGACCGCCTGCTTTTTCTGTCTGAATTTCTTCTTATGAGACTTGGACACAATTGGTTCAAACGCATCTGTTCCATTCGAATCAGAAGTCACAGGATCACCAACATCATCTGAAGACCCACCCCAAAGCTTTCTTAAAATATTCATGTCAGATTCAACTGCCGAGTTCATAGCAACGTGTTCTGGGACAGCAGGTACACCTCTTCACCTGAGACATCCCCCCACTTCCTCCCTAGACTCAGATCAGGTACATCCACAACGTTAGAAGAGGAGGCACAAACTTAGAGCCTGATTAAAATAAAATAATCCTAGCAAAACAGTGACAAAAACCACATTACAACACTAATTAACCAAGTTTTCTATGTCATTAATCAACTTATCTTTTCACAATCTTCTAGGTCATTGACTAAAAACTTGGCTAATTGGTTTGTAGCCTAAAAAACATAATTAATTGGTGTTGTTGTAAAGCGGTTTTTGGCCAGAATTTTTTGAGAAGATAACATTAAAAAAAGACCTGGGAAGCCAAATATTACCTTTAGAAAATATAATAGAAGAATCTCTACCAAATAGACTCTTGAGGCAAAGTATTATGCACCTCAAAATGACAACATCAAATGCATCTACATTCTAATTAAAGCACTTAATTAACACACAAAAATAGTCTAGTTGAATTTAATCAAAGACATTTATAGGAAGAAGGTATGGGTGCTTAAATCACACTTCCAAAATTTTCCATTTGCTAGATATTTCTAATCCATAAGTCTCTATTATTTGATTCCTTAAACCTCAGCATGGGGGGCACTGTAAAGTTTTCCTTAGAATCTATAAAGCTATGCTGCTTTTTAATTTATATTTGGCACTATTAATTGGTTGGATGAAGTTATTCTTGTTTTTTTGTAAAAATACTACATTGTCGGACCATCTTTAACTAAAATATCCTTTATGACCCTTTATTTTTGAAAAACCTCCATAATTCAATTTGGCTACTTGCCTCTTCTAGGGGTATCTCTACACGTACTCTGGACTTGTGCTTTAGCCCCAAGACTGGTGTATTTTGTTTTAGTCTAGTTTCTTAGTAAATGATTCTGTTGCGCTCTCTGCAACCCTTCATAAAAGGTGGTACAATCTTCACATGTGATGCTGAAACTAGATTCTATTAATAAAGCTTTAATTGTATATATAAAATATCCAAGTTTCAAAACAAACCAATTAAGAACCAAAGCATTTCGATGTGAGATGGTTCAGGTCTCTTCCAGCTTAATCAGAGCACTTAGTTCAAATTCAGTAGCGTTTAAACTTTTAAAAGAGAATTTTGGTGCCCATTGTGATTCTACTCAGCTCGAGGGATTTTTATCTGCAATTGTGTGCAAATGATACTTGGTTTACAAAAAACATCAATTAATCGAGCAAAAAAGAGAAAAAAAATTGAAGTTTTTTTTTTTAAAATAACCTAAAATAAAATAAATTTATCACATTAGTCAACCTATCAGATGGAAAACAACATTTTACCTTATTAAATTCCAAATAAGTAATAACTTACGTCTACTTCTCTTTATCCCAACCTTAAAGTCGTCTCTTTATCTCAACCTCCATCTACTACTCTATTCCTTCTTCCTCACCCACTGGAGAGAGGTGATTACGAGCTTTTTCTCTCGCTTTTATCTACGTAATTGGCTTTTACTTAGATTTGGTTTTTCTTTTGTGCTTTTACATGATTTTTTAGTCTGAGTGCAGCGTCGTTTTGGTTTTTCGTCTTATTATGGTGTTCGTTTCGTTTAAATTGATTGATAGATCATCTTCGATCCATTATAGATTTAATCAATGACTTAGACGTCAATATTCTGAGATCCAAGAGCATGGGAATGATAGCCAATTTGATTTTATCATATTTGTAAAGATTTTGATGTATGATGCTATTAACCCAACCTGTTGTGTTTTGTTCGCAGATTTATTATTTTCGGCTTTAACAATGTTGAATTGGTGTTGTTTTTATGTATTTTACAAATTTGAATGAATGAATATATTTTTTAATCCAAAATAATAATCTCACTAGCTAATAAGAATGGATGGAGTTGAATTACAATGTTTGGTGACAAACTAAAATAAGAGTTTAACCCAAACCAACACTTGTATTTACTAGCCAAGTAATAAAATTCTTTTTATAAGTCAAAATTGCATTAAGGAGGTATACCCACCCTATTAGAGAACTAACTCCATGATAAAACTTCAACTTGATACATCATTTGTGAAATGTTTATCGTACCTCCTCTAAAAATTATTCTATTTCGGTTTATCCAAAAATAAATGAAACAGATCAATATGATGGCGAGAAAAATATAATATTTTTTATTTTTCCATAAATATTCCCATTAAGGATGAACTAACTTGATCTTAGAGGAAACCCACAAAATTTTGTGCTCAATAATACCACAAGAATGAGCAGCATGCGGCATCATAACACATGACGAATGCAATGGTCCTTCTTTTATAAGGATGAATGATTAAACAGTTGAATTGGATATGTGTATTTAACACTATTCCAAAAGAAAATGAAACACAAGAAGTCCCCACTTCTGTTGCCCCCAAACTATATCTCCCCAACATTCATTCTTGCAAATAAGACCAACAAATGCAAATGAGTGGTAGTTTCGAACATTGAAAAGTTAAGGGGAAAAAAGGTTAGGGAAATGGATGGATAGAATTAGGTGAATAGTGGACCACATAAATGGTCTAGTGATGTCACCCACTTATTCCTTGTTGTATGATAAAGTAAAAAAGAAAAAGGGTGTCAAAAGCTAAACCTACCATTCCATATCTTTGCTTCTCATTTCAGCTGGTCCGAGTTTGGAATTGGAGAATATTTGTATCATTATAATGCATGAATTAAGAAAAGGGAAAAACAAAAAGCTTAGTGAAAACAATATAGTGTACGTTTGTGAGCAACAACAAACTAATGATAAGAATCATCAAGAGACTTAGACATCATATCTCCATAAAAACATATTAAGGCATTGGGTATACATGTCACCTCTCTTATATATAATTCATTTAACTCATTCATAGTCGATGTGAGACTAAACACTCACATTTTTGAATTCCCAACAATCTTCTCTTCAAGTGTGAGTCACCCATATCACTAGACTTGTTCTAAACTAGGATCCACTTCCCGCTCTCCCATCAAGTCGAACCATAGCTCTAATACCACTTATTAGAGAATTTGGGGGAGCACCGAGAGCAACAACAAACTAATGACCAAGAATATCACATTTCCACCCAAAACCTTAAGAATTTGGGTGGAGATGTGGTGTCTAAGTTTCTTTGTAGTTATGGTCATTAATTAGCTCGTTGTTGCTCCCGATGCTCCCTCAGACTCCCTAACAAGTGGAACCATGGCTTTGCGGGGGAGAGAGAAGTGATCATTGTTTGGATCAAGTCTAGTGATGCAGGTGACTCACACTTGAGGAAGATATTGTGGAAATTCAAGTGTGAGTGGTTAGTCTCGTATACTTAATGTCT
Organism: Oxytropis ochrocephala; assembly: GCA_020916435.1. Lineage (NCBI taxonomy): Eukaryota > Viridiplantae > Streptophyta > Magnoliopsida > Fabales > Fabaceae > Oxytropis > Oxytropis ochrocephala. The sequence continues at coordinate 81,014,531 of CM037091.1, forward strand.
TAAGGTTTTGGGGGAAAATGGTTGTGTCTAACCCACTTATATGTTTGCTCTTTGCCCAATGTGATCAAGATCCCGTCGATGTTTTCGGCTCCCCTTGTGAGCCAACATTAGTACTAGAGACGATGGTAACGGGGATTGGCTTCTTGTATCGTAAGTTTACCTAGCAATGTTGATGCTAGGTGGCGTTTATTGGTTCATGAAATGTGAGCCAATGGCGGTGCAAGTATGTAGATGAAAAAAAGTATCCGCTTGAGGGGGAGCTAAGTAGATGAATGAATGGAGTCACACTTGAGGGCGATATTATTGGAGTATCAAATGTGAGTAAAAAATCCTACATTTGATGAAAATAGAGATGTTGAACACAACATAAGTGAAGGAACTCATACACTTAATGCCTTAAGATTTTTGGTAAAAATTATGGTGTCAAATCCTCTTGTATGCTTACTTTTGGGTTGATATGGAGATCTCCCCAATGTTTTAGTTTCCTCCTGCGACCCAACAGTTTGTTTCCACGTTGAAGTGAGCATCGATGCACATTGACATGGACAAATACGATTACATAACATATTAAAATATAGAGCTATCACCTAACTCATTATCACAAAACCGATTTATAAGGTGATAACTCTCAAACTTTATCAGTACTGTTAAATCATATCTCTAATTGATGTAGGACTCTCAACATATGTTTTTAAAGGAGACTGTTCGTGTGGAGACTTTATAAATGTTCAAAGCATCTAAATAAGCCTTCCATTAACGAACCTAACCACATTATGTTCACGCATTTGATTTTCAGTGGTTTGTAACTTAGTGCAGCATAAGAAGTTCATATTTGATGGTCAAACAATTTAACAGAAAACACAAAGATATATTGTCCACACAAACGCCAAAAATTGTATAACCAAAATTACGAAAATGGGCTTCAAATGGAGTTTCACCAGTTTTTATTGATAATAAGTCTCACCAAATTTCTCTTTAAGTAACATGCGTAGGTCCACTTAAAGACCCACATGTTTAAACAAACATGCCGTAAAAAGCTGATATCCATTGCATATTGCACCCTAGAAAACAAAAAGAGTGCTACCAAGACTAATATGGACCATTCATAAAGAAAAATTAGAATAATATAAACCACGAAATCGAATGATTTTTAAAAGGAATCTCAAATGTTGCCATCTTGTAGTAGTGAGTAGTGACTATGTATTTCTAGTCATTGTGTCAAAAAATGTGACTGTGTTGTTGAAAGTGGTGAGAAATGTGAGGGAGAGAGAGGATTAAGGATTTGATTGAAGTTAGTAAGGATAAAATGGCATTTTTAAAGGGAATGGGAGGTGCAAAATTCATGGGGAGGAGGTATTAATAACAACTGCCGAAATGTATTACAACCTTTCTAAAGGTTCTCTGAATTGACTTGGCTTGTTTTTTTCATACCCCCACCACTTTCCCATATACTCCCACAGAATTTGATATCCCCAAAATACTCTTTGAAATGTATTTTTTTTTTAAAAAGTCAATCGTATATATGTATTTGGGGCATATATACGATGACACCATTTAACCCATCGTATATATGTCCTAAAAATGTATATACAATTGGCTGTGTATGATGCAATCGTATATACGTTTTTAGGACATATATACGATGGGTTAAATGGTGTCATCGTATATATGTCCCAAATACATATATACGATGGGTTGTTAATGATTTGTTTTAATTTTTATTTTAAAAATGTTATAAAAAGACTACTAAAATTTCGTTAAAGAGTCAAAACTAATCTAAAAAATTATAAAAACACCACTAAAAATCTAACAAAACCAAAATAAGACTATGCAAAAAAAAAATTAGATTTTTTGGAGACTATGAAAAAATTTTAAAAAAATTAATAAAAAATAGTAAACGATGGAATTTGGGATTTTGAGCCTGTAGTCCCGTAAGAAGTCTCTTCTAGGGGAGTCATGCTAGTTGATTTTTTTCGGATTTAATGGCTGTGATTTCATTACGATGGGGGTAGGTTGCTTGAAAACCGATTTTTTAGCCTAAATACTTCGTTCGACGTATAACATCGTCACGTGTTAACGAACAACATACTAAACCTATTTTCAGGCCTAAATTATTCATGTCTAATTCATCTTTATTAAAAATATATAATTTTAATATTTTAATTGATATAATCGTATATATACCCCCCAAAGCGTATATACGATTGGTGTTACGGTATGCCACTCGTATATACATCTGTGGGGGTGTATATACGATGTGTAAATTAGGGGGTCGTATATACACCCCCACAGACGTATATACAAGTGGCATACTATAACACCAATCGTATATACGTCCAACAATGGTATATTCGATGGCAAAAATTTACCCATCGTATATATGTCCATAAAATATATATACGATTGGTGCAATTTTTTTAAAAAAAAAAATACATTTTTTGAAGGGTATTTTGGGGTTTACATATAATGTGGGGGTACGAAGGAAAGATGTGGAGGTACAAAAAAAAACCCATTGACTTATCGGGTGACAATAGCCCAAAAACTCCATTCTGGACATTAAATATTGGCTTTTTTTCCCCACCCCTATCTTGCTCACAAACACCCCCTAATCTTTTGAAAAACCTAAAAGTACCCCTACTCCTACCACTCTCACACTCCCTTCTTCTCCCTCTCACCACCACCACCACCACCACCACCACCACCACCCTTAAGCGGAGTTTCGAGCATAGCCTCAGCAGAGTAAAATTTCATCATTGGAGCAAAATATATGACAACCTAAAGGGCTTAGTTGCTTCCAACGCGATAGATCATCTTGCCAAAGAGTTGAAGCGTAGCATGATTGGAATTGATTCTTCTGAATGTGGATGCGCGATCAGAACGACACATGGTCTACCGTGTGCATGTGAGCTTGCTAGGTAAATCATTCAACTAACTCTTTTAGTTTTCTATATCTCATTCAAGATTATGTTTGTAATCAAAATCATGCATCTTTTGTAGATACATGGTGAACTCACTCTATTTTCGTTTAAAACAATTCATCCTCACTAGAGGAGACTTAATTTCAAGGTTTCACATCATGATGATTCTTCCGAATTCCCAAATGACGAGTTGAATATGAGGATTGAATTTGAAGCTATACAACGAAGGTTTGATGCCGCTGATCATGCTGGTAAAGTTATGATAAAGCAAAAAGCGTGTGAATTGGCATCCGAACACTACTTCTATGGCTCCACCTCCAAAACCAGTCACTACAAAGGGAGCACCTAAAAAGCAAAAACGAAAGAAGAAGAGTGATGACTTCTCAACAAAGCGAGACCCGTCATGGTGGGAACGTGTAGATGAGATTTTTATCTCACAACAAGATAGCATATCCGTTGCTGCTCAGTCTCGCAAACGACTTACTCCACCGGCATCCAAATCCTCAACTCCAGGACAAAGTAGAAGTTTCACCCCAAATACATTTCAGTTACCTACTCAAAATCAAACACTAACTGGAACTCCTACCCTGCCGTTACCAAAGAAGGAAAACGAACTTACAAATGTCACTCCTACTCCGACACTAACTGAAATTCCAAGCCTTCAAGTTCCAATCCCACAAACTACAAGTCCCAATCTCACACAATCTACATGTCCCACTCTAGCACAAACTCAAATTCAAAGCTTTCAAGGCCTTACCCTAAACCCTACCCCTGAAATCATTTGGCCAGATGCATACAATACATAAGTTCTATGCCTGAAGTGATGCATCGTTTTGATGATATAGTGAATGTGGAAGGTGACAATAACTGCGGGTTTCGATGCATTGTTGCACTACTTGGAAGGGGTGAGGATGCTTGGCATACAGCGAGGGATGATTTATTGGAAGAGGTTCGGCAAAACATGAATGATTTATCATTCACTATGAGGATGCAACAAATAGTGAGGATGCTTGGCAGACAGTGAAGATGCTCACCCCAAAACAACATAGGATATTTTTTTTTGTGTGGGACAAACAAGTCGTAAGATGTCAGCATGAACTATTATTATCATTCATGAAGAGAAAATAATCGACATTCTATTCTAATCTAATCTAATTAGATTACATAGAACACATACAAGCGCTTTGTCATTTTTGATTAGAGGGTTGCGATAAAATATGTGGTCAAAATAGCCAAGCCAACAAAAGTCAAAGATATGAATAAAGCTCCATAAAGTTGGGCAGATAGTTCTGGCCCAAAAAAGGCTTCTAGTCTTTACACATGAAAGGGGATGACCCAAAAAAAAATTGAATAGGTACCTACTAATGGAAGATAAAATCACGGTAAATGTCGAAATTTGTGTAGCTTCAGCCAAAATGATACATTCACATTCCCTCCAACATTAGAAATCCTATTAATAATTAACATCGTCATCCTCTCTTCACAAACTCATATCTTCTGAATGGTCCAGAGTCGGGAGACCTATTCATAATATACAGCAACATGAGAAAGTTGAGTAAACTATTGCAATATGTATAGAAAGCTTAAATAGGCGACTCTAATGAAAAGTGTTAATCTTGATCATCAACCATAATATATTGACAGAATTAGATTTAGGTAAAACAATCTTAATCATCTACAGAAGATTGTACGGTCAACAGACTCCTCTCACCTCCCATACACTCTCCTAATAGCCCTCCTAAATGTATGTCACTACCTCTTAACCAGTAAGTAAACTACCATTCTAGTTAAAACAATTTAAGTATCCACCCACAAAAGATTAAGGGGAGTTTTTCCCTCTTTGACTCTTGAGGGAACCCTAAATACTAAATAGTCTCAAGAAGACTTTCTGAGGTTATGAAAATAAAAAAATAAAAAATAATCACTCTAGTATTATTGTAGCTATTATATTAAAGAAAACTCTAGCTTTCCATAAAGTTATGCATGTCATCACATCAGTCCTCCAAAAATTTCATTTACCAAATTCATCCGTCAAAATTTTAGCCACCAAATTAGTCCTTCAGAGATTTGACATCTCTGTATTCACCTTTCTCTGTCAACAGCTAAACTCATACTGGGTGAACGAAAATTAGTAGTTGGTGACATTCATTAACAAATACAAAGAGGAAAATTGCTGAGAGGTCATTCGTAGTTGCCTACCACATTTACATCTCACATGAGAAAGTGTTTGTGAAACAGAGGGAAGAGCATAAGAGAAGGATGAACGATTTATCCTTAAATAATTGATACCAGAAACAATTAGAAGTTAGAACAACCAAACATCAGACAATTGCTGAAGTTACTATGCATGCAAATCTCACTACCGTATAAACATGTATATACCAGGAAATAAATATACTGATATATTCCAATCCTACAGAGAAACAAGGTACTGTAAATGCAACCAATGGTAGACAACAAGTCTAGCCCCTCCTACTCCTTTGCAGCCCTCCACAAAATGATGATTTTGATGGAAAAATACTGACATATTATATTAACCATTAAACCCACTTTGACAAAGCTATCACCATTACATTATACACTTGCCTGTTAGAACTTGCTTTGAAAACTTTTGATTTCCAAGGATTGTTTCCTTCTTCAAAATTAAAAAGCCTCTATAAAGAAACAGTTCCATTTTAAAAAATAAGCATTTCTGTTTGTACTTCTAGAGAGCGGGGCTTCTACAGAGTTTGCACTTCTAAACAATTCTTAACAACTCCTGTTGTACTTCCTGTCTATTTTGTACTTCTAGCAAAAGCCTCTTCTATTTTTAATTTTTATTAACATAACTTTTGAATGGCATGTGATTCATGATTTCTTAGCATGAATCTAAAGCCTCTATTTGTGAAAGCGGATTACCCAGCAATCAGTTTTTTCACGTACACTGTGTTTTCAACAGTGTTTTTTCTATGGCAAATATTAGTGTTAGTATTTGTTATGTTAGTGGGGTGGGAAGGATTTGAATCTTGCACCTTATAACTCCCACTCCTTACCTCCCACATGCAAACCACCTCAACCACCTTATGTCTCCCAGTGTATTCAGCAATGTGTTCAGTTTCATAATACAAGTTCTTCATTACAATTGAACACTGTCTTCAATTAACAAAATAAAGATTACTTTGCAGAAAATGTTACCACAGAAGAGCTAACCCTGCAGTAATTACCTACCAGAATTGATAACAATGATTTCCAAAAGGAAACACTTAGGTAGGGTTCAATAGGTATTGTTTGTGTTGTTCACCAATTATGACATGCCATGTGGATTAAACTTTTTATTTAAATTCAAATTCAAAATGATCTTATTTTTACTATCGGATAGTTAATCCATCATGAAAATATATCATCCCCACCCCAGAAGTTCAAGGCTTGGCCACAGGGGTTGAAGAAGGTCACAGTTAAAGAAACAAAACTCACGATCTTAATGTTTCAGCCTCTTAATCCCTAACCCAGAGCAAAATACCCAAGTCCCCCATCTAAGTTATATATCACAAGTCAATGAAAACAGAGCAATGTCAAATAAAGTGTGTGTGAAATAACTAAAGCCTGTATATGAGCAAGTGATTGAGTAGCTGTATAAAACCCTTATTTCAAAATAATGAAAACAAGGCAATGAAATAGTTGAAGGCTGTATTTAATTGGACCCTTTGAGTTTGTTTTTACCAATTTAATCTTTTGATTTGTTAATCTACTGATGGAAATCAGTAAAAGAAATGTGAAAAAGAAAAGCCCAAAATAATTCATTAAATTGTGCAGTAATGTCGCTGATTTGGACAGCACTGTATCATTGCATGAATCGCATGATTCAAAGTCATTTGTGATTCATCATCTGATAAAAATTATTGTCTAATTGACTTAGTATCAAATCGCGAATCATGACTTAGTATCAAATCGCGAATCATGAGATTTGAATAATTACACTTCAAAAAAAACACATAGTTATGAAAATTCATTAGCCAATATGCGCCAATTTTTCTAAGACCAATCAACTGGCATATTGGGTAGGGTTTAGGGTTTCCAAATGTTCCCAGATGTGGTCCACAAATGTTAAAACCTGCACCCTAGCTGCAATGCTCCACATACACAAATATTTCAAATGAAATCTAAATCTATGCAGTAGTGAATCACAACTTTATAATTAATCCATCATAACATATAATTTAAAAGATATGTTGAGGATATGTATTAAACTAGTGGTTTACAATTTAAAAAAAGATATCACTCAATATGAATAAACACACAGTCTCGGTTAGAAGCAAAATTGAATAAGAACAACACAATTCTAACATAATATTGGGGTCTACAACAATCTAGGGTATGTTTGGCTTCTATTTTCAATTTTTGTTTTCATTTCCTGTTTTTCAGTTTTAGTTACATTTTTTCTACTTTCAAAGTTTATGCGGGAAACAATAAGTTATTTACACTTCACACGAACTTTGACAACAAAAAATAAAGTGAAAACAAGGGAATATTTTTATAAGGGAAAAGCTTAATATAGCGAAAGCAACCATCACGAACACTCACCAGTCACCAAGTGACGTGTCATACTTTATTTCAATCTTTCTACTGTTTATTTGAATTAGATCTAAAACAAATTCAATTTAATGTTCGAGGTATTTGAGGAGAGAAAATGAGGGCTTCTACAAAGTGATGAAATTGATGGATCATGAAAATGATGACATTGGAACTGGAAAAGCTTTGGGTGGACATCTCATACAGAGTCGATAGCACGACCAAACCCAGTTTTCCACTGCTCATGTTCTATTCAACAAGACCAAACCCAGTTGACGATAGCAAAGCACATCTGATGTTCTATTCAACAAATCTTGCATGAGAGGGTTATTATTCTTCCACTGCTCTTGATATTGTGAGGTGGATTCAATTACCATCGAATATATTTCTGCACACTCAACGGTGAAGTGGTGGATGACCTTGATGTGGACTTAAACTCAGCCATTGGAACAGAAAAATAATAGCCTGGGACTCTTTTACAGGTTTGGGTGGGAATTCCTCTTCAGATCTCGGGGAAAAATGGTCAGCGGCGATTAAATTCTTATTTTCCTTTTAAATAGTTATTTAAAAAAAAGCCAACTCATTCGCAGCAGTCGTGAGCAAACAAACAACGCTCGCTACATATAGCATTGCTATATAAGGGAAATGTTTTAAACTGGAAATAGAAAATGTTTTTTTGAAACCAAAAATTCCCTTATCTTTCCCGGGAATCGATAATACCCGGGAACATTTTTTCAGAACTTGTACCATGCATGAGGATGCTACAGATTCTAGATACCCTAAAACAAACACAAAGGATTACTGCCTGGCTCCCACAATAAGTAGATAACATGCCCCATAAAAACCAACATTGAAGATGGTGAGTCATCTTCATCTCTACTCTCCGCCATTTGTGGATCAGCCGATCAGGTGTAATCAGTTGGTCAAGGTTTTAAAGCATTTCTTGAGATTGCAGATAATTGCAGTCAAATCAAGGTTGTCAATGGCGGATGGCAGTTTATGGCGGTGAGCCAAAAATCCGCCATTTTAGGCCCCCCATAAAGCCTCCATCGTTCACAAATTGGACACGGCGGTTGTTAAGAAATCCGCCATGGCCGTTATTTCCAATGAGATTAATATTATTATCTCTTAATGTAGTTTTCAATTATATCAAAACATCATATCACTACGATATCAAATAAAGCTATACTCGACCGGAAAGAATATCAATTCACAAACAAAACAACAGACAGAAAACATAACCCACAACAGAATTAATCAATTGCACAATAAAGCAACAAAACAGTTCTAGTAAACTCTTACTAACCTTAGTAGAGAATTCAAGAATCACCATCATCATCGTCATTACCAGCCTTCCCCACGTCACCAGCAATGCGCACTCCAGAATTCCCCGTTTGACGCCTTGTTCTTGAAGGAAGAATGTTATTCAAATCAACCTCCGCAAGCGGATCATCGGAAAAATCACTGTCACTTCCCGAAATGTAACCGTCAGAATCATCATCATCATCACTGTCACTATCACTGTCATCATCCTCTTCATCTTCTTCAATCAATATCCCTTTCCCCTTATCGTCACGCAAAATACCCTTTCCCTTTCGGTCCACCACTGCTTCGCCTTCCGAATCCTCATCATCATCATCATCTTCCTCCTCGTCACTCCCGTTTTCAGGTTCACACTCGTCATTGTCTTCGGGTACACCGTCGTGACCTTCTTCCTTGGGTTCGGAAGAACAATTGGTGGGGCTAGGAAGTTCCGAATTGTTGGGGTTAGGTTGTTCTTGGGTTTTGTTGTGGTCTAAAGAGGCGAGTTTAGGAGATTTGTTGGGGAGATCTTGAGTTTCGTGATCGGACTTGCGCTTAGAGGGGAATGTGTGTTGGTCGTGGTTGTCGGTGGTTTCTGCCATGAGTGAGGGTTTAGGAGGTAGGTGGTGAACTCACTCTTCGGACACTTCAGTTGTGTGAGTGAGGTTTTAGGTGGGTGTGACGACACAAGTTAGGGTTTTATTTTGTGGGGATTTGGGAGAAATGGAATATTCTCTCAACCATAGAACTAGATAAGAGACTGTCACCCATCATAGCTTGACTTGGGTTACTCTCGCCTTGACTAAGCTGTGGGGATTGCTTTTCTCCACTATTCTTTGCTACTCCTCTTTTTTATTATTATTTTGGTTTATGTATTTTTCTTAGTAATTCTTACTAAAGAATTAATAGCAGTTAAATTCTTAATTTATTGATGAAATTCAATCTAATGATTATTATTGAATAAGAGCATTGTTATAATCATAGTTATTATTTATTTTAATTAAATTCAATTAACCATTGTTAACGCCAAAAATTAATTAAGTCGTGGGCCGAGGGAAAAAGAAGAAAAGACTAAGGTGCTGAGGTGGACCACTAGACAAGATCATAGGAGGTAATTGCTGAAGAAAAGAACTCAAAAAGGCTCATCGGGGCGGACTACAAGGCAAAATCCCCCAAGGGAGGGGTAAGCCCAAGGGGCAAGAAGCGAGGCCAAGGGAGAGTCAAGCCTCAGCCTATAGCGTGCCTCGGCTACAGCGGCCCGGGTGCCCGAGTTCATGAGAGTGCCCAAGGGACAAGAGGTAGCCGAGGGACCAAGTGGCTGAGATTAGGGTGGCAATTTCTACACCGCAGTGGGGATCCCGCGTGGGGCCGCTTGAATGGGGCCCTGTGGCCGGGGAATTTTTCCTCCCGGGATGGGCGGAGAGAAACACCCCCCTGATCAAAGCGTTGATGGGGATGATACCCCTCGCCCCGCATGGTGTAACGCCCCAAAATAATTTAATTATTTATTTAATTAAGTTATTTAAGGCTTGCAACATTTATTTAAGTCAAATAATTAATTTAGAGTTTTATTTTATTTAGGAGGTGTTATAGTGATTAGTTATATTAAAAATAGAGTATTTAATAAACTAAGAGGTGTTGGGTAGTAAATAAAGGAGTGGGGAATTAATTAAAATAGGGAGTGGTTGAAGTAGCTAGGGGGTGTAAATAAGGGGCCCAAGCCCACTAATAGGCCCAAGTTCAACAAATAACCTTAGGGGTAGGGTTTCCTCCCCATTAGAAGGAAGGAAATGAAAAATAGAGAGAGGGGACAAAGCAAGGGAGAGGCACGTGGTGGGTGGGAAGGAAGAGGAAGGAAAATGTCATTTCTTGCTTGGGTAAGTGGTATGTAGTACCAATCTTCCCCATTTTTTTTCTCTACCTTTTAGTGTAAATTTCCTACACTAATTCCTTCCCATTTTCCTTTTCCATGGATGGGTTTTTGAAGCTCAAAGTAGGAGAGCTTCCATTTTTGGTGGTTTCTTGTGTTTTTGAAGGAGAAGCTTCTTGGGTTTTCAATTTTGAGGTAAAGGGGCTCTCTTTCATACATAATAGTTTGTAGGATGAGTAATTATGTGTGGGTTAGGTGTTTAGGGTAATTAATTGTTGTTTGTGTGTTGTTTGAATTAATTGATTGTTTATGTGTTGTTTGAATTAATTGGTGTTATGCTTGAGTGTTTTCGAAAATAGACTTAAAGCCGGTCGTTTTGGCACTGGTTTCATTAAATTCGGAGTTGTGTAGCTCTAGTTATGAGTCTCCAAAGTCTGGTCAAATTTCTAGAGTCAAACTTTGGGTATGTTCGGTTTTTGCAAGTTTTAGGTCTCCAAATGAACTCCGTTTTGAACGATTCTTTTTCTATTAGAAACTATACTCAAATTGCTTTTGTTCGGGCAAAGGTTTTGTCCCATTTGGTCAAGTTTAAGTCATTTTAGAGTAAGGAGGACAGAATCTGTCCAGTCTGGGAGCTGTTCGGGTTGTTTATAAAAACTGTACTAATTGGCTCATTGTTTTGAAACTTTAAAGATATATCTGGAAACTACACATCCGTGGCTTTCCGACGAGTGGTCTTTTGTTATTTTTCGATTTCGTTTGCTATTTTAAATAATCCGCCAAGTAGGTGTATCTGTTGTAGGAATCCCGGCATGTTGTGCGCGGGTGTTGCCAATGTTGCCCAAAGTGTCAAAAATGCTAACTTGGTCCCTATGCACCCTTAGTCCTTCTAAGATGTTGTTTTGGTCCCTATGTGACTATTTAGTCCCTTAGGTGACCGTTTAGTCCTTGGGGTGTTGGTTTAGTCCTTGTGTGTTGTGTTGGTCCTTGGTGGGACATTTAGTCCAATGATGAGGTGTGTTGTATTGCGGTGATGAGTAAGCGGTGTGTAGACTTCGGCCATTACGATGTGTAGGCTTCGGCCAAAGCGATGAGTGCCCTCAAGGCTAATATTGTGATTGGAGTTGAGTTGCAAAGTGAAAAGTGATGAGTTAATGATTGTTGTGGTAGATGTATTGTGTTGTGGTGCATTGTCATGGTGTCACATAAATCATGCATATTCAGCGAAAATGTAGGCTTCGGCCAAAGCGATGTGTGGGCTTCGGCCAAAGCGCTGTGTGGGCTTCGGCCATAGCGGTGTGTGCCCTCAAGGCTTATTGCGATGATGATGGATCCACATGCATACTTGCACTCATGCATACATTCATATGTTTGGTGTTGCCTTGGTGATGATTGTGAGTTGATGTTGGACTGTTTATTTATAGTATAAAATTAGGTCAAGGCATTTATGATTTTTGACCAGGCTTTGACCCTATTTCAGGTCTTGATCCAAGCCCAACAAAGAAATGCGCAGTGACTTGGAATGTTGCTCGAAACCCTAAATTGTTATTTGCTGTTTTATTTTCGGATTTCTTATTTTTTGTATTTTTTGTATTATTTATTTTTGTATTTTTGGACTTATTTGACTCTTAAGTGTTTCTAATTTGTAAATTAAACTAAGTAGAATTATTTTTGATATTTTTGGACTCTTAAACACTTTTAAACTGTAAATTAATCTAAATAGAATTTTTTGACATTTTTGGATTGTATATATGCTTAAGAATAAAAATAATAAGAAAAGGGAGTCAGGCTAAATACAAAGACGAGAATGGGCCGGACTCGATAAATACGCCAAACTAGACCAGAATAGAAGAAATGGGCGCGTTAACTAAAAACACTAAAATTAACTCGGAATCGCATTCTTAAGTCTGAATTTGAAGAGATTTTGGAGAACAATGGCTTTAGGTAGACCTGTTTATGTACGACTAAACTCGAATACGGATATTAAATTGAAGAACGCACGAAAAGATCGATCATTTGCGCGCGTGCCTAATTTAAACAACAACGCTTCGATTTAGCTGAACGGAGTGACTGGAATTGGTTTGGGTTGGTAACCGGGACTCTACACTAAAAGTTCTCGTAATCATGCGACTCCAAAACACGACCCTAATAACAATAAACGACTAAAACAAGAAAAAGAATACGGACAAAATTGGGGTATAACAACATCTCTTGCAATTTAATTGATGGCTAGCGATTGAAGGTTATATTGATTGATTAAGATATGTGTGATTGAAAATATGTAACTGTTGGTTGTGGCATTGATTGTGGTTGTTTGCGACTGTGTTTGTATCATCAAGATATGTATGATTAAAAGAGTTCTAACGACGTCAAGGAGTGAAAGTCGTGACGACGCCTTCGCACTCCGGACTGCGTTAAAAGTCTTTTAATGTGGTAGTTATAAATTTGAAAGGAAGTAGTTTTTGTGACCTTAATTAATTGGTTGCATGAGTAGGAGAGACTGATCACCCCAATAACTCATCCCCAATGAAAGAGGCGACAATAACTCATGGTTATTATTAACTTTGGATGCATGCACTAATTTTAATTTGATTGGGTGCTTGATTAGCTTGTTAGAATATAGAAAGTACTTTTATATGACCTAACCTTATGTACTGGACAATATTTAAAAGATTGCTTGTTGAATAATGTTGCACTTGATTGACGTCTCTGCTGTAGGTTGATTATTACTGTGATGTTTACGAGTTTAAATTTGACTTGTGCTAAATTGTTTTGAAGTTAGTATGCTAAAATGAAATGTTGTGTAATGCTATATTTTCATTTTCTCAAGTAAGGTTGCATAACTTGAAGTTTCGACATTTTCAGTGTTTCAATTTGGCTTGTTTCGTGAGCATGATGTGACTTGTCAAAATTAAATGATTAACTTTCCTTACCTTCTGAGTGTATGTCGGAAAATAAATTTTGAACTAATAAGTAGTTGTTCATGTGGTTGCATGTTCGTGTGATAGTAAGAATTGGAGTTTGCATATAGTTTCCCTTTTTGGGCAAAACTGTGAGTTCTATGATTTTCAAAAGAAACGTTACTTGGAAATTTTATGCTCTTGGAAAATGAAAGTGATGTCAAATTAGTGTTGAATTTTGTTTCCAAGTTGCTCTAAGATTTTTATTTCAAAATGTGTCGTGATTTCGGCCTTTGAACCGATTAGGTTGTGGTTTAATGATGTTTGAAAATTATGAGATTTTACATAAATTGCATGATTAGATGAGTTAGAATTTTTAGGTTATGGTCAAGGTCTTGAGAACGAGGGTAAACAATTTTAGGTACTATATGACTGTGAACTACTATTGTGTACTTGTGTTCGTTTTTTATGAACACTGTGCAACGAGACCTTTTGTGCACTTCTATTACTTGATTAGTTTTCTTTGCTAAATGTTGACAAGGGTATTAAATTTCAATTGTTTAAACTAATAGCAAGTCTTGCATCAAAACAATTGTATTATAATGCATGTGCTGGTTATGTTTCTTTTGTGATATGAAATCAGTTCAATTTGGTAGAATTATATGTCCCATGTTATTTTCTAGGGAAATTGTAAAATCGCATGTTAGCCTATCCCTAGGAATAAAGAGATCGAAGAAGATGCCTACATGTTTAATCTTTTCGGACTTGTGTGTTTAATTGTTTGCATGATTGGTTATGCTTATGTGTTTCTACGTGTGTTCTTTGGAGGCAGGGAATTAATTAAATCTTGTTATAATTTTCGTGTCCTCAATGAACCTTAGTAGTGTTTTCTGCTTAGAATGAAAGCATGATTGTTATACAACTCAAGAGTGGAAACGATGTCAGAATCAATGTCTTAGGTTGAGACTCATGGAAACCGGTAAAGCTATGCATACTTTTTGCGAACTTTCTGAAAATGCTGTTTTTATAAAATTCGGTGTAGAATTATTAGTAATTGTGGCTGAATTATGATGTTTTTTTGTGTTGTTGAATTCACTGTTTTGAGATGTTATGACATGAGTTCAGTATTTCAGTGACTGAGAACGTTTTACTAATTGAAAAATTATGTGGTTTGTTATTTCGAAAACTTGATTGAATGCTTGTTAATTTGCCACTGATTTGGTTGCATTTGGAGTTGTAGAACTCGAGTTATAGGTGAAACAAGTTAGGTTAAAATTCTGGAAAACAATCTGGACATAGGGTCAGTGTTTTGGCTACTGCATTTTCAAAAGAGCTCATTTTCGAACGAATTCAATTTCTTTGAAAACTTGACAGAATTTGCCTCACTTTATGCACAAGTTTCATGCAATTTGATTGAGTTTTGGTCATTATAGAACTGCTTGAATTTGAAGAACAGAAACTACATCTTTTGAAACTAGTAGGCGTATTTTTGAAAACTGTACCTATTGATCACTCTCCTTCAAAAACTGAATTTAGGGATAAGAAATAGACCCATAGGGCTTTCCAACAAGTATTTATTTGTCGAAATCCGATGTCGTTTACTATTTTAATTAATTCGCCAAAGTAGGCGCATAGTTACAGAATTTTCTGCACCTAAGTTTAGGTAGATTAATTTGAACGTTGAATAAAACGATAAAATTGTTGCATAGGTTGAAGTTGAATTTTGTTGTTGTGGTCGTGTTAATTGTTGATGTGAATATTTTTGGGTATATGACGAATTGGTGATATTGGTGATGTTGAGTCTATTGTAGATATTGATGTCGTTGTGTTAATTGCGATTGTTGGTGTTGTTGGGCCTCTGGCCATGATTGATTGTTGTCTCTGGTGTCATATGCGTTTGTTTTCCGTTGAATAGGAAAATAAAAGTGACGATATAGGTATTTGTATCTAAAAGTAACAAGGTAGACTTAGCGTCTCAAAGCAACGACGGGGATTCGGTCCTACTTAATTGGTGGTGATGCCACGAGTTGGCTATTTTATGGTGTTTGGGTAGTCAGGTAGGATTTGATAACCTACAGGTAGAATACCTATTTGGGGAGTAGGAGTGTAGAGGAGGGTGTTTGATCCATGCTATGATCACGATAGAACATGGATGAGAACGGTTAGAGGTGATAAGAAGAGTGGATGTTGATTTTCGTGAGTTTGGTGTAGATTTTCGAGGACGAAAATATTCTAAGTGGGGGAGAGTTGTAACGCCCCAAAATAATTTAATTATTTATTTAATTAAGTTATTTAAGGCTTGCAACATTTATTTAAGTCAAATAATTAATTTAGAGTTTTATTTTATTTAGGAGGTGTTATAGTGATTAGTTATATTAAAAATAGAGTATTTAATATAACTAAGAGGTGTTGGGTAGTAAATAAGTGAGTGGGGAATTAATTAAAATAGGGAGTGGTTGAAGTAGCTAGAGGGTGTAAATAAGGGGCCCAAGCCCACTAATAGGCCCAAGTTCAACAAATAACCTTAGGGGTAGGGTTTCCTCCCCATTAGAAGGAAGGAAATGAAAAAAATAGAGAGAGGGGACAGCAAGGGAGAGGCACGCAGCTGGGTGGGAAGGAGGAGGGAAGGAAAATGCCATTTCTTGCTTGGGTAAGTGGTATGTAGTACCAATCTTCCCCATTTTTCTTTCTCTACCTTTTAGTGTAATTTCCTACACTAATTCCTTCCCATTTTCCTTTTCCATGGATGGGTTTTTGAAGCTCAAAGTAGGAGAGCTTCCATTTTTGGTGGTTTCTTGTGTTTTTGAAGGAGAAGCTTCTTGGGTTTTCAATTTTGAGGTAAAGGGGCTCTCTTTCATACATAATAGTTTGTAGGATGAGTAATTATGTGTGGGGTTAGGTGTTTAGGGTAATTAATTGTTGTTTGTGTGTTGTTTGAATTAATTGATTGTTTATGTGTTGTTTGAATTAATTGGTGTTATGCTTGAATTAGAAATCGATGAACCCATGCTAATTGTTGTTAAGATGAACATGATATGAACTATGCATGCAAGGTGGTTGATGTATTGCCTCAATGAAATTGAGTATGAAAATATGATGATTGTAAGGTGTTTGATATCTTGCCTAAATGAATTGGTGTTGAAATTGATGTGTGAGGCATTGTGCCGTGATTATAGTTGGTTTGGGTGATTGATCATGATGAGTTTTACTTGCTTATGGTTTTGTGCGTTTTCTGGACACTGTTTCGGTCTTTTTAAAACTAGTACTGTTTGGTCGATTCAAAAATTATGTGGCTAAGTGTTTTCGAAAATAGACTTAAAGCCGGTCGTTTTGGCACGGGTTTCGTTAAATTCGGAGTTGTGTAGCTCTAGTTATGAGTCTCCAAAGTCGGGTCAAATTTCTAGAGTCAAACTTTGGGTATGTTCGGTTTTTGCAAGTTTTAGGTCTCCAAATGAACTCCGTTTTGAACGATTCTTTTTCTATTAGAAACTATACTCAAATTGCTTTTGTTCGGGCTAAGGTTTTGTCCCATTTGGTCAAGTTTAAGTCATTTTAGAGTAAGGAGGACAGAATCTGTCCAGTCTGGGAGCTGTTCGGGTTGTTTATAAAAACTGTACTAATTGGCTCATTGTTTTGAAACTTTAAAGATATATTTGGAAACTACACATTCGTGGCTTTCCGACGAGTGGTCTTTTGTAATTTTTCGATTTCGTTTGCTATTTTAAATAATCCTGAAGTAGGTGTCTTCTTTGTAGGAATCCGGCATGTTGTGCGGGTGTTGCCAATGTTGCCCAAAGTGTCAAAAATGCTAACTTGGTCCCTATGCACCCTTAGTCCTTCTAAGATGTTGTTTTGGTCCCTATGTGACTATTTAGTCCCTTAGGTGACCGTTTAGTCCTTGGGGTGTTGGTTTAGTCCTTGTGTGTTGTGTTGGTCCTTGGTGGGACATTTAGTCCAATGATGAGGTGTGTTGTATTGCGGTGATGAGTAAGCGGTGTGTAGACTTGGCCATTGCGATGTGTAGGCTTCTACTAAAGCGATGAGTGCCCTCAAGTCTAATATTGTGATTGGAGTTGAGTTGCGAAGTGAAAAGTGACGAGTTAATGATTGTTGTGGTAGATGTATTGTGTTGTGGTGCATTGTCATGGTGTCACATAAATCATGCATATTCAGCGAAGATGTAGGCTTCGGCCAAAGCGATGTGTGGGCTTCGGCCAAAGCGATGTGTGGGCTTCGGCCAAAGCGATGTGTGCCCTCAAGGCTTATTGCGATGATGATGGATCCACATGCATACTTGCACTCATGCATACATTCATATGTTTGGTGTTGCCTTGATGATGATTGTGAGTTGATGTGCCATACTTAATGCTAGATGCTAAATGTGATTTACGTTAGTTGCCTTCCCTAATATGATGCTTATCCTATTTGCTATTATTTATGTAAAGAGACTCACCCTACTGCGTCGTGTTGCTTCGTATGTCGGCAACCTGTAGGTGATAGCAAATGAAGTAGTCTAGTGATGGTCATGCTCTGATATGTAGCACCGGGGGCGGGAAGTCTTAGATATTTAGTAATTTATTTTGATGTATTCAGTCTGATATAAGATGTTGTATTAAATACTTTGAGACTGGTCGATGTTCTGCTGTGCTGGTGATTTATAATCAGGATGTTGTAAATAACTAAATAAGTGTTTTTGAGGGTTCGCCCATTCGACATGCTATGTATCACGCAAGTTGTTTTATGAAAATTCAATTAAATCGTTTTATGTTTTTGAAGAAATGTAGACTCTTTTGAGATCGTGGAATAATTTTTGAAAACTCTGATTTTAAAATTGACTAAATAGTAGTAAATGGAAAGGGCGTGTTACACATGGACCTTGCCCTGGATATATTACATAAATATTCTTATTATAGATATATATTGTATTATAAGTAATTAATTTTTTAGTCGTTTTATACGTGTTTTTAATTTAAAATATTAAATTATTCTAAATTTTTTACTTTCTAAATAGTAAAATATAAAAGTAAGACAAACTTTTATATATTTTTATATTAAAATATTAAACTTTTGAATTTTAGTCTTACTTTTATATATTTTTCTAATTTGATTATATTTTAATTTATATTTTTGTTAACTTTTAGTAAACTTTCGGGCCCCCGCGAGAACCGTGGGAATCCGTGGGGATGGGGATGGGGGAGGAAAAGTCTCTGAGGCAGGGAACAAGGATGGGGACGGGGGACAATTTGGGAGACAATTTGTTGCTGCAGGTTTCACGTTTCACGTTCATATTTGTTGCTACCGGTTTTGCCCATCACCGGCTTCATCAGATAACTGACATGTCATCAATCGTTAACTTCGATGGACGAAAAGGACATAAGTGAAACGATTTTGAGACTTAAGCGACCAAACTGAGTGAAAAAGACTTAAAAAACCAAAGTGAAACAAATAAATCACTTAAATGACCAAAAGTGCATTTTAGCCTATTTATTATCAAAATATTCCTATCCCCTACTATAACTTGTGTATCGCATCTTTTAAGCATATTTTGCATATTTGGTGGGAAAATTTTTTATTCCCACCGTTTACCAATATACCCCTTATTTTGTACTCCACTGTTTACCAATATACCCCCACACTATATTTTTGGATCGACATACCCTCACTCTATATTTTGTACCCCACCATTTACCAATATACCCGTCATTTCAGACTCATTGTTTACTCAATATACACCCACTCTATATTTCTGGACCGACATACCTTTGAAATTTTTTTTTTGGTCCAACACTTTTTTGTATCCACTTTTGGTGGGAAAATTTTACTCCCACCATTTACCAATATACCCCTCATTTGTACCCCACTGTTTACCAATATACCCCCACTCTATATTTTTGGACCGACATACCCCCACTCTATATTTTGTACCCCACCGTTTACCAATATACCCTCATTTTGTACCTCACTATTTACCAATATACCCCACTCTATATTTTTTGTACTCCACTTTTTTACTAATATACCCCCACTCTATATTTTGGACCTACATACCCCCACTCTATATTTTGTACCCCACCATTTACCAATATACCCTCATTTTGTACCTCCCTATTTACCAATATACCCCACTCTATATTTTTGGACCGACATTGTTGCTTCATCCCACCAAGGCTATTGTTGCCTCACTATTATTTGCGTATTTTTACACCCCTTATAAAATGTTGATGTTTTTTTAAACTACACATCCGTAAGCATCAGCATCACCTCCTAAAATCGCATCGCATGCGAAATAATCGCCCCTAGTTATTATGTAAAGTAGTATGTTTGCATTAATCAATCATGTGTTAAAATTTGATAAGGTGATAATCGTCTCGTAATTTCCTCTTTCCTCTCTGTCACTACCACCCCACTCCCTCTTCATTTTCCTCTCTAAGACTACAAGTCTATAACTATGGATTCAACCCCCCACCACTTATTAAAGTAAACAAATAACTACATGTAACGAGGATACTAGAAAGAGCATTGACGTTGAAAAAACCATCCCAATATTTACCATTTCCCTAAAAGTAACGAGGATAAATTGCATCCCTCTATTCGTTTCAACGAGAGATATCCATATGATTGAAATCAAAATCCCTAAAATCCCAAGCGAAACAGAACAACAGATTGAACAAGCGAAACAGAAATCGAAATCCCTAAGATTTGTGAGTGATGATGGGGTGGAGCTAAGGACGGGCACTGGCGAAGCTGACAGTGGCCTCTTCATTTCTACTATGCGTATTACGGCCTCCTCTTCCGATGTTACAAGATAGACACCATAATTTGTTTCTCCTGAAGCCAAGGTGGAGCGTACCATGGTGTGGATTAGATTTTTGGGGCTTAACTTAGTGTACTATGATAAGACTCTCCTTTTAGCTATAACATCAACGATTGGCGTCCCAGTCAAAGTTGATAGGAACACTTTGAAAGTTGAAAGACGTTTTTTTGCTAGAGTATGTGTAGAGGTCGATTTCACAAAGCCAGTTGTGGAAAAGGTCAAAATCAATGGCTTTTGGTATAAGGTCCAATATGAGGGACTTCATATTACTTGTTCGACTTGTAAGTGCTATGGACACCATGCTAGAAATTATACCACGCCACAGTTACAGCCACCTGAAACCACCGTGGCGGAGGTCCAGGGTGTTGACGTTGTGGTAGAAGCTCTGATTGAGCAGTTACGCAACGATGTGCAAGATTGGGGAGAAAAACTTTGAAGGAATCAATGCATTAACAACAAAATCACCGAACCCCATGGCAATTGGTTGGTGGTGAATAGGCGCAAGAAAAATCTCCTAAATCAGTGCCTAGCACTTATATTGATGGGCCAACAAACTCCAAGTTTTTAGGAGTGGGGCGTTATGAGCAAAAAACTGGGAAAGTAAAATCTGGTGTAATCAATGCAAAGATTACAAGTTACAACCAGATACAGAAATAATGGCACAAAGGAAAACACACATGATGGAATTAATTTGAAGAAAAGGAGTCATGACTATTTTCCCCTTGAGAAAGTGGTGGTGGAGCCATCTCCAAATAAGCCAGGAAAAAAGAAATCTGACTCGATCAAAGCACGTGGGCCAAATGAAAATGGGTCTAGTGGAATAAACATTATTCGGCCAATTGTAAAACAACTAGGGAAGGTAATTGGCGGGTCCAACAACAATCATACTACTGAGTTGCACTCGTATCACTTGGACTCACACTACATAAGAAAGTCTGATGATGATGAGGACTTTACAGAGAGCTCTTAGAACCAAGAAAATAATTCTATTACTTTTGCGGAGCATGAATTTGCTATCCGTTTAGATGGCCCTTTGGCCCATCTTGCTTCCTTCATCTGTGTTCATGATGATTGAATTCAAAGATATGTCCTTGCTCTCCTGGAATATTTGGGGAGCTAAAAACAAAAATTTCCAACGTCACTTGATGGATTGTGATGCACTGTGTGACATCGTCTAATCTCTCAGTGATTTGGAATGGAAATCGGCTCCCAACTTTTGCTCTTTCTAGAGGCCTAAGACAAGGAGATCCCCTATCTCCTTATCAATTTGTCCTTTGCATGGAAAAATTGTCTCATGCTATCCTGCTTGTATTGGATGAGAATAAGTGAAAACCGGTTTATCTAGTTAGACACGGGCCTTTCCCCTCCCTCCTCTTTTTTGCTGATGACATTTTGTTATTTTCTAAAGCTACTGCCTCTCAAGCTAAGGTTAAAGCAGACGTCTTCAAGAATTTTTCTCAAGAATCAAGCCTTCAGGTGAATCTAAATAAGTCAAGATCATTTTAGTCTTCTGGTGTTCCAAGGCATAAAATTGAGAAGATCACTGATATTACTTCTATTAGATGCACTCCCTCCCTAGATAAGTATCTTGGATTTCCTATGCTTAAAGGGAGAATTAAACACTCTAACTTTGGTTTTATCATTGATAAGTTGAACCAAAGGCTCTCATCTTGGAAGAATAAGTTTTTGAACAAGGCAGAGCGTATTAACCTAGTCAAATCTGTTCTAAACTCCATTTCTACCTACTATATGCAGATTTATTGGCCTCCCCAGTCTATCTACCATCAAATTGATAAGGTGACTAGAGATTTCATTTGGAAGGGCAATAATGATACAAGCATTCACTTGGTTGGTTGGAACATTGTGACTAAATCTAAGAGGCATGGTGGCCTTGGTGTCAGAAAGGCTAGAGAGGCAAATACAACTATGGTTGGGAAACTTGTTTGGAATATTCATCAAGGTGCTAATAAATTGTGGGTTAACTTGATCAAATCAAAGTACTGCTAGAGTGGTAATTTCCTTTACTCAAGCACTACTCATGGTTCTTATGTGTGGAATTCAATTTCGAAAGCAAAGACGACCCTAAGAGATGGATACGATCTTAGACTTGGCGATGGGAATACCTCCTTGTGGTTTGAACCGTGGACTCCTTATGGCTGCCTTAGAAAGCACGTGACTTATGTTGATATACATGATAGAGATCTTTGCATTAAAGATATCATCCAAAATGATGTTTGGAATCTGAATATGCTCTACACTAATCTCCTTCAATACATTTCTCTCCACATCTCAAATATGGATCTGCCTTAATCCAAATATTAAGGGGTCAGCATTTAAAAGCCTCACGGGACGGGGTCTACACAGCCAATTCCAGATATAAGTGGCTTACTAACCAGGTCATAGGAATACAACTTCTGAGGATCATTCTTGGAGTTGGATTTGGAAGGACTTTATTCGAGAGAAGATCAAAATCCCGCTTTGGTGTGCCTCTCACAACTCACTTCCCTCTGCCGATGTGTTGCACCACAGAGGCATGTCCCCTTCTTCTGTTTATCACGGTTGCAATGCTCCAATGCAATATAATCTTCACCTTCTAAGAGATTGTTCTCCAAGAAACTGTGGAGGTCTTTAAACTTTGATGATGTTATTTTTTTTTTCCAACATACCAACAACCAGGGATTGGCTCAATCATGGCGTTAATTGGAAGCATCCGGCCTTGTTCGTCGTTGCTGTGTGGTGGGCTTGGCGAGCTCGTAACTCCATGTGCATTGCTAATGAAGTGATTCGTCTTTATAAGCTCAGTGTGAAAGTCCAAAACTTGGCAAATGTGATTTTAGTGTCTCTCAATCGTGCCCCAAACATTTCTCCTATTCAGTATGTTTCTTGGCACCAGTCTAGAGAGAATATTCATCTTTTAAATGTGGATGGAAGCTGTCTTGGAAATCCTGGTGACTCAGGTATGGGAGGACTAATCAGAAATGAAAATGGAGAATGGATTGTTGGTTTCTCTAGCTTCCTTGGAGACCATGATATTATTTATGCTGAGCTTAGAGATGTCCATAAAGGTTTGTCCCTTGCTTATGGTAGTGGCATCAGGAAGCTTGTTTGTTAGTTTTATTCTCTCACTGTTATCAAGCTCATCTCCTTCGATCTGCCCATGTTCCATCGCTATGCAACTCTTATCTGCAATATTAAGGATGTATTGGCTTATGATTGGGATGTCAACATCATTCATGCTCTCTTGGAGGGTAATTTTGCAGCTGATTTTCTAGCCAAGTTTAGTGCTAGCTCGAATTCATCATGGACAACCTTCAACTAGGCTCCTCTAGGAATGGACCACATCCTTGTAGCTGATGCTAGTAGGGTGTCGGTGGCTCGTGTGTAGCTGTTTTCCTTTCTGCCTTTGTTTTTTTTTCTCATCTTGTACCAAAAAACTTTACATTGGTCCTTTACGTTTTTTTTTCTTCAGATGGGTCCTTTATGTTTCAAGTTCACAACACATAATTTTTTTTGGAATTTCCGTCCATTAGAGTTAAAAGATGTTGAGTAGGACAATAGGTGATGATATGAACTCACTTGTTAGCTTGTAATTTGTCTTTAACAAATTCCTCGCAGGACAAATCCGTCCATGAATTTTTTTTGAGACACATTAGTCTCAAATATGTTCAAAATGGAACACATTAGTCTCTCATTCCATTAAGAGTTAAAAACATTAGGTGATATCTTCAACGTCATGTGTTTTGTTCCAACGTGCCACGTTAACTGACACGTCATTCGTTATTAATTTCAGCCGAAATTGGCACATGAGTTTAGCTATTCTGAAATTTTAAAAATTTGACCTGCACTTTTGTGACATGGGAGGGCAGTATCCCCATGCTGCAGCACCGATGGCCACCACCACTGTGAGTGCATCCTCCTAGGTTCGTGTTATACCCCAATTTTGTCTGTATTCTTTCTCTGGTTTTAGTCGGTTATTTTATTCATGTTCTGAAGTCGCGCAATTACGAGGATTATTAAAAAAAAAGTGCCTCATTTACTAACCTAAGCCAATCTCAACTAACCTGTTCAACTAAGTCGAAGTGCCGTTGTTGCGCGCGAATGATCGATCTTTTTGCACATTCTTTAGTTGAATCTTCGTATTTGGGCCTAGTCGAACTTAATTGGGTTTATTCGAGTCGTTTCCTTGCAAATGGGTTTATTCGAGTTATTTTCTCGCAACTCGTCATTCGGACTTCTTTTCTATTTTTATTATTTTGTCTTGAGCACATACATATATATATAGTCCAAGAAATATCAAAAAAAATCTATTTAATTTTATTTACATTTTTAAAAGTGTCTAATTGTCCAAAGTGTCAAAAAATAAAAAAATGATAATATTAAAAAATACAAATACGAAAAAAGCAAAAAATAGAAAATAGGAGCAAAGATCGCCAATCTTTAGGGGTCCGTTCTTTGCTTTCTCAAGATCGCTTTCAACAGTTCTCGCATTATCAGATATGCAAAAGCCCAGTCAAACAGCAATTAATGCTAAAACCTAATTTGTACCTATAAATAAACGGTTAACCTAGGGTCTAAGACAGAAACCAAGACAACAACGCTGCAAAAAAACCACCTCAAAAGGATTAGGGTTCACAGTCAGAATCTTAATCCACTGAAATACAAGGATTAGCAGTTATCAACAACAGTGGTAACAAGAGCAAAGAGTCAAAGACAGCAAAGCAGAGAACCAATAAACAGCAATAACAAAAGAAGATCAGAAGCTGGAAAGGAGATCGTTTGGGAATAGATGATTTTGATGTGGAAGAAGAGGTGCGACCAGATTTCCCTTGTCCGTATTGTTATGAAGACTTTGACATCGGGTCTTTATGTTCTCATCTTGAAGATGAACATTTGAATCAAAAGTCACGGTATTCTTATATTGTTTCATTTCCTATGTTCTGGTTTAGATCTATATTATGTTCTTTCAATATATGTTTATTTGGTGCGGTGGTTTTTAGATCCTTGAAAAGTTGTTGGAAGCTTAATACCAGCTACTTCAAATGATTGAAAATAGGAAACCTTATTGATATTGATTCTAGCTAGTTGTACAGATGAAACTTGTGAAGGATTAGATATTTTGTCTAAATTTCAACCTCATAAAAATTCTAAGACTTTCTGGTGCTCCAAAGTCAACTCAGGAAAAATTCAAGGGCATATAGAATTAAGAATGCCCTATACGTGCATGTTTCTTACTGTAGATATTCTTTGAGCATATAGTTCCCATGAGAAACGTTTGTCTCTGTTCATTTCCTTTTGAATGCCCTTTGGTATTGTGTATCTGCGCTTAAGTCATATGAAATCATTTGCAGTTTTAGATTCATTGAATAACTCATCTAAATTTATATATTATAGGTCGGATCATCGATTATTCAACTAACTTAAATCAGTAAATTTTTCTTATAATACGGACCAGAGTTGTATATAACGATTTAGCTTAGCTTTCCTCAACAATCATTTGAGATGGACTGGGTGCTGCATTTGAATAATCTGTATGAATCAAATTTATTCAGATGAACTAAAAGAAACTTAATAAATATAAATAAACCATTTTTCCATAAGTAAAGTTTCACAGATGCAACCTAGGTTAGCATCATCACTTTAGGACCAATGAGCTGTATAGTTTAGTAATCCTAAAAACTTAATAAAATATAAATAAATCATTTTTTCCATAAATAGGGGACCAAGTCGGTTGTACAACCTGGGTTAGTCAACGTTCTAACTAATGAGTCAGCATGCATTCGGGAGTTCGGAATACCTATCCTAAAACCAACTCACCTCACTTCTTTCATAAAACCTCAACAATATTTTCAAAAGTAGGGGCTAAGTCGGTTGTACAATCCGGGTTAGTCGCGTCCAGAATCGATGAGTTGTAGTTCAAGGAATCCTAGGACCCCTGTTTAAAAAAAAACACCAACCCACAAACCTTTTTCGGGAAGAACTACGTAGCTTTGATTCCTCCATTGCATCCGGAGGTACGTAGGAGCAAGATTCAACTCTTGTCAAGCACTAAAACCAAAATTTAAAATAAGTCTTTTCTATATAAATAAAAGGGTAATTATTAAATAAATCTTAATTAATTAGACAATGGATGTCGTGGGGTGCTAATACATTTCCCACACATAACGACTCCCGAACCCTAACAATGTCTCGTCCTAAAACCTAAAGGGATTTTCCGAATTTGCCCTTAAACTAAAATTTGGTGACGGCTTCCTTTCGAACTTCGAAGAATCCTTTCCGGATTTTTCTGGTCGCTACAAATTGCGACTCCAATTGGGGACTTATCTTTTAGAGAGTCAAAACCTAGTCTAATTATTTAGGATTAATTTAATTTTTACCCTTCCTTTATTTATTTATTTTATTTTTCGTGATCTTATACTTTTATGTGATTTTTGAACCCTAGGATAGAAGACGATATTTGTATATGTGTTTGTTTGTGCTGCTTTTGACTTTTGGGTTGTTTTTAAATTGCTCCTACACACACTTCACAATTACACTTCTGCACACACATGTGAGAAAGGTCCTCTACCCGGACTTGAGTGTACCCTAAGTTAGAACGAGATTGTGTAATGATGGCCTGCGGGACGTACATCGTGCATTATAAAAGAAAAATCAGCATAATATTAGGAAAAATGTGATGAGAGGTGAGACATTCTTGTGAAATAAATCATTCTTTTTGGAAAAAGTTTAGTCATACTTCGTTGCAAGCTCAAGTTGTTTCAAGTCACTCAGTTTTTCAAATTTTTAGCTTGCTCACATTTTTTAACCGAACGTTGCGTCTCTTCCATCTCATGATAAATGACCGAAATGTCCATCAAAAATTTCTATTATGTTTTAACTAATGTTAACTCTCTACGAAGCATTCGTGTAGTAACTTGTGTGTGACATGTGACTTCATTCTTGTTTGAGTCAGTTAATATCCCTACCTTGTCATTACCCCCGTCCAAGTCTAATCCCACCCCGACCACCCTAAAGTACATACTCCCCTACCTAGTCGACTTTTTGGTTTGTTCTCACTAATGAAATAACGCTTTAAGCCCTCCATACTAGGGAAAATTTGTGATCTCTAAAATACCTTGTCAACGTTGTATTCCCTTGGTGCAAGTCCTTTACAAAAAAATAAATTCAAAAAGGCCTGTTAGGTTGAAAACTCGTAAGAGCGGCTTAAGCAAAAATTAGGGCATAAAAAAAAGAAATAAAGAAAAAAGAGCAAGTATATAAAAGTAAATAAATTATTGTTCTTAAGTTAGTTTTTGAGAAAACTAGCAATCATGTTTTGAAATGAAGTTTGACCATCTTCCCCTATCCTCAAAAAATCCTTTGCCACCCACCTTAAGCCAAAAATCCCAAACCCTAGACAAGGATCGATTCCGCATCAAAAAATGGTGCATTTGTTTTATCAGCTCACTCACCCAAAAAAGAAACAAAAATCACAAAAGAGTGAAGTCAAAAAGAGGATTAAAAATCCCAAAAAAAAAACAAAAAAAAAGTAATTAAACGCATAAGAGATCCTTGTCTGAAATAAACCCTCAAACACTTCCCAATGTCCTATCCTTCATTAATCCATCTAAACAGATCCATTCTACCACGAGACATAGACCCTCAAACACTCATTTGAGCTTAATAACTCCTTCTTTCACAAACCACAAACCATTAACCATTAGCCAAGTCATACCGCTCAATAAAAAATCATCCGTCCCATCAATCCTCAAGCACTACTTTGAGCCCAATTGTAACATCCCTAATTTCGTTAATTTCAAATTAAGAAATTAACGAGTGATTTATTACTCGAATAGGTAATAAATCAAGTCACGGATATGAGGTTTCGACGAAAGCAATTTATAATTGCTTGGGAGACAATAATTTAAATGCATAAACCGAGTGGAAATTAGACTCTGGCAAGGGTATTTTAGGAATTATACCACTCATGTTAAATGAAATTTCTAAGATACCAAAATATCCAAATACACTCTTATCTCTCACTTGTGTGAAAAGTAAGAAAGAAGAAAAGGTAAAGTAAAGAGAGACACATAGAGAGAGAGAGAGAGTACACGGCTGAGAGAGAGAGAAAAGGGAAGGAACCGAGAGAGAGGGAGGAGAAACGTGAGGAAGAGGAGAGGAAGAAACAAGGAGATCTCTTTCATCTTCCATCACATGTAGGTAATTTTTATGTCATTCTTCTCCATTTTTCAAGAGCTATCTATTGATACTAATTTTATACCCTATCTCTCCATCTTTCTCAAATCACCATTGTTGACCCATATAGCTCAAAGTGGAGAAAAATCGAAATTGGGCGAATTGGAAGCTTCGTATTGCTCGTGGGAAGCTCAACTACTTGCTTGGGAGTATTGGGTACGAGTTTTGTGGTGGATTCGAGTCGATTGAAGCATCGAAGAATTTGGGGCTGTTAGATTTCGGTTTGGGTAGCTGGAATTCGGTTTTGGAACTGTTTTGGAGGAGTTACAGCTGCTGGTTTTCTGTTTGGAAGTGGTTGGAACGGTTTGGTTTGAGCTCGTGAAGTTTTGAGCGAGTTCGTGAAGTTTCGAGATCGTGTATTTCGTCAAGATTCGGTTTTGTGTGATTTTCATCACACGAGGTGAGTTTTTTACTCGCAGGGAATTTTAAACATCGTTTTTGAACTATGTTTGAATGATTTTCAAATTAGAAGTTTCGAGAATTTTAGAGTCAAAAACGCTATTTTACGAAAATGACGCGTGTTTGAAAATTTAAAACGAAACCATAATGCTTTGATTTTTGAATTGATATGTTTGGGTGGATTATGTGGAATATTGTTTGTTGGATGTGTTTTAAAGTTGGGTGTGAATCGGTTGAATTTTCAAATCTATTGGAAAACCGTAAAATTTTGTATATGCACGACATTAATGATTTTGGAATAAAATGATGTCTGAATTTGGTTTTTCGAGTAAATATTATTTTTGGGATGTCCAGTATTATGAGGAGGAAACTCACAGAAATTTTGTTAGAAATTTTGATACAAATCCAATCGGTTTTGAAATAACGATTAATATTACTATTATTTCAAAAACCGAACTAGTGAACGTGTGTGGACTTATGTCTTGGAAAATAAACCGAACGAAATGTTCTATTTTTATGATTTGGCTAGGGATGATTATAAATCATCTAAACCTATCCATGAGACCTATAATTATAAACTATATGGAATTGAAATAATGCTTGCGGAAAATGATATGCTCTATCAGTTATGTTACGATATATAAATATATCGAGTTGAGGTGACGACCTCTATGCGTTAGTATGCTAGGGAGAGAGGCATCATGAGCCCCGCCCTAGGCCCCAATGTTAAAAAAATTATTCCGCCTTTGAGAGTTGTACACTTATTGGCTATGATGGGGTCCACCCATGCTTCATTAGGTTGTTGGTGGTGTACTAAAATTAATAAAACTTTATTGTAATTCATTCTTGGATTACCATGTGATTCCGCAATTCATATAATAGAATTGCTAAGATCTCCAAGTAAGTATTAACTTGCTTTGTGTATATGTTTTAATTGGCTCTCATGAGTGTGGCTGGGGTCACGGTAAAGCTCATCTGAGACAAGTTGTCTCACCCAATATATTGTGGTTATTTTCTGAGAGAAACAGGGGAAAGAGGAAAGCTAAGAAGCACGGCTAGTTGAAGCTTGTGTTGAGGATGGCTATGGAGCATTTATGCTTATGTATTTCGCTTGTGTTTCTTTGTATTTTTGATCGTATAACTTGTCTCGATACAAGTTGTATATTATGTTCATTACTACTCGATATATTCGGATATGTAATATTAGTATTGCAATCGCGAAAAATTTTAGGGTGTTACATTTGGTATCGAGCGGTTCGACCTAGTCGGACGTAGAGACCTTATGGTCAAGAGGTTAGATAGAGTCACTTAGTGGATCGTGGATGTGCAATTGTTAGAACCTTCCAAAGTATGTTATGTGAAGCTTTGAGCTTGATCAACTCAATTTTTCATGCAAGGTAATCGGGAATGATAACGATTGGTTGCCTTAGCTCCGAAAATGTCCAAACCCTACACTATAGGAATTTTGGCCTTTCGGTTTATCGAGCACGCAAGCGGAAGCAAAGGGCTACGGTTGGTGTTTTGAAGTAAGCAAAGAAGCAAACTAAGTTGGTTCGAGGAAATTGTGGGCGAATGTTCAATCGGTGAACCAAGTGCAATTGTAAAATTGTAATGGAAGTTATTGTAGGTCATACAAAGAACTACAATTAAGAAAAGCCTTTAAAGGGAATAATGATGAAGATCGTAAGATCTCGTTAAGATTAACTGACACCCGGAATCCTAATTATTGATTAGCCGGGTCTATCGCCATTCTGAAATATTGTTTTACAATAACCTTACCTTATGGTTAGAGTAAACCACAACTTAGATCGCAGATTAGAGATATCCTTTTGGATACCATGCGAGTCTTGATCATGTTTTTTTTTCCTTTACGCCATATTGCGAAATGCTATGAAGCCGACCTAGTAGGTTGTAGTGCAATCTCTGTATTGGCTACACGGAACCCAATGTTGATCGAGTTAGTTATGATCACGGTTTTTGAACCAAGTCTCAATCAAGATAAGAGCGGTAGGTGATTTTGATGGTGACATGTACCGGAGTAGACGTCATGGAAAGAATTCTCACCACCTTGTCATGTAACGAGGAAGGAAAGTGATTTATTCTACGAATGCTCGGATGAGGATGCACATTCCGAGTAGACTAACACTCATCTTTGGGATGCAAACCTAAGGTATTCCTTTTACTCGGAATCATTTCAAGGAACGATTTACGAATCGATTCGCTTCCTTGATTCGTAGCAGACGTGTAAACAGCGTAACGTATTAATTTAAAGCGAGTGTTATGTCGGTTAGGAAGTAGTATTCGCTATGTTGAGAGATTAGATCAATTCTATATATTGGAAGTATGTATGCTCATCGAGAAGATGTCGGAATATGACTAGAGTTACGGAAGGTCTTTGAGGTGATATGGAACAAGGATTTAGTTTTCATTATCGTGAATAATTACCGCTTTGGTTTAGCAAGTCTCGAAAACTGGATTCTCAAAGCCTAGCAAGTGTCCTATGGTAAGAGTATAATTGTGTTAAATGTCAATGGGGATTAAATCTGCTCTCTGTTGCAAGGAGGAGGTCATTATGCACGGTAATGCTAAATTAGGAACCCTTAAAGCTCAGACAATCAAGCCTGAGGGTAATCTTTAGAAGGGTACAAGTTTCCTCGGTGATAAATATGTTAGCATATTGTATGACAATAAAGCTACCCGTTGTTTATCCTTATAGCTTATGTAAATCGGGTAGGATTATTTGTGTCTCTGCATTTGAACCGATGTTTCGTAAGATTGTTTCGACCGAACCATTTGGTTCTCTGCTGAATTTGTGGATTGTTTCAGACCATTAAGGAAGTGGTTAGACTTTTCTCTCCAGGTGGTGCTCCTGCATTACATGTCAACTAGATTGATGGGAGTATGAGGTTGTGTATCAATTATCGTTAGCTGAACAAGTGGCTATCTAGAATAGATATCTATTGTCAAGGGTAAATGATTTACTTAACCAACTTCAAGGTGCGGTTGCTTTCTCAAAGAATTGATCTAAGGTCATGATATAATCAGATCAGAGTGCGCAGCAGAAGCGTGGTGGTAATCATGGATGGGAATTGGGTGTACTCAAAGACTATTAAGGAGCTTGTGCAACATCTCCGTATTGTTTCGAGGTTACTTCGAGAGAAGTTATATGCCAAGCCATCGCAGAGTGACTTCTGGATGACAGAAGTGGAGTTCTTGGATCACGTGATTTCTCAGGCAGAATTGCGGTCGATCCTAGCTTTGGCAAAGAATTTGAAGTCGTAAGTTTTAGGACTTCTTTGGTTATTATCGAAGAATTATTCAAGGATTCTAATAGTTAGTTTTTCCTCTTATCTCGTTAGCTCGCGAGGCCAACAATTTATTTGGAATGACGATTTGGAAGGATGCTTCCTAGAGTTGTAATCGCAATTTACTTTTGCTCGATCTTAATTCTCCGGTCCGTCATTTGGAAATCCAAAGTTACTGATGGACGCATCGGGAGAGGTTAAGAAAAGTGTGATTATTCGGAAAATCGGTGGTAGCTTATGCATCTAAATAGTTGGAGCCACATGAAGAAAAGTATTCAACTCATGATTAGGAGTTGGCGGCTATAGTTTACGTGAGAAAGAATCGAAGACACTATCTTTACGGGTCTAGTTGTAAAGTCTTTAGTGATCACAACAAAGTTGAAATATACGCTTTCGATCATAACGAAAGTGAATAACAATCAAGTAGGCAAAGTATCAATGAAGTTGAATGAGACTATATGTCTTATTCCATGTTATGTTTCACTTATATGAGTATGTTTTGGCTTGTAACCGTACTTATTATAAGTTGTATAGACCATTTAAATTTACTCTCTGTTAAGATAATAAACGAAAAAGGAGTTGCTAACCTATGAAGCTAGGAGCTCTGTCTCGATGTAAGGTCTAAGACAAAGCTATGTGTTGAGATTGGTAAATATCGAAAAGCTTGAGTATGTTTAACATCCAAACAGAGTTTGTATCCTCCGAATATGTCTAATTCGTTCATTTCATTAAAGTATTATTTTGGAAAACCAATGTTGTAAATGAGACTCCATGGAGTAGGAAATCTATTCACACGGTGGAATTGACCATCCACGAAATGACATTGTTGGGATCTTTTAGAGAATTGAATCTCAAAGTGCAAAGAGAAGAAGAAGTCGGATAGTGTTAAGGCACGTCGAATTTGAACGCTTTGAGAAACCTAATCGGTGAAGGCACAGGGGTTGGTGTTGAGCTACAATCTCGTAAATGATTACCAAATTATACCCAAGAGCGGTGGTAGTATTATCTGTTCGATGGTAGGGTTGTGTACCCAACGTTATTAATGAGAAGAGTCGATTTTGAGGAGTTTATCGGAGCTAGTATTTGATTCACCCTGGATCCAATTAAGATGCTATTGTAATTCATATTACGAATTACGATTATTATTGCAATTCGGATAATGAATTGCCAGTTATTGTAATTTAATTAATAAATTACCAGTTTAAGGATTCTTATTTGAATCGAGAGAGTGGCCAGGTATGAAATCAGGTATTATGGAAATTGTAGCTAAGAGCTTGACTCGACGAAGGATTAGAGCAGAGCACAGAAACACGCAAGCAAGTTGCAACCATTGGAGGTTCCAATGTGGAAATGGGAAGATACCTCATGGATTTTGTTATAGTTGGCAAGAGGGCAAGTCAGAACGATGCTAATGGGGTAGTGTGGATCGATTGACCAAATCCGCCACTATATTCCGTTAGGAACATTTTAAAGTATCCAAGTTAGTAGAAGTGTATATGAACCATATCATCAGATTGCATGGAATTTTTACAAAGATGGTGTCAGATCACAACTTAAAGTTTAAAGGAGGCTTTAGGAATTAAAGTGTACGTCAGAACGAACTAATTAGACTCTTGAAGATATACTTCAAGTATGTGTTATGGTATTTGGGAGGAAATGGAAAACTCCATTGTAATGGAAGGAAGACAATTAGAATTGGAAATAGTGATAAGGTAATCTTGTAAGTATCTCAACTATCTATCTTGGCTAAGCATGAACAAGC
This sequence comes from Oxytropis ochrocephala, assembly GCA_020916435.1. NCBI lineage: Eukaryota > Viridiplantae > Streptophyta > Magnoliopsida > Fabales > Fabaceae > Oxytropis > Oxytropis ochrocephala. Next base: position 81,048,581 of record CM037091.1, read on the forward strand.
GAAGAAGGCGCTTTGGACGAGCACGATTGCAATGGTCAAAGTGGTGACCAATGGAGATCCAGTAGATGACATATGGACCGAAATCCATATCTATTTTATTAGGTTATGTTTTCGCAAATTTTGAGGACAAAATTTTTAAAAGTCAGGGTGATTGTAACATCTCTAATTTCGTTAATTTCAAATTAAGAATTAACGAGTGATTTATTACTCGAATAGGTAATAAATCAAGTCACGGATATGAGGTTCGATTTAAAGCAATTTATAATTTAGGAGACAATAATTTAAATGCATAAAGCGAGTGGAAATTAGTACTCTAAGGGTATTTTAGGAATTATACCACTCATGTTAAATGAGCTCTAAGATACCAAAAATATCCAAATACACTCTTATCTCTCACTTGTGTGAAAAGTAAGAAAGAAGAAAAGGTAAAGTAAAGAGAGAGAGACATAGAGAGAGAGAGAGTACACGGTGAGAGAGAGAGAAAAGGGAAGGAACCGCAGAGAGAGGAGGAGAAACGTGAGGAAGAGGAGAGGAAGAAACAAGGAGATCTCTTTCATCTTCCATCACATGTAGTAATTTTATGTCATTCTTCTCCATTTTTCAAGAGCTATCTATTGATACTAATTTTATACCCTATCTCTCCATCTTTCTCAAATCACCATTGTTGACCCATATAGCTCAAAGTGGAGAAAAATCGAAATTGGGCGAATTGGAAGCTTCGTATTGCTCGTGGGAAGCTCAACTACTTGCTTCGGGAGTATGGAGTACGAGTTTTGTGGTGGATTCGAGTCGATTGAAGCATCGAAGAATTTGGGGCTGTTAGATTTCGGTTTGGGTAGCTGGAATTCGGTTTTGGAACCATTTTGGAGGAGTTACAACTGCTGGTTTTCTGTTTGGAAGTGGTTGGAACGGTTTGGTTTGAGCTCGTGAAGTTTGGAGCGAGTTCGTGAAGTTTCGAGATCGTGTATTTCGTCAAGATTCGTTTTGTGTGATTTTCATCACACGAGGTGAGTTTTACTCGCTTAGGAATTTTAAACATCGTTTTTGAACTATGTTTGAATGATTTTCAAATTTGAAGTTTCGAGAATTTTAGAGTCAAAAACGCTATTTTACGAAAATGACGCGTGTTTGAAAATTTAAAACGAAACCATAATGCTTTGATTTTTGAATTGATATGTTTGGATTTGGATTATGTGGAATATTGTTTGTTGGATGTGTTTTAAAGTTGGGTGTGAATCGGTTGAATTTTCAAATCTATTGGAAAACCGTAAAATTTTGTATATGTACGACATTAATGATTTTGGAATAAAATGATGTCCGGGTGGTTTTCGAGTGTAAATATTATTTTTGGGATGTCCAGTACATGAGAGAAACTCTGTAGAAATTTTGTTAGAAATTTTGATACAAATCCAATCGGTTTTGAAATAACGATTAATATTACTATTATTTCAAAAACCGAACTAGTGAACGTGTGTGGACTTATGTCTTGGAAAATAAACCGAACGAAATGTTCTATTTTTATGATTTGGCTAGGGATGATTATAAATCATCTAAACCTATCCATGAGACCTATAATTATAAACTATATGGAATTGAAATAATGCTTGCGGAAAATGATATGCTCTATCCGTTATGTTACGATATATAAATATATCGAGTTGAGGTGACGACCTTACATGCGTTAGTATGCTAGGGAGAGGCGGTCATGAGCCCCGGCCCTAGAGCCCCAATGTTAAAAAAAAATTATTCCGCCTTTGAGAGTTGTACACTTATTGGCTATGAATGGGTCCACCCATGCTATACATTAGGTTGTTGGTGGTGTACTAAAATTAATAAAACTTTATTGTAATTCATTCTTGGATTACCATGTGATTCCGCAATTCATATAATAGAATTGCTAAGATCTCCAGTAAGTATTAACTGCTTTGTGTATATGTTTTAATTGGCTCATGAGTGTGGCTAGGGTCACGGTAAAGCTCATCGAGACAAGTTGTCTCACCCAATATATTGTGGTTATTTTACTGAGAAACAGGGAAAGAGGAAAGCTAAGAAGCACGGCTAGTTGAAGCTTGTGTTGAGGATGGCTATGGAGCATTTATGCTTATGTATTTCGCTTGTGTTTCTTTGTATTTTTGATCGTATAACTTGTCTTGATACAAGTTGTATATTATGTTCCATTCTACCCCGATATATTCGGATATGTAATATTAGTATTGCAATCGCGAAAAAATTTTAGGGTGTTACACCAATTATCATTTCCCTCATAAATCACTAAACCATCGGCCACGTTACAACCCTCTAGAGTTCATTCCGATCAATGACTGATTGCTTTTGTTTTCTCAAAATTTTAATTTTAGGACAAATAAGTTTTTTTATTTACAATATGTTTGCTCAAAAAAAAAAAAAATCAAAGGCTCGCACTACAAGATTCATTCAAATTACAATTATACCAAGACAAAGTCTAGTGATCACCAAGCAAAGTTTCCATCATATCAAAAGCTCAAGACTATCATTAGTCTTCGGGATTCCATTTTAAAGAGAGCCAAAAGTTTGTACTAGGACCAGCACCTAGATTTCAAGGTGGGGCACTCCCTTCACCGTTCATTCCACTGTGGGAAGTTTGTCTGTTGTCCATCCCATCCATATAGCCATATTGGACCAATTCCAAAAGCCACTACCTCAACTCCCCCACCTTTCCCAATCTGACCAAAAGCAACCATTCCGAGTGGGGCAACCCTGTCTCTCCACACTCCACCTACAATTGGGGACATTCACCATACACCCATCTCATCCCCTTGCTATATCCACATTAACAAAACTATACTGGGGCAATTTCTCAATTCATTACCCTATATGTTGCTCGGGGAAACCTTGTCCTTACTACAATTGGGGCAACACCAAACCCCATACGTTGAGACAAAGTCCCTTGCTTTCCACCTTTCATTCCAAAGTTAGGGCATCCCCAATTCATCATCTTCTACACCCCTAGCTTGTCACCACTAGACAGGGGCAAGTTATTCACTCACTGTCATCAAATCTAAATTGGGGCAGTCCTGCATTCCTTGGCTTGGGAAAACCTACCTTTCATGACATTGACAAAGACCAGACAGTCATTCACCCCTTCACGTGCCACAAATGTCCACACCCTAGGTCTTTAGAACCCCAAGTTAACTGACTCATTCATCTATATATACACTACTATACATCTTTACTAAGCAATGCTTCAAAGAGAGAGAACACAAGTTGATAATATGATACTGAAAATTCACTTGGTTAACTTTGTGGACCAAAATTTCGGTCATGGGGCATCATAGTGGAAAAGAAAAAGAAGTGAGCTTGCAAGTATAGTACTTTTCACATCAGTGTCTGTAAATAACAACTTTGAGATTGCCGAAGTTTGAATCAAAACTAACTTTTCCAAAGAATGATCAATATTCATCTCCGCCTCTCGTATCCAAAGCCTCACATCTCATCATCACAAAAAATGTTTCTACACCCAATCAATCATTTCATATCATCGCACCATGAACCATAGAATTTGCATTCAATCATTTCATTTGCATCATGTTCACATTTGCATTTCATGCATTTATTACGTAACAAACAAAAAAGCAAAAAAACAAAAAAAAAGAAAAAAATCATTCCACCGGATACCAATCATTGCATGTACACGTGCACCATTAATTGCATTGCCAAAAGAAGAAAGCTTTTTCCCCTCGGGTAGATGCATTTGCTAGGTGTGCTCGGATAAACACGATAAGTGTTAGTCCCTATTTTGTTCCTCTAATATCAGCGCTTTAAGCGTTGATCTCATATCATATCACGGATCACCAGGTTGATCCCTATAGACCCCAAGTGGTCCTTCGAGCGGTGCCTAAGTGGCCAGTGTCGCAACGTCGAGTCGAGCCCGACGGACCTTCGCGAGACCCGAGTGGTCCTTCGGACTAGTTGTGTCACCTAAGACACGGTGGACGTCCTTCATGGTCAACATATCAGTTCTAGACCTGATCTTGACCCATCATGGCCGCTCGAATATAAAGGCCCCCTCAGATCGTTTAATTAGTACCGTAGCTAGTTGCGCTCCTTCGCAGACCACGATGGTCCTTCAATTAAGGCTTTAGCGGCCTTCCGGACACGAGTGGTCCTTCAGAGCCTTAGTGCTCCTTCAGGTCCTTGTTGACCCTTCATTCAGCTCTCGGTTAATGCGCCAAGTGTTAACCAGCCCCTATTATTCCTTAAACTTTCCGCTTCCCCCTTAAACGGACAAAATTAGTGTCTATCTTATCTTTATTCCTATTTCTACTACGAAAGTTCGAGAACTCATCACTTTCTAGTAAAATACTAATAAAGAGGGGCAGCTGTTATACCCCAATTTTGTCCGTATTCTTTCTCTGGTTTTAGTCGGTTATTTTATTCATGTTTTGAAGTCGCGCAATTACGAGGATTATTAAAAAAAAGTGCCTCATTTACTAACCTAAGCCAATCTCAACTAACTTGTTCAACTAAGTCGAAGTGCCGTTGTTTAAATTGAGAATGCGCGCGAATGATCGATCTTTTTGCACATTCTTTAGTTGAATCTTCGTATTTGGGCCTAGTCGAACTTAATTGGGTTTATTCGAGTCGTTTCCTTGCAAATGGGTTTATTCGAGTTATTTTCTCGCAACTTGGCTCGTCATTCAGACTTCTTTTCTATTTTTATTATTTTGTCTTGAGCACATACATATATATATAGTCCAAGAAATATCAAAAAAAATCTATTTAATTTTATTTACATTTTTAAAAGTGTCTAATTGTCCAAAGTGTCCAAAAATAAATAAAAAATTATAATATTAAAAAAATGCAAAAAATACAAATCTGAAAAAAGCAAAAAATAGAAAATAGGAGCAAAGATCAAGAATCTTTGGGTCCGTTTTGCTTCCAAGATCTTTCAAAGCAGTTCTCGCATTATCGATCTCGCAAAGCGGTCAAACAAAGAATTAATGCTAAAACCTAATTTCTACCTATAAATAAGCGGTTAACCTAGGGTCTACAGGCGAAACCAAGACAACAACGCTGCAAAAAAACCACCTCAAAAGGATTAGGGTTCACAGTCAGAATCCTAATCCACTGAAATACAAGGATTAGCAGTTATCAACAACAGTGGTAACAAGAGCAGCAGGTCAAAGACAGCAAGCAGAGAACCAATAAACAGCAATAACAAAAGAAGATCAGAAGCTGGAAAGGAGATCGTTTGGGAATAGATGATTTTGATGTGGAAGAAGAGGTGCGACCAGATTTCCCTTGTCCGTATTGTTATGAAGACTTTGACATCGGGTCTTTGTGTTCTCATCTTGAAGATGAACATTTGAATCAAAAGTCACGGTATTCTTATTGTTTCATTTCCTATGTTCTGGTTTAGATCTATATTATGTTCTTTCAATATATGTTTATTTGGTGCGGTGGTTTTTAGATCCTTGAAAAGTTGTTGGAAGCTTAATACCAGCTACTTCAAATGATTGAAAATAGGAAACCTTATTGATATTGATTCTAGCTAGTTGTACAGATGAAACTTGTGAAGGATTAGATATTTTGTCTAAATTTCAACCTCATAAAAATTCTAAGACTTTCTGGTGCTCCAAAGTCAACTCAGGAAAAATTCAAGGGCATATAGAATTAAGAATGCCCTATACGTGCATGTTTCTTACTGTAGATATTCTTTGAGCATATAGTTCCCATGAGAAACGTTTGTCTCTGTTCATTTCCTTTTGAATGCCCTTTGGTATTGTGTATCTGCGCTTAAGTCATACGAAATCATTTGCAGTTTTAGATTCATTGAATAACTCATCTAGCCTATATATTATAGGTCAGATGTATCAGTTATTCAATGAACCTAAAACTGTAAATGTTTCTTATAATACGGACCAGAGTTGTATATAACGATTTAGCTTAGCTTTTCTCAACAATCATTTGAGATGGACTGGGTGCTGCATTTGAATAATCTGTATGAATCGAATTTATTCAGATGAACTAAAAGAAACTTAATAAATATAAATAAACCATTTTTCCATAAGTAAAGTCGGTTGTACAACCGGGTTAGTCATCACTTTAGGACCAATGAATTTGTATAGTTCAAGAATCCTAAAAACTTAATAAAATATAAATAAATCATTTTTTCCATAAATAGGGACCAAGTCGGTTGTCAACCAAGGTTAGTCAACGTTCTAGAACTAATGAAACATGCATAGATTCGGGAGTTCGGAATACCTATATATCCTAAAACCAACTCACCTCACTTCTTTCATAAAACCTCAACAATATTTTCAAAAGTAGGGGACTAAGTCGGTTGTACAATCGGGTTAGTCAGTCGTCCCAGAATCGATGGTATGCAGTTCAAGGAATCCTAGGACCCCTACACTAAAAACACCAACCCACAAACCTTTTCGGGGAAGAACTACGTAGCTTTGATTCCTCCATTGCATCCGGAGGTACGTAGGAGCAAGATTCAACTCTTGTCAAGCACTAAAAACCAAAATTTAAAATAAGTCTTTTTCTATATAAATAAAAGGGTAATTATTAAATAAATCTTAATTAATTAGACAATGAATGTCGTGGGGTGCTAATACCTTCCCCACACATAACGACTCCCGAACCCTAACAATGCCTCGTCCTAAAACCTAAAGGGATTTTCCGAATTTGCCCTTAAACTAAAATTTGGTGGCGGCTTCCTTTCGAACTTCGAAGAATCCTTTCCCGGATTTTTCGGTCGCTACAGTTCGCAACACCAATAGATTAATTTTGAAGGGGGTGCATATTCTTTGTTGTTAGATTGGTGCTAGATTCATTTTGTGATGTATTAGACATTGTTGCAGATTTGAGTTTTGTTGTAGAAAGGGGGTAGAAAGAAAATTGAGGGCCAAACCATGGAAAGAAAATCTTCAGGTGTAGGTTTTTTATTGTAAGATTCTTTCTAGATAAAGATTTGAGGTTATGGGGTTGAAACAAACAGTTTTTTTTTATAGAGAAGCTCAAAATTGCAACAATGACTTGAACAAAACTCAAATCTGCAATAATGGCTAACATAGGCTATATCACAAAACAAATCTAGCACCAGTCTCACCACAAAGAAACTACACTCCCATTCAATTTCGTTTGTGCCCTCTTTCTGCAACAAAACTCAAATCTACAACAATGACTAACAACGTCTACATCACAAAATGAATCTAGCACGAATCTCACCACAAAGAACATATACCCCCTTTTTTTGGTCAAACATACACCCCCTTTGAAATGACACTATTGGTGCTGCGAAATTGGAAGCTTTAAGGGTTAACAAATTTAGGGTTTGATTTGGAGAAAATGTGGGGAAGAAGATGATGACTTGATGATTTATTTAAATAGAAATCTACGTCATATTTAAGTTTGCCGCGTAAAACTAGCTGGTAGTTGTGCCATGATAGCACATAATGAACACGTCAACATCAGTTAACTCTAATGGACAGAATGTCCAAAAAAGAATTTATGTGTCACGAATTTGAAATACATAGGATCCATCTGGGAAAAAAAATTAAAGGACCAATATGAACTTTTAAAATAAGTTAAAAGATCAAAAATGTATTTTAACTTATAATATACAAACATCAACTAATTCGTTTAAAAGAAGATTGTATGTGCATGTCATGGTATAAGTACCCTTTTTTTTGTTACGGTGTCATCGGTGCGCAATATTCACCACTTTGCAGGTGACTAATTTGGGCCGAGGGACTTGGCTGACCACGTGTATACTCGGTTTTGCCGGCCCGTGTGGTTCTCCCCTCTCAACAGAGTTTTTGTCACACCCAATATTCGAACTTGGGACTTTGAGATGAGATCCGAGCCTAGTTACCACTCAGACCAGCCATTGTTGGTGGTACAAATACTCTAGTTCTACTCATTTACGAAAACTAATTTTTCCTACATATGATATTTAATTAATTAAATGATGAAAATATGAAACATTCACAATCATTTATATAGATGCCATCAAGCAAAAAATAGAAATAATAATACATCTTAAGAGTAGTTCCACCTGTTGAAGAGAGAGGAACACAAAACATGTCCACTGACTACTCTTTTATTCTACACAAATCCTCTCATTCATTCATTCATTCTCATAAACAACAACAAAATAAAAAACCAGTCTTTCATAGTATTTCTTTAGTACCAAAATGGAGAAATTAACCCCCACATGTTAGTCATGCCTTTCCCTTCTTCTCATGAATAGAAGTCATCAAGTGACAAATTGTCAACAGAACCAAAGGTTTCAACTGGTCCAATTCTTGAATAATTGGTCATTGATCCACCCAAAAAATCAAATGGGGAGTCATTTGAGAAATTTGTCTCATATATGAATGACATGCCTGTATCATTCATTGCTGGATAGGTTAAGCAACCTGGTTCTTTGTCCACCTCATAATCATTAAGGAAGATATCATTGATTGTATCACTAGTTGCTTCTATATATTCTTCTTGATCAGAAGCCTTTTTGGCCTGAATAACCTGTAATAAACACATAAAAAAACACATGGTTAAAAAAGAGATTAATACAGGGGATTTTTGGAATTAAAAAGTTGTAGCACACATGCATACATAATTCTGATTTTGATTATCTTGGTAAACCATAATGGAATCTCCAAAGCGTAGACCATGAGTGTTAACAAATTCCCCTGAAAATATATATTCAGAATATTATAATTAAGCAAAACTAATGGAACTCTGAAATGAATTAGCGTATAATTTTAGTAAATTAAGGAAATTTATACCAGTGTTTTCGAGTACATACATCCGACTATTATTGTTAGGCCAAAACCTGCATTAATCAAATTCAAATATAATCAACCAAAATCTATGTTTCTCACGGTATCTGCAATGCATTCAATTTCATTCTAATTTTATTTTGTGGCCATAACAAAAAACCAAAAAAGTATATATATGTATGTAAATAGCAGACCTACCTGTACTTGAAACTCCATACATGAAGACCATCTAGATCATCCATGCTAATAAGAATTCCTTCCTTTGATTCAAGTGCAGGAAGGAAAGTCTCTGCAGCTTTCTGCAGGTTGAAGAATGATCTAGTTAATTATTTAATTTAATTACAGTGAGATGATGGTTTATATATAATGGGTCAATATATTTTACAACTGCAGATCGAGAAAGTGTTACCTTTGGCAATATCATTCTCCTAAGGGAGCTAACATCACTGTTCTTCAATTCCTTTTGGAAAAGGAATCTCAACCTTGTATGATCAATTACCTAGAAGCAAAATGAAAACATAAAACAAAAGCATTAGTTCATGTAATAATGTCACTAAAAGGTGAGGCAAATTATAATAAATTACTATATGTGGAACATAACATAAGACATCGATGCTACCAATTAATTCCAACATAAGAACATAATCTAACAGAGGTAAAGAGGCAGAGTGGGAAGTGCCCAAAGCATTGTCCAGCATGCCTTAATTATACTAATAATAATTAATACACAAATATCCAAATATGAAGCCGTCAATTTACTATCATCAAATATTTTTCAATTTGTTTAAGCACACACCTCCCTGCTAGTAACGCATTAAAAGTGGCTTTTCTTTTTTATTTGTGTTTATATGTTCATGTTTTAGGATGCACAATCCAACACAACACAACACAAGCTTGAAAATCAAAATATTCCTGGCTTACTACTTTTTGTTTTTCATATTTTATTATAATAAATCAATATCTTCCCCTCCTTTGCAGATCAAACTGTTGAATTAAGCCATTCAATTTCAAACAAACAAGGTGTGTGTGTGTGTGACTGTGTCTTAAAAAGGCTTCCCTTTAGCATTGCAAAAGATTGTCGCAAAACGGAGTCAATTCAAGTGTGACTGAGAATCACGAGACCATAGAAATTACATCCATCCAAAGAAAACGCAACGCAAAATTTGCAAATCCAACTAGGACGACTGATATAATACTATATAGTACAGAAAACCACATATATATATTTATGAGATCTGAAATATTGGTCAAAAAAAATCAGAATAAATGAAGCTTATTGTTTGAGATCTTCTAGCAACGAAGTTTTAGAGATGAAAAATTGTCACCAGATTTAACGTCGTCAGAGATGAATTTTATCTATTTGGATCTCTAAATTAATTCTAGTGAAGAAAATAAAAATAAATAGATAAGAATTGGGGAAGTAGAGAGAGAGAGAGAGAGAGAAAACTCACACGTGCGGGAGATAGAATAGTAGTGGGGGAGAGAGGCACGTGCGGGGTTGTTGAAGTGGAAGGAGGAGGAAGAAGAGAGTTTTTTTTGATCTGCATCATGAATGTAGTAGTAGAAGACCTTCTTTGCCTAGCCATCCTTTTCTTCCTCTGAACACCTCCAAACACAACTCCACCAGAAGAAGCAGCTTCATAGATCCGTTGACCCGACGACCCATATGAAGAACAAATTACTCCCACTCCCACGTTGTTGCTGTTAATGTTGTTCTTGTCCCCTTTCACACTAACACCACCTTCAAGTTTAACACCTGCCACCAAACCACTCGCCTCGGTTTTCTCTCGCTCATCCATATTCATCATTATAACTTCACTACTAATAACGTTTTTTTCTTTTTTCTTTTTTCTCACTCACTCACACTGTGCTGTGACTTTTGGTTTTCTGTGATTCTCTCTCTCTCTCTCTCTCTCTCAGTGTGAGTGCAGATATAGAGATAGGTGTTTTGCTGTGGTGGGATGAAAAAACGACGCTCGGCAATCACGAAATGGGTTATAAAGAGATGAGATAGTTGAATTTTTGTTCTATTTTTAGCAAGGATTTTTGGTGATTGATTACTGAGAGAGAGAGAGAGAAGATAACTGGTTTTTATGACATTTGTGCATTCTGCATTCACGCTTCTCCCATCCTCTCCTTTTCCTGTCTTTTACTTTTACTACTCTCTTGTGCCAGATTTTTATCTCTAAATGGGTTATGGGTAATGGGTTGGTTAGTTTCTCAACACTCAACTAGCTAGTAGTAAGTAGTAAATGGATCAGACAAATGTGACAACATGATTCATGGGTTTGGATCTATCTTTTTATTATGCTTAGCTGGTTTGAGTTATGTTTATGTGTGTATGTGGCTGTGTGTGAATAGATAGTGGAGTGAAGAAACAAACTAGGGTTAAGTTGAAAGTTGAAGTTGAGTTGAGTTTTAATTGCATAGGGGAAAGTGCGGTGAAGGTAAGGTTGGTTCATTGTGGTGGTGTGGGTGGTGGTTAGAGAATGGCCAAACAATGAGTGACGGATGGATATTGAAGAAAGATGAAAGATGGTGCTTGATAACATTGTCCAGGTGTTGCAAAAGTTCTGTAACTTACAACAGAAATCAATGGCGTTTTTGGCTTTGTATTGGATCATCAATAACAATATCACTCTCTCTCTCTCTCTCTCTCTCTTACTTAAATTTCGGAGGAGTAGAGTAAGAAGAATAATGAGAGAGAGTAGCGTAGTGCTTTGTATTTGAAAGTTGAAAAACTGGGAAGGTGCATGGGATTGGAACAGCTATAGTGAAATACTGGTATAGAGAGAGAGTGTGTGTGTCTGTGATTGTGTGTGTTAAGCTCGTTGGTTGGTGCATTCGTGGATGCCACGTGGCGTGATATGACGACATGGTGATTTCAATTGTGAGGGATTTTGGTGTGATGAGGCACGTGATTGATTTCTTGCCTTGTGGGGAGCGGAGCAGGGAATAATATTTTGCTTCATTATGTGGATTCCTAAACTCTATGGCTGCTCCACCTGGATACCATGCACAGGTGCTTTCACAACTCAATTAATGAATGACAAACAATACTACTATCATGTTGTATTGCTGCTAATACAATACACATCTCTCTCTTCTTTCACATATGTTATTTAATAACCTCATTAATTAATTAAACCATTGTTTAATTACTTCATTAAATAACTTTAACATTTAAAATATATTTTTTTTTAGAAACACTGTTGGCTCAGCGGCTTAATTTACCCTGTAAAATGACAGGTCGACGTGGTGCTCTCAAATTCGATTCTCATAGTAGACAAACTCGATGTCAAAAAATTGAGACAATCCATGGTTAGCCAACAAAGGTCTGAAAAAGAAAAATATGTTGTCTCATTGTATTATTAAATGTTATATTCATTAGCACTAAATTTTACATTTATGAAGTATAGTACAATAATTAATTATTATGATAAAAAAAGTATATTGTTTTGGTCAAAAAAAAAAGTAAAAAAAGTATATTGTATTTGATTAAATATTCCAGTTAAATATAATATAGCTTTATTATTTTTAAAATATATTAAACAATTAGTTTTATATTTTTATTTTAATTTGGACTTTCTATCTTTTATATATATATATATATATATATATATATAAAGTAAAATACAGCTGAGTTTAGCAATGAAAATTTTTAATTTGGAATCTTTATCTTAAATATTTATTTAATATAAAGTAAAATAAAGCTGAATTTGGCATTGATGATACTATTAATTATTTTTGACTTCGTACAAACCAATAAATATATTTAGTATACTTTATATTTTTATTTATATTAAACTAGTATACCTGCCATGCGATGCACGGGAAACATTTCGGGTACATTGGTCATTAAAAAGTACAATTTATTAAATTCTTAAATGTCCTACCCACACACACATATATATGTAGCATTGTTTAATTGATTTATGGTTGTCACATAGATTAAAGACATTTTTTATAATGGATATACTACTTATTGAGAACTCATTAAAATCTCATTTAAAATTATCCCTCAACTAACATTTTACTATTTTCTTTGGCAAAATTTAGGTATAAATCTCTTCATCTAGAAATAAATTAAATCTATTTGTCATATCTTTGCTGGGACTGGGTGGGGCGGAGCGGGGGCGGGAAGTACTCCCCGTCTCCACCTTTGAAGTCGTCCCCCCTCTCCATCCCCGATTACTGGTTTGGGTAGTTTTTAAAATATAAAAAAAAATTATCAAAATAAAATAAAATAAAATATAATAAAATTGAAAAAATATATATAAAAGTAAGACTAAAAGACAAAACTTTAACATTTTAATATAAATAAAAATTAGTCATACTTTTATATTTTAATATTTAGAAAGTATAAAAGTTAGAATAATTTAATATATTTTGTCAAAAAAAAGAATAATTTAATATTTTAAATTTTAAATTAAAAACACAGATAAAAGACTAAAAAAATTAATACTTATAATATAATACATATCTATAATAAAATATTTATGTAATATATTCGAGGCGGGATCCCTTGGGGTGGAAAAAAAAGAGACTACAAATAATTAGCGGGTACCCGCAAGTTTACTATACGGATAATTAGACTATACCCGTCAATAAACGGGGTGGGTCCGGATATTGAGATACTTGTGCTCGCGGGGTACCCGTACCCGAAATAAATATACTTATTTGAAAACGTTCATATTATAATTATTTATTTATTGTTATTTATCTGCTTTCATTAACTACGATAAGCTAAAAAATAAATGATAAAATAAATATACAATGAAATGCCTAAATTTTTGTATGAATGAAGAGAAAAGATGGTGTGCAAAAGGTTAATTTTGTTTGGTATTTCCAATTTTATTTTCAAATAAAATATATATATATATATATATATATATATATATATATATATATATATATATATATCAATTATATTAATATTGAAAGTATCCGTGGGTACTGCGAGGAGATTGTACCATGAGAAACCCGCACACGCGGGTGTTGCGCTTGAAAAATCCGGTTTGGACTTTTCGGTTTGACAACGTGAAAATAGTAGAGCCGCCACCAATATTTATTTAGGAAAACATTTGAAAAAACCTTTTTGGAAAACGGGTGGTCTTTTGAAAACACAGAGATGTAGGTTGGGAATTCGGTTGCGCATGGGAAGGTATTAGCACTTCACGCGCTCTTTCTACCGAAAGGAACCTTTAATTTGATGTGGTTTTGAAATGTTTGATTTGAAATATATTGTTCTACCTCTTTTCTTTTCTTTTCTTTCTTTTGAGAAATGGTTTTATTGAAAACGGGAAAAAGGAATGTTTTTGGTATCTTTGAAAAGCAGAACAAAACAAAGATTTTTTTGAAAGAGTGCTTGACGGGACATGAACCCGGTCCTACGTACCCTCACTGGCTAAGGGATCAAAGCTACGTAGTTCTTGTTTTGCGTCTGAAAACGGCTTAAGGGTTTGAGTTTTGGAGTTTTTTGAAATAAGACTCGAGTGTTCGCGAACACCAAACAAGCAGAGGCTTCGAGTGGCATTCGGTATTAACTCGAAAGAAAAGAGAGTTGAAACCGGAAATCAAACAAGCAATGGCTTCGAGTGATTTCAAGTAACAATGTTGCATTATTCTTTTTGAAAATTGTTTAGAAAAAAAGAAGTGGTGAGCTTCAGTGATGTTGATCACTAATAGCTCATGTTATTTTGGAAGTTTGAATTTGTTTTTGTTGTTTAATTAATGTGTGGGAGCTTTCATAATAGTCAAACAAGCAAAGGCTTCGAGTGACTATCACTAATAACTCCTCATCAACGATCAAACAAGCAATGACTTCGAGTGATGGCTAATGATTTGTTTAGGAAAATGCCTTAGGGTTTTTATTTGAAAACATTTAAATTTGGGTTTGAAAAGAAGTAGAACATTACAAATCCTTTTTCAAGTCAAAACCGAGGCAACAATGAGAGCATAAGCAAAGCAAACATAAAGAGTATTTACAAATTACTATGGACAATTGAATACATGGTTAAGCAAACATGTGAGTGCAAGAATATGCAATTATGAAATGCAAGGCATAGCATTATTGGATGCATGATTAGGCAAGTGCATGAATGCATGATTATACAATAATAAATACAAGACATAGCATTATTGAATGCATGATCATATAATAATGAATGCAAGAACATGATATTAATGGATGCATGAACATGTAAGAGGGTATTGGAATGCAAGAGATATAGACATATATGAATGCATGAATATGTAGACACAAATGATGAAATGCAAAGTATGGAAATATTTTGGGTATTTTTGCAAATAGGCAAGTAGTAAAAACTCTTAGTAAAAAGTTAATGAATAGTAAAGTAAAAATGCATGAGGTGTATGGTAATTATTTAATGAGATAGTAAAGTAAAAAGTTAACATGTTTTTTTTACTTTTGGTAAAATATTAATGAGTGGTAAGGTAAAAATGAGAATGAGTGGTAAAAAGGTTAAAAACATATTAACACCATTATACTCATCTACACAAGATCAAGCAACACAATTTTAGCACAAAGATGATCATCAAAAAGGCCTTATGGCCGAAACCATACATGAACATAAACAACAAGTTTTTTCATGCCAAAACTCATAATCAACACTTGGAACACATTATGCAAATCAAGCATTTTATTTACACAAAAATCAAAGAGTAAAAGGAAAGCAAAAACCCTAACTTTTAAGGCCTAAAACCGAAACTCCTACATCCCTCAAGTCCAAAACGAAATTCAAACTTGCAAGTTATGACATGAACAATAGGATGCATATATCACATGAAAATTCTTTATGCATGAAAAGGTGACAAAATGAGGGTGAAAAATGCAAAAACATGGTTGAAAACACAGGAACCCTCTCATCAAGGCCAAGGGTTCACTTCAAACACCCAAGGCTCCCAATGTCCTTGACATAGTGTTTGAAATGGACCCTCTAAGCCTCTTAGAGAGGAAAGAGGAGTAGAAGGGAGATTCACATGCTAAAAATTAAAAATGCTCAAGATAACAAGCTTACCTCAAGAGATAACTAGCAAAAAGTGGAAAATGGAGATCAAGAACAAATCAACAATGATCTTCACTAATCACCAACAAATGTCACGCAAACTTGAGGAAAGCAAGCTCCTTAGTGATGTAAAAATGGAATCAAGGATGAAAAGGGAAGGATATATGAATGTGGAGTGGATTTGAGGTGGTTTGGTGGATGAAAGTTGAAAAGAAAGATGGAGGAGGAGAGGGAGAAGATTCGGTCAAGAGAGAGGAGAGGAGGAGAGATTGCTAGCTAGGGTAAAAATGAGAGTGTGTGTGTGTGTGAGGTCTCTTATTTTTGGGTTTTATATGAAGTGAAAATTTAAAGGGTAATTGGGACAATGTGCTTCTTGCAAACCCATAGGATTTGAGGTAAATCTTGAATCAATGGTCAAGATGCAATATCACATGGATTGAGGGTAATTAAAGACACAAAATGGGGGGAGAGAGAGGGCTGAGGGCGCAGCTTAGGAAGGGTGGTGAAGGATAAGCTTATTTACAAAAATGTATTTTTCCATAAAGCTTATTACACAAGTGCCATTTTGATTCAAATGAAGGGTGAAGATATTGTTTTTCACTTTTGAATGGATGATCATGATTTAACACAATTTGCAAACAATAAAAATAAATGAAAATGGGGTGAAATGGGGCTGATATGCGCAGCAATGGGAGAGTGGGAGAGTGAGTGGAATTGCAAATTGTACTATTGTACCACACAAGATATTTCAAAAGAGAATATTCCTTTTCTAGATCATTCTTCTTAGTTCATGCCATTTTGGGCCAAATCCTATGATCTAATGATTGGGCTCTCAATTTTATGATCTCATCAATCCCAAAATTGATTTATTTACCCCACTTCAAAGGAAATGACCATTTTACCCTTCTACCTAAAAACTAGGTTTTTAAGCCAAAAAGTTTAATACTTGCGCACAAAAATAATCACAATGGAGCACAAATATCCCTCAAATAAATCATTGGTGATTGTTCAGGGATTTGGGACAAAAGACCGTTTTTATTGTGAAATGACCAAAATGCCCTTTCACTTTAAAAACCCTAGTTATTTGCCCAAAGCACATTTTTATTTCAAAAATGACTTTTCCCCCTAGGAATGATCTCTAATACCTCAAAAATGCATGTTGAATGACTTGTCCTGAGGAATTGTCCCTTATTTGCAAAATGACCAAAATACCCTTTTGCCTTTGAAAACCCTAGTTTGTCCAAAAGGGCATTCCAACTCCAAAAATGATTTTAGAAGCTTTGAAATGATTTTTAGAAACCTACATGCAATGCATGATGCTCTTTCTCCTTTGCTTATTTATTTTTGGGGAAAATTAGGGTTTTGACTCAAGCCGGACAAAATTGGGGTATGACAGCTGCCCCTCTTTATCTAGATTTTAACAAGGAATATGAATTGGCCGAAATATATTCCGAGGCAAAATAGAGATAAAGAATTCAGAAATTGTACCGATTTTGCCTACTTAGGGAAAAACCCGAATTTTCCTTTTTCTTTTTGGGTGAATGGGTGCCAGCCAGAAAAGACTGTAATGAATGAAGTGCTAACCCTCAGTAAGCTAACAAAAACAGGAAATAAATTGGTGCCAACCCTCAGGCGGCAAAAACAAGAAATGAATCGGTGCCAACCCTCGGGTGGCATAAACAGTAAGAAATAAAGCGATAAATAAAGCGATAAAGAAAGTGCAGTACCGCCTCGATAAGCCGACAACGGCGGCGTAACGAAAGTGCGGTAAAGAAGGAGCGCTCGTCGCTCTGAAGGAACACTTGGGTTCTGAAGGAGCATTTGCAGCTCTGAAGGAACACTTGGGCTCTGAAGGTGGCCTATTCGAGCGGCCTGAGGTTCAATATCAAGTTGTGGGGACTGATACCTTTGACCTTGATGGACTTACGCTATGCTTAATGCCGACACAGCTAGTCTGAAGGACACGAGGTCTGGGGGGCCGATCCGTCATGCTCCGTGATGACTTGGCAAAATGAAGGACGCGAGGTCTGAGGGGCCGATCCGTCATGCTCCGTGATGACTTGGCGAGGTGAAGGTCGAGTTCAAAGTCGCTGTTTGGACTGTTGATTTGAACTAAACTGAAGGACTCTAGGGGTCTGATGATTCGTCGGTGCTCGATAACGACGGGATCTGAAGGGAAGCATAGGTCCTGAAGGGACACGTGGGTCCTGAAGGGATTTGCAAATCCTGTTGATTGACTGATTGAGATGGCTAATGCTGGCTTATTGAGGTGAGGTACCCGCGGCTCGAATATGAGGTGAAGTCTGCTTTTGGAGGGACGCTCAGGTCCTGAAGGGATTCACGAATCCTGTTTTAGTCGTTCTGTGCTTCTGCACCGATCCAGGGTGTCTGCTCAGGCTAGCGGACCTTTCTTCAGGAACCTTCCGGTGGTCCATGACACTACACTGCTTTAGGGAGTCTGCTCTGGAATAGTAGGACTCTTCTTAAACTTTCTCTGATAATGTGTACCTGCACATGTTAGCAGATGCAAATGCATGATGCATGGGATGAGGATGCATGTTATACAGGGGCATGTTATGCGAGTGCATGCAATGTTATGATTTTGGTGTGATGATGCATGCAGTAGACTGCTTTCTTCTTTTTTCTAAATTCTTTTCGACTCGACCCACTTTCTTTTTTTAGGTCATTTGATTTTTTCGTGTTTTTTTCGATCGACCTTTCTCTTTTCGATCATTTGTTTTCGCTTTTTGACAAAGGCTCATTCTTTTCTTGGTTCAACCGACTCCGATACTCCGCACGAGGACCGAGAAGCCGATGGAGAGCTGCAGGGCTCATGAATCGAATGCAAGTTTGCTTTATGGTTCGCCATCTGGAATGGTCTGCGAGGGCAACTTTCTTAGTAAGATTAATTTTCTTTAGGAAATCGCTTGTTTCCGGTGACTTTTAAAGATTTCGCAATGATTTGTAATGCTCTATGATGTATGCCTGAGGTTTCTGATTCAGATCATCATCATCATAAAACACTTATTTTGAGCAGAAAAAGCAGAAATAACAACAAACATGACATGAGAAAATTGAGCTTTATTGATGTGGAAGCCGATCGTACAGAATGTTACGACGATTGTTCAATACATTTGAAAGTTTTAAACTACAAAAAGACACGAAAAACAAGAGAGAAGCTAAATTCTGACTGTCCGTCTCTGTGGAGCAGTGCAGACATTTGTGTCCTTGACTTTGATCATTCCCTCACTCAAGTCTTCGGGGAAGTTGTATGCCTTTCTTGACTTTTCATGCCCAAGTTTTCGACCCTAATTTTTGCTGGATCGCCGCTGCGGGTTTTCAATCCACCGGTCGCTCCGATTTTGCCTAGGCCAGCCTTTCGGGTTTTCAACCTAGCGAGCTAATTCTTGCTTGGTTCGTCTTTCTCTTTTTCACTTATTTCTTTCGGGCATAATACTTCTTTTTATCGAGTCCAATTGACTGGGTTCTTGAGATCTTCTCCATCCATGTTAGTGAGTATCGCGCTCCTCCGAAAAGGCTTTCTTGACTACATACGGACCATCATAAGTGGGTGTCCACTTCCTCGAGGGTCACTCGAATGGCGAGAATCTTCTTAAGTACTAAATCTCCTCATTGAACTCACGGGCGGACTTTCTTGTCGAAAAGCAGTTCTCATTCTCTGTTGGTACAGTATTGTCCATGGCACAAAGTCTGCAATCCTCTTTTCTTCAATGAGGTTTATTTGATCCATACGGGCTGCACCCACTCGCTTCTTCCAACTTAGTTTCCATTAATACCCGCAGGAAGGTATTTCAACCTCAATAGGAAGTGCGCCGACCCGTATACGAGAGAAAAAGGGGTTGCCCTGGCCGATGCACGCACCGAGGTACGGTAGCCATGCAAGGCGAAAGGAGCATTTCATGCCGGTTTTGTAGGTTACCACCATTTTCTCGCACTATTTTCTTGATATTCTTGTTGGTCGCTTAACCGCCCCATTCATCTTTGGGCGGTAGGGAGAGGAATTATGATCTTTGGATTTTGAATTCTTCGCATGTGTCTTTCATCATTTTTATTGTTCAAGTTTCTTGCTTGCCGTTATCGTGATGATCTTGTTTGGAAGACCATAACGGAAAATCGAGATCTTTCTTTACAAATTTGGTAACTCTTCGAAATTTGGTTATCTTTCGAGTATGAAGCGAACTTCGACCCACTTGGTAAAGTAGTCAATTGCAACGAGAATGAAGCGATGCCCGTTTGACGCTTTGGGTTCAATAGGACCTATGACGTCCATGCCCCACATTGAAAGCGGCCAAGATGCGGTCGAGCGCTTAGTTTGGCAAAGCGGCACATGGATATGATCAAGATAATCCGCACTTGTGGCACCTTCTTACAAAGCTATAATGATCGATTCCATCTCGTAACCGGTAATAACCCGCCCTTAAGATTTTTCTAGCCATAGTGTGCTTTTGGAATGGGTCCCAAATGAGCCTTCGTGCACATCTCTCATGATTCTCTGAAACTTCTTCCCCGCAACACACCTCGGGAGGACCATATCGTAGTTTCTTTTGTAGAGAACTTCACCACTCAAGAAGAAATTCCTTGACAATCTCCTGAGAGTTCTCTTGTCATTTTCTGATGCCCCAAGTGGGTATTCCTGATTAGTGATGTATTGCTTAATGTCATGATACCAAGGCTTCTCGTTGGGCTCTCATCTATTCTTTGTGTGCGATAGTGATGCGCAGTAGGCTCGGTCTTTGAATTCGATATTAGTCAAGCTCTTGTCACAGCTAACATTGAACATGGAAGACAATGTTGCCAATGCGTCGGCCAACTGGTTTTCACCTCGGGGAATATGTTTGAAGGTGATCTCATCAAAAGACTTCATCAACTCTTGCATATAATCACAATAAGGAATCAGTTTGGGATCTCTGGTCTCCCAATCACCTCTTACTTGATGAATAACCAGGGCTGAGTCCCCATACACATCTAGCCTTCTAACATTCCAATCTAGGGCTGCTTGAACACCTAGGATGCATGCTTCGTACTACTGCTATGTTATTTGTGACATAGAAGCTCGATCTTGCTGATGAAGGGAATGAAACGATTGTCGAGATATCAACACAGCACCTGCCCCATGCCCCCATACATTTGACGCACCATCGAATATCATTCTCCATCTTTCACTTTCATGGGATTTCCCCTCGTCGAACAGTGCCATGATGTCTTCATCGGGAAAATCATGTCGCATTGGCTGGTAGTCCGGAATCGGCTGACATGCCAAATATTCAGCGAGTGCGCTACCTTTAACTGCCTTTTGTGTGACATACAGGATATCATATTTCGATAATTGCATCCGCCGCAAGGCAATTCGTCCCCTGTGAGAGTGGCTTCTCAAATATGTACTTGATTGGATCCATTTTTGACACCAACCAAGTGGTGTGACTCAACATGTACTGCCTTAAACGATGAGCAGCCCAAACTAAAGCACAACAGGTCTTTTCAAAGATAGAATACCTTGTCTCATGATCGGTGAACTTTTGCTTAGATAGTATATGGCATGCTCCCCTTTTCCTGCATTCATCGTGTTGTCCTAACACACAGCCCATTGAATTGTCTAGCACTGTAAGGTATAAGATGAGAGGCCTGCCTGACACAGGTGGCATTAAGACTGGTGGATTCTGCAAGTACACCTTGATTTTCTCGAAGGCAATTTGACACTGATCATTCCACTCCAACTCTTGACTTTTGCATAGCAATTTGAAGATTGGTTCGCAAGTAGCAGTCAGCTGGAAGATGAATCGGGAGATGTAATTCAACCTTCCAAGGAAACCACGGACTTCTTTCTCCGTTTTGGGTACCGGCATCTCGAGGATGGCTTTTACTTTGTCTGGATCCACCTCAATTCCCTTTTGGCTGACAATGAAGCCTAACAACTTCCCGGATCTCACACCAAACGTGCACTTGGCTGGGTTTAGCTTGAGTTTATATTTCCTCAACCGTTCAAAAAGCTTTTGCAGATTGACAATGTGCTCCTCGTCGGTTTTAGATTTTGCGATCATGTCATCAACATAAACCTCAATCTCTTTATGCATCATATCATGGAATAAGGTAACCATGGCCCTCTGGTAGGTTGCGCCAGCATTCTTCAATCCGAATGGCATGACCTTATAACAGAATGTTCCCCAAAGTGTTATGAAAGTTGTCTTTTCCATGTCCTCAGGGTCCATCTTGATTTGATTATATCCCGAATATCCATCCATGAAGGAGAATAACGAGTGTTGAGCTGTACTATCCACTAAGACATCAATGTGAGGCAAAGGAAAATCGTCTTTAGGACTAGCACGATTCAGATCTCGGTAGTCGACGCACATTCTGACCTTCCCATCCTTTTTTGGAACTGGGACAATATTGGCAACCCACTGCGGGTACTTGCCAGCGCCGCTAGAACCCCGCATCAAATTGCTTCTTTCACCGTCTCTCGATTTTGAGGACATTTCGGCTTCATCCTTCTCAACTTCGCTTGCGGTGGGCATTCGGGCTTGACTGGTAGCTTGTGTACCACAATGTCGGTGTCCAACCCGGGCATATCTTGGTAGGACCATGCAAACACATCCACATAATCGCCCAATAGCTGAACCAACTTTATGCGATCTTCATCATTCATGGTGGTACCCACTTTGACCTCTTTCTTGTTCTCAGCCGTACCCAAGTTGATCACTTCAGTAGATTCTTCGTGTGGCTGAATCACCCTTTCTTCTTGTTTCATTAACCTCATGAGTTCTGAAGAAACTTCCCAGTCTTCCTCAACATCCCCCTCAGCCTGATTGATGGGGTGATCAAAGTCAAAAGGTGGAATGTCGACACTATCATTTTGAGAGACTATTCTTTGTGGATCCGCATTTTGCCAAGCGAAAGAGCGGAATGAAAAGCCAAACAAGCAGACAAACAAATAATAAAGCGAGAAAAGACTCATGCAATGAAGAGAAAATGATCTTTATTGATTAGGAAATTCAAAACAAACGTTTTTATTGATGATGATGATTTTGAAAATAAAAACACGCGCGCTTCTAACAATCTGGTCCTATGGCCTTGGGCGAAGAGCCACGTGGTTGCATTACAAATGATTACTTTAATTTAAAAGTCACGGGAGAATCGTGACCTTCCAATTCTTTAATTCTTCACCGATATCGCAAGCGACGGACGGACTCGCCCCACCCTCTTCGGACTCGAAACATCCTTGATGGCGGCAATTTGGTCGGGATCCCACAAACCAAAGACTCACAAAACTCGATCGATGTCGCAAATTGGGATCCTCTGCGGGGCCATGGGTCTTCGCCCTGGATTTGGCTAACCATCTGCGCTTTCGTTAAATCCCGCCATTTTCCTCCATTCCTCTTCACTTGAGTATATCCGACCCGCAACGGTCTTTGTTTTCCTTCAGTTGGATAGGAGCTAGAATCCCTTGACCAGACTTTCCCAAGCCAGAACCAACCTTGTATCCTTGGGCTAACATAATTTTGGCAACCATCTCCTCCTCTTTGGTTCTCCCAAATACTGCATTGGCAATCTCCAAGGACTGAAAGGCTGTTTCCAAAGACTCTTCAGCGGCTTCCACATATTTGAATTCTGATGGCTTATTAACCAGAGTCTCTTCTTCACCAAACACTACCACAACCTTGTCATCAATCATGAATTTGACCCGTTGGTGTAGAGAAGAAGGGATTGCCCTGACCATATGGATCCGATGGTCTTCCTAGCAGCATTTATATACGAAGAGGTGATGTCCATGATTTGGAAATTGATACGTGAAAACTTCAGACCAACGGATGGGAAATTCCATCTCTCCCAAAGACTTCCTTTTGGATCCATCAAATGCTCGGACTAGCGTCGAACTTGGCTTCATGTAGGAGCAATCAACATCTAGCTTGTCCATGGTTGACTTCGGCATTACGTTCAGTGAAGACCCATTGTCAATCAGTACTCTGGCCAGCACATAGTCCCCACATTTTCTTGAGATATGAAGAGCTTGATTGTGTTCTTTTTCCATGAAGGTAACTCATCATCAAGCAAATGTTAGGTGATTTGCAGCCACCACATTCCCGACAATTTCATCAAATTGATTCACCGAGATGTCCTCTGCAACATGAGCCTCACTGAGCACTTTCATCAGGGTTGTTCTGTGTGCTTCCGAACTAACAGTGATAGCATGGATATCTTTGATGGCGTCTGTTTCAACTGATCAACCACTCTATAATCACTTTGCCGAATGATCTTCAGGAATTCATTTGCCTCTTTTTCCATTACTTTTTCTGGAGCAACCTCTGGCTCTTTTCCATTCTCTTTACGGCCTCCCTGTTCAGCCTCTCTAGGTATTTCTGTCCGGAGGGTTTCTGGAGCATACACCCTTCCGCTTCTTGTGATCCCACTTGATCCCGCTATGTTGGTTACAGTGGTAGCGCTAGGAGAGCATTCTGCTGTATACTTCCAGGGGACTGCCTTATTTGACTCATAACGAAATGGAGCTGGAACTTCAATTACTATTGGTTGAGCACTTGCCCGCACCAATCTGGGATTGAAATTGTAAGGAATTTCAATGGGCTTTCTGACTCTTCTATTTTACGAGTGAGTATAGTGTCCACACCTCTTCAGATTCAGAACTATCCATGATGACAACCACTTGGCTGTGTTGCTCATCTTCTTCATCCCATCCCGTAGGCTGGATATCTTCTATTCGAATTCGAGCACTCTCGGGAGCATCATATCTGACCAAGTAATCAAACTTTCCGCTAGGCTCTCCTAGGGTATCCCAACATCCTTCCTTTGTCATGGTGACAACCACTTGGTTGTGCTACTCATCTTCTTCACCCCACCCTGTAGGTTGGATATCTTCTATTCGAATTCGAGCACTCTCGGGAGCATCATACCTGACCAAGTAATCAAATTTTCCACTAGGCTCTCCTAGGGTATCCCAACACCCCTCTTTTGTAGGCACCACTATTACATCTTCACTGTTTTCTTCTTCGCATGAGAAGGAACCGGTCTTCGATGGCTATTGGTGGACCACGGCTTGAACCAATCTTGGCTCGGGATTGCCTGTAATTTCAATTGGCTTTTTGGCCTCTCGACCACTGTCTGAATATAGAGTCAACACTTCATCTTCCATACCATAGGTTCCTATCTGGACCACATACCGGTCTTGCAGGATCATCCCGAAAGTTTCACAACCTCCCACGCATAAAGAGTCAGCACACCCTTCTTCATGGCAACACCCCCTTTTAACAACCTCAGCCCGGCATAACTCAGCATAAATGACACTTAGAGGAGTCTTGATCTCATGCACTTTTTTCAACAACTTGCCAACATCACTTTCTATAGCATTGGTAGTTGGCCCCTGATGACCGGGTAATGGATTGATTGCTGTATTTGGACGGTTCTGTTTGAACGAAATCCAACCAGCGTCTATCAAATCTTACACCACATGCTTAAAGGCTTTACAATCCTCCACAGCATGACCGACCCCGTTTTCATGGAAACTGCAGGTGGCATTAGCATTGCATCCTCTGGGAAATGGTGGCTGAACAACCTTCATGGGCCGAGTGTTGATCAGATTATTGGAGGTCAAGTGATTAAACAGCTCAGTATATGTCATCAAAATTGGGTCAAAACTGGTCCGCTTCTTGAACTGATAACCTTGGGTCTTAGGACTGTCGATGCCTTGCTGAGGTGGCACGGGAGCAGAGAGTGGAATAATTTGGGGTGGAGGAGTACCAAAAGATGAATTTCCCCCTGAGATGACATTAGTTTCTCCTTCTTTCTTTTTAGGAAATGAGGTGGTACTTTTCCGTTGTTGGACCCACCGAGCTCCTCGCATTACCGAGGTGATTCAAAATCTTCCCGCTTCAAGGCCATGTTCAAGTCTTTCCCGAAGACTATCATGTCGGAGAAACCGGTTGAGACACTTGTGATCACTGTCATAATAGATTGCTGGCAGAGTTTCCAGGAACATGTACACCATCTCTTTCTCAGTCAAAGGAGGTTGAACCTGGGCGGTTGTGCTTCGCCATTTCTGAGCATACTCCTTGAAAGTCTCCTTCTCACCCTTGCTCATGTGCTGCAACTGCGACCTATCCGGAGCCATGTCCATGTTGTACTTATATTGTCTCATGAAGGCTTTGACAAATCCTTCCAACAACGGATTTTGAGGATTGCAACTTCATATACCAATCTAGAGGAGCTCCCGCCAAACTGCTTTTGGAAGCGAAGAAATCGCCAGACTTGTCATCATTGGCATAAGGACCCATTTTTCGGACAAACATTGTAACATGGCTTTCTCGGGACAGCCCAATCCTCATGACTTGTCTACCTCGGGAGCTTTGAACTTTGGTGGTAGAACCAGATCTGGGACTAAACACAGCTCACGGGCTTCTTTGGCTCTAACACCAGTGCCTTCCACGGCCCTTACTCTTTCTTCAAGTGCGCGGATCAGATCATTTGGCTGAGCTCCCTCAAACGGTACCCCGGGGGTGACTCCCATACCATAGTAATACCCTCCTCCTGGCTGAAGAACATTTTGGGGTCGTCTTTGTAAGCCCCTGGAGTGGAAGCGCACGGCATGATGAGGACAGAGGTCCGATTCGGGGTCCTCCGGTAGTTCCCCCAGGCACGGCGACGGTGACTTGATTAGGTGCAGCTACACCAACGGGAGCAAGTCTAACAGGTTGCGGCAGGTACCCAGCAGGCATACCCCAAGGATATCTCTGTGAAGTGCATTGGTTCGACACATTCATTTCTGAAGCAAGCTTATTTGGATGACCGACCGGATCCCGAGGAACTGTGGTCAGTGTAGCGATTCGAGCATGGAGGAGGGACGAAAGAAGTGACCCCATCTGGACCCACTACGGCGACGGCTTCAGCAGTTGTCCCACTCTTCAAACCTTGCAACATGACCATCATCTCATGGACTTGGGCTTCCATAGTATCCATCTTATCCTTCAAGGCCTGGTTTTCCTGAGCCAGCTGCTCAGGATTCAGAATTTGTACGCCCCCATCTTCCTGTTCTGGATTGCTCTCAATTTCAATCTCCAGATGCTCTGGTAAATGAGCCATTAGCTTGGCTTGTAGTCGGGTGAAGTATCGGTGACGGAGAACCAGCGTGCCTTTTCTGTTTATTTAGACATTTATTGCATAAGAAACAAGATAAATTCATGAATGAATGTATGAATGCATGCACAATGCTTGCTTGATGCCGGGAACCGTGGAATACCCTATCTTGTCATAAGCGCATAAACTTTTTGATTTACGAATTGAAGTAGACAAGGAATCGAAATAGCATACTTCATTCATCAAGATTTCAAAGCTTCACCAATTTTCATTAAAGGGAAAAGTCAGTACAATGTTCATAAAAAGAACAGTACAATATTCTTGAATACAAAGCTCAGAATAAACTTTTAAGTTGAAGAATACAAGTAGACAACTCAATTACAAATAGCTTCAAGCTCCCCAACTCTCTTCCTCTTCTTGCTTACACTTGCACCTTGAGATTGCTCTTTGAACTCTGTGATCAATGCTCTACAGTACTTCACAAACTGATACACCTCGGGTGGAGTATTGAAGAAATGCATCTCGGCCTCAGCCATCCTCAGATTCTTAGGGACCCCCAACATAGCCTGACTGGCCAGCTCTGATAACTTTGAAAATTTGCTCTTCCACAGCTGTATCTCATCCCTAAACTCCTTAATGATCTCTTGATCTTCAATTTTTCCGATCAAATCTAGGAAGCGCTTTTCCCAGTATTAGCTCTCAGCTCGAACCTGCCTATAGGCATCTTCTAGACAGCGAAGGTCCCTCTTCAATTCACCAAATATTTCTCTTTCAAAGCTCAAAGCTTGCTGGTATTCCTTGAGAGTTTCATTAATGGCACTTTCTCTTGCTCGAGGTTTCTCAGCTGACCCCTCAACTCGCCCACGGATGTGATTCTTGCCCCGACTCCAAGGCTAGTGTCTTCCACTCTGGGCTTCTTCAAGTGCCTTCCTCGTCTTACTTTTATACCTTTGGAGCTCCTCTCTGCTCCTTCGGATATCTCTGGGCTTCTATCTTGCTTTGCTCCTCTTTCTTGAATCGCCTCGACACTTTCTTCCACAAATGATCATTTTGACATTGTTTTCCTCCTCTAGCTTTTCTTTCTCTACGGCCATCTCTTCTAACTTAGCCTGCAATGCTTTCTTTTCCTCTTCTACCTTTGCTAAAGCGGACTTGACTTCGTTCACTCTTCATAAGTAGGGACATAGGGCTCGTATCTCTTCCTCAAAGGAAAGCATCCCTCGACTGGTGATTTTGCATTTTGAAGCTTCTCCTTGAGCCACTCGATTGAAGGTGATGTCACCGGTTCTCTTTGATGACTCTTCACTTCCTTTTCGCACTACTGATTTCCATGATTGTTGAACTCTTCAAGCAAATCACCGCATTTAGGCATCCCCTTATAGAGGTAAACACGGACAACATGCTTTCGGAGGGTGAGTTCTCTCATCTGCAACCGAAGTTGCCTTAGAGTCAATGAAGGGTTGTAGTTGATACACCCTTGAGTCCCCATGAGAGGCACATTTTGAAAACTTCCACAGCTGAACACTACCGCCGGTCTGTCATCCCAACAAGCAGCTGTATACCACCGGATTTGGAGTTCATTGAGATTTTTCAAAAACTCAACCCATTCCATAGCGGTTCTGACCTCCACATCACATCTTAGAGCATAAGAAATTAGCTCCCTAACATCAATTCGGTTGTGGACCACATGGGTAATGAGCCAGGCATAGAGAACATGAGAGGAAAGGCACATTTTCTTTTTATGGAATTGACTGTAGCGAGTAAGAGCATGGTATGTATTAGCAAGAACAGCAGGCACAGGATTGATAGGGTTCTTAGCATCCTTGAAGGCTAAGAATGCACCAATTGCGTCTTCATCAACATATCTCTCTATCTGAGGAAAGAGAACAATCCCAAATATGGTAAGAGCGAGCACCAACTTGAATGGACCCCACTTCTTATGCAAGGCATAAGATTGCAATAGGCCCTCGAAGTACTCTTGCGGATACCCCGCTACACCATTTCTTTTTAACTTCTGCAACCTTAATTCCTCCGCACCTATCCTAAGCAGTATTGCAAGCTTCTCATCAGTATAGTACTGCCCCTGATATTGGTAGGGCCTAGCATGAGATCTGGAGAACCCCAAAAGCTGCTCATATTCCTCTAATGTAGGTGATAGCTGAAAATTCTTGAAGAAGAAACATCTCACATCAGAGTCGTAGAACTGGCTCAAAGCTACGAGAGCATCCTCTTGAACAACCAACTGCAAAAACCTACGAATATTCCCGTATGTCTGGTCAAAGGAATCCCTCTCAATCGGGCCCATAAGAGCTGCACACTGCCTCAGACTACCAACATCAACCTTTTTCACAATTGGGAAGCGGGAAGTGAGTGAAGTCTTGCTATTCGATTCCATTCTGATGCACCTATGACAAGACGATACATTATTCAGTGGTTCCCGACAAGCAAATGGAAATGAAATGCTGTATGAATGCAAATCTTTACAACATTTAGCTTTAATGAATGCGGCATGATGCGATTATGATGCGAATGATGCATGCGGAGAAAAAAGTGATGCATATGGACGGAGGTTCAAAAGTTTAGGAAACACACACTACGTGCCGCCTCACGCAGCGGTTGATTTGAAAGAAGGAAAATATTTTTGTATTTTCTTGGAAAAACTTGGAAAAAGTGCCTTTTGAGAAAGACATGTCCTAAATTACCATGCAGCACACAATTCGTATGCCCTCGTGTCCTACAAAGGTGGGAATCCTAAGTTCTAGGGCAACTTCAAAGGTTCCTCCCATGTAGTTCTAATTCACACCCTCACAATGGCTACCGGAGCTATAGAATCCTCATGCCGACACCCACAAATGTAGAATGCTACCAAGTGTGAGGCGTCATGAGAAAGCGATCTCGATTGAGACTTTCGTGAGTATCATGCATGACAAAGGTCTTGAATGACGATCCACTAATCGCCTCCACTCCCCTAAGTGTTTGTTGGATCCGGGTATAGGAGCCCACTCATAGTACACAAATCATAAGATGTGAAAGTGTGTGATCGAATACATACTTCCTAAAATCTACCCAACCCCACCTGCAAGGAAACCAGAACAGTCCAGACAAGAAGGTCGTCTACCCTAGGGTTCAACATGCATACATCATTTCAACATACAACTCATCCTTAAGAGGTCAACAGTAATTACACGCATTACTTACCACAAGAGAGGGAGCTAAGAAGAGGGATCATAGCAGAAATGGGGAAATGCATGCTTTACCTCAAGAAAAGGAGCGAAGAAGAGGGGACATGGGAATTGAGGAATGCATGCATAAGCATAACCATAGGCATACAAAAGAAGAAAAAGAAAAAGAAAAGGAAGAGACAGAACATAGTTTTTCAAATCAAACAATTTAAACCACATCAAATTAATTAGGCTTGACCCTCATCTCTCTTTAGATAAATAAAGAAAGAAAATCCCAGCAGAGTCGCCAGCTGTTGCTCCCCGAAAAATCCGGTTTGGACTTTTCAGTTTGACAACGTAAAAATAGTAGAGCCGCCACCAATATTTATTTAGGAAAACATTGAAAAAAACCTTTTTTGGAAAACGGGTGGTCTTTTGAAAACACGAGAGATGTAGGTTAGGAATTCGGTTGCGCATGGGAAGGTATTAGCATTCTCACGCGCCTCTTTCTACTAGAAAGGAACCTTTAATTTGATGTGGTTTTGAAATGTTTGATTTGAAATATATTGTTCTACCTCTTTTCTTTTCTTTTCTTTCTTTTGAGAAATAGTTTTATTGAAAACGGGAAAAAGGAATGTTTTGGTATCTTTGAAAAGAGTAACAAAACAAAGATTTTTTGAAAGAGTGCTTGACGGGACATGAACCCGGTCCTACGTACCTCACCGTTTGAGGATCAAAGCTACGTAGTTCTTGTTTTGCGGCCCAAAACGGCTTAAGGGTTTGAGTTTTGGAGTTTTTGAAATAAGACTCGAGTGTTCGCGAACACCAAACAAGCAGAGGGCTTGAGTGACATTCGGTATTAACTCGAAAGAAAAGAGAGTTGAAACGGAAATCAAACAAGCAATGGCTTCGAGTGATTTCAAGTAACAACGTTGCATTATTCTTTTTGAAAATTGTTTTGAAAAAGAAGTGGTGAGCTTCAAAGTGATGTTGATCACTAATAGCTCATGTTATTTTGGAAGTTTGAATTTGTTTTTGTTGTTTAATTAATGTGTGGAGCTTTCATAATAGTCAAACAAGCAAAGGCTTGAGTGACTATCACTAATAACTCCTCATCAACGATCAAACAAGCAATGGCTTCGAGTGATGGCTAATGATTTGTTTAGGAAAATGCCTTAGGGTTTTTATTTGAAAACATTTAAATTTGGGTTTGAAAAGAAGTAGAACATTACAAATCCTTTTTCAAGTCAAAACCGATGCAACAATGAGAGCATAAGCAAAGCAAACATAAAGAGTATTTACAAATTACTATGGACAATTGAATACATGGTTAAGCAAACATGTGAGTGCAAGAATATGCAATTATGAAATGCAAGGCATAGCATTATTGGATGCATGATTAGGCAAGTGCATGAATGCATGATTATACAATAATAAGTACAAGACATAGCATTATTGAATGCATGATCATATAATAATGAATGCAAGAACATGATATTAATGGATGCATGAACATGTAAGAGGGTATTGGAATGCAAGAGATATAGACATATATGAATGCATGAATATGTAGACGCAAATGATGAAATGAAAAGTATGGAAATATTTTGGGTATTTTTGCAAATAGGCAAGTAGTAAAAACTCTTAGTAAAAAGTTAATGAATAGTAAAGTAAAAATGCATGAGGTGTATGGTAATTATTTAATGAGATAGTAAAGTAAAAAGTTAACATGTTTTTTTTACTTTTGGTAAAATATTAATGAGTGGTAAGGTAAAAATGAGAATGAGTGGTAAAAAGGTTAAAAACATATTAACACCATTATACTCATCTACACAAGATCAAACAACACAATTTTAGCACAAAGATGATCATCAAAAAGGCCTAATGGCCGAAACCATACATGAACATAAACAACAAGTTTTTTCATGCCAAAACTCATAATCAACACATGGAACACATTATGCAAATCAAGCATTTTATTTACACAAAAATCAAAGAGTAAAAGGAAAGCAAAAACCCTAACTTTTAAGGCCTAAAACCGAAACTCCTACATCCCTCAAGTCCAAAACGAAATTCAAACTTGCAAGTTATGACATGAACAATAGGATGCATATATCACATGAAAATTCTTTATGCATGAAAAGGTGACAAAATGAGGGTGAAAAATGCAAAAACATGGTTGAAAACACAAGAACCCTCTCATCAAGGCCAAGGGTTCACTTCAAACACCCAAGGCTCCCAATGTCCATGACATAGTGTTTGAAATGGACCCTCTAAGCCTCTTAGAGAGGAAAGAGGAGTAGAAGGGAGATTCACATGCTAAAAATTAAAAATGCTCAAGATAACAAGCTTACCTCAAGAGATAACTAGCAAAAAGTGGAAAATGGAGATCAAGAACAAATCAACAATGATCTTCACTAATCACCAACAAATGTCACGCAAACTTGAGGAAAGCAAGCTCCTTAGTGATGTAAAAATGGAATCAAGGATGAAAAGGGAAGGATATATGAATGTGGAGTGGATTTGAGGTGGTTTGGTGGATGAAAGTTGAAAAGAAAGATGGAGGAGGAGAGGGAGAAGATTCAGTCAAGAGGGAGGAGAGGAGGAGAGATTGCTAGCTAGGGTAAAAATGAGAGTGTGTGTGTGTGAGGTCTCTTATTTTTGGGTTTTATATGAAGTGAAAATTTAAAGGGTAATTGGGACAATGTGCTTCTTGCAAACCCATAGGATTTGAGGTAAATCTTGAATCAATGGTCAAGATGCAATATCACATGGATTGAGGGTAATTAAAGACACAAAATGGGGGGAGAGAGAGGGCTGAGGGCGCAGCTTAGGAAGGGTGGTGAAGGATAAGCTTATTTACAAAAATGTATTTTTCCATAAAGCTTATTACACAAGTGCCATTTTGATTCAAATGAAGGGTGAAGATTGTTTTTCACTTTTGAATGGATGACCATGATTTAACACAATTTGCAAACAATAAAAATAAATGAAAATGGGGTGAAATGGGGCTGATATGCGCAGCAATGGGAGAGTGGGAGAGTGAGTGGAATTGCAAATTGTACTATTGTACCACACAAGATATTTCAAAAGAGAATATTCCTTTTCTAGATCATTCTTCTTAGTTCATGCCATTTTGGGCCAAATCCTATGATCTAATGATTGGGCTCTGAATTTTATGATCTCATCAATCCCAAAATTGATTTATTTACCCCACTTCAAAGGAAATGACCATTTTACCCTTCTACCTAAAAACTAGGTTTTTAAGCCAAAAAGTTTAATACTTGCGCACAAAAATAATCACAATGGAGCACAAATATCCCTCAAATAAATCAATGGTGATTTTTCAGGGATTTGGGACAAAACACCGTTTTTATTGTGAAATGACCAAAATGCCCTTTCACTCTAAAACCCTAGTTATTTGCCCAAAGCACATTTTTATTTCAAAAATGACTTTTCCCCCTAGGAATGATCTCTAATACCTCAAAAATGCATGTTGAATGACTTGTCCTGAGGAACTGTCCCTTATTTGCAAAATGACCAAAATACCCTTTTGCACTGAAAAACCCTAGTTTGTCCAAAAAGTGCATTCCAACTCCAAAAATGATTTTAGAAGTTTTGAAATGATTTTTAGAAACCTACATGCAATGCATGATGCTCTTTCTCTTTTGCTTATTTATTTTTGGGGAAAATTAGGGTTTTGACTCAAGCCGGACAAAATTGGGGTATGACAGCGGGTACCCGCGCGACTATGTTGCGACTACGGGTATTATTTATATTAAACGGGGCGCGTAGTAGGTAACTACTACCCGTGCCCGGCTCTCCCCGTTGACATCCCTAGGGATCCACGAGGGGCGGGGTGAGGGGGTATGATCCTCGTCCCCATTTCCGCTTTGACTGCGGGGCAATTTTCTCCCTGTCCCCATGGAGAAAAATTCCCCACCCCACGGGGCCGCAAATTGGGAAACCCTCGGGGGATCCCCACATGCATGCATGCAGGTAGAGATTATCACCCTTATATCCAATATAGATACAACAAATATATCTCTAAAAAATTATAGTTTGCTAAATATACATATAAGAAACTGGCCAAAATAATATGTCAAATAAAATTGGCCTATATAATATACCACTCTATAAAATAATGAAATTAACTCCACTTGTTTATCTTCACGGAAATTTGATGCAAGCTAGACAACCAAACCTGGACCTAAAAAAACAATATAACAAAATAACATTCAAGGTATGATTGATTAAGAGACTCAATCTTCCATTTACATATATGACAAAAGCTACACACCAATATATCATGCAGGATGTGTAATACCCCAATTTTGTCCGCCTAATTTGAAAATCAAATAAAAATGTGTTGTTGTGGACATTTGATTCTAATCGATATTTCTCTATTTTCGAAAGTATATCGTTTGTCATACGAGAGTCAAATTTAAAAGGTTTTGTAGTCGTTAGCAATTTTGCGTCATTTATGTTGTTAGCGATAAAAAATATATTGTTTTTATAGTCGTTAATGATTTCGTGTCGTTTATGTTGTTATTAGTAGAACCTACTCTTTTTTATTTGATTACAAGAAAAACTCAGATTTAGAAATAATTTGGTATTAGTATTAATATCCATTGAAGTTCAATAAAATCAGAATTTAGATTTACACAGAAAAAATAATATAAATATAAAATCTGAAATTAAAGTTTTTACAACAAATTTAAAAATTGAGGCAGATGCTTTCTCTCCACTGCTTCACGTGAGTTTCTCTTCCTCTCCCATTTGAGCTCAAGACAATGACCTTTTCAGCTGGCTCAGATTTTTCCTTCCCTATTCTTAGCTCTTGACCAAAACCCACCTATGCTCCCTCTCATGCCTCTATCACAGCTGCAACCTACAAACATGAACCAGGTAAATAAGTAGAATTCAGAGACAAAGTGACAAAAGGAGAAAACTGAGCATCATAGATTTAGAGATGGAGAGGGACATTTCAGAGAGCTCACAGCTTGCAATAACAACAAAAACAAAGATGAATCCTCTATAAAAGAGAGGAATCCGAAAATCAAAGGGGGATTTTCAACAGAAAACAGATACACTAAAAACACAACACACACAGACACAGAGCAAGGAGGTGTGAACTGATATTGTGGAAAAAAAGAACAAACCCAGAACCAAAGAAAAAAACAAGACTGAGAGCAAAAACATTCAGCTCCAACCTCACCTTCCTCAACCTCAAATCAACTCACACAAATACAATACACATACAGCAACACACACTGAAGCACAAAAGGAAAAACACAAACACAGCAACCAAAACACAGCAAACACACACACAGAACACAAAAACACTGAGAACAAAAACACTAAACAGAGAGCAAGGGGAGAAGAGCAGAAAACAGAGAACCAAAATACAAACTAAGAACAAACACACATGCAGAAACTGAGATTGAGATAAAAAAAAAGAAGATTTGTGAGTGTGTGTGTGTTTGAACGTGAGAAGAGGAAGGAGAAGAAGGAAAATACAAGCACAACTTACCTTTCTACCAACTGCAACAACAACACCACGCCACTCTCCTTCTCTTTTCACGGACCTCCGTCACCCTTCGCGCGCCCGCCGCCGCAAACCACCGCCATCTCACCCTTCGCCGACAAGCGTCCATCGCCACCACCGCACCACCGCCGTCGCGTTTCTCTCCGTTCCGTTCTTCTTCTCCCTCGCGGTACACCTTCTCTCTCTCTCGATCTCCTTTTTCCTTCTCTCCTCGCGATGCCCCCTCTCTCTCTCTCTCTCTCTCTCTCTCTCTCTCTCTCTTTCTCTCTCTGAAAACTCACTCTCTCTCTACTTGAAATGGGAACGGCGCTGGGGATGAATGGAAGGGATCCTAGGTTTTTTTACTTGTTTTAGTAGATGGGTCGAAATGGGTTGTGGTTATGGGCTTGCTTTTCAGTTTTTTTTCTTCCTTTTCTTCTTTCTTTCTTTTACACCTGATTGATAATAACACCCCAGTATTATTAATCCAGAACCCCCCACGTTTTTTCTAAAAATGCTAGTCACACTCCCTTTATCTCTGATCAGCACCCACCCTTCTTGCTTTTATTTGTTTATTTATTTTTAGTTTTATTCTTACTTATTGTTATTATATTATCATCGTTACTATTTACCTCATATTATCTTCTAAGAGCATCTCTTTGTGCTTATCATTTGTTATCACTATTATGATGGTTTGTTTGATTTTTAAACTAGGAATAAACACTTAAGTTATAAGTGTGGCTACCTAAATCCACTTTTACTCATATCATGTTCAATATTCATTTTCAAAATAGTCATTCCAAGTTAACTCATTCAAACGTTCCAACCTAATTAAAACCAGTTATCATTAATGATCACTCGCGCCGTTGCCGTTTGGTCGCTAATGATAATTTCATTTTCAAAAGAGTTAGTAGTTTGACCACTCTAAACCGTTGTTGTTTGGTCATCACGAACGCTCGATCCAATTGTGAATTCCTTTTATCACGACGTTCTCTCCGGTTCAAACCAACGAAAACACTTTTCGAAAACAAATCTTTTCAAACATCAAAATCAAAACTAATTACCACTAATGATCACTCGCGCCGTTGCCGTTTGATTGTGGGTGATAATTTCATTCCCGTGGGAGCTAGTAGTGTGGCCACTCTAAGCCGTTGTTGTTTGGTCTTCACAAACGCTCCCCTTCAAGTGCGAAAACCTTTTCAATAATCGAAATAAAAACCGGTTGTCATCAATAGTCACTCGCGCCGTTTCCGTTTGAATGTTAGTGACGATCCCATTTTCAAAAAGAGTTAGTAGCGTGGCCACTCTAAACCGTTGTTGTTTGGTCATCGCGAACGCTCAACCCCCTTCGAAAAACTCTAAAAGATTAAAAAACAAAAACCTTTTCCAAGACAAACAAGAACTACGTAGCTTTGAATTCTCCATCGCACTGGGAGATACGTAGGAGCGAGAGGCTAACTCTCGTCAAGCGCCAAAAATAAAATTTTTCATTAAGTCTTTTCATTCCTTTTTCAATAAAGAAGCAAATTTAAATATTTCCCAAATCAACACTTAAAACCACACATTTAATTAAAGGTTCCCTTTCGATAGAAAGGAGATGTGGGGTGCTAATACCTTCCCCATGCCTAACCGACCCCCGAACCCAAATTTTCCGGTTTCTAAAAGGCCATTCGCTTTCCAAAAAGGTTTTCTTCAATATTTTCCTTATAAAAAATATTGGTGGCGACTTCATTGTTTTAAAAAGTTGTAAACGAAGAAAGATCCCCTCAGGGACTTTTTCGGGCGCAACAGGATGTACTTTGACTTACCAATTCAAAAATAATACTGATGATTAAAAGAATAATATATTGGATGATAAAGAAATAACAAAAAATTTGGTCAAAAAATTTTGGTTTGATGTTTAGTCACTTAATAATTAATTAAACAATATATTTTAATATACCCTTAAAAATTTAAAAAATTTAAATAGTAAAACATACTAAAATGAAAGAATACATGACATGTGATATAATTAAATTAATAGTCATATCTAAGTTAATTGAAAAACATATAATTAAATATTCATATGTAAATGAATATTTATTTCTTCAAAAAAAATATGTAAATAAATTATTGTC
Organism: Oxytropis ochrocephala; assembly: GCA_020916435.1. Lineage (NCBI taxonomy): Eukaryota > Viridiplantae > Streptophyta > Magnoliopsida > Fabales > Fabaceae > Oxytropis > Oxytropis ochrocephala. The sequence continues at coordinate 81,086,285 of CM037091.1, forward strand.
AACTATCAAACCTATTAGCATACTGTACCATTTAGATAAATCGATGAATAATAACGCTAGTTTATTACCATTTAATTGGTATGATGTGATGTTAAATAGAAAAACCATAACTGATGAAAACATTATGTCTTTTATTATTTTTTAAATTACGTTACAAATGTAATTGGTATGATGATGGCTAAATATTAAAATCATAACTGATGAATAAAATATTGTAATTGTCATAATTATTAGATATATTAAATACCATATATTGTAATTGTCTTAGTTATATAAAAATAAATCATATTTATTATTTTTGAAAGTATAATTATTTTTAATTATTGGCCCATCCTCGTTGTAGGTCGCTCTGTGACCCATGCTCGTTGTAGGCCGTTCGACGGCTTACGCTCGTATTGAACCACTTCGTTGGCTTACGTTTGTTTGGGCCATTTGCTGTCACTCGTTGTAGGCCGATCGGTGGCCTCACGGCCGCTCTGCTACTACTCGCATGGCGAGCGATCGGTCATACATTTTTGCATGCAAAATAAATTACAAACTACAACTTTCAAAGGTCGGGTCTCAGTAAAAAACCCCAGTGGGGAAAAAGAGCTCCCGCCTGATATTTATTCATAGGTCAATAATCTGCCCCGTTATCACGAGGATTGTCTTGTCCTTTAAGCGACCTATCATGTTCTTCTATGGGCCGCGCGCGGGCACCTTTTCTAGCGAGCAGTGTTTCTTCATAGGCCATATGGTCGTTGGCCCTTTGAAGGAACATGGTCAGGTCCATGTACCGATTAGGCCAAACTCTTTTGCAAATCTGTGGTCCGGTCTAATACCACGTTTAAGGTATTTCAGCTTGTCTTTATCAGACAGGTCGCGAATTGTCTCGACCTCAGCATTGAACCAGTCGATATATTGCCTCAGTGTCTCATTGTCTCCTTGAACGATCGTGTCCAAGTGCTCCTCGTACCGGTATTGGCAACGATTGGCTGTATAATTGGCTAAGAAAATTCTTATCAAGCCTTCCCAAGAGGAGATGGTGTTGGGACGTAGCGACTCCCACCATTCTAGTGCCCGGCCGTCTAACGAATGAGGGAAGAGTCGGCATTTCATGGTCGACCCTAATTCCCTATAGCTGCAGTAGTTGTTGAAGTCTCTGATATGCTTATCCGGATCTCCACGCCCATCAAACTTGTTCAGATTGGGCGGCTTCCTTAAGTCTCTTGGAATGCGGTAGCGCTGGATCTCTCTTGTAAAGGGTCCATGGCCGTTCGGGATGTCACTTGACCCAAAGGGCTGCATGGCGAGGCACGCCTCGTTGCTCGGCATTCCGTAGAATCCGCCACCGATCGGTTGGCCAACACTACAAGAAAAATGGGATTTTTTGGCGGATTTTTCCGCCAAAAAACACCCAATTCCGCCGCAAATACAGGTATTTTCGGCGGATTTTTCCGCCGCAGTAGAAATTTGGTCATAACGTATTTCCGCGGAATTTCCGCGGATTTTAAGTCATTTCCGGCGGATTTTTGCGGGGGAATTTGCGGCGGATTTCCCCCGGTACTTTCCGGTGGAATTTTTGACTTTTTGGCGGATTTTTCCCCTAAAAATAGTTTTTTTTTAAAAAAAATCCGCCGCAAATACATAAAAATCCGCCAAATATATATATATTTTTTTAAAATCCGCCGCAAATACCCTAGTTTCCGCCAAAATTTTTATTTTATTTTTTTTATCAAAATCCGCCGAAAAGACCCTAAATTCCGCCGAAAAATACTTTTTATTTTTTTAAAAAAAAAAATTTAAAACATTTTAAAAAATTTATATAAACGTTTTTTAAAATTAAATAAATTTTTTTAAAAAAATATAAATAACATATTTAAATTAAAAAATATAAATAGTATATTTAAATTAAAAAACTCAAATACCAAATAATAAACATCCATAATCAACCAAATAATAAACATTCATAATCAACCAAATAATAAACATCCATAAATTAAAATCCAACAAATCACTCCGATATCCATAATAATAAACATCCATAATCAAATATAAAGCTACTAAGGTGCGTGCTCATCCGAGTCATCTCTGTGATAATAGTTATCACCTCGTGCTGGTTCATCACCGAACAAAGCAGCCTCTAACGCACTATAATTTAGATCAATATTATTGAAGAGCTGGGGTGATTGATTGCTTTGGGAGGATATCTTCTTTGAGGTTGATACAGTGCTGCTTGAGGTGGTGGATCAGTCTGCCGGGAAGATATGGGGTGGATATCTTTGTCATTTGGGGTGGTGGAGTCTTTGGGGAGGATTTGGGGATACCGAGGTGGATCTCTTTGGGGTGGATATCTGCTTGAGAATAATGGGGTTGTGGCGGATCTCGCCGAGGGTACGGAGGATACCGAGGCCAAGATCGCGGTGGTAGGAAGCCATATGTGATGATGATGATGATGATGGCCTCGAAGGATGGTTCATCTGAGCCATCAACTGCTGAATGCGCTCCTCAGTTCTCCTAGCTTGCTCAGCAGCGCGCTCCTCAATGATCCTAGCGTGCTCAAGCGTGCCGCGTCGCCAGCCGCGCTCCTCACTTATCCTCTGCCGCTCCCCTTACCTCTTTCGGCTTGTCGTGCATATTGCTCGCGCTTTGCTCGTTCAATCTCTCGGTTAAATTTTGGGTCAATTGATCTACCAGCTGCGTTGGGAGCAACATAAGAACGACCGCATTTCTCTCGTCCCGAATATGATCGACTCGACTTGAGAATGCTTTCCTTGAAGAACTTGGGTCCCATGCTACCAGATCCTGTCAAACGATCACTCTTTTGTGGGCCAACTGCTCTATCCCAAATAGAGCGAGCCACTCTAGCCTCCTCCACAGGATCGACTGACCCACTGCTCTGCAGCTGAGACTCACGCCACTCGGCCATCCCAACATCATTAGCATCCTAAAAAAACAACAGATAAATAAATAAATATTAATAAAAAAAAACAATAAAAACAATATAAATATATATATATATATATATGTTGTATTTAAAGATAACTAATAACATAATGTAGTTTTACCTGAATCCTCCTCGCCCTATCAAGGATAAATGTATCATCATCCTCTCGCAGATACAAGTTGCGATGCAAATCAGGCAAACTGACCTCCCGTCCAAGTTCCTCCTCCTAGATACATAATTTTATTATTTAATAACAACTACTTAACACATAGTTAATAAATTTAATTAATTGATGAATTAAGTAATAGTTATAAAATTACATACCATGCGCTGGTGATGAGTTCCAGCACTAACACATCCACCTGCGTGATTGCAGTAGCCATTTTCAGAAGCACGATTCTTCTTAGCTTTCTCTTGTTTATTTTTAAATTCGTCCGTCTTCCAATACTCGACCAGTTGTGCATAAGGCTCTGGTCCCATAAAATCAGGTTTTGCCTTTGTTTGCCGTACACCCCGCAGTACTTCAGAGTATCTATCACTGCATCTCTTGTTGAACGCATGCTCAACATCTTTCTGTTGCTCCGGTAACCATGTACATTGTTCCTATTTAAAAAAATTAGAAGAATATTGTTAATACAGACAAATTAAACAATTCAATAAAATAATTAAAAATTATTTCGTAGAACTTACCAAGAAAGAATTGAGCATGGCCCTAAAATAGTCTTTGTTATTATCTTCTCTATCTTTCTTAACAGCAGTCCAATTTTTCCAACCTTTTTGGAAATTCCACTCTTTGAATTGAGTTTATAATCTGCGGTGGTCTGCAGGCTTTGAAGGAAGAAACCTGAAAAATTTTAAAAAGGCTGAATATTTTGGACCACGAAAGTTGTATAAAAGGCAACAAAAAATTAATAAATAATTATATACTTACGAATCTCCTTGAGGCACCACAATGACACAACCATCTTCAACATGTGTACCGTAAGTCCTCCCACGCCATCCAGGAAGAGGTGTACAACTACTACTACTCGCACCATCTGTGTTTGGCTTTGGCAAATATATCGCCAAGAGGAACAACACAACGACGCGCCCCGTGATTTTGAGCGTTAGGCGAGTAATAATCTTCTTCCTCCCACCGCCGTATCGCGGCGATGTGGAGGAACATCGTGTGTGTCGTCCACGATCGGATGAGGATCCAGATGATGACATACTCAGTATACATATATATATATATATATATATATATATATATATATATACACATTTAAATATTAAAAAAGAAACATGTATATATATTGCATAAACATTCGTACAAATATTCATACAAAATAACCATAAATATCCATACTATTACCAATTACTAATTAAGTACCAAATAAAACTGAATAACTAGAAAAACTAATTTGAATCCCACTCATTCTCAAAATCATCATCATCGGATGAGCAGGAATTCTTGATACACCAATATGTTCTTCTCGCATCTTCATCAAGATCTTCTTCGCCATCAACTTCATCGCAGGTGTTTGGTTGATCACATAAACGAGTAATGGGTTCCACTTGAATCACTTCATTTACATTAGACATCTCATCCATTTGAAATGGGACATCTTCCAGTGTGTCATTTGTCTCAATCCGGCCTCTTGGTTTTGTCTTAATTGCGACACACCAACCACGTCTATCAGTCCGCGTTGATGGATAAGGGACATAATAGACTTGTCTCGGATTTTGAGCAATGACGAACGAATCATACGATCGATATCTACTACTCATTTTAATGTCGATCGATTTGACTTTTGATTCACCCTTGTTCCTCGAAGCGCACGGATCAAACCAATTACAATAAAAAAGCACTACCGTCTGACTATAGTCTAGATAGGGGTACGCAACTTCGTATATGTGTTGAATCACGCCATAAAAATCACCTTCACCACCTCCAGTGACACCCTTCATGCAAACTCCACTATTGATTGTTTCTCTGCCCTGTGTCCATTCATTATTGTGAAATTTGTATCCATTGACAAAGTATGTGTGCCATTCTTTAACACATCTTCGAGGACCGTCTGATAAGTTCCTCAAGTGTTGGTTGGGAGGAGTTGGTGGGAGGGCATAAACACGTTGCCTAAACCACATTGGAAAATGTGCATTAATATAAGCCGAAGATTGTTCTTCACTTATTTCCTCAGATGACAAGAATTCCCTAAAAAAAATAATTAATTGTTACACATTTGTCTACTTTTATTGACTTAATTAAGATCGATATATATATATATATATATATATAGTTAATGTTGAGGAATACATACTCAATGAATGGTTGCACCTCAGTACAGTTTATCAACACATGAATATGTGCTGCCTTGAACTCTTCCTCTGTCAGCCAGTGAATTGACTCCCTCCCAGATGGACGACCGGGTAGACAAAAGACAGACAAAGCTAATTCATGTCTAGGACATTCAACATCCATTTCATTTCGACTGCTTCTTGGAGCAAATTCATTCTTGAAATAATAAGAACAAAAGTTGGTTGTTTCACGGTGTAAGTATGAAGAACATATCGACCCTTCAACTCTAGCTTTGTTTTTCACCGATCTTTTTGAATCACCCATGAACCTAGATAAAACGATATGTTAATTAATTAATAATGTTATTTTTTAAACTTCCTTTTATATTATAATAAATAATCGACCTTTCAAACGGATACATCCATCTCAGTATTGGGACAGTCCGCCAAGTTTAGCTTTAGATGCGAGATGCATGCCGGTAGATGCTCCATTGAATCAAAGAAACCAAAGTGAAATACTCTCTCCAACTTGCATAAGATAAGTGGGATATCTTGTTCCAGTTTTGTAAGATCATCAACTTTTAGGGTTGTTGAACACAAATTCTTAAAGTATGTACTTATTTCAATTAGCGGGTTCAAAACGTGTGTTGGCAACAAACTAAAAGCGATGGGAAGTAAGCACTCCATGAATACATGACAATCATGACTCTTCATCCCATGAAACTTCCCATTATCCACATCCGCACATCTAGATAAATTGGAAGAATAACCGTCTGACATTTTCAACTCTTTTATCCACTGATAAACTGCTTTCGCTTCTTCCTTAGATAAAGTATAATTGACTTTGGGTTTCAATGTCCTAGTACCTTGCTCAACCAACAACAAATCCTTTCGTCTACAATAATGAGCTATGTCCTTCCTAGCTTTCTCATTGTCTTTCGTTTTACCTTTCACGTCCATGACAGTGTTAAATATGTTATCAAAAAAATTCTTCTCTGTATGCATTACATCCAGATTGTATCTTAGTAGATTATCTTTCCAATAGGGAAGTTCCCAAAAGATACTTCTCTTTGTCCAGTTGTGCCATTGCCCATAGCCTTCTGGACGAGAAACAACACCCGCTACGACTTCCCTGGAGGGATGTCTTTAACACCGCCCCAAACTTCCTCTCGGTGTCAAACTATGAGGAGGTCCACTTGTTTCAACATGTCCCTTGATGAATGCATATTTCGCTTTCTAAATGGGTGATCCATAGGTAAGAACTCACGATGCGAGTCAAACCACGAAGTTTTCCCTCCGTATTTAAGAGTGAAAGCCCTTGTGTCAACCATGCAAATCGGACACGCCATCTTACCATGTGTTCCCCATCCAGACAACATTCCATAGGCAGGGAAGTCATTAATTGTCCACATCAAAGCTGCCCTCAATCTGAAATTTTGTTTGCGTGCTGCATCATAAGTTAAAACACCATGCCACAACCTTTTTAGGTCATCAATCAAAGGTTGCAAATATATGTCAATACCAGCTGTTGGATTGCTTGGCCCTGGAATAATAGCATTTAAAAACATATATGGTTTAGACATACACATTTCTGGTGGAAGGTTGTATTGGGTAACAATAACTGGCCAACAAGAATACAGTGATGCCGATGCTTGAATATAGGGTGTGAAACCATCAGAGCATAAACCAAGCCGAACATTATGTGGATCACTGGCAAAATCTGGATGAACACGATCAAAATGCTTCCAAGCTTCACCATCAGATGGGTGCGTAATTCACCAGAATTGTTTCTATTTTCATGGTGCCACGTCATTTTACCCGCGGTCTTCATTGATGTAAACATCCTCTGTAGCCTTGGTATAAGCGGCAGATAGAACATTGCTTTTCGTGGAACCGGTTTGCCTCTGCTCATCCCTCTCCTGCTGACACGATAGCGTGGCTCTCCACACAACTTGCATTCAGTCAAATTTCCATCATTTATGCCAAACTCATTATTATAATACAGCATGCAACCAGACACACAACAATCAATTCTTTTAGATTTTAAGCCAAGCTTCGATACCGGTCTTTTAGCATCATAATAACTCTGCGGCAAAAGTCCTTTAATAGGGGTTGCATCCACATCATTTTCGTCATATATTCCATGCACAACTCGGCAACATTAAATTGACACTTAAGACCCAACAATCGAACACACATTGATAATTTTGAGTCTTTAGATCCTTCAAATAATGGTTTATTTGTCTCACTCAAATACGTGTAAAACAATTGCGCTTCCTCATTAGGAACTTCTTCAAAGATCATATTAGGTTCTTCAAAATCCAAATTTACTCCAACGGCATGAGATATTATTCTCGATAAACATCTAACGCTGGTCGCATGATTTGGCCAGATCCGGATGTGGAAGCTACTTCTTCAACCGGAACATTATTAGTACTTGAAAGATATACTTCAACGGAACATTAACGCTTAGCAGGAACAACTACCGCGGTACCCAGTGCTACTTCAGCGTGGCGACTCCATATCCAATAATCGGCCTAAACCCATTATTGTACAAATGCATTCGACTTCATCTTCATTTTTATAAATCGAATTGAACATTTCGCGCGACGGACATCTAATTCCCCTTTCTCGCGCAAATCCTTCGCCACGCTTTAGCACAAAAATAAACTCTTCTACTCCTACGCAAAACGCGTCTCTTTAAACCGCTTCTTCCAGAAATAATCGATCATACATCCAACTACGGTCCATGTTTTCAAGATCCTAGTACTACGCACTCCATAAATAATAAATCAAATTTTATATTTTACAGACATACAAATACACATATACACATACACATACACATACACTAACAATGTAAACATTACATTAATAAATTATAACAAAAATAGAATTTAAAAAATTTAACACATTTTATATATTATGTTATGGTAAACATAAATATTAGTCATTTTAACTAACACTCTATTAACTAACAAAAAATATAACATTTTAACACATACATAACAATATTTAAAACATAGATTCTATTAATATTAGTCATTTTAACTAACAAGTCTATCAATTTTATTATTAAAAATAAATTACATATTATCATAATTATTTAGAGTAAATGAAAATATAAAATAAATTACATTTAATAACTGTTTAAATGTAACTATTTAAATGAAAATAAATTACATATCATAATTCTTTGATATATTTAATAACTTCGAAAATATAATAAAATTTAACAATTTAAACAAAAAAATGATTATATAATGACTTTCGAAAATATAATAAAATTTAACAATTTAAACAAAAAAAATGATAATATAATGACTTTCGAAAATATAATAAAATTTAACACTTTAGACAAAAAAATGATAATATAATGATATTTAAAAATATAATAAACTTTAACAAATTAATAAAAATAATAATTATATAATTCATTTTCGAATAATTACTATATTATTGTATTTCGCATTCATCTAAAAACTTTTAACAACATCAAATAATTTTTTTCTTTTTTAACTAATATATTATTATATTTCGTATTTTCTAAATAATATTAATGCAAATTAAATTTAAATCAATATTTTAATATTGTATTTATGTAATATTTTTAAAAAAATATTAACATAAATTAAAAAATAAGCACAAATACATTAATCTTATTTGGTACGAATTTATTTAGTAATATTAACTAATATATTATAATTTTTCATATTTAATTATTGAAGAAGTCTAACTACTAACATCAAATAAGTTTAATGACAATAAATAATTTCAATAACTAACCGGTAGTGCTGAGAAGACTCTCACTTGATGCTAAATTGGAATCCTTTAAACAAAGAAACAAAGATCACCAAACTCAAACAAATCCTAAACAAACAACACCACAATTAGTAACAAAGTATAAGTTAAAACAAAATATAAGTTAAAACAAAGTCTAAATTAAAACATACCTTCAAAACAAATTTGAGAGAAGTGTTGAGAAAGAGTAAAGATTGAATGTGAGAATTGTTAAGAGAGTGAAATGTTGAGAGAGTGAAGTGTTGAGAGAGTGAAATATTGAGAGAGTGAAGTGTTAGAGTGAATTGAGAAATCAGATTTATTAAGGGAGGAGGAAGAGAGCCGTTGGAATCATTGTAATTTTCAGCGGATTCTAGGTGCTTTTCGGCGGAACCGAGGTGCTTAGACCGAGGTCATTTTCGGCGGATTTAGTGGTGTTTTCGGCGGATTTAGTGGTGCTTTGACTGAGGTGAGTTTTCGGCGGATTCTTAGGCATTTTCGAGGGAATTTTGAATTTCAAATTTCCCCCTATTTCGCTGATTGCATTTTCGGCGGATTGTTTTTTTTTTTCCTGAAACTTTTTTGTTCCCACTTTATAATCCGCCACAAACATCAAAAATCCCCCACAAATGTCAAAAATCCGCCAAAACTTTTCTGGTGGATTAAATCCCCCACAAATGTCAAAAATCTGCCGGAAAGTTTGTGGGGGATTAAAATCCGCCAGAAAGTTTTGCCTTGAATTTTCAGTTTTTCTTGTAGTGCAATATGTGGCGGCATTTGAGGAGATTGCCTCCTGGGTCGCTCGGAGTGGTGCCTTCTTGGTCGCTGGGAGACATCTCTGATTTCCCCGTCTCGATAGTCTTCAAATTCCTCGTACGAGTCTCAGGATCTGCTTCTCGATCGTCGAGAACCGGACGACTCGCAGGAAGAATACCTGGTAAGTGAACGACCTGATTCGGGGCGATAGCTGGAATCTTCATATCCATAATCATAAGAGGGGGAACGGCGTCTACGCACGTTCCTGCTAGGGGGCGACCTGTGTGCCTTGTTTCGGCGTGCCGAGGATCGGCGAGAAGTGTAACATCCCTAATTTCGTTAATTTCAAATTAAGAAATTAACGAGTGGATTGTTATATGAATAAATAATGAGACACATTTTAAAATGAGTTTGTCTCGAAATTAATGAGTCATCGTTAAATTATAGGATATAATTGCTTTATTGATTAAATTGTGTGAATTAAATGTGAGAGTTTTGGGGTAAAAATGGGATGAGTGAGATTTGTGAGCCAAGGGAATTTAGGTCCTTTCCACCCAAGTAAACCCAAGTAAAAGAAAGTGAGAGAGAGAGAGAAAGAGAACCAAGTGAGAAGAAAGAAAATAAGAGGAACCGAGAGAGAAGAAAGAAAAGAAGAGAAGAAGAGGAGGAGGAGGAGCAGAAGAAGAAGAAGAAGAAGAAGAAGAAGAAGAAGAAGAAGAAGAAGAAGAAGGGGTAGATCTCCTTCAATCCAACACTAGTTGAAGCTTTGGAGAGAAATGGAGCTTTTTGGTGACTTTGAAGTTTGTATTGAAGGTAGGAAGCTCAATAGATAGTTTGGGGGCTGTTGGTGTTGATTTTATTGTGGATTGGAGTTGATTGAGGTCATAGGAAAAAGGGAGGAGCAGCTGATTTTGGTTTGGAGGTGTTTGGATTTAAGTTTGGGGTTGAGTTCGCGGTTTTGGAACGGTTGAACTCCACAAAGTTTCGGTGTTTCGTGATTTTCATCACGATAGGTGAGTTTTACTCACGTTTAGGGAATTTAAATGTTGTTTGTATGTTTTGTTTGAAGAGTTTTCGAAATTTTGAGTTTCGTGAATTTTAGAGTCGAAAACGGCAATTTACGAAAATTACGTGTTTTGAGAATTATAACGAAACCACTATTCTAATTGATTGTATGTTGGAATGTTTGGGTCTGAATACCTGGATATATCATCTGTTTTGTGATTGAAATTGGATTGGGGAATGATTGGATTCAAACGGAAAGCGAAATGGGGCAAAAACGAGCAAAATTGGAATTCTGCTGTCCAGCACGACCCGTGCGACTGCCTCTGTCCCCGGTGTCCGAATTCCCGTTTCGACGCTCCTTTCGACTCCAAACTCCCTATAATCTCTTTTCCAATCAATTGTGACAACATTGGACTGATATTGTTATGTTTTGAATGTGGTTTTAAATTGTTTGCTTTGATTTGGTTGAAATTACAAATTTCTTGAAAAACCGTAAAATCTAGTAAACGTGTGGGAACCAAAGTTTGCATATAATGTAATGCTTGGACTGTGATATAGACTCTTGATTGTTCTAGCATGGTATTATACCATACGGATTGGTCCATATAATAGGATTTGCGCTTCTATTAGCCAAGAGGGGGTTCACTCTAGCTTGCGGAGTTGGTGATGTGCTAAAACTTTTAAATGTGTATATTGTAAATTTGCCACTCGAGCTTCTTTAGGTTGTTGGTGACATGTCACAAGTGATTGACTGTATATGTAATTCTTGTCGAATTACTAATAATGAGTTTTTATAAATGGACCTAGTGATAAGTAAGGGGTCACGGTAAGACTCACTGAGATTTGTTATCTCACCCTACAAAATGTTGTTGTTTTACAGATATACAGGGGAAGCGCAAGGCGAATAGGCACGAATAGACATTGTGGCTGGGAGATTTGTAAACATAGTAGCTTAGACTATGTTGTTTGATTCCCGTTTTGTTATTTTGAACTTAGATTATGACTCGCTTGTTGAGTTGTAAAACCTAATCTATTTACCTTTGTCTTTGGATATTGAATATCTGGTTGTATTACTTAAGTGACACTTGAGTACTTATGTCATTGTACTCTAAAGTACTCCAGGTTGTGAATAACTCTTTGATTGGAGATCGTGAGTTTGTATTATTCAATATCTGAAACAGGGGTTATGTTTACTCTGATGTATGTTAATGGTGCATTTTGGTATTTCTATTATTGAGAAATATTAGGGTGTTACAAGAAGTACTTCCTCTGTGAGGGACGCTCCTTCGAGGGGGCGTTCGGTGTCTACGGGAAGGACGTCCTTGAGCAGAGGGTTCTCTCGTTGGTCGCTTCGGCCGCGATGGGATCGACCTCTTTCATAGCGGAGATCAACTCGCCTCGATCCGCAATGAGTGATTCTTGTTTTGTAGTACTTGAAGGACAACACGGGTGATATGCTCGCAAAGGCTCGCATCCCCGCCTCGCCGGCTTCGGCAGATCGGTTGTTGAACTGGTTGAATCATCGCTCGCGCCGCTCGCACCGGCGATGGTTCTTGGCGAGAGTTTCCTTGCGATTCATGTACAGTAATGGGTACGCCTTCTGGGGTCTGCTGCTGCTCGGAGGGGTTTAGTCGAGATAAGGCCCATGTCTGGGACCTATCGCGTGGAGCCATAGTTGAAGTAGGATAGCGCTCGGGCCTCCCACTGTGGTCGCCAATTGATTGTACCTTGACCAATGAAGTGTTGATGTCGGTTGTTGTTGGCGGTCATTTGCGGCGTGAGAGAGGCCCGGTCTTGGCTGCACGCGGGTGGTACCTGCAATGAAACTCTGACGCTCAAGTCAGTGCACGCTCGGGCAGGGTATCACGAGGTAGGGAAACATACCTGAAGCCACAGGCGAGTGTGGTATTTATGCTGTTTGGGTGAGACGCCCCGCCGACTATTATGCGCAACGCCAGAGCGCAACTTATTTGCGGAAGGCGCTTTGGGCCTTATTGGGCCTATCTGCATGAATTGGGCCGCTGGTCCACCAATTGCTGAATAATTCTATTGGGCTTACTAGCCCAGTCCGGAACACAACCCTTTTTGAGCTGCTTTAGAGCTCGAATATTTTGAGGTCAAGTTATGACCGTAGGATTCTTATGTCGGTCCTCTTCGAGAGTTGCTTTAGAGAACTTTCCCAACTTTCTGAGATCAAGTTTTCTCAATGTCATTCTACGAAGGGGATAATGCTCGGAGACATGACTAGTGAAAAAATTGAGTTTCTTTCATTGCATTCTTTGACTTAATAATTTCTTTTCTTATGAGTTGATGTCTTTTGCAACAGAGCAAAAGAATCAAGTATCCAAATCTTGTGTTTCTACACCATTTTTGCCGTGGTCAAATATACATGTTCTTTTTGCTTTTAAGTTTAATCTTATATCTTAAGCGGCTTGTCACGTTTGCCGCCAACTTCCTTTTTTTTTTTTTTCTCTTCTTCCTTTTTTTTTGGTTTTTCTTTTTTGTTTTTTCTTCACTTTTTTTGCTTTTTTTAATTATTTTATATTACTTTAATTTTTTATCTTCTTTCTTTTTTTTTTCATCTTTTTTATGTAATACTAACAGTGTATTTTTGGGTACTTTAGCGTCCTGATTTTTTTAAAAATATTTAAATTTGCGAAGTTCACTCCTCATTAACCTTTTGATGAAAAACAAAATAAATTTTATGACAAAATACATAAAAGGTGATGCTAGGCAGTGTGTTTTAGGGTATTTTAGAATCCAGAAAAAAATTTACATGTTCAAATTGGTGTTTTCTTCTTTATTTTGATATAATTTCGCACAAACGAGTATTAGAAGTATACTTAATTGGTGTTTAGTTTTAAATCAAACTCGGCATGATATTGTGTTGTCTTCTTTTCTCTTCAATTATGGGTTAAGTTTTTATATTTATGATGAATATAGGTAACGTTATTAAAAAAATTTAGACTTTTTCTTCTTATTATCTATGGATGTTCAATTCCAATGTCTGTGTTAAAGTTTATTTTTAATTTTATAATATTTTTATTTAATTTATATTTATAATTTAACTTTTTTAGTGGGAGCTTCGGCCTCATTTACAATAAAACTCCCCATCATTTTCTTTCAACTTTGTATAGTTACTTTTATTTTAATGATGGGTTTTATTCAACTCTGTATGATGTATTGATGTACTCCCTCCAAACTTAATTATAAACAAGAATAACTATCTTTACACATATTAACAATTGATAATTGCGTAAAAAAACAATTGATAATAGTTTTGTCAAAAAAAATTAATAACAATAGTTATATGCATTTAATTTTATTGGATTCATTAAAAAAATAAATAGATTTAATAAGTTATCCCCAATTAATCATCATCTTCTAACAACATTAATGAATTGATTTATTGTATTTACATCCATGGATACTAGCTCAACCTGTGCATCACACGGGAAATGAGGCTAGTTTATCTAATTGACCCAACATTGTAAATTCCATAAAAAATGTAAAAGTTTAGAAATGCTTATCATAATAATTGTCGTTCGTTATAAGCCTTCAATTACAATATTTGCTAATTTGTTTGTTTCTATCTAGGTTTGCGTCTCCTAAATAGTCAAGACACTACAAGTAGTAAATTGTGAGAAAATTTGTGGGTGTTTTTCCTACTTCAAGTCAGAAAGCATGTCTTAATCTAGAGATATTGGCAGTTACAGATTGTGCTTTAGTGGAAGAGATATTTGAATTGGTTTCGGTGAAAATAACATCATAGAGGATAGAGCACATCTGAAAGAAATTACTCAAGGACGGTTGTCGAAATTGAAAAGATATGAAGTATGGATCCTCAAGGAATTTTAAGTTTTCACAATTTAGAAAGTGTACATTGATATCTGTGCCACTTACTACTCAAATCTCATGGAACTCGATCGGTATTAAATATTGTCCAAGCTTGAAGGAAGTTGTTGCAGAGAAAAAAAAATTGTGTGCATAGTTGCTCCCATGCATGATTTTTGAGTTAAGTCAACTAAATAGTTTATTGCTTTGGAACTTAGATAAATTCGGGGGTTTCTATGTAGGAGGAGGAAGTCTTACTCTAATGTATTCATCTTTGAGAATAATAGATGTTCATGATTGTGTTAAACTAGAAAGGTTGAAACCGTTGTTGAATTAAGTTGTTAAGAGGTAGATGGATGGAGAGGTGGGGGAGGGAAATATTGATCTCTATGGAAGAAAGATGGAGGTTATATATCATAGAGAAAGAGCTTGGGATAGCTTTGCGGTACCACTTGAAGCTGGATACAGACGTTATGGTAACAAGTACGAAGCAGAACAACAAGGGGAGGTAGGTGACAGTTAGCAAGTGCTGAAACCTTGGAGTACTATGTTAGTTAATGAGGAGAGATTATCTGGGTATTCCAATTCATGCATGGGATTTTGAATTTTTTCTATCTTGATGGCTGAATTTGGTATTTCTTGTCTATAATAACAGATTTTAGGCATTGCAAAGCAAGGCGGTTGCTCAAAGGGTTTGGGAAGAAGCTAGTAGATAGGGTGTGAAGGGTTCTGATAGGGATGAAGTCTATATTAACTAGATAGCATTTGGGGAAAAAAATTAAGGATGAAGAAGCAAAATATCAGAGGGAGAATAAAAAAGGGGATCGATGAATATCTATGAAGCCCCGACACGAGATACGATACGACACGATACGTGGATACGGGAAAATTTAGAAAATCAAGATACGATACGGCAGTGATACTTTAATAAAAAATTAAATTAAAAGTTAAAAATATAAAACATAAATATACATGTCACAAAAGGCCAGCCAAGTTAGTACTCGTGGTCAGCCAAGTTCCCTGACATGATTAATCATCGACAAAGCCGGTGGAAATTGTGCACTAATGACAACCCAAAAAAATAAGTGAGCATAGTTAAATGTCTTTTCCCCTCCTATTTTAAAATATACTTTTCTTCCTACGAACATGTCACAAAAGGATAAAAGAGTACCAACGAGGGGATTAGTCACTGTGTTCGGTAGTGGATACTCTGGTCTCGACCAAAAAAACAAGGATAAAAGAGTAAGTATCTAATTATTTTTTGATTTATAAAAAAAATATAAATTCTAGGATACTACCAGCTGGATACGTATCTGGTAAGTATCTAGTAAGTATCCGATAAGTATCTGGTTTTTTTATTTAAAAATAAATATAAATTTTAGGATCTTTCTCGAATACGTATCCGTAAGTATTCGACACGATATCGATTAATCGATCGACAATCGGAGACGTGCGTGGCTCATTTTGGAGTATCGGGGTTTCATAGATGAATATAATATCCTCGAACATTAGAGGGTAGGGAGACAATTCTAAAAGAAGAAGGTTGGATGAGATTATCAAATTATCTAATTTTGATCCTGTTTATCTCCAAGAAACTAAAAGGGAAGTTTTAAAAGATTATGTTTTTGATAATATGTGGGGTAGACAATTAATAGAATGGGCGGGTTTCCCTTATGACAATTAATATTATATCCATTAAGAAGAATATCATGGTTTGGTTTGGCATACCTGAGGTAGTAGCCACAGACAACAACATAACGTAGTTTGCCAAAAAAGGCTTCTGGCAACTCATGGTAGACCTCAGCATCAAGCATCGTTATACGTCGGTTAACACCTCCAGACGAACTCCCAAGCCGAGGCCACCAATAAAGTCATTTTCGCGTGGCTACAATGACAACTTGACGAAGCCAAGGGGAACTTGGCAGAATAATTGTCGTATGTGTTGTGGGCATATCGAACCACGCCACACTCTACGACGGGAGAATCTCCATTTCGATTTGTCAATGGAACTAAGTTCGTGATATGGTTGAAGTCGGGGAACTGAGCTAGAGGACTGAACATCCAAATCCTCTAGAGGTCAATGATCCACGAAGAACTCGACCTCGTAGAGGAATTCCGAAGTCAGACCGCCCTTGAAGAGGCTGTGATAAAATAGAGGATGGCAGCCTGGTTCGATCAATGCTAAAGTAGTCCCCAGGAAATTCGAAGTGGGTGACCACATCCTCCGAAGGGTTGACGTCGAGTTAAAAATGCGGCACATGGATAATTGACCCCCAATCGGGAAGGCCTGTACCGAGTAACCGCAGAAACTGGGAACGATGCCTATAAACTTGAACCCTTGAGTAAAGAACTGATTCACAAGACCTGGAACTTGGACAAACTGAGAAAGTAATATGTATAAGTACACATACAACACATGAAAGTCTGAACAAAATAAATGAATGATATTTTTTTTGCAAATGTCGCCTTTCACACTTCTTCGCTATTGTTTGCAGGTCGAAAAACCTAATTCCCAGGCCCGAGGATAAAACACCGGACCCGCCGAGAAGGAAAGCCTATCAGTAAAAAGGTGGAATGATTCTCTCTATTTAGGGACTTTAGAGGATGTTGCGAACCTCATGGGGTGAGTTCAATCCGGACCGAGTCCCGATAAACTTCATTATAGGTGTCTTTGGCCGAACTATGATTCTTGGAAAAGTTCACCAAAATTAACAGATATGATAATTAAAATATCGGCCAAAATTGGCGTAAAAGCACACATGGTAAAATGGAAAACAATGTGGTAATAAAATGAAAACCGGCCTGTTCCCAGCCGACCACCCAGGAAGGCTCGGATATGACACGCCTCCTAGCCGATCATCTGGGCTCCGAAGACGAAGACCGAAGTCCCTGCATCCTCATCACCGAAGCTTCCGTCGGCAACGCATCAAGGCCGACACACGGACCACCTCCCAATCAGAGGGCCGACGCCTCTAAAGGGCTCGGCCTCAGGCGGAAGCCCTGCTAGATATATTAGGCAAGCCCGAGACTCTCGCCTAAGATCTCGGGGCATTCATGTACCATTATGAGCATTTATGACGTATTGTAATATAAATATATGCCCAAGAGGCCAATGAAAGGGGACGAATATTTTACTTCTCACATACTACATTCTGTGTTCTTGCTAAACCCTACTCAAGGGAATAGTGAGGAACATTGGCGCCCACCGTGGGGCCCGGTAGAACTTCCCCACCCCACGTCAGAACAGCAAGCCCTACTTCACCATGGTAGGAACCAGAGCTAACGGTGGTGCTTCCACAAGCACCACGGATCCCAGGATTCTTGAGTTGATGGAAGCAGTGAGAACAACCGGGAGCGAGAATGCGAGAACAAGCACGGAGGAACGAAGAGCAGACTCTTCGCGCTCAGGCGCTGGAAGCCAGGGAGGCTCGGCTCCACGAACAGCTGGTCGCCCTCCAGAACAACAGAACGGAGGTCGTCCGACCGCCCCTGAGGGCGTTTCAGCCATTTACAGGAGAGATCGAGGCGGTGCCCATTCCCCCCCGGTTTCGAGAGCCTGCCATTGGAACTTACGATGGGACGGGAGATCCCCAGAGTCACGTTGACGCTTTTCAGACCCAGATGATGATCAGTGGGGGTAATGACGCCATCTGCTGCAAGATGTTCGCAGGTACGCTGACCGATGTCGCTCTCAAGTGGTTCAAGGGGTTAGCCGCGCGATCCATCAATGGCTTTGAGGACCTCGCCAGCCGCTTCGTCCAACAATTCTCTGCCAATAAGAAGAAGCTCATCCACCCGGGAGATTTGTTCGATCTCAGGCAGGGACCGACAGAGCCGCTGAAGAAGTACTTGGAGCGTTTCAACAAAATCACAGTACAGGTTGAAGACCCGGACGAGAAGTTTTTCGTGACAGCTTTCATGAAGGGCCTCCGAAACGGGACCTTTAGTGAAGCACTGTCTATCACCACTCCCAGGAACATGGACGAGGTCAGAGCGAGAGCAGACAAGCACATCGAAGCCGAGGACACTGCCGCTTCCAAGGACGCCAGAGATGCTAGAGGACCCAGAAGGCCACAGTCGCCGCCAGAACGAGGAAGCCGACCCGAACCCTTCCTGGCCTCGGCCCGCCGAGACCGGGGAGGAAGAGCTCGCAACAGGAAGTCCCGCCCCAATCCAGAGAGCACTTACACTCCGCTCAGGGTCCGACCATCTGCCATTCTGAACGACGGTCTCGCCGACGGAACCATCACCAGGCCGGCTCCATTCGTCGGCACCATGGGTAAGTATCCTGAAGCTTATTGCAGGTTCCACAGGACGGAGGGTCACACCACCGACGATTGCTGGACTTTGAAGCAGCAGATCGAACAGCTCATCCAGCGAGGATTTCTGAAGAAGTTCGTACTCTCGGATGAACAAAAGAAGAGGCGGGCGGAAAGCCCATGGAGAAGACAACCCCCCAAGAGGGGAGGACCAAGGAAGGAGTCGCAGCAGAAGGACGGCCATGAAGTAGCTGACCGGGGAGTAGTCAACACTATCTCAGGCGGATTCTCTGGTGGAGGCCCCTCATCCTCGGCCAGGAAGAAGTACGCCCGATCCATCATGTCGGTCTCCGCAAGCACTGCCGAAGATCCAGTCCGGTCTACCCGCCGATCTCTTTTGACATCACAGATTTCAATGGAGTCCAGCCCCATTCCGATGACCCAATCGTGATATGCGTCACCACCGGCGGATACAAAGTGGCGAGTACTTGTAGATGGGGAAGCTCCGCCAACGTGATGTATTGGAAGTGCTTCAAAGAGCTCTGCCGCAGAGGAGCTGTTGAAGAGTTACCAGTACACTTGTCGGTTTTGCAGAGTAACAGTGTGGAGGTCCGAGGCTACCGGATCGAACGACCTTGGCCAAGGAGAATCGATTAAAGCGATGGTCTTTGAGGTACATGGTGGTGAACGCAAAGTCTTCTTACAACATAATTGTGGCGTGCCCACTCTAAACGCCTAATGGCCGCTTATCTCTTACCTCACACCGCCTCAAATACCCCCGCCCAACGGGGAAGTCGGAACGAGTGAAGAGGCGATCGGGCAATGGCTCGCAAGTGTTACGCAAAGTGCCAAAGATCAAAGCGGCTCGGAAGGACCGAGAGCGGAAAAACAACCATTGCAGTTTCCTTGACTGGACCCGAGAATGTATGACCCAAATGAAAGAAGGAAAGAGGCCACGTCCACGTGTGATCTAAAAGAAGTTCGATAGGCCCAATGCAACATCAAAAGACAAAGATAGGGGACGAGACTCTCGGCGGGGTTGAAGACCAGCTCCTAAAGCTCCTCGCAGACAACGTCCACATATTTGCATGGTCTCCCAAGACATGCAGTATCGACCCAAATTTTATCTCGTCATAGATTATCACTAAACCCTTTCGCTCAACCCGTGGTCCCAAAGAAAAAGAAAACAGGGCAAGAAAAAGCAGAGGCCATAAAAGCGTAGGTAAAAGCTACTCTCGGCAGAGTTCATCCGGGAAGTGAAGTATCCAACATGGTCGGGCAAACCCCGTGACTTGTCAAGAAGTCCAACGGCAAGTGGAGGATGTGCATCGACTATCTGCACCTCAACAAGGCACGCCCAAAGGACGCGTATCCCCGCCGAGCATTGACGGCCTTGTCGACGGAGCATCTGGCTTCAAACTTCTCAGCTTCATGGACGCATACTCTGGTTATAACCAGATCAGGATGAGCCACACTGATGAAGAAAAGACTGCCTTCATGACCGGCCGTTCCAACTACTGTTACCAAGTAATGCCGTTCGGCTTGAAAAACGCCGGCGCAACTTACCAGCGACTGATGGACAGGATTTTCGAAGAGGAGATCGGCAAGACCATTGAAGTCTACGTCGATGATATGGTGGTGAAGTCTGGCACCAGATCCTAGATCATGTGACCAATCTGGCCAAGGTATTCAAGCTACTAGAAAAATACGATCTTCGACTCAACCCAGAAAAGTGCTCGTTCGGTGTCCAAGCAGGAGAGTTCCTGGGATACATCCTCTCTCATCGGGGTATTGAGGCCAACCCCTCCCAATGCCGAGCAATCATCAACGCCAGAAGCCCATCCACAGCTAAGGAGGTGCAGGTCCTAGCAGGCCAAATAGGGGCGCTTTCCCGATTCCTTGGGCGGTCGGCAGACAGAGTAAAGCCATTTTTTTTCACCGCCAGAAAATGCAAGCTTCAACCGTCGGAAGAATGTGAGCATGCACTCCAAAGCTCGAGCATAAGACTGCATCACCCCAATTCTCACAAAGATCAAGCAAGGTATACCTCTACTACTATATTTAGCTGTTTCCAAAGACGCTTGCAGTGCAGTTCTAGTACAGGAACAAGACGGATCCCAGTTGCCAATATACTACGTCGGTAGAATGTGGAGGGAGCAGAGTGATATACGAGAAAATAGAGAAAGCGCGCCACGCGATGCGTCCTCGCATGACAAGAAAACTCAGCAAGACTTCCAAAGCTACTCGGTGGTAGTGAAAACCGATTTGCCGATTCGCCAAGTCTTAGCAAAGCCAGATTTAGCCGGGAGAATGGTAGCATGGTCTATAGAATTATCGAGTTCGACATAAAGTATGTACCTGGGGCCCCATCAAAGCACAAAGCCCCTGGCGGATTTTGTGGCGAGTTGGTGGAGGCGAGCACGAGGTCGCGATGAAAGAGTCCACCTTTTGGACACTTTGCGTAGATGGATCCTCTAACACAGGGGAAGTGGTGCAGGATAACTTTAGAAGGACCGGATGGCATCCTCATCGAGCAATCTCTCGAGTTCAACTTCAAAGCTACAAACAACCAAAGTGAGTCACGAAGCACTAATCGCCGGATGACCACTGCGGCACCGACCTCGGCGTCAACACTGAAGGTGCGGAGCGACTCCTCCTAGTAACCTGGACAGTTACCAACGCCTTCAGCGCCAAAGATGAACTACTCAAAGCAAACATCGCAACAAGGTACAAGAACTTAAGTCTAAATTTACATCCTTTGAACTAACCCATGTCCCTGGGGACAAAATGGAAGGGCCGACATCTTGGCCAAACTAGCAAGATACTAAAAGCACGGCAACAACCACTCGGTGATACAGAATCACTCTCAGAACCCGGCTTAGTCAAAACACAGTCCTCTCAATTGAGGAGGAAACAGAGAGGTGGATGACCAATATAATTGCTTATTTGCAGGGAGAAGCAGATTGCAGATTGCAAGAAAAGGAGGGTGAAAAATTAGAGAAGATGGCGCTAAGTACATTCTCATTGAGGCCGAACTATTCAAGAGGGATTCTCCAGCCGCTCCTCAAATGCCCGGGTGGTGAGAAAGTGAAAAAGTCTTGAAAGAAATCCACGAAGGAGTGTGCAAAGAGCCCACATAGGAGGACAAGCCCTTGCAAAGCAAAAACCCTTAGAGCGGCTATTATTGGCCGAGCCTCAAAAAGGACGCCATAGAATATGTGAAAAAGTGTGACAAGTGCGGCGCCATGCCGCCATCCCAAGAGCTCCACCAACCAACCTTCAGCTATAGTCTCCCATGGCCGTTCATTCGTATGGGAGTTGATATCCTTGGTCCATTCGCTCCATCGCAGGACAGTCGATACTTGCTCGTGGCCATCGACTACTTCTCCAAATGGATAGAGGCCGAGCCCGTAACCACCATCTCGCGCAGAGGGTGAAGAAATTCATTGGCAAAGACTCATCCGCGCCGCGGTATTCCGGCCTACCATAGTAACGCACAATGGCACTCGGTTCGCCTCGGACTCGATGAGCGAACTCTGCAGAAAATGGAACATCTACCAAGCCTTCACCTCGGCCGAGCACCCCTGGACCAACGGGCAAAGCCGAGGCTGCAAACAAAGTCATACCGAACGGACTCAAAAAGAAACTCGATGAATCCAAAGGAGGATGGGGTGAGGAGTTACCACTGCGTGCTATGGTCGTACAACACCACTCCGCAGCCTTCCACTCGGAGGCCCTCTTTCGGTTGGTATACGGCAGCGACACCCTCATCCCATAGAGGTGTCTTTGGAACCTAGCCCAAGGCGAGCTTTCCGAAATGATCCCGGATGAAGCCTCCTCGGGGCAAACTTAGACTTGATAGAGGAAGTAAGAGAGGCGGCAAAGGTGAAGGAGCAAGCGGCAAAACAATGAGCAAAGAAGGAAATACAACTCGAAATCGCCAAGGACTTTCAGAGCAAAGCGACCTAGTACTCAGAAGATCTAGCCGTGTCGGCGCCACAGGCAAATTATCAGCAAACTGGGAAGGTCCGTTCAGAGTAAAAGAAGTCATCGGTCAAGGAGCCTTCAAGTTGGAAAAGTTAGATGGGGGCAAGATCCCGAGGTCACGAACGCAGCCCAACCTCGGTTTTACTACGATTGAAATCAAGCTACTAATCATCGGTTCTCATCATCACCCATCACTCACTTCATGTAACATTTGTATGTGGCACTATAAAATCCCCAAATGTACTTCATCTTCATTATGAATAAAGAGAACCGATTTTCAAAGCATTTTCAAAGCAACAATTATTTTCTCCAAGCAAAGCAACACAACAAATCTAATTCGAAGGTCAAAACAAGAATGCGCCACAATAACAAAGTCCCGATAGGCAAGGACCGAAGCAGCGTCTCGATGTTGCCTCGGGCGATGAAGACTAAAGTCCGACAGTGAGGCGGGGCCGACGAGCAACGTCCCCCTTGGGCACACCGGTCGGTTCGGCGTGGGCCTTCGCTCACCGAAACCGAAATGGAGCTTACATCGCATAGGCTAAAGTAATCGCCGCCGACGCCAACACGCTTCGGTGCGATGTAAGAGCTCTTCGAAGTGTGCGGCGATGCTAAGCGCTCGCCGACGGATCAACGTGTCCGGCATCGAGAAGAGCCCATTAAACCTAAGACCCGACGGTTGTAGATCGCCTAGAGCCGACATACAGCCTCGGGCACCAACAAGCCGCGCAAACAAAACCTGTAAACTAACACCGAGGTAAAACAAGGCGCGCCCGATTAAAAAGCGCACCACCCGTAAACTAAAACCGAAGTAATACGAGACGCTATAACTAAAAAGCGCACCAACCGGAAAAATAAACCGAGGTAATATGAAACAATCGGTGGCGGTTGCAATCAAAGAAGCGCAAAAACAGGTTGAGCAAAGTAAACATAATAAACAATCAAAGGAAAGCAAGGAGAAATTATACAAGGGCCCAACGGCAATACATCCAAAAAGTCGTAATAAAAACAAAGGTAATTCGAATCCATAAAAAAAAAAAATTGTTTTGCCACAAGATTTTGTCTTTGTGGCGGGAGAGAAACTAGGAAGCGAGGAGGAGGATCTTCGCCATGGACATCACCGTCCGCCAAAATTCGCCCCACCTCGGCATCGGACAACAAACTCATCAACTTTGCCAAAATCGACCAAGGCGCCATCGCCACACTCCCGGCGACCTCTTGGCGGCCTCTTCATCAACAAGCTCGCCATTCACGACAACCTTGTCGTGGATCAAGCCGCCCATGTCGACTTCAGAAATATGGCCTCAACCGATCCAAATACCGTTAAAGCCATTGCCGAAACTTTCAAAGAACAGAGGCCTTCACCTCGTCAATAGCAAAGAACCAAGTCCCCGCTTACAGGCAAGTTGGGAAACAAGTCCCAAATTCCTTTGAGCACTCTGTCATTGCAAGTTAGCGATTTCGGCATGTGCGCCTCCAACTCTTTGCCCACTTTCTCCAAGGACTCCCAACTTCTTCTTCTCGGCGATCAACTCGGACACCTTCTCCTCGAGCCGTCGTTTCTCCAGTCCCACTTAACCAACTCTTGTTCCAAACGGCTCTTTTCAACCTTACAGCCTCCAACTCCCCTCGGCTTTCTTCCAAGCCGCCTCTTTCGACCAACGCCGGCAGCAGTTTTGTTAAAAGCATCATCGCAAGGTGAGCAAGCACCGAGGCATAATGGCCATAGGTCTTCACCGCCACCAACGTTCTTCGAATCCCCGAGTGGCCACCTTCTCCACATCGCCGCACCAAAGAAGAAGATTGAGAAACAGAATTCAAAGGATACGGAATCAAAGGTTGGACCGAATAGGCTCGTCAGCAGTCCGTCGGCCCTCTTCCCAAGACTTCAAAGACGCCTTCCAAGAAGTATCAATAACCCCTCCCCACAGCTGCGGCAAACCGATCTCAACAAAGAAGACTAATTGGCCGCCTCTTCGCAGCGGGATTCTCCGGGAAGGGAGGAGGACGAGGACTACTTGTACCTTGAGCATTCGTTGCACCTTCCAACACCAGAGGCGATTGCAAAACCTTCGTCGGACTCTTAGTAACAAGAGAGCCTCGACCAGAAGAGGGACTCGGCTCCAAAATCGGTGAGGAGAAGGCTCTGAGGCGCCGCGCTTCTTCTTACGCCTCTCCCGATACTTCTTGCGTTCAGCAACGCTAAGGGTAGACATCCCAAAACCACCTGAAAGGAGAAGCAATTGTCAAAAAAAAAAACGGGGGAAGTATGCCCGAGAGAATTACTTAAATAGTCAATCAACGATTCGGCGTCATCCACTAAGCCCAACAACAGGGAAGATTTCAGCATACCCGAGGACTTAACCCAGCCATCTAGCCGATCCACCTCTGCCTTTTCAACCGAACTCAGCACCCTTCTCTCAACATAAAACTTATCCTTAGGGTGCCTCGTCCAACTCAAAGGAAACTGTTCGTCACCAACCTCGTCAGCCAGCAATAAGGGACACTTCGGCCCCGGAGACAAACGGAACCAGTAATGCTTAAAATGCTTGTAACTACTTTTGTACAAATCCATAAGAGGACGGCGCTGATGATTGCATAAAGACACCCACCTTACTGGGTCCTTCACCGACGAGCGGAAGAAGTACAAAAACTTGCAGGCCGAGACCTCCTCCCAAGGCACTCACAAAGGATCTCGAAGGCCCTCATATGGGCCCACCCGTTGGGATGCAGCTGGGTCGGAGCCACATGAAGCATCTTCAACACCTAGCTTCCTCCAAGGAGACAGGACTAGCCGTGGCCGCTCCCTTATCCACAGGGTGACATAGCATCTGCCGAACGCCAACAAGGGAGGCCTCGGTGCGGAGCTCGAGCACGAGTCAAGCACCTCTTGATCTACCCAAGAAATCCCTCACTCCCGGATCGTTCGCTAGGACTCTCATCTTCGGCCATGACAGATAAATCACCGGCCCCTGCGGAATCGGAAGGGGAACCATCGTTATAAAGGTCGCCTACTTCCCTTACCACTCGGCGAACATCTGCAAGAATGAACAATACCCACATTTGAGGAAGCAAAGACGGTTGGGATTAAGACACCTATACTCGTGAGGTCACCTCACTCTCACTATCACTACTTATTTCAACTATCGAGACCATCTCTATTTTGCAGAAACAAACGCAAAGCAAATACAAATCTGACCCAAGAGAAGCGAGTAAAAGAAAATAAGAAAAGAAAAGCCACAAAGCAAGAGGATAATGCGAGGAACCACGTACCTTAAAGAAGGAAATTGGAGTAGCCACAAACACCACCAAAGGGAGAGAAAGGCACGAGAGGAGCACTGGAGAGGAGAAATGCAAAGACAATAGCAGAAACAAAGAGGAAAAGAAACAGAAAGGAAATTAGGCGAAGAGACACGAAGTGTAAGACCCTTTCGGAGCAAAGACGATCCAACGGCTAAAAAACCCACCAATAAAATCAACGGTGGAGATTCGAAACGGTTCAAATCCCAGGCGACACGTGTCCTGCCCCCAATGGAGCACTTAGAAGACGCGACAGTTCCCAAGAACGTCATGATAACACCTCCCGCCAAAAATCAAATCAATCAAGTGCCACGTCACATCGCGTCAATCAATAGGTATCGGCCACGGGGCCGTCGTCCAAAGAGAAGGCGGAAGAACCGCAATGCCATCGGCTAAGAATAAGTTCGGAGAACAGAAAGATGTGATCGGTCGCAGACAAAAAGAGAAGTCGGACAACCGGAGAACAACAATAAAAGGGAAGGTTTCCGTACTAATTAAGTCTGTTTATTTTCAATACAACATTGCATTACATTTGATACGCAAAATTACATTACATTTGATAAGCAACATTACATTACATTACAATGACAGCACAAATCCAAAATCATCACAAGAGAATGAGCTACTAATATACACTGGGTGACGACACCCCTTTTTTGCAGGTACCACCAAACTTTGAAGTATCTCCTGACGAGCTTCCTGGCCTGCTTGCTGCATCCGATGTTCTGAATCGGCCCAGGAAGCAGAAACAGAGGGCGACCCCCCCTCTCGCACCAAAGGCAACACCAAGGCCCACTCGAGGATTGCCAGCCAATTATGACGAGACTCCGGACCAAGCGGCTGAGGTGTCACCTTCCATGAACGGTCGGCGGAATGCTCCGGCCGATCGCTCTTTGAGTCTTCTGAACAACTCCAAAGATTCGAGGTAAAGCCACCGCAAAAAGAAAAAAGAGCCAGAGTTCACGAAGATCAATAACCCCCGCTTTGAGCCTCTTGACAACCCCCACGCACCTGCGATAGATGGGGTTGTTCAAAAGACTCAAAGGAGGGGACGAAATCTCACCATAGGAGAGCATGTGCAACCAAGCCGTGGACAGCCAAAGCAACAAGAAACCCCTATTTATACAAGGGAAGAGCAAAAACTCCTAGGAGTTATGATTATGGCGTAACGTGAAAACCCATGGAGTCAAACCGACCAAGTCAAAGAAAACGCACTTACGAGGAGGCAAAGAAACCCACGCGAGTCAAACCGACCGGGTCAAAGGGAGCACAAAACCCACACGGGACTGGAACCCAAGACGCTAAAGGCAAACGAGGCCAAATCACCTTAACGCACGGGATGAGGGACTACGGGAACCGAGGATAAATCAAGGATACTTAGAACGCCTTCGCACAAAGTGCTCGCCGCTCGAGGGACTGTGTTCCCAGCCGACCACCCAGGAAGGCTCGGATATGACACGCCTCCTAGCCGATCATCTGGGCTCCGAAGACGAAGACCGAAGTCCCTGCATCCTCATCACCGAAGCTTCCATCGGCAACGCATCAAGGCCGACACACGTACCACCTCCCAATCAGAGGGCCGACGCCTCTAAAGGGCTCGGCCTCAGGCGGAAGCCCTGCTAGATATATTAGGCAAGCCCGAGAATCTCGCCTAAGATCTCGGGGCATTCATGTACCATTATGAGCATTTATGACGTATTGTAATATAAATATATGCCCAAGAGGCCAATGAAAGGGGACGAATATTTTACTTCTCACATACTACATTTTGTGTTCTTGCTAAACCCTACTCAAGGGAATAGTGAGGAACACGGCCTAAAAGCGTGCGGGGTAAAAGAAAAACCAGCGTTAATTAAACATACCCTGAATATGGCGGGGCCATCAAGTTCTTATTTTAATTAAAAGACGACCCCATAATAAAACTGAGGCTGCCATTACACTCATGTATTTCACTTTCCCTCTGTGTTGTCTTCTTTTCTTTCTTTTACAATAGAACTTTGCATCATTTTCTTTCAACTTTGTATAAGTGCTTCTATTTTATTGGTGATTTTCATCCAACCCTACATGATACCCAAGTGTTTCACTTTCTAATTTTGTTGTCTTCTTTTTCTTTCTTTTATAGCATTTACTCCTGCGAGAACTCCAGCCACATTAACAATAGAATCCCCCCACCATCTTCTTTCAAACGTGTTTATAGTCCTCGAGATCTTACCGCTGATTTTAGTTTTTGTATTTGAGGTGCTTAATTTAACACATGACTTGAATAAAAGTAGTTCATTTTTATACTAACGAAAAACAAAAAGCGATCATTATACTTTTGGCTTAAATAAGCTAAAATATAGCTATTTGAGTTCTGCAAAGGAACTTCAGACACATTTACAATAGAATCCATCATCATCTTTTTTCAACTTTGTCGTCCAACCCTACATGATACCCTACCCCACAAGTTTCACTTTCTAATTTTGTTGTCTTCTTCGTAGTCATGCAACGACATTTATTGACATTTACTCCTGCGGAAATTTCAGTCACATTTACAAGAAATATAGAATCCCATCTTCTTTCAACTTTGTTTAGGTGCTTCTATTTTATTGGCGCTTTTCAACCAACTTTGCATAATACTCATGCTTTCACTTTATATTTGTGTTGACTTCTTTATTGTGGTCATTTCGCACCAAAATGTATAACACACATATTTAAATTGGTGTTTATATTTTTATCTTTATTTTAGAGTTGAGTACCGCGTTGTAGCATTTACAGTAGAACCCCCCCCCCCCCTCACATCATCTTCTTTCAACTTTATTTATAATTCCTGAGATCTTGCTGATTTTAATTTTGCATTTGAGGTGATTAATTGAACATGACTTGATTAAAACTAGTTGATTATTATACTAATAAAAACAAAAGTAACATTTTACTATTGAAGAGTTGCTTCTTTGTCTTTAACATATAATGTGCATAGATACTTTTTATAGTTACGTTTGATAAATATGGATTACGTTATTAAAATTCTTTAGATATTTTCTTTCTATTATCTATGCATGTTTTTCAACGCCTTTGTTCAATTTTTTTATATTTATAATATTATTATTTAATTTATATAGTTATTATTTAATTTTTATTCACAATTATTAGACTATATATATTTTACAAATCAACATCGTTGGTCCACTGACATAAGCTATCCCAGGACACGGGGGTCAAGTCGGTCCTCCTGAGCTCAATTCCCGCAGTTGATAAACTCGGTGTCGGCCACTGCGAAATTTTCTCTTGAATACGAGTGGCATAAGTCTTTCGTTGAAAATATTGGGACACTTCGTATTATAACATATGTTCTATTCCAATTATATCCCTATGTTTTGTTGGTTGACACTAGAAACTACAAATAAAATAATATTAAATTTATATATGTACTTTATAATATATTATATTATAATATTATATATATATATATATATATATATATATATATATATATATATATATATATATATATATATATATATATATATATATAACTAAATATAATATAACATATGTTCAATTCCAATATATCCTTATGGTTGACACTAGAAGCTACAAATAAAATAATATAACATAATATTATATAAATATATATAATTAAATATAATATAACCTATGTTCTATTCCAATTATATCCTTATGTTTCGTCATTTGACAATAGAAACTACAAATAAAATAATAGTTAATTTATATATCCACATTATAATATATATATATATATATATATATATATATATATATATATATATATATATATATATATATATATATATATATATATATATATATATATATATATATATATATATATAGTAACGTATGTTCTATTTCAATTATATTCTTATGTTTCATTGGTTGACACTAGAAACTACAAATAAAATAATTTTTATTTATATATACAATTTAGCCGACCCCCGTGTATTAAGCCTACTAGATAAAAAATGAGGAGCTCCATTAGCTTCTTTTACTTTATATATATATATATATATAGGGCCGGCCCTATGCCCGTGCAGGCTGTGCGACCGCACAGGGCCCAAGCCCAATATCAATTTTTTGGGGCCTCCAATTTATTTTTAGACTTAACATTATATTATATAAAACTAGTAACATACCCGTGCATCCGCACGGGTTAATCGCGTTACGTGGTACAATTAGTGTTCAAACCAAAATTAAAATTTTAAAAGTTCAGTGTTCTAAAAACATAGGTAGAACAACAAAAAAAACGTAATAGTATTATTGCTGTGGGACAAAATCAGAAGTTTCTAAAAATAAAAGCTCTTAAAAAGTTGAATATTTAAATTATGATTAGTTAAAAATTACAATTAAAATGATAAGTAGTAGAATAGTTGTCAAATTGTTTTGCAAGTTTGAGTAACCAATAGATTAAATAAATAGCAATTTTGTACAAATAAAAAATGAAATCCTAACACAAACATCTAAGTTTTAATATCTACTCTGATGTTTTAACAATTTCTTTCGCCGTCTCTCCTTAGCATCCTCACGAATAGACATTCTGGAAGATTTTGAATTTCAAAGCTTAATTTCTCTGTGATACTAAGGTTGCTATCCTTTTCATATTTGTACCATCCCATTGTAATTCTCCCATTTTTGTTTCGGTGTGTCGTAATAAGATCGCAAACATATTCCACATTATTGTCAACATCAACCAAAATAATACTTTTAAGCAATTTTGAAATAAAACATTTTCGAATTTGTTGTGGGAAGTGCTAAAATAAAAAATAGAAATTGTGAATGAATAAATATAATATCATGAACATTTTCTAGTTAAGTGGAAAAGGTATTACAAAAATAAAACACAATTGAGATTGGAAAATTTAAACTTACCATAACACTTGATCCTTTATTAGTTTTCTTTGAGACTTAAGTGTCCAATTGAAGGTCAATTCCCTTAGGAGGCATATTAATAGTTGAATCTGATGATTTCGAAGAATCAGGTTTACATCAAGTTTGACATAACGAATGTTTCTCAAAAAGACAATAAGCAATATATATTATGTAGAATCACTCGATTAAATTAGTTTGATGATGATCAACTATCAAGCAATAACAAATATCGAAGAAAAATAAATAAGATTACTAAAATCAAAGGCTTCTAGTAAAACAAAAAAACAATTGTTCAAGTTTTTCAATCATGATGTCATTTCTTTATCTGTAATTCTACATAGAACAAATGTAATCAAAGTATACTAAGCCATTACTTTTATCCCTTCAAACTTATGATTGTGAATAGATAAAGATAAATAATAAATATAGTCACGTATAATTAATAAATAAAAGGAACATAATTTTTTTAAATGTCAAATAATTCAGATTTAAAAAAAAAGACATTAAAAGGGATATAGAACCTTATGATTAAATATTTATATAAATCCATCGATATGGTTAAGTACATCAAATTAAAAATGAATATATATATATATATATATAGGTTTTTGATTAAGTACATCACATCATTATCAATGTTGCAACCTTCAATCCTTGATCCCAACTGAACAGGTGTAGGTTTTTGATTTCTTATGTCAAATGAAGAGGTGTTAAGCATGATAGAGGAAACATGAAATGTTTGATCCCAACTGAACAACCTGAAGAATAACTCAATAATATAATTATAATTATATTATATTAAAGTAAGAAATAAAGGTTGCAAACATCCTTGCACCTCCTTCTACAACAAATAAATTGTCAGTCGTATATTAACTCAATTAGTGTATTTGTGATTTGTCTACTTCTAAGCTACTTACTTAAAGGCATAGACACAGCATCATCATGCCTTGATCATAAAAGATGTAGTGGTGGACATGAAAAAGGCAAGGCCAAAGGGAAATTGAGAAGAAATCTGAGTAGAAAAACAAATATAAATTACAATAAGAAATGACATGAAAAATGCAGACTACATATAATAAGTTAATTCATTGTCTCTTAAAGAATTGATTTGTTGTTACCTTTATTTTTGGGATACACGGTGTTAATATGAACATTGATATCATGGCATAGGATCTTAATCCTATTCAGAAGAAAAGTCAAAATACCAGTTAGTCAACCCTAGGGCCATTAATTAACTTAACTTTGCAAACCTGCACAATGAAGATAACATTTGGAAGAAAAAAAAATGTCTATGCATTCATTTTGGGGGGAATAATTTCAAATCTATGACAGTAGGACAGAATATATTAATACACTTTACTGTCTTTGATATTAGCATTATGAAACAGTTAACATCAATATTGTTTTGCCTTGAAAAAAAATAGTTCAGGTCAATCACATGATCACAGGTTGCCAAGCAATCTAAAGCTTTATATTCTTGTAGATAGAGCAAGAAGCAATGATAAATCAGCCATCACAGTTTCTCTCTGTTTAAATAAACTAACAAATAAAATGATTAGATTTATTTGTTAGAGAATAGTGGAAGACATTATGACTACATTGTATGATCACCTCAGTTCTTATTTAAGATTCATCACTGTTATGGTTTTAAAGCCAAATTTAGTGCTCAAGTTTCTGATGGACAAAAAGATTCATCAACAAAAATAAGTTTTATCTAGCAAATGAAACTTAATGGGTCCAAATTTTTGAAACAATGATTTCAATCCTATAAAAGAAAACATAAATAAGCATATGTCATACTAAGTAGAAGGAGAATCTACAGAAGCAACTATAAAGTGAAATGAAGAAGCCCAAAATGCAAAAAAGCATCGGGTAAGTAGGTAACCAAGAGAAAGAAAGGCAAAAAGAAGACCCCAAAAGGAAAAGGAAAAGTAAAGCTAAAATTAGAAAATGTGACAATCAGCATAAGGCAAGATTACTAAGTCCTATACTTTTTTAAGTATTGTAACTTACCTCTCACTAACTACTTTAATAAGCTTAACTACTTAAGTAGACTCCAATTTGGGTTCATAAGTGTCAGACGACATTGACAAAGACTGCAAGCAACATTACAAAATGAAATAAGTATAGCAAAATATATTGAGCAGCAATATCAGAAATTGCAAATCACAAAAACTAAAACATTGAGGAAGTCAAGAATTGAAATATACTATTTGAGAAAATACTATAGTGGATTATTCCCATGAGTAAGAGTTCTTAACTTATAGACATGAAGCCTGTTAGATATATGGGAATAAAACATCAGTTCTTGAGTTTCCTGTTGCCTAGCTCTAGGAATAAAATATCATGAAACTTGTTTCATAACTGCAAATATGTCAAATGCAAATCACCATTAGCATTAGGAAACACATAAAAATCCGATATTCATTAAAAGGTTAAAAGAAATTAAAGAATCATTTTCTACTACATGCATCAAGCATTATATTATAAGGACTTCCCCTCAATAACAGTTCAACAAACCGCAAGAGCTAAAAGAGCAAAGTTTATAAAATCTAAGCATGTAAATTATTGATAAACCCCAAATAGAAATGTGTGATTTAAAAGCTCCTACATGCACAAATGAGAATACATAGTGAGATGAAGCTGCATACTGAAATGGGTAAGATGAAGCACCTGAAATGGGTCAGGACTTGTGTTTCAATAGCAGAACTTCAAGTAACAAAGTATCAAAGACCACCCCTTTCCAGAATAGCTACATCCAAAGTTACATTTCAAATAATAGGTTCACATTTCAAACAACAATCCATTGTTGCTTCAAAGAAACCTCCCAACCTACCTCATAAAGGAAAAATTTGTTTTGGCCTAAAATGAGAGTAGGAGAAAAGCCATATTTCAAACAAACTATAAATGTTAACTTCACGACAAATCAAATAATTTGTAAATGAACATTTTGCCCTTACTTGTCTCCATAGTGATATCTTTGTTCCATAGTGATACCCTACTTCTCGAGCTTATCTTTCAACATATATTACTGAATGTACACCACATAAAAATAAGAAGCAACCCAATGAGTTGCAACCCCAAACAAATGAAAAGGAAAACAAAAGAGGTCAAGTTCTTGGACCCCAAAAATTAAAATATGGAAACAGGGTAAATTTATTAGAAGAAAAACAAATTAATGCAAGGTAAATTTATTAGAAAAACAAATTATTAGTGATCTAGATCCTCAAAGAAAATAAAGTCTGCACAACAAAGTTTCACCTCAAAGTCCATGAATCTTAGCAGCAGACATTTGGTTGCAGAGAGCTTGTCAAGGTGTTCACCGACTCGGGTAAATAACAAACTTTACTGCCTTCTTAAACAGTTGCACAACAAACCCATATAAATATGAAACAACCATGAATTAGTAACTAAAATATACAAAGAAACATCCAATTTTTGAAACATGAACATATCAAGTATAATTCCAATAAAAATTTACTGAAACTTCTATTAGGTTTATCATCTACACACGAACCAATTAATGGTACTACAACTACTAATCCCTCAACAAAAATTCACAGATGTACTTCTAGTGGCTTGAGTCTACTACATTGTTTTTTACCAAGTTACAGAAATGATTATTAACTTGTAGAAAAGGAAAGCAACTTGAACCAAATATTAAGTGAGAAAAAAAAAAGAGATCAAAAGGCCAAAATTAGTAAAATAACATGTGCATTGGGTAGATAAAGAAATATAGAAAAGGTTGTTAACAAAAAGAAAAAAAAATACTTGAGCAACATAAGCGTAAAGGTGAAACAATCATGGTGAAATTTGGAATATGAACAATAGTTAATTTCAATATATCCAAAAATCAGAAAGAACAAAAAGTGAGTATAACCAAAATTCCTACCTCCTTCTATATTCTTTAATAGTGAGCCAAAATATCTATTGAAACATTTTATCAAACACGTTCTACTCAACTAATAACATACACAAAATATAAAAGATACAATACCAAATACAAAAACAGCAATCATAACATACCAAATGACAATGCTTGAGTGATTAAATAGTGATTAGGAGTTGGAACCTTAATAGTACAAAAACCCTAATTTTCATATTTCACAAACACAAATCAGAATCAACAATGAAAGATGAAAAAAATATAATACCATGATCAAAGAGAACCACAACCATTATAATCTTCAACCATGATCAAAGAATGTGTAAACCACAAATACCCCAAAAAACACAAAAGGTTTATTGTGTTAACATGAGTGTAAACATAGAAACGATTTCCTCATAACTACCCAAAGTTAACATAACTTCAAAACTGTAAAATGTATATTTTTTGAATCAAAATCCCCCAACCCCAGACATCATACAAACATGAAACAAAAACATTAACTTGTTACAGTAGAAAAATCTGAAGATAGGAGAAAACACAAAACCTAAGAATACAAAAAGCATAAGAACACCAAAAACTAAGAGAAGAAAGTGAATCACATGTTTAAAAATTACCTCAAGTTAGGGTTTGTTCGATTTGAAGATGATGGGGTTTCGATTTGAACAGAGGAATCGAAACCACAAAACCTATGAAAATCAAAACAAACAAAAATCAGTTCTGGATGATTCCTGCAACTTTGGTGTAGAAGATGAGGGTTTTAGGGTTTGTGTGAGAGAAGAGTGAGAAGATTGAAGTTTCAGAGGAGAAAAGAGTAAGAAGAAGAAGAGAGGTTTGAGAGTGAGAAGAAGATGAGTAGCGACAGAGAGAAGTGAGAGAGTAAACGAAGAAAACCAATTTTACATTGGGTGGTGAGTCAATTAATTGAGTCAATTTTACCCCTAAAAAAGCCAAGTGTCCAATTTGCCAAATGACCCAATAAGTAATTCAGATGTGGTCTTTTTGTATAAATCTAGTGTAGACTAGTGTAGATACAATGACAAGGAGTATCGATATTCTGTTGTAGTCCAGCGGTTGCCTTTTGTTACTTTGTCAACTAAGACGTGGGTTCGATATGGCGTCAACCATTTTGTTGTTTTTGCAACAATATTCATTTGATATAAAAAAGCTATTTAATTGGCAGCAGCAAGAATCGAACATTGCCGCTAAGGCCACAACTGTTTAAACTTACCACTATGCTACATCGCAAGTTTGACATTTTTTGTAATATTACTTTATTATATTCAAAGAAAGTATACCTTTTAGTATTATTCCTTTTCTCTTAATTTTATTTATTTATTTATTTCTGGAATTAATACTCCTTACATATTTCTAACTTTACTTAAGGTGGATATTCCTAAAATGCAATTCATTTTAAATAAAATCATTTCAAAATTTAGGGCCCCTCATAAGAATTAAATATATAATATTCGAACCTATCACACTTTGTTCACTTAATAGTTTTATATATTACCTTTCATTTCAATAAAAAAGACCGTAATACAGATTCTTTACCAATTTTTGGTACGCTCCAGGGTTATCATTTTTTTTTATTATAAAAATATACCACTTTTCTTATAAAGATAAACTCAATGCATTAGTTATACCAAATTTAAAGTTGTTTTGAGATGTTATTTAAAGTTTAAATAAAATAGTTTTAGATTTTGGTGATTCATTTAATAAAAGTATAAAGGGCCCCATTTTTAAAAAAACTGCATGGCCTCCAATTTGTTTGGGATGGCTCTATATATATATATATATATATATATATATATATATATATATATATAATATATATAAAGTGTATGAATATATATTTAATATTATTTTATTTGTACTTCTATTGTTACCAAATTAGTCCTTACTTTATGTTTCGTTGGTTGACACTAAAAACTACAAATAAATAATATTTAATTTATATATACACTTTTAATATATTATAATATAAGTTAACATATGTTCTATTCCAATTATATCCTTATGTTTCGTTGTTTAACACTAGAAAGTACAAATAAAATAATACTAAATTTATATATCCACTTTATAATATAATATAATATATTTGTATATGTATATAATGTAACGTATGTTCTATTTCAATTATATCATTATGTTTCCTTGGTTGACACAAGAAACTACAAATAAAATAATTTTTATTTATATATACAATTTACCCGACCCACGTGTATTAAACCTAGTAGATAAAAAATCAGGAGCATGGAAAACCCTAAAGCTCGCTACATTAGCTTCTTTTACTTTTTTATATATATATATATATATATATATATATATATATATATATATATATATATATATATATATATATATATATATATATACACTTTTATTTTATGTTATATTATATTATAAAGTGTATGATATATATTTAAAAGGTTTTTTCTTCCATACCCCTCTAGAGTTGAGTGGGTATGATACCTTCTAAGCAAAACACTCAAGGACACCTTTTTTTTTCTATTTAAATATTTTAAAATAAAATTAAATATTGAATCAATTTTGTCTATTTTGCCTAGAGGTATCATACCCACCCAACTCTGAATGGGTATGGGAGTAATCACCTATTTAAAATTATTTTATTTGTACTTCTATTGTTACCAATCCAGCCCTTACCTTATGTTTCGTTAGTTGACAGTAGAAACTACAAATAAAATAATATTAAATTTATATATACACTTTATAATATATATATATATATATATATATATATATAATTAAATATAATATAACATATATATTATTCCAATTTTATATTTATATATATATACACATGTCATATAATATAAAATACACATAATAATATTATATATTGACAATGTATTTTATAAAAGTGTTAAATATGTTTTTAGTCCTTATAAAATATGAAGTTATGATATTTGGTATCAAGAAAAATTTTCTTAAACATTTGCCCTCTACTTATATTCTTGTTTTATTTTTGTTCATGTCATTAAGTTAGTGAATGTCACGTTGGCACATCACACATTATTTTTTAATGACTAGGAAGCCAACTCACTTGCCAAGTCATATTTTATTTTAATTTTTTAAAACTTTTTTATTAATTATTAACTAGTTAGTTTTTGAGAAAATTGCTTTCGGAGTCCTTTAAGATATTTTCGTATACTGGGTTGGTCTTTTAAGTTTTTTTTTTCCTCGTAGGTCCTTTAACTCTTACCTTCGACACTTTTTACAGTTTCCATTTCATAAATTCTTACAACTCTTACGGATATTACGTGGATTTCCTATTTCATCTTCTTCCTCTTACTCTTAAATCCGATGGACATTGCGTACCAGGTAATCAGAAAAAATCTCCTTCCTCTTCTTCCTCTTCGTCCAATTATCTCCTTATGTTTCATTGGTTGACACTTGAAACTACAAATAGAATAATATTAAATTTAGCATATCTTAATACGTTACATATTTTTTTTGTTTTTTGGAGAATAGTTAAAAAAACAGTACTCTGCTAGGGTTAATACTACTATATGACGACAGCAAGCAGCGATCTGGAAACAACACCGGAGGAGAAGGACCTCAAGGAGGCACGAAGCTCGAAGAAAGTCAAAGGTGGAGATCACTCCTTCACCACTGACTCAACACATGTAGTTTGCTATAGGGATGTGCCCTATGGGGAGCCTGATCACGAAACTGTGGGCTCACATCGATCCTTTAAGGATACGGTTCTGGGTAGGAACAATGATATGGAGATGGCGGATGGTAAGATGGGAGTGGAAGACATGGAAGAGGAGGAAGATGATGAGGGAGAGTTTGTAGAGCCTGGTAGAAGTATCATCATTGATGAGAAGAAGTGGGGAAAGTATGAATGTCCTTCTTTTTCCTTATCTAAGAAAGAGGAAAGAAGGATACAAAAGCTATGGAAGGGGGGTCTGATAGTTAAGTTGTTGGGGAGAAAGATCGGTTTCAAGGCTCTAGAGACTCATCTGAAGTAATTATGGGTGTTAAACGGTGTTAGTACGCTTCTGGATCTGGGTAATGAGTTTTTCCTTGTCACTTTCAACAGTGAAAAGGATCGAACATATGAGATGGAAGAACGTCCTTGGTTAATATACGATCATTACTTGATTGTTAGGGAATGGACGCCCAATTTCCTACCTACGAGGGCATCGGTGAACGTTGTGACAATGTGGATACGATTCCCTGAGTTGCCTATTGAATACTATGATTCTAGTTTTCTACACTATGTGGGGAACAGAATTGGACGAACAGTTACCGTGGAAAAGAACACCGCGCTCAAGGAACAGGGAAAATATGCTAGGTTGTGTGTGGAGGTTGACTTAAGCAAACCTTGTTAGCGGTTTTTGAAGTTCAAGGCATCCGCTACAAAGTGGAATATGAGGGTCTGCATTTTCTGTGTTTGAATTGTGGACGGTTTGGCCATTACAAGGAGGGGTTTCCAGATAAGACTGAGGTTGAGGAGGCGAGCGGCTCAAGGAAGGAAGGTGCTGGAAATGGTAATGGTAATGTAGAAGTGAGTTGGACTGTTGTTCAGAAGCCTCGGAGGTTCCGACAAGGTAAGGAGGCTCCGGTGAACAGTGGTGGCCGGAATACAGAGCAAGGGAGGCCGAATAATCAGAGATCCCGGTTTAATGCACTTAATGGTAATGATGTTGAATTGGAGGAAGGGCGTGATTTGCGTAAACCACGGGCTCACAATAAGGAGAATAATAATGATGGAGTTATTTTTGTGAAACTAAAAGAGACATTCATTTATGTCAAAAGCAAGAGCCAAGCAGGAAAAGAAAAGAATACAGCTAAAAAAGGAAACGTTGTAACCAATGGGCAGCGCGTGAATATGGTCGACCCTAGCATGACGTCAAGTCGGGTAATGGTTACGGAAAATAATGGGGCATTGAATGATAGGTATGAGGATGCGCCAAAAATTGTCAAAGAATATATGATGTGACTCAATCATGTGGAACCCACGAGCAATAACAATAGATCTTTGGAGAGAGAAAGGAGAGGAAACATGGGTATCAATGTGGTAAATGAAGGAGTTATGACATTGCAGCGGGTCCACCCAAACAACAAAAATGTATCAGCCATGGCTAGTGGGTTGGTCCATGTGGGGTAGGCCACCTGATAATATATTAAATGCACCTCCCTCTTCAACTATACACCATGATCTTAGTATGCAAGAGGGGGGCGATTTTCAGTATCCTCGGGATGGCAATACCTCCGGATATGAGGATTCTGATATGGAATATGTGGAAGAAACACCCAACATGGTGGTTAGTGGAGACATGAGGGTAGAGACGCCCATGACTAAACTTGTTTAATGATTGTACAATCAAAAAATTTGGCATAGAATGTTTGTGGTGCTGCCAACACGAACTAGTTGTGTAATGTTAAGCAGTTTGTGGAATTGCATCATCCTTATATCTTGATAATTATGGAAACTATATGTGAACTAGTAGACTTAGAAGAACTTGTGGTTTAAAGGCCTTCAGTGGCCTCACATACTCTCAAGGAAAAGGTTTCACAGGAGGCATTATTGTTGCTTGGAAGGAGAATTTTGTTTCGATCCAAGTAACATTCAGTTTATTCATGTCAAAGTTTCTATTGATAGTGAGGATGATTTCTCCATCGCACTTGGAGATCTGTAGGAGCAGGGGCCCACTTCTGTCAAGCACAAAACAAAAATTTAAATTAAGTCTTTTATTTCTTTAAAGGGTAAAATATTCATTGAATACAACTAATTAGGAAGGATGTCGTGGGGTGATAATACCTTCCACACGCATAACCGACTCCCGAACCCACATCTGGTCTCAAGGACCCTTATCCATTCAATAGGGATTTTTCAATATTTGCCCTTAAACTAAACTTTGGTGGCGGCTTCATTTTTTAACCTTTGAGGAATCCTCACCCGGATTTTTCGGTCGCTACACTCTGTAATGCCTTTGGTGATCGGGTGGAGGATGAAGAAAGTGTCAGAGATATGGTAAATGTTTTTTACAGAAACTTGTTCACTACAACAGATAGTGTGACCGCTTGGACTGGCCCTAGGTATTCTTATCCTAGTGTTGATGAACATTTATTGTGCGAGTTGGCAACTCCCGTAAGTGACATGGAAACAAAGAATGTTGTATTCAGCATGAATGCTTGGAAGACTCCTGGTCCGGATGGTTTTCCTGCTGGTTTTTGTCAACAATCTTAGGAAGTGGTAGCCCGTAGTGTGTGTGATTTTTTCCGAGATGTGTGGAATGACCCTACCATGATTAAGAGGGTAAACGTCACTGATATTTGTTTGATTCTGAAGATTGACAAACCAGAGTTTGTGGACCAATTCAGACCGATATCTCTTTGCAATACTATTTACAAGATAGTAAGAAAAGTGATGGTGAGCAGGTTGATAGGTATTATCCCTATAGTACTATCCCCATATCAAACAGGTTTTGTGTCGGGAAGGAGCATTCATGAAAATATTGCGGTGGCCCAGGAGATGGCTCATAATATGATGAAGATGCGAGGAAAGATAGTTTTATTTGCTATCAAGGTGGACTTATCGAAAGCGTATGATAAGCTCAATTGGAATTTCATTTCACATACTTTGGTTGAAATAGGCATCTCGGAACATCTCATTGACATTACCATGTGCTTTGTCACTAGTGTGAGCACCAATGTCAAGTGGAATGGTGGTCATGCAAATTATTTCAAATCTCAGAGAGGTATTAGACAAGGTTTCGAATTTGTTTGTTATGTGCATCGACAAGCTTACGCATTTGATTGCGCAACAAGTGGACAATGGAAGGGCCTGAGGGCGGAAATAAATGGTCCAGTTATTACCCATCTAATGTTTGCTTTATGATCTCCTTCTCTTTGGCCAGACTACAGAGGAACATATGTTGTGTGTTAAGAATGTGTTACCTGTGTTTTGTGGAATGTCAAGTCAGCAAGTTAGCAGTGCCAAGACAAGTGTTATGTTTTTGAAGAATGGCAGTAGGCAGGTTTGAGACAAGCTGGTAAGCTTGTTTGGTTTTTGGGAAGTAGCAGATTTGGGCAAGTATCTTGGTGTTCCATTGCTAGGAAGAGCACCTAAGAAAGAAGATTACCAGTATCTTATTGATAAGGTGAAGAAGAAGCTTTCTTCATGGAAATCAAAGCAAATCCTTTTCTAGTAGAGCCACGTTAGCAAAATCGGTTAGCTATGTCGTTGTATACTATGATGTCAGCTTCAATACCAAAAAAAGGTGTTCTTATGGAGATTCAGAAGGTCCAACGAGCTTTCCTTTGGGGGGATGAAGACAATAGCAGGAGGGTCCATGCGGCTAACTGGGATACAGTGACTAAGCCAAAGAGTATTGGAGGACTGGGATTACGTAGATTGGTTAATGTAAATGCAGTGTGCCTCATGAAGCTAGGGTGGCGGTTGAACATTGATGATAAGGCTTTGTGGTGTGATGTGTTTAGAGGTAAATATTCTCGTGGGGATGAGATGAGAAAGTTTGGCCAGGCTAAAGGTAGTGATTCGTCCTTGTGGAAGGCTTTGATGGCCTTGTTGGATAACTTCAGCAGGTTTGAGTTTTGTGTTATGGGCGATGAAAGGAATACTCAACTTTTTGCCGATTGCTGGATTGGCCCAGGAATCCGGCTATCTGATCATGTGCAGGTGAGTCTTGAGGGCCTGCAAAATGTAACTGTCAGTAGCATTGTTAACAAACATGGAGGTTGGGATTTGGCGGGTCTCTTAAGTTGGATTCCCCATCATTTAGTGGAGAAAATTAAGGCAATTCTTCCTCCTAAGGATGACTATAGTGAAGATACTAGGATCTGGCCTGGAGATAATCAAGGGCATTTTACTATTAAGAGTGTCTATTGGATGTTGTCTAATTTTCAAGAAGATAGTTCGAAGTTTTTGTGGAGAAGGTTTGGAAACTGAAGGTTATTGAGAGAGCCAAACACTTTTTTTGGCTCATGGTTCACGATAGAGTCTTGACAAATGATCGTAAAAATAGAATGGATCTGGGAGCAGCCTCGTGTGACCTCTCACTACAAGAAAATCGCTGATTTGCCACGGACATTTCCGTGGCAAATGCACAAATTTCCGTGGCAAAACAACATTTGCCGCGGATTTGCCATGGACAAAAATTGGTGGCAAAAACGCCGTCGCGAATCGCTTGCCACGGAAATGTCCGTGGCAAATGTTTCCGTCGCAAACTGCGGCAAATTTTTCCCGCCGCAAACTGCGGCAAATTTTTTGTCGCGAAGTCCGTGGCAAATTTTCGCCGCAAGTCCGCAAGGCAAATCCGTCGCAAATTTAAAAAAAAAATTAAAAATAAATGGAGCAAGAGTTTCCTACTACTCCAACTTCTTCACAAATTGGGTTATCTTTCAATTCTAACAAAGAAGGATACAAAGTTATAATGTTCCATTACATCAAAAAATATATAAACAATGGAATGAAAGCTTGCTGGGAGGTGAATGAATACAAATTTAGTAGTGGAACTAGAACCTACTTATAAAGAAAATTGGAGCAATAGGGAATCTTTGCTTAAACTTCAAAGACCCCTTATTGATCTATCTCATTTGTTTCTCCTATAGACCTTATTTTTGACTCTCATTGAGCATTCCTCTTCTAAGAACAAGAAATTTTTGTACAGATTATTCACACCTATTCTATACATATGTGACATGTTTTGCAATATATATATATATATATATATATTTTCTGG
The DNA here is from genome assembly GCA_020916435.1 of Oxytropis ochrocephala. NCBI lineage: Eukaryota > Viridiplantae > Streptophyta > Magnoliopsida > Fabales > Fabaceae > Oxytropis > Oxytropis ochrocephala. The sequence continues at coordinate 81,129,902 of CM037091.1, forward strand.
CTCTAACAAGAACATTTCGGACTCAAAATTATAGCTCATCGGACTCAAGTTGTGAAGAGATCTGTTTCCACACCTCCGTGATGTAAAGCATCCCTAGGCATTGTCACTGGATACAATGCAAAAACCTTAGTTTCCTATCTTCAAGGTGACATTCAAAATGTTAAGTTGTTGACAATACTTAGTGGAACCATATGCATTAAAAGTAACCCACAGATCCGAGGATGATATTGGCGGTTGGCTTCCACTAGTATTTTCTTCTCGTTATTCTTATACTTGAAATAACATTTATTCACTAGCTAATCCTAATTATTAGGTCATTGATGATTAAGAAGTCACATGTGCATAAATCGTTACAAATTTCATTGATTTCCCATCATATAAAAGAAATGTCACCCGTCATTTTGGTGGGTCATGAGATTCGAAATGCACATCATTCAAAATTATCATGGAAATGAATTATGATAGTTCCTACTTACAAGGGAGTTCCTTACAAGCAAGTTATTGAATTTCTTTCTACCAAACCAAAATGCATGAATATGAATGTGCTTTGTGTTGAAAACAAGTAAAAGAAAAGATGAATCCTCAAAATAATTGACATACATACCTCAGAGCATTGAAAATGAAGGTTCATTCATATCATTCCATATGTAAAGTGAAGGAGTTGAACCAACAACAATTTTCATCCCTTTTCGGATGCACTGCATAAGACATTTACTCCATTCATCTCAAAATTCAAAACCCCTATTACCACCAAAGATCATTATCTAACAACAATTTTCTCAAAATTACTAAACCATACTATACTATATAGTACTAGTATATCCGAAATGCAATCTACAACAATTTTATTTATAAAAATTAGTATACCAAATAAGCTAATGCATTACACACCGAAATTACCTAAGCCGATGCATTATAGAGACAAAATCTAAACTGATGCTAAAGTTCCAAACAAGCACATAATGGAAATTATAAAAAGTAAAACAAAATAAAATGGTGGCAATCGTAAACCGAATCGACACAGAATAAAATTAAACAAAGAAACTAACAAAAACTTAAGCAAACCGAAAAAAACAAGATAACATGAATGCTTGTAAACACATGGTAATATGGCATGATCACATAAATATGAAGCTAACCTTATTGGATTGAGCTTTTTCTCAGAGTGATCCAAGCCACCAACCAAGAGCACAAATCTTAAGAACACACATAAATATTTGAAGTGCTTAAAAATATTAAAATTTTCAAAATTAGAAGAATATAGCAAGTATGTAACTTGTATGATAGTTACCTTGATCATGCCAACACCAGACCCAATATTAACAAGAAGATATGGATAGAGATCATTTTAGTCTAGTCCTTCTAAATTAACTAAAACCAAAGATGCAACCGCCCCAAGATACTACCTACTGAGAATGAGCCAATACTCCTTAATTGATGGTTGCAACTTGCAGCCAACACACCTTGCAGCATATCTACTATATTTTGGTAGATGCAGCCAACACTCCTTACTTGATGTTATACCTGCATGCACATTGAAATTGCAACGAAGCTATCACACCAAGAAACAATAAATAGATTAGTCCTATACAGCAATAATCACCACCTTCCAAAACCAAATTATAGACAGAACCACACAAGAGACATGTATGATACCATGAAAGAACCTCAAGGTGTAATCACCACACTACACTCTCAACACCATAGGGCCCGAACACCCCCAGAAATCATGACTGATACGTGACTCAAAACCTGACAAGGAAAAGCACCTAAGGAATTATCAAAACCACCTGATTTCTTCTACATCCTCACTCCTCAGTATGCATGCTGGTAGAAAAAAAAATGATGGCGATTATGTACTTTGATTTCATAAAATCACCAGAGACCACAAGGTCAATTATTGCCTAGTAATAGCTCTCCGAAAATTAGATATTCTCAAGTGGTTGAATCTCAAACATTCACAAACAAATAGTATTTACAAATTATGTAGTACACTAACGTATTCATAAGGATTTTATCAAACACTTTAAAGGCTTACCTTGAAAATTCAAGTAATTGCTCACCAATCCCCTGCTCTCACAATAATCATCAATAGCCCAATGATCCACCTACAAATGAAGATCATATTTACGCTTCAGAAAAATATTAGAGGAAAACCAGTACCAAAACGAGAGCAAGCTATTAATGAGAGTATTGGCTGAGAATGGGAATGAAATCTGAAAATCAACAACTTAAATTTCACCTTGCAAGTTAAGGAGCAATTTCTGACGGAAGAAGGAAATCAATTTATGATCAAGGGGCGTTGCTGTAACTACAAAATGTTGTAGTGGATCCAGGCATTGATCCAATAATGCTGCAAGTATCATAGAATCCAGCATGTTGACCTTAAGTGTAAAATTGAACATCAATGAGAAAGTAATCAAGTTTTTTAACCCAAAAAAAGGAAGTGATCAAATAGTTTATAATCTCATATTTGAAATGTATAACATTAATCTTGACACGACACTTCATAGGCAAAGCAGACTTTACACCATGGTTTTGTGTGATTCAACACCCATTTAACAAAAATGGAGTAAAGAAGTCATCATGCGACCTTTGAGAAGGAGCCCTTTGTAATAACCTCATGTTGCATCCTATTCCAAAGAAGGATTCCCATATCGCAAATAGAAGTAAATTATCAATTTTGCATACTATATACTATTAAAAAGTGAGGAAGTAATGCCTAAAAATATATCATAACATTTTTATTACCAAAAACAGAGCTATATTAAGAACTAAATTCCTAGAAATTCAAATCACAAGCACAAATCTACAAAACAAACAAAGTGAATCATTCGAGGTAATACGCTAGAAAAGCGGATGAGAGAATGTACTTCAAGTGCAACCAATAAAGGATGCCTATTCAAAAGTGCCAACCATTAGAACGCCAATAACAACTAGCATTTTGAAGGGAACGAGCATGTTTAATCTTCAAAAGCGATTTTGTAAGCCCTCTCTGCTTTGTTTGAAGCAAGCAAACTTGTTACTTAGTTTACTATATACACAAACTGCTTGGCGTAAAACCTTTTCGCAAAGCCTCCTCCATAACAAGAACAAAGATTTTCCGGTTGTCCTATGTTGTAAAGACCAGCGATGATGTACTCATAAACTTCAACATCCTGAACTATACCCACATTTTTGCATCTCCCGCGGACACTTAACAAAGTTCTACATTTGCCAAACCTAGAAAGACGCATAAGCAATATCTTATTCCATTGATATCTTACACCCTAATTTTCTTGCCTTCTTGTAAATCATCATAGCATCATAGGGTGGACCATAACTACATAATTGTTTGATGAAGGAGGTTATAGTCCCAGTAGGAGGCACAACTCCTTTCCTTAACATCTCATCAAACATCAATAGTGCATCCGCCACTTTCCTGGTTCTGATAAAAGCGGTAATCATTCTAGTATACGTATCAAGATTAGGTTCACAATTATCACTCAACATCCCATTATAATACTCCATACACTCACCGAAATTTCCAATAGAAATGAAATTGAAAATCATTGCATTGTAGATAGCAGTCTCGAAATCAGGAGAGAACCCTTCAGCTTCCATTTCCTTCATAATCCTCTCAATCTCATTCACCCTACCAAACTTAGACCAACCACCAACAACAACATTATAGGTAGTAACATTAAAAGCTATTTTCCCTTTCATTGAATTAAAAACAGAAGCTGCAGACCGACATGAGATCGTTTACAAGAGACACGACAAAAGCAAATTCAAAGCCTCAGTATCACGATTGAGGCCGAGATCATCTAAGTTTCCAAACACCTGAATTGCCTTAGACACATAACCAGCCCTAACAAAACTATCAACAACAAGAAACTTGATTTTTCTATTTGGAATGCTATTTTTCAATCAAATTCCAAGTCACAAACTAACCCATAAATCAATCAAAATACTGAAACACAGAATCACAAACTAACCCAGAAATCAATCAAAAATTGTTTAAATCAAAAATAAAATAAAATCAATGAGAAAATGAGATGTGTTACCTGATATAATAATTTTTAAACAGACCAGAATCTCTTCCTTTCTCTTTGATTTGAATCCCTCCACTTCTTTAATTCATTCATCAAGAATAGAGAAAAATCAAAATCACAAAAATCATGAAAATGAAATACAAAATGGAATTGACAATCAAACATAACTAAACATTGAATGAGAACAGAAAGCAACAGTACCTTGATTTCGAGCCTGAGAGGCTGCAAATGCGAGTAACAAACAAGAATAAAAAAAATGAGTCAGTTTCGCGGTTTCACAGTAGATCCCATTGAAATTGAAAACGTAAGAGCTAACTAAGCAAATTTAGAGCCTCGCATTTCAAGTTACAGATAGCAAAGAGTTTAACATCGCAAGAGTGAATGAAGAAAGAGAGAAATCGTGAAATCTAAGCAAATTCGGTTCAGATCTAAGGTTGTTAAGTATGCAGAAACGTTTGCTAAGCACAGAGGTGAGGGTGAGAGATGGGAGTGAGATCAGCGGAGATGAGAGTGAGATCGGCGGAGATGAGAGAGTGAGAGCGTGAGAGGTGTGAAAGGAAAGTGAGGTAGAGAGCGTTCTGATATTTAGGGATTTAGGGATCGTGGTATTTTATTTTCATCATTGGGTTGCCACGGACTTGCCACGGCATTTCCGTCGCAAATTTTTGGCCTTTCACATGTCCGTGGCAAATCCGTGGCAAACCCCAGCGGGAAACTTCGCGCCTCTTGCTTTTTATACATTGCCGTCGCAAGTCCGTGGCAAACGACTGACGAATTAATATCCGTCGCAAGTCCGTGGCAAACTACCGACGGAATAAAGTCTGTGGCAAATGTTGGTGGCTAAATCAGACTTTTCTTGTAGTGTCTGCGATGGTGTTGAATCCACCCTTCATGTTTTAAGTGATTGCCCGAATGCAGTTAATTTGTAGGCCAATTTGGTTACTGTTAGTAGGAGGGTGGAGTTCTTTGGTTTCGATTTGATCGATTGGATTCACATTAACTTAAATGAGGATGTTGGTTGTGTCAACGACTTGGATTGGGCGGCTGTTTGGGCAAATACTTGCCATGCTTTGTGGAGGTGGCGTAATTTGGAGGTGCATGACCCGGATTATAAGCGGCCATGGATGCCTTGACGTGAGGTTTTTTCTAACATAAGGTTCTATGCTGATACTATTTTGTTGTAGGTTGGGGATGGCAAGCGACCAAGACAAATCATTGAAATTGCTTGGAATCCACCTCAGTGTGTGGTTGGATCACGCTAAACACTGATGGTGCAACGAGTTTGGAGACTGGTAGGGCGGGTTGTGGAGGTCTGCTTAGAGGGCCTGATGGTAACTAGATCAATGGTTTTGCGAAGCAGCTTGGTCAATGCGATGCGTATGTTGAAGAGCTATGAGGAGTGTATGAAGGGTTGTTGCTAGCTGGGGAGAGTGGGTAACGACGGGTCAAATTGGAAGGCAATTTGGAAGTGGTGGCTTGGGTTTGCTCAGATCAGCTGACTGGTGGTAGGGAGGGTAACTCTCTCGTTCGACGGATCAGGAGCCTTATATATGTCAAATATTATGGAGTTGGAAGTTAGACACATTTATCGGGAAGCAAATGTGTGTGCTGATGCACTAGCTAGTATTAGTAGTAGGCTAAGTCAAGATATTGTTATCTTTGATAGAGCGCCACCCTCTGTGGTGCAGCTAGTTACTCACGATGTCTTAGAAGTTACTACTAAGCCCTATTTCAAGCCAAAAAAAAAATGAATACTAAATTATATATACTTTATTATAAAATTATATATATATATATATATATATATATATATATATATATATATATATAATAACATATGTTCTATTCCAATTATAATATAACATAAGTTCATTTTTAACATGTAAATCAAAAAAGCAATAAACACGAAAATTGGAAAAGTGAAACACGCACAGATAGGTCTCGAGTACAAGCCAAGGAGAAAGATCGCCATCTCGGGCATACCATCGATGCAGTCGAGAAAGGGACAGAGCGGAAGCGCGCTAATCAAATCCTATCTTTCAACTCTATCCCTTCTTGGTCCCAGGCGCTGGCTGGACCGCTGGACATACCTAAAAACGGACTGCAGACAGACAGATAAGAATTCTGCTATTACACAAAAAGTACTAGACTGGAAGGGGAAAGGGCACTCGAAGCAAAAGCGATTATTCGCATTCAACTTGAACAATTCTTGTGACAACAGACGGAATTCCTTCGTTCCCTTTCTCAAAGGCAATAGGATTCAATCGATTTCGAACAAAAAGGCACAAAATAAAGATAAAATCAAAAGGTTTACTCTTTACTCAAGTTCTCAGTAAAGGTCAAGCAACATTTCCTTGATACATTCTTCGTTTTTTCTGAATTATTTATCCAATTCACAATTACGACAGAAAAGAAAGGAACTTTCAACAGGCATGGACGGAAGTATACCCCTCCTTTTGAGGTTGAATGTCGGAAATCGTCTTCCCGGACATGAAAAAGGATCCGCTAGGCTGTCTGACCCAGTTCTATTATATAATAAATTTCTCTCACTTTCTTCTCTTAGCCCCGTTCGAGGGATAACCGTCGAAAGGTTTGAGATCACCCAGAAAGCACTTTTCATTTTGAAAACATACTTGGGTGAAAAGCATTTACTTAAAAATTAAGAACTGAATTTTTTGCAATGGATAGTTGTAATTTAGGAAAAAAAGAGAATCTGGGCTCTAAGAATCATCTCTTCTCCCCGCGAGGGAGTAGCCTTTGCCAAAGAAGCGCTAATTACTTGTTGCATTGCTCTGTCGAGGATGAGGAGCCTCTGACTGCCAGAACAGAACAAGGACCTTCTCTGATGAATACCAAAAAGAAATGAAAAGATATCGGGGTCGATAGTTGGCAAGGAACTTGATCCCCCCAAAACAAAAAAGGGGCAGCACAGGGTTCTATGGTCGGTCCGCGACCCCTGGATGCCGAAAGGGCGTCCCAGAAAGAGGGTGGGGAAAGAAGAGTGGGCATGTGGGCTTCTTTCGCGTGACTTTTTTTGATTTTTTGTGCTGGTTATGTGGATCTGGGACCTATGAACGGGCATACTCCCGAAACTAACAAAGAAAAAAGGCGAAAAATTTGGATAGGATCCAATAAGATGGATCTCCCCCTTTCAAAATCGGACGTGAGGGTTTCCTCTCATCCGGCTACCAAAAGACGTGGAGACCAGTTTCTCTCGTCAGCTCCTTACCGTCGGTTACCTTCACGTCACTTCTTTGAACTCGCTTAAGGAAATCCCGAGCTCCAACACTCGAAAATAGTAGCTACACAACAACAAGACAATGGGGCCTACAGACCCCCACGACTATTAATAAAACCCCAATTTAGGTTTAATGGTACATCCCAATAGGGGACGTCCATACTTGTTCAATTTATCTCTTTCAACTTGGATTCCGTGAGGCGGACCTTGGAAAGTTTTAACATAAGCAGTAGGGATTCGCAAATCCTCCAAACGTAGAGCGTGCAAAGCCTTGAACCCAAATACATTACCAACAATGGAGGTAAACATGTTAGTAACAGAACCTTCTTCAAAAAGGTCTAAGGGATAAGCTACATAAGCAATAAATTGACTTTCTTCTCCAGGAACTGGCTCGAAATGGTTATCCATTAAGCGGGAAAAATTTCAAATAAAGAAAAATTATGCCCTAAATTTTGCAAGAACGGACTAAGAGGGTCAACTACCCAGCTAATCTTCATACTTAAATACCGTTACTGTATAGCTAGGAAGCAATAACCGTAAACGGACCGGAACAATTGGGAAATATTCAAGTACCTAAAAGAGCCAGCTATATCCGAGTAATTATGTTAGAGTTAAGTCGTATAGCTTCTCATCTACTAACGAAAATTTGGGCCGGGTCCAATACGAATGAAAAGTTTTTAGAATTCGCATGAAGTCGATATGAATCGCTTTGCTACATTATTCCCTTCTGTAATTCGTGTATCGCCATTGCAGGTCTTCGAAGACCTGCAATCGTGTGAACGATGAACCGAGGATTTCTTTCGTTGGGCTTACGATAGCTGTCTAATGCGTCTTATTATCTTCATTCTAGTAGGTTGGGTAGCTTTTGCTATCTTTTTTTCCATTTGGATTTTTTATGCTCCTAATGTTTTGGGGCATCCCGACAATTATATACCTGCTAATCCGATGCCCACCCCGCCTCATATCGTGCCGGAATGGTATTTCCTACCGATCCATGCCATTCTTCGTAGTATACCTGACAAATCGGGATTGGGTGCCCAAAAGAATAATATGAGTAAAACGACAGCACCCAACAAGAATAGTAATAGAAGAAAGATAAAATAATTTATAAGGTCGAGCAAAAAGAAGCTGAAAATCAGACAAATATTAAAAGTGGCACATCCCCCGATACGTTCGGAAAGGGTTTGCGCTTTTCTTCTTCTTTTTTGATAACAGGTATAAATCTAAATGAATTTTTTCTCATAAAATAAAATGAAAGCTTTCCTCTCCCCCTCCTTTTTGATAGATATTTTTATTGATCAGTAATAGTAATTACACTAATTTCCAACTCCATTCTCTATCCTCCGAATCAATCGCTAATGTATAACCTTTGAAAAGCTTTCGAACTTCCCCTTTCCCGATCAATAGGCTGTTAGGGCTTTAGCCCAAGAACCCGATGCCCATTCAATAGAAGAAGTTGTTCGACCTTCGGAACCTGGTTATGAGATTCGTTGTTCGATCTTGAAGCACAAAAAATACAGATTCCAAAATCAATACTGTAATTAAGCAATCGTTTCTTTCGAATATCAGTTTCCAGTGCTTTGATAGAGAGTCACTTTCGGGTTGTAGGCTTAAGGATCTTGAATCAATTCCCTTTGCCAAAGAGCTAGTGGCAAGCGATTCGAGTCAAGTGTCAGTTAAAGAACCAATTGTCCATATTTTTGAATGCTTTGCTTCGGCTTTTCTTTTGGATTATGCCCTATGAGGCTATTATATATCGAGTTCAACTTATATTCGTTGACAACAATAGGAGAAAATTGATGTGCACAACTATTTTTTTGGGTAAATAGAAGGAAGGAAACCTCATTAAAACCAACTGATGTTAAAAAAAATATCAAGTAGGAAAAATAGTACCCTCCTGATTATATTAAAATAAAGAGAGAAAAAAGAAGACGGAAGAGGGCTAAGGGGCCGGGGACTAGACCAATACCCTTGGTAGGAAAAGAAATTAAAGTCAAAGTAATAATAGATAACCTTAACTTGAAGATCCTCTAAAATAATTCATCCTAAAAACAAAAGATAAGGGAGTTTAAAGGACTACATTACAATAACCAGATCAAAAAGAGACATAGATTGAATTTTCCTTTGAACGATTATTATATCCAATGACCAATTTCTTTTTTTGCCGCAATTTTTTCTTTTGGGTCTTGGACACAACCAACTTGAATTATCAGACAATGCAACTGTTGTATCGGTAGTCATAAGATCACCAACATCATCTGATACATCACCCCAAAGTTTTCTCAATAATCTCATATCAGATTCTACTACTAAATTAGAAGTAGCGGCATATTCTGAGTCATTTCGCATAGGATCAACATCATCTTCTAAAACATCACACCCAAAGCTTTCCTAATATTCTCATGTCAAATACTACCACTGGGTTAGAGGTAGCATCGGATTCGGAGGCATTTAGCGAATCTAGCATGGTAGTAGGAGGGTGAATGGAGGACTCAATGTTACCACGGCTAATAGTATCAGAGGCATGAGAAATCTGAACAACGTTGTGTTGAGATCATGCTTGTGTACCAAAGGTAGAATCATTATCCAGCTTCAAAGTGGGTTTCATAGATGTCTTCTGCATCTGCATAACCACAGACGACACTTGCTTACCCTTATCTGAAGCGAAGGAGTCTTGAACAAATTGGACAAAATCTGATTTTTTATTAGATTGCATGATCACATCTCAAATCTCTTTGGATGAAAAACCCACTTGTTGTCTATTCAAGTCTAAATGTTGGATGAAAAACCCACTTCTTCATATCCCACATAAATTAGAAAAACATATTCATCCATTTCCACTCATGCAGATTAGTTGTTAAATCAATATCTATCAGAACTCTGGCAAAGTGAATAAAGGTTCACTTTGAAGTGTCAGCATCCAAAGCAATTGGAACTCTTAAGCTACCACTAATTTCAAACAAAATATTAGGCTTCCAATACTCACAGGAAATATCATGTAGCCTAACCCAACATTGAGCAGTAGCCTGCTTTGATGATAAAGGATCAAATCGGGTGTCCAAGCTGAGAGGCACAACACACCAGGAAATAGCCCATATACGTTTCAGATCTTTAGTAAGCAGAGAAATTAAATTCAAAGAAACCATGGACCAATTCCAGAACTTAGAAATTTTTTACTGTAAATCTATAATTTTATAAGCTTATCTCCCTTAGATAAAATAAGTCTCCCATGTAAAATATTTTTGCAATCAGCAATACTAGCTCGACATTCATCATTTGAAGTCTTGATTGCCATAAAATCCCCCTTGATGCGCACAACTATGATTAAAGGGAAACACAAAACTGTGTATGCTTGAAACTTGAGGACCAATTTAGAAAGATAAATAACATAAAGGGTTAACTCTGCATAAAAAAGTAACTTCAAGGACTGAAAAAACTATTTTACTAAAAACAAATACCTGCAAATTTAAATAATCAAGGTTCTTAAAATGGCATAACTTGCTTCTTAAAATAACATGAATTGCTGCATATATATGAATTTAGTTTATAGCATCAACTTTATTTACCAAACGTTGGAATATTAAAGAGAGAAAACTCTATCTAAAGTGGGGGAGATGTGAGGGAAGAGGAAATGAATATGTTCCAACACTTATTATTCTCCTTTTTTAAAATTACAGAAATTTAGGTTGTAGTTTTTGCAGAAATGTAAAAATTTATAGAAATTTGGGTCGTGGATATAGATTTGGAGAAGAAGTTGAGACGTCTTTTTACTCTTTTGTTTGTTATTGTTTTATAGTTTTTTTGTGTTTTCCACCTGAGTTTTTCACTATGTGTTTTTATTGGGAAGAAGATGAGCATGTAGGTGGAAGACGATGGACATGGTGAAAGAGACGGATGTGTTTTTTTTGTTACCATGTTACTAGTGTGCGATTCCACCTTGGCCACACGACATTCCACTGTTGAGGATCTCACGACACACAGCACTACGCCTTTGCCGCCCGTATAGTTCTCCCCTCCAAATAGGTTTTTATTGCCACACCCAATATTCGAACATGAAACCTTGGGTGGGATCCGAGTCCAGTTACCACTTGGACTAATTCTTTTTAGTAGATAAATGTGTTTTTTAATAAATAAATAAATAAAAAGTCTCTTTTTATTATCAAAAATCGATAAGACTCTAATTATGAATTAGTGACCACATAGACATATTAAGTGGCATGTATGCATCATACAACCATATCACCCATGTTTCAACCACCCAACTTGTTTAGAATGGAGACTAAAAAAAGAGAGAAAACATTGTTACATTATATGACATAAAAGACCTAAATGGAAGAAAACCTTAAAGGACTAACCGAGTACAAGAAAACTAGTCCACATACTTGTGCTACACGCCGGAGAAACTAAAGTTGCAAACGAAGTAGAATGAAGGCAAAAATGTAAATATGTTTAATAAGAGTTAATGTGTATAATACTCAATTAGAGTCCAATTAGTCTCCCTTGAAATACTCTATCATAGACGATTACTTCCTAATCATTTTTAAATTGCCACATATATTAATTGGACTGCTAATGATCTTACTTTCTTTCTTAATTTAATAGACATATTTTTTGGAAACACCAATATAAGTATGTTTCTAATAAGTGTTGGCGTGAAATGGTCAAAATAAATAAGAAAACACAAATCATAATCATAATCATAAGTATATACATTCACAAGTTGTCCACATAGACGGTACACAGGCCTTAAAAAAAGCCACGAATTATTTCTGAAAAATACGTGGCGGCCAACTCAGCGTGTTGATCAATCTTAATGGTTCAGAATAATCACACACAATCTTAACAGCTGTAATTGACCAAAATTGCGGCTGGCATTTAAGGTTGATTTTGAAATCATGAAATAAATGTGATCCTAATATATTGGATCGAAATTTAATACCATCAAAGTAATTTTATAGCTTTTAAAAAAATCATCAAATTAACATTATATATGCAATTGACATATTTCCAATGAAATTTCTCATAGTACGTCGTTCTTATTTTTTTAAGTAAATATATTATGTGTACACATATCATTTTTTATATTTAATAAAATATAAATTTTGAATAAATATTATATATATATATATATATATATTTATATATATATGACCCGTGCACGGGTATACATTTTCTTTTAACTTAAAATGTGGTTTTTAATTTGTGGCCCCTCAATAGTTTAGTTTTGTGCTAAGTATTTAAAAAAAAAAAAACTTATTATGCTATACATATATATATATATATATATATATATATATATATATATATATATATATATCATTATATATAGGTTTATTTTAGGATTATTTAGTTTAGTCTGGTGGAGAAAAAGTTATAGTAGAAACATGTAAATCTCGTTTCAAAAAAACAGTTTACAAATGAATTAGTATGATCGAAAAGTCATCATGCAATACTCAATATACTATAAAGTATTTTTTGCAGGGAAAGAAATAGGTCGAATGAAGGAAACAATTTGTACTACTAATTATTCCTGTTAGTATGTTATATTTGCAATCTCAGGTAAGTGTATTTCCAAGGACTAACAAATTATACGGTTGAATTGGTCGACCGACCGTCAAATAGAAACTTTTTTCTTGTAAAATACCTGAAAACCTTGTTTACCATATTTCAACACGACATGGATATGTCTTGTCAAAAAATACTACATGGATATGAAAGTACCAGAGAAGAGAAGTGTGCAACTTTGGAATTGATCAAAGTGTAGAGCTTTGTTCATAAGTTTTGGCGGCATTGACGGGATTTTTTTTATCGGATGTCCTCGAAGGGTCGGGCATTGACGGGATTTGGTAGACTATATGTTCAAAGGATACGTACACAAACAAATATTGATAAGAATAGAGATTATTTTGACTCATGATAGGTAATTCCGAAGAAATCACACACCTTTCAAAGATGATCGAATATTCCTAAGAAACAGCACTTTTATATAATTTTTCTTGATTAGAAGTCGTGTTATTTAACTTATTTAATGCCTACTATATTTAATATTAGAGAAATATTTAAATTTTAATAATCATCGAATATTCATGATTAGGATTAGAATAGTGGCCTAATTGATTGCAATTATAATAGATTAAGTTTAGGTAAATTAAAAAAAAATCATCGTTATCCGTGCTTTTGGTACAATGAGGTCAATTACAATGAAATCTCGAGAAAGAGACTTATCAATTTGGAGCTACATTGCATAGCAATTCAAGAGAACATCGTATGATCTCTTATCATTTTTATCTTCATTCTCCAAGCTATTAAAATAGCTTTCTGATCATAAGCAAACATGCAAGCCTTTGTAATGAGATCCAAACTGTGTGCTTAGTTGGAGATCCATCATAATCCTTCGGGAAAGAACCACCTGAATCAATATTACATATGCTCCAATCCAAAAAAGAAATTATTGCATATGCTCCATCATAATCCGTACACCTCCATATATCATACTTATTAGTAAATTTGAAGTAATAAATAATAATATTGTGTAAAACAATTGTCTTAATTAGCAAACAAATTGCAAATGTAAGTCAGTGTGTACGATCACTATTTTATTAATAACTAGTAGGATACCCGTGCATACGCACGGGTACTGCCATATTCTTTTCATGAACGAACTTAGACATAATTTAAATAGTCTTGACAACATTGTTGCGCCCGAAAAAGTCCCTGAGGGGATCTTTCTTCGTTTACAACTTTTTTAAAACAATGAAGTCGCCACCAATATTTTTATAAGGAAATATTGAAGAAAACCTTTTTGGAAAGCGAATGGCCTTTTAGAAACCGGAAAATTTGGGTTCGGGGGTCGGTTAGGCATGGGGAAGGAATTAGCACCCCACATCTCCTTTCTATCGAAAGGGAACCTTTAATTAAACGTGTGGTTTTAAGTGTCGATTTGGAAAATACTTAAATTTGCCTCTTTATTGAAAAGGGAATGAGAAGACTTAATGAAAATTTTATTTTTTGGCGCTTGACGAGAGTTAGCCTCTCGCTCCTACGTATCTCCCGGTGCGATGGAGAATTCAAAGCTACGTAGTTCTTGTTTGTCCTGAAAAAGGTTTTTGTTTTTTTAATCTTTTTAGAGTTTTTCGCAAAGGGGTTGAGCGTTCGCGGTGACCAAACAACAACGGTTTAGAGTGGCCGCACTACTAACTCTTTTTGAAAATGAGATCATCACTAACAATCAAACGGCAACGGCGCGAGTGACTATTGATGACAATCGGTTTTTATTTTGATTATTGAAAAGGTTTTCGTGATTGAAGGGGCGTTTGTGAAGACCAAACAACAACGGTTTAGAGTGGCCACACTATTAGCTCCCACGGGAATGAAATTATCACCCACAATCAAACGGCAACGGCGCGAGTGATCATCAGTGACAATTAGTTTTGATTTTGATGTTTGAAAAGATTTGTTTTTGAAAAGTATTTTTGTTGGTGTGAATTGGAGAGAACGTCGTGATAACTTTGAGAAGGAATTCGCGATTGGATTGAGCGTTCGCGATGACCAAACAACAACGGTTTAGAGTGGTCATACTACTAACTCTTTCGAAAATGAAATTATCATTAACAACCAAACGGCAACGGCGCGAGTGATCATTAATGATAATTGGTTTTGTTTTAGGTTCAAGTGTTCGAATGAGTTAACTTGGAATGACTATTTTGAAAATGAATATTGAACATGATATGAGTAAAAGTGGATTTAGGTAGCCACACTTATAACTTAAATATTTATTCCTAGTTTAAAAATTAAACAAACCATCATAATAGTGATAACAAATGATAAACAAAAAGAGATATTATTAGATGATAACATGAGGTAAATAGTAACGATGATAATAGTAATAACAATAAATAATAATAAAAGTAAAAAAAAAAAAAAAGAAATAAACAAATGAAAAGAGGTGGGTGCTGAACAGAGATAAAGGGAGTGTAACTAGTATTTTTATTAAAAAAAAACGTGGGGTTTCGGATTAGTAACACTGGGGTGTTATTAGCAATCGGGTATTAAAACCACTTAAAAGAAAAAACGACAAAGACCTTCACACCCAAAGGCCTTAAACAACATCTTTGAAAATGACCTAAATCTATTTTCCCCTTCCTTAGCGTCGTTCTTCTTTCAGCAAGAGAGAGAGAGAGAGCTTTCAAGAGAGAGAAAGAAAGAAAACAAAACAGAGAAAGAAAGGGAAAGAAATCGAAAGAGAGAGAGAGGTACCACGAGAGAGAGAGAGAGCGAAGGTGAGGGAGAGCGGCTCGCCGGAGAGAGAGGCTGCGGGTTTGCGAACGAGAGACGGCGAGGACGGTGGTGGTTCCATGGTGGTGTTTCCGGCGGCGTGCGACGTAGAGAGAGAGAGAGATATACGAAAACGAGGGAGATAGAGGGCGAAGGAGAGAAACGAAGGTGCTGGGGCGACGGGGGTTCGCGACGGCTAGCGGTGGCGGTGGTGGTTTGGCGCGGCGGAGTCACGGCGACGGTGGGGGTTTCAGTAGCAGGTTCGTTTTTTGGTTTTTATGGTTTTCTTGCTCTTTGCTCTGTGTTTTTTTCTCTCTGCTGTGTTTGCTGTCTCTGGTTTTTCCTCCTCCCCTCTGATTTTTGTTTTTTTCCTTTGTGGTTCAGTGTCTGTGTTTAAGGTTTTTTTGTTGTTGTTGTTACTGTGTTTGTGTTGTGTATGTGCATCTGTGTGTATTGTTCTCCCCCCTCGTTTCAGTGTGTGTGTGTGTGTTGTATATAAGTGCAAGTTTGTATGGGTTAATGTACAATATAGTCAATTTTCTGTGAATCACTAATTTGTATTTGCTCAATGTGTTTCATGATTTGGTGTATAAAGGGATCTGTCAACAATTTTCCTTCTCCAAGGCTGCTGCTATATACAAAATTTGGTGGGTTCCCTCTGTTTGACTCTTTTGCTGATTGAGACTTGGCACTGTGTGCATTTGGGAAGCAAACTGGCCAGGAACTTGTTTGGGTGAAAGAAAAAGGAGCATGATGAAAGAGCATTAGAAGCTTAACTCAAAATAGGAAAAATGATGAAGGAGGAGGCTGCCCTTGTTTTGTTTTTTGCTGTGCAACGTCTGTGTATGTAGCTTAAAGCTACATCCTTTCTCTTTTGTAATTATTTTATCATGTCACTTGAAACTATTAATCTATCAATGTAAACAAGGTTGTTGATAAACCTACGGCTCTTTTGTCAATTAAAACCTTCTCTTTATATTATTGATTTTTGTTTTGGTTAAATATAACACGCAATTAATAATGACGCGTGTACCCGGTTAAAGTAACACGCATACCTTGCTAAAAATAATGCGTGTGTGCCTCAACATATATTTTGAGTCTTTTTCAACTACGAGAAAAATACTGTTAGAACCTCGCGTTCGCGAAAAGACAATTTTTATTTTGGATTAGTCGGACAAAATTGGGGTATTACAGCTGCCCCTCTTTATTTCACGTTTTGCCAAGAAATATGAATTGGACTTTTCATATTTGCTGGTAAAATGGAAATAAAGATATAGAAATAATACTAATTTTGTCCGCTTTAGAAAATTTCGAAATTTTTTTTTGTTATTTTCCTTTTGAGAATGGGGCTAACGCTCGTCGCATTAACGGGAAAGCAGTAAATTGGGAAAAGCAGTAAATTGGGAATTCGGAGGTTGCCTAAAAACCTTCTAACGGACTCTTGTCGAGTCCGAGCTTTGGGGGTGGCCTTTTCGAGCGGCCGATCAACATCAGGTCCGGAACTGATTTGATCAATGGATTTACGCTATGCCTTAGGCTGACACAACTAATCCGAAGGACTTAACGAAGTCTGATGGATCCATCGCGTGCTCGTACACGATGTTGTGATTTGTGGAAGGAGTTCACTAACTCTGTGGGAGTTCACTAACTCTGGGTTGATGGAGTTCACTAACTCTGGGTTGATGGAGTTTACTAACTCGGTGCTAATGGTGGTTTTCTAAAAATGAGATTTTGGGACTCTCTGGTCCGAAGTCACTTCCCTCTTGGATGGTGCATGAAATGCATGCACTTGGGCATTTGGATGCTCATGAATGCAATGATTGATTTATGCGCATTTGAAAGCGTAATGCACTACTGTCTGATGCCATGGAGTGACGAATGGTATGGATGATATGAGAATGATGAATGATATGAAGATGTTGTGTTCTTTTTATGTTCTGTCTTCGTAATTTTCTTCTTTTGCTTTTTTTGTTTATTCTGTTTGTTTTTTTTAAGCGACTTTCTTTTTTTACGCTTATTTGTTTTCTTGGCATTCTTTTTGTCAAGCTAAATCGATCTGCCGGAAGTTGTTCGGGACGATAATCACGCGAGGATTGCGACTTGGTTAAATCATGATCGCTTTTGCAATTTTATTCACTTGGGAAATCATTTCTTTCGTATTTTTCAAAGATTTCGTAATGATCTGTAATGCTCGAATGTGCACATGTTTTGTAATTCAATTTCATCAATCATAAAAGTTATTATTTTGAAAGAAAGCTGAATAGATGAAAGAAAGAGAGACACGAAAGGCACATATATGAAAGAAAAGTTGGACTTTTATTGATATAGAAATTGGGACGTGCGAGAAAGTCACGCCAATTGAAAGTACATTGCAATCTTTCTTTTAAACTAAAAATACAAGGAAAAGGAGCAGATCTCGTGATTTCATCTTCAAGGAACGGTGCCCACCGCCCATACTCATAACCCCGATCACCCCTTTATCCGAACCTTTGGGAATGCTTGATTGCCTTTTCTTTTCTCAAGCCCAAGTTTTTTCGACCCTAATTTTTGCTGGATCGCGCCTTTGCTGCGGGTTTTCAATCCACCGGTCGCTCTGATTTTGCCTAGCCGCCCTTTGCGGGTTTTCAACCTAGCGAGTGATTTTCTTGGCTTATCTTTCTCTTTTTCGTCTATTTTTCTAGGCATAATACTTCTTGACCACATCCGAAGCCATGGATTTGGGATCTCATCCCCGTCCATATTCGCGAATTAAAGCTCCTCCGAGAATGCCTTCTTCACCACATAAGGTCCTTCATATTTGGGAGCCCATTTTCCCTAGATGCATGCGGATCGGCAAGATCTGCTTGAGCACAAGATCTCCTTCTTGGAATTCACGAGGACGGACTTTCTTTTCAAAAGCCCTCCTCATCCTCTGTTGGTACAACTGTCCATGACACATTGCGGCCACCCGCTTTTCCTCAATGAGGTTCAACTGGTCAAGGCGGGACCGAACCCATTCCGCTTCATCAAGTTTTGTCTCCATTAACACCCACAGGGACGGTATTTCAACCTCAATGGGGAGGACTGCCTCTGACCCATAAACCAGTGAGTAAGGGGTTGCCCCTGTTGAGGTGCGTACTGAGGTTCTGTAACCATGCAGGGCAAAGGGGAGCATCTCATGCCAGTCATTATAGGTCACGACCATCTTCTGTATTATCCGCTTGATATTCTTGTTAGCCGCCTCAACTGCCCCATTCATCTTTGGGCGGTAGGGAGAAGAGTTGTGATGTTGTATCTTGAAGTCTTTACACAAATCCTTCATCATTCTGCTGTTCAAATTACTGCCATTGTCTGTGATAACTTTGTTTGGAAGGCCGTAGCGGCAAACCAAATCTTTCTTGATGAACTTAGCAATCACTGAGCTTGTTACATTGGGATAAGAAGCAGCCTCCACCCACTTAGTGAAGTAGTCAATGGCAACCAGAATGAAACGGTGGCCATTGGAAGCTTTGGGTTCAATGGGACCGATGATGTCCATGCCCCACATTGAGAATGGCCATGGTGCACTCAAGACATTCAGAGAAGTTGGGGTACATGGGTGTGATCTGCATAGATTTGACATTTATGACATCTTCTCACAAAATCAGAATGATCGATTCCATCCGCAAACCAGTATTCTCCACTCGTGGTTTTTCTAGCCATTGCGTGCCATTGGAATGAACCCCCAACGAGCCTTCATGAACATCTCGCATAATCTTTACTGATTCTTCTTCTGTTACACACCTGAGGAGTACCAAGTCATGGTTTCTCTTGTAGAGGATGTCTCCACTCAAGAAGAAACCTGTTGACAGCCTCCTGAGAGTTCTCTTGTCATTCTCTGTAGCCCCGGGAGGATACTCTATGTTTGTGATATACTGCTTGATGTCATGGTACCAAGGCTTACTATTTGATCCTCTTCGATCGCCATACAAACAGTTGATAAGCGTGTCGTCCCTCTGTCTTTGGATTTCTCGATCGTCAAACTTTTGTCACAGCTGACGTTGAACATAGATGACAAAGTTGCCAAGGCATCTGCCAACTGATTCTCGCCGCGGGGTATGTGCTGGAAAGTGATTTCCTCAAAGGGCTTGATTAATTCTCGAATGTAGTCACAGTAAGGAACCAAATCAGGATTTCTTGTTTCCCAGTCTCCTTTTACTTGATGGACAACTAGAGCTGAATCTCCGTACACGTCGAGCCTCTTGACTTTCCAATCGAGAGCTGCCTGGATACCCAGGATACACGCTTCATACTCTGCAATATTGTTTGTGACATAGAAGCTTAGTCTGGCAGTGAATGGTATGAAGCGGTTGTCTGGAGAGATCAACACTGCTCCGACCCCGTGCCCCCACATGTTAGAGGCACCGTCAAACAACACTCTCCACCTTTCATCATCTTGAGATTTCCCTTCGTCAAATAATGCCATAATGTCCTCATCTGGGAATTCACATTGCATTGATTGGTAATCCTCAACCGGTTGATGTGCCAGGTAATCTGCCAGTGTGCTACCTTTAATTGCCTTCTGGGTTACGTACACGAGGTCATACTCTGACAGAAGCATTTGCCAACGAGCAATTCTACCTGTGAGTGCAGGTTTCTCAAATATGTACTTGATTGGGTCCATTTTGGACACCAAACCGTAGTATGACTCAAAGATATATTGTCTCGGATCGATGTGCGGCCGTGCTAGAGCACAACAAGTCTTCTCCAATGGTGAATACCGTGTCTCACAGTCTGTGAACTTCTTGCTCAGGTAGTAGATCGCGTGTTCTTTCTTTCCTGACTCATCGTGTTGCCCCAGCACGCAGCCCATAGAATTGTCTAGTACGGTGAGGTATAGGATGAGAGGCCTGCCAGACACGGGTGGCATCAGGACGGGTGGATTTTGGAGGTACACCTTGATTTTCTCAAATGCTTCTTGACATTTATCATTCCACTTCATCTCTTGGTTTTTGCAGATTTGAAAATTGGTTCGCAAGTTGCGATCCAATCTGGAAGATGAATCGAGAAATGTAATTTAGTCTTCCCAGGAAACCACGAACTTCTTTCTCTATTTTAGGTGCTGGCATCTCCAGAATTGCTCGTACTTTGTCCGGGTCTACCTCAATTCCCTTTTGGCTAACAATGAAACCCAACAACTTCCCTGACCTAACCCCAAAGGTGCACTTGGCGGGGTTCAACCTGAGTTTGTACTTTTCGAGACGCCTCGAGCGGCCTGCGCAGTTAACCACGCGTGCTCTTCATCGGTATTTGATTTGGCGATCATGTCATCCACATAGACTTCAATCTCCTTATGCATCATGTCATGGAATAGGGTTACCATCGCCCTTTGGTAGGTTGCCCGGCATTCCTCAACCCGAAAGGCATGACCTTGTAATGAAGGTTCCCCAAAGAGTTATGAAGGTGGTTTCTCCATATCCTCGGAGCCATTTTGATCCGGTTATAGCTCGAATATCCATCCATGAAGGAGAACATCGAATCGCCGAGCTGATCTTGCCCACCAAAACGTCAATATGGGGTAGAGGGAAATCATCTTTAGGGCTTGCTCTGTTCAAGTCACGGTAGTCGACACACATTCGGACCTTTCCATCTTTCTTAGGGGACCGGAACAATGTTTGCTACCCACTCGAGGATATTTTGCCACGACTAAGAACCCCTGCATCAAACTGTTTCTTGACCTCATCCCTGATTTTCAAAGACATTTCAGGCTTCATCCGCCTTAACTTCTGTTTCACCGGGGGACATTCTGATTTCACCGGCAATCTATGCTCAACAATATCCGTGCTCAACCCTGGCATGTCCTGATAAGTCCATGTGAATACGTCAGCGTAGTCGAACAAGAGCTGAATCAACTTTTTGCGCTCTTTATCCTCCATTGCAGTACCAACCTTGACCTCTTTTCTGTCTTTCTCAGTACCTAGATTGATCATTTCTGTAGACTCCTCATGGGGTTCAATGACTTTTTCTTCTTGTTCTACCATTCTCATGATTTCTGGAGGAGTATCCCAATTATTCTCAACATCTTCCTCAGCTTGATTAACCGGGTAATCAAAGTCACAGTATGAGTTATGGGCATTATTATTTTCAGAGTTTATTTTTGATCTGCATTAGAATGGAGCGGCGAATAAAAACAAAGAAAAGACACACAAATAAGAGATGAAGACAGAAATTTTATTGAAAATTCAAAATAACACTTTATTGATTGATGAATTTTGACGAAAACATGTGTGCCCGAATGAAATATCCCAAGGCCTTCGGGCAGAGCGAGGATTTGCATTACAACGATAATTACTTTAAATTGAAAAATACGGGAAATCCATGATCTCCCGTTTTTGTACCTTTCTCCAAAGATCACAAAGAATGCACTGCACTCTACAAAGACGACCACTTGAGCTTGATCCTTCTTCAACCACATTAACTCAGTCGTGGTTCAAAGATACCAAATAGGTTGGAATTGCGAGGAATTTCAATCGGTCTCTGAAGCCTCCATTGCCTGATTGCAAGGTAGATACACTTTCTTCTTTCTCCTGGATTCCCACTTGGACCAAGTGTCTGTCTAGGAGATCTTGGAGGATTGGTTTAAAGCCTTCACATGCCCCGATGCAGCGAGGATTATCACAGCGCGTCTTTCCTAGCACACCCTTCTTTGATGACACCAAAACGGCATAATTCAAAGCATGGATAAAATTCAAAGGCATCTGAATGCAATCAACTTTTCTAACCAAACACTGACCCTCCTGATGGTCAACGGCATTAACAGCAGATCCTCCATGCCCTGACAACGGATTGGTGGCTACATTGGGTTGTTGAAATGATATGCTCTTCGTATCAAGTAATTCTTGCACCACATACTTGAATGCTTTACAATCCTCCACCACATGACCCATCGCCTGCAGAATGAAAGCGCGCAGTAGCATTTGCGTTGTACCCTCTGGGATAGGGAGGCTGATATGGCTTCATTTGACGAGTATTAATTATTTTGTTGGTGATGGGATAATTAAACAAGTCTGTGTAGGACATGGGAATGGGATCAAAGACAACAGGCTTCCTTTCATTATAGTTCGCATGCGATAGTTTGATTGAAAAGGTTGTGCGGTGGTGCACGAGAAGGAACTCGAATAGCTTGCGGTGGATTCTTTGTCGCGACGGACCACCGCTCCGATGATCGCATTAGTTTCACCTTCTTTCTTCTTATAAGACCCAAAAATGGCTTTTTCTCGATCGCGGGAGGTGTCGGGCCATGAGCTATTCTTCCGCTACGCATACCATTCTCTACTCTTTCCCCGGTGACCACCATCTCGTAGAGAAATTTGAGGCTACGCCGCCAACCAACCTATCATAATACACATTTGGAAGGGTGTCCATAAACATGTGGACCATTTCTTTGTCCAAGAGAGGGTTTTACTTGAGCAAATGAGGTTCCTCCATCTCTCGAGCGCACTCTTTGAACGACTCATTATCCCCTTGGACATGCATTGCGGTGAGTTCTATCTCGAGCCAAATCATTGTTATAATTGGTATTGACGCATGAAGGCATCCGCCATGTCTTTCCAAAGAGCGGATATTAGTTGGCTCTAATCGCATGTACCATCAAGGGAGCTCGGCTAAACTTTCTTGGAAGCAATGCATCATTAAGTTATCGCCACGGGCACGGGCGATCATCTTTCGCGAGCAAAGACATTGTCACATGACCGACCGGGCAAGTCGCCCCCCTCTGTATTTGTCAAAAGTTGGTGCTTTGAACTGGGGCGCAGGACTAGATCAGAACCAAGCACACTCATGAGCATTTCGGCTCGGGAAACCGCCTTCAATGACTTCTTAACCTTTCTTCTAGCATCTGATACTGACTTCTAGCCTCAGCAGGGTAATCCTGTGGGAAACCAACGGCGCCATAGTGAGGGTTATTCATTGATACCACTACCGAGTCATGTGTGGGTGAGCAATATTCTCGAGGATTGGGCCTCGTGCTTGTGGATGAACCATTATTGGTGAGTTGAAACCTGCCGGAGTTCCTGGAGCAATAGCAGGAATCGGGATCTGAATCTGGGCTTGATGCGTCCCCGTTCCAACTTCATTCACAACTGTGTCAGGCTGAGCGTGCCCCGCAGTTCCTGAAGGATTTCTTCCAGGGTTTGCATCAGCAGCAGGAGGCGTATAGCCTAGCGGGAGACCATAGAGAGGCCATTGCACAGCTTGAAGGGTTTGAGAGATCCCAGACCCAGGAAGGGGAAGAGGATTGTTCACCCCAGCAGCAGCAGCTTCAGTTGTGCCAACATCTTTTAAGGCACTTAGCACTCTTATGACCTCCGCCATTTGAGCCTTTAGGACTTCCATCTCAGCTTGAATGACTTGATTCCCCTGATTCTGACAATGTTGACCCTGGCCATTAGGATTCAGACCTCCTGGAATTCCGTCATCCTGATGTGGCTGCAGATTGTCCTGATCAGCGTTGGCTTGATTGTTTTCCATGTTTCTTGCTTGCAGACGCGTCCAATAGCGATGATTAACCAGCTTGCCTGACTCTCTGTTGACGGAACACGCTTATGAACACAAGGACGAATAAATGAATGTAATGCGAATGAATGCATGTTTGGTTTGTTTTATGCAATGATGCGTGCATGAGCTGTAAAAACTTATGTTAGATGCAATGCGAGGATGCATGCAAAATGATGATGATGTTTCATGCATATGCCGATTAGGGCAAAATCTCTATTGGCGTTAATTCAAGCTATTTTTTTTTCTTTTTTTTTTGGAAAATGCGGGCCGTACGTGACCTCATATGGATCTAGTAAGAGAAATGCTACAACGGCAGCTCTTTCTCTCTCTTTTTTTTTGAAAAGAGTGGGCTACATGCTGCCTCGTACGGACCGGCAAAAGAAAGGCTACAACGGCAGCTCTTTCTCTATTTTATCTTTTTTTTTGAAAAATCTCCTTCGTTTTTTGAAAACATACCTAGATTACAATGCAACACACAATTTGGTATGCCCCTCGTGTCCTATGAAGGCGAGGACCTAAGTTCTAGGACATCTCAAATGTTCCTCCCATGTGGGTTCTAGTCACTTCCTCACCAGGTTACCAGAGCTAATTCTCCCTCACAATAGCACCCACATCGATGGAACGCCATCTGGTGTGAGGCATCATGAAAGAGCATACTCTGGCTGAAACTTTCGTGAGAGTCAGAAGGACAACGGTCCAATTGCCAGTCACTACTCATTTCCACTCTCCTAAGTTTTGTCAGACCTTGGGTTTTAGGCCCCTCTCAAAGAACAATAAGCATAAGGTGTGAGTGTGTGTAGCGAGGACATACCGCCTAAAACTAACCACATATATCCCCACCTGCGAAGGAAAACCCAGAACAGTCCAGACAATAGCAAGCAATAATATGTTGTCTACACTAGGGTTCAATATCAAATAAGCTAGCCTAGGGTTTCAACAACAATCAAGTGCATTGCTTACCTCAAGAAAGGGAGCCAAGAAGAGGGGATCATAACAAGATGGGGGGAGATGCATACAACATGATAAGAAACGGAAACCGAAAAGGGATAGAAGCAAATAAAGTGTCCAAATCAAATCGAGAGCACATTAAAACACACATTTAATTAGTTAGGCTTGACCCACTTAAAAGAAAAGTCCCCAGTGAAGTCGCCAGCTGTTGCGCCCGAAAAAGTCCCTGAGGGGATCTTTCTTCGTTTACAACTTTTTTAAAACAATGAAGTCGCCACCAATATTTTTAATAAGTAAATATTGAAGAAAACCTTTTTGGAAAGCGAATGTCCTTTTAGAAACCGGAAAATTTGGGTTCGGGGGTCGGTTAGGCATGGGGAAGGTATTAGCACCCCACATCTCCTTTCTATCGAAAGGGAACCTTTAATTAAACGTGTGGTTTTAAGTGTCGATTTGGAAAATACTTAAATTTGCCTCTTTATTGAAAAGGGAATGAGAAGACTTAATGAAAATTTTATTTTTTGGCGCTTGACGAGAGTTAGCCTCTCGCTCCTACGTATCTCCCGGTGCGATGGAGAATTCAAAGCTACGTAGTTCTTGTTTGTCCTGAAAAAGGTTTTTGTTTTTTTAATCTTTTTAGAGTTTTTCGCAAAGGGGTTGAGCGTTCGCGGTGACCAAACAACAACGGTTTAGAGTGGCCGCACTACTAACTCTTTTTGAAAATGAGATCATCACTAACAATCAAACGGCAACGACGCGAGTGACTATTGATGACAATCGGTTTTTATTTTGATTATTGAAAAGGTTTTCGCAGTTGAAGGGGAGCGTTTGTGAAGACCAAACAACAACGGTTTAGAGTGGCCACACTATTAGCTCCCACGGGAATGAAATTATCACCCACAATCAAACGGCAACGGCGCGAGTGATCATCAGTGACAATTAGTTTTGATTTTGATGTTTGAAAAGATTTGTTTTTGAAAAGTATTTTTGTTGGTGTGAATTGGAGAGAACGTCGTGATAACTTTGAGAAGGAATTCGCGATTGGATTGAGCGTTCGCGATGACCAAACAATAATGGTTTAGAGTGGCCATACTACTAACTCTTTCGAAAATGAAATTATCATTAACAACCAAACGGCAACGGCGCGAGTGATCATTAATGATAATTGGTTTTGTTTTAGGTTCAAGTGTTCGAATGAGTTAACTTGGAATGACTATTTTGAAAATGAATATTGAACATGATATGAGTAAAAGTGGATTTAGGTAGCCACACTTATAACTTAAATATTTATTCCTAGTTTAAAAATTAAACAAACCATCATAATAGTGATAACAAATGATAAACAAAAAGAGATATTATTAGATGATAGCATGAGGTAAATAGTAACGATGATAATAGTAATAACAATAAATAATAATAAAAGTAAAAAAAAAAAGAAATAAACAAATGAAAAGAGGTGGGTGCTGAACAGAGATAAAGGGAGTGTAACTAGTATTTTTATTAAAAAAGCGTGGGGTTACGGATTAGTAATCTTTGGGGGTGTTATTAGCAATCGGGTATTAAAACCACTTAAAAGGAAACGAACAGCAGCCCACACCCAACCTTAACCAACATGCTGAAAATGACCTAAATCTATTTTCCCCTTCCTTAGCGTCGTTCTTCTTTCAGCAAGAGAGAGAGAGAGAAAGAGAGTGTAAAAACTATCTGTGCATTTATCCCGTGTTCTTTTATATATTAGTGCTAGTGTTGTTATCCCGTGTTTTTTTATATATCAATGTAGTTATCTTGTGTGTTTTTTTACATATTAGTATAGTTATCCCATGTTTTTTATATATCAATGCAGTTATCTCATAGTTTCAATTGATTATTTTAGTTGATTAGTACATTATATTAGATAGTAAAACATAGATTATCAAATATATCAGTGCAGTTATCCCGTGTTTTTTTATATATCAGTATGGTTATCCCGTGTTTTTTATATATCATTACAGTTATCATGTGTTTTAAATATTAATCAGTAGTTGAAATAGTCATTAAGTTTTCCTTTATTGTTATACCCCAATTTTGTCCGCATTCTTTTTCTTGTTCTAGTTGTTTATTTCTAGTAAGGGCCTTATTCTTTTTCTTGTTCTAGTCGCTTATTTCTAGTCGTTTATTTTTAACGCGCCCATTTCTTTTATTTTTTGTCTAGTCTCAGTATGATCGTCAAGTCGGTTCGTTTTCGTCTTTATATTTAGTCTTTTTTCTGTTATTATTTTTTCGTACTTTGTTCACTTAAGCACTTAATAAATCTAAAAATGTCAAAAATTCAATTTAATTTAGTTTACAATTTAGAAATACCGTAACAGTCCAAAAAAATGTCAAAAAATAGTATTTAGTTTAATTTAGAAATTAAAAGCACTTAATAGTCCAAAGAGTCCAAAAATACAAAAAATCATAATACTAAAAATACAAAAAAGGGGAATCCGAAAATAATAGGAAAAATACAAAAAAATGCAGAGGTGCAAATAGAATTTTCTCAGCTACTCTCCAACTGCTAGTTGGGCTGCAGATCTGAAAAACCAAAGAAGGTCAAAATTAGTCAAAGCCCAAGGGAAACAAAATTAAATGCTAAACCTAAAATTTTAGTATAAAAATAGGACTAGACCTCAGTCAAAAAGACAGATTTCGAGTACAGAAAATCAGCAAAAAAAAGGATTAGGGTTTTACACTGAAACCCTAATCACCTAAACAGATTTCTTCTAGATCTGAGCAGTAAGAAAGGAAGAACAACAGCAGTCAGTAGAACACACACAGCAGCAGTTGCAGTGGTTATTATTGTCCAAACAGATACACAAAGGGGTTAAAACAGAGGCTGGAATAAAGGTAGGTATTACTAAATGCATTCTCAACTCTAAACTTGATGTAACATGTATCAATAGATCTGTTTCCCTTCAAATTCGTATGTATGTATAAGTAAAGAGTAACAGGTATTACAGAATCAAAAAACAGGAAGTTTATTTTCCAAATTTCATAAAGTCCTTATGCCGTGTCTCAAAAAATGTGTATGCTGGGATTAGAGCTCATCAAATAGGTTATGCTTAAAACTGGTTTTGTTGTTGTAGGATCAGATCAATAGTTATTTTTAGTGAAACAAACATACTCAGAGACTTAAAAACACGAAAACAGAATAAATAGAGGAATAAAATGGGTAGGAGAGAAATCAGACCAGCGAAAGCGTAAAAAATAAATAAGATAGAACACTGACCTTGAGCTCGCCGGAGCTCCGGTCGTCTTCTCCGGCGAGAGCTCCGGCGAGGTCCCCAAAATAACCCAGAACCATAGAAATCACCTGAACGGGCTGCCTTCTCGCCCAAACCGAAACCTTTATGAACTCAGAAACCAAAAAAACCAGATCAGAAATTAGTAGGACTGTAAATGAAGGAGAAGAGAAAAAACCATAAAAGGGATAGAGAGGAACAGAGAAAGAATGACGCTTACCCCCGTTCTCGCCGGCGTTCACGTCGTCGGCACCGTCACCCTCATCACCCCTCATCGAACCTGAAAACCGGCGAGGTTCCCTTCGCCGGTGTCAACGCCGTCGCCATCATCACCCACCTCCGATGGAGTCGCCACCTTCATCGTCGCTTCCCTCTCCCTCACTCTCGAAAACGGTCGGCTCTCTCTCTCCCCTAAGAAACGGCGACATTTTCGCCGAAGAAATCGCTCTCTCTCTCCAAGAATTGGTGCGGCGCAGCCGCAAGGAAGGAAAGGAAGGGAATGAAAATGTTTTAGGGTTCGCTGGTTTTAGGTTTCCTTATGTATGTGGGCTTTTCTTTTATTTTATTTTTAATATTCAGCTTGTTAGTTGCACACCTTCTATTCCAGTAGCGCGCCCCCTTTACTAAAGCCCGGTTTGCATTCAGGCTCCCAAATGCGAATGGATTTTCTGTTTTACACCCTTATTATTTATACAACACACCGCTACGAATAAAAACCCAAATTTACTATTTTCACCATTGATTTACCTTTTAATTCTTTTTCCAATTCAGATATAATTATTCTTTTTCTCAAAATAAAATAAACGGCTAAGTCGGTTGTACAACCGGTTAGTCATTATTTTTAGGCCAATGAGCAGATCTACCAAGAACCCTACAAACTTAACAAATACGAATAAACCATTTTCCAAAAAATAGGATTAAGTCTACTGCATCTGATCGGGTTAGTCGCGTTCTAGAACTAATGAGTCATGCAGATTCAGAGTTCTAGAATACCTATTCTAAAACGAACCCACCTCACACCAAACCACTTTCTCTCAAGAACCCTAAAATTATTTTTCAAAAGTAGGGGACTAAGTCGGTTGTACAATCGGGTTAGCCAGCGTCCTAGGAATCAGTGAGCTGTACAGTTCAAGGAATCCTAGGATCCCTACATTAAAAAACACCAACCCACAAACATTTTCAGGAAGAACTACGTAGCTTTGATTCCTCCATTGCATCGGAGAGTGTACGTAGGAGCAAGAGTCAAACTCTTGTCAAGCACTAAAAATTAAAAATTTAATTAAGTCTATTTCTTTATAAATAAAAGGGTAAATATTAATAAACCGTAATTAATTAGACCAAGGATGTCGTGGGGTGCTAATACCTTCCCCACGCATAACGACTCCCGAACCCTAAACTCAGCCTTATCTTAAAACTAAAAGGGATTTTCCGAATTTGCCCTTAAACTAAAATTTGGTGGCGGCTTCCTAATGAACCTTTCGAAGAATCCTTTCCCGGATTTTTCGGTCGCTACATTTATTTATATATTAATATCGTGTTTTTTATATATCAGTGAAGTTATCCCGTGTTTTTATATATTAGTGAAGTTATCTCGTAGTTTAGATTGATTATTTTAGTTTATTAATAGATTTGATTTGAATTTCAAAAAAAATTTAAAAAAAAAGAGGGGAAAGTTAAAATATTTGGAGCGAGAATAAAGTGCATTCGGAGAAGAAATTTGAAAAAAAAATGTGATAGTAAATTACAATGTTGCCCTTAGTTAGATGAGTTGTCAAATAAATAGGGAAACTTATTTGAGTAATTTAAGTATGGTTTGTTTGTATAAATAGATATAGATTAGTAGATAGTGGGTAAAGAAAGTTGGTGAGTTTGATTTGAATTTTGAAAAAAAAAAGTAAGAGAAAGTAGGAAAAAAGTGGGAGTGAGAAGAAAATGAATTGAGAGAAAATTTTTGATAAAAGTATGATATATAGTAAATAACAATGTTGTCCTTAGTCAGATGAATTGTCAAGTAAATAGGGAGGCTTGTTTGAGTAATTTAAATGTGGTTTGTTTGTATAAATAGATTAAGTGTGATTTGTTTGTATAAATAGATAAATAGATATTAGGTTAGATAGTAAATAGGAGTAAATTTTAGATTATTAATATTAATTTAATTATATTAGATTTAATAGTGGATTAAAAAAATTGGGAAAAGAAATATTTTTAAATAAAGGGTGTGGGGGCCACTAATAATAGATGTGTAAGAAGTAAGAAATATTGAGAAATGTGTGATTGAAAGAGAGTGAGTGAGAAAGGAAGAGAAAGTAGAATTAAAAAATGATAAATAAAACAAAAGTGGTGATGTGTCAAAAAAAGTAAGATGTCAAAAATTGTAATTTGGTAAGTTGTTTGTTTGTATAAATTGATATTAGATAGTAGATAAATAGATATTAGATTAGAATAGATTAGATTAGATTAGATTAGTATAGTTATCTCATGTTTTTTATATATCAGTGCAGTTTTCTCATTGTTTCAGTTGCTTATTTTAGTTGATTTTTTTATTATAGTAGATAGTAAAAGATAGATAGAAGATTATCAAATATATCAGTGCAATTATCCCGTGTTTTTTTATATATCAGGATAGTTATCCCGGGTTTTTTATATATCAGTACAGATATCCCGTGTTTTAAAAATATTAACCAGTAGTTAAAATAGTCATTAACTTTTCCTTTTTTTTGATATATTAATATCGTGTTTTTTAATATATCAGTGAAGTTATCCCGTGTTTTTATATATTAGTGCAGTTATCTCGTAATTTAGATTGATTATTTTAGTTTTAGTAGATTTGATTTAATTTGAATTTTGAAATTTGAAAGAAAAAAAAGAGGAGAAATTTTATAAAAAAATTGGAGTGAGAAGAAAGTGCATTGGGAGAAGAAATTTGAAAAAGAATGTGATAGTAAATTACAATGTTGTCCTTAGTTAGATTAATTGTCAAATAAATAAGGAAACTTGTTGGTGTAAGTTAAGTATGGTTTGTTTGTTTAAATAGATATTAGAGTAGATTAGTAGATAGTGGGTAAAGAAAGTTGATGAGTTTGATTTGAATTTTGAATTTTGAGAAAAAAAGGTAAGAGAAAGTAGGAAAAAAGTGGGAGTGAGAAGAAAATGCATTGAGAGAAGAAATTTGATAAAAGTATGATAATAAATTACAATGTTGTCCTTAGTTAGATGAATTGTCAAGTAAATATAGGGATGTTTGTTTGAGTAATTTAAATGTGGTTTGTTTGTATAAATAGATTAAGTGTGGTTTGTTTGTATAAATAGATAAATAGATATTAGGTTAGATAGTAAATAGGAGTAAATTGTAGATTATTTAAAATTAATTTAATTATATTAGATTATATAGTGGATTAAAAAAATTGAGAAAATAAATATTTTTAAATAAAGGGTGTGGGGCCACTAATAATAGATGTGTAATACTTAAGAAATAGTGAGAAATGTGAGATTGAAAAAGAGTGAGTGAGAAAGGAAGAGAAAATAGAATTAAAAAATGATAAATAAAATAAAAGTGGTGATGTGTCAAAAAAGTAAGATGTCTAAAATTGTAATTTTGTAAGTTGTTTGTTTGTATAAATAGATATTAGATTAGTAGATAGTGGGTAAAGAAAGTTGGTGAGTTTGATTTGAATTTTGAATTTTGAGAAAAAAAGGTAAGAGAAAGTAGGAAAAAAGTGGGAGTGAGAAGAAAATGCATTGAGAGAAGAAATTTGATAAAAGTATTATAGTAAATTACAATGTTGTCCTTAGTTAGATGAATTGTCAAGTAAATATAGGGATGTTTGTTTGAGTAATTTAAATGTGGTTTGTTTGTATAAATAGATTAAGTGTGGTTTGTTTGTATAAATAGATAAATAGATATTAGGTTAGAGAGTAAATAGGAGTAAATTGTAGATTATTTAATATTAATTTAATTATATTAGATTATATAGTGGATTCAAAAAATTGAGAAAATAAATATTTTTAAATAAAGGGTGTGGGGCCACTAATAATAGATGTGTAATAATTAAGAAATATTGAGAAATGTGAGATTGAAAGAGAGTGAGTGAGAAAGGAAGAGAAAGTAGAATTAAAAAATGATAAATAAAATAAAAGTGGTGATGTGTCAAAAAAGTAAGATGTCTAAAATTGTAATTTTGTAAGTTGTTTGTTTGTATAAATAGATAAATAGATAAATAGATATTAGGTTAGAGAGTAAATAGGAGTAAATTGTAGATTATTTAATATTAATTTAATTATATTAGATTATATAGTGGATTCAAAAAATTGAGAAAATAAATATTTTTAAATAAAGGGTGTGGGGCCACTAATAATAGATGTGTAATAATTAAGAAATATTGAGAAATGTGAGATTGAAAGAGAGTGAGTGAGAAAGGAAGAGAAAGTAGAATTAAAAAATGATAAATAAAATAAAAGTGGTGATGTGTCAAAAAAGTAAGATGTCTAAAATTGTAATTTTGTAAGTTGTTTGTTTGTATAAATAGATTAGATTAGATTAGATTAGATTAGATTAGTAGATAGTGGGTAAAGAAAGTTGGTGAGTTTGATTTGAATTTTGAATTTTGAGAAAAAAAAGGTAAGAGAAAGTAGGAAAAAAGTGGGAGTGAGAAGAAAATGCATTGAGAGAAGAAATTTGATAAAAGTATGATAGTAAATTACAATGTTGTCCTTAGTTAGATGAATTGTCAAGTAAATATAGGGATGTTTGTTTGAGTAATTTAAATGTGGTTTGTTTGTATAAATAGATTAAGTGTGGTTTGTTTGTATAAATAGATAAATAGATATTAGGTTAGAGAGTAAATAGGAGTAAATTGTAGATTATTTAATATTAGTTTAATTATATTAGATTATATAGTGGATTCAAAAAATTGAGAAAATAAATATTTTTAAATAAAGGGTGTGGGGCCACTAATAATAGATGTGTAATAATTAAGAAATATTGAGAAATGTGAGATTGAAAGAGAGTGAGTGAGAAAGGAAGAGAAAGTAGAATTAAAAAATGATAAATAAAATAAAAGTGGTGATGTGTCAATGTTCCTAACTATTTCCCTAGAGTAGGATATAGCAAGAACACAGAATATAGTGAGTGAGAAGTAAAATGTTCGTCCCCCTTCATTGGCCTCTTGGGCATATATTTATATTACAATACGTCATAAATGCTCATAATGGTACATGAATGCCCCGAGATCTTAGGCGAGATTCTTGGGCTTGCCTAATATATCTAGCAGGGCTTCCGACTGAGGCCGAGCCCTTTAGAGGCGTCGGCCCTCCGATTGGGAGGTGGTCCGTGTGTCGGCCTCGGCGCGCTGCCGACGGAAGCTTCGGTGATGAGGATGCAGGACTTGGCCTTCGCCTCTTGAGCCCAGATGATCGGCTAGGAGGCGTGTCATATCCGAGCCTTCCTGGGTGGTCGGCTGGGAACACAGTCCCTCGAGCGGCGAGCACTTTGTGCGAAGGCGTTCTAAGTATCCTTGATTTATCCTCGGTTCCGTAGTCCCTCATCCCGTGCGTTAAGGTGATTTGGCCTCGTTTGCCTTTAGCGTCTTGGGTTCTGGTCCGTGTGGGTTTTTGTGCTCCCTTTGACCCAGTCAGTTTTGACTCGCGTGGGTTTCTCGCTGCCTCATAAGTGTGTTTTCTTTGACTTGGTCAGTTTTGACTCCCATGGGTTTTCGTTACGCCATAATCATAACTCCTAGGAGTTTTGCTCTTCCCTTGTATACATAGGGGTTTCTTGTTGCTTTGGCTGTCCACGGCTTGGTTGCACATGCTCTCCTATGGTGAGATTTCGTCCCCTCCTTTGAGTCTTTTGAACAACCCCATCTATCGCAGGTGCGTGGGGGTTGTCAAGAGGCTCAAAGCGGGGTTATTGATCTTCGTGAACTCGCTCTTTTTTCTTTTTGCGGTGGCTTTACCTCGAATCTTTGGAGTTGTTCAGAAGACTCAAAGAGCGATCGCCGGAGCATTCCGCCGACCGTTCATGGAAGGTGACACCTTAGCCGCTTGGTCCGGAGTCTCGTCATAATTGGCTGGCAATCCTCGAGTGGGCCTTGGTGTTGCCTTTGGTGCGAGAGGGGGTCGCCCTCTGTTTCTGCTTCCTGGGCCGATTCAGAACATCGGATGCAGCAAGCAGGCCAGGAAGCTCGTCAGGAGATACTTCAAAGTTTGGTGGTACCTGCAAAAAAGGGGTGTCGTCACCCAGTGTATATTAGTAGCTCATTCTCTTGTGATGATTTTGGATTTGTGCTGTCATTGTAATGTAATGTAATGTTGCTTATCAAATGTAATGTAATTTTGCGTATCAAATGTAATGCAATGTTGTATTGAAAATAAACAGACTTAATTAGTACGGAAACCTTCCCTTTTATTGTTGTTCTCCGGTTGTCCCGCTTTCTTTGTCGCGCGCATCTTTCTCGTTTCTCCGAACTTATTCTTAGCCGATGGCATTGCGGTTCTTCCGCCTTCTTTGACCGACGGCTGCGTGGCGATACCTATTGATTGACGCGATGTGACGTGGCACTTGATTGATTTGATTTTTGGCGGGAGGTGTTATCATGACGTTCTTGGGAACTGTCGCGTCTTCTAAGTGCTCCATTGGGGGAAGGACACGTGTGTTGCACCCAGAAAAATCCGGTTTGGGTTTCTCAATGTACAACGTGGAAAAAATTTGAAGCCGCCACCAATATTTTAATTTTAAGACCAAAACATTGAAAAAGGTCTTTTGAACAAGGCGGATGGTCTTTGAAAACTAGAGATATGGTTCGGGGTCGACATGCTGCGGGGAAGGTGTTAGCACCCCTCGCGTCCTCTCTACTGAGAGGGAACCCTTAATTAAGTGTGTGATTTTAACGTTTGATTTGAAAAATACCTAGATTTGCCTATTTATTTCTTATTTGAAGATAAATGGGAAAACTTAATGAAAGTTATTATTTTTGGCGCTTGACGAGAATTGGCTTCTCGCTCCTACGTATCTCCTAGTGCGATGGAGAATTCAAAGCTACGTAGTTCTTGCTTGTCATGAAAAGGGTTTTTGTTTTTTATCTTTTTAGTGAGTTTTCGAAATATGACGAGTATTCTGCGAATGATTAAACTAACAGAGGTTATGGGTAATCACCGCTAAATATTCTTGAAAATGAGAGTCACTACCACTGGTCAGACGAACGAAGGTTCTGATTGACTGTTAGTAGCAACTCGTTTTTATTTGATCTTTTGAAAATGGTTTTCGAAAGAGATTAATTGGTGCGAATGATCAAACTAACCAAAGTTATGGGTGATCATCGCTTATTGTTCTTTGGAAAAAGACATTGCCGCCAATGGCTAGACGAACAAAGGTTCTGATTAGCCACTAGCAACAATGGGTTTGAAAATGATTTTTTTGTTGTGGAAAATATTAATGTTTACGGTTGTGAAAATGATTTTATTCGTTGCGCTTGACGAGAACGTGACTCGCTCCTACGTATCCCAAATGGGAATCAAAGCGACGTAGTTCTAATTTGAAAATGTTTTTGAAAAGGGTTTCGGAAAGGGGAAGAGCTTTCATAACGACCAAGCAAACATAGGCTTTGAGTGATCATTATTAATAACTCTTGATAGCGTTCATGACAATCAAACAAGCCAAGGCTTTGGGTGATAGTCACTAATAACTTGCATTAATTTGAGAAGAGTTTGAAAGATTTTTTGGAAAAGGGTGTGAGATAGTAAAAAGGGGTATAACTAATTACAGGGGGTTGTATTGTTAACGGAGGGGGTGTCGTTAGTAATCAGATATTTGAAAACTTAACAATACCAACAGAACAGGCCCATGACCCGCCCATACTTAAGCAAAATAAATAAAAATGGAAACCCTATTCCCCTTTCTCTCCTCCACGCCGATCCCCCCCCCCAAAACAGAAAAAAACCTAAATCTTTCCTCTCCTCTCTCACCTGCGCCGATTCCTCCC
Organism: Oxytropis ochrocephala; assembly: GCA_020916435.1. NCBI lineage: Eukaryota > Viridiplantae > Streptophyta > Magnoliopsida > Fabales > Fabaceae > Oxytropis > Oxytropis ochrocephala. The sequence goes on from CM037091.1 coordinate 81,166,149, forward strand.
CCAAAACAGAAAAAAACCTAAATCTTTTCTCCTCTCTCACCTGCGCCGATTCCCGTTTCAGAAACAGAGAGAGCTTCAGCTCGAAAGAGAGAGAGAGAGAGAGAGAGAGAACGAACCGGAGAAGAAGAACGGCAGGGAGAACGACGACGGTGGTGGTGAGGTGATCTTCAGTTGAACGCGACGGAGAGGGACACGAAACCGAGGGAGATAGAGAGCGACGGTGGCGTGGTTTCGGCGTGGTGGTGGTTTCGGTTCTGTGGTGGTTGTGGTGGTGGTTCACGGTGATGACTGAGGTCCCGCGACGTTGGGGATTTCGGGGAGCAGAGTTTTTTTTTATTTTCTTTTTTCAAGTTTCATTCTTGTTTGCTGTCTGTGTGTGTTTTGTTGCTGATTGCTTTGTGTTTTTTTGTTGGTGCTTCAATGGTGGCTGTTTGTGGTTGCTGTTGTGCTTCAATGGCTGCTTTTTTTTTTCTCCTCCTTCATATTCTGGAAATCATGTTGTTTGGTTTTTGTTTCTGTTGTGTGTGTTTTTGTGTGGAGTGAAGATAGATGTGTTTTATTTCGTGTATATTTTTTTTTTTTTCTTCTTTGCGTTTTCAGTGTGTGTTGCTGTGTTTTCCCCCCTTTTCAGTTGCATTTGAAGCTTAATTTATAGTCCAATATGCACTGTAATGTCTATTTTTCTGACTTGTATTGCTTCAAAAGTTTCATGTTTTGGTGTATAATTGTTTCTGAACAAATTTTCCTTCTCCTAAGCCCTTTGTTGTATTCACCATTTGGGAGGTATTTGACCACTTATAAAATCTGTGTGTGTGTATGTACAGTTTTGGAAAACAAAGTCTCAACAAAGGTTCTACCTATTTGGAGCTTTGGAGCTAAGCCTATTGCTGCCCAAACTTGGATTTTTCTGCTTGTCTTACTATTATGCTTGCTGTCTGGTGTATGTACAGCATATAGAGTAGTTCTTTTTTGACAAAAATGTTCACCATGTAGCTGTCCATTTTATTTTATCATGTTTGTATTTTTTCTACCCTTAGTTGTAAGGTCACGCACACTTTGAAATATTGTAACAATATCCTTTTTTAATATTTTCAGCTTTTGTTCCTTTACATTTGACACTAAATTGTAATACAAGAGACAATATAATGAATCTAATTATATTTTCTTTATTTCCTATCTATCCTTGTCTAAATAAAATAAGTAACAAATAATAAACGCTCGTATACAATTAGAACTAACACGCGTACGGGAGAATAAAACATGTGAGCTCGTTAAAACCATCACGCATGATAATATATGAGCACGACGAAACATATTTTTGACCCTTTTTTAAACGAGAGAAATACCCATTAAAATTGGGTATTTACAAAAATACAATTTTTATTTTTAACTAGTCGGACAAAATTGGGGTATGACAGCTGCCCCTCTTTATTTCGATTTTACCAAGAAATATGAATTGGCCGAGACATATTTCGAAGATAAAATAGAAATAAAGAATTCAGAAATTATACCAATTTTGTCCACTTGGGGAAATCCGATTTTTTTTTTTTTTTTTTTTTTTTTTTTTCGGAAAGATAAACACTTTCGTGTCGACGCGAAAGCAGTAAATGAACACTGACGTGCAGACAGAAAAGGTAAAATGGGCACTTGCGTGCAGGAAGCTGTAAAATGCCCAGGCTGCCTAAAACCTGTAATCCTTAAACGAACTCTTGACGAATTCGAGTTTGCACGTGGCTTTGAGGAGCACGCTTCCTGAGAATGGTCTTTCGGCGATCGGGGATCGTTATCGACTCGAGGCGATATCTACAGATCAATGCACGGACTGTATCTTAGGCTGATACAGCTATTCCGTTGAACCTCACATGGGGCTGCGGTCCATCGTGTTGCTCGTACACGATGTGAGACCTGGGCAGAAGGGAGCGATGATCTCTCTGGGCTCCAATCCGCAATGCGCGCCTGAGCGCTCTCTTTTTCTGAACTCCCAACTTGGGGGAGCATTTTCTAGAATCTGAAGGCGAGCATTAACACCGAAGTGTTTATCCTCTCTCTCACTTATCTACAACTAAAAAACGAACCCATGCATGCAATGCAAATGCCATGATTGCCATTTTCTTCTCTTTCCTTATGATGAATGTAATGCAAATGCCTGAATTTCTATTTTCTTTATTTTATCATTATTTTCTATGTCTGACGAGTGCATGATTTTATGCTTGGTGAATGTAATGCATGACTTTATTTGTTCATTGCTCTTTTGCTTTTTCAAACCCTTTTTCTTTACTCTATTTTTTTTTTTTTTGGTGCTCTTTTGGCTTTTCCTTTGCTGGTCCGACCAACTCGTGGGACTTGCGCTATGAGACACAACGATCATCTATGTTAAGAATTCGAGAGCCGAGCTCCGTCCTCTTGTTCTAATGCAATCAGCGCTTCTTATTTGATTTTTGCGAGTTTGCTTGACTGAAAAGATCGTCTCTTTTTGTTGTTATTTTCAAAATTTTCGCAATGACCTTAATGCTATGACTTATGCACATTGCCATGATTTACCTATCATCTACCATAAAACGTAGTTTTAAAGCAGAAATGAAAAGAAAGCAATGATAAGACAACAAACGGATAGAGTGAAAAATTTGGACTTTTATTCATATGGAAGTCAGACGTGCAGAATGTCACACTGACTGAAAGGAGTACATTAGAAATTTTTCTGAAACTAAGAAAAACCAGAGAATGGACGCAGCAGATCTTATGAACATTCTTTGCCTCTGGAGCGTTTGATGCCAACCGCTCATACTTGCAACTTTGATTACCCTTTTGTCCAAGCTTTTGGAGGTGCTGCTTGCCCCTTTTTCTTTTTTCTTTTTACGTCCAACTTTTCTGACCCTAATTTTTGCCTGGATCGCCCTTTTGGGTTTTCAATCCACCGGGTCGCTCAATTTTGCCTAGGCCGCCCTCTCGGGTTTTCAACCTAGCGAGCTAATTCTTGCTTGGCTCATCTTTCTCTTTTTTCCTTTTATTTTTCTCAGGCGTAATATTTCTTGACTGAATCTGAATTGACTGGGTTCTTGAATTCTTCTCCATCCATGTTGGTGAGTACCAATGCTCCTCCAGAAAAGGCTTTCTTTACCACATATGGTCCATCATAGCTAGGAGTCCATTTCCCACGGGGGTCACTCTGGATAGGCAGGATCTTCTTGAGCACAAGGTCTCCTTCGCTGAATTCTCGAGGACGAACCTTCTTGTCGAACGCTGTCTTCATCCTTTGTTGATACAATTGACCATGACACAGGGCATCAATTCTTTTCTCCTCAATGAGATTGGTGATCCAGACGAGCTCGGACCCATTCTCGCTTCTTCCAACTTGGTTTCCATCGGCACCGTAGAGAGGGTATCTCGACTTCAATGGGAAGAAGCGCTCGACCCATACACTAGAGAGAAGGGGTTGCCGGTCGAAGGCGCGTCTTGAGGTGCGATACGTGCAAAGCAAAGTGGAAGCATCTCGTGCGATCTTTATAGGTTACTACCATCTTACGCACGATTTTCTTGATATTCTTATTGGCTGCTTCGACTGCCCCATTCATCTTTGGACGGTAGGGAGAGGAATTGTGATGTTTGATCTTAAACTCGCGGCACAAATCTTTCATCATCTTCTTGTTTAGATTCTTTGCCATTATGCGTGATGATTTTATCCGGGAGACCATAGCGACACACCAGGTCCTTCTTTACAAACTTGGCAACCACAGAACTAGTTACGCTGGAATATGAAGCAGCTTCGACCCATTTGGTGAAGTAATCAATTGCAACTAGGATGAAGCGGTGCCCGTTTGATGCTTTGGGCTCTATGGGACCGATGACATCCATGCCCCACATTGAAAATGGCCAAGATGCAGTCAAGACATTTAATGAAGCCGGTGGCACATGTATATGATCAGCGTAAATCTGGCATTTGTGGCACTTTCTTACAAAACTGTAGCAATCTGACTCCATCTGCAGCCAATAATAGCCAGCCCTTAATATCTTCCTTGCCATAGTATGCCCGTTGGAATGAGTTCCGAACGAGCCCTCATGCACCTCACTCATGATCCTTTCTGCCTCTTTCTTTGCCACACACCTAAGGAGTACTTTATCATGATTCCTCTTGTAGAGCACCTCTCCACTCAAGAAGAAATTCATCGACAGCCTTCTAAGTGTTCTTTTATCATTTTCTGATGCCCCTGGAGGATACTCTCTGTTCAGGATATACTGCTTGATGTCATGATACCAAGGCTTATCATCTTCATTATCTTCAATTGCTGCGCAGGAGTAGGAGTGTGCCGGTAAACCTCGATGCTGGATTCTGATCTGGGTCAAGTTCTTATCACAGTTGACATTAAACATTGAAGCTAAAGTGGCCAGTGCATCGGCCAGTTGATTCTCTCTACGAGGAAGATGTTGAAATGCGATTTCTTCGAAGGGCTCAACCAATTCTCGGATGTAATCTCTGTACAGTATCAACTCGGGATCTCTCGGCTTCCCAATCTCCGTTCACACGATGGATAACTAAAATTTGAGTCTCCGTGTACACATCCAATCTTTTAACTTTCCGGTCTAGAGTTGCTGAATGCCCAGAATACATGCCTCGTACTCCGCAATATTATTTGTGACATAGAAGCTCAATCTAGTAGTGAATGGTATGAAGCGATTGTCAGGGGACACCAAAGATCGCCCTGACCCGTGCCCATGCTTGTTGGAAGCAACGTCGAACACCACTCTCCATCTTTCATCTTCTGGGGACTTCCCTTCTTCAAACAAGGCCTTGATATCTTCATCTGGAAAGTCATACTGCATAGGCTGATAATCTTCAACAGGCTGGTGTGCCAGATACTCGGCCAGCGCACTACCTTTAATTGCTTTTCGAGTGACATATAGGAGATCATATTACGATAAGCTGCATTTGCCAGCGGGCAAGTCTTCCGTAAGTGCGGGCTTCTCGAAGATGTACTTGATAGGATCCATTTTAGATACCAACCAAGTAGTATGACTTAACATGTACTGCCTCAAACGATGAGCAGCCCAAGCTAAAGCGCAACAAGTCTTTTCCAGCAGTGAGTACCTTGTTTCACAGTCAGTGAATTTCTTGCTCAAATAGTAAATGGCATGCTCTTTCTTCCCAGATTCATCATGTTGCCCTAACACACAACCCATTGAGCCGTATCTAGCACGGTTAGAGTCTGAGATCAACTGGCCTCGCCATGCAATCTGAGGAGGCATTAAAATAGGCGGATTCTGCGGTATTTCTTAATCTTCGAAAGCTTCTTGGCAATCATCATTCCACTTAGTCTCTTGATTCTTGCACAATAATTTGAAGATCGGCTCACATGTGGCGAGATAAGCGGAAGATAAACACGGAAATGTAGTTTAGTCTTCCGAGAAAACCCGAATTTCTTTTTTTACGTCCCTAGGAGTAGGCATCTCGAGAATTGCACGCACTTTATCTGGGTCAACCTCTATCCCTTTTTGACTGACAATAAACCCCAATAGTTTTCCTGATCTCACCCCAAAGGTGCATTTAGCTGGATTTAACCTGAGCTTGAACTTTCTCAAACGTTCAAAGAGCTTCCGCAGATTAACAATGTGCTCTTCGCCCTGCTCGGACTTTGCGATCATATCGCCCACGTACACCTCAATCTCTTTGTGCATCATATCGTGGAACAAGCGTGACCATAGCTCTTTGGTAAGTAAGCGCGGCATTCTTTAACCCAAACGGCATGACTTGATAGCAGAACGTTCCCCAGAGAGTTATGAAAGTAGTCTTCTCCATATCCTCAGGAGCCATTTTAATCTGATTATACCCCGAATACCCGTCCATGAAGGAGAAAAGGGAATGCTGTGCTGTGCTATCTACTAGGACATCAATATGAGGCAAGGGAAAATCGTCCTTGGGACTTGCACGATTCAGATCTCTGTAATCAACGCACATTCTAACTTTTCCATCCTTTTTGGATGCGGCACAACGCGTTAGCAACCCATGTGGATACTTGGCTACGGCCGAGAACCAGCGTCAAAGCTGTTTCTTCACCGTCTCGATCTTTAAAGACATCTCGAGCTTCATCCTCCTTAACTTTTGTTTGACCAGGAGGCACTCGAGCTTGATGGCGGCTTGTGCACCACGATATCAGTATCTAATCCGGGCATATCCTCATACGACCATGCAAAGACATCAGCGTAGTCACGCAGGAGTTGAACCAACTTCTCATGCTCACTCTTTTTCATTGAAGTGCCAACCTTGACTTCTTTCTTTTCGCCCTGCGTGCCTAAATTGATGATCTCGCGGTTTCTCCATGTGGTGAATAACCTTTTCTTCTTGCTCAACCATTCTCATAAGCTCGGAGGAGTTTTCGATCATTCTCAACATCCTCCTCGACTTGATTAACGGGGTAATCAAAATTAACATATGAACCGTTGGCATCATTATTTTCAAAGGCATTCATTTTAGATCTGCATTTGCGGGAATAGAAAAGCGATGAACAAGCAAAAATAGAGACACAAAATGAAGACGCAAAAAGCAATTTTTATTCATTTGAGAATTCAAAACTACATTTTATTGATAGATGATATCTAAAAGAAAACATGCATGCCCCTACGAAAATGTCCTAAGGCCTTGGGCAGAGCCAAAGGATTTGCATTACATAGATCATTACTTTGAAATGAAAACAACAGGAAATCGACGATCTTCCGGTTGCCAATTTCTCTCTCTGCAACACTGCGCGACGAAACCAGGCCCGACTTCCGCCTTCTTGGCTAACTCCTCCTCGATGATGTTTATCGATTAGGGTTGACATGCGGACTCTCGAAATTTTGCAGCGAGGTCACCTATGGGGCCATCATCAATCTGGATTCTCTTCCTTGAAGCCTAGCCAACCTCTTCTCACGCTTTTCCTCGGCCATTCTTCTCTTATCACCGGTGGAGTGGGCCAATAGCCTAACCCACGCCCGTCCTTGTATTCTTGCGGATGCACGGGTGTGAAATTCCTTGCTCGGATCTTCCTAGTCCCTTCCCAATCTTATAGCCACTCTTCAAAGATAACTTTTGCTACCATAACATCGACATTAGACCATTTGGAGTGCAGGTAGTGGGGATTCTTCACTTACGAACACAGCGTTCGCAATTTCTAAGGATTGAAAAAGGCGGATTTGAGGATTCCTCTGCAGACTTCAATATAATGAGAGAGGCGGGTTTGCTAACTTGTGAACTCTTCCTCCCGAGAGACAACTACAAGCTTATCGTCGACTATAAACTTGAGTTTTTGGTGGAGTGTTGAAGGGCAGCGCGCTCTTTGCATGGATCCAAGGTCTCCCAAGAGGCAGTGTATGAGGACTCAATATCCATAATTTGAAAAGTCACATAGAACACTTCAGGCCCTATTTGCATTGGAAACTCCATTTCCCCTATGACTTCTTTCTTAGACCCATCAAAGGCCACGACTGTGGTTGAGCTAGGTCTCGTGTAGGAACAATCCACCTCTAACTTGTTCATCGTTGATCCGGGCATAACATTCAATGAGGATCCATTGTCAATGAGAACCACGGAGAGCATATATTCACCACACTTCACCGAGATATGCAACGCCTTATTGTGCCCCCTCCCTGCGGGGTGAGCTCATCATCGGTGAAAGTAAGGTAATTAGATGCAACGATGTTCCCAACTATGCCATCCAACCGATTGTGATAATATCTTGGGCGACATGGGCCTCATTCAATTACTTTAACCAAGGCATCTCGGTGGGCTTCTGAGTTTAGCAATAGAGACATGATAGATATCTTTTGCAGGAGTGTGGTGCAGTTGGTCCACCACTTTGTAATCACTTTGCCGCATGATTTTCAAAAATTCAGTGGCCTCTTGCTCTGACACCTTCCTACTTTCCTTGGGCTCTTGTGTTATACCCTTGCCTTTGCGAATCCTTTCCTCATCCTCATTTGAGGGAACATTTTTCAGGACTTCGGGGACATAAACACGTCCGCTTCTTGTGATTCCACTGCTTCCCGCAATGTTTGTGACATCAGGAACAACTAGAGGCTTCTGGATTGGAGCTGACACCCCATAGCTCCATGGAATAGCACTACTCTTTTGATAAGGAGCTGGGGCGGGAATCACAATGGTTTTAGGCTCCACAATCGCTTTATACGGGACCTCAATAGGTTTACGAACATATCCGCTCTTATCGATTGGAAAGTCAACACATCCTCCTCTTTCTCTTGTACACCTATTTGGATTATATGGCGATCCAATAGGTCTTGCAAGACTGTTTTGAAGGCTTCACATGCCCCCAAAGCACAAATAACATCAAGCCTGAGACTTCTTTCTCGAGTACATCCTCTCTTGATGACCTCGAATTTGCATGACTCTGCATGAATAACCTCTAATGGGGTTTGGATACACTCCATGACTTTGATTAAGGATTGGCCCCCATATCATGGATGACATTGATTGCATATTTCCCATGACCAGCAAATGGATTAGTTGTGATGCTTGGATCCTCCCGCTTGAAAGTTATGCCTTTTTGTCTATCAAGTCACCGCACCACTATCTTGAAGGCTTTGCAATCCTCCACAACATGCCCAATTGCCCGCCGTGGAAAGCACAGGTACTATTGGGGTTGTATCCTCTGAAGTACGGTGGTTGAACAGGTTTCATGGGTCTTGTATTGATGAGCTTATTGGTGAGGAGATAGTTGAATAGGTCTGTGTATGACATGGGAATTGGGTCAAAGGTTGTTCTGTTTTGATAGGTCCTTTGGTGGTTGCTTTGGTTGTTGTTTTGGAATGGATGGGCTGTTTGTGTGGGAGTGGGGACTGGGACGTTGGGTGGCTGGTATGGTGGGCTGATAGTGATGGCATTGGTTTCCCCTTCCTTCTTTTTGGGAAAGCCGGAGAAAGGCTTCTTTTGGGAACTTATGTTACTTGTGGACCCCTGTGCAATCTTTCCACTTCTCAATCCATTCTCCAATCTCTCTCCCACAATCACCACATCTGAAAAATTGGAGGATGCTGCTGATCAGACGATCATAATATAGTGGTGGCAGGGTTTCCATGAACATAGAAACCAATTCTTTGTCTAGAAGAGGAGGTGTGACTTGTGCGGCCAAAGCCCTCCATCGCTGGGCGTACTCTTTAAACGATTCATTTTCCTTCTTGTTCATATTCTGCAGCTGTGTTCGGTCTGGCGCCATGTCCGTATTGTATTGATATTGTTTGAGGAATGCCTCTGCTAAATCCTTCCAGCAGCGGACTTGGGATGGCTCTAACTTCATATACCAATTAAGGGATGCCCCAGCAAGGCTATCTTGGAAGCAGTGGATTAGCAATTTGTCATCACGGGAGTAGGTAGACATCTTCCTACAATACATCGTCAAGTGACTCTTTGGGCAAGTCGCGCCTCGGTATTTGTCAAAATCGGGGACCTTGAATTTGGGCGGCAATACCACATCAGGAATAAGGCATAGGTCTCTGGCCTCCCTAGCCCTAGAGCCAAAGCCTTCAATCATTCTTAGCCTTTCCTCTAACATCCGAGGCGCTCTTTGAGTCATTTGGTGCTCGTGGAATAGACTTGAGGGGAATGACTTACACCATAAGGAGGTGGAGGCATTGAGTCTTTGAACACGAGGGTAAAGCAGAGTTTCGGACACGAAGCCTTGAGTGCTGTGGGAAGCGGCAGGGTGTGGAGTGAGGTTACGAGGAGTAGGGTGAGGTATAACAATTGGATGCGGGATCCGAACACAGGGTTCACGGTCATTCCTTACGACCGTGGGACATTGTTGGCCGTACATTTTCACTATTTGCCACAGGACCGGTTCTGGGTTAGGTTCTTGATTTGGAGGAGTATAACCCAAAGGAAGGCCATAAAGAGGCCACTGAGCAGCTTGGAAGTCATTTCCACTCTTCAAGGACAACAGGAGTCTCATCATCTCGCTCATCTGTGCCTTCATGGCATTCATTTCATTTCTCAACTCAGGATCACCTTGAGTGGAGCTACCGGGAGTGAATGGTATGCGATTCTCGTATTTGGGGCCTTGGCTTATTCCATTTTCAATCTCACGAGCACGAGTGGAGGTTACGATTCTCTGGTTGAGGTTGATCGGGGTCACTTAAGATCGCCATTCTTCGGGAACTGTAAGCGTGTCCAATATGAATGCGGTCGCTTTTGGCTGCCTTATCTTCTGTTTGAGTTGAAAACATTTTTATAAGCAAAGGAGCAAATTAATGGATGTGATGCAATGCACATGATTTTTATTTATGTCATTTGTTGTTTATTGCCAGGAATCACAGTGTAACTTGCTCTTGTCCTAGGTGTATATTTAAATATTTTCAAGAACATAATGCGACTGGGATCAATAAGTGAAACAAACGTACTTCATTCAAGCATCATATCTTTAATCATTCGAAGAGAAGAGCAAAATACAACATCCTTAAAAGTGCAATACAACGCCTTGAAAAGAAAACACAACATTCTTTAAAAAAGAAAAAATTACAATTTCCTAGTGAACATTCTAACAAGGAAAATTAAAATCTAAAAACCTATTGCCTTCATCTTCTCTTGGTTCTTCTTCTCTTTGCTAGCTGCAGCTGCTTCTCTTGCCTTTTCCATGAGTTCCTCGATCGAGAGACTGCAGTATTCCACGAATTCATATACTACGCACTTAGGAGTGTTGCAAGGCAACATCTCTCGAACACGCCTTTCTCAACCTCACGGGAACATCCTCACCGCTGGTTAGCCAACCATGCCAACTTGGAGAACTTGTTCTTCCCACTGTTGAATTTCGCGCCTCATCTCAACTATGATCTCTTGCGTTTCAATCCTACCCAGTAGCTCGAGAAAGCGGTGTTCCCGAGATCGACTCTCTCTCTCTCACAGCCGGTAAGCATCATCGATGTGACTCAGATTCCTTCTCGGCTCATCCGAATTCTCTTGCTCATCAGTAAAGCCCATTGATACTCTCTAAGGATGTTCTCAATTGCATCCCTATCTTCTACGATGTACCTTATTTGACTTTCAAGCTCACACATCAGAGATGAGACTTTTCTTGAATTCCTCTAGTGATTTCTTTGCAGCTCTCTCACTTTGCACGGACTCCTTATCTGACTTCCTCCATTCATTTGCTCTAACCATGACCTCACCCACCTTGGCATTTGATTTTTTCACCTCATCTTTGGCACTTTTCAGATATTCCTTCAATTTCTGGTTACTTTCCTCTTCTTTCTTAAGCTTCTTGCTGCTTTCTTGGAGAGCTTCGGTCTTGCGCTCGTTCTCATTCTCTAACTTTCTCTTCTCAGAAGTTACTTTCCCCAACTTATCTTGTAAGGCTTTCTTTTCTTCTTCTACCTTGAGCAAAGCTGACTTGACCTCACTTAGTTCTTTGAGATTTGGAGCGTGAAGCTCTGGGACTTCTTCCTCAACTGATGATGAATCCTGGCGAGGCGGGCCAACATTTTGAATTCTTTGGTGAAGCCACTGGTAGAAAGTAACATCACCCGTTTTCTTTGTGATCTCCTCTTTATCCTTGTAAACTATACCCTCCCAAGCTTTTGAAATTTTCTGAAACAAGCCTTGGTTCTTTGGATCTTCTTTATCGAGAAAGATTGGGGCCAACATATCTTCAGTGGGTGCATTCTTCATAGGATACCCAAGCTGTCTGATGGTGAGAGAAGGATTATAATTGATGCAGCCTTGGGTTCCCATTAAGGGCACATTTCGAAATTGCCGACTTTGAAAGCGAGATATTGAAGGCCTATCTTTCCAACACGGATGATTGAACCAACGGACTTTGAGAGCACCGAGATTCTCTAAGGTGTGCACCCATTCTTGAGCACTTCTCGGCTTCTACATCACAACACAAGGCATATTCTACTAAGTCCGCATGACTTTTCGTCTTATGAGTGACAACATGATTGAGGAACCAGTGTAGAGGACATGGAAAGAGCAAACAACCTTCTTCTTTCCTAACACACGGTGATGGGTGAAGGAATAGTAGGTATCCGCTGAGATTCTTTGATCTTTGGGTTAACCGGACTTTCTTTACTTATGAATGCTAGAAAAAGCCCAATAGCGGTCTCATCAATGAACTTCTCAACCTGGGGGAAAAGGAGGATCCCAAAAATAGCTAGAGCTAACAGCTGCTTGAAAGGACCCCACTTCTTATTCTGAGCATAAGACTTCAATAAACCTTCGAAATAGCTTAGCGGGAAACCCCTGATACGGTTCTTCTTTTCTTTATGAAGCTCTAATTCCTTCACACTGACTTGCAACAACAAAGAGAGTCTCTGGTCTGAATACCGATGTTTCTGATACTGGTAAGGTGCTAACTCTGACTTTGAGAACCCCAGAATCTGTTCATACTCCTCGAGAGTTGGTGATAACTGAAAGTCTTTGAAGAGGAAACATCGAATGTCCGGATCATAGAATCGGCTCAGAGCCATAATAGCACTCTCTTGGACATCTAATTGTAACAATCTGAGGAGATTACCATAAGCCTTCCCGAATAGATCCCTCTCTTCTGACACCATCAAGGAAACAAACTCTTTCAAACCCTCTACATCTATTCTCTTGACAACCGGAAACCTTGAATTAAGTACAATCTTGCTCCTTGATCCCATGTTGCTTTATCTTTCCCACCTAAGACAAGATTCCAAGTTACTTTACAATCCCGGCAAACAACTTAGATGCATGACGAATGATTTTCCAAAATTAGGTTTTATTTAATGCAGATGATGCAAATGACGTAATGATGCAATGATGCATGATGCAACGATGCTTCTTTTTTGTGTTTTTGCAGAAAGAGGATATTTACAGGCGGTGATTTGAAAATTTTCACACTATATGCCACCTCCTATAGGCGCTTATTGAAAAGGAAAAGCATATCTTTTTGATTTTGAAAATTTTGGAGAAAAATGGATTGAACTGGATGCAACGATGCAACACACAATTTGGAAAGCCCTTGTGACCTAAAAGGGGGTAGAACCTATGATCTAAGGTATTTTGGGGGTAATCTTCTTATGTAGCTCTATTCACACCCTCACAAAGGTCATCAGAGCCACAGTCCTTCTCATGAAAATCCCCGTAAATGCGTGAACCGCTAGATCTGAAGCTTCATGAAAAAGCACAACTCGATTGAAACTTTCGCGAGTAGCCAAGCGGACAAAGGTCTGATGGGCTCCCACTACTTGAATCCACTCATCCTAAGGTATCCTATGGACACAGGTTATGGTCTCTTTCTCTAATCATATAATTCTCAAGGTACAAGTGTGTGTGTGCGAAGGGCATTTCCTTAAAAACTACCCCACCTGCAAATGAAAATCCAGAACAGCCCAGACAATAAAAAGTAATAACATGTCGTATACCCTAGGGTTCAATATCAATCAAATATAACTACTCTAGGGTGCACAGGCAAAACAAAATATTCAAATCAATCACACAAACTACACACTTAATTAATTAAATTAGGCTTGACCCTCTTTAAAAAAAATGTTTTTTTTTTAGTCCCCAGTGAAGTCGCCAGCTGTTGCACCCAGAAAAATCCGGTTTGGGTTTCTCAATGTACAACGTGGAAAAAATTTGAAGCCGCCACCAATATTTTAATTTTAAGACCAAAACATTGAAAAAAGGTCTTTTGAACAAGGCGGATGGTCTTTGAAAACTAGAGATATGGTTGGGGGTCGATTACATGCGCGGGAAGGTGTTAGCACCCTCGCGTCTCTCTCTCTTGAGAGGAACCCTTAATTAAGTGTGTGATTTTAACGTTTGATTTGAAAAATACCTAGATTTGCCTATTTATTTCTTATTTGAAGATAAATGGGAAAACTTAATGAAAGTTATTATTTTTGGCGCTTGACGAGAATTGGCTTCTCGCTCCTACGTATCTCCTAGTGCGATGGAGAATTCAAAGCTACGTAGTTCTTGCTTGTCATGAAAAGGGTTTTGTTTTTATCTTTTTAGTGAGTTTTGAAATATGGCGAGTATTCTGCGAATGATTAAACTAATGAGAGGTTATGGGTAATCACCGCTAAATATTCTTGAAAATGAGAGTCACTTACCATCAGTCGAGACGAGCGAAGGTTACGATTGGTATTAGTAGCAACTTCGTTTTTATTTGATCTTTTGAAAATGGTTTTGAAAGAGATTAATTGGTGCGAATGATCAAACTAACCAAAGTTATGGGTGATCATAAACATTGTTCTTTGGAAAAAGACATTGCCTTGTAATGGCTAGGCGAACAAAGGTTACGATTAGCCACTAGCAACAATGGGTTTGAAAATGATTTTTTTGTTGTGGAAAATATTAATGTTTACGGTTGTGAAAATGATTTTATTCGTTTTGCGCTTGGCGAGAGCGTGACTCGCTCCTACGTATCCCAAATGGGAATCAAAGCGGCGTAGTTCTAATTTGAAAATGTTTTTGAAAAGGGTTTGGAAAGGGAAGAGCTTTCATAACGACCAAGCAAACATAGGCTTTGAGTGATCATTATTAATAACTCTTGATAGCGTTCATGACAATCAAACAAGCCAAGGCTTTGGGTGATAGTCACTAATAACTTGCATTAATTTGAGAAGAGTTTGAAAGATTTTTGGAAAAGGGTGTGAGATAGTAAAAGGGTATAACTAATTACAGGGGTTGTATTGTTAACGGAGGGGGTGTCGTTAGTAATCGGATATTTGAAAACTTAACAATACCAACTGAACAGGCCCATGACCCGCCCATACTTAAGCAAAATAAATAAAAATGGAAACCCTATTCCCCTTTCTCTCCTCCACGCCGATCCCCAAAACAGAAAAAAACCTAAATCTTTCCTCTCCTCTCTCACCTGCGTGATTCTCCCCCAAAACAGAAAAAAACCTAAATCTTTTCTCTCTCTCACTGCGCCGATTCCCGTTTGAAAAAGAGAGAGCTTGGCTCGAAAAGAGAGAGAGAGAGAGAGAGAGAAACGAAGCAGGAGAAGAAGAAAGCGGCGGGGAGAACGGCAGCGGTGGTGGTGAGGTGGTCTTCAGTGAACGCGACGGAGAGGGACACGAAACCGAGGGAGATAGAGAGCGACGGTGGCGTGGTTTCGGCGTGGTGGTGGTTTCGGTTCTGTGGTGGTTGTGGTGGTGGTTCACGGTGATGACTGAGGTCCCGGCGACGTTGGGGATTTCGGGGAGCGAGTTTGTTTTTTTATTTTCTTTTTCAAGTTTCATTCTTGTTTCTTTGTGTGTGTGTGTTTGTTCTTTGATTGCTTTGTGTTTTTTTGTTGGTGCTTCAATGGTGGTATTTGTTGGTTCTTTGTTGTGCTTCAATGGGCTGCTTTTTTTTCTCCTCCTTCATATTCGGAAATCATGTTGTTTGGTTTTGTTTACATTGTGTGTGTTTTTGTGTGGAGTGAAGATAGATGTGTTTTATTTACGT
The DNA here is from genome assembly GCA_020916435.1 of Oxytropis ochrocephala. Classification (NCBI taxonomy): domain Eukaryota; kingdom Viridiplantae; phylum Streptophyta; class Magnoliopsida; order Fabales; family Fabaceae; genus Oxytropis; species Oxytropis ochrocephala. The sequence continues at coordinate 81,181,552 of CM037091.1, forward strand.
GTGTATGTTTTTTTTTTTCTTCTTTGCGTTTTCGAGTGTGTGTTCTTTGTGTTTTCCCCCTTTTCGATTTGCATTTGAAGCTTAATTTATAGTCCAATATGCCTTTGTAATGTCTATTTTTCCGACTTGTATTGCTTCAAAAGTTTCATGTTTTGGTGTATAATTGTTTCGAACAAATTTTCCTTCTCCTAAGCCTTTGTTGTATTCACCATTTGGGAGGTATTTGACCACTTATAAAATCGTGTGTGTGTATGTACAGGTTTTGGAAAACAAAGTCTCAACAAAGGTTCTACCTATTTGGAGCTTTGGAGCTAAGCCTATTCTTTGCCCAAACTTGGATTTTTACGCTTGTCTTACTATTATGCTTCTTTATGCGGTGTATGTACTGACATATAGAGTAGTTCTTTTTGACAAAAATGTTCACCATGTATTTGTCCATTTTATTTTATCATGTTTGTATTTTTCTACCCTTAGTTGTAAGGTCACGCACACTTTGAAATATTGTAACAATATCCTTTTTAATATTTTCACTTTTGTTCCTTTACATTTGACACTAAATTGTAATACAAGAGACAATATAATGAATCTAATTATATTTTCTTTATTTCCTATCTATCCTTGTCTAAATAAAATAAGTAACAAATAATAAACGCTCGTATACAATTAGAACTAACACGCGTACGGGAGAATAAAACATGTGAGCTCGTTAAAACCATCACGCATGATAATATATGAGCACGACGAAACATATTTTTGACCCTTTTTTAAACGAGAGAAATACCCATTAAAATTGGGTATTTACAAAAATACAATTTTTATTTTTAACTAGTCGGACAAAATTGGGGTATGACAACGTGTCGCCTGGGATTTGAACCGTTTCGAATCTCCACCGTTGATTTTATTGGTGGGTTTTTTAGCCGTTGGATCGTCTTTGCTCCGAAAGGGTCTTACACTTCGTGTCTCTTCGCCTAATGTCCTTTCTGTTTCATTTCCTCTTCGTTTCTGCTATTGTCTTTGCGTTTCTCCTCTCCAGTGCTCCTCTCGTGCCTTTCTCTCCCTTTGGTGGTGTTTGTGGCTACTCCAATTTCCTTCTTTAAGGTACGTGGTTCCTCGCATTATCCTCTTGCTTTGTGGCTTTTCTTATTTTCTTTTCTGCTTCTCTTGAATTTTTGTATTTCTTTGCGTTTGTTTCCCGCAAAAATAGAGATGGTCTCGATAGTTGAAATAAGTAGTGATAGTGAGAGTGAGATGACCTCTGAGTATAGGTGTCTTAATCCCAACTGTGCTGCTTCCCTCAAATGTGGATATTGTTCATTGCGCAGTGTTCGCCGAGTGGTAAGGGAAGTAGGCGACCTTTATAACAGTGGTTCCCCTTCCGATTCCGCAGGACCGGCTAATTTATCTGTCATGGCCGAAGATGAGAGTCCTAGCGCGACGATGCGGGAGTGAGGGGATTTCTTGGGTAGATCAAGAGGTGCTTGACTCAGACTCGAGCTCCGCACCGAGGCCTCTCTTGTTGGCGTTCGGCGGATGCTATGTCACCCCGTGGATGAGGAGGCGGCCACGACTAGTCCCGTCTCCTTGGAGGAAGCCGTTTTTGGATGAATGCGTTCGGGAATGATGTGTATACTTACGCTTACCAGACCTGGTTTGAGCACTTGGGGGTTCGGTTGCCTTTCTCCCCTTTTTACTGCCAGGTGTTGAAGATGCTTCATGTGGCTCCGACGCAGCTGCATCCCAACGGGTGGGCCCATATGAGGGCCTTCGAGATCCTTTGTGAGTGCCTTGGGGAGGAGGTCTCGGCCTGCAAGTTTTTGTACTTCTTCCGCTCGTCGGTGAAGGACCCAGTAAGGTGGGTGTCTTTATGCAATCATCAGTGCCGTCCTCTTATGGCTTTGTACAAAAGTAGTTACAAGCATTTTAAGCATTCTTGGTTCCGTTTGTCTCCCAGAAGTGTCCCTTATTCTTTGGTTGACGAGGTTGGTGACGAACGGTTTCCTTTGAGTTGGACGAGGCACCCAAGGATAAGTTTTCTGTTGAGAGAAGAAAGTCTTTGAGTTCGGTTGAAAAGGCAGAGGTGGATCGGCTAGATGGCTGGGTTAAGTCCTCGGGTATGCTGAAATCTTCCCTGTTGTTGGGCTTAGTGGATGACGCCGAATCGTTGATTGACTATTTAAGTAATTCTCTCGGGCATACTTCCGTTTTTTTTTTTTTTTTTTTTGACAATTGCTTCTCCCTTCAGGTGGTTTTGGGATGTCTACCCTTAGTGTTCTTTGAACGCAAGAAGTATCGGGAGCGTAAGAAGAAGAAGCGAGGCGGCTCAGGAGCCTTCTCCCTCACCGATTTTGGAGCCGAGTCCCTCTTCTGGTCGAGGCTCTCCTGTTACTAAGAGTCCGGCGAAGGTTTTGCAATCGCCTCTGGTGTCGGAAGGTGCAACGAATGCTCAAGGTACAAGTAGTCCTCGTCCTCCTCCCTTCCCGGAGAATCCGTGCTGAAGAGGCGGCGAATTAGTCTTCTTTGTTGAGATCGGTTTGCCGCAGCGTGGGGAGGGGTTATTGATACTTCTTGGAAGGCGTCTTTGAAGTCTTGGAAGAGGCGGCGACTGCCGCCGACGAGCCTATTCGGTCAACCTTTGATTCCGTGTATCCTTTGAATTACATTTCTCAATGCTCCCGCAGTGCGGCGATGTGGAGAAGGTGGCCACTCTGGGGATTCGGCAAACGTTGGTGGCGGTGAAGACCTATGGCCATTATGCCTCGGTGCTTGCTCACCTTGCTGAGGATGCTTTTAACAAAACTGCTGCCGACGTTGGTCGAAAAGAGGCGGCTTGGAAGAAAGCCGAGGGGGAGTTGGAGGCCTGTAAGGTTGAAAAGAGCCGTTTGGAACAAGAGTTGGTTAAGTGGGACCTGGAGAAACGACGGCTCGAGGAGAAGGTGTCCGAGTTGACTGCCGAGAAGAAGAAGTTGGGGAGTCCTTGGAGAAAGTGGGCAAAGAGTTGGAGGCGGCACATGCTGAAACTGCTAACAGCAACGGAGTGCTCAAAGGAATTTGGGACTTGTTTCCCAACTTGCCTGTAGGCGGGGACTTGGTTGCTGCTATTGACGAGGTGAAGGCCTCTGTTGCTTTGAAAGTTTCGGCAATGGCTTTAACAGGTATTTGGATCGGTTGAGGCCATATTTCGAAGTCGACACGGGCGGCTTGATCACGACAAGGTTGTGGTGAATGGCGAGCTTGTTGATGAAGAGCCGCCAAGAAATTTGTCGGGAGTGTGGCCGATGGCGCCTTGGTCGATTTTGGCAAAGTTGATGAGCTATTGTCCGTCGATGCCGAGGTGGGGCGAATTTTGGCGGACGGTGATGTCCATGGCGAAGATCCTCCTCCCGCTTCCTAGTTTCTCTCCGCTGACAAAGACAAAATCTTGTGGCAAAACAAATTTTTTTTTTTGTAATGGATTCGAATTACCTTTGTTTTATTACGGCTTTTTGGGATGATTGCCGTTGGGGCCTTGTATAATTTCTTCTTGCTTTCCTTTGATTGTTGTTATGTTTACTTTGCTCAATTTGTTTTTGCGCTTCTTTGATTGCAACCGCTCACGATTGTTTCATATTACCTCGGTTTATTTTTCGGTTGGTGCGCTTTTTAGTTATAGCGTCTCGTATTACGCCGGTTTTAGTTTACCGGTTAGTGCGCTTTTTAATCGGAGCGTCTTGTTTTACCTCGGTGTTAGTTTCCGGTTTTGTTTGCGGCCTTGTTGGTGCCCCGAGGTTGTATGTCGGCTCTAAGGCGATCTACACTGTCGGGTCTTGGGTTTAATGGGCTCTTCTCTCGATGCCGAACACGTTGATCCCGCCGGCGAAGTGCGCTTAGCATCGCTTCGCACCTTCAAAGAGCTCGTACATCGCACCGAGCGTGTTGGCGTCGACGGCGATTACTTTAGCTTTATCGCGATGTAAGCTCCATTTCGGTTTCGGAGGCGAAGGCCCACGCCGAACCGAGCGGTGTGCCAGGTGGGGCGTGGCTCGCCGGCCCGCCTCACTGTCGGGACTTTAGTCTTCATCGCCAAGGGCAACATCGAGGCGTTGCTCGGTCCTCGCCTATCGGGACTTTGTTATTGTGGCGCATTCTTGTTTTGACCTTGAATTAGATTTGTTGTGTTGCTTTGCTTGGAGAAAATAATTGTTGCTTTGAAAATGCTTTGAAAATCGGTTCTCTTTATTCATAATGAAGATGAAGTACATTTGGGGCTTTTATAGTGCCACATACAAATGTTACATGAAGTGAGTGATGGGTGATGATGAGAACCGATGATTAGTAGCTTGATTTCAATCGTAGTAACCAGGAGGTTGGCTGCGTTCGAGGACCTCGGGATCTTGCCTCCATCTAACTTTTCCAACTTGAAGGCTCCTTGACCGATGACTTCTTTTACTCGAACGGACCTTCCCGGTTTGCGACAATTTGTTCGTGGCGCCGGCTACACGGCTAGATCTTACGAGTACTAGGTCTTTGCTCACGAAAGTCCTTGGCGCATACTTTCGAGTTGTATTTCCTTCTTTGCTCATTGTTTTTGCCGCTTGCTCCTTCACCTTTGCCGCCTCTCTTACTTCCTCTATCAAGTCTAAGTTTGCCACGAGGAGGCTTCATCTGGGGATGTTTGGTGAAAGCTCTCCTTGGGCTAGGTTCCGGCACCTCTATGGGGATGAGGCGTCACGCCGTATACCACCAAAAAGGGGCCTCACGAGTGGAAGGCTGCGGAGTGGTGTTGTACGACCATAGCACGCAGTGGTAACTCCTCGGCCCATCCTCCTTTGGATTCATCGAGTTTCTTTTTGAGTCCGTTCGGTATGATGACTTTTGTTTGCGACCTCTCTTTGCCGCTGGTCCAGGGGTGCTCGACCGAGGTGAAGGCTTGGTAGATGTTCCATTTTCTGCAGAGTTCTACCACCGAGTCCGAGGCGAACCGAGTGCCATTATGCTGTTACTATGGTAATTGGAATACCGGGCGCGAGATGAGTCTTTGCCAAGAGAATTTCTTCACCCTCCTGCGCCGAGATGGTGGTTATGGGCTCGGCCTCTATCCATTTGGAGAAGTAGTCGATGGCCACGAGCAAGTATCGACTGCCCTGTGATGGAGCGAATGGACCAAGGATATCAACTCCCATACGCGCAAACGGCCATGGGAGACTATAACCAAGGTTGGTTGGTGGAGCTCTTGGGATGGCGGCATGGCGCTGGCACTTGTCACACTTTTTCACATATTCTATGGCGTCCTTTTTGAGGCTCGGCCAATAATAGTCGACTCTAAGGGTTTTTTTCTTTGCAAGGGCTTGTCCTCCTATGTGGGCTGCTGATACTCCTTCGTGGATTTCTTTCAAGACTTTTTCGCTTTTCTCACCACCTGGGCATTTGAGGAGCGGCCTGGAGAATCCCCTCTTGAATAGTTCGGCCTCAATGAGAATGTACTTAGCGGCCATCTTCTCTAATTTTTTCACCTCCTTTTCTTGCAAGCCGCAATATTTCTCCCGCAAATAAGCAATTATATTGGTCATCCAGCTCTCTGGTTCCTCCTCCGATTGAGAGGACACGTGTTTTGACTAAATTTGGGTTCGGAGAGTGATTCTCTGTATCACCGGAGTGGTTGTTGCCGTGCTTTTTAGTATTGGCTAGTTTGGCCAAGATGTCGGCCCTTCCATTTTGTTCCCTGGGGACATGGGTTAGTTCAAAGGATGTAAATTTAGACTTAAGTTATTGTACCTTGTTGCGATGTTCTTTGAGTAGTTCATCTTTGGCGCTGAAGGCGTTGGTAACTGTCCAGGTTATTAGGAGGAGTCGCTCCGCACCTTCAGTGTTTGACGCCGAGGTCCGCAGCGGTCATATCTGGCGATTAGTGCTTTGTACTCACTTTGGTTGTTTGTAGCTTTGAAGTTGAACCGAGAGATTGCTCGATGAGGATGCCATCCGGTCCTTCTAAAGTTATCCCTCGTGCTCTGCCTCCACCAACTCTGCCACAAAATCCGCCAGGGCCTGTGCTTTGATGGGGCCCCGGGTACATACTTTATGTCGAACTCGATAATTCTATAGACCATGCTACCATTCTCCGGCTAAATCGGCTTTGCTAAGACTTGGCGAATCGGGCAATCGGGCCACTACCACCGAGTAGCTTTGGAAGTCTTGCTGAGTTTTCTTCTTTGCGAGGACGGCTGCGTAGGCGGCCTTCTCTATTTTACGGTATCTCACTCTGCTCCTCCACATTCTCACGACGTAGTATATTGGCAACCAGGATCCGTCTTGTTCTGACTAGAAGCGCACTGCAAGCGTCTTTGGAAACAACTAAATATAGTAGTAGGGTATACCTTGCCAGTCTTTGTGAGAATTGGGGTGATGCAGTAATCGTATCGAATTTCTTTGGAGTGCATGCTCACATTCTTCCGACTGATTGAAGCTTGCATTTTCAGGCGGTGAAAAAATGGCTTTACTCTGTCGCCGACCGCCCAAGGAATCGGGAAAGCGCCCCTATTTGGCCTGCTAGGACCTGCACCTCCTTAGCTGTGGATGGGCTTCTGGCGTTGATGATTGCTCGGCATTGGGAGGGGTTGGCCTCAATACCCCGATGAGAGAGGATGTATCCCAGGAACTCTCCTGCTTGGACACCGAACGCGCGCACTTTTGCAGGTTGAGTCGAAGATCGTATTTTCTAGTAGCTTGAATACCTTGGCGGATTGGTCACATGATCGGGATCTCATTGCGACTTCACCACCATATCATCGACGTAGACTTCAATGGTCTTGCCGATCTCCTCTTCGAAAATCCTATCCATCAGTCGCTGGTAAGTTGCGCCGGCGTTTTTCAAGCCGAACGGCATTACTTGGTAGCGATGGTTGGAACAAGTGGTCATGAAAGCGATCTTTTCTTCATCGGTGTGGCTCATCCCGATCGGTTATAACCGCAGTATGCGTCCATGAAGTCGAGAAGTTTGAAGCGGATGCTCTCGTCGACAAGGCCGTCAATGCTCGGCAGGGGATACGCGTCCTTTGGGCAGGCCTTGTTGAGGTCTCTATAGTCGATGCACATCCTCCACTTGCCGTTGGACTTCTTGACAAGTCTGGGGTTTGCCACCATGTTGGATACTTCACTTCCGGATGAACTCTGCCGAGAGTAGATTTTCTCTTACGCTTTTATGGCCTCTGCTTTTTTTCTTGCCCTGTTTTCTTTTTCTTTGGGACACGAGGTTGAAGCGAATGGTTTAGTGATAATCTATGTGAGATAAAATTTGGGTCGATACACGGCATGTCTTGGGAGACCATGCAAATATGTGGGCGTTGTCTGCGAGGAGCTTTAGGAGGCGATCTTCAACCTCCGCCGAGAGTCTCGTCCCTATCTTTGTCTTCGATGTTGCATTGGGCCTATCGAACTTCTTTTAGATCACCCGGCTTTGGACGTGGCCTCTTTCCTTCTTTTCATTTGGGTCATACATTCCGGGGTCCAGTCAAGGAAATCGCAATGGTTGCTTTTCTCGCTCTCGGGCATACGAAATTTGTCTTGATCTTTGGCACTTTCTGCGTAACACTTGCGAGCCATTGCCCGATCGCCCTTCACATTCGACTTCCCGTTGGGCGGGGGTATTTGAGCGCAGAGGTGAGGGTAAGAGATAGCGGCCATTAGAGCATTTAGAGTGGGCCCGCCACAATTATGTTGTAAGAAGACTTTGCGTTCACCACCATGTACCTCAAGACCACTCTGCTTTAAGCGATTACGCCGCGAAGGTCGTTCGAGATCCGGGTAGCCTCGGACCTCCACTTGCTGCTCACCGCAAACCGGCAAGTGTACTGGTAACTCTTCAACAGACTCCTCCGCGGCTGAGCTCTTTGAAGCACTTCCAATACATCACGTTGGCGGAGCTTCCCCATCTACAAGTACTCGGGCCACTTTGTATCCGCCTGGTGGTGACGCATATCACGATTGGGTCATCGGAACGGTGCCGACTCCATTGAAATCTGTGATGTCAAAAGAGATCGGCGGGTAGGCCGGGACCGGATCTTGGCGAGGTGCTTGCGGAGACCGGCATGATGGATCGGGCGCACTTCTTCCTGGCCGAGGATGAGGGGCTCCACGGAGAATCCGCCCGAGATAGTGTTGACTACTCCCGGCCACTACTTCATGGCCGTCTTTCATTGCGACTCCTTCCTTGGTCCTCCCCTCTTCGGGGGTTGTCTTCTCCGTGGGCTTTCCGCGCGCCTCTTCTTTTGTTCATCCGAGAGTACGAACTTCTTCGTAAATCCTCATTGGATGAGTCATTCGATCCGCCGCTTCAAAGTCCAAAGCAATCGTTGGTGGTGTGACCTCCGTCCGTGGAACTGCAATAAGCTTCGGGATACTTACCCATGGTGCCGACGAATGGAGCGGCGGGTGATGGTTCCGTCGGCGAGACCGTCGTTGCTCGAATGGCGGATGGTCGGACCACCGAGCGGAGTGTAAGTGCTCTGGATTGGGGCGGGACTTCTGTTGCGAGCTCTTCCTCCCGGTCTCGGCGGCCGAGGCCGAGAAGGGTTCGGTCGGCTTCCTCGCTCGCGGCGATCGTGGCCTTCTAGGTCCTCTAGCATCTCTGGCGCCCTGGAAGCGGTAGTGTCCTCGGCCGATGTGCTTATGCGCTCTCGCTCGACCTCGCCCATGTTCCCGGGAGTGGTGATAGAGCGATGCTTCACTAAAGGTCCTGCTTTGGAGGCCCTTCATGAAAGCCATCACGAAAAACTCTCGTCCGGTCTTCAACTCAGATCTTGTGATTTTGTTGAAACGCTCCAAGTACTTCTTCACGGCTCGCCGGTCCCTCGCCGAGATCGAACAAATCTCGGGTGGATGAGCTTCTTCTTATTGGCGAGAATTGTTGGACGGCGGTGGCGAGGTCCTCAAAGCCATTGATGGATCGCGCGGCTAACCCTTGAACCACTCGAGGCGACATCGGTCCGGCGTACTGCGAACATCTTGCAGCAGATGGCGTCATTACCCCCACTGATCATCATCTCGGTCTGAAAAGCGTCAACGTGACTCTGGGGATCTCCGTCCCATCGTAAGTTCCAATGGCGGGCTCTCGAAACCGGGGGGGGAATGGGCACCGCTCGATCTCTCTCGTAAATGGTGAACGCGCCCTCGGGGCGTCGACGACCTCCGCTTACTGTTGTTGCGGAGGGCGACCAGGTGTTCGTGGAGCCGAGCCTCCCTGGCTTCCAGCGCCTGAGCGCGAAGAGTCTGCTCTTCGTTCCTCCGTGCTTGTTCTGCATTCTGCTCCTGAAGTGTTCTCACTGCTTCCATCAACTCAAGAATCCTGGGATCCGTGGTGCTTGTGGAAGCACCACCGTTAGCTCTGGTTCCTACCATGGTGAAGTAGGGCTTGCTGTTCTGACGTGGGGTGGGGAAGTTCTACCGGGCCCCACGGTGGGCGCCAATGTTCCTAACTATTTCCCTAGAGTAGGATATAGCAAGAACACAGAATATAGTGAGTGAGAAGTAAAATGTTCGTCCCCCTTCATTGGCCTCTTGGGCATATATTTATATTACAATACGTCATAAATGCTCATAATGGTACATGAATGCCCCGAGATCTTAGGCGAGATTCTCGGGCTTGCCTAATATATCTAGCAGGGCTTCCGCCTGAGGCCGAGCCCTTTAGAGGCGTCGGCCCTCTGATTGGGAGGTGGTCCGTGTGTCGGCCTCGATGCGTTGCCGACGGAAGCTTCGGTGATGAGGATGCAGGGACTTCGGTCTTCGTCTTCGGAGCCCAGATGATCGGCTAGGAGGCGTGTCATATCCGAGCCTTCCTGGGTGGTCGGCTGGGAACAGTCAAAAAAGTAAGATGTCTAAAATTGTAATTTTGTAAGTTGTTTTTTTGTATAAATAGATATTAGACTGCACCAATACGATCATCCTAAAATCAAAAACAAATATAACTCAATGTGCATGATTTATCATGGAATTGTAGATTCGTGTTTTTTTGGAATTACGTACCCTACTATCCATCAGAAATATTTACATTGAAAATGAAGCCCGCCCTCCGTTGATAACACTAACCAATTCCATATCCTTATGAGTCGGCCAACTATGGTAGTAAAGTTGTCATCACTTGATACAATGTTAGATACAAAAGCATTGTTAATATTGATCAAAAAAAAAGCATTGTTAGTAGTCATTGCAAAAATGATAGAAAGTATGATATGCTACAAAGAGGAAAATAAGGGGGTATAAAAAGGTGAATAGAGAGCATTAGGGTTAGTGTTCCAGGTGAAAACAATAGCAATGTTGATCCCCTCCTTCCAATTGTGCACGGTTTATATGGTGTTTATACACCTATAATTGGACAACACCGCTTCCAATACTTTAACTCATAGAAAGTTCCATCTTTGTAGTATACCTTCTTGCTTGTAAGAGTTCTTTAGCTCAATCTCTTCCATTTTCAATTTCCTATTCAGTGATACTAATTTCAGAAGCTCTTTCTTCCTCATTCTCTTCTTGCCATTTTCGGATTTTGGAGCTCAAAGTGGAAGGTTGATGGAGTTTGGGTTTTGGTGGTTAGCATGTGGAATTGGAAGCTAGCTTAAGACCTTAGGAAGTTCAAAGTTGATTGGGAAGCCTTGATTCAACCCACATGGTTCGATTGGGAGGGGTTTTAGTGGTTGAGCTGCTGCTTGTGAGAATGGAGTTCGTTGAATTGCAGTTTTGAAGTGTTTGGACGCGTTTGGTACCTGTTCGGGAAGTTTCGAGATCGTGAGCTTCGGAACGCCTCGGTGGTTTCGTGATTTTCATTACGATTGGTGAGTTTTACTCACGTTTAGGGTTTTAAATTTTGTTGGCGTGCTTGGTTTAAAAAGGTTTTCGAAATTCCGCGTTTTCGTCAAATTTGAGTTGATTACAGTTTTTTTTGGGAAATTTCGTGTTTTGATAACGAAACCACTATTTTATTTGATATGGAATGGATATATAATGGTCTGAATATGTGTATATATTTTATCTGTTTTGTGGTTGAATTTAGATCGGAACACAGTTTGGGATCGATCGGAGAACGAAACGAAACGAAAATGGACAAATTGGCACTCTGCACAGTCAGCACGGGTCGTGCAACTTCTTGCACGGGTCGTGCCAGCTTCGGGTCACCTATTACCAAAAATCCGTTTCTGCGCTCCGTTCGACTTCAAACTTCTTTCAATCTTTTTCTTAACCAATTATAATTATATTTGAATATTAATGTTATGATTTGGATGTGATCTTAAATTGTTTTGGTTGAATTGGTTGAAGTTATAAAACTCTTTAAAAACGTGTGGGAATCAATGTTTTATGAACAAAATTGTGTTTGAACTGATTATGCAGGTTCATAGGGGTAACCACACGATATAATTAGATATCATGGATTAGATTATGTTTCGGTATATTGTCATACCCCAATTTTGTCCGACTAGTTGAAAATAATAAAATGTATTCTTGTGGGCGCCCAATTTTAATGGGTATTTTTCTCGTTTTAAAAAAGGCTCAAAAATATGTTTCGTTGTGCTCGCACATTATCTCTAATCCCGTACGCGTGTTTAGTTTTAATAATCTTGCACTATTCTCGTTGTGAGCGCGTGTTATTTTTAACCGCAACCACACGTTCTTTTTAATGATCTCGCACCATTTTGTTCTCACGCACGCGTGTTAGTTCTAATCGTATACGAGCGTTTATTAAGACAATAATAAATAGGAAATAGAGAAAACAAAATTAGATTCATTATACTGTCTCTTGTATTACAATTTAGTGTCAAATTTATAAAAGAACAAAAGCTGAAAACATTAAAAGATATTATTACAATTAGTTCAAATAAAACTAAAAAAAAAGGAAGAAAAAAAAACAAGTAAAAAGAAGAGAGATGCGTTCTTCCATTTTGGGCTAGAGGTCCACATGCTCTTTCATCACATCTTTGCTGTTTTTCACAAGTAAAACATTGTTGTCTGCACATAGCCTACTCTCTCCTAGGACCTTTAATCAAGGTTTAATCCTGCAAACATAAACATAGAAAATAAGTAGGAGGCAGTAATGAATTCAGAGCAAACAGAATCATAAACTAGGAAATATGAAAGAGACTATTGAGAAGCTCCTTAGCTGTATCCCCAACCAAAAAATGAATTGAAAGTCAATATATAACAAACATTGAAACAGAGAAAGGGGGGAACGGAAAGATGGAAAAAATTAGAGAGGGCTCAACGCCAAATCAGCTCTCACACAAACACAACACAACACAAAAACTCGCTCATATAAACACAACACACACTTATAGAAACAGCAGTTAATCCATCAATCAGATTCAATTTACATCTCTGGAAAATAGCTTCCCCACCAAACACAAGCAAAACCATTAAACTAGAGTGTTACAATAGCTACATCCGAAGAGTAAACAACACCAAACTCTTAAAAGCTTCTTCCAAACCTCCACCACTGTCAACAACCGGAAACCACCATCAGGCACCACCAAACCTTCTCCAACCTCTTGTCTTCGCTTCAATCTCCTCCATCACTACCGTGAGTTTCGCGAGCTCACCCCGTCGTCATCGTCGGCCACTAAACGGTCGGTCATCGTCGTCACTCTGGTGTGGCTCTCTCGATCTGCCTCTCTCTCACTCTCTCGATCTGCCTCTCTCTCTCTCTCGATCGCCTCTCTCTCTCTCTCTCTCGAACGGCTTCTCTCTCTCTCCCATAAAGGAATGGGGCGGCGCATGCAATGAGGGGTTAGATTTAGGGTTTTTCTTGTTTTGGTATATGGTTTGCATCTGTTGTGGTTACGGGCCTTGTGGCTTTTAAATTTTCTTTTAATCAGATCAATAATCGCACCCCCCTTTTTTTTCATACACAACACCTTTCTTTTATTTTTAAACTTAGAACACTATCCACACCCCTCTGGTTTCAACAATGCAACCCCTATTTAAGCCCAGTTCGCACACCAGCCCACAGAAATGAATTGGGCTCGCTTTGTGCACCCCTTTTTTATAATACAACTCCTTATGGCTAATAACACCCCCCACGTTTTTGGTTGCACCCCTCCAGCTTTTTATATAAAAAACTATTGTTAGCACTCCCAAATTTCGCTATCTCACCCCCTCTCTTTAATCTTTCAAACTCTTTTCAAATTAATGCAAGTTATTAGTGACTATCACCCAAACCCTTGGCTTGTTTGATTGTCATGAGCGCTATCAAGAGTTATTAGTAATGATCACTCAAAGCCTTTGCTTGCTTGGTCATTATAAAAGCTTTTCTCCTTCCCAAAACCCTTTCAAAAAACATTTTCATCTTCAAGTTAGAACTACGTCGCTTTGATTCCCATTTGGGATACGTAGGAGCGAGCCACGTTCTCGTCAAGCGCAACAAATGAAAATCATTTTCGCAACCATAAACATTAGCATTTTTCATAACAAAAAAGAATCATTTTTAAACCCATTGTTGCTAGTGGCTAATCAGAACCTTTGTTCGTCTAGCCATTGGTGGCAATGTCTTTTTCCAAAGAACAATAAGCGATGGTCACCCATAATTTTGGTTAGTTTGATCATTCGTGCCAATTAATCTCTTTCGAAAACCATTTTCAAAAGATCAAATAAAAACGAGTCGCTACTAACGGTCAATCAGAACCTTGGTTCGCCTGACTAGTGGCGGTGGCTCCCATTTTTCAAGAGTACTTAGCGGTGATTACCCATAACCTTTGTTAGTTTAATCATTCGCTGAATACTCGTCCTATTTCGAAAACTCACTAAAAAGATAAAAAAAACAAAAACCTTTTCATAACAACCAAGAACTACGTAGCTTTGAATTCTCCATCGCACCAAGAGATACGTAGGAGCGAGAGGCCAACTCTCGTCAAGCGCCAAAAATAAAATTTTTTATTAAGTTTTCCCATTCACTTCAAACAATAAATAAATAGGCAAATCTAGGTATTTTTCAAATCAAACGTTAAAACCACACACTTAGTTAAAGGTTCCATTTCGGTAGAAAGGACGTGTGCGGTGCTAGTACCTTCCTCACACGTAATCGACCCCCGAACCTATATCTCTAGTTTTCAAAAGACCATCCGCCTTGTTCAAAAGACTTTTTTCCGATGTTTTGGTCTTAAAATTAAAATATTGGTGGCGGCTTCAAAAATTTTCCACGTTGTACATTGAGAAACCCAAACCGGATTTTTCGGGGTGCAACATATATGAATTATATCGAGTATAGGAGACAGCCCAATGCGGGTACGATATATAAAATATATCGAATTGGGGTGAAGACTCTATGCGTTAGCATGCTAGGTGAGGGAAGTCATGAGCCCTTGACCTAGGCCCTAGTAAACATATGTTATGTTGCTAATAGGATTTGCGCTCCTATTAGCCAAGATGGGGTTCACCCAAAGCTTTCGGAGTCGGTGATGTGCTACAAAGTGAATTTAGACCGTAATTCATTACTTAAGCTTCCTTAGGTTGTCGGTGTGGGATTACTATTTATGGTTGATTGAAATATGTAATTCTTTCTAAATTACTAATTATGGTTTTATATATGGGCGTACTTAGGTTGGGAGGAAACTCTCAATGCTATTGACCAATTCGGTAAGGAATTGGGTGCGTCAAGGCGTACTTAGGTTGAGAGGAAACTCTCAATGCTATTGACTAATTCGGTAAGGGATTGGGTGCGTCATAAATAATATTTTTGAAAGTAATTATGGTTTTATAAATGGACCGAGTGATAGGTAAGGGGTCACGGTAAGACTCACTGAGATATGTTATCTCACCCTATCATATGTTGTTGTTTTACAGAGAAACAGGGAAAGAAGATCCTTTATGGCACGAATAGATGGCGTGCACGAGAAGGAAATTGGATGTACTTCTTCTCTTGTTATTTATGTTTTTCCTTGTTATCTTTGTATCCGATTATGACTTGAATTTGTTTAATCGATTCCGCTATTCTTGTAAAGATGTATATCTAAGCAGGAAATTTATTTCTGATGTATGATAAACTGTGCACTTTAATATTTTTACTAGATAGAAATATTAGGGTGTTACAAGAAACAACTCTAAATAATGATGGATACAAACATACACGAAGAGATAAGTTTTATTCCTAACCGTAAATTATAAAAAATTTCAAACATTTATTTGTGATTAGGCAATGGCTGAACTAAATGGATTCAATACATATTCTAGGTTCAAAAGTACAAAAATAAATTATTTTTTAAAGGTTCAAAAAATATGGTTCTAAAAAATATAAAGAAAAGAAGTATAAAAAGAAATTAATTTTTTAAAGTGGTGAAATTAGTAAAGGGTGAGTTGCATGGGTTAGTGTCACAATTTTTTTCCAACAAACCGGTTATTGAGTAACAAACTTTATATATTTTAACAGTTTTTTTTCCGACCGCTAAAGTACCCCCAAAACAACCACTTAGTATCACACTTTACGCATTTTATCACAGGTTATTGAGGAACAAATTTTGTGTATTTGAACCGTTAAATTTTTTCCAAATGCTAAAGTACACAAAAACACACTGCTTAGCATCACGTTTTACGTATTTTGTCACGAAATTATTTTTTTTACCATACCAACTATTGAGGAACAAACTTTACATATTTGAATAGTTAAAAAAAAATTTGAGCCATAATTACACTAAAACACACTGAAAGTACCCAGGCCCATCCCAAACAACACAGACACCCTGTGGAAATAATAAAAGTGGGACCCTAGTTATATTTTTACCAAATAAAACTCAAACTTCAATACAAAACTCAGACTTCAATATTTAAATTTTAAATAACATTTTTTTGATAACTGAGGGTAATAATGTTAATCATCATTTAGCTCAGCATCATTGACACGCGCTCCCCCACCTTTTATGAAGGGTTTGAGAAGATGTCCAATCATCTGCTACAACTAAATGAACCAAATACACCAAGTTAATTACATGAAAAAATGGGGGGCAAAGAGTGGAAGGGTAATGTGGGCTGAGCTGATTACTTTTTTGGGGGGACCTGTAATTTTTTTTGGGCCTTTTTTTTGGGTCGGGGCCTGTGCTATTGCACAGACCAGAATTGTAAAGGGATAGCCCTGAAAGTACCCCCAAAACACTCTATTTAACATCACAATTATTATTTTCACCAAACCGGTTAGGAACAAATTTGCGTATTTGAATAGTTAAAAAAAATTTGAGAACGCTAAAGAACTCCAAAATACACTGGTTAGCATCACACTTTACGCATTTTGTTACAATTTTTTTTCACTTAAGCGGTAATTGAAGAACAAACTTTGCATATATGAAATTAATTTTTTTCCACCTAACCAATTATGGAGGAACGAATTTGACGTATTGAAACTTGTAAATTTTTTCCTACCATAACATAATCATTAAAATAGAGAAAAAAAAAATAAAAAAAATAGTGAGATTGGCGCGGAAGACCGGTTGTAGGTTAACTGTAGGACGACTTTCGCATATAAAATTAGATAAATTGAAGTACCCAGTGAGCAAATTTCTCTTAGTTCTTTAATAATTTTTTTTACTAGTTATTTTTTATCAATAACCACAAAATTATAATCTCAAATATGGGTTAAGTTATTATAAAAACGTCTGACTTGATCAATTATCAATATTTAAGAATATTAACGTTTGTCAAAAACAAAGAACATTAATAACAAAATTAAGGGTAAAATATGTTTTTATTCTCTATAAGTTTGAGAATTTTGTTTTTTATCACTATAAAAAATTCACTCACTTTTAGTCCCTCAGAACTTTTAATAGGATTTAAAAGGCCAAAACAAATACTAATAACAGACCAAAAAAAATGCTATTAAAAATAGAGAAGGAGTAAAAGCATTCACAAAAAAGAAAATGTGAGAACTAAAAGTAAGTAAAATTGTTTATAAAAAAAGCCTTAAATATGTTTTTACCCCCTGCAAATATGGGGTGTTTTGCTTTTACCCCCTGTAATTTTTTTTATTTTAAAAACCCCTTACAAAATCAACTTTTTTGGTTTTAGTCCTTCTGTTAGATGGACGTTACAAAAAACGTCTATGTGGCACGGGGTGTTTTGCTTTTACCCCTGCAAAAATTTTCATTATCCTCTCCCCCACCTCACGTTTCATTCATCTCTTCCACAAATTCCTCCATTATCCTCTCTCCCCCACCTCATCTCATCTATATCTTTCACTTCTTATCACATTATTTTTCTCCATTCAACTCTTACTTCCACAATCAATTCCATAATATTCAACAAAACAAAATGGTTCAAACCTCAAACTTCATCTCTCTCTCTCTCTCGTTCTTCACCACCATTATTTCTTCTTATTTCAAATCTCAAACTATAACCCATCTTCTCTTTTCTGTAACCAAAGACACACGAGTTTAATTAAACCACACACATTTATTAAACCCATAAAACCTTGATTTTGAGATGAAGAACAATCCATAAAACTTGAAACAAACCCTAAAATCATAATCACAATAAAAGTTAATTACATGTATGTGCTCATAGTTTGTTGGTTTTGTGAGGGAGAGAGAGAGACGAAAAAGATGAGTTCTGGTTTGATATGGAAACATTGGTTTGTGTTGGAGATGGAAAAATTGATATGAGGTTGGATGGATGCTGAGGAAGAAGGGGATTTAGTTTTTTTTTTGTAGGGGGTAAAAGCAAAACACCCCCTATTTGCAGGGGGTAAAAACGTATTTAAAAATGCTACATAAACGTTTTTTGTAACGTCCATCCAACAGAATGACTAAAACCAAAAAAGTTGATTTTGTATGGAGTTTTTTAAAAAAAAAAATTTGCAGGGGGTAAAAGCAAAACAGCTCATATTTGCAGGGAGTAAAAACATATTTAAACCTATAAAAAATAAAAAACAACTTTTCAGATATTATACGGATGAAAGACATATTTAACCCAAAAATCAACAATTTTTTAATTCTTAAAAAGTAAATTGATTTCCACATTCTTTTTGCCAACATATTAACTCCAGTCATAATCTTCTATACAATAGTAATAGTCCTCATTTTAACACATGAAGTGAAAAAAGGGAAAAAGACCCACACAAAAACAAAAACAAAAACAAAAAAGAAAAAAGAAAAAGGAGTCTTTCATTGAGAGAGGATGGATGTTATATCAAATTGAGCATTGAGCAGCAGTGATTGATTAGAGAAGAGAGCATAATGGCAAACAGGTACTGGGTGGTGTCTCTTCCCGTCCACAACTCTGCATCTACCTTATGGAATCAATTGCAGCAAAATATCTCTAAACATTCCTTCGATACTCCTCTTTACAGAGTGAGTAACTAACTAACCTTTCAATTTCATCCCTTTCTTCTTTTTCATTTCTCAATTTTCTGTTTCTACTCGCAGTTCAATATCCCTAATCTCCGTGTCGGAACCCTAGATTCTCTCCTCTCTCTCAGCGATGATCTATCCAAGGTTAATTTTCCGCTTTTATTTTTCCACGATCTATTAAATCGCTTATTGATTTGATAAAATTGAATATGTTTGTGTGTGTGTGTTCGTGCAGGGTAACACTTTTATGGAAGGAGTGTCGCAGAAGATCAGGCGTCAGATTGAGGAATTGGAGAGAGTTTCCGGTGTAGTGGCAGGTGGCCTTACCGTTGATGGAGTTCCTGTAGATTCTTATTTGACTAGGTTTTCTCTCTTTTTGTCTTTGATCTATCTCTATCTATTGCGTGTTTTTTGTTTGGGCTGAAATTGTAGTGTTTGTGATGGATCTAGATTTGTTTGGGATGAAGCGAAGTACCCAACTATGTCGACTTTGAAGGAGATCGTGGATGGCATTCATGGTCAAGTGGCAAAGATTGAGGATGATCTCAAGGTATGCACATAATAATTATTTGTCGTTCATGGCCTCTTTGGTACGAGATCACTCCTTTATGCTATAGTGAGATTGCAGCTCAGGTTATTGTAGCCCTTGTGTACTGTATGGATAGCTGTTATTATAGTGTTTAGGGATGCCAAGTACTTGCATAAAGTGATGTAGAGATGATAACTCAGTTTGCCGAGCTTGGTCTTTTTACTTTTGGGTTTGGATGAGTGGAAGAGGATGCTACATGCTTATTTTCTAAATAGATGTCCAATGGGAACAATTTTGGCCTCTCTCAAGTGAATAGGTTTACTTTAGAGGCTCAACTGGGGGATCTCAACCATTGGGGAGAAAATCAATGGATGTTAATTAAATAGATCCATATTAGTAACATACTTTTGATTGATTCGTTATAATTTACTTTGCCATCAATTGTTGAGATCCCTCACCTTTCCTTCTAGAGCGTGTCTCTTGCTTTAGAGGACCCAAATCCAAGGGGAAATGTACTATTGAGTAAATAAATTCTTAATGTTCTGTTTATAAAACTATGGTAGAAAATTTTTCTACTATGATCCATGTGCTTTAGGCTTAATTTAAAGTTGAAAGTTAACATCTGTTTGGGTAACCGTTTCTGTGATTCCTCTATCAAACTGTCAACAGAGTTCAGTTTCTAGCTTAACTCAACCTAGGGAATAGGAACCTTTTTACTGTCATAAGCTTGTCTCCTAAGGGTTAGAAAAAGGAATAAGATCTGACCACCTGCCAATCCATGCCTATGACAACAGTTCATCCTCATGTTGACCACAGAAGATTCACCTCTCTTTTCCTACTTTACTCGCAGAGTCACAGATGGAAGGACCTGGTTCTCGTTCTAGTAACATCCTCCTTCATGATTTCTATTAGAGCCACATACCTGTTTCTATTTTTTGCAACTTCTGGTTAGAGGGCCTGAGACCTAAGTTTGTCTAAGACATATCAAAGGATCAATGAGAAACCAATGCAAAGATGTTGACCGCTTTTTCACCGCCACTGACTCCGGGCTGCTTTATCCTATGAATTTTATTTCGTTGCTATTCTGGTCCCCTTTTTTTCAGCTCGGTCTCTAACTTTTAAAAGACTTCATTTTAATTCCCAAAGTTAGACAAAATTTAGTGTGATCCACCTCAGCCATGAATGAAAGACATCGCGGATGTGATAGTGATGATGCTATCTTAAAGTGATATGGTCAACTTTTATCAGCCCAGTGTGTTGAATTTAATAGTTAATTAATAGGTAGACTCTCTTGGAATTGTTATGTAAAACTGAAAAATGATTAGAAAGAGATGGGTCAAATTTTGAAATAAAAAGAAAAGTTGAAGTATAGAATTCATACAATGAATATCGCATTTGTCTTACAGGTAATTAATTTATTTTTTGTATATTATCTGGATGTAGAGGCTGTTAATTTGTTCAAAATGCGAATGCAAAATTTTGACAGAAAAGGTGGAGGGTATAAGAATTAAGAATCAAAATTGTTTTCTTCCTGAATGAACTAAAGAAATCTAACATACTGAATGACCTAAAGAAATCTAACATACTATATTAATCAACATTAAATTTCACATCTTTTTAACCACCTGCATGGCTCATTGCTTTTGAAAAATTAGCATGATTGGGTTACATTAGTTGGGTACAACTTATATGTCTTTCTGGTATCTAGATGCTCTTGAATTTGTTTCAAACTTGACCAGGGTGCATCTGATTGACAATCAGTATTGGGAAATAAGGGTATGATTACTAGATTTCTTTTGGGGTTGTTTCAAAGAAAACACAGTTTAATTACCTAGGCCTCTTACTGTGTTGCTCCCTCTCCTTTGTCTCCTTTCTTTGCCAATTTTGCAAAAGGTCTTTCTTCCTGCTAAAGTATTGGGGGGAGGGGGTGCTCAAATGGTCTATCCATGTGGCAAGTAGAAGTATTTTGACTGGGCATTTCAGAAAGGTCTTACATGCTTATATTGTTTTCCCTTGCCCCCTGTTATGATTTTTTAGGAATATTATAAAGTTCATCCCTACTTAGTTTACATGATGTGGATTACTAAATTGTATTTTCATTTTGGCCGTGAAACTTTGTATTTCATGTCAGGTTCGTGTTGCTGAGTATAATAATATCCGAAGTCAGCTCAATGCTATCAACCGAAAGCAAACTGGAAGGTATGGATGTTGTTCAACAAATTACGTTGTTTCCAAATTTATTGTATTGTATTATATTTCTTAGCTGACCTGCTTGCCTATTTCAGCTTAGCAGTTCGGGATCTTTCCAGTTTGGTAAAACCCGAAGACATTATAGCTTCAGAACATTTGACTACCCTCCTTGCCGTTGTTTCCAAGTATTCACAGAAGGATTGGCTATCAAGCTATGAAACATTGACAAGCTATGTGGTAAGAGATATCACATTCGCCACAAATTTGAATATTAATTCACTGGGACTATTGTAGATGGATCATTATTGAAAAATCGCTGTAATTAATCTAAATAGTTCAATAATGTTTTCTCCATACCCTTGAATAATTATGAGCATGGTTTTGTTTTTCCTTGCTTTATTCCTTATTTTGATTATGATAAATATTGTAGGTCCCAAGATCTTCTAAGAAGTTGTACGAGGATAACGAATATGCTCTTTATACCGTAACACTCTTCAATCGCGATGCAGACAATTTTAGAACTAGTGCACGGGAAAAAGGGTTCCAAGTAAGTACACTTCCCCCCAATTTTGCATTATATTGTATTCAATCCATTAACATTGGTAATATCATATCCTTCCAATGATTTTAATCCTGGAACATTTTGACCGGAAGTTGTGGATAGTGGAATTCGTTAGACACCTAGTGCTGAGTGCTCCAGTATCAAATATCAATTCATGGGTTGTGAAGTATTAAATGGCATTTTGTGTTATTGTATTCAGATTCGCGATTTTGAATACAGCCCAGAATCACACGAGACAAGAAAGCAGGAATTGGATAAATTGATGCAAGATCAGGAAAATTTATGGGTTCTCTGTTGCAGTGGTGCTACACCAGTTATGGAGAGGTATTATTCATTTATTTATGGGGTTCTCTCAAGCAGAGGCTCGCATTATGGAGTGTTCCTTAGCTTCTCTGTTAAAATCTGCTAGTTTTTGTTGAAAATAAAATAGAATCATGTAAATGATGATAGAATATCATGTAATTGAGAGTAGGATATCCTGTTATTATTCCAGTCATTATTTGTATTTATTGCCTCGAGTCTATATAAAACGGTCTCTGCTGTGTAGTTCAAAGTCAAACACACGGTTTTACCATATGTTTCCTCTCTCTCTCTCTCTTTTACTCTTAACAGTTTTTGCTTTTCTAACCTTCGCTTACTCTTGCCTTATTGTCGTAAAATGTCATAGTTCTCACCCTCTACTTTTACTTTATATTTTCTGAAGGTTTTCAGCTCCTGGATGCACTTTTGTGCTGTGCGTTTGTTTGCTGAGAGCATTCTGAGATATGGTTTGCCACCATCTTTCTTGGTACTATACTCTTCTAAAACCAAAGTTCAGTCGCATTTCAACTTTTTGAAAAATTTATCACTAAGAATTGAATTGGATCTGGTGTTAATTTCAGGCATGCGTTTTATCTCCATCCGTAAAAGCTGAGAAGAAAGTCCGATCAATCCTGGAAGGGTTGAGTGATAGCACAAACAGGCAAGTAGCTTATTACTGTCTGCGTTGTCTTGTTTTAAAAAGATGTCTTTTAGTAATTATACACGCCACCAAAGGCTCGTTTACATGCAAGCACACAGCTGACAAATTTAAGATCTCAACCAAGGTAGTTAAATTCGAGATTCTACCTAAACTCGGGAAGGGATCTAAGAATTGTCGTAAATCGTGTTATCGTAACACGATTTGTAAGTGTCTACGTATTTTACAATCTTAGATATATGTGCATATAAATTCATATATATAATATATGCATATAAAATACCATAAGTTAGCTTCAATTCAGGATCCTAACAAGAAAGTCATACATTATAAGTAACACAAGTTAACAAGAGAAACAGAGAGCTCACTCCCTCTGTAGAATGGAACAAATAAAAGCGAAATAGAACAAGAAATATGTGAAAGGAGCAAGAAGCAGAGATGAAATGAAGGACAGGAAGTGAAACAGAGGTGAAATCATGAAGCTGAAGTGAAATACACCAAAACCGAGAAGACACGAAGGAGCAGATCAGTCGCGATGAAAGCACAGGTGTTGCATTGCGTTAGGGAAGAATAATTGTTAGGGTTTTTTCATTTCAATTAATGAAACGATTCGTTTTGAAAGAAAATACCAGAAATACCCTTAATGAAACTCTGCATTTTGAAAAATTAGGGTTTTTCGTGTGTCACTTCATCTTCAACCTTGAGTCACGCCGCAATGCACTGCGATGGTACCCGAAACCCATCATTTTGACCCGAAACCGGAGACGAATAAGCACACTGCTTCCACCGTCCTCACCCAATGACGACTCTGCTCACTTTTGAACTTGCAGAGGTGACCAAAATTCATAAAAGCGTGTGATTCTACGAACCAGCACGCGATTTTGACTACCTTGAACCGGACACTTCTTTTTCCTTTCTTAGGGGGCTAGGAGGGGGGGTATTCACTTATTGGTGCTGGATGTTTAGGAAAACATGCAAATTTTGAGAAAGCATTTCAACAAATATGAGAGTAGATTGAATTAGAGTTTGATCTATGTTGGTATGAATTATCAAGATTAAAATATCAAGAAATGTTGCTGTAAAACTTCATTAAATGATCGTGGGGTCAGATGTGACATGACTATCTTAAAAAGTCACTCAACCTTCCCTTGTTATATGTATATATGTAATATGTAATATTATTCTGCTTTACGTGACTCTGCTCAAAAGCTCAATTCGAGTACTCCAGCTTCTGTATCATGCTTAAGCACAACTTGTCTCCCTCTCATGCTTTGATACATATTGATAGCTTTTATTTTTCTTACGTATTGTAGTTTACATCTTGTAATTTGTTTACTACTATTACATGCTCATGTTGTACCTTTAATATTTTGTGTGCAGTGCATATTGGAAGACCGAGGAGGACGTAGGTGCAGGCATGGCTGGCCTAGCCGGTGATGCCGATACACACCCCTATGTTTCCTTCACCATTAATCTTCTTTGAGCACTTCCGGATACAAGCCCGTCTCTTAATTTAAATCCGCTAAGGGTTCCTTTGGACAGAGCAATAATACCAATGCCAGACAGGATTTGAAGATTTTGTATATTTCTCTCATATTTCATTCTTTGTTATTTATATATCATTAGAGCAATCAAAGTTTCAAAAGGGTCTAATGAATTTCAAGGGCAGAGTCTGGTGCTAGGATGATTGGCCACTCGTATTGCTTCATGTATGTTTTCTTGTTTGCAATTATGTGACTCCGAGAAGTGATGTACTTGCTCATCCCTTTAGAGAACAATACGACCCTAGTGTAATAAATTCGCCATACGTCATAAACTTTATATTGTTGTGTGGAGATACCTATGATGCATCATTTTTTATAGCGATGTACTCATAATTTTAACTGTTAAGTTGCATTTACTATTAATAAATTTAATGGTTAAAGTTATGAGTATATCGATGCACTTTTTTTGATGAATATCGATGCACTTAGGTGTACCTTTGGTGTACTTATCAAGATCAATATTTAAAGATGGCTTGTTATTATGAATCTATATAAAAATTGTTACTTATTGTTATTGGAGATTTCTTGGCTTACTATGCGTCCATATTTTATGAATGAGTTATATATTAGTGGGTTAATTTGAATAATTTCAATGAAGTAACCACCACATAAAAAGGTATATACTTGTCTTGACTTTCATCTTCTTTGTTTTGATTTCTACCTTTAATCCTTACAAAAATCACAAAATATTACCATCTATTTATGTGCTCACGGCCTAATCATAGATCAATTACTCGAGTTGTTGATTTTGGTGTTAAAATGGAGATGAACTTGTTGGAATGATCCCAATCACATATGTTTAGACTGGACAACACTATTGGCATCTGTTTTTTTGGTCAAATAACACTATTGGTATCTAAAGGCATCTCCATCATAAGTCCATTTTCAAAAGAGCTTCAATCTTGGTTTGATCATTCTTTTTCGTTGTTGTGTTTAATCTGTTTGATTTTGTGTTTATCCAACTTGTCTTGATGATTGAGATTAATTGGATTGGATTTTTGTGGACCAATATTAGCTTATGGATAGGCCCATGCTTTCCAAACCCCCCCCCTCTACTCACTAGACACCCCTTTTTGGGGTGAAAAGACCAAAAGCTCTTACTGAAAATTAGATTTTATATTTTTTTAAAAATATTAAGTACGGTTCGGCGCACGCTTGATCGAACCTGATCAAATCTGGCTGCGCCGAACCAGTCAAAATTTACTCAGACACCCCAGATCATGTTTTGACCAGGTTCGATCAAGCGAGGGTCGAACTTGGTCGATCAAGCGTGCGCCGAATTGGATCCACCGTCCAGTTCAACGGCTATAATTCAAACTTTTGGAAATTGTGTCCAACAGTTATAATTTTGACGGTTCTGATCATTTTAAATCAACGGCTCACGTTCGATCACACCTATTATAAATAGGCTCTCACTCTTCACTGATTATCACACCTGCCAAAGAGAAAAAAGCATCAATCAGTATGGTTCGGACCTGTGAGATCCGACCACAACACATCACGGTTCGGCGCACGCCTGATCGATGGAGATCGGCCTTCGCTCAACCGAATCGTGCTTAAACAGTGAAAAAGAGAGCAAAATAGACGGTTCGACGCACTCCTGATCGACCTCTGCACAACCAAACCATTGTAAAACAACGGAAAAAAAAGAAGAAAAATGGAACAGAGAGAAAGGGAGAGGGACATTTACCTTATGCGAGGGAGGAGGAGGAGGACGGTGGGAGGAGGAGGACGAATGGAGGAGGAGGAGAGTGTATGAAGGGGGTTCTAGAGAGAGGATAGTGGAGGAGAGTTTGTGAGGGGGTGTGTGTTGAGGGTTTTTAAACAAAAAAAAAAAGGACGGTAGGGGCATTTTGGGGATATTTGGATAGTGGGGGGTTCTACTGAGTAGCTAGAGGGTTGTATGAAGTCTGGGCCTATGGATATTTCTTGTTCTTCATCTTGTGGCCCATTTTATCGAGTTTACCGGCCTTAATTTGATCCATGGTTTATGTTGTTTTGGCTTATTTAATGTGTTGTTTGTGTAGATGGTGAAGTTCATGATCTTTATAGGGATTTGAGCCACATCTATGGTAAGTGTGACATTTAATTTTATTGATACTCCTTTCGTTTTAGCTAAAGTAAAAAGTTTCAAATTAAGTATTGTTTTGTCATTTCAATGCTTTATTAATTAAATCTTTTCAATTTTAATCTCATTAATTATTGTAATTTTTCCGTAACCAAAGACACTAACATGTATTTATTAATTAATAGGGTTAACTTAGTAAAAATTATCACGTTACTTAACCAAATAATTGCTTTTCTTAATATTTGTGTTGAAACCTTAAACGACTCTTAATTTGAAATAGAGGGAGTATGTGCAAAACTTATTAGTCAACCACTAATGTAAAAACTATTGAATTATGCATTTTATTATGTCTTCAGTTTTGGATTGGGCCAGACCCGTCCAAAGAATTATGCCCATGTATTGGTAAGTGTGCCATTTGATTTTATTGATACTCCTTTCATTTTAGCTGAAGTAAAAAGTTTCAAATTAAGTATTGTTTTCATTTCAGCGCATTATTAATTAAAAAATTTCAATTTTACCCTCATTAATTATTATAATTTTTCTCTAACCAAGGACACCAACAACATGTATGTGCAAAACTTATTAGTCAACCACTTATGTAAAAATTATTGAATTATGCATTTAATTATGTCTTCAGTTTTGGATTGGGTGACCAGTCCAAAGAATTAGGCCCATTATCGTAGCCCACGCTTGTTGGATCCAAAGGCTAAACTGTATGACAAGACGTGTAGTAGAGATCTCATCTCTCCTCATCTAACGTTCGGGAATCGACCCGTATCATTTGGCACATTCCCCTATAAATATGTGCTTCTATCAACGCATCAGGTACGCATTTATTTTTGCCTGCTGCATTTTCTCTAAGTTGACTTGAGCATCGAAGTGTGTGCAGGTACCACCTCCCTCGACGGATCAGCGCGAAGGAGTGCATCTCGGAAAAAACACTTAGAGCAAGTTCAACATCACACCTTGGTAGCATCTCGGTCCAACTTCGTTGACCGAAACCGACTTCCAAGACAGTTCATTGGCGACCACAGTGGCAGGACCAGCGCTCTCCCTCTCTCTATCTCAGGAATTGTTCTGACCACTCAAAGATCCAACTTCGTTGAGTATTCGGAAACTATGGTGATCCTCGGAGGCTATTCATCAGAGGAACAGGGAGTCCCAAAAACGACGAATAGAAGGCGAAGAGAGGTCGCGAACTCCCTATCTTCGACAATTGTCGAAATCGCCTCAAGCCGACCTACATTGGTTGCCAGTGACGAGGACCACATCTATGGAAAACCCAACACCTTCCAATGGTGGTTCGAGTCACAAAATTAATACTAAAAATACTAAAAGTACTAAAATAACTTTACTATTTACTAAAAATACTAAAAGTAACAAATTTAACCACTATCAATTATCAACAAAAAATCACTATGCTAACAAACTTTCCAAAATAACTTTTTTAAGAATTTTATAATTTAATAAATGATTAAATTAATATTAAATGATCTATAATTTAATATTTACTTAATTTAATTAAAATGATCGGCAACAGTAGCGACAACGGGAGAGACAATAGAAGAGCCAACGAAAGTGAGGTAAGGAGAAGAACGCGAAGCGATAAAGCGAGAGAAAGGCGAGAGAGAGTCAACAGACATGACAACAAATAGGTGCAACAGTGAGCAACAATGGGAAAGGCAATGGCAAGCGGCAAATGGAGATGCAATAAGAAGCAACGAGACGACTAATGAGAGCGGCAATAGTGGGTATATCTTATTAGATCTCATTCTTTTTTCTGATTTACTCTATATATAACATTTTTATCAAGTTTTCCTTTTTCCATTATTAAAATTTTACAATTTTCAAAATATTAATAAATTCATAACAAATTATAATAAATAGTCATCCATGCGTATGCACAAGTATTAGTTTTTGTGAAAGAAAAAGTGCGGGATACAGAAAGTTGGGGGATCAATCTGCAAATTTAAAATATTGTACGGGACCAAAGTATAATCTTGAAAAGTTGAGAAAATCAGATTCTTCATTATTGCATTTTCTCTCAATTGATAGCAATTAGATAAATCTAAATTTAACAACCTAATTTTAACAAAAAAAAATCATTCCAGATGAAAACTAATCAAGTAGAAGAAAAATTGATCTCAATCTTGACACTGCATATGCCTCCATGCTTATGCATAGACAATAAAACAAATGTGTATTCCCGTTTGATAGGCGTGTAGCAACTCTAACACGCAAAATTATCATTCCTAGCTACAAAGTCTTAAGCAACCAGAAGGATGCGAGCAAAACCATCCTCCCAAAAGTTAAATTATCCGAATACAATAAAAATGGAAACAATGTCTGAACTCGAAAAGAATATTATCCAACCAAGCTTGAGAACTCAAGTAACTTATTTATGATCCCTACTCAGTGGCTTTCTAAGTTTCTTAAACAAACTATAAGGTGCGACACCATTGCACATTCTACGCCTTCCCGGAAAAATTTGTTCATTGCTCCACAGGAGCAGGAGCAGCAGCAACAGGACCTCCAGTGGTTGGCCTGAAAAGGGAACAAAATTTAAATTGACACGTCCTAATGAAGAATATGAAATGTAAGAAACTATATCATAGACTAGCAGTTGTTTAAACTTACAGTCCCACGAAGACTTTGAAAGCATCATATATTCCCCACTGGGCTCCAGTAAGTGTTCCAATCATAACAATACGTAGAGGGAGACCTCTGGTGAAAAGACCCAACACACCAATCTTCTTCACAGCCTGCATCATACAGTAGATAACATGAAATCAAATAAGCCAGTTAAAAATATACAAAATACAAAGAAATTACGTGAATATAAATTAGTCGAAACGTACATCACCAACTGTTGCTCCTTTGGCATTGTTCAGAAATGAGACAAGATTATCAGCAGGATGAGACACAATTGCACAAAGCACACCAGCAACGTATCCACCAGCAAAACTGACACCAAGTTGTAGACCTTTGCTGCACTCATTCTTTGGTGTAGGGATGGCATGCTTGTAGATATTCTCAACAATGGTCTCGAAAGAAGCAAATTTCATCATTGTGTCTGCAAGAACGAACATTCTTAGTTCTAGGAAGCATCTTATTATCAGGTGTTAAATTACTCCTTGCAGAAAAGAAAAACTTCAAGCCAACAATATTCTTATATAAGATTTTCATCATTACAAACAAACGACAACTACAATTTTTCATACACAAACAAATATAGTACCAAAAAAAATTACATTAAATGATAAAGATGATATAAATATGTTAAACGATTATGTATGCAATCATCACACAATTCTTGCAATAAACATGCCGTGTATTACAATTTTTCAAGCACAAAAGAATATATACAAGTAGGGTACAAAAAACAATTATATTAAATGATAAAGATGATAAAAATATGGTTAAAAGACTATGCATGTCATCATCACACAATTCTTGCAATAACCATGCCGTGTTACATACAAGTGCAAGAAAAAGACAAAGTTCACTAATATTATAACACACCCTAATATTAATAATCAGTATTCTATTGCATCGAAAATCTACAAAAAAACAATTTCCCATCAAAAGATATGAAACCAATCAGCAATTTTCAAAAAGAATTGATAAAGAATGAAACAACTACATCGTTGGCAGGATTTTGAATTACTCTTCAATGAATTTTCTAAACTTCACATGTAGAAACAGGACAATTGCATTAATCCTAAATGACGGGCTTTAAGAAAATAATATCAATGGGCAAGAATTTCCAGTTTCAAATTGACTTGAAGTGCAGCAGGGAAGTGCAACCTGGCTAACAAGCAGGGCATGCATGACAATCAATAAAATTGATGTGCAAACCAGAATACCTCAGCTGGCAAACTATGTAACAGATAGTACAAAACAACAAACAAACTGCCAATTCAACATGAGGGAATTTTATGCACAATGCAAACTACAAACTATAAGATGGAAAACTTACATGGAATCTGACGTCCCCACAGAGGCACTAATCCCTTGTATAATCTGAAATCATATGAAATTTTAATAGATCACATCCTAATTCATAGATTAGAGCAACATAATACAACCACACAAAATCAACAATCTAACAGAACAGTTTAGGAGTTATCAATATTTATAAGCATACCCCAAGGCTCCTTCAGACTTGACAAATTTTGGGAGCCCATCAGACAGACCTCTTGCAAAACCAGGTTGAGTTTGAACACGGACCTTCACAGCCTCAAATGGGCAAAGTGCAACATCTGCAATAACTTCTGCAGATGCTGAACCAGCAAGGTAGATCAAGGTCTTGTACTTGGCTGCATTCTCTGGGCCAGCAAGATCAGAATAGTACTTCTTAAAGAACTCGTAGAATCCAAATTTGCAAGCACCCTGTGCACTGTAACCGAGCAAGGTAGGTACCCATCCACGGAAAAATCCCTTGACTCCCTGCTCCTTGAGCAAAACTCCAAATCCAGAAGAGATACTTTTGTACTTGGCAGGGTCAATCTGAAATCAATAATCAATTTAAACATCACAAACACAAACCTAACCAACAAGCAAGTAAACATTCCCAATTCCAACACCAACTCCACAAAATCAGGTCAGCAGTGCAAACAATTAGCATTACAACGCACATCCCAGATTCCACATTCAAAAGAACAAACTTCAAGTCATCTAATGAGTCAATTTACCAATACCAAATATGAATAATTTCCAACCAAATCAGGCTCACAACCACAACAAGGTGAAACACCGTTAGAACTAACAAATCCAAAGCACTTGATCAAAGAAACCGCAAATCAATACAGCAAAAAACAACAGCATCTTAAAGCTTCTGACCAAAACCACATCAATATGCTTCAACTTGAAACAACCACAACACCATGTTATTAGATCTATTTAACCTAAACAACAGCATCATAATCATAAATCCTAACGTAACATAACATTTGGAGAGACCTCAAAGGAAATCGTAGATCTAAACCATCACGAAGCCAAACACTAACAAAAAACAGCAGAATTTAACAGAAATTGCTTTCAGTCTAAGCAGTAGAAGCCAGATCGAAAAATATATATACTATAGAGAAAAAGGAGAAAAAGAAGAGACCTGCATATTACACTTGACAAGGTCAAGAGGAGTAACAGTCATGTGAGTGAGACCACAGCTGAGGATTCCACCGGCGGTACAGGCGGCATAGAAAGCCGGAGAGTACAGCTCGATCTTGCCAGATTCCTTAGGAGAGGGAATCATGAAACCAGCGGCGCGGGAGGAAGGCGGCGCTACGGCGGGAGTGGCGGCGGCGGCGTTAGAGTTGAGGATCTGGTTGAGTGGTAGGGTTTTGGTTGAAGTACCGTAAAGGTAGGAAGGGATCATATTGTTACGGCGAGAAGAATCTGATGAGAAAGCCATTGAAAAGAGAAAAGAAACGTCTTTGAACGAGAGTAGAAATTAAGCGTTGATGGAAAGCGAGCGAGAGAGGAGAAATGGTAAGGGAAATTGGGTTCTCTCTCTCACCTTCCCAATTCTTCGCTACCAAACGCTGCGCTTTCTCTGTATTTTATTTTATGCGCCAATCTCTGTCTTTCGCGTGTTACTTTATATCGCTATTGTCAAGTGGCAAGTAGACGAAAATACCCCCGTCAATTATCGGAATTATCGCGTTGACACTGCAGAGAAATTAGGGTCGGATTTTTTTAACTCGCCCTTCTTTCTAGCCGTTTAATTAATCAGATTTCTTTCTTTGACCAAAAAAAATCAGATTTCTTCCCAAAAAATTTTGATCAAAGAGATTTCCTTTGGTGGTGCGGCCCAGAGAAATAAACTAAGGGTATGTTAGGATAGTTTAAAGGAAATGAATGGAATGGAGTGGAATAGAATAAATATTTCATTCCATTCTTTGGGAATTTTATGATGGAATGGAACAAAATTACCACTCCATGGAAGCAAAATGGTAGTGACTATAATTATTCTATTCCATTCCATACCAACAATCCAAACACACCCTAAGGCTCGTGTGTCCCTCCCGCTAGATGATGACAGATGAAACTAACCGATGAAATTAATGAGTGAAGAGTACATTATTTGGTAAACACTAACGTTTAATTTTTTGGTAGCGTTTAGCATTTTTTCAGACACTATTTCAAGTAGTATTTTTTGAAACACTAGCAAATAGCTTCCCATATGACATGTTGCTGGGACTCCATAAATAACAAGTGTTTGAGAGAGAGAAATGAAAACCCTTTAAGTGGGGACCACATAATTTGGTCCTCTATGTTTTCTTTTAGTTTCAATTTGATCCCTATCAATCACCGGCCGGCAGGAGCAAGAAAAGCAGCAAGGGTTATGTCTATGTCATTTAATCCTACTTCAAAGGAAGTGACTATAATTTCCGGATGCAGTTGCAGGACATTTTATACCAATTTACAAATAGGGAGTCATATGGAATGCGTTCAAATATATGACAAAGAATCTGCTGATGAAAAGCAAGGACCTTGCTTCTCAAATTCTTTATTTGTTTCTTTACACACTTCTATTGTTCCTTGGGGTCCTTTGATTAATTTATCTTGCTCAGAGGCAATGAATAATAACATAGATGCTAATGGAAAATAAAGATCACGACTCACGGAATAAGAGATAATTTAGTCCCTGAACTATCCACACTCTATCCGATTTAAAAAATAACTAGTATATCCGTGCATACGTACGGGTGCTGCCATATTCTTTTCATGAACAAACTTAGACATAATTTAAATAGTCCACTTCGTGAAAAAAAGACAAATTTAAAATAGTTAAAAAAAGAGTCTCAAATAAAAAATTAGATGAATATTAAAATCTAAAAATGTAAAAGTATCATTTAAAAACAATCTGTGCATTTATCCCATGTTCTTTTATGTATTAGTGTCAGTGTTGTTATTCCGTGTTTTTTTATATATCAGCGCAACTATCTCGTGTTTTTACATACATCATTGCAATTATCCCGTGTTTTTTATATTTCAATAAAGTTATCACGTGTTTTTTAATATAGCAGTGAAGTTATCTCATAGTTTCAATTGATTATTTTAGTTGATTAATAGATTATAGTTGACAGTAACGGATAGATGGTAGATTATCAAATATTTCAGTGAAGTGTTTTTTATATATCAGTGCAGTTATCTTGTGTTGTTATACATATCATTGCAGTTATCTCGTGTTTTTTTACATATTAGTATAGTTATCCCATGTTTTTATATATCAGTGCAGTTATCCCGTGTTTTTTTTATATATCAGTATAGTTATCCCGTGTTTTAAATATTAATCAGTAGTTGAAATAGTCATTAAGTTTTCCCTTTTTTTTGATATATTAATATCGTGTTTTTTTATATATCAGTGAAGTTATCTCGTGTTTTTATATAGTAGTGCAATTATCTCGTAGTTTAGATTAATTATTTTAGTTTATTAGTAGATTTGATTTGATTTGAATTTTGAAATTTGAAAAAAAAAAGAGAAGGGAAAGTTAAAAAAAATGGGAGCGAAAAGAAAGTGCATTGGGAGAAGAAATTTGAAAAAGAATATGATAGTAAATTACAATGTTGCCCTTAGTTAGATGAGTTGTCAAATAAATAGGGAAACTTGTTTGAGTTATTTAAGTATGATTTGTTTATATAAATAGATATTAGATTAGATTAGTAGATAGTGGATAAAGAAAGTTGGTGATTTTATTTGAATTTTGAATTTTGAAAAAGAAAGTAAGAGAAAGTAGGAAAAAAGTGGGAGTGAGAAGAAAATGCATTGAGAGAAGAAATTTGATAAAAGTATGATAGTAAATTACAATGTTGTCCTTAGTTAGATGAATTGTCAAGTAAATATGGAAGCTCGTTTGAGTAATTTAAATGTGGTTTGTTTGTATAAATAGATTAAGTGTATTTTGTTTGTATAAATAGATATTAGGTTAGATAGTAAATAGGAGTAAGTTGTAGATTATTTAATATTAATTTAATTATATTATATTATATAGTGGATTAAAAAAATTGGGAGAATAAATATTTTTAAATAAAGGGTGTGGGGGCCACTAATAATAGATGTGTAAGAAGTAAGAAATATTGAGAAATGTGAGATTGAAAGAGAGTGAGTGAGAAATGAAGAGAAAGTGGAATTAAAAAATGATAAATAAAACAAAAGTGGTGATGTGTCAAAAAAATAAGATGTCTAAAATTGTAATTTTGTAAGTTGTTTGTTTGTATAAATAGATATTAGATTAGATTATATTGATGGATTAAATTGATGAATTTAGAATAGCTTACTGATAATTTATTATAATTTTATAATTTAGGGACCAAATAAAAGAGTGTGATAGTTTAGTGATCAAATTGAGAGTTTACTCTTGTTAAATATGATAAAGTAGAATCTCTTTTACGGGATAGGTATGCTTCCATAAAATTTGTAAATCAATTTTACTTAACAAAAACTTTAAAAAAAGTTCAATACTCTTTGCCTAACCAAAAATTATTTTTGAGAAGAAAAGAATATGAACCAAACGATTTCAATTTCTTTTCCTTAGTGACAAGCCAGAGATAGAATAAATGTCAGTGAGGTATCAAAGCAATAAAAATGATACTCTAGTCTACGCATTTTGGTCCTTAATATCCTATAGTCCCTGATATTAGTTGTAATTCAATTCTAGTCTCCTTCTCTGTAATATCAGCTGCTATATCTGCTTGTATTGGTTTTTCATTTCTGTTTACTGCCATGTCACTACACTGTGACTGGCACAACCGGTTACCAAGTGGCAAACTATAAATACTTGTAATAAGTCATACTTGAATAATAAGAAGCATTTTGCACCAAATCATTTCACTTCAGAATTCTGTTAAAGTTCTAACTGTTTCTGCGAGAGAGAAAGAGTGAAGGAGTGATCGGAGATCCAACAGAATTGGCCTCAGAGCAAGGTGAGCGATCCACGGCGGCGATGGTGAGCAACAGTAGCAATAACGGACAGTTTCCGGCAAAGTTACCAATTCTTGACGGCAAGAACTACGATCGTTGGGTAATCCAAATGAGAGTAGTGTTTCGCTATCAAGACGTACTAGAGATTGTGCGAAGTGGAGTTGCAACGACGGGAACTGAGGCGGTGCTTCGAGAGCAGCAGAAGAAGGATAGCAAAGCGCTATTTCTCATACACCAGTGTGTTGATGCGGAAGCCTTTGAGAAGATTTCTCAATACGACACGGCGAAGGAAGCATGGGATGCCTTAGCAAGTGCGTATTCCGGTGATGCTTCGTTGAAGAAGGTGAAGCTTCAGACATTGCGGAGGGAGTTTGAACTACTCCAGATGGAAGAAAAGGAATCGATTTCAGAATACTTCAATAGAATGACGCTGGTTACTAATCAGATGAGAACGAATGGAGAGACGTTGACAGATCAACAGAAAAATGAAAAGGTACTTAGAACTCTAACTCCTAAATTTGATTACGTAGTTACTGCAATTGAGCAATCTAAGGACCTAGAGAAAATGAAAATTGAGGAACTCCTAGGCTCGTTAGAAGCAAATGAGGCTAGGATTAGGGAAGAAGCTGGAGGTAGAGATAAGGAGAAACTGTTGAAAAACCCATCGAGCAAGTCTTGCATGAGCTAGAGTTCGAGAAAGGAAAAACAAGTAAAAATAATGATGAAAGTTCTAATAAGAAGTCCGATGGTGGTGGTAGTGATTTTCAAAGAAGAAAGGAAGCTGGAAGAAGAATAATAGGGACAGAAAAAGAAAGCTGAATAGGAAGGAAATCTGATTACTACTTACAACCGCAGAGAAGTATGGTCACTTTCTTTGATGAGTGTAAACTAAAAGAAGAGGCACAACTTGCTGATAATGAATCTGATAGTGATGAAGTGGTCCTCATGGCAGAAATAAAAGAGAGTGAAGATGACAAGGAGACATTGTGGTATTTAGATACAGGTTGCTCTAACCACATGAGTGGAAATAGAGCGTGGTTTGTGGATCTGGATGACACTGTGAAGAAGTCAATCAGGTTTGGTGATGACAGAGTGATAAGAAGTGAAGGAATGGGGAGTGTTAGAATCCGTAAGAATGATGGGGAATTCTGTACAATAACTGAAGTATTATATGTTCCATCAATGAAGAGTAACCTTATCAGCATTGGACAGTTGCTTGAGAAGGAATACTCAGTCATTATGGAGAATAAAGAGCTTGTTTTGTTTGATCAAACTGGCAATGAAGTCTTGAAGGCTCCCTTAAACAAGCACAGGACCTTTAAGATTAGAATGAGTGTTGTCAAAGATGATTGTTTGAGTGCTGAAGTTGATAGTGAAACCTGGACATGGCATGAAAGATATGGTCATTTGAATTTCAAGGACTTGAAGAGTCTTGAAACTCAAGGGATGGTGCATGGTCTATCTGCCATTAAAGTCACCGTGAAGTGTGTGAGCAGTGTTGTGAATCAAAGCAACCTAGAAGCTCATACAATATCGAGTTGAAAACTAGAGCATCTAGGAAGCTTGAAGCAATCCCACTCGGATGTTTGTGGACCATTTGAAGTGAAGACACTTGGAGGTACTTGATTATTTTGTCTCCTTTATTGATGAGTATACTAGAAAAATGTGGGTGTATGTGATAAACAAGAAGAGTGAAGTTTTCAGAGTATTTAGTAACTTCAAGGTAATGGTAGAGAAGGAGAGTAAGCTGTAATATCGTAGATTGAGGATCGATGGGGGGAGAGTATAACTCAAGTGAATTCAAGGAGTTTTGTGAGAAAGAGGGATAAGGCATGAGATCACTGCCCCCTATACACCACAACATAATGGCACTGCAGAGAGGAAGAATAGAACTATTCTTAACATGGTAAGAAGCATGTTGAAGAGTAGGAAAATGCCAAATCATTTCTGGGGAGAGGCTGTAACCACTGCAGTGTATATTCTCAATAGAAGTCCTACTAAAAGACTTGATGGAGTCACACCTGAGGAAGCATGGTCAGGTGAGAAACCGAGTGTGAAGCATTTCAGAGTTTTTGGTGCTCTGTGTTACAGACATGTTCCTGATCAACTGAGAAGGAAGTTGGATGACAAAGCACAAGCAATGGTGTTGCTAGGATATCACTCCACTGGCTCATACAAGTTGTATGATCCTAGGAGAGCTAAAGTTGTAATTAGCAAGGATGTGAGGTTTGATGAAACTAAAGGTTGGGACTGGAATGAGTCTGATGCAGATAAAGCTCTCGCCTCGATGATCAATGAGTCGAGAGAAATTGAAGAAGAGGTGACAGAACAGGTTGACAGAGATGATGAGAATAATGTAGAGAGACCTAGAAGGAACAGACAACCACCCCAGAGATTAAATGACTTTGTTATCTTATCAGATGCCACTGTCACAGAAACTGGTGATGTTATGGAAAGTGCCTTCATGGCAGAGGCAGAGCCAGTGACTATTGAGGAAGCACTTGAGAATAAGAATTGGAGGCAAGCAATGGTTGAAGAACTTGCTTCAATTGAAAGAAATGATACATGGTGCTTAGTGGACCTCCCAAAGGAAAGAAAGAAGATAGATGTGAAATGGGTGTTTAAACTTAAAGTGAAACCTAATGGTGAAATTGGGAGATATAAGGCAAGGTTGGTAGCTCGAGGGTTTTTGCAGAAACCTGGATTTGACTATACTGATGTGTTTGCACCAGTAGCTAGAATAGAGACAATCAGGATGATAGTGGTTGTTGCTAGTTCTAAAGGTTGGTCGATGTATCAACTTGATGTGAAGGCGACCTTCTTGAATGGCTACCTAGAGGAGGAGGTGTATGTCGATCACCCACGGCTTTGAAGTAAAGGGAAGTGAAAGCAAGGTTTACAAATTGAAGAAAGCGTTATATGGCTTAAAACAAGCTCCAAGAGCTTGGAACAAGAGAATTGATAAGTTCCTACAACAAAGATAAATTTGTGAAATGTACAAATGAGCATGGAATATACTCAAAGTGGTTACGATGTTGATGATTACACGATTGTGTGTCTTTATGTTGATGACATGTTGTTAGCTGGAGCGATGGCGAAATGGAGAAATTTAAGAAGGAAATGATGACAGAATTTGAAATGTCGGACTTAGGAAAACTCACCTATTTTTACGGGCATTGAATTCTATGACACTAGTGATGGTGTTCTTCTACACCAAAGAAAATATGCAAGTGATATCTTAAGGAGGTATGATATGTTGAATTGCAATTCCTCGGCTACACTGCGCAGATACCTCTGCAACTCGATTTCGATGATGAAGAGAAACTTGTAGACTCAACACTCTACAAGCGGTGGTTGGATCTCTTAGATATATCGTGTCATACACGACGGATATTACTCATAGTGTTGGAATTGTTAGTAGGCACATGGAGCAACCAAAGGTCTCACATTTACTTGCGCATGAAAGCGTATCCCGAGGTATGTCAAAGGGTGCATTGATATGGGTATCCGGTATCCTAAAGCTGCAGGAAAATAGTGAGCAGGAGGTGTATGGTTTCACCGATGCAGATTGGTGTGGAGACAAGGGAGATAGGAAGAGCACAAAGAAGATACATTTTTATGTATGGACAGGCCCTATTGCTTGGAGTTCAAAGAAGGAGAGTGTGGTAGCTCTTTCATCTTGTGAATCTGAGTACATAGGCTGCTTTGCCATGGCGGCATGTCAGCATGATGGCTTGACATGCTCCTTGATGAGTTGAAAATCAGTCTAGCAGAGCAATGAGATTGAAGATTGTGAAGAAATCAAAGAATTGACCTTGCAGTACCCAGATTGCTCATGGTAGGAGCAAACACATTGAGACAAAGTTTCATTTTCTAAGAGATCAAGTGTCAAAGATGAAGCTAAGATTGGAGTACTGCACCTCTGAGAGCAATGCAGCAGACTTGCTTACTAAGGCATTAAAGATCAAGCGATTTGAAGAATTGAGGACTCTCATTGGAATGAAGAATTTGACTAGTATGAATTAGGAGGTGTATTAGTTGTAATTCAATTCTAGTCTCCTTCTCTGTAATATCACCGCTATATCCGCTTGTATTGGTTTTTCATTTACATTTCATCGCCATGTCACTACATCTTGTGGATCGCACAACCTGCTACAAGTGGCAAACTATAAATACTTGTAATAAGTCAAACTTGAATAATAAGAAGCATTTTGCACCAAATCATTTCACTTCAGAATTCTGTTAAAGTTCTAACTGTTTCTGCGAGAGAGAAAGAGTGAAGGAGTGATCGGAGATCCAACACCTGATACATATAGCGAACCTATAATTAAAACAAGAAATATATGGTTCCTCTCATCTTCTCAAAATAAATGGAGACATTCATTACTAAATAGACTATAATGCATACATTTAAAAGTTGTGACACAAATAGTGACCCTAGGACATGGAGTCGATTCGGTGTTTCTGAGTTCGATTCTCGCAATTGACAAACTCAATATTGGTCAGTGCAAAATTTGACCCTAAGCACAAGCAGTAATTAATCTTTCGTTGCAATAGTTTGAAGAAAAATAGAAGATAAATGGGTAATTTTTTACGGTCATGCAACCAACTGATTGAGTTTTGCGTGCGTGGCATCCAAACTTTTATCTGGGGTCCTTTTTTCGAAAAGAAACTTTTAAGGATATCTAGTGCTAATTTTTCTTTCTGAACATTTTTTGAGCCATTATAAATGATCTAAAAATAGGGTTGAGATCCTCTCTATTTATTCAAAAAATGGAGCACTGCATTATTATAAGTTTGAGTGTATAATAATGTGTATTTATTATATTAAAATATTGGTAGTAAGCCCATTAGTTTGTTAGTAAGGCCCATTAGATTGTAAGGTCATATGTCCATTAGTTTATTAGTATTTAAGGTAGTTGGTACTCTCATTTGTAACAATCCATCTATTAATCTCTTCTTATTTGTAATATTTCATCATCTTCAAGATAATAGACTTTTAAGGTTTTTCTCTAATATCCATGGACGCCATGTTTTTCAACGTAGATCGGAGAAGAAACAACAGTATCCTCCATAAATTTACGGGTCTTAAGATTCTTTTTATTAGTTTATTATTAGTTTTGTTTCTCATTTCATATATCATCGTTCTCTATTTTATTTTGTTTTTTTACTTCAGATCCATTTCACTCTTATTCCCTTCAGATCCAATTTGTTTTTACTTCAGATTCACCTTTTTGTTCTCTGATATGCTCGAGATCAATTTACATTGATGATTTTCGATTATCGATTTTGTTTCCGTCGCTCGTTTTCTCACTTGCTGTGTTTTCTCATATTTGGTGTTGTCTGTTTCGAAGTTCGTTTAGGATCTGATTATTCGATCGGTTCATCTTTTGTTTCCGTTCTTCTTGATGTGATGATCCTTGATTTCTGGATCTGATTTCTTGTGGTTCTACTAGAATCGAGCGGTGTACTTCGATTTCCTTCCTCCGCTGTCTCTTAGCACATAGCTGCTGGAAGAGTTCTTGCCGGTTTCGAGGATTGTGTCTCTGGTCTTTTCGGTTTGGATTGAGAAGCTGTTTTACCGTGCATGGTGTTTGCTTGATTTTGTAGCCCGTGTTTGTTCAGTACAGTATTGTCTTGGTGGTTGTTTTGTTTGCTTAGAGTGGAATATTTCTGGGAGTTTTGCTTATGCTGTGATAAACATGTATCAAGAGGCAAATTGCGATTGAAGGGGTGAGTAAAATTGATTTCACTGTTTTTCCCCCTTGTCATCATGTGTTGCTTTTTGGGGTAAATCATCAATGGTTGATGTTTGGTATTTGATTCTCGCTCTTTGGCTGTATGTTTATGTTAGATAAATGTGTGTTGGCTTCAAGGGAATAATGTAAGTGGCGTTGAAGAGTTGCCACAAATATATGGTGTTATTGTTGGTTTTTAATATGTTGTTAAAGGCTATACATCTGTTTGCATTTGGGATCCCATTTTCCAATTTAGATGATAGTTGTTTGAGATCTATTCCATCACTGTAGAAGATTGAAAAGCCATTAGTTGATGATGTGTTTGGTCTTTTGTTCGAGACTTAAATTTGGATGCAGATTGAAAAATGCTTATTTGTGGAAATAGCTTATACCCTTTGAGAACTTCTATACAGTATTGTTGGCTTTGTGTTTGTTATATTGCTTGAAGGGTTGGTTTCATTGAAGACTAATCTTCAACAATGTCAGAGAAAAATAGGGTTGCTTCAAGGTTTATATTATGTGGGATGCTTATTTCTATCTTCCTTTTGCTACCGCTTCACTTTTGGATTTCAAGGTGCTTCTACTGGACCCTAATTGATTTGGTTACTGTGATGATATTTAGTCTTAATTGACTTTTTTTAGCTTCTATTTATGGTGGTTAAGCATGTTGCTTCTGCTATAAATGGTTAAGCATCATATTGTTGTGCTTCTGCCAAGTGGTTAAACTTTGAGGTATAGTTTCTGCTTGGTGGTTAAGCCTTTGGCCCTGTGGCCTTGTTGATGTTTGCTTCTACCCTATGGTGGTTAAGCATTTTGCTTCCTTCAAGTGATTAAGCCTTGAGTTGTGTGGCTTTTGCTTGATGGTTAAGTGTTGGTTTGTAGCTTCCTCCGAGTGGTTAAACCTTAAGATCTGGTTTCTGCTCGATGGTTAAGCTTTGTTGACTTCTTTGGGACTTGGATGGTTATGCCCAAGAGTGGAGTTTGTTGATTCCTTTTGGAGTGAATGTTGTGGAGACGCTGGAAGAAGCTTGAAGAAGGGCCTAGATAGTTGGTCGAAGACTTCTAGGAGCTAAGCACCTCATTTCGCCGCCAATTTGGATTGCTCTTTATTTTTCTTATTTTTATAGATATCGTGTATTGTTTATCCCATTTGGAAGTGTTGTGAACACCGTCAGAACTGCATGGAGGCTATTAAAATATTGGTAGTAAGCCCATTAGTTTGTTAGTAAGGCCCATTAGATTGTAAGGTCATATGTCCATTAGTTTATTAGTATTTAAGGTAGTTGGTACTCTCATTTGTAACAATCCATCTATTAATCTCTTCTTATTTGTAATATTTCATCATCTTCAAGATAATAGACTTTTAAGGTTTTTCTCTAATATCCATGGATGCCATGTTTTTCAACATATTATAAAACCAAACTATAGTTATAAATCCTACAAATGATCTTCTAGAAGGCAAACCATATGTACTAATTGCAATAGAAGAGGAACTGGTAACTTTGAAGATAAGAAACTCAAGGAACATCGTCGTCGCCATCTAAAATCTCCCATCGAGCATTCTGATGTTAAATTTGATGGCACTAACCTGGATTTTGAGCTATTAAAGAAGCAAGAAGATGCCTATGAAGTGTTGTTATCATCTGATCCATGCAGCATGAAATTTATATCAGAACTTGAGCTCAGTAACACTCAAATAGAAGATAAAATGACAGATTTATCCATCAATGAAAATATTTTAGTGAAGAACGAGGACTTGGAATTAAAGCAGAGAAATGAAGATCCATCAATGATTAATTGGAAATTTGACAGTATATCGCCTATGCTAAGGTATCAGATGACAAAACTTGCAGAAGATAATGTGCAACAATTGGTAGAGTTGGTACAAAGAAACAATGAAAAGAGAGAAAGCATTAGAAGCCTTCAGTTAGAGGTGGAAACTTTATGAAGCATGAGAACAAAGTTCTGCAGATTTCATCAAGGCACTGTAAA
This sequence comes from Oxytropis ochrocephala, assembly GCA_020916435.1. NCBI lineage: Eukaryota > Viridiplantae > Streptophyta > Magnoliopsida > Fabales > Fabaceae > Oxytropis > Oxytropis ochrocephala. The sequence continues at coordinate 81,224,340 of CM037091.1, forward strand.
GCAGATTCAGAATGCAACCAATCAGAGATATCAAAACCAAGAGGAATATCTATGGGCAAGCTCTTCAGAGGTTGCTCTCAATGATATTTTGTACACTTCATATGCTAATTGATAACAATAACACAACAGAGAAACATATCTGTGGGCAAGCCTCTATAATTTGGATTTTTTTATTCTTGAAAATTTCATTTTACATGACCCTTAAATTGCTTAAAAGACAATTACTTAATATGAACAAAATTAATTATAGTGTTTGGAAAACCAGATAGACAGCTGCAGAGTCAATATTAAACTTGTTAGTTAATACAAACCCATACAGTAAACTAATAAACTAAATAATGAGTAACAATTGGGTCATTTTACTAATTTTTAAAATATGAAATTGCTGACCTGTTCTATATATAGGATGCGTTAAAATTTGACAAAGAATCTGCTTTCTTATTTCTATGCTTGCTTTCTTTACACTGTCGTCCCCCCTGGTACTTTGATAAATATATTATGCTCTGAGGCAATGGTTGAATAATCACATAGATGTTCATGGAGAATAGAGATCCTAAATTATGGAGTTCTACTCATATCTACCGTTCTCAATGGCTTCAAACTACCATATCAGGTCTTTCTCTCTTTCTTCTTCTAATCATTCATTACGCACACATGCATGCATAATGCAACAGTTTCGATGCATGTTACTCGCAAAAATTTGTGCAACTAATTAGAGCTAGTTTACTTTATTTTCAAATTTTTATTTTCTGTTTTCAATAAGATAATATACTAGTGCATCATATATAGTCATGGAATTGGAAATGATATCCAACGTGAAGATTAGTGGTGCACGAAACAATAACATATTTGGAAATGGTGAAAACAACGTTGTAGTATCTACTTTCAAACTAATAAAATCAAGTGCTAGGAAAATTACATGTTTAGTGCTCTTATTTACTTGACAACTGTCCAATTTTTGGGGCAATTTAGTCATTAACTCGCTAAAAGACAAAAACATGTCTGAAAAAACTGAGGCGCTGGCAACAAAATCTGACACGCGCACCTGACTGACATTACAAGCACATTTTTGTTATTAATTTTTTTTTTTTGCAAAATGGAGAAGGGGGGTCTTGAACCCGCACCCTCTCACTGAAATTGCACCCCTTAACCACTGAGCTAGCATACATCTTCTGTTAATATGTGCACTCGAATTATATATATCCCTTTTAATTATTATATCTCAACATAAAAGTCACACCATTGTAACTATTTTTTTTTTATGTTGTATTATCTAAAGTATATTTATGATTCACCAAATTATATATTTATGTTACACAAATATATATATATATATATATATATATATATATATATATATATATATATATATAAAATATATTTATGTTACAAAATTATCCACGACGCATTGTCGCCTAACGGGCTGTCTCGCCTATAATATTTTTTTTTGTCTTCTAAAAACAAAATGACTATGTAATAAAATTAACGTTACACTCAATAGTTAAATAAACCCGTAAAAACAAAATTACTATGTTAATTTATTAACAAAAATGTGATTTAGACATTGGATTTTAGACAAAAATTGACAAAAACCAACTTACAACACCAATTAACCAAGTTTTTTAGACAATTAGCCAACCTGCTTTTTCACAGTTTTCGAGGTGTTGATTAAAAACTTGGTTAATTGATCACTTGACTAATAGTTTAAAAAACTTGGTTAATTGGTGTTGTAAGTTGGTTTTTGTCAATTTTTGTCTAAAATCCAATGTCTATATAACATTACCGATTTATTAAATTAACATTACATTTAATAATTAAATAATCTAAATTTACTATTTACTATATTAAATCATTGAATTTAATCACTGAGAATTGTAAAAAAAAGTTTAACCTCTGCCAAAAATTACAAAATAACTTTTTATAATTAAATTAATATGATTAAATTATATAAAAATAAGTCATAATACGCACAATCGGGGCGACAACGAAATTAATTAAACGAATATGATTTAATTAATATTAAATCATATAGAAAAATATGATTTAAAATGTGGCAATAGAGCGACAACTAGAGACTCGCAATGAAAGTCGCAATGCAGGGGTGGCATTGGGAGAGGCAGCGGAGTGGCAACGAGAGAGATGAGAGAGAGTGCCAACGGGAGGCCAACGAGGATGCAAACAAGAGGGCCAAAGGGATTCATATTTTACCTCTAATGTCCAAATTTGTTATTATGGATCAATGTAATTCTGATTGTCAACGAGGATTCATCTTCCACTTTGAATTTCAAATCATACATATTGAACATTGCTCACAACTTATGAATATCTTCCAAATTATTAATATGACTTCATAGCAATACACCGACCATACAGTATCGCCCGTGCGTATGCACGGGTAAAATACTAGTTTTCACAATTGTTAGACACCTAGCCTAACATTGACCGGAAATATGTAATTGAAAGCTTTGGAATTTGATTAGAGAAAGGAAAATGGGAAGAAAGTAGAATATTATTGATATGTGATGAATGGTTACAATTGGAGAGATAAGGCTCCCCGCCCTCCGGCCTCACCCGGTCACGACTAAACTTTAAGAATGATAAGAGATGATTAAAAGGGGAGGTGGAAGCCTTAATATATATAGACTTCCAATACATGGGGATAAAGGAAAATAGGCTAACCAATTAATAACTAACCCAACAAATATAACAACCTCCTAACCAACTATAGCACCCTATAACTAACTCCCAACTAACATAACTAATAGGAGTTAAAGGCAACAAACTACCTAACCAACTAATATTACAAAACAACCCTCTAACTAATTAACTCCCTTACAAAATACTCCCACTTACACAGGGACTAACAACAATTTCCAAATATGCTACACCTTAGCTATGCTATGTATAAGTAGTATATAATCTCTTTTGCTTTTTTTGACAAATAATAAATATATCATCTCTTTTGCTGTGTATGCTTAATAGTAATCTGTATTATTTAAAACAGAAAATGAAAATTTAAAAAACAAAGTAAATTAGTCCTAATATTTCCGTTTTTAATGAGTTGTTGGCAATCTTTGACTTTGTGGATTGGAAGCATAGTAGTTGGCTACAGAATGGAGGTTGTTGTGGGTTTAACAAAGGCTATAAAAGTAGAGTCAAAATAGTAGAAGTCAATATAGTCGACTTAAAAAATGTCTTTCTAGAAAAGTTCACCATAGGTCAAGTAAGACGAATCTAGTCCAGAACATGTGAAAAACAAATCTGAGAGGGGTGAACTGATCGAATTCTCGATAGAATTACCTTCAAATGTTGGAATATGTTGATATTCATGAAATAACCTAAATTTTCCTTGTATTTGTTTTAGGTGTTAACATAAAACATTTTTGAAATAATCGATGTTAAAAATTCATTTATGATTTAAAAGTGATATTTAAACCGATATAAGTAAGCTTCTAAAATGTTTGCAAATCATTTTCACTCAACAAATAGCCCACTAAAGAATTGATTTTGAGAAGCAAAAAGTATGAACAAAATGACTTCAATTTGTTTTTTCCCCTGAGAGTGAGAGTTGCCATCTGAAACATGAGACATAAAAACCCAGGGGTAGAGTAAAAGGCAGTGAGGGCATAAACATAACAAAAATGATACAATCTTCCTTTCAAGTTGTTATAAATAGGCATTTTGACACCTTAAAATCCCTTAGCCATTTCTAGTTACGATTTGCCTCCTCTAAGTTTAAGAATTCATTTCAGAAGATAAAGTAATCTCAACTATTAATGAGAAAATCATAGCTGACTTTCCAAGATATTTATGATTTATTACGCACATACAAGTATCAGCCGTTGATTTTCTCATCAATGGTTGAAACCACTTACTTTATTCTCTGAAGTGAATTGCTAACTTTAAAGGAGCTAAATCTTTTTTATGGTAGACCCTAAATTACCCGGGTTCAAAGCTGGAATGTTTATCTGTAGAGTGTTCAAAGTAAAGCAGCATATTACTGAAATATTCTCAAGGTCTTTTAGTCATGCTGTAGTTTTTACTCACAAATCCTGCACTTCTGATTGATTTTTAGATTTAGATGAGAAATTGGGGGCCATGGTGACAATTTTAGGTGGCAATTCAAACCAAGGACACATGCATTGCAAATGGAGAGAAGACATCCTACATATGCTTGAAGAATTTGGTCAATCTTACCGGGTTTTAGCCATAGCTTATAGCCAACTGAAGTCTAAAACATCTCATGGTACCTTTCATTCAGGATCAATCCCACCTACTACATCAAAACCATATGTGTTAGCTGCAAAAGAAGAGCAACAAGTAACTTGGAGGATAAAAACTCGAAAAGGGTTCTAATAGCCATCTAAATTCTTCTTGCGGAGCATTTTAATGTCAAATCTGATGGCACTAACCTGGACTTTGATCTGGTAAAGAGCCGAGAAGATGAATATTATGAATTATCATCTGGCCAATGCAGTATGAAATATAAATCAGAACTTGAGCACAGTGACACCCAAATAAAAGACAGAATAACAGATTTTTCTACCAATGAAAATATTTTGATGGAGATTGAGGGTTTGGAACTAAATCAGAGAATTGAAGATCCACCAATGATTAATTCCAAATTTAACAGTAGGTGGCCTGTCCTGAAGTACCAAATGGCAAAACTTACGGAAGATAATCTGCACCAGTTGGTAGAGTTGGTCGAAGAAACGATGAGAAGAGAGAAACCATTAAAAGGCTTCGGTTAGAGGTAGAAACTTTGAAGCGAGAAAACAAGGCTCTCCAAAGGCACTCTAATGCTGATTTAGAATGCAACCAATCACAGATATCAAGACTAGGAGAAATATATATGGGCAGGCACTTCAGAGGTTCCTCTAGATAATCTTTTGTACTCCAACTAGCAACAAACTGTTATGGATAATTCTGGAAGAACTTAGCTATTATGCTTTATTGTCTAGCAAGCAAATGAGCACTTGCAGTACTCATAGCAATGTACCTAGAAGAGTATTATTTTATACATTCTCAATGATTTAACATGCTTTGCAGTGTCAGGTAAAAACAGTTAGCTGTATAATTTGTTTACTTACTTTGCTTGAGCTCATGTAGTAGATTATATGTTTGAACTGAGAATAAGCCATCTAAACGTTCAGCTGAAAATCTATTCACTGTTCTTACTGGAACGTATTGATTCACCAGATATTCATCTTCACAACTGTGATATAAAGTTACAAGCATCAATCAGGCTTCTGGTCAGGATTTGATGATGGGGATGTAATGCACATCCAACACCATAGATTTTGACTCCCTTTATTTCAATCACTGTCACCAATAGTCGCCACATGAACACAACCCATCCTTGAAATGATGAAATCGCTTCGAGTCTCTGATAACGATTTCTCGATTTACTATTTTGGAAATCAATTTAATTGCAATATGGCAGTCACCACAAATTCTAAGATTTTTTATGATTTGGATTATTGATCCAGGAACTGAATTCAAGATTCCAAAGGCAACTGCTAGTTTCTCACTGTGAACTCTAAGAACCATTTCTTTCTCTTCCTCATCAACATCATGAAGTACTGATGTTACATTTGGCGTATATCCAAGCTCTTGCAGCTTGACATTTAATTTGTCCAAGTACTCATAAATCTTCTCATGTTGAGGATGCTCTTTGTCTCCAACTAAAAATACATGTACCCTACCTTTATGTTCAACTATACTATATCCAGGGGTTTTAAGCAATCCTTGACTCTTCATCAATATTCTCATCCTCTCGACATCATCCCACCTTCCCGCATCAGCATAGATATTGGAGAGTAGTACATAGTACCCACAATTACTTGGATCTAACTCAAATAGTTGTCTTGCTGAGATTTCTCCTAGTTCGACGTTTTTGTGAATCCTACAAGCCCCAAGAAGGGAACCCCACACTATAAAATCAGGTCTCACATTCATTTCCTGGATCAACCCATACGCTTTTTTAAGATAGCCAGCGCGCCCAAGGAGATCAACCATGCATGAATAATGCTCAATCCCAGGTTCAACATTAAATTCACATTTCATTCTATTAAACCAATGCCAGCCTTCTTTCAACAGACCAGCATGGCTGCAAGCAGCTAATACTGACACAAAAGTAATGTAATTCGGTTTGACCCCAGACATTATCATATCATAGAAGACTTCCATAGCCTCTTTTGCACGGCCATGCATTCCATAACCAGCAACCATAGCAGTCCATGACTTAACATTTTTCCTTTTCATGCGGTCAAATGCCTTTCTAGCTATGTCAGCTCTCCCACATTTGCAGTACATATCAACTATAGAAGTACCTACAAACACATTATCCTCCAATTCCATCTTTATAACCTGTAGTAAAAGAAAACGGTTACAGTTAGTCAGGCCAACAATCTTCACCAAGGTCCTTGCTAAATATTTTGTACTAACATACAATTACAACAAATACTCTCTATGGTTTCATATATAAGCATAACAAACTACTTCACATTTCTTAAGAAAAGTGATTAGTCTCATTTAATTTTGTCAAAATAATCAAAAATGTAATTGTGTTTTTCCAAATTTCCCCTCATGGGGACTTGTTCCATGAGAATAAAATGGTTATTGGAAAATAAAATTTAATCTAATTGAAAAGTAATTTAGGAATAATAGCATAAAAAATGATAGAATTAGTTAACAATTTGCTTATATTTTAGACACTAAACATAGGTTCTTTTGCTTATATTCGAAGCCGGAGGGAGTACACAAGCTTTTCCATTAGGTGGCGTTGACTTCATGGTTCAAATTCAAACGATGACGTTCTACCATAACAACATTGTTGCACCATGTCATAGGGACGAGACAAAGTTTTACTTTAACATAAGACAACCGGACCCTCATCATTCCTCTGAGCTTGGCGGCTATGTAATGCAAGTTGCAACATAGGCAGAGTTGCACAAAAACACAATTGCTCAACGAAAATATGAGGAATAATTAAAGCCAAATTCTCTGAGATTATAAACAGAAACAATGAAACCAGCCAGTAAAACACCTGATCATGTATGCATTTCCCTATCTGCAAAGCTCCAGAATTTGCGCAGGCTAACAACACCGCAGACAATGTGATTGCATTATATCTGATCTTGCTGCTCTTCACCATATCATTAAAAACACTGAAAGCCTCAGCTGATAATCCATTCTGTGCATATTCAGCAATCAAAGAGTTCCAAGAACAAGCATCACTCTCCTCCATCCCATCAAACACTTTCCTAGACAAACCTATCTCCCCACACTTGGCATAAGCATCCATCAAAGTATTCCCAGCGGCCAAACACCCTCAAACCCCTTCTTGATTACAAAGCCATGAACCCCTTCAGTCACACTCTTCACACAAACCCGAGAACAAGCCGAAAGAACACAACCCACAAGAACCGAATCCACCAAAACACCCTCTTCACCACACCCCACATGCCAATTCCCACATTCCTCAACCAACAACAACTCCTTAAAGAGACAAATAGCCTCACAAGCATAACCATTCTGCACGTACCCACCAATCATGGAGGTCCAAGAAACAACATTTCTATTAGGAATTTCATCAAACAGTTTACGCAAGATCGTTCAAATGACCACACTTAGAGTACATATCAATAAGAGCGGACGAAACAAATAAATCCGACCCAAATCCAAACACAAAGGCTTGCTGGTGGGTTTGTGTTCCGGCACGGAGGTCAAAGAGGGAAGAACAAGACTTAATGGTGCAAGGGAAAGTGGAACGGTTTGGGTGAAGAGAGAGCTTGCGCATGAAGGAGAAAGCGTGCAGTGCTTCTAAGGAATCACCGCTTCGAGCGAGATCGGCGATCACCGTGTTCCAACAAGAGACGCTGCTCTTGTCGACGTATTTCCCAAACATGCTTCTTAGGTTGGCCTTTTTGGTCCATGGTGCAGTTGCTGTTGCTGTTGCTGTTGTCGAGTGTCTGCGTTTCCCCTCACTTGATATTATTCTCGAAACAAACGAAATCATCTTATGATGTTGTGGTTTTCTCATTCATTCATTCATGCATTAGTCTGATAGTAGTAGTAGTTAAGTATCAATAACCTGTTTTGCTTTCACGTTGTCTCTTTTAGAACAGAGGTTTTAGAGGGAAAAATACATATTTAACAAAGAAGAATTCTAGGTTTCTATGATCAAATGATCGAATCAAATCAAATATCAATCAATCAAATATCAAATTATAATATAATAAAGGATAGTATTAGCAAATTGGCAGATTTAGACATTCAAATCGGTGTTATTAAACCCGACTCAGACATCGACTCGATCAAGGTGATGGGTTGATGGGTCACTGGTCGAACCGAATGATCACTAATTGGACCGCATGACTCGGTAGGAATAAAGTTTATATTAAAAAAAATATGATATTAGAAGTCAATATTTTCAAATTTAATTTAATTGAAAATTAAAAATAAATTTTAAAATAAATAACTATTTATTTTAAATAATACTCTAATTAATAAATATATAGAATCTAAAATCTATGAAATGTAATACAAAACATTAGATGTTAAGGAATTAGGATAAATATGTAGGATAAAAATAAATGGTAAATAGATATATAAAATAGGTAGAGTGGAATCTGTTAGAAATAAAAGAATGAATGACCTAAATATATTTAAATACACGGCATAACAACATGAATGCCACATCACGATCACTAGCTACGCCAAAAATGGGCTTTGACAACACTTTTTTTGAGCCTACGACAGCGCATAAAAGCGTTGTCTATTCCAGTGTTGTTATAAGTTATGACAGCGCTTTCAAACACTTAAGAAACACTTTTATAGGTCCCCTTCAACAACACTTTTTCATAGTGCAGATTTTGAAGGAGTGTTGACATAAGCGACCTATAATAGCATTAATTCACAAAGAAGCGCGGTCTTAGGTTGGTTTTTCTTTAAAAAAATATATTAGCATTTTGGCAGATATTGGATTCGAACCCGTTACCAAAGAGAGTAGTCAAACTGAAATACCATCTAACCACACAATTATTTGAGAATATTATACCAACAAATGATACTATATGTTACGTAAACACATGTCTTCTTCATGAGATCTGCAACTCGAACTTCAATTAGATTTTTCGTTTTCAGATTAATACATTTTTTTCGTTATAGTCTCTGATTGTATTAAAATGGCAAACATGTTTTTTATTGAAAGGTATTAAATATGGTCAACATTTTCATAGGGACTAAACTTTGAAGATTTGTAATTGTAAAGAGAGTAAAAGTAAATTTAACTCTTAAATTTATTGTAGATAAAACTTATGTTTTGGTCAACAAAAAAACCTTGTTAAAATAAATTTTGGCTTAGAGACCTATGACAACGCTTCTCCTATAAAGCGCTATTAAAGAGGCGCTGTAAACATTTGGACCTATGAAAGCACTTTTTATAAGAAAGTGCCGTTATAGGAATCCTTCTAGAAAAGCCTCACACATAGATACCTACGAGAGCGTTGTTCTTAAAAAAGGTTTTTAAAGATGACGCCTATGACAACGCTTCTTAACCTAAGCGCTGTAAAAAACCTCTGTCTATCCTTTGACAACACTATATTTTATTAAGCGCTGTTAAAGATGCACTTTTATTCCCCTTTTGGCATAGTGGACCCATCTGCCACATCAACATTTGCGTCTAAAAAAATAGATGACAATTTAACAGGAGAGTAATTTGCAGATTAATTGATACATATTATGACACATTTAACAAGGAGAGTAAAATGGATCAAAATTGCAAAAAAATGGGGAGATTAAAAGTGTGGATTTGATAAATTTGAGGATCAAAATTACGGATTTGATAATTAGGAGGCTAACCAAGAGTCAAGACAAAAAGAATTCTAAATTAGCAAAAATTCTAAATATATAAAGTATTTAAATTAAAATTATAAATAGGAAATATAATTTTTTTGGTGGTGCTGCAAAGTAAGTTTGACAAAAGAAAGGAAAAAATAGACTAATTAAACGCCTCCAATATCTATAAAATAAGAGGAGCATCAGAATGTAATGCATAGGTGCTATCCATAGAAAAAAGTTGCACCAAACATAAAAGTGTAACGCATCTGTAAAATAGGAAATATAAGTTAAGGTGTAATAATGCATCAAACATCACTATAATATTAATTATTTTTACACTCACCACTTATTTTTGAAGTGTTGTTTTGCTCACGACATTTGGTCTCGCGTTAGTATTTGACTGGGGGTGCAACATTTATATGGATTGAACTTTATTGATCATTTGTGTGGGATGGACAAACTTTGCAAAGGAAGGCTAAGAAATTCAAATTGTTGATTTGAGTCACTACTTGTGATGAGGACATAGAGCATCAAGATGCCTTGCAAAACTTAGGAGGTCCAATAACTAGAGCAAGGGCAAGGAGAGTCCAAGAAAGTCTAATCCAGTTCATCACTAAGGCAAATTCACTACAAGAAAATCGTTCATTTGCCACGGACATTTCCGTGGCAAATGCACAAATTTCCGTGGCAAAACAACATTTGCCACGGATTTGCCACGGGACAAAAATTGGTGGCAAAAACGCTGTCGCAAATCATTTGCCACGGAATTTCCGTGGCAAATGTTTCCGTCGCAAATCCGTGGCAAATTTTTCCGTCGCAAACCGCGGGCAAATTGTCGCCGCAAGTCCGTGGCAAATTTTAAATCGCAAGTCCGTGGCAAATTTTCGTGGCAAGTCCGCGGCAAATGGCCGCAAATTTTTAAAAAAATTAAAAAATAAATGGAGCAAAGATTTTCCTACTACTCCAACTTCTTCACAAATTGGGTAATCTTTCAATTCTAACAAGAAGAATACAAAGTTATAATCTACATTCTAAAAACATTAATTATAAAATCAAGCTAACAATTATAAATTATAACAAGTATATAGATATAGATTACAAGTCAAAGATATGTTTCAAAAGCACCAAAAGCGTGTGTTATAACAAGTATATAGATATAGATTACAAGTCAAGATACTTCAATGGAGTAACAATGACTTTAACTTGCAAGTAGTTCGAGATCGTATACTCCTTTTTCGAGATACTATTTTAGTTGAATTCATGATAATCGACTTTAGCATGAGTACAAAGCATGCCAAAGTGACTCAAGTACATAATACCACATGGAATGAAAATTAATATACAAAAATTGTTTAAGAGCAATTCTTTTATAGGAAACTATCAAGAAACGATTGTGATACCTAACACCATCAAGCATAATAATTCATATAAAGTTTAAGCCATTTCCTCTTTGTTGACATCATGAGGTAAATAAGTTGAAATAAAACCTCAATGTTCTTTTCACTAACAAGCAGTTGTAAATTGTTTTCAACAATGTATAATTACATTTTGAGCACTTGACTAAGTTTTTAGATAGTCCTTAAGGTACCCGTCTTACCCAAACTCGTTTTTAAATACCGTGTTTTTAATGTGACTTCAAAGTGCTTCTTCATGTCCAAATGAAAACAAATTCCATAGAGTACACATAGTGGTCTGCTGGCAACCGTGTCTACTTAAACCGTATGAGGCTTGTAACTACTATAAAACATAACATACAAGTTCCCACTTCCCACCATAGTTGCAAAGACTTGATGAGACTAGAGAGTGCGGTTAGAATACAAAAGCCAAAGTGTTCACACAGAAAGATGATCTCGCAACAAAAGAGGGAATTTCAACAAAGAGCATACCAACTAAAACAAAATGACAGGAATAGTGCCTAGATTTTAACATGAGACTTCTAATTTTTAACTCCTATAAAACTAAATACTAAACACAAAAGTTCCCACTTCAGTTGTAACATACAATAAGAAACAAAGATATGCAAGCATCATAATCAAGCATTCTGGATGCTCTCACATGTTGTATTCATTTTCTTGGTATCAATGAATTATTCACATGCACCTATTGAAATGCAAAAACACTGTAGCTTTAGACTTGGCCCTATAACTTACTTTATCATCTCAAGTTCCTCCGTGCACTCCATCAACTTGTTGTGCCTAACAAGAGACACAAAAGAATAAGATACACAAGAATTTATTAAGTGAAAGGCTAGTATTTCGTTAAGGCACAAATAAGGATTACTATGGTTACCCTGTAGATAGAAACTCAGCTGCTTTTACATTTGAGGGGCTCTCCAGCCATGTGCTGTATTTAATAAAGCTCTGCATCCAATGAGAGCAAACATAAAATGCTTGGGTCACTGCTTCAGCATTTGGAGGATCTTCTGGTTTGTTATGCCCATGCACCTGTTTCGTGATGCTGGTGATTCCCGGATAAAAAGGAAGCCAATCCAGCTCTTCACAAACTACCTATGCAGTTAAAGGGCTTTAGCGGTTAGAATAACTTAATAATTAAGCAATTCATTTAAATGCAATGACCATACTAACCTCGACATACAATTGATATGAACTAATGGATGAGAGCTGGGGGTAGTATAAAACACTTCCCCCAATAAGATACCTGTACAAAGAATTATATGAATAAATAAGTGAACATAAATTCATAGAAAGCAAAAACAAAGTTGAAGAGAATGTTGCTGAAGTTACAGGGGTTTGATGGAGGAGAGAAGAGATACTACTATGATGATATTATGCTTGTGTTACTAACCCAATAAAACTATTTATATGAACTACCTGGGTCAAATACTAGTGTAGTACAAGTAGAAAGGCCAAACCAAAAATACTACTGACAAAACTCCTAAAACAATAAGAACTTAATGTTGTAACAACAGTAATAACATGTAACAGAAGTAGTACCTGATGAAATCTTCAACTGGGTCATCTAGAGTATCAAAGCCGTTTGCCAGAAGAAATGTCCGCGTACTTCTGCCTAAAGCAATAAAGAATCCAAATATTGCCAAATCCTTCTCCAGAACCTGCACTATGCGTACTTCTGCCTAAAGCAATAAAGAATCCAAAACCTCTCATGATTATAATTAAGATGAAATGACCAAAACCCTTCCTTATGCCCCTTGAGATATTTCCTTCAACAAAAGACAAAAAAAATAGATAAGAATAGATATTTCCTTTCACTACCAAGTCTAAGCGATATCAAAATTTAGTTTTGACCTGGTGATGTGCTGCAGTATGTAGCTCATAGAATGCCTCAAGTTTATGATCTAAAACCAATTAGAAAAATCATCACTTAAATCAAGCTTATATACCAAAAGAACAAAATAGTTGAAGAAGCTTAAACTAACACCCCTCAAACCTCCTGATTATCTGGAGCTTGATTAGTTATCTATAACAGAAAAAGATGAGGATAGACAAAAGTGTTGAGATAAAAGAGAGACCCTCAAGGAAGATCAGTTTGTGATTAGCACGTGAACTACCTTTTTCAAGTCAAAACAAGATCTATGTATTGCAACATGTTAGATAGATAGAGGAATGTAAGAACCAGGCCAATTACCTTGGATTGAAAGTATACTTCGACAATGGTATAGCGTAACCTTGTGCAAGCGATTACCTTAATAATCAACCACGTTATCACTTGGTCTACTGTGCAAGTAAACACAACTTTTACATGGGTTGCAAGTGTTGCAGAGCTTCAAAGGATTAAACTATCAAATTAATAACAAACTATCAAGATCTAGATCGCCAAACAAAGGTTGGTAAGTGCCAAAGAAACATAGGAAATATTATGGACATTATCTCGTAATATAAAGTATAATTAAAAACAACTTTAAGAGACAAAAAAAGAATGGAAGCAAAATCAATAATTGTCAAAGCATAAGCTTGATGAAAAGAAACTTCACACACCATGCTTCTTGATCCACAATATCAAATACGTGAATAGTTCACATTTGCAATACAAGTAAAGAAACAAATTGTAATTCAAATATTGTTGAAGACAGTTTTATTTAATCATTCAAAATAATCATACTGTTCATCCAATACCTCTCGAGAATAAGTGGATACAGATCCCGAACTTTCGGTTTCATGGGGCTCTTCTCTCAAGAGACTTGCTTCCATAACCATCTCTTCTTATCCATCATAGTGTCTTTTAACAATCCAACATTACCATTAACACTTACATTTGTGCAGGGCATTCATCCGCATACATTAGTATCCAAAATGTTGTAAGCTTAGTAAAAAAACAAAACCCCAAATACAAAGTCCTCTTCAAAAATGTACAATACTATAATGTAATGTAATGCCCTAGCCTTCACAAAGCAGAAACCCACAAACAAGATACACATCCTCTTCAACAATCTCAGTGATTCAAAATTTGAAAAATGAAGTTGAAAAAGAAAAGAAGATAACTTTGCTTAACATCTTCTTAGGTGAGAAACACAAAGGTTATAGTAATAGTAATAGTAATAATAAGAATGAAAGAAAGGATTGAAACATAAATCCTGAAAATCATTGATATGAAAGAAAGAAAGGTTACAGAAGAAATTACCTGGGAAGAAAAGAGATTGCATTTTGAGATTTCTTCTTCATTCCAATGCACAAACTCTCACAACAATGATGACAAATATTTGTTGTTGAGAAAAAGCCATCAAGCTCCTTTGAGTGTCCAATATTTGTGCGGATGAATTAGAAATCAGCTGGCTTTCAGTTTGTAATTCTTCCATCTGCATTGCACAAATCCACATAAAGCATTCCGCAACCAAATCCAATTTGGAAGGGGAAACAATTAAAACAATTGCAAACCTTCATTTTATATAGAGAAAGATAAAGAAATCAAAATCAAAATCAAAATCAACAACAACAACAAAATCACAATAAAAATCAAGAGCAAAAACAACCACAGAACACACTTCGAAATGAATAAAGAAAAAGAAAGAAATCGAACCAGATTGAAAAAGTGGAATCAAACAATTAAAAATCCGTATGCTTCAACTGAATGTTAATTCAAACCAGATTATCACATTGTCAATAGAACCAACATATACAACATTTTATATTATAATTTATAAGCAATGAACAAGTCTTACAATCTTTCAACTGAAATTGTGGTCAAGAATTCAACAAGGCAAAAATAGATTTAAGTGCTTAACTCAAACACCAAGAAAAGAGAACAAAATAAATCCAAGTAATAGTCGTAACAAGGCAAAAATACAACCTGAGGACATATTCCAAGATAGAACAACTATGAAAAGCATAAAGGGAGGGTGCGTTGATTGGTAAACCAAGAAGGCGGCAAAATCAAAAGCATCCAAAGAAAATCAAAATCAAAAGCATAAAGGGAGGAAGCAAAGAAATTCATAAAACATACATACCGATGAGAGAGGAGGCGTTTTTAGGTTCAATTCGTTCTTCGGGAGAGTGAAAACGTTCTTTGGAGGCGCGCGTTCTGCGACATTGAGCTTAGGGTTAGGTTAAAACCGTAGAATTAGGAAGAGAAGGTTAGGGTTTTCAAGTGAATCAAAAATTAGGGTTTTAATTAGAATAAAAGCGAGAATAGAATAGAGTAGAAGAACAATACTTACGATAGATGATGAAAAAGAAGAAGAATGCTTTGCCGAGTTGGTTCGCATGTGGGGTTTGGGTCGGGTAGCAAAAGGGAGTGGAAGTGAGGAGGAGGAGAAGGAACGGTGGTGGCGGCGACGCGAGAGGAGAATTCTTTGGAGGCGACGACGTGAGGGAGGCGGCACGCGTGAGGAAGTTCAGAGAGGAGAGAGGAGCGAGGCGACGTGAAGGAAGAAAGAAATAGAAAGAAGGAAGTCGATATTATCAAACACGCGTATTTGGGGTTTAAGCGAAGGAATTTTATGACGGGCTTGCCACGGTTAGTCCGTCGCAAATTTATGACCGTGTTCTAAGTCCGTGGCAAACTCAATGAAACTTCGCGCTCTTGCATTTTATACATTGCCGCCGCAAGTCCGTGGCAAACGACTGACGAATTAATATCCGTCGCAAGTCCGTGGCAAACTACCGACGGAATAAAGTCCGTGGCAAATGTTGGTGGCTAAATCAGACTTTTCTTGTAGTGATTCAAATGAGGGCAAAGAAGTAATTGCACCAAAAACCATGCTTGTCATACAAGCTATGGAGGAGGCGCAAGTTGCATGACTTAAAAGGAAAACCAAGCTATTTTAATTGAATAAATTTGCATGTGACCAATTGATATATTTGGGAACCATGCACTTAGTTAATTTATTTTTGGTGTGTTTAATCCACTTCAAGTGGTGTAGGAGTCACATACTCCAAGTGTGGAGATAGAGTCAATAATTGCTGGAATCAATAAAGACATTCATGACAATCAAAGCCAAGGAGTTACAACAATGAAATTTATTCTCCAACATCTCATTATTTGTGCATTAAGGAGTGTAATTTCCATTAAGATGTGTTTGTGTAACAACTCCTAAACTTGAATTGCTTGTAATTGCTTGTAATTGAGTTTTATTACACTAGCTTAGGATTCCTACTAGCTAATTTCGAAATTAGCATAGACTTAGGGTATTGTAATAGCTTTTGGTCTTCTTTCTTTGTAACAACAAGCACTCGCTTATTAGAGATAGAGAGTGTAAGTGTAGCTGAAGTTTTTTAACAAAGATTTTGACAACATTTTGAGTTCATACTCTCTAGGTTCTGGATTGGACCAAACTTTGATCATATCAAGAACTCATTTTATTGTGGTGATCCTCACATTCATAGGCTTATCCTAGTCTTGGATTAGACAAGGTGGCGCCCCTTTCCTTTCATTCCATTTCTTTCACCAAATTCACAACAATTGATAACTAGTGTGAGCATAAGTGTTATTCTACAAAGACCACGAAATCTTTAAGTTTCCTTTCCCATTTTCTTCCATCCTAAACCCAAAAATACAAAAAACAACTAAACTCTCTTTTGAAAAACAAAGAAATGACTAATTTTCACAACAAGGTGGTCATCAACTTGTTGGTGCATATGGCTGTCTCGTAACGACTTTGTCTTTAGGGATGAGAAAGCCAACATCAATAAAGTTTTTACTCGTATTAGGAGCTTATCTTGGAGCTAACTTGTTTATAGAGGGGGCAGTAATTCTACTTTATCTATCTCCACGTGGTGGAATAATCCTCTTATGTGTCTTAACAATATGTAGTTATATTTTGCAAGTCGGGTTCGAGCACCCCTAGTGTTTCTTTAATGAAATCAATATTGCTTATCGGAAAAAAAAAATACTCAATAATTTTATATTAATTTTTATTAAATTCATGTTTCAGTTAATTAAACAAAACATAATTACTTTTTTTAAAAAATATCATTGGAATGGGCCATTATGGGGCCAAAACAATCATTACACAAAAAAAGGCAAAATCGTAGCTTCCTCTCTACTAGTATTTTCTAAACCTAATAAAGGGTTTACGGTTCCTCATAGACTGCGCTGCAACATTTTGAAACAAAACGAAAGACTGCGGCCACACAAAAAATGCATTTTTTGAGTTGAGGAAACGTTTTCAGCAAAGGTGGAAGGAAACCTCAGCAACACACTCAAAAGAAGAAACGTCTTCAGCATCACATAGCAACAAAGAAACACAGGCCAAAGAGAAAAGAAGAGATTCAGTGGAGGAGCCCTAGTCTTTATCGCCATTCATATTTGACTGACCCGCAAAATTGATTCGATTCGAGTAATGGAGCGTTTAGCACGAGAAATGGTGTCGAACGTGCTCTCAAGATTGCCACCGAAGGAATTGATGCGATACAAGTGCGTTTGCAAAACCTGGTTTAATATCATTACCGATCCTTATTTTATTTCAAACTACTATCTTTTCTACAATAGCCTAGAGGTGCAGCAGCAAGAGCGTCTCTTGTTCATTAGTAGTACATCCGGTCACATTTCATATTTCTCAAAAAGTGAAATTTCTATTGTATCTTGGAATCCCAATGAACCCAAAGGACTCATTTCTTCTAAGGTTCTAAACTCTCCTTATCAATACAAATACGGGGGCACAATCATGGGTCCATGCAATGGCCTCTACTTCCTACAAGGTAAAGGAAACCCAGATGTCATTGTTAATCCTTCTTTAAGTCAGTTCTTAGCATTACCCGAAACCCATTTCACCGCTCATAGTGGGACTCATTCTCGCACCAATTATCCTAGTTTTGGCTTTGACCCCAAAACCAATGACTATAAAGTTTTGATACTCAAGGACATTTGGCTAGATGTAACAAATGAACTACTAAAAGGGGATTGGAGAGTTGAGTTATTCAGCCTTAATTCCCACTCTTGGAGAAACCTTCGTCCACGTTATCCACTTAAAGCTATCCCATTTCCATTTGCAACAACTGATTTATCCGCGTTATGCACCAATGTCAACAATTGTTGTCACAGATGGGGTTATGTTTATAGAAATGAGGACGACGATGCTGTTGAAGACACGGTTCTATCATTCGACATGGTTAATGAATTGTTTAGAAAGATAAAAGTGCCCCAAATTACTCATTCCTCTAGTAAGTGTTCTATAAATCTCATACCTTTTACCGAATCAGCTACCATTGGATTTGTAGCTTACCCCGTAAGTCGAGGAACAGAGATATATGCTTTTGCTTTTGATGTGTGGATGATGAAAGACTACTGGGATGACAGTTCTTGGATCAAGCAATACAGTATTGGACCTTTGCCTGTTATTTACAAGCAGCTTGTGGGGTTTTATGGGAGCAATCGTTTTCTTTGGAAAGATGCCAACGACAGATTGGTGTTGTATGATCCTCACTGTGAAGAACAGACAAGGAATCTCCGAATTTATGGAAAGTTTGAATTAATAAGTGTTGCTAGATACATGGAAAGTTTTGTTTCAATTAAAAGAGAAAACATCAAACCAAAGCATGATAAGTCTGAATCGGTAGTGTCCAAGACACAAAAAAAGAAAATTCGGCAAAAGAAGAAATCTGTCAAGAAAACTACAAGTTATAATGCCCGTTCAAAGACAAAGACAAAGACAAATTCTGTCTCTGTCTCATTTTGAGTTGCCTATGGAGTGTTTTAAGGGGGTTTGTTAAGGGTTTATTATTATTGCTTTGTCTTTATTTTTTTTTTGCCAAGAGTATTTTGTCTAGTTCCCCTTGGACTCTCTTCAGTCATTTTTCTTTTTTTAGTTTATTTTTAATAAAATCATGGGGGAGCTCTCTTCTACCTTCTTGAACAAATTTTCTCACACTACAACAGATCTAGTAGATGGGCGTTTTTTTTTTTCACTAATGGGGCGTTTTTGAGCTGGCGCAAGGTGTGGCGTCATTATTCACTCCAACAATGGGTAGCGTTTCCTCAAAAACGCCACCCATTGCAAAACACGCCCTCCCAAATACTTAGCGCTTTTTAAAAAGCTACTGAATATATCCAAAGCGTCCTCCCAAATACTTAGCGCTTTTTAAAAGCTACCAATATATCCTAAGCGTCCTCCCAGATACTTAGCGCTTTTTAAAAAGCTACTGAATATTACCCTTATACGCAGCGCTTCATTAAAAGCTACTGAATATTGCCTATTTGTGTTATTAAATACCAGTACGCTTTATTAAAAGCTACTGAGTATTGCCTATTTGTGTTATTAAATACCCAGCCGCTTTATTAAAAGCTACTGAGTATTGCCTAAATTTTTTTTTTTTTAATTTTTTCTGTTTTGTGTGTTTTCCTTTTATATTTACAAATTACACCTGCATACCAATCCAATCCAATACATAATGTAATCAATTTGCTAAGAGGAACACAAATTACATAAGAGGAACCAAAACAAAATAGCTAAGAAGTTTCATTATCTAATTCATATGTATCCAAAACAAGCTATCAAGTTACAATATTATGAACCAAAAACTAGCTAAGCTAACTTATATGTATCCAAATGAAACTTTAAAAAAACGGGAGAGATGACTGCACCATTCTCCCCTAATCTCAGCAATCTGGTCAACAGAGTATGTGTTGCTTTGACAATCGCTAAAATACTGAAATTATATAAATAAATAAAATTAGAATTGAAATGGTTAAATATTGGAAAGAACCACTATTAAATCGAAATCATATAAAAATATATTAGAAGTAGATAGATACCTTTTGGGGATAGTCGTTTTCTTTCGGGTAATTATATCCTTCATATATTGCATGACGTAATACTCACAATCAATGTTATTCAATTGTTTAGGACACTACAAAACATAATTAGATTAGTTAATTGTTAGATTGAGTTGAATATAGTTTTTTGACAAAATAATGTAATGTATAAGTTAGAAACTTACAACTATTGGTAACCATCTGATAGTTAATTTATTCACACCCCAATATGTCCTTAAACCGCATTGAATAGAATGTCATATAACTATATTAATAACAATATATACATATATAAGTAAAAGTAAGAAATGCAGAATGACACAAAATAAACACACTGTTAAAAAGCTCCACAAACTCCATGTGGTTTCGTAATGATTTTGAAGTGAGTCAAGGTAATACACGGTTTTTTTACTAGGATTAATTGCATACAAAACCCAATGTCTCCTACAAAAAAATTTAGGAATAAGTAATTGTGACTATTAAAAAAATGCATGTTATATAAGAAATAATGAGTAAAAATTCTTACCCTAGATTAACCAGGTGCTAGAAGTAAGACATCATCATCACTTCTATTTTGAGCTTCCTTGAAGCGGTCATTGACATAATCAAGAACAAAGATGACCGGTTTTGTTCCACAAGTGATTGATAATTTCGCAGTCGGGATTCACTTGATGAAAGGTTGTACTTTAGGACACAAGAACAAATATCTATGTGTCCTGCTTGGAAGGGACCACAATGTCCTCGCACAAGTACCTACATTTAGATATATAAATATATATATATATATATAAATTAAATTAACGATATAATAAAATTAAATCGACAATGTCAAATAATAAATTACATAGTACACGACATATATATTCATAGCCATACCGGTTGCCTCATCCGCATCACATACAAAGACGGATATCCTCACGTCCGACTATATGAGGCAAGTCGGCTCCAAAAATTTCTTCCTCAAAATTTATGGTAAGCAATTTGTCTTTCATGATGTATTTCTCAGACGCTGCGTCGGCCTCACCAATCTTCATATAAGCTTCAATGGAAGAGGAAGAGGCGGGTGAGACACAATTGGAGAAGGGGTGGGATGAGTCACTTGGCGAGAGAAGAGGAGGTCGATCGGTCACTTTTGGAGGAGAGGCGGTGTGAAACTTCTACATAAGGGGTGGGTGAGACACTTTTGTAGAAGGGGTGGATCGAGACACTTTCTTGCCAATAGATGTTTCCTTGCCAAAGACTTTTCAAAGGAGATCTTTTCTTCTTGGCAGTAGACACTTTCTTAGATTTTTCATTTTGGCGCATCTATGTTTAAACAAAAATAATTACTTAGTTAGCACAAATTATATGACAAAAACTATAATTAGTTAGTTACAAATATATTGTCACTTACAACGACACAAGGGCGGATGGCCATGCCACAAAGGTACCAACTGCCAGTGACACCATCGGTATATCAATATCGTCAATCGGAACAGCAATGGTGCATCCTCCTAAATGGTACCGCAACTCGACTCTAACATGATTTGGAGGTAGGGTACATTGTGCATCAAGGACCCAATTGCGTTACATGTGTAGCCAATTGCAACCATTTCATGTGGGTTTGAGATATACAATTCACACTCACACTCATTGTTGTCCTAAATCAATTATAAACCACAAAATAATAAAGACATTATTTGATGTTATATATATATATATATGTACAATAAATCAATTATAAACCACAAAATAATAAAAACAATTAATACCTTAGTTGACGGCATGGTGCAAATATCTCGTAATCGCTATGTGTAGCAGGGTTGGTCTTTGGTGGCATAACATGGCCATAAAGTGATCGCATATCATTAAGTTGAGCTTGCAAACTTTCATACAATGCCATCATCTTTCTCGGTGGTGGGCAGTCATGATTCTCATCATAGACTTTTCTGTTTTGGTCCAAAGTACTCGGTTGGTGCTACTCCAAATCCAACACCCCTGTGCGAATCGAGTATTCTTCTTTACCTAAGGCACGTGTAAGGATTTCTTTTTCAGAGCAATCGGTGAGCTCTCCCGTGACAATCGATCGTGATATGGCTTCCCGATTCACAAAACAAAAGTATAATACATTATAAAAATCATAAAAGTTACAATTAAAATCAAGTGAGCTTGAATTTAGGAAATACTTACAATTCTTTCCGACACCTCCTTAGTTTTAGGATCAACAATCTCCTTTTCTTTGTTTAGTCGAGCCTCTACCCACAAAACATGTCGCTCAACACCTTCTTTAGTAGGATCTTTCCCACTCTCCACCAACTATATTTAAATTTACCAAATATTAAGAAACTATTTATAAAAAGTTTCATGAAACTAAAAAAATCAAGCTTATTGTGCCTTACCAATCTCTCTTCAATATGTTGATATGGAGTAGCACCGCTCTATAAGGATACTCACAAATGTAAGCACACTTTCGATTCACCTCACTTGCTTTCTATTAAGAGAGATAAGTATACATTAATGTATAATAGATAATTGTCAAATATAAAAATATGTTATAACTTAATAGATAGTAGCACTAACCAAGAATTTTGGATCTTGCATGCGTCTCTAACAAATGTCCGCCAATCCTCCTCCTCTGAAATAAACCCACTATATATTGGTGGAGGATTCCAATTGATGTTTCCATTATCATCTTTAAGCCAATTTTTGTTAATGTCGTTCTGAAATTTTTATGACACTTTCCGCTTCCTTCATTATCCAATCCTTTTAGAATCATCCACATCAAAATATTTCGCTTATGCACATTAAATGAAAATCATATAAATAAATTTATATATATATATATATGGGACTACAAAATTACTAAATAAGATTACCAAAAGATCTAAAATTATATACTGTATTGTTACCCACAACTCATGTTTTTGTTTCTCCAAAACGGGATTCTTTGTGCTCACCCAAGTAGTGATTGTTATTGGTATCATTTGTTTTACCTTACTACCAAGGAAAGTAATCAAATGAGTGTTTGTTTTTCTCCAATTGGCGGACCACTTAACATTCCATTGGACTGCATTATGTAAATAGTAAATTAGATCACAAACAATTAAAACTTAGTATTGAATGAAGTTAATTAGCAATTAATTAGTATCTTACACTTAATTTTTCTTTTCCTTTACTTAACCGGTTGATGATATCCTTTTTAATGTCATTCCACGAGAGCACGCTTCTCGATATAGTTTGTAACATCATGATCACACGCCTCACGGTGTCATGCCCACTATCACTATGATCCGCCATCTTACCCGCAATAAAACATAATCATTGTTTGTTATATTTATCCATTTAAAAAACATCCAACAAAAAATAAATAATCACCAAAGAAGATGAAAATAATATCCATGTCTATAAAATAACATCTATGTCGGTTACCTTTTCCTTTTTTCGATACAATTTTTTTGCAATTCGCTCCTTGGTACTTTGTTTTTGATTGAATCGTAATTCCATCAAGTATGATCCTTTCTAACATACACAACATCCTCTCTATAAGTACTTTCCTCTTCTAGTGATGTCCCCAAGAAAGGGTCGTCCTCGATACCATCATCATTGGTTTCTTGATCATAAATGTAATTCACTAATTTTTTTTGTGTCAGTAAAACAATAGACCAATTGATATCAATCGGATCAGTGACATAAAACACTTGTTGAGCTTGGGATGCCAAAATAAAAGGCTCATCTTTATATCCCAACTTCTTGAAATTCACCCGCATGAACCCCGACTCATCAATCAGAAACCATTATTATTGTCAACCCACTTACATTGGAACACGGACTCTGAAACATGGTGTAATCCAACTCCCATATTTGTTCAATGACCCGAAGTATGACATATTCGCGTATACGGGATTTTGTCTTTGGCACTTGATGTATGCATAGCTTGAGCAACAAGAGTCACCCCACTATTTTGCATTTTACTCACGATCATCATGGGTTTTTGTATAGAACGTGTAAGATTAATTAGATAGCTGGTGTAAGAGAAAACATGCATATTTGGACCTTTTGCTAACCATCTCAATCTTTTTGAAATCGAAGTAGGATTCATAACAAACTCGAAATCAATGTGGTCTTTTAACCACACTATGAAACTCCGATTGTGTTCCTTTGTTAACCAAACTTCACTCTTATATGGGTAATCACTCTTAAGTATGTCCATGTGCTTGGCAACATATGAATCAACCTCACTATCATTGTGCAAAACATATAAGTGTGCTTGATGTAGTTCTTCCCTTGACACCATAACTATTTTATATCCCCGACATCCCTTTAGTAATGCTTCCTAAGTGACGAGACCTTGGAAGTCCATGAGAATATTCAAGACTAGATAGATAGGCGGTGCGTAACTCAACAGCCTTCTTCAACTATGTAGCGCTCAACAATACAACCTCGGGTCGTGATCGGTTTTTCACATATCCTTTTAATATCTTCATGTAACGCTCAAACGGATACATCCATCTCATGTAACATGGGCCACACAATTGTGTCTCTCTAATCAAATGAACTGTTAGATGAATCATTATGTCAAAAATGAAGGTGGGAAATACATCTCAAGCTCACACAAAGTGACAGTAATTTCTCTTTGCAATGATGGCAACTTTCTAGGTCAATCACTCTACTACAAATCGCCTTAAAGAAGTAACAAAGTTTGGTTAGCGTCTCGCGCACTTTCTTAGGCAAAATGGATCGTATACCAATTGGGAGCAAATTCTCCATTAGAACATGACAATCATGGGACTTTAAAGACTTTAACTTAAGGTCTTTCATGGATACAAGGTTTGTAACATTTGAAGAATACCCTCCGGAACTTTTACTCCATGAAGAAACTTACAAAACACGGTCTTCTCCTTTTTAGATAGAGTATGAGTCACTGGGAGGTAGATATGTACGTGTACCCTTCTTTATCGGACCCAACTCTGGTCTCAACCCCATACTAAGCAAGTCCAACCTCGAGTTGATGGTATCTTTAGTCTTTCCTGGCATATTGAGTAAGGTACCAATGACACTTTCAAAGACATTTTTTTTCAACATGCATCACATCAATGAAGTGTCTTACATATAATGACTTCCAAAGATGGCAAGTCAAAGAAAATCGACTTTTTCTTCCACCCCCGTTTGGCAACCTCTCCTGCAAAAGGCTTCCCAAATTTAATGTTCAAATCTTTCACCTTTTCAAACAGTTGTTCACCCGTCAAAGCCGTGGGAGCTTTACGGGTTTCGGTATTCCCATTGAATGCCTTTTTCAACAGTCGATACTGATGAGTAGATGGCAAAAATCTACGATGACCAGGGTAGATATTCTTCCTACCATGTTCCAACCACATCCAATCGGTGTTATCTTCACATATAGGGCATGCACACGGACCTTTCGTCTTTGCACCGGATAGATTGCCGTATCTTTGGAAAGTCATTAATTGTGCCAAAAATCATAGCCCTCAAGTTGAAACTTTCTTCCCCGAACCCATCATACACCTCTACTCCATTCTCCCACATTAGCTTCAAGTCTTCAATTAAAGGAGCCAAGTATACATCAATATCATTTCCGGTTGCTTGGGCCGAGTAAATTAACAAAGACAACATCATATATTTTGCGTTTCATGCAAAGCCATGGAGGTAAGTTATAAATCGCTAATATCACGGGCCATGTAATTGTGGGAGCTACTCGAATACCGTGCGAGTTAAAACCATCGGCAGACAATGCAAGTCGAGGTTTCTTGGATCCAACCCAAAATCGGGATAATCAATATCAAATTTTTTCCATTGCGGAGAATCTGCCGTGTCGTAACATGCCATCTTTAATCCTTTCATCCTCATGCCATGTCAAGTGTTTTGCATCTTTCGAACTACGGACATACGCCTAAATCGAGGAATTATCGGAAAATACCACAACACCTTTTCTCGGAGCGAATCTTTCTTTTTATACCGCGATGCATTACATTTAGGACACGACTTTAAAAATGCATGTTCATTCCGAAATAGAATGCAATCATTGGGACAAGCGTGTATCTTCTCATAGTTCAAGCCAATGGACCCTAACATTTGTTTTGCATCATACGTCCGAGAAGGGAGCACATTATCCTTCGCAACATTTCTTTCAATAGTGTGAGTAATTCAAGAAAGCTCTTATCCGTCCATCCGTGGCAAGTTTTCAAGTTATACAACTTTATCACAACCAATAATTTTGTGAATTCAGTACAACCTCATACAACTGGCGTCTCGCATCCGTTATCAACTTCTCAAACATTTGAGGACGGTCATTAAGATCGTCTTCAAAAGCCTTTGCCATCTCTTCAAATTCATCCCCAACAAATTAAACGTAGGTATTTTGGTGTCAACCGGTGCACATCTCTCTCAATTTTATTACCCATATTCAAGATTCAACTCTTTCCTCACCATGCATTGTCCAACAAGTGTAAGTTTGATCAATTCCATTACCCTTTAAATGTCCCCCAACTCGTCTCGCATTAATCGATTTTACATAGCAACAACGTAAACAGGACATATCATATTACTAGATCTCCTAAACGTTGAACAAAGACAGTTCACAAAATAATCCACTCCATCTCTATATTCCTTGGACAGACGATTGGCAGACATCCACTTTCTATCCATAATGTCCCAATATCTATAATAAATTCGGATAAGAGAATTTACAATTTTATTGAAGCTAAGACATTCAATCAACTAGCTAGCTAGTTTCAACTAAACAAATCAAAGACTTTGGTGTCTTCTATATAGTCATTAATTCTTCATAGAAAATAAACAAAAGAACAAAAAAAGTACCTGAACAAGTGGAAGCAACACTGAAAAATATCCAACCAGCTGTGAACTCGAACTACAACGAACTCTCGAACCAAGACAAACTCGAACAACGATCGCGAAGCTCCGACAAAAAAAACTCCCAAAACCTAACAAACAATTCGCATATTCGATTTAGGCATATTTGATTTTACTAATATAGATGACACACACTTTGCTTAAAAAAATCTATCCTTTGAGAATCAAAATCTCAACATAACCAAGCAACAAACACATATCAACTAATTTCTCTCCTATCAAACACATTCAACTAATTTTACACATATCAAACACATACAAATACATTCAACATATTCCTCTCCTATCAAATATTTTTTTTTCACACATTCAACATATTCCAATCAAACTACATATTCATCTCCAACCTAACAAAAAACCTAAAAAACAAAAAACAAAAAACAAAATAGAGAACTAACCTTTGAGAGAAGATGAGGACAAGCAATGAGGACTATGGGTGCTAGAGAGAACGAGAATGAGGGAAAGTTGAGAGAGGAAGAGAGAACGAGAATGAGGTTTATGGGTTTATGGGTTTATGGGTTTATGGGTTTGTGGGTTTGGGGATTGTGGGTTTGGGGGATTGTGGGTGGTGCTAGGGGGAGAACGAGAATGAGGGAAAGTTGAGAGAGGAAGAGCTAATGAGAGTGAGGAGAGAAGAGGTTTGTGGGTTTTGGGTGTGGAGAAGAGAAGAGAACGACGTGAGAGAGAGAGAGAGAGAAGAGAAGCGCGAATGGAAATGAGAAAAAGAGAGAAAACGAACGGGCAAAAAAATTTTATTGAAGCAATACTCGAGCGTTTTTAAAGAAACGCTGAGTATATGGATGACGAAGGGAATATTCAGCGTTTGTGTAAAAAAGCGATTATATGTGAGAACGAGCAACAAGATGCGCAGCGTTTCTTTAAAAACGCCGAGTATTACCCTTCTCGTCATCCATATACTCGCTTTCTTTAAAAACGCGATTATTACCCTTTCTCGTCATCCATATACTCTCGTTTCTTTAAAAACGCTGATTATTACCCTTTCTCGTCATCCATATACTCAGCGTTTCTTTAAAAACGCTGATTATTACCCTTTCTCGTCATCCATATACTCAGCGTTTCTTTAAAAACGCTGAATATTCCCTATGCTTTTTCATCTATAGGTGGCGTTTATTAAAAAACGCTGCTTATGGTGGCGCTCTTTTTTAGCCAATCTGGCGTAGTGTCATTACAAGTCAATTTGGCTACATGCATCCTTTTCTGCAATTTAAAATTGTTGACATAAATAATTGCAAAGCTATTGTGAATATACTGTTGCTTGATCTTTAACGTGTATTGGTTTTGAAGCTTTTAGCAATAGACTGTCAGATACCTATGATTTCTCTATACTAATTACAAATGAATGCTCCAATCATATTGAATGCTGATTTCCTTAATTGAATATTCTTTTCCTTTAACATTGATGCCCCTCCTTCCTTCCTTCCTTACATTTTGGGAGAAAGATAAAAAGAAAGAAACTGTACTTTTGTGTTTTGGGAGATTTTATGTTGCATGCACTGTGGTACTACCGTACTAGGGAAGTCTCAAAGTCAAAGGAGTTCACTTTTCTGATATGCAATGCAGGGAGAGTTGACAGTCTTGCTTGATTAGGGCATGCATATAATTTATATGCTCAATTAGACTCCAATTATATATGCAGCTTCAAAAGTGCATAAACATAGTCGTCCTTGTACACTGTCACTACTTTGATTCCCTCTAACCTTTACTTTGTGTATATTATCGATCCCTAACACTTGATGTGGCTGTGAATTCCTCTTTTGGGTTTGTGAAGTGTGAAGAATGTCTTTGCAGATATGTTTATTTAAGCTCGTTAACCAATTTCACGAATTGGCTTTCTGTCATGTAGCATTTCTCATATATAAATATCTCACTTTGTAGACATATTTCAAGCGTAACTACCAGCCTGGTGGTGGTGGTGGTTAAGTAGTGATTAGTGATACAAGTTTCGAGTCCTCTTAAGGTTATTTTCTAGAGTAAATTACACTCCCCTCCGTTGAGAGATAATTACCCTTTTGATTATTTTAACGGAAATGCTTGATACAGCGAAAAGTCTTCTCGTGAATCCCTGCGAACGATTTTTATTGGTCCGTCAACCGTAATTGGTTTTCTTTTTCAGACTATGTCCCACAAAACTTGCAGGCACCACAAATCATATCCATACATGCGTGTTTCGCTATTTTTTTATGAAGAGTAGCTTCGCTGTAAATAGCAATGCTCTTATTTTAATCAACTGCAAAAAAGTTCATAACCTACTTGTGGTACCCGTACTTGTCGTTCTCGATGCCAAAAGCACAAGCGTAATTCTCTTACCTTCACATGTAAGTTTGAGATTTTTTATCCATCACTTCTCTCTCTCTCTCTTTGCGTATGGGGATCGATGGGTTATTAGATAGATTACTATGTTTGAAAGTTTTAATTGCTTATCCTTTTTTAATGCATATAATTGTATCCACGTTGCATTGCACCAAATAAGAAAATACATTATTATATAGTCACATTGTCCGACTTGTCTCTAAAATAAATAAGTGAATTTTTATAACATATACTTTTGCATGCATTTGGGGTATATATAAACCATATGTTTGCGCATTAATTATCTATGAGACGTAATGTGATTTGCAATTACAGTGAAAAACTCAATATATGATTAATAGCATGGTTATCAGTCCAAACTCCAAACTCAACACCTGCTAGTTTTGATGAAACATGTGATGATGGCAATGACAATGACAGAGAAGAACCTACAATTGAACAATTATATATACTGACACAGATGCATGAAGAATATAATGTTGATGATGATGAAGAAAGTGAAGACATTGAAGGGATGGATGAGGACAATTACTCTCCGAGTGAAGGAAGTGATGCAAAAATTGACATGGATGAAGGTGAAAATTTTGCAAGTGGCAGTGATGTAGAGAAGCCATAAATTCTCAATGTTGTTAAGAAAGTGAAAGGAATTTTTTTTTGACTATGATTATAATTGTAAGGTGAGTTTCGAGATGTATTGAGAGATTACATAATCCAAGAGAATTAATTTTGACATAATTAGGGTGAAAAATGAGAAAACAAGAGTGACAGCATGCAAATTGTGCTTCTTCAGATGGATGTCCTTGCATTAGGTGATTTGAGAAGACCAATGCAACCTCAACATGGATAGCAAACAAGTTGAAAGGATCACTTATATGGTGATCCTAGCTAATATTAGCTACAAACTCATATCTAATGAATTTGGAATTGAATCAAGTCGAATGCAATTGTACAGGCAAGAAAAATATTAAAGGAAGGGAGGAACTTGAAGGTTCTCATGCTAATAGTTAATATGCTGAGCTATTATATTGTTGGAGAGAATTAATACAGGTAGCATAGTGAAGCTGAATTACCATGATCGGACATCCTTAGAAGATGATCGTGTATTCAAGAATCTTTGTGTGTTTGGCTGCTTGGGGAGATGCATTTGTTAAAGGTGTGTAGACCATTTTTTGGCCAACCATTTTCTGGGCTTGATGGTTGTCACTTGATGCAAATAATGGACTATATATATGTCAATAAGGTACAACAAGAAAGATATAAGTTGGCAATAGAGCCCATTTCCTAATTTGATGATGGTAATGAAAACAAATACAAAATCCCTAACGTCTTCTTCGCCGCCCTCGTCCTCGTCCCCGTCGTCTAAGTGCCTGTGCAATCATCCAGATGTGCCATCCCCACCAGGCTTCAAATTAAAACCGTTGATGAAATCACAACCGTTAACAAATGATAAGCCCATCGTATATACCCTTGGTGGGACATATCACTACGCCAGAATTGTAAAAAGAGATCGCCACCTTTAGTAGCGTTTATAAAAAAACGCTAGCCATTTTAATAACACGCTACACCATTAGTAGCGTTTTAAAGTAAAACGCTACCTATTAGGTAACACGCTAGACAGATCCCTAGCGCTTTTACTCAAAACGCTAGCAAATTAGAAAACACGCTAGAGAGGATCCCTAGCGCTTTTATTCAAAACGCTAGCAATTAGAAAACCCGCTAGATAGATCCCCAGCGTTTTTTAGAAAGCGCTAGCTATTTAGAAAACACGCTAGACAGATCCCTAGCGCTTTTATTCAAAACGCTAGCCAATTAGAAAACACGCTAGATAGATCCTAGCGTTTTTATAAAACGCTAGGTATTTAGTAAACACTCTAGACATATCCTAGCGCTTTTACTCAAAACGCTAGGTATTTAGAAAACACGCTAGATAGATCCTAGCGTTTTATAGAAAACGCTAGGTATGGTTAAATAATTTTTTTGTTTCCCATTGAGCTACTTCCTCTTTCAACTAACACTCTTACCCGTAAACGCAAAATCACTCACCCGTAAACGCAAAACCCTAACACCCTAACTCAAATTAACATCATCTCTCTCAACGAAAATCATCTCTCTCGGTGAACATCATCTCTCTCTCACTCGGACAACATTGGTGAGTTTTTTCTTTCCTTTCTCTGTTTCTTGTTAGATATTAATAATTGTGGGTTCTAGTTTAGAAATATATTAGTTTTGTCACTTGTGCACACTAGACTCTCTTCTTCTTTTTTTCACCACTAGCCTCTTCTTGTTCCTTTGTCTTGACCAAAGTAACCGAGAATAGAAATAGAATATGATATAGATATAGCTTGGGAAAATAAGGAGTGGAATTGAAAAAATTTAAAAGAGGAAATTTTGTTTGTTTTTTTATATGAATTGATTCTTCATTATATTCGAATTGCTTGATGGGTCATATGTTAAAGTTCTCTTCTCAGGATTTTATTATAAATATTTGGCAATTATGGATAGAAATTGGATGTCCGCCAATCGTCTCATCCAAGGAGTATGCATTTGGAGTGGATTATTTTGTGAGCCGTGTCTTTGTTGAACGTTTAGGGACTTCTAGTGGTATGAAATGTCCTTGTTTAAGGTGTTGTTATGTAAAATCGCCATCGCAGAGGAGTTGACACGACATTTAAAGGCGAATGGAATTGATCAAAGTTACACTTGTTGGATAATGCACGGTGAGAAAAAGGTGAATCTTCAAATATGAATGATATTAGTAAGAGATATGCGCCGCGGTTGGTTGACCGGAACACATTCATTTGATGCGAACGAATTTGAAGAGATGGCAAAGGTGGTTGAAGAGGATCTTAATGATTGTCCTGAAATGTTTGAGAAGTTGATAAGCGATGCGAGAGACACCATTGTATGCGGGTTGTAATGAATTCACAAAATTATTGGTCGTGATCAAGTTGTATAACTTGAAAACTCGCCACGGATGGACGGATAAGAGCTTTACCGATTTACTCTCACTTACGAAAGAAATGTTGCCGAATGATAATGTGCTTCCTTCTCGGACGTATGATGCAAAGCAAATGTTGGGGGTCTATTGGCTTGAACTATGAGAAGATACACGCTTGTCCGAATGATTGCATTTTATTTCTGAATGAACATGCGTTGTTAAAGTCGTGTCCTAAATGTAATGCACCATGCAGTATAAGAAGAAAGAGTCCGCTCCACAAAAGGTGTTGTGGTATTTTCCTATAATTCCTCGATTTAGGCGCATGTATCGTAGTTCGGAAGATGCAAAACACTTGACATGGCATGAGGATGAAAGGATTAAAGATGGTATGCTACGACACCCGCAGATTCTCCGCAATGGAAAAAATCAATATTGAGTATCCTAATTTGGGGATGACCCGAGAAACCTACGCCTTGCATTGTCTGGCGATGGATTTAACCCGCACGGTATCGAGTAGCTCCCGCGATACATGGCCCGTGATTTTGGCGATTTATAACTTATCGCCGTGGCTTTGCATGAAACGCAAATATATGATGCTGTCTTTGTTAATTTATGGGCCCAAACAACCAGAAATGATATTGATGTATACTTGGCTCCTTTAATTGAAGACTTGAAGCAAATGTGGGAGATTGGGGTAGAGGTGTATGATGGGTTCAAGAGAAGAAAGTTTCACCCTGAGGGCTATGATCTTTGGCACAATTAACGACTTTCCTGCATACGGCAATCTATCTAGGTACAGTAACAAAAGGCAGTGTGCATGCCCTATATGTGAAGATAACACAGATTGGATGTGGTTGGAACATGGTAAGAAGAATATCTATCTTGGTCATCGTAGATTTTTGCCATCAACTCATCACTATCGATTGTGGAGAAAGGCATTTGATGGGAATACAGAAACACGTAGAGCTCCCCCGCCTTTGACGGGCAATGCGATTATTTGAAAAGGTGGAAGATTTGAACATTAAATTTGGGAAGCCTTTTGCGGGAGAGATTGCCAAACGGGGTGGAAGAAAAAGTCGATTTTCTTTGAGTTGCCATCTTGGAAGTCATTATATGTAAGGCATTTCATTGATGTGATGCATGTTGAAAAGAATGTCTTGAAAGTGTCATTGGTACCTTACTCAATATCTTAGGGTAAGACTAAAGATACCATCAACTCAAGGTTGGATTTGGTTAGTATGGGTTTGAGACCTGAATTGGGTCCCAGTAAAGAAAGGTACACGTACATATCTACCTCCGTGACTCATACTCTATCTAGAAAGGAGAAGATGTCTTTTGTGAGTTTCTTCATGGAGTTAAAGTTCCAGAGGATACTCTTCAAATGTGGCGACTCTTGTATCGATTAAAGACCTCAAGTTAAAGTCTCTAAAGTCCCACGATTGTCATGTTCTCATGGAGAATTTGCTACCCATTGGTATACGATCCATTTTGCCTAAGAAAGTGCGTCGGACCTTAACCAAACTTTGTTTATTCTTTAAGGCGATTTGTAGTAGAGTGATTGACCCTCGAAAGTTGCCAACATTGCAAAGAGAAATTATTGTCACTTTGTGTGAGCTTGAGATGTATTTCCCACCTTCCTTTTTCGACATAATGATTCATCTAATAGTTCATCCGGTTAGAGAGACACAATTGTGTGGCCCATGTTACATGAGATGGATGTATCCGTTTGAGCGTTACATGAAGATATTAAAAGGATATGTGAAAAATCGATCACGACTGAGGTTGTATTGTTGAGCGCTACATAGTTGAAGAGGCTATTGAGTTTTGCACGGGCTATCTATCTAGTCTTGAATATTACGTGGGACCGCCAAGGTCTCGTCATGCGGGAAGGATTAGTAAAGGGATGACGGGAACTAAATTAGTGATGGTATCAAGGAAAGAACTAGAGCAAGCACACTTCAGACGTTCTTCACAATGATAGTGAGGTTGATTCATATGTTGCCAAGCACATGGAGATTCTTAAGAGTCAATTCAGGGAAAGAAGCAAGTTTGGTTAGCAAAAGAACACAATAGGAGTTTCATAGTGTGGCTAAAACATCACATTGATGGTGAGTGTGTTTGAATCCTACTTTGATTTCAAAAAGATTGAGATGGTTAGCAAAAGGTCCAAATATACATGTCTTCTCTTACAATGAGCTATCTAATGAGCACGAGTGCACTTTCTATACAAAAGAACAAGATGATCGAGTAAAATGCAAAATAGTGGGGTGACTCTTGTAGCTCATTCTATGCATGCATCCAAAGTGCAAAGATAGAAATCCCATATATGCGAATATGTCTTACTTTGGCTTCATTGAACACATATGGGAGTTGGATTACAATATGTTTCAGGAGCCCGTGTTCAAATGTGAATGGGTTGACAATAATCTTGGTTTTCTGATTGATGAATTAGGGTTCATGCGGGTGAATTTCAACAAGTTAGGATATAAAGATGAACCTTTTATTTTAGCATCGCAAGCTCAACAAGTGTTTTATGTCACCGATCCGATTAATATCAATTGGTCTATTGTTCTATTGATCGACAAAAAATTTGTGTATAACAACGATGATGATGAACCACCCGATGATGTTGGTGTTGAGGACGACCCTTTCTTCAGAACATCAGAACCAGTAATAGGGGAAAATACTTCTATAGAGGATGTTGTATATTTTAGAAAAAATCATAATGATGGAATTATTATTCGTCGGAAAAAAAATACCAAGACGCGAATTGCAAACAAAATTTTATCTAGGAAAAGGAAAAGGTAATATAGACTTAATGATATCTCGTTATTTTTTATTAATAGATAATATTTATGTTGTTTTTGTAAATTTAACAATAACATGGATTATATATGTTTTATTGCAGGTCAGATGGCATCACTTAGTGATCATGAGATCTAGTGGTCAAGACAGTAGTCATTGAGGGTTGTGCTGTTATATATGTTTCTAGCTTTAATTTGTAGCTACTTTTGAGTTTCATAATGTAAGTTACTTATTATGTTGTATGATTTGGATATATATTAATTATGTTGTAAGTAATTGTTAGTTTAATATGGTCTTTTGGTGATATGTACATATGTGTGTATCTATATATTGGTTTGTAATGATATATTGGCTGAATTTTGTTGGAATGTATTTTCTGAATTTTGTTGGAAGGGAATGAATTTATAGGTTGTAATTAAAATGGAGAACAAACCAAAATAAAAAAAATATTTAAAAAAAAATTCAGTCAATAGGTAGCGTTTTAGAGTGAAAACACTAGAAATAAAGTTAAAAAATTCATTCAATACCTAGCGTTTTATAGATAAAACGCTAGGAATTGTAAAGAGGAGGTAGAGCATCCCTAGCGTTTTTACATAAAACGCTAGGAATGGTAGTAAAAAGGTGCTATAGCATCCCTAGCGTTTTTACATAAAACGCTAGGAATGTTAGTAAAAGGTGCTATAGCATCCCCAGCGCGTTTTATATAAAACGCTAGGAATGTTAGTAAAAGGTGCTATAGCATCCCTAGCGTTTCACGTAAAACGCTAGGAATTGTAAAAAGCTTATATAGCATCCCCAGCGTTTTTACATAAAACGCTAGGAATGGTAGTAAAAAGGTGTTATAGCATCCCTAGCGCTTTTTCTAAAACGCTAGGAATTGTAAAAAGCGCTTATAGCATCCCAGCGTTTTTACATAAAACGCTAGGAATGGTAGTAAAAATTTTAATAGCATCCCTAGCGTTTTCTGTAAAAACGCTAGGAATGGTAAACACGCGCTAGATGATCCCTAGCGTTTTATGTAAAAACGCTAGGGATGCTATTAAAATTTTTACAAGGCGCGCTCTCTCATCTCCTCACACACTCACGTAGACGTCTCTTCATCTACCTAACTTCTCTCCACGACCCAGAAACCCTCCACGAACAACCGAGAACAACCCACACCGTAACCCGAAAAACCCGAGAACACACTCACGTAGACGCGTCGTTCATCTACCCTCTTCGTTCATCGCACTCGCGTTGCTGCGAACCTCCACGACCCAGAAACCCTCTTCCTTCATCTTCGTTCATCTCCACGCCGCACAGCCAGCTCTCCCTCTCTCTCCTTGGTGCTACGACCCAGAAACCCTCCCATTTGTCTCCTTTTTCTTCACTCTCTCTCCCTTTCAAAAGGTATTTCGCACTCACGCACTCTCCACCTCTCTCACCGCAATGACTATTTGTTATGGTTTTTTTATGGTTTGTTATGTATCTTTTGTATGGCTTTCTGTTATTTAGCTCAATGTTGTATCTAATTAGTTGTTAGATTAGTCTAGCTTAGATAGCATTATTAACTTGACTAGTGCATGGCTTTCCTAGTGCATGGCTTTCTCTGTTTACTCTAGGTTATATACTTAGTGCATGGCTTTCCTATGTATGTTTACTCTAGGTTACTTAGTGCATGGCTTTCTCTGTTTAGTGCATGGCTTTCATATATATGTTTACTCTAGGTTATATACTTAGTGCATGTCTTTCCTATGTATGTTTACTCTAGGTTACTTAGTGCATGGCTTTCTCTGTTTAGTGCATGGCTTTCATATATATGTTTACTCTAGGTTATATACTTAGTGCATGTCTTTCCTATGTATGTTTACTCTAGGTTACTTAGTGCATGGCTTTCACTGTTACTTAGTGCATGGCTTCTTCTATATTTTGTTAAGTGTTTGTTCGTTCTAAACAATTAGAAAGCTAAAACTCACTCGAGTCTATTTCATTTGGGTCATTGCAAGTCCGATGGCATCACATAGTGATCACGAGAGTAGTCGTGGTGGTGATGGGGGTGATAGAAACACAAAGAAGTTCACTCCCCGAGGAATTACATCGAAAAAGAATATCGTCCATCGGATAAGTAAAGGACACGAGAAATATAAGGTAAGTTAATTACTAATTATTAATGTTGTTCTCTACCTTTCCAAGTTATCTAATTATTTAATGATTTAATTATTTAAGGTCCGATGGAGTGTTAAAGGTTTGCCAATTGGAGACAACGGCACAAATTTAATTAGCTTTATTGGTACTAAGGTGAAACAAATCTTTCCAATTTCAATAAAAAGTTGGAATGAGAAAGATAATACTGATTTTGCCTAAAGCTGAAAGATGATTTTTGGTCCTTAATACAGGTATATAATTTTAGACCTCTTTAATAATCTTATTTAGTGAATTTTTAGTTGTATTTATTTAATCCATTTTTATGTATAAGTAGAAACACTTTGATGTCGATGATGCCCGAAGAGATTGGATACTCAAGGAAGCGGGAAGGTTGCATCGGGCATATAGAAGCGATGTGGGGAAAAAGTATTCAAACGGCTGATGGGACCATCAGACAGAGCCTCCAAAGATTTGTATGCCGGAATTATAAACTAAGGAGGATTGGACCAAATTTGTAGATATACTTAATACAGATCCAGATTTCTGGTTAGTATATTAATTATTTAAGTTATATATATATATATATATATATATATATATATATATATTTCACAACAAGATATCATTCATTAATGTATACTTATGTTTTTAAATAGAAAAAGCAAAGCCAATAAAGTGAGAGCTTCTAATCCGAGTACCCTTATAGAGGAGGTTCAAGTGGATATCAAATTCTTGAAGAAAGATTGGTAAGACACAATTAGTTTAATTTATTATGATTTAATGAATCTTTTAATTTACAGTTGATTAATTATTAAACTTAAATAGTTACTGCAAGAGGGGAAAGATCCAACTCAAGAATCCTTGATCGTTGTAATCTTTATGCAGTTAGAGGTCCGACAAAACAAGGATGGGGAGATTGTGGATCCGAAAACTAAGGAGGTCAAGGACAAAATTGTAAGTATTCCAAAATTCATGTATTGTAATTTTAATTTTATGATTCCTAGCAAGTTGTGTCCGACTATATTTTTTAATCCGTTATTCGATTTTTTTGACACGTGAAAATATTTTTATTGTCGATTAAATTTCTTTGACACTTGTTTATTATTTTTATCCGTTACTCGATTTTTTTGACACGTGGACATATTTTTATTGTCGATTAAATTTCTTTGACACTTGTTTATTATTTTTATCCGTTACTCGATTTTTTTGACACGTGGACATATTTTTATTGTCGATTAAATTTCTCTTGACACTTGTTTATTAATTTTATCCGTTATTTATGTTTGTGCATCGCCAAAGCATATCACAATCTGTATCACAAGGAGATTTAATGATTGTGATGGTCAACAAGATGTCCTTGCTCGTGCCTTGGGAAGGGAAGAGAGCAGTGGTCGGATTAGAGGTTATGGATATGGGATTCCTCCGACAAGCGTGTTTGGGCCAAAGAGCCAAAGCAAGGGGTGCGGGATTGTAAAGTCATGGCGGCAAAGTATGACGAGCTATCCAAGAATGTTCTTTGTGTTAATGGAAGAGAGACAGATGTTTAAGCGACTCTTGGCACAAAGGATTGATGCACCATCCCCTCGCTGCACCACCCTGCTGAACCTATTGAGCCTGCTTTGCACCCCCATAGCGCGCCGAGATATTTGCACCATCCCTTCAACACGTGTATTTAACAAAACTCGACTGCTTTTTTTTGTACATATGTATTTGATAAAATTATCATGTATATTTATTTTTCTTTATAATTGATTTAGGATAAGCGTGAATGTGAGCTATATATTGCAAACCCACATCGAAAGGTTGCAGTGGGTTTGATATGTAACCAATTGAGTGCCACATCGCACAATCAGGCCATGCACGAAAACCATTTGAGAGTTAGGGTAGACTATTCAATAGAGGGTCTGCACCATTGCACTGTTCCAATTGCTAATGCGGATATATTTCTCGTGGATCAAGCACTTAGTACTTTTGTGGCATGGCCTGAACAACTTGTCGTTGTAAGTGACAATATTTTTGTTAATAAGTTGATGACTATAATGTGTGTTAACTTTGTTAATTAATCATTTTTTTAATATATACTAGGTACCCCAAGTGTCCCGACCTTCCCCTTCCATAAAAGTG
The DNA here is from genome assembly GCA_020916435.1 of Oxytropis ochrocephala. NCBI lineage: Eukaryota > Viridiplantae > Streptophyta > Magnoliopsida > Fabales > Fabaceae > Oxytropis > Oxytropis ochrocephala. The sequence continues at coordinate 81,263,539 of CM037091.1, forward strand.
TCGACCCGACCTTCCCCTTCCACTACCAAACTCTCCCGACCATCTACTTCTATACAGCCAGTCCAACATGTTAGTCAATTTCCCATTGATGAATTCCAGAAGTACATCGATTCTCTAAAGGTCCACATTCAAAAAATGAACCAGGACGACCAAATTTATTTACCGCCCGATAACATTGTGGGCCTGGAACAGTTGGTACTTCTCAACATGGAGGATCTGAAAGCTATAGTTGAGATGGATTGGGCCACTGCCACTGATATTAGAGTATACCAGAGGTATGTATTAAATTATTTGTACACAATAGTTGTTTATATTAGAGTATATATTAGAGTATATATATGAGGATCTGAAAGTTGTATATATATTATTTATAGGTTTTTGTACAATCGTCTTACGGTCCACTTCTCAACGGACACGTAAGTATTTCTTCTTGTGTCCGGCGTGTATCGTTGTGTTTAAGCAAGGTGTCTGAGAGGAACGTATTATGGCTATTAAGAGTGAAGTACAAAGTTATATCCATTCACGCTTCATGGAGGCCAAGCATTTGAAGGCGACTCTTTATTTTTGGCACCACTCAATAATGGGTGAGAAATTTAGTCTTCAATCACTTGTTTAATTATTTTGAGGATTGTATTATAGTGTAAATTAATGTGTACTCATTCGTGATTCATTTACTTGCAGGCAACATTGGGTACTCTTTGCAATAAACCCTAAGCAAAATGTTGTCTACTATCCGGATTCACTTCAAGGCCATTACAACGTCTCGTGAGACTTCGTAGAATCGGTTGAGAGGTGTGTATGTGTAACCCTCTCATTTTAATTTGTATAATTTAATATATGTATTTTGTTCGTCTTAACGTTATATATATATATATATGTATGACGTTACAGTGCTTTGAAAGAATACTTGGGATTATCTACGAGTAAAACAAGATGGCTACCCATAACTGTAAGCTTTTTAAGAATCATTCTTATAATTTTAATTGAATTTTTGGTCAAAAAAATGTGACAATTAAGTTATAATATCTTTTGCTTTGTAGTGTCCTAAACAACCCAATAACAATGATTGTGGGTACTATGTTATGAGGTTTATGAGAGAGATTATCACTCATGACAAAGTAACAATCCCAACCAAGGTAACTACTTAAATTTCTTTTTTATATTGATATTATAATACTTACTCACATTTAATTCTAATTTTATTTCATTTTATTTTTCAATATTTTTCCCAGCTTTAAAAATATCCAGAATTATTACTCTTTGAACTACTTACGTTAGATAAGGGGAGTGGTGCAGTTTTGTTTCTAGCTTTTTGTAGCAAGTTTTGAGTTAATTTCATAATAGTTAGTTGTTGTATATATTGTATTTATATTATGTTGTAAGAACTTCTTAGAATGATATTGGATTGGAAATATTTGATGAATTTTGTTAAATGAATTTTGTTTGAATGATATTGGATTGGAATATATGTATTTTCTGAATTTTGTTGGAAGGGAATGAATTTATAGGTTGTAATTAAAATGGAGAACAAACCAAAATAAAAAAAATATTTTAAAAAAAATTCAGTCAATACCTAGCGTTTTATAGATAAAACGCTAGGAATTGTAAAGAGGAGCTAGAGGATCCCTAGCGTTTTACAGAAAAAACGCTAGGAATGCTAATAAAAGGTGCTATAGCATCCCTAGCGTTTTATGTAAAAACGCTAGGAATGGTAGTAAAAAGGTGCTATAGCATCCCTAGCGTTTTATGTAAAAACGCTAGGAATGCTAATAAAAGGTGCTATAGCATCCCTAGCGTTTTACATAAAACGCTAGGTATGGTAGTAAAAAGGGCTATAGTATCCCTAGCGTTTTAATTTAAAACGCTAGGAATGGTAGTAAAAAGAGCTATGGGATCCCTAGCGTTTTTATTTAAAACGCTAGGAATGGTAGTAAAAAGAGCTATGGGATCCCTAGCGTTTCACAGAAAACGCTAGGAATTGTAAAAAGGCGCTGGGTCAATGGCTAGCGTTTTATATAAAACGCTACGTATGTCTAAAACACGCTGGGAAAATGGCTAGCGTTTTTTAAAACGCTACTAATGGGGTGTACGCATTAGTAGCGCCAGCTTCTCTAGCGTTTTAAAACGCTACCAATGCCCAAAAAAAACGCTAGCCATCCTAATACGCTGGCGTAGTGTATATACGATGTGCATTTTTAACGCATCGTATATATGTTCATTGTGCGTATATACGATTGACTTAAAATGCATCAATCGTATATACGCAACATGAACATATATATGATGCTTAAAGATTGCACATTGTATATATGTCCCAAAAGAGATATATACGATTAGTGTAACTTTGTCAAAAAAAAAGGTTTTTTGAAGGGCATTTTGGGAATACACTATTATGTGGGGGTATATGGGAACTTTGTGGGGGTACAAAAAAACCCATTTTCTATTACTTATCTTTTTATTGAAGTAGAACTTGCAACAGAACCAGACCGGGCCAGTTGAGCTGAGTCGGTCGGCTGGCTCATGAGTCAGTGACGTCACTTCGGCTTGAGTGCAAAAACGAACGAATTGGTTGGCCAAACCGGCTATTAGTTAGGTTCCCGCTTGAACCTTTATTGCCACAAGTTTTGTTTTGCAACTCAAATTTACAGTTTAAAATGTTAGTTGTTAATCTAAAAAATAAAATAAAATGTTAGGTGTTAATCTCAAAAAAATAAAATGTTAGTTGTTTGAAATTTAAAATATGTATTGACATTTTCAAAAAATTTATAAAAACATGCGAAAAATTATTTTGGGTAAAAGACAAAAATATATAATGACATTGTCGAAATTTTGATAAAAACTTGAGAGCAATTATTTCTAGAAAAAGACAAAAACATGTAATGGCCCTTTCAAAATTTTGATAAAAACTTGAGGTTAATTATTTTTGGCAAAAGGCAAAAACATGTAATGTCATTTTGGAAATTTTGGTAAAAACACGAGGGCAAATATTTCAGGATAATGACAAAAATAGCTTATGGCATTTTCGAAATTTTGTCAAAAATATTAGGGCTGTCGTGACCGGTGATCTCGACGCGGACATCTCAAAATATAGTAATTTTAGGAGTCGCCGCCCAATTTACTAAATAGGGAAAATTGAGAAAAACCTACTAAATAGTTCCTGGTCTGCGTAAACTAGATTGGATTCGGGAGTCGGTTATGTATAGGAAAGGGCGAAAACTTAATTCCACAACACTCCTAAAACATTTGTCCGAAGACAATTACCCTAAATTTGATCGTGCAACACATCAATAAGCTTAGTCAACTTGTTTACCCAAAATTAGATTTACAAAGAAATAAATAAGGGACTAAATTAGAAAATTTAATTTTTTTCTTCTCCTCTCTCCCTTGTCCTGTTCTAGCTTCTTTCATTTGTGTATTTTCTTTTAAAACAGAAACTGATTTGTCAAAAAAAGAACCTGAAAAACCCCTTTTTCACTTCTTTGTTTCTGTGTTGAAATAAAGCAAGGACTAAAGACATTTCCGGATTTTACTAACACCCCGAATCAGAAATGAGTTTGCATTTTGGGTTTTTTTTTGTACCCCCACCCCATCCCCATATACCCCCACCCACACTGAAAACCCCAAAATGCCCCCATACAAAACGTATTTTTTTAAAATTTTTTACAATCGTATATACACACGGGGTGTATATCGACGACTTTACATTTGGGCATCGTATATACACCCCCAAGACGTATATACGATTGGCACACCCCACCTTAATCGTATATACGCCTTGGGGGTGTATATACTATGGGCAAAAAATAGGGTCGTATATATACCCCCTCAGGTGTATATACGATCCCTATTGTATTTTTTTAAGTCAAATAAAAATTAATTAAGTCCTGAAAATAGGTTTTGTGTGTAGTTCGTTAAAACGTGACGATGTTATACGTCGAACGAATAATTTAGGCTAAAAACCGGTTTTGTGCAACATACTTCGATCGTAATGAAACCACGACCATTAAATCAGAAAAAATCAAGAATCAAGACTCCCCTAGAAGGGACTTCTTACGGGACTACGGCCTCAAAATCCCAAATTCCATCGTTTACTATTTTTTACGATTTTTTTTTTTAATTTTTCATAGTCTCCAAAAAATCTAAAAAAATTTGTATAGCCTTATTTTGGTTTTTTAGATTTTTAGTGGTGTTTTTATAATTTTTTGGAGTAGTTTTGACTATTTAACGAATTTTTAGTAGCCTTTTAGTAATAAAAATTAAATCAAATTATTAAAAAAAATAAAAAACCCATCGTATATACCCATTTGAGTACGTATATACGATTGGACATAAAATAGCCATTGTATATACATACTCAAGGGGTATATACGATTTATTTATTTTTTTTTAAAAAAAATTAATTTTCAAAGGGCATTTTGGGGATTTAAAATTGGGTGGGGGTTTATGGGGATGGGGTGGGGGTTTAAAAAAACCACCCCTTGCATTTTTTTTCTTTACTTTGAAGCCCCAATTTGATTATTCTATAACAACACTAATCTCTTTTTCTCTTTTTTCCTTTTTCCATTTTTTTAACAAAAAAAAAAAAATCTGTTTGTATGACTATAAAACACACGAGACTAAGATAAATATTTGGCTAAATTACTGTTTTGGTCCTTTATCTTTGGCCTCAATTTCATTTTGGTCCTTTATCTTTTTTTTTCTCGTTTTGGTCCTTTATGTTTCAGTTTTGTGTCAATTTGGTCCTTTTTTTAGTTTTCTGTCAATTAATTGGACGGACGCCACGCTGGCAGTTAACTGCTGACGTGGCGTCCATGTGACTCAGCATCATTAATTGACGTGGCATTATAATAAACAAAAACAACTTATAAAACAAAGAAAGAAAATGAACAAAAACAGATAATTATAAAACAGAAATGAAAACAAATTATAAAACAGAAATGAACAAAAAGATTAAACTTAAACAAATTGAAGAAAGAAAGAAAATGAACAAAAACATTAAACTTTAACAAATTGAAGAAGAAGAACGTTTTCAACTGAGCCCAGAAGAAAGAAGAAAAACGAAAACGCTAAGAGGAAGAAGAAGAACTCAAAGAGAAAAGCAACTGAAAAACGCAAGAATCGGTCAGTTTGGAAGTGAAATCGCTCAGTTTGGAAGGCAAAATCGGTCATTTGAAGGTAAGTTTGGTTTCTTTTTACTCGAATACAGTTCCATTGTTAGGGTTTAGTGTTTAGGTTCGTTCGTTCTACTCAAAGCTTCTCATTCGAGTGTTTTAGGGTATTGTATGTGTGTGGATGTTCGATTTAGCGTTTGATTTGGGGGGGTTTTGGTTTTAGGGTTCGATTCAGGGGTTTTGCATTTTGGGGTTTGTTGATTTGTGGGTTTTTTCGTTTAAGGGTTGGATCTGTGGGGTTTTTCTGTGTGTGTGGTTGAGTGTTTAGGGGTGGGTTTTGATGGAGATAGATTTAATATTGTGTGGTTTGTTTTATGCGTTTGTGAAGAAGACAGATTTGGTTTTGTTCCTTTGTTTATTGTTTGTATATGTGTTTGTTTATTGTTGTACAGCTGTGTATGTTTATATGTGTTTGTTCATTTATGCCTTTGTTTATTGTAACAGTCAAATGGATACATTGAAAATTGAGTTTCATCATGAGGGTTATTTTGTGGATGAAGAGATGACCACCTATGAAGGGAAAGTGACAACTTGGCAACTTGATCCTGATAAGTGGTCCTATTTTGAAGTCATAGACATTTTGAAGGAGTTGGGGTATATTGAGTTTGTTGGAATTTGGTATGAAATAAATGGTGTTAAAAAGTTGCTTGAAAATGACAAAGGAACCATGGAGATGGCCAAGTGGGCCCAAGGTAATGGATGTGTACACATGTACATAGTCCACCCAATATCTCAACCTATATATGCAGATTTATATGTTGGCCCCCAACTTAATCAGCCTGCCCCACATTTGAGATATTCTATACCACAAGCCCACAATACTCCTGAACCCATAGTTGTTCCACATGCCCACATTATAGTTGATGTTGAAGAGGGGGACCAAAATGAAACTGTTGTTGAAGGGCAAAGGGACCAAAATGAAAGCCCATTAGTGAAGGCGAGAGGACCAAAATGAAATCATTAGTGAAGAAGGCGAGAGGACCAAAGTGAAACTGCCAATGAAGCTCAGATGGATGATGAAGGAGGTTTACAAGAGTTGATCAATGAAGATGGGAATGAGAGTGATGACAGTAATACGGTGCAAAAGCATAGATGGTATGATTCTGATGATGAAGAGGTTGAGCAGGTTGAGAATGATGGTTTTGAAGATGGACACCAACAAGAACAAGTGACCATGAATTCGCACCTATTGTTAGTGCACTTTAATGTTTTATACATACTTTGGAACTTTGAATTTTTAAGAAAGTAATTATTTTCCATTCACATACAGCTGAAAATTTACCACCATCTGATGGTGTTGAGGGTGTCCAAGAAGAAGAACATGTGGTGGTAGGGGAGACAAGTAAGAAGAAGGGGGGTAGGCCAAAGAAAAGAAAAAGAAGAACTCTTCTAAAGCAGCTGACAAACACATTGTGTAATGATTTGTTGAAGATAGTGATGATGGTGATGATTGTGATGATGGTGATAGGTTAATTATTGGTGAAAAAGAAAGAGGAAATCTGGAAACATTGATAGGGTCTATCTCGATGAAGATTATTACTGATGAATCCTAGAAAGCGATGATTACGATGAAGATGGAGAGAGAACCAAATTTCCAAGTTTTGTCATGCCAAAAACCATGGAGGACTACAAGTGGGTTAATGGAACATTATTTTCAACAAAGCAAGAATTCATAGCTGCAATCAGAAAGAAACATCCGGGCAAGTTACTTAAAGAGATAATGTGGAAGGCTGCAAAGGCATCATACCCACAACAATGGGAGAGGCACATGTTGGAAGGTGTACTAAATGCAAGCAGCCTGGCCACAACAAAAGAGCTTGCCAAAATGGTCCAAGTGCATCCACCCAAACCCAAAACCAAACTGCCCCATCTCAAAATGCACAAGCCCCAAATGCTACACCATCTGCACCTCAAATTGTACCTCAACCTGTACCTCAAACTGCACCTTAGAGTGCAACTCAACCTGAACCTCAAACTGCACCAAAGACTGCAACTCAACCTGTATCTCAAACTGCAACTCAACCTGCACCAAAAACTTCCACACAAACCACTCAAACTACACCACAAACTACACCAAGAACTTCCCAAACTATACAAGCCAGACCTGCTACAAGAGCAACCAAAACACTTGGTGTAGCAAAAAGGACAAAAACTATTGCAGCTGCTGCAACTTCATCCAAGACTTTTAGGCCTAAACTTCAAACATGGAAGAGGCCATGAATGTTGTATTTTGTTGTTTTATTGGCCAATTACTTTTGCTGTAGATGTTTAATCACATGAATGTTGTATTTTGTTGATTAATTGGCCAATTACTTTTGCTGTAGATATTTAATCCCACGTGGTTGTTGTATTTTGTTGTTTAATTGGCTGGATCATGTGTTTTAATAGCCAATAGGGATGTGTACAGAACATATTTGGTCATTTTAAGTTAATATTACGTTGTTCTGTTATGTTTCAATTTGGTCCTTGATGATTTTAAAATGTCTCAATTTGGTCCTTTATGCATTTAAATAGTTTCAATTTGGTCCTCTATAATTATAGAATGTTTCAATTTCTGAACACATGTAACCAAATTTAAACAAAACACAACTGAATTACATCAGGCTAAATTACATCACATTGTAATACATAGGCTAAATTAGATCACAATGACAACTGAACACATGTAACCAAATTTAAACCACTTACACCTAATTATCCTTCTAAGTTACACCATCACACAAAATTCCCAGATTTGACAATTAGTATTACACAAGCTACCACCAAAAGGAAAATACTATTCAATGCAATTTTCAACAAATTTCTTGTGGACTCTCCATCCTTCTTCATCTCCTTAATGGTGTTTCTAAGTTCAACTATTTCCATTCTTTTTTGAACACAATCTGCACATTCAGTCTCTCCACGTTGTGTGTCTGCACTTTGTCTTTCTGCATATTGTGTGTCTGCACATGGTCTTTGTGTCTGAGGAGGCCATGGATCTGAAGTCCACTTCATGTAGGAGCAACCAGGATCCTGTTTACTCTGTGCAAACAAACAAACATGAAAGACACAACTGAGAATTCAAAAAAAATCTAAAAGGGACCAAATTGAAACTAAACAAAAAAAATTGAGGACCAAATTGAAACCAAACAATAACTTTGAGGACCAAAATGAAACGACTGGTGCTTGAAGAGAAAAACCAGATCTGTAACTCAGATCTGCTCAGATCTACAAAAATGGCGAAATAGATGAACCTTCCTTTCCCAGAACTTACCACGAAATATTTACATCCCCAGAACTTCCTTCCCTTGTTTGGACCTTCTTTTTTGACAGTTCGAACAACAGAATTTACACGACAAAAACACTCAGGAGGAGGTTCATCTCGCGCATAAGATGAGTAGTTGTTTGAATTGGAAGATGCCATCGATTGAGTGGGGAAGAAGGGGGTTTCTCAGTTTAACAGTTTCTGAATTTTAATGGAAGAGATGAGAAGGGGAAGAAGGGGGTTTCTCAGATTTTAGGGTTCTTCATTTTTCTTCACTTGTTCTTCACTTGTTCTTCTAAAACATTACAAACAAGATTCTGATTTGATGATGGATTGATGTTTCAGATTTTCTTTTTCATTTTAATGTGTTTTCTTTTTTGAAATTATTTTAGTTTTGTAATTTTAATTGTTAAACAACATTTAGCTTATGTGTCATTTATTTTACATTTAAATAATATATTATAATGCCACGTCAATTAATGATGCTGAGTCACATGGACGCCACGTCGTGATTAAGCTAATCGGCGTGGCGTCCGTTAAGGTAATTGACAGAAAAATACAAAAAAGGACAAAATTGACACAAAACTGAAACATAAAGGACCAAAACGAGAAAAAAAAACATAAAGGACCAAAATGAAATCAAGGTCAAACATAAAGGACCAAAACAGTAATTTAGCCTAAATATTTACATGTTCTTAAGTTTCTAATAAGCCCGTGAGAGAGAAAAAAAAATAACTAACAACCTAGCTTCCTGGAAATAAAAGCAAGATGATGAATATGTTGTTTCTGCTCACGCCCTATTTTCTACAGGTGCTGCTGCCTCTTCTTGAACTACTTCTCTTACTACTTCAACAAAATTTCTAACTCTATTTTGCTCAAAGTAAAAGAAAAATTTGATTCTGAGTATTTTGAAATGGTCTGTCCGTTCTTCTTCTCACTATTCACTTGTATTTATAGTCCAAAAAATGTGGTGTAGGAGTGGATGTTGAGCAGGAAATCAAAACTCTTGGGAAATCAAAACTCTTGGGAGACCACTCTTGGGAAACTCTTGTATTTACCACTCAAATCAACTGTTGTTGGTAAAAAATTCAAATTAAATAGCACTAACACAAAATACAAACTAAATAATACTAATAGATTCAAAATTAGGATAATAAGAACAAGAATGGATCCAAGGAGATAGAGAGACAAAAACTTTTTTAAAATAAAATATAGTAAGAGTGTGACTGATTGTGACACTGTGGTGCATTAGAGTGGTGCAAAATTAGGAACTTTTACAAGAAAACTAAGAACTTAGGTGCAAAACATATTTTTTTAGGGGATGCTGAAAATATTTTTCCCAAAGTATCGATCTTAATTTTATTATTTGCGGGGTTCACTGAGGCCCTCAAATATATGTAGGTCTGCCACTGGAGACCACTACTGAGGCAGCAACAATTAAAGTGTATCTGCCCAAGGCTGTAATGTCTTTGCTGGAAATGAGTACCAAACAAGGGGACATGAAGAAGGAAGTTTGAGCTAGTAGCTCAAAATACTCTCCCCCTCTCAGAAGTCAAAAGCGCAGGCTCCTTCTTTCTTTTTTGTTTGACTATTCATTTTTTGTTTGTCTCAAAGTGTAACTGCCATCTTATTTGTTATATTTTTTATTTTTTATTTTAAAAGGGGCAGATTTGAATAAAAGATATATTATATTTGAATATTTAGTTATGTCTCTATCTTTGGTAACTATTAATAATAACGCTAAACTACGAACCGCATTCTCTATTAAATGCTCAATTCACACACTCGCGAGAAGACACGCGTACTCAATTAATAATAACGTGTGTTCTTAATTTAAACTAACATGTACACGCGATTAAGGATAACATGAGTACACCGTTAAAGACAAACATATGCGTGATTAAGAATAACACATTCTCACTGTAAAAAATACCACGCGTAGGCGTTTAGAAGCGTAATACTCATGTGCTCAAGAATTGACACGCAAAAACAAGTAGGCTTTTGTAACCTATAACAAACGAATCCCCTTTCTTTCTTTTCTTCGCGAACGAGAACGCGCAGGTTAAAATTGGATGTTCACAAGGGCAAATATTTCAAGATAAAGAGAAAAATAACTGATGGCATTTTTCAAATCTTGGCAAAAACATGAGGGCATATATTTCAGGATAGAGACAAAGTAGTTGATGGCATTTTCGAGTTTTTGGTAAAAACACGAGGGCTTATATTTTCGGTACACCAAACGGCAAAAACTCGCGCCTTTCTTTTTCTTTTTCATATTTTAAGCAGTGTGTTTTGAGATACTTTAGAGTTCAGAAAAAAAATTTGGTCGTTCAAACATGCACAGTTCGTTCCCCAATAACCGATTTGACCAAAAAAATAATTTAATTTTGTGATACTTTATAATCAATATTAAAATTTAAAACAGGAAGTATAATTTAGAGTGTAATAAAACATCAAACATCCCTAAAATATTAATTATTTTTATTTTTATACTCAATAATGTTAAGGTTAATTAAACAAAATAAAAAGAATTATAAAAACATAAACTTTTTATACGAAAATACCCCTAAAAAATGTACATCATATATACATCAAGTGGGGTGTATATATGATGGGTTAATTTTAGGCATCGTATATACCCCCACTTGATGTATATACGATGTGTATTTTTAAAGAACAAATCGTATATACATCAAGTGGGGTGTATATATGATGCCTAAAATTAACCCATCATATATACACCCCAATGATGTATATACGATTTGTTCTTTAAAAATACACATCGTATATACATCAAGTGGGGGTATATACGATGCCTAAAATTAACCCATCATATATACACCCCACTTGATGTATAAACGATTTGTATTTAAAAAAACTGTATTTTATTTAAAATTTTTAAATTAAATGTTATAAAAAGGCTACTAAAAATTCGTTAAAGAGTCAAAACTAATCTAAAAAATTATAAAACACCACTAAAAATCTAACAAAATAACGCTATGCAAATTTTTTTAGATTTTTTGGAGACTATGAAAAATTAAAAAAATTAATAAAAAATAGTAAACGATGAAATTTGGGAATTTGCGCCGGTAGTCCCATAAGAAGTCTCTTCTAGGGGAGTCATGCTTGTTGATTTTTTTTTCGGATTTAAGGGCTGTGGTTTCATTACGATCGGAGTAGGTTGCCCGAAAACCGATTTTTTAGCCTAAAATATTCGTTCGATGTATAACATCGTCACGTGTTAACGAATTACACACTAAACCTATTTTTAAGCCTAAGTTATTCATCTCTAATTTATCAATATTAAAAATATATAATTTTAATTTTTTTAAATAATTTAATTAATTTTTATTTGACTAAAAAAAACATAATAGTTGTCGTATATACACCCCCAATCGTATATACGCCAAAGTATATACCATTTGGGGGGTGTATATACGACCCCATAATTTGACCATCGTATATACACCCCAAATGGTATATACGATGGAGTATATACGATTTGAGGGGAGTATATACAACCCCATATTTTTTTGGAGCCGCAGAATTTCTTAGAATTTTTAAATTTTGTAAAGGTATTTTGGTCTTTACTTATGTTTCTTGGGGTTTAAAAAAAACACCCAACACAAAATCGTACCACCATTTGAACCGAGAAAAATACTGCAACACAAAAAGTGCATTTGACCAAAAAAATTGAACAAGCGTTTTCACCAAAGCTACACACATAAAAGAAGAAATATACCTTCAGCATCGCACAACAAGAAAACAACACAGGCCAAAAGAATAGGGAAAATCTGATGAATTACATCTAGCAACGAAGAAGTTCAATTCTATTCGGTGGAACCCTAGTCTTTATCGCCATAAATATTTGACTGACCTGCAAAATTGATTTGATTCGATCTATTCAAGTAATGGAGCTCTTACCACGAGAATTGGTGTCGAACGTGCTATCAAGGTTGCCGGTGAATGATTTGATGCGAAGCAAGTGCGTGTGCAAGTCCTGGTTTGATCTCATAACTAATCCCCAATTTATTTCAAACTACTATGTTTTCTACAATAGCCTAGAGGTGCAGCAGCGGGAGCACCTCTTGTTTTCTACTATGTTTTCTGCAATACCTGAAATTTCTATTGTATCTTGGAATCCCAATGAACCCAATGGACTCATTTCCTCTCAGGTTCTAAACCCTACCCCCCATCCACGTTACTTCTACTCAATTATGGGTCCATGCAATGGCATATACTTTGTAGATGGTATTCCAAATGTCATTATGAATCCTTCTTTGGGACAGTTCATTGCTTTACCCAAATCCCCTTTCACTGCTCCGCACGGTACTTATTTTAAGTTTGATTATCCTTGTTTTGGCTTTGACCCCAAAACCAATGACTATAAAGTTGTGATGCTCAGGGACCTTTGGCTACGTGAAGCAAGTAAAACAGTAATGGGGGTTAGGACAGTTGAGTTATACAGCCTTAATTCCAACTCTTGGAGAAACCTTGGTACTAATGTTATCCCATTTCCATTTGAAACATTCGAACCTGGTCTTTCATCTTTGTGTTGCACTTATGTCAACAATTGTTGTCATTGGTGGGGTTATGTTTATGAGTCTGATGAAGATGACGATGATAATGATGGTGTTGAGAATGTTGTTCTGTCATTTGACATGGTTAATGAATTGTTCAGAAAGATAAAAGTGCCCCAAATTACTCATTCCTCTGGTCGGTGTTCTATAGAGGTCACAGCCTTTACCGAATCTGCTACCATTAGACTTGTAGCTTACCCAGAAAGTCGAGAAACAGAGATTTGCTTCTCCTTTGATGTGTGGATGATGAAAGATTACTGGGATGACGAGTCTTGGATCAAGCAATACAATATTGGACCTTTGCCAGTTATTTACAAACAACTTGTGGGGTTTTATGGGAGCAATCATTTTCTTTGGAAAGATGCCAACGACAGATTGGTTTTGTATGATCCTCAATGTGAAGAGCAGACAAGGAATCTCCGAGTTTGTAGAAAGTTTGAAGTAATAAGTGTTGCTAGATACATGGAAAGTCTTGTTTCACTTAAAAGGGGAAACCATAAACCATAGTTGATAGAGCTCCCAAATTCTATCAAAGAAAGGAATCCTTGAGTATGCTTTGTTATTTATATTAGTTGGTTCTTACTCGTTTCCTGTTAGTTGTTATTTTAGTTAGTTAGAGTAGTTTAGTTAGTTGTGTAGTTTGTTATTTTCTGTTGGGGAGGTTTCTATGGTTTGTAAAAGGCTCTAACCACCTATCTATATGTTTATAAATAGATGGGGGGCTGGTAGTCTTGGGTAGCTAGTTTTTGAGATATCAGTTGGATTTGACCACTGGGTTAGGCCAGGCCATTCCTTAGAGACGGGTTATGCCGTCAAACTAGTTACTATTAGGATTAGGGCAATCGTGTACTTCACTTTTCCAAGAATCAATAAAATAACCATTTTCAAGTGCCGGGTACCGTGTCGGTCTTGATTAGGTTCCATAGATTGCAGCAAGAACCTATCAAAAGTAGTAGTCACAAATGATTTTTATCTTGTAGTTTGGTTCCAGATCATCCTCTACTAGATCAGAGGGAGTGATTCTACTTACTTTTTAGAGTTTGGTTGTAAGTAGACCAGTTCCTTGTAAGTTAGTTAGTTGTTGTAAGTGGGTCATATCATCACGCTTACTGGATAAATGTTAAGTTTGCTTCTTCTATGCTTATTGGATGTTTTTCCTTGTTCTTCACAGAAGTGAAGGTTCTTTCTGCAGTAATGTTTGTTTGGTTGGATATTGTGAAGAACCAGGTGACCATATGACAGATAAAATTCTCTCTTTATTGTGCTTGTGCAGTAAAAACAGTTAAAAGTTAAAGCATGTTGTTGACTAATAAATATTATAGATGGTTGTTAGTTGTTAGTTGTTGGTTGTATTTATTAGATTAGTTGGTAGTTGTAGTTATTAGATTTCTCTTGTTTATATATATAGATGTAAATCTCTTCATACATCAATCAAATATTGATTCAAGTTGGTACCAGAGCACACTGCTCGGTCCTTTCTTTTGTTTTAAGGGTTTGGTTTGCTCACACACGACCCATCGTCTTGATTCTCGAACAAGAGCCCAACCATCACCTTCGCTGCCGACGTCTCAACCGGAGACACGCGCACCACCATTGGTCACGAGGCGGCGCCGATCTATCAAAGCGGTGAAAGCACCGTCATCCGAATCGCCGCCGCCACGCGCGCCGCGCGCATGACAGAGCCGTTCGACCTTTTCGCGTGGCGCCCACGCGCCGCCTTCCGGGGGTTCTTTTTCAACGCCGTTAGTTTGGTTGTGTTCACGGAGGCTCCTCTATCTGTTTGACCCCGTAAACTCTCCGGGTCTCGGTTTTTGAGGGTGTTTTTATATTTTTCCTTGTTCTTTTGCCCTATTGTTCGTGTTGTTGTTACACTGCATTCTTTTTTTTCGTTAAAATGACACAAAGATTTTTAGTTTCGCATTCGCTCGTTCTTGCTCCAACTCGTTTTCTATTCCATTATGGTCGACAATTTTAAGGAAACCAAGTCCGAGAAGAAAGGTTTGATCTCCTTCGCTTTTTCCGAACTCCTACCATCACTGCAGAGAAGTTGAATGGAAGGAATTATTTGGATTGGCGTAATGCGGTGGAAATATGGTTTTTGGGTCAAGGATGTCAGGACCATCTTGAGAAGAAGCGGACGACTTCGCTGCCTCCGAAAGAGAAGAATGGAAGAAGGTCGATTATCAACTTTTGGCTTTATTGTTACAAATCGCTGAGCCTAAATTAATGGTACATTTTCGTCCTTATAGGACGTGTCATGAGATTTGGAAGAAGGCGCAAACGGTTTATGCAAATGATATACAACGGTTATATGAAACAATTCATAATCTGGCAACACTGCAAATGTCTGATCTTGATCTGCCTTCCTATCTGAACAAGGCACAATCTATCTGTGAGGAAGCTAAATTGATGTTGTTAAATGAGGATGTGAAGAAGATGACAGAGAGACTAGACAATATGCTTATGGTGTTTGTTCTCCATGGATTGCACAAAGAGTTTGAATCGGTTCGGAACCAGACATTGACTAATTCTGACATCCCCACATTGGAGGCGTTATTTGACCGTTTGCTCCGAGTCCCTGCTCCAGAAGCATCAGGTAGCACTAGTTCTCCATCGCCAATAGAGTCTTCAATATTGATTTCTGATGTTGCTAACCGTGGAGGTCGAGGTCGTGGTCGTAGAGGTGCTGGTCGTGGCAGAGGTGGTAGAGGAAATCTCCATTGCTCTTATTGTAAGAGGGATGGACACACTCAAGATCGGTGTTATTCTCTTCATGGATTTCCGGACAAAACTGCTAATGTGGCCCAATCTTCAGGATCTAAGGGAGACAGTCTTTTCTCTGCCAGTGAATATAAGGAGTTCCTTCAATTTAAGGCAGCACAACAAGCATTGTCCTCTTCAGCTACTGTCGCTTTTGCAACTATACCTCATACGGGTAATTCTACGGTCTGTCTTTCCCATTCTGAGTCCCTTGGACCATGGATTGTAGATTCTGGTGCATCTGATCACATGTCTGGTAATCTTTCACTTCTTTCAAAATTATCTCCTCCTAAAACACCTCACACCATTACTTATGCTGATGGATCTAAGTCACGTGCAACTGGTGTTGGTCAGGCTTCACCCCTTCCAACGTTACAATTAAACTCAGTATTATTTGTACCTGGTTGTCCATTTGATTTAGTCTCTGTTGGCAAACTCATTGATGATAATCTGAATTGTGAAGTAACCTTTAATTCTGATGGTGTTTTTATACAGGACCGGAGTACGAAGCAGACGATCGGAAGTGGATCTAGGTCACGAGGTCTCTTCTATCTTCATTCAGCCCCATCCATTGTATGTCTTTGCTTCGGTCTTCTTGAAACTCTTCATCGTCGCCTTGGTCATCCAAGTTTGGATAAGTTCAAGCGTATGGTTCCTCATCTTTCACACCTACAGTCTCTGGATTGCGAGTCATGTCAACTTGGTAAACATACTAGAGTTTCTTTTCCTAGTAGTGTCAACAGTCGGGCTACTTCTCCTTTTGATATTGTTCATTCTGATGTTTGGGGTCCTAGTCGTGTTCCTACTATTTTAGATTATCAGTACTATGTTACTTTCATTGATGATTTTTCCAGATGCACTTGGTTGTTTTTATTAAAACATCGTTCTGAGTTGTTTAATGCCTTTCAAACATTTCATTCAGAAATTCAAAATCAATTTGGAAAGACAATTCGAGTTTTACGCAGCGATAATGCAAAAGAATATTTTTCTGCACCCTTTAACTCCTTTTTGACCTCCCACGGTATTATACACCAATCTAGTTGTCCTCACACACCACAACAAAATGGTGTGGCTGAACGTAAGCATCGTCATATTGTTGAAACTGCTCGAACACTGTTGATCAATGCTAATGCACCATTGAAATTCTGGGGTGACGCTGTACTTACAGCATGTTATTTGATTAACCGTATGCCGTCTTCTGTTCTAAGTAATCAAATTCCTCAGTCACTTTTGTTTCCACAAGATCCACTTTATATTGTTCCCCCACGAGTGTTTGGTTCTACTTGCTTTGTCCATGACCTCACTCCTGGTCGTGATAAATTATCCGCTCGAGCTGTCAAATGTGTCTTTGTTGGGTACTCTCGTGTTCAAAAGGGATATAGATGTTATTGTCCTAGTACACATCGTTTTTATGTGTCTGCCGATGTTACTTTTTTTGAGGACACAATGTTCTTTGCCTCACCCGTCACTTCCAATTCGGATTGCCACCTCCGGTGTTACTGCACCTCTCTTCGATGTTCCTCGAGTTATAGAACAAGTCTCTCCCACACAAACCGATAATGAGTTTG
The DNA here is from genome assembly GCA_020916435.1 of Oxytropis ochrocephala. Taxonomy (NCBI): domain Eukaryota; kingdom Viridiplantae; phylum Streptophyta; class Magnoliopsida; order Fabales; family Fabaceae; genus Oxytropis; species Oxytropis ochrocephala. The sequence goes on from CM037091.1 coordinate 81,280,862, forward strand.
GTATCACTTATGAACGTCGTCGTCGAGAGGAACCTAGAGCACGCTTCTTCCACCGATTCTCGTGACTCGAGATCCTACTTCAATCCCCTTCTTCTGCTGCGGTTCCTCGGACACTTCCACGACTAGCCCATTGCGATTCGTCAGAAGGTAAACGGTCCACTACTAATCCCCATCCTATTTATAATTTCTTGAGCTACCACAGCTATCTCCTTGCCACTATGCCTTTGTTGCTGCCTTGTCCTCTATTACTATTCCTAAGAATGTTCAGGAAGCTCTGTCTCATCCAGGATGGAGACAAGCAATGATTGATGAGATGACAGCTTTGGAATCTAATAGTACATGGACTCTTGTCCCTCATCCTACTGGAAAGTCTACAGTTGGTTGCCGATGGGTTTTTACAGTGAAAGTTGGGACCCGATGGGATGTGTGGATCGGTGAAGGCCGTCTGCCTGTAGCCAAAGGATATACTCGCATTTATGGTTTGGATTATAGTGATACTTTCTCTCCAGTTGCAAAAATGGCATCTGTTCGTTTGTTTTTGTCTATGGCTGCTATTCGTCATTGGCCTTTATACCAGCTTGATATTAAAAATGCATTCCTCCATGGTGATTTAGAGGAGGAGATTTATATGGAGCAACCACCCGGCTTTGTTGCTCAGGGGGTGTTGCACCCCGAAAAATCCCGGTTTGGGTTTCTCAATGTACAACGTGGAAAAATTATGAAGCCGCCACCAATATTTTAATTTTAAGACCAAAACATTGAAAAAAAGTCTTTTGAACAAGGCGGATGGTCTTTCGAAAACTAGAGATATGGGTTCTGGGGTCTATTACGTATGGGAAGGTGTTAGCACTTCACGCGCGTCCTCTCTACTGAGAGGGAACCTTTAATTAAGTGTGTGGTTTTAACGTTTGATTTGAAAAATACCTAGATTTGCCTATTTATTTCTTATTTAAAGATAAATGGGAAAACTTAATGAAAAATTTTATTTTTGGCGCTTGACGAGAGTTGGCCTCTCGCTCCTACGTATCTCCTAGTGCGATGGAGAATTCAAAGCTACGTAGTTCTCGTTTGTCGTGAAAAAGGGGTTTTTTTTTATCTTTTTAGTGAGTTTTCGAAATAGGACGAGTATTCAGCGAATGATTAAACTAACAAAGGTTATGGGTAACCACCGCTAAGTACTCTTGAAAATGAGAGTCACTACCACTGGTCAGACGAACAAAGGTTCTGATTGAGTGTTAGTAGCGACTCGTTTTTATTTGTTCTTTTGAAAATGATTTTTTGAAAAAAAGATTGATTGGCACGAATGATCAAACTAACAGAGGTTATGGGTGATCACCGCTTTATTGTTCTTTTGGGAAAAGCCATTGCCACCAATGCCTAGACGAACAAAGGTTCTGATTAGCCACTAGCAACAATGGGTTTGAAAATAATTCTTTTCGTTTGTTTTATGAAAATGACTTTTGTTTATTGCGCTGACGAACGAGACTCGCTCCTACGTATCCCAAATGGGAATCAAAGCGACGTAGTTCTAAAGCGGAAGATGAAAATGTTTTGAAATGGCTTTGGAAAGTGGAAGAGCTTTCATAATGACCAAGCAAGCCAAGACTTTGAGTGATCATTACTAATAACCCATGATAGCGTTCATGACAATCAAACAAGCCAAGGCTTTGGGTGATAGTCACTAATAACTTGTGTTAATTAGAAAAGAGTTTGAATGATTTTTGGGGAAAAGGGTGAAGTTATTATCAATGATTGGTTACAAAACTTCAGCATTCAATAATCAAATAATCATGCGTATGTCATACATCAACTAAGATTAAACATGCCGATACAATCAGAGATTCAATTGTCAAGGATGCAAGATGAATTTCTCAAAACAAATGCGTGTGTGTGAGGACAAGTGCATTTACCCTAATGACTCTATGCTCTGCGGGCATGCAAAGCTTACGTCTTCATTAGGAGGTCATACACGTTGAGGAACGACACACGCTTAAGTCAAGACAATTTAAGTAGCATCGAAAACAAGTAAACAATTGATTATAGGCATAGAATGATCTTAGTTAAACTAATGAACATGTGAGCAATGACTTCTTAATAACATATTGCTAGATCATCAACCAACAATAAAATAACATTTAACACTAAAACGAAATACTAACAACAATATTAAACATCATCAACCAAAGAACAACAACAAAATCAACTTGACAATATTTTTAATCATAAGTGTGTGAACCAAAGGAAACATAGGTCCACATTTTATTTACAAAAAAAACCAGGCTGTAATTAAAACGTGGGGGGGTGTAGTTAACAATCGGGTGTTAAAAAACATAACATAAAATAAAAAAAAAGAGGGTAAGGCCTTTACGTTGGCAGCCCAACATTGAAACACAAAAAAAACAAAACCTAAGCTTAACATTTCATGCCTCTGCGCCGTTCCATTGACAAAGAAGAAAAAAAAACAGATCGAGAGAAAGAAACAAGAGAAGCGTTTCAGCGAGAGAGAGAGAGAGAGAGAGAGAGAGAGAGAGAGAGAGAGAGAGAGAGAGAGAGCGGACCAGAGAAGAGATAACGACGCCGACAGCGTTCTCGGTGGTGACGGTGGAGGAGCTCGCGAAGTGAGAGAGATGGAGAGCTACGCGCGAGAGAGCGAGAGTCGCGAGCGAGGAGAGGAGTCGCGAACGGACGGTGAAAGAGAGAACGGCGTCGGCGACGTTCCGGTGGTAAGCGATGACGGAGCGGCGGCTTGTGGTGGTTCTGATGGTGTAGTGGTGCGCGAAGGGTGACAGAGGTCCAGGGAGGGCGTGGTGGTGTTTATGTGGTGGCTTTGAGGTTGTTCTGGGTGGTGGTTGCGGTGGTTGTCGTGTTGAAGATGAAGGAGAGCTTGTGTTGCTGTGTTCTGTTTTGCGTATAGGTTGCTGTGTTCTGTTTGATGTTTATTTTTTTTGTTTTCAATGTCCCCTCCTCTTCATCTTTGGCTGAAGGTGTGTTAACTGAGAAGGATGAGGTGGGTGGGGTGTTTGCACAGGTGCAATGGTGAAGGCTTAGTATATGTGTGCTGAGTTTTTTTTGCTGAGTTTTTTGCTCGTTGTTCTGCTCGTTTTTTCTCCCTCCCTTCTCACTATTCACTCTATTTATAGTCCAACAATTGTGGTGTAAGTGTGGGTGAGATACAGGGGATTATTGCTTGAGGAGACCAGCTGGTTATGGGATAGCAGAGACATGGTGGATCAAAGAAGAGGTGAGTGACATGTTGCCAAAAATGTGAAAAACCAAGGAGACAACATAAAAGAGTTTGAGCATGTAGCTCAAAATGCCTTCTGCAGCAAGAAACAACAACAAGCAGCGAACGCGTCTCTATTAATTTTTTTGTTTGACCTTTTCTCCTTTTTTTTGATGTGTAACATGTAATTTTGTAGTGTAATAAAAAAGATTTAGACAAGCTTAATTATTTGGTGTATAGAGATAACAATTAATAAGATAAACCCGCGTGCACCGGCGAAACACGAGTGCGTGCGCGCGACGACAAGAATCACAACGCGCACACACGATTAGAAACGACACGCACTGCGTGATGAGAATTTGAAACCTACACAATGAGACACGTATTTTGGGGTTTTCTAGAAACGAGAAAAAAAATGCTCGTTAAAATTGAGTGTTTACAAAGATACAATCTTTTTTTTTTGATTTTCAACTAGTCGGACAAAATTGGGGTATGACAGCTGCCCCTCTTTATTTGGATTTTGACAAGGAATATGAATTGGCTGAAACATATTCCAAGGCAAAATAGAAATAAAGAACTCAAAAATTATACCAATTTTGTCCACTTGGGGAAATCTGAATTTTCTTTTTGAATGGGTGTCAGCCTTCGGCCAACAAAAGCAGAAAGTAAGCTTGGTACCAGCCCTCAGTAAGCTGGCGAAAGCGATAAAGACAGCGGGAAATCAATTGGCGCTAGCCCTCCGGCGGCAAAAACAAGAAATAAAGCAGTAAAGATGGTATCGACCTCTGGTAGGCCGACACTGGCAGGAAATAAAGAAAGTGATAAAGAATACAGTAAAGAAGGAGCGCTTGTGGCTCTGAAGGAACACTTGGGTTCTGAAGGAGCACTTGTGGCTCTGAAGGAGCACTTGGGCTCTGAAGGTGGCCTGCTCGAGCGGCCTGAGGTTCAATATCAAGTTGTGGGGTCCGATACGTTTTACCTTGATGGACTTACGCTATGCTTTATATCGATACGCTGGGTCCGAAAGGACACGAAGTGCAGGGGCCGATCCGTCATGCTCGGTGATGACTTGGCGAAATGAAGGTCGAGTTCAAAGTCGCCGCTTGGACCGTTGATTTGAACTGCATGAAGGACCCTAGGGTCCGACGATTCGTCGGTGCTCGATAACGACGGATCCGGCGGGACGATTGGTAGTCCCGGCGGACACGTGGGTCCCGAAGGATTCGCAAATCTCGTTGATTGACCGATTGAGATGGCCACATCGGGCGTATTGAATTGAGGTACCGCATACGTCGGTTGATGCAAGGATGGTGCATGAAGCATGGGTGCATGTTATGCAAAAGCATGTTATCTGAGGAGCATGTTATGCGAGTGCATGCAATGCTATGATTTTGGTGTAATGATGCATGTGGCGGAACACTCTTGAGTTTTCCTTTTGATTTGATTTTTCTTGATCGCCTTTCTTTTACGATCATCTGCTTTTTCATTTGCTCTTTTGCTCTTTTGGCTTTTTTTTTTTTTCGGGTTCGACCAACCCGTGACACAAATTGTGGGGCCCGATTAGGATTGTGGTGGCACATGAGCCAAGTCTTGATTTGCTTTATAATTTTGCCATTTGACGATGATTACGAGCATAATTGTTTACTTGCGAACTTAATTCGCTTTGAAAAGTTGTTTCCTTTCCATGACTTTTAGAAATTTCGCAATGATTGTGATGCTTTATGATTTATGCATATGTTTTACAGATCAATGTCACCATCATCATAAAACGCTTACTTTGAGCAGAAAAAGCAGAAAATAGCAAACAGATATGAGAAAGATTGAACTTTATTGATGTAAAAACCGGTTAAATGCTGTAAAGTTTCGCCGATCGTTCAATACATTTGAAAGTTTAAACTACAAAAGACACTTAAAAAGAGAGAAGCTAATTTCTGACTGTCCATCTCTGGGGGACAGTGCCAACCATTTATTTCCATGACTTTGACCGCCCTCTTATCCAGACTTTCGGGGTATTGTATGCCTTTGTCTACTTTTCATGCCCAAGCTTTCTGACCCTAATTTTTGCTGGATCGCCTTTGCGGGTTTTCAATCCACCGGTCGCTCACGATTTTGCCTAGGCCGCTACTTTGGGTTTTCAACCTAGCGAGCTATTTTTACTTGGCTTATCTTTCTCTTTTTCCACCTATTTCTTTCGTGCATAATACTTCTTCACAGTCGTAATTAACTGGGTTCCTCATATCTTCGCCGTCCATATTTGTGAGTATCAGCGCTCCTCCAGAAAAGGCTTTCTTGACTATATATGGGCCGTCATAGGTGGGAGTCCATTTTCCACGGGGATCACTTTGAATAGGCGCAGGATCTTCTTGAGCACTAGGTCTCCTCGTTGAATTCTCTGGGGACGAACCTTCTTGTCGAAAGCGGTTTTCATCCTTTCTTTGGTATAGTGCCCATGACACAAGGTGTGATTCTCTTCTCCTCAATGAGATTTAGTTGATCTAGGCGAGCTTGTACCCACTCTCGCTTCCTCGGCTTAGTTTCCATTAGTACCCGCAGGGAGGGTATTTCAACCTCGATAGGGAGCACTGCTTCTGACCCATACACCAAAGAGAAAGGGGTTGCCCCAGTCGATGTACGTACCGAGGTACGATAACCATGCAACGCAAAAGGAAGCATTTCATGCCAATCCTTGTAGGTTACCACCATCTTTTGCACAATCTTCTTGATGTTCTTGTTGGCTGCTTCGACTGCCCCATTCATCTTCGGACGGTACGGGGATGAATTGTGATCTTTGAATCTTGAACTCGAGCACGTGTCCTTCATCATTCTCATTATTCAAGTTCTTTGCCATTATCGGTGATAATCTTGTCGGGAAGACCGGTAACGGCAGATCAGATCTTTCTTGACAAACTTGGCAACCACTGAACTGGTTATACTTGAATAGGAGGCAGCTTCAACCCACTTTGTGAAATAGTCAATGGCGACCAAGATGAAACGATGCCCATTTGATGCTTTAGGTTCAATTGGACCTATGACGTCCATGCCCCACATTGAGAACGGCCAAGACGCAGTCAAGACATTCAATTTAGCAGGCGGTACATGAATGTGATCAGCATAGATCTGGCACTTGTGGCACTTCCTCACGAAACTGTAGCAATCAGACTCCATTTGCAACCAAAGAATAGCCAGCTCTCAAAATCTTTCTAGCCATAGTGTGTCCACTGGAGTGGGTTCCAAACGAACCTTCATGCACATCTCTCATGATTCTTTCGGCTTCTTCTTTGGCAACACACCTCAGGAGAACCATATCATAGTTTCTTTTGTAGAGAACTTCACCACTCAAGAAGAAATTCCTTGACAATCTTCTGAGAGTTCTCTTGTCATTCTCTGATGCCCCAGGTGGGTATTCCTGATTAGTGATGTACTGTTTGATATCATGATACCATGGCTTGTCATCAGACTCTTCATCTATTCTTTGTGCAAGAATGATGCGCAGTAGGCTCGGTTTGAATTCGATATTGGTCAAACTCTTGTCACGATTAACATTGAACATGGAAGACAAGTGTTGCCAATGCATCGCCAACCGGTTTTCGTCTCGAGGGATATGCTTAAAGTTGATTTCGTCGAAAGACTCCATCAACTCTTGCACATAATCACAATAAGGAATCAGTTTGGGATCTCTGGTCTCCCAATCGCCTCTTACTTGATGAATAACCAAGGCTGAATCCCCATACACATTGTTGCGCCCGAAAAATCCGGTTTGGGACTTTTCGGTTTGACAACGTTGAAAATCGATGAGAGCGCCACCAATATTTTATTTTAGGAAAACATTGAAAAAACCTTTTTGAAAGCGGGTGGTCTTTCAAAACTTAGAGATGTAGGTTCGGGGTCGGTTGCGCATGGGAAGGTATTAGCACTCTTCACGCGCCCTTTCTACCGAAAGGAACCATTAATTTGATGTGGTTTTGAAATGTTTGATTTGAAATACATTGTTCTATTTATTCTCTTTTCTTTTTGAGAAATCTCTTTATTGAAAACGGGAAAAAGGGATGTTTTTGATATCTTTGAAAAGCGGAACAAGACAAAGATTTTTGAAAAGCGTGCTTGTGGGGGACAGAACCCGGTCCTACGTACCTCACCGGTGAGGATCAAAGCAACGTAGTTCTTGTTTTTATGGGTTTTTTTAAAGATGTGCTTGACGGGACATGAACCGGGCCCCACGTACTTCCTCACCGGTGAGGATCAAAGCAACGTAGTTCTCGGTTTTTATGGGAGTTTTTAGAAGATATGCTTGACGGACAGAGGGCTGGCCCCACGTACCCTCTCGGTTTGGGGATCAAAGCAACGTAGTTCTCAGTTTTGCGTGTGAAAACGGCTTTGTGATTTTTGAAAGTGCTTTTGGAGTTTTTGAAATAAGACTCGAGTGTTCGCAAACACCAAACAAGCAAAGGCTTCGAGTGGCATTCGGTATTAACTCGAAAGAAAAGAGAGTTGGAACTGGTAATCAAACAAGCAATGGCTTCGAGTGATTACAAGCGACAACGTCGTATTATTCTTTTGAAAATAGTTTTGAAAAAGGTGGTGAGCTAATAGCTCGTGTTATTTTGGAAGTTTGAATTAGTTGTTTTTGTTGTTTAATTAATGTGTGGGAGCTTTCATGATAGTCAAACAAGCAAAGGCTTCGAGTGACTATCACTAATAACTCCTCATTAACGATCAAACAAGCAACGGCTTCGAGTGATGGTTAATGATTTATTTAGGAAAATGCCTTAAGTTTATTTGAGAAAAAAACATGGGATTTCAAGCTTGAAAAGAAATGTAACATTTCAAATCTTTTTTCAAGTCAAAACCAAAACAACCATTGGAACACAAGCGAGGCAATCATAAGAGTATTCACAAGTTGCTATGAACAATCGAATACATGATTAAGCAAACATGTGGGTGCAAGAGTATGCAATTGTGGAATGCAAGACATAGCTTTATTGAATGCATGATCATATAATAATGAATGCAAGAACATGATATTAATGGATGCATGAACATGTAAGAAGGTATTGGAATGCAAGAGATATAGACATATATGAATGCATGAACATGTAGACACAAATGATGAAATGCAAAGTATGGAAATATTTTGGGTATTTTTGCAAATAGGCAAGTAGTAAAACTTTTAGTAAAAAGTTAATGAATGGTAAAGTAAAAAGATGCATGAGGTAAATGGTAATTATTTAATGAAATGGTAAAGTAAAAAGAAGAATGCATGAGGTAAATGGTAATTATTTAATGAAATGGTAAAGTAAAAAGAATGCATGAGGTAAATGGTAATTATTTAATGAGATGGTAAGGTAAAAAATGTAAAAATGTTTAAGTTGTTTTTCTTTTAAGTAAAAAGTTAGTGTATGGTAAAGTAAAAAAACAAGTGAGTGGTTAAAAGTTAAAAACACACTAACACAATTAAATGCATCTCACACAAGATCAATCAACACAATTCAAGCACAAAAATATGCACAAAATGGAGCTCTAGGCCGAAACCATGTCAAGAACAAATCATCAATTTATTTCATGCTAAAACTCATAATCAACACATAGAACAAATCATGCAAATCATACACATCAAGCATTTTATTTACATAAATCAAAAAGAGAAAAGAAAGCAACAAAACCCTAAATTTTAGAGCTCAAAACCGAACCTCCTACATCCCTCAAGATCAAAACAAAATTCAAACTTGCAAGTTATGACATGAACAATGAGATGCATATATCACATGAAAATTCTTTATTCATGAGAAGGTGACAAAATGAGTGTGAAAAATGCAAAAACATGGTTGAAAACACAAGAACCCTCTCATCAAGGCCAAGGGTTCACTTCAAACACCCAAGGCTCCCAATGTCCTTGACATAGTGTTTGAAATGAACCCTCTAAGCCTCTTAGAGAGGAAAGAGGAGTAGGAGAGAGTTTCACATGCTAAAAAATTAAAATGCACAAGATAACAAGCTTACCTCAAGAGATAACTAGCAAAAAGTGGAAAATGGAGATCAAGAACAAATCAACAATAATCTTCACTAATCACCAACAAATGTCACGCAAACTTGAGGGAAGCAAGCTCCTTAGTGATGTAAAAATGGAATCAAGGGTGAAAAGAAAAGGATATATGAATATGGAGTGGATTTGAGGTGATTTGGTGGATGAAACTTGAAAAGAAAATGGAGGAGAAGGAGGGATTGATTTCGGCCAAGAGAGGGAGGAGAGGAGGAAGAGTGCTAGCTAGGGTAAAAATGAGAGTGTGTGTGTGTGAGGTCTCCTATTTTTGGGTTTTATATGAAGTGAAAATTTAAGGGTATTTGTGGACAATGCATCTCTTGTAAACCACTAGGATTTGAGAAAGAAATTGAATCAATGGTCAAGATGCATTATCACATGGATTAAGGGCAATAAAATGAAGAGAGAGAGGGCTGGGTGTGCAGCATAAGGAGGGTGGTGAAGGATAAGCTCATTGACAAAAATGTATTTTTCCATAAAGCTTATTACACAAGTGCCATTTGGTTCAAATGAAGGGTGAAGATTGTTTTTCACACTTGAATGAATGGCCATGATTTAACACAATTTGCAAACAATAAAAATAAATGGAAATGGGGTGATTATGGGCTGTTATTTCGCAGCAAGGAGTGTGAGAGAGTGAGTGGAATTGCAAATTGTACTATTGTTCTTATCCTTATCCTTTCAAAATTCAAATGATGTAGAATATTCCTTCTAGATTATTCTTCCTAGTTCATGCCATTTTGGGCTATATCCATGATTCAATGATTGGGCTCTGAATTTTATGATCTCACCAATCCCAAAATTGATTTATTTACCCCACCTCAAAGGAAAAGACCATTTTACCCTTCTATCCAAAAACTAGGTTTTTAGGCCAAAAGGTTTAATGTTTATGCATAAAAATAATCACAATGGGGCACAAATATCCCTCAAATAAATCATTGATGATTATCCAAGGATTTGGGACAAAAGACCGTTTTTATTGTGAAATGACCAAAGTGCCCTTTCACTCTAAAAACCCTAGTTTTTTTTTTTACCTGAAACACATTTCCACCTCAAAATGATTTTCCACCCTAGGAGTGACCTCTAGTACCTTGAAATGCATGTTGGATGACTTGTTTTGAGGAATTGTCTTTTATTTGCAAAATGACCAAAATGCCCTTTTGCCTTTGAAAAACCCTAATTTGTTTAAGAAGTGCATTCCAACTTCAAAAATGATTTTAGAAGCTTTGAAATGACTTTTAGAACCCTAAATGCAATGCATGATGCTCTCTTCTCCTCTGGTTATTTATTTTGGGAAAATTAGGGTTTTGACCTAAGTAGGACAAAAATTGGGGTATAATGTTTGCCCCTCTTTATCTAGATTTTAACAAGGAATATGAATTGGCGAAACATATTAGAGGCAAAATAGAGATAAAGAATTCAGAAATTATACCTATTTTGTCTACTTAGGAAAAACCCGAATTTTTTCTTTTTTTTTTTTTTTTTTTTTTTTTTTTCTTTTTGGGTGAATGGATGCCAGCCAAAAACGACTGTAATGAATGAAGTGCCAACCCTCAGGCGGCAAAAACAAGAAGTAAATTGGTGCCAACCCTCGGGTGGCATAAACAGCAAGAAATAAAGCGATAAATAAAACAGTAAAGAAGGTACCGTCCTCTGATAAGCCGATACTGGCAGGTAACGAGTGCGGTAAAGAAGGAGTGCTCGTCGCTCTGAAGGAACACTTGGATTCTGAAGGAGCATTTGCGGCTCTGAAGGAACACTTGGGCTCTGAAGGAGCACTTGCGGCTCTGAAGGAGTACTTGGGCTCTGAAGGAGTGCTTGCGGCTCTGAAGGAGTACTTGGGCTCTGAAGGAACACTTGGGCTCTGAAGGAGTTCTTGGGCTCTGAAGGAGTGCTTGCAGCTCTGAAGGAGTTCTTGGGCTCTGAAGGAGTGCTTGCGGCTCTGAAGGAGTACTTGGACTCTGAAGGAGTGCTTGCGGCTCTGAAGGAGTACTTGGGCTCTGAAGGAACACTTGGCTCACGAAAGTGGCCTATTCGAGCGGCCGAGGTTCAATATCCGGTTGTGGGGACTGATACATTTTACCTTGATGGACTTACGCTATGCTTTATATATCGCTACGGCTAGTCGAAGGGGACGCGAAGTGCGGGGCCGATCCGTCCGCGCTCCGTGATGACTTGGCGAAATGAAGGACGCGAGGTCCGAGGGGCCGATCCGTCATGCTCTCGTGATGACTTGGCGAGATGAAGGTCGAGTTCAAAGTCGTTATTTGGACTGTTGATTTGAACTAAACCGCGAAGGACTCGGGTCCGATGATTCGCGGTGCTCGATAACGACGGATCCGAAGGACGCCTTAGTCTGAAGGGATGCACGGTCTTGAAGCGGATTTGCAAATCTGTTGATTGATCGATTGAGATGCCCGCTTTGGCGTATTGAGGTGAGGTACCCGCGGCTCGAATATGAGGTGAAGTCGCTTTTGAAGGGACGCTCAGTCACGAAGGGATTCACGAATCTTGTTGATCTTCTTTAGCTTGATGCGGCTACACTTGACCGATCCAGTGTGCCTTCTCGAGTTAGCGGACCTTTCTTACGCTTCCTCTAATTGGTGATCGATTGTCGTTGTACTAATCCGAGGTGTCCGCTCAAAGCTAAGCGGACCTTTTTCTGCTTCCTTTGATTGGTGATCAATGTTGTTGCACCGATCCGTGGTGCCCGCTCGGCTAGCGGACCTTTCTTCTCGTTTCCTCCGATTGGTGATCAATGTCATTTGCGACCGATCCAGTGGTGCCCGCTCAAAGCTAGCGGACTTTCCTTCTGCTTCCTCTTATTGGTGATCAATGTCGCTGCACTGATCTAGGGTGCCTGCTCAGGCTAGCGGACCTTTCTTCTGTTTCCTCTTATTGGTGATCAATGTCGCTACTGATCGCTTTAGGAGTCTACTCGGAATAGTAGGACTCTTCTTAAACTTTCTCGATAATGTGTACCGCACATGTTAGCAGATGCAAATGCATGGTGCATGGGATGAGGATGCATGTTATGCAAGGGCACATTATGCAGAACATGTTATGCGAGCGCATGCAATGCTATGATTTTGGTGTGATGAATGCAATGAGATGCTATTCTTGATTTTCTTTGGTCAGCTTTCTTTTTTCTGATTGTTTGTTTTTTCGCTTTTTGACAAAGGCTTATTCTTTTACTGGTTCAACCGACTCCCGATACTCCTGGCACAAGACTGAGAGGCCGATGGAAAGCGCAGGCTCATGGATCGGACACAAGTTTGCTTTATGATTCGCCATCTGGAATGGTTTGTGAGTGCAACCTTCTTTGTAAGATTAACTTCCTTTGGTCAGCTTTCTTTTTTCTGACTGTTTGTTTTCCCTTTTGCTCTCTTGCTCTCTTGCCCCTGTTAGCTTATTTCCTTGCTGGTTCAGCCAATCCGCGACACTCATGGCACGAGGCGAGGAATATCTTTGGACTTGCGGGGCTCATGGGCCAGTGCGGTGTGGGCTTTAACTTTGTCGTTCAAGCAATCGTGGGCTCAATCACTTTCTCTTGCATGACTAACTTGTTTTGGGGAATTGCCTCTTTCCGTGATTTTTAAGAATTTCAATGATTTGTAATGCTCTATGATGTATGCACATGTTTTACAGTTCAGGATCACCATCATCATAAAACGTTTATTTTGAGCGAGAGAAAAAGCGAAAATAATCAACAAACGGACATGAGAAAGTTTGAGCTTTATTGATGTAGAAATCGATCGCACGCAGAAAGTTACGCTGATCGTTCAATGCATTTGAAAGTTTAAAGCGCAAAAAGACACGAAAAGGAAAGAAGTCGATTTCATCGATGTCGTCTCTCGTGGAGCAGTGCTAAACATTTATGTTCTTGACCTTGATCACTCCTCATTCAAGTCTTCGGGAAGTTGTATGCCTTTCTTTACTTTTCATGCTCAAGTTTTTCGACCCTAATTTTTGCTGGATCGCCGCTGCGGGTTTTCAATCCACCGGTCGCTCTCGATTTTGCCTAGGTCGCCCTTTGGGTTTTCAACCTAGCGAGCTAATTCTTACTTGGCTTGTCTTTTCTTTTTTTTTGTCTATTTCTTTCGGGCATGTTACTTCTTCACTTGATCGGAATTGGTGGGTTCCTTGAGATCTTCGCCGTCCATGTTGGTAGCATCGGTGCTCCTCTATAGAAGGCTTTTTGACAACATATGGCCCATCGTAGCTTGGAGTCCACTTCCCACGCGAAGTCGATGCGGATAAGCAAGATCTTCTTAAGCACCGAGATCACCTTGCTTGAATTCACGTGGTCGGACTTTCTTGTCGAAAGCCGTTCTCATTCTTTGTTGGTACAACCGCCCATGACACAAGGGTCGCAATTCTTTTCCTTCAATGAGGTTTAAATTGATCTAGCGGGCTTGTACCCACTCGCTTCTTCCAACTTGGTTTCCATTGATACCCGCAGGAAGGTATTTCAACCTCAATGGGAAGTCCGCTTCGACCCGTATACGAGAAAAGGGGTTGCCCGGTCGATGTACACACATCAAATACGGTAGCCATGCAAAGTAAAGGAAGCATCTCATGCCAATCCTTGTAGGTTACCACCATCTTTTGCACAATCTTCTTGAAGTTCTTGTTGGCGGCTTCGATCGCCCCATTCATCTTCTGGGCGGTAGGGGAGGAATTATGATCTTTGAATTTTGAATTCCTTGCACACAAGTCCTTCATCATTTTCTTTATTCGGAGTTCTTTGCAATTATCGGTGATGATCTTGTTTGGAAGACCATAACGGCAACTCGAGATCTTTCTTCACAAATTTGGCAACCACCGAATGGTTATCTCTTTTGGAGTATAAGGCGCTTCGACCCACAGTGATCTCTAAAACTTTGCCTTGATATAATTGTAACTTGAATGAATCTTGGAGTGCAAGCCTTTTGATTTTTCTTTCCCCCTTTTTTTTGTTTTTTTTTTTTTTTCTGAGATTTTTTTTTCTGGACAAACATATTTAAATAAATAAACTTATTTGTCCTAAAGCTAAAACTCTGAGAAAACAAAAGCAATCGATCATTGATAGGAATGGATTTTTTTTTTGGAGATTGTGGGTTTTTGTGGAGAGAGGATGATTGGGTTTAATGAAGTACTTGAAGCTAATGGTAGGATGATTTTTATTCAGCGTTGGCTGATGTGTGATGATTTATGATGGTTATTTGGCTTGATGAGGTGTTTGGAAGTTTTATTCCTGGCTAAGGGTTGGTGGAGGGCGGGATGCCGAGGTGCTAAGGGTTGGTGGAGGGCGGGATGCCGAGGTCAAAGGGAAGTATTTGCAGTTTATTGAGACAAGGATCTCTTGTGTTTTGTGGTAACGTGTATCAGCTCACCATTTACATTTCTTTTGTATTTTTGGGATTTTCATTTCTAAATCCCTTTTTTTCCTTTTTTCTTTTTTTTGATTGATTTTTTTTTCGATTTTTTTTTTTTTTTTTTGACTGTGGGTGGTGATGAAAAGTGATGCACCTTTTTTTTGATATTTGAGGTGATCCTTGTCTAGGGTGATTTTTGGATTTTTTGGCTTACAGTGGGTAGCACAGTTTTTTTCGAGAATATGGGAAAATGGTCAAACATTATTTCAAATCATGATTGCTTGTTTTCTCAAAAATTAACTCAAGGACAATAATTTATCTACTCCTATATGTTTGCTCTTTTTTTTTTGTTTGATTATTTTTCGACCCGACTTTCTTTTTACGGTCATTTGTTTTTTTTGTTTGAAGGGGAAAATCATCTTTGGGACTAGCACGATTCAGACCTCTGTAGTCAACGCACGTTCTGACCTGCCCATCCTTCTTCGGGACCGGAACAATATTGGCAACCCATCTGCGGTACTTGCCACCGCTAGGACCCCTGATCAAATTGCTTCTTCTCTTCGCCTCGATTTTTGAGGACATCTCTAGCTTCATCCTTCTCAACTTCTGTTTGACAGGCGGGCATTCAGGCTTCACTGGTAGCTTGTGTACCACAATGTTGGTGTCCAACCCGGGCCTATCTTGGTATGACCACGCAAACACATCCACATAATCGTGCGACCGCTGAACCAACTTCATGCGATCTTCGTCATTCATGGTGGTAACCACTTTGACCTCTTTCTTGTTCTCAGCTGTACCCAAGTTGATTACTTGATATATATTCCGTGAGAAATTGAATAACTCTTTTTTTAACCTCATGAGTTCTGGAGGAGTTTCCCAGTCTTCCTCAACATCCCCCTCAGCTTGATCGATAGGGTGATCTAAGTCAAAATATGGACTGTCGGCACTGTTGTTTTCAGAGACTATTGTTGTGGATCTGCCTTTTGCCGAAGCGAAAAAGCAGAATGAAAAGCGAAACAAACAAGCAAACAATAATGAAACAGGAAAAAGGACACATGAAGAGAAATGATTTTTATTGATGGAAATTCAAAAACAACATTTTTATTGATGATGATGATTCTGAAAATAAAAACATGGGTGCCCCTAACAACTTGTCCTATGGCCTTGGGCAGAGCCACAGGGTTGCATTACAACCAATTACTTTGAGTTAAAAGGTCACGGGAAATCAGCAGCTTCCCAATTCTTCACCTCTTTTCCGGCAAGACAGCGACGAACCAGACCAGACCCATCTTCTTCAGTTTTAGATCCACCACAGATGGCAACAACTTGGTTGTGATTAAGCAAACCGGCACTCACGAAGCTCTGGCGGATGTCACGGCACGAGAATGCTGCGGGGCGTGGATCTTGGCCTTTTGACTCAGCCAACCATCCGCCACTTCTTTCCTCTGCCACTTTCCTTCTCTTGGCTAGACTTGGATCGTATCCCAACCCGCAACGGTCCTTGTTCCTTTTTAGCTGGACGGGCGCAAGAATTCCTTGTCGCATTTTCCCAAGCCAGACCCAAACCTTATACCCTTGATCCATCATGATTTTAGCAATCTTTCTTATTACTTGCCCATTAAAATCTTCTATGGCATTAGAGGTTGGCTTCTCGTGTCCCGGCAATGGGTTTGCAGTTATGCTTGGACCATTTTGCTTGAATGAAATCCAATTGACATCGATTAGGTCTTGCACCGCATGCTTGAAGGCTTTACACTCCTCCACAGTATGACCAACCCCGTTTTCATGGAAACTGCAGGTAGCATTAGCGTCGTAACCTCTGGGAAATGGCGGCTGAACGGGCTTCATTGAACGAGTGCTGACTAAGTTCTTGAAGGTTAAGTAATCAAACAACTCAATATACGTCATTGGGATTGGATCAAAACTGGTCCGTCTCTTGTACTGATGCCCCTGAGCCTTGTGATCAAACGTCATAATGCGACTCACCGGACGTCCAGTTCCTCTGTGCTTGTCCACCTCGGGAGCCTTGAATTTGGTGGCAAAACCAAGTCTGGGACCAAACACAGCTCACATGCCTCCTTGGTTTCGACACGGCACCTCCATTGCCCTTACTCTTTCTTCGAGTGCACGAATTGGGTCATTTTGGTGCGACCCTCAAACAGGTGCCCTTGGGGGTGACTTCCCATACCGTAATAATACCATCCGGGTGAGGAGCATTATGAGGTGGTGCCACTAGCCCCAGAGTAGGACTAAGTGCAGCAGGAGAACTAAAAATCTGGATCTGCGGTCCTCGGCGGTTCCTACGAGCACTGGCAAGAAGTGACTTGATTGGGCGCATTCACGCGCGGCAGAATAGATCCAACGGTTTGCGGCATGTACCCAGCAGCATATCAAGGACATCTTTGTGGAGTGTCGCGATTTGACACATTCATTTGGGGTGATCGACCCGGATCCGGTGGAGCTGCAATCAGAAGCGTTTCGCGTCACGAAGGAGGAACAAAAGAGGTGACACCAACCTGGACCCACTACGGCGACGGCTTCAACGCTGGCCCATTCTTTAGACTTTGTAGCATGGCCATCATCTCATGCATCTGGGCCTCCATTGCCCGACCTTATCCTTAAGCACTTGGTTCTCCCGAGCGGTACCTCAGATTCAAAATTTGCACGCCCAAGTCTTCACGCTCGGGATTACTCTCAGTTTCAATCTGCGGATACTCTTGCGGATTGGCCATCAGCTTGGCTTGTAGTCGGGTGAAGTATCGGTGACGGAGAACCAGCGTGCCTTTTCTGTTTGTTTAGACATTTATTGCATGAGAATGCATGAATGGATATATGAATGTATGTACAATGTTCGCTTGATACCGGAACAGCGGGATACCTTGCCTTGTCATACGCGCATAAACTTTTTCTTGGATTTAGGAAATGAAGTAAATGAGGAATCGAAATAGCAAATCAACATACTTCATAACTGGGAGGCGGAAGTAAGTCAAGCCTTGCTATTTGATTCCATTCTGATGCGACTATGACAAGACGGTACATTATTCAGTGGTCCCCGGCAAGCAAATGCAAATGAAATGCAATATGAATGTAAATATTTACAACATTTAGCTTTAATGAATGCGGCATGATGCGATTATGATGTGAATGATGCATGTAGAGATGATGAAAACGATGCATAAGGATGGAGGTTCAAAAATTGGGAGCGGTTTATTTGAAAGAAAGAAAATATTTTGCATTTTCTTGGAAAGTTTTTGAAAAGATCCCTTTTGAGGAAGACATGCCCTAAATTACCATGCGACATACAATACATGCAGACGCCCTCGTGTCCTACAAAGGTGGGAATCTTAAGTTCTAGGGCAACTTCAAAGGTTCCTCCCATGTAGCTCTAATTCACACCCTCACAATGGCTACCGGAGCTATAGAATTCTCATGCCGACACCCACAAATGTAGAATGCTACCAAGTGTGAGGCGTCATGAGAAAGCGTACTCCGGTTGAGACTTTCGTGAGTATCAGACAGACAAAGGTCTTGAATGACAGTCACTAATCGCCTCCACTCTCCTAAGTGTTTGTTGGATCCGGGTATAGGAGCCCACTCATAGAACATGAATCATAAGGTGTGAAAGTGTGTGATCGATGACATACTTCCTAAACTCTACCCACCCCACCTGCAAGGAAAGCCAGAACAGTCCAGATAAAAAGTTGTCTACCCTAGGGTTCAACATGCATACACTAGTTTAATATACAAAACATTCTAATAAGTCCACAGTAATTACACGCATTGCTTACCTCAAGAAAGGGAGCTAAGAAGAAGGGGACATAATAGAATGGGGGAATGCATGTTTTACCTCAAGAAAAGGAGCGAAGAAGAGGGATCATGGGAATTGAGGAATGCATGCATAAGCATAACCATACAAAAGAAGAGAAAAGAAAAAGAAAAGGAAAACATAGTTTTTCAAATCAAAAAGTTTAAACCACATCAAATTAATTAGGCTTGACCCTCATCTCTCTTTAAATAAATAAAGAAAGAAAGTCCCAGTGAAGTCGCGGTATTTGCGCTAGAAAAATCGGTTTGGGACTTTTCGGTTTGACAACGCTTGAAAATCAGAGAGAGCGCCACCAATATTTTATTTTAGGAAAACATTGAAAAAACCTTTTGAAAGCGGGTGGTCTTTCAAAACTTAGAGATGTAGGTTCGGGGGTCGGTTGCGCATGGGGAAGGTATTAGCATTTCACGCGCTCTTTCTACCGAAAAGGAACCATTAATTTGATGTGGTTTTGAAATGTTTGATTTGAAATACATTGTTCTATTTATTCTCTTTTCTTTTGAGAAATCTCTTTATTGAAAGCGGGAAAAAGGGATGTTTTGATATCTTTGAAAAGCGGAACAAGACAAAGATTTTTGAAAAGCGTGCTTGACGGGACAGGAACCCGGTCCTACGTACCCTCACTGGCTGAGGGATCAAAGCAACGTAGTTCTTGTTTTTTATGGGTTTTTTTTAAAGATGTGCTTGACGGGACATGAACCCGGTCCTACGTACCCTCACTGGCTGAGGGATCAAAGCAACGTAGTTCTCGTTTTTATGGGAGTTTTTAGAAGATATGCTTGACGGGGACAGAGCCCGGCCCCACGTACTACTCTCATCGGTTGGGGATCAAAGCAACGTAGTTCTCGCCATGCGTGTGAAAACGGCTTTGTGATTTTTGAAAGTGCTTTTGGAGTTTTTGAAATAAGACTCGAGTGTTCGCAAACACCAAACAAGCAAAGGCTTCGAGTGGCATTCGGTATTAACTCGAAAGAAAAGAGAGTTGGGGCGGTAATCAAACAAGCAATGGCTTCGAGTGATTACAAGCGACAACGTCGTATTATTCTTTTGAAAATAGTTTTGAAAAAGGTGGTGAGCTAATAGCTCGTGTTATTTTGGAAGTTTGAATTAGTTGTTTTTGTTGTTTAATTAATGTGTGGGAGCTTTCATGATAGTCAAACAAGCAAAGGCTTCGAGTGACTATCACTAATAACTCCTCATTAACGATCAAACAAGCAACGGCTTCGAGTGATGGTTAATGATTTATTTAGGAAAATGCCTTAAGTTTATTTGAGAAAAAAACATGGGATTTCAAGCTTGAAAAGAAATGTAACATTTCAAATCTTTTTTCAAGTCAAAACCAAAACAACCATTGGAACACAAGCGAGGCAATCATAAGAGTATTCACAAGTTGCTATGAACAATCGAATACATGATTAAGCAAACATGTGGGTGCAAGAGTATGCAATTGTGGAATGCAAGACATAGCTTTATTGAATGCATGATCATATAATAATGAATGCAAGAACATGATATTAATGGATGCATGAACATGTAAGAAGGTATTGGAATGCAAGAGATATAGACATATATGAATGCATGAACATGTAGACACAAATGATGAAATGCAAAGTATGGAAATATTTTGGGTATTTTTGCAAATAGGCAAGTAGTAAAACTTTTAGTAAAAAGTTAATGAATGGTAAAGTAAAAGATGCATGAGGTAAATGGTAATTATTTAATGAAATGGTAAAGTAAAAGAAGAATGCATGAGGTAAATGGTAATTATTTAATGAAATGGTAAAGTAAAAAGAATGCATGAGGTAAATGGTAATTATTTAATGAGATGGTAAGGTAAAAAATGTAAAAATGTTTAAGTTGTTTTTCTTTTAAGTAAAAAGTTAGTGTATGGTAAAGTAAAAAAACAAGTGAGTGGTTAAAAGTTAAAAACACACTAACACAATTAAATGCATCTCACACAAGATCAATCAACACAATTCAAGCACAAAAATATGCACAAAATGGAGCTCTAGGCGAAACCATGTCAAGAACAAATCATCAATTTATTTCATGCTAAAACTCATAATCAACACATAGAACAAATCATGCAAATCATACACATCAAGCATTTTATTTACATAAATCAAAAAAGAAAAGAAAGCAACAAAACCCTAAATTTTAGAGCTCAAAACCGAACCTCCTACATCCTCAAGATCAAAACAAAATTCAAACTTGCAAGTTATGACATGAACAATGAGATGCATATATCACATGAAAATTCTTTATTCATGAGAAGGTGACAAAATGAGTGGAAAATGCAAAAACATGGTTGAAAACACAAGAACCCTCTCATCAAGGCCAAGGGTTCACTTCAAACACCCAAGGCTCCCAATGTCCTTGACATAGTGTTTGAAATGAACCTCTAAGCCTCTTAGAGAGGAAAGAGGAGTAGGAGAGAGTTTCACATGCTAAAAATAAAAATGCACAAGATAACAAGCTTACCTCAAGAGATAACTAGCAAAAAGTGGAAAATGGAGATCAAGAACAAATCAACAATAATCTTCACTAATCACCAACAAATGTCACGCAAACTTGAGGGAAGCAAGCTCCTTACTGATGTAAAAATGGAATCAAGGGTGAAAAGAAAAGGATATATGAATATGGAGTGGATTTGAGGTGATTTGGTGGATGAAACTTGAAAAGAAAATGGAGGAGAAGGAGGGATTGATTTCGGCCAAGAGAGGGAGGAGAGGAGGAAGAGTGCTAGCTAGGGTAAAATGAGAGTGTGTGTGTGTGAGGTCTCCTATTTTTGGGTTTTATATGAAGTGAAAATTTAAGGGTATTTGTCAGGATAATGCATCTCTTGTAAACCACTAGGATTTGAGAAAGAAATTGAATCAATGGTCAAGATGCATTATCACATGGATTAAGGGAAATAAAATGAAGAGAGAGAGGGCTGGGTGTGCAGCATAAGGAGGGTGGTGAAGGATAAGCTCATTGACAAAAATGTATTTTTCCATAAAGCTTATTACACAAGTGCCATTTTCGTTCAAATGAAGGGTGAAGATTGTTTTTCACACTTGAATGAATGGCCATGATTTAACACAATTTGCAAACAATAAAAATAAATGGAAATGGGGTGATTATGGGCTGTTATTTCGCAGCAAGGAGTGTGAGAGAGTGAGTGGAATTGCAAATTGTACTATTGTTCTTATCCTTATCCTTTCAAAATTCAAATGATGTAGAATATTCCCTTCTAGATTATTCTTCCTAGTTCATGCCATTTTGGGCTATATCCATGATTCAATGATTGGGCTCTGAATTTTATGATCTCACCAATCCCAAAATTGATTTATTTACCCCACCTCAAAGGAAAAGACCATTTTACCCTTCTATCCAAAAACTAGGTTTTTAGGCCAAAAGGTTTAATGTTTATGCGCAAAAATAATCACAATGGGGCACAAATATCCCTCAAATAAATCATTGATGATTATCCAAGGATTTGGGACAAAAGACCGTTTTTATTGTGAAATGACCAAAGTGCCCTTTCACTCTAAAAACCCTAGTTTTTTTTTTACCTGAAACACATTTCCACCTCAAAATGATTTTCCACCCTAGGAGTGACCTCTAGTACCTTGAAATGCATGTTGGATGACTTGTTTTGAGGAATTGTCTTTTATTTGCAAAATGACCAAAATGCCCTTTTGCACTGAAAAACCCTAATTTGTTTAAGAAGTGCATTCCAACTTCAAAAATGATTTTAGAAGCTTTGAAATGACTTTTAGAACCCTAAATGCAATGCATGATGCTCTCTTCTCCTCTGGTTATTTATTTTGGGGAAAATTAGGGTTTTGACCTAAGCCGGACAAAATTGGGGTATGACACACATCTAGCCTTTTAACTTTCCATTCTAGGGCTGCTTGAATACCCAAAATGCACGCTTCATACTCTGCTATGTTGTTTGTGACATAGAAGCTTAGTCTTGCGATGATGGAATGAAGCGGTTGTCGGGAGATATCAACACGACTCGCCCCATGCCCCCATACATTTGGCGCTTGACCGTCGAATATCATCCTCCACCTTTCATTTTCTTGGGACTTCCCCTCGTCGAACAGTGCCATGATATCTTCATCAGGAAAATCATGCCGCATTGGTTGGTAGTCTGGAATCAGCTGACATGCTAAGTACTCGGCAAGTGCTGCGCCTCGAGCGGCTTTCTGCGTGACATACGAGGATATCATATTTCGATAATAACATTTGCCAACGAGCGATCCGCCCCGTGAGTCTTTGGCTTTTCAAAAATGTATTTGATTGGATCCATTTTAGATACCAACCAAGTTGTGTGACTCAAAGATGTATCTTGTCTTAAACGATGAGCGGCCCATGCTAAAGCACAACAAGTCTTTTCTAGCATTGAATATCTCGTCTCACGATCGGTGAATTTTTTACTCAAGTAGTATATAGCATGCTCTTTCTTTCCCGATTCATCATCTTCGCCCAAAGACACATCCCATCGAATTGTCTAACACGGTTAGATATAAGATAAGTGGTCTTAGGACACCGGCATCGATCGAATTGGTGGGTTCGAAGATAATCTTTAATCCTTTCAAAGGCTCTTTGGCAATCATCGCCCACTCTAGTTTTTGGTTCTTGCACAACAGCTAAAAAGAGAGGCTCGCAGTGTCGGTTAATTGGGATATGAACCTTGAGATGTAGTTCGGTCTCCCAAGGAAACCACGGACCTCTTTTTCGATCTTTGGTCTTTGGCATTTCAAGGATTGCTCGACTTTATCGGATCGACCTCTATCCCTTTCTCGATCGACGATAAATCCCAAAGAACTTCCGGATCTTACAGAAGGTGCATTTGGTCGGGTTTAACTCGAGCTTGAACTTCCGTGACGTTCAAAGAGTTTTTTGATTAACAATGTGCCCTCATCGCCTTGGATTTTGCAATCATATCATCTACGTACACCTCAATTTCCTTGTGCATCATGTCGTGGAATAATGTCACCATTGCCCTCTCGATAAGTCGCGCGACCGGCATTCTTGAGTCCAAAAGGCATCACTTTGTAGCGTAACGTCCCCGCAGAGTTATGAAGGTGGTTTCTCCATATCTTCTAGAGCCATTTTTATCCGATTGTACACGAATATCCATCCATGAAGGAGAATAGAGAATGTCATTGCATCTTGTCTACCGTAATATCAATATGAGGCGAGGGGAAGTCATCTTTGGGGCTAGCTCTGTTTAGATCCCTGTAATCGACACACATCCTGACCTTGCCATCTTTTTTCGGAACAGGGACGATATTTGCTACCCATTGTGGATATTTGGCCACTGCTAGAAACCCCGCATCAAAGCGCTTTTTACTTCATCCCTGATCTTCAATGACATCTCGTGTTTCATTCTTCTCAATTTCTGTTTGACCGGTGGACACTCGCTTCACCGGCAACCCGTGTTCAACAATGTCATTATCTAGCCCTGGCATATCTTTGTATGACCACGCAAAGACATCAGCGTAGTCATGCAAGAGTTGGATTAGCCTTTTGCGTTCGCTATCTTCCATGGCAGTACCGACCTTAACCTCTCTTTTATCATCTTCTGTACCCAAGTTGATTATCTCAATCGACTCTCCATGAGGCTGAATGATCTTTTCTTCCCGCTTCTATTAGTCTCATCAGTGCGGAGGAGTTCCCCAGCCTTCCTCAACACCCCCCTTGGTTTGGTTAATTGGGTGATCAAAGTCATAATAGGAATCATTGGCACTGTTATTTTCAGAGATAATTACTTTTGATCTGCATTCGTAGAAGCAGAAAGTAGAATGAAAAGCGAAACAAACAAAATAAAGCGCAAGAAAAGAAAAGATAAATGAAGAAAAAGAGATTTTATTGATGGAATTCAAAACAAGTGTTTTTATTGATGATGGCGTCATTGAAAATAAAAACATGCATGCCCTAACAAACTATCCTGAGGCCTTGGGCAGAGCCAAAGGAGTGCATTACAATCATTACTTTGAACTAAAAGTGATGGGCAAGTCGACCGCTTCCCAATTTTTGAGCTCTTCTTTAGCAAGGCAACGACGGACTAAGCTGGTGCTGGCCTCTTCATCCTCTAAACCATCCTCAACAGCAGTAATTTGATCTGGGTCTAGTAACCCTGCACTCTTGAAGCTCTGACGGATGTCACAGATGGGGATCCTCTTTGACCGTGGGTCCTGGCCTCCCAGCTTGGCCAACCACTCATCTCTTCTCTCTTCAGCCAACTTCTTCCTTTCAAATTTCACTGGGTGGTATCTAACCCGTAACGACCCTTGTTTTCTTTCAGCTGGACAGGAGCAAGAATTCCTTATCCTGCTTTTCCCAAACCACGTCCCGGTTGGTATCCCTGACCCATCATGATCCTTGCAACCATCTTTTCATCTTTCGACAACTTTATCACAAAGCACGGCAATTCACTCCCCTCCAAACACAAAAAGATGGCAATCTCGAGAGATTGAAAAGAAGTTTCAGGACTCTTCTACCGCTTCCACATAGCGGAAAGGAGAAGGTTTGTTGACTAACATCTCTTCCTCTCCAAACACTACCACAATTTTATCATCGACCACAAACTTGACTCTCTGATGCAGAGAGGAAGGAATGGCTCCCGCCATATGAATCCATGGCCTTCCGAGCAGACAGCTGTACGACGAGGAGATGTCCATGATTTGAAAGTTAACACAGAATGTCTCAGGACCTATCTGAATGGGGAACTCCATCTCCCCTATTACCTCTTTCTTCGATCCATCAAACGCCCTCACCAATGTCGAGCTAGGCTTCATGAAAGAGCAATCTACATCCAACTTGCTTACAGTGGACCTTGGCATCACATTTAGAGAAGAACCATTATCAATCAGGACACGAGCTAGCACGAAATCCCCACATTTAACAGAGATGTGTAGGGCTTGGTTGTGCTTCCTTCCTTCTGGGGGAAGCTCGTCATCAGCAAAAGTCACATGGTTCGCAGCCACGATATTCCCAACTATTTCATCAAATCGGCCCACGGAAATATTCTGAGAAACATGAGCCCCGTTCAGTACTTTCATTAGGGCAGTTCGATGCGCTTCTGAGCTTAGCAACAATGACAAAGATTGAAATCTTTTGCCGGGTCCGATTCATCCGTCAACCACCTTATAGTCACTTTGCCTTACAATCTTTAGGAATTCATCAATTTCTTGCTCTGCCCCTTTCTTTTTCTGAGCATTCTCCGCTTCTTTATCCTTCCCCTTACGAGCCCTGTCCTTCTCCGGTTATATTGGTAACAACAGAGGTGTTTGGAGAACTCTCTACTTGAGGTGGTATTGTATTTCCATGGCTTTGCTCGTCCTTCTCATATGGGAATGGAGCAGGAATCTCAATAACCACTGGCTGAGGCTTGACTTGGGCTGGTTTTGGATTGTATAATATCTCAATTGGCTTCCTAGCCTCTTTACCATAATTAGACTGCAACATCAACACACTTTCTTCCTTTTCAACCACTCCCACTCGAACCACATAACGATCCATCAAGTCTTGCAAAGCGGCTTGAAAACTTCGCAGCGCCTACACATGAAGGATCAAGACATACACGACTTTCTTGATAACACCACAACGCAAGACAATTTCAAAGCATGTATATTTTCAAGAGGGGTCTGGATACACTTAACATCTTTTATCATTGTCTGTCCCACATAATCTTCTACTGCATTAGCGGATGGCATCCCATGTCCCGGCAGGGGGTTTGTAGTTGTGCTTGGACCATTCTGCTTGAAAGAGAGCCAGTTGGCGTCAATCAAATCCTGGACTACATGTTTGAAAGCCTTGCAATCTTCTACCGTGTGACCGACCCCTCCATTATGAAAGTTACAGGTAGCATTAGCATTGTATCCCCTAGGAAAGGGAGGTTGCATAGGCTTCATGGGACGAGTATTGACCAAATTCTTTGAGACAAGGTGATTGAACAGCTCAGTATAGGTGATTGGAATCGGATCAAAACTAGCACGCCTCTTCTCCTGATAGTTCTGGGTTTTGTGACCTGAATTAGTTTGCTGTGGCTGAGCTGGAACAGAAAATGGCACTGTTTGTTGTGGAGAACTGAAAGACGGGCCTCCCCGCAGATAATAACATTGGTTTCCTTCCTTCTTCTTGGGGAAGTTGGAAAAGGGTTTCTTTTGTCCACTAGAATTGTTAAAACCTCCAAAGAATCTTTTCATTTGCAATCCGTGCTCCAATCGTTCTCCAATGACAACCATATCTGAGAAACTGGATGAAACACTCCCCACCAACCTATCATAATACAGCCCTGGAAGAGTCTCCATAAACATGTATACCATCTCTTTTTCAGTCAATGGCGGCTTCACACACGAGCAAAATTATGCTCCTCCACTTTTGAGCATATTCTTTGAATGATTCTCTATCTCCTTTACTCATGTGCTGTAATTGAGACCGGTCGGGAGCAAGGTCCATGTTATACTGGTATTGTTTCAGGAATGCTTCAGAGAGATCCTTCCAACTATGAATGTCGGAGGATTGTAGCTGCATATACCAATCTAACGATGCCCCAGTCAGACTGTTCTGGAAATAGTGAATGAGCACCTTGTCATCATGAGCATAAGCGGCCATTTTTCTAACATACATCGTCAAATGGCTAGATGGACACCCGAGTCTTGCCGCTGATATTTATCAAAGTCAGGTGCTTTGAATTTAGGAGGGATGACGACATCTGGGACAAGGCACAAATCTCGGGCATCCTTGGCTCTAGTACCCGATCCTTCCATAGCTCTTAAACGCTCTTCAAGCAAGTGATACCGATCCCTATGCTGAGTGTTCTCAAACAAATGACCCTGTGGATAGCTCCCCAGACTGTGATAATAACCCCCATACTGAGCAGGGTTTCCCATATGATGGACGACATTTTGAGGATTTACGGCAACTCCCAGAGTAGGACTAGGTGAACTTCTTGGCAGCACAATACCGGGATTAGGAGTATGAATTTGTGGTCCCATAGCAGCTCCACTAGGTATAACCATGGCAGGTTGACTCGACCCCACAGGAATAGCTTCAGCAGCGGACGGCGTATAACCCATTGGCATTCCCCAGGGATATGCCTGTGCATTCGGGTGATTCTGTCCGCTCACCCCTGGAGAATGGGCAAAGTGGATCGACCACAGTCCGGGAGGAGTGTGAGTAGTTGTAACTTCAGCGGTCACCGGAGGAGAAACGAAAGTAACAACCCCTTCAGGATTCATAACAGTGGCAGCCCCAGCGGCGGCCCCACCCCTCAGATTTTGTAGCATACTCATTACTTCGGCCATCTGCGCTTCCATAGCCTGAACTTTGGTCTTCAAAGCCTGATTCTCTTGAGCCAGCTGCTCAGGGTTAAGAATCTCCACAGCCAACTCATCTTGACCCGGGCGGTCCTCAATCTCGAAATCCTGATTGCTAGCCATCAATCTTGCTTGTAGACGAGTGCAGTATCGGTGTTGGCGAACCAGCTTGCCTTTCTTTTCTGTTGGTAGAACATTTTTATGAGTACAAGTATGAATGCGTAAATGAATGCAGTGCATATGCACATGACTTTATTATTATTATTTTTTCGTGTTTTAGCGCCGGGGATCGTGAGATAACTCGCTCTTGCCATAGGCAAATACCGAAAAAATTTAAGATCGTGGGAGAATTGGGATCAATAAGCGATATGAGCATACTCCATTCGAGTTTTAAACCATTCATGAGAAAGAAAAAGAGTACAATACCATTAAGAGTGCAATACAGTATCTCTCAAAGAAAAATACAATGCTCTTAGAAAATTACAATATTCCAAAGAAAAATTACAACTTCCTAGAGAACATTCTAAAAAGAAAATTACAATACGCTGAAATCTAGTAACATATTGCCTTCAACTCCTCTTTCTTTTCTCTTTCTTTGCTTGCAGCAGCAGCTCCCTCAGCCTTTTCCATGAGCTCCTCAGTCAGGGCCTTGCAGAAGTTTACAAAATCATACACATGTACCGGGGTATTGAAAGGAAGCATTTCAGCCTCAGCCCTCCTTAGCCTCCTAGGGACATCCCTTACAGCTTGATTAGCTAGCCATGCCAACCTTGAAAATTTACCCCTCCAAAGCTGGACCTCATCTCTTAGCTCTTTAACAATCTCTTGCTCTTCTATCTTGCCAATTAGTGCTAGGAAACGCTGCTCCCCAAGATCGCTCTCCGCTTGCACCTGCCTATAAGACTCCCCTAGGTCCCAGAGATTCCTTTCCAGTTCATCAGACCTTCCTTGCTCATACCTCAGCATTTCTTGATATTCCCTGAGAACATTCCCAATGGAATTTCTTTCTTGTTCAAGACTCCTCAGCTGACTTTTCAACTCCACCACCAAGTGAGGTTCTTGTTTGGGCTCAGTCGCCACAATCTTCCATTCTTTGGCTTCTTCAAGGGCCTTTCTTGTTTTCTGCTTGTATCTTTGGAGTTCATCTCTAGCCCCCCTTAGGTATTTCTGAGCTTCCAGTTTACTCTTCTCTTCCGCCTTGAATCGCTTGACACTCTCCTCAACAGCTATCATCTTAATCTCATTCTCTTCCTCTAACTTCCTTTTTTGTAGGGTTATTTTCTCCAACTCTGCTTGCAACGCCCTTTTTTCTTCCTCTGCTTTTGCTAAGGCAGATTTAACCTCATTCAACTCCTCAGGGGTAGGAAGGCGAGGCTCTGGCATCTCTTTCTCGACTGGTAGTGCCTCTTGGGAAGGTGTACGAGTACTTTGGATCCTTTCATGCAACCATTGGTAAAAAGTGACATCACCAACCTTTTTCATGAGCTCATCTTTATCTTTACGGACCACAGTCTCCCATGCCTTTGAGATTTTTCGAAGTAAACCCTTGTTCTTTGGATCCTCTCTCTGTCAAGAAAAACGGAGCCAACATGTCTTCAGTGAGCATATTCTCTCATAGGGTACCCGAGCTGTCGGATAATCAATGAAGGATTATAGTTGATGCAGCCTTGAGTCCCCATTAGGGGCACATTCTGAAAGTCTCCACACTGAAACACAACGGAGGGTCTGTTCTTCCAACATGAATGAGTGTACCAGCGGACCTTGAGGGCATTGAGACTCCCTAAGGTGTGCACCCACTCCTGAGCACTTTTGACCTCTACCTCACAACTCAAGGCGTAACCCAACAGATCTGTAGCTTGCCCCTTGTGAGCAATGACATGGTTGAGGAACCAAGCATATAGTACATGAAGAGAGCAGGCAATCTTCTTTTTCCCCAACACCCGATGATGAGTAAAGGAGTAGTAAGTGTATGCGCAAGGACGGGTGTAATGCTGGGTTGATTGGATTATCCTTGCTTATGAAGGCTAAGAACACCCCAATGGCAGTCTCATCAATGAACTTCTCAACTTGTGGGAAAAGGACAATCCCGAAAATGGTTAGTGCCAATAACTGCTTGAAGGGACCCCATCTGTTAGCTTGAGCATGTGACCTCATTAAGTCTTCAAAATAACTCAGTGGAAACCCCATTATACGGTTCTTTTTCTCTTTTCGGAGCTCTAACTCCCCCACTCCAACTTGCAATAGCAAAGAGAGTCTTTTATCTGAATATTGATGCCCCTGGCACTGATAGGGCGTCGCCTCCGACCTAGAGAAACCCAAAATTTGCTCATACTCCTCTAAAGTTGGTGAGAGTTGGAAATCCTTGAAGATGAAACAATGGATATCCAGGATCATAGAAAGCGATCGAGGGCTTTCACAAAGATTTTCTTGAAGATCCAATTGTAGCAACCGAAGAATATTCCCATAAGCCTTTTCAAACATCCCACGCTCATCCGGTCCCATTAGAGAGGCGCACTTTGTCAAACTGGTCACATCTGCTTTCTTTACTACTGGAAATCTCGAATTTAGCATACCCTCGCTCCTTGATCCCATGTTATCTCGCTTTTCACGCCTATGACAAGATTCCAAGTTACTCCAAGATCACCGGCAAATAATTTAGATGCATGAAGAATGCTACATGAAGTCCTTTTTTTTTAATTTTTGTTTAGAATTTTGCTTATGTAATGCATGATGTTATGATGCAAAGTGCGGATGATGAGGATGCTTTTTCATATTATTTACATAAAGAAAGATATTTACAGGTAGTGGTTTGAAAAATTTAGGGCAGTATACCCTATTGCCACCTCATATAGGTATTTATGAAAGAGAAGGAAAAATATATTCTTTTGTTTTTTTCGAAAATTGTTGAAGGAAAAGAACTAAGCTAGATGTAATAATGCAACACACAATTTTGGAAAAGCCTTGTGACCTAAAAGGGGTGAGACCTACGATCTAGGGCAATTTAAAGGGTAATCCTCCCATATAGCTCTATTCACTCCCTCACAAGGCCACCAGAGCCACAGTCCCTTTCACAAAATTCCCCACAAATGCAGCAAACTGCTAGGTGTGAGGCATCATGAAAGAGCACAACTCTGGTTGAAACTTTCTTAAGTAGCCAAAGCGGACAAAGGTCCTCGATGGGCTCTCACTACTCGAATCCACTCTCCTAAATTTTTGCAGACCTGGGTTATGGTCCCACTCAAAACATGTAATCACGAGGTATAAGTGTAGTGTGTGTCAAGGGCATTTTCCCTAGCATTACCCCACCTGAAATGAAAACCAGAGCAGTCCAGACAGTTGCAAGCAATAACATGTTTGTCTACCCTAGGGTTCAATATCGATCCAATATAAACTAGCATAGGGTTCCAACAACATTGCACCTCTTACTTTAAGAAAGGGAGCTGAGAAGAGGGGAACATGATAAGAGAGGGGAAATGCATGAGCTTACCTTAAGAAAGGGAGCGAAGAAGAAGGGATCATGGGGATTGGAAGAATGCATGGGCATAAGCAATAAGAAAAGGAGTAGAAGAGGAGATAGGGAACAAACATAGAAGAAGACAAATACACATGCCTACAATCAATGATAAGAAATAAAGGAAAAAAGAATGAAGGAAAACAAGGTATTAGTCAAATCAACAATACATTAAACCACACATTTTAATTAGTTAGGCTTGACCCTCGTCTTTTAAAAAAAGTCCCCAGTGAAGTCGCCAGCTGTTGCACCCCGAAAAATCCCGGTTTGGGTTTCTCAATGTACAACGTGGAAAAATTATGAAGCCGCCACCAATATTTTAATTTTAAGACCAAAACATTGAAAAAAAGTCTTTTGAACAAGGCGGATGGTCTTTCGAAAACTAGAGATATGGGTTCGGGGGTCTATTACGTGCGGGGAAGGTGTTAGCACCCCACGCGTCCTCTCTACTGAGAGGGAACCTTTAATTAAGTGTGTGGTTTTAACGTTTGATTTGAAAAATACCTAGATTTGCCTATTTATTTCTTATTTAAAGATAAATGGGAAAACTTAATGAAAAATTTTATTTTTGGCGCTTGACGAGAGTTGGCCTCTCGCTCCTACGTATCTCCTAGTGCGATGGAGAATTCAAAGCTACGTAGTTCTCGTTTGTCGTGAAAAAGGGGTTTTTTTTTATCTTTTTAGTGAGTTTTCGAAATAGGACGAGTATTCAGCGAATGATTAAACTAACAAAGGTTATGGGTAACCACCGCTAAGTACTCTTGAAAATGAGAGTCACTACCACTGGTCAGACGAACAAAGGTTCTGATTGACTGTTAGTAGCGACTCGTTTTTATTTGTTCTTTTGAAAATGATTTTTTGAAAAAAAGATTGATTGGCACGAATGATCAAACTAACAGAGGTTATGGGTGATCACCGCTTTATTGTTCTTTTGGGAAAAGCCATTGCCACCAATGCCTAGACGAACAAAGGTTCTGATTAGCCACTAGCAACAATGGGTTTGAAAATAATTCTTTTCGTTTGTTTTATGAAAATGACTTTTGTTTATTGCGCTTGACGAGAACGAGACTCGCTCCTACGTATCCCAAATGGGAATCAAAGCGACGTAGTTCTAAACTGGAAGATGAAAATGTTTTTGAAATGGCTTTGGAAAGTGGAAGAGCTTTCATAATGACCAAGCAAGCCAAGACTTTGAGTGATCATTACTAATAACCCATGATAGCGTTCATGACAATCAAACAAGCCAAGGCTTTGGGTGATAGTCACTAATAACTTGTGTTAATTAGAAAAGAGTTTGAATGATTTTTGGGGGAAAAGGGTGAAGTTATTATCAATGATTGGTTACAAACTTCAGGCGCATTCAATAATCAAATAATCATGCGTATGTCATACATCAACTAAGATTAAACATGCCGATACAATCAGAGATTCAATTGTCAAGGATGCAAGATGAATTTCTCAAAACAAATGCGTGTGTGTGAGGACAAGTGCATTTACCCTAATGACTCTATGCTACAACAGGCATGCAGGCTTACGTCTTCATTAGGAGGTCATACACGTTGAGGGAACGACACACAGTTAAGTCAAGACAATTTAAGTAGCATCGAAAACAAGTAAACAATTGATTATAGGCATAGAATGATCTTAGTTAAACTAATGAACATGTGAGCAATGACTTCTTAATAACATATTGCTAGATCATCAACCAACAATAAAATAACATTTAACACTAAAACGAAATACTAACAACAATATTAAACATCATCAACCAAAGAACAACAACAAAATCAACTTGACAATATTTTTAATCATAAGTGTGTGAACCAAAGGAAACATAGGTCCACATTTTATTTACAAAAAAAACCAGGCTGTAATTAAAACGTGGGGGGGTGTAGTTAACAATCGGGTGTTAAAAAAACATAACATAAAATAAAAAAAAAAGAGGGTAAGGCCTTTACGTTGGCAGCCCAACATTGAAACACAAAAAAAACAAAACCTAAGCTTAACATTTCATGCCTCTGCGCCGTTCCATTGACAAAGAAGAAAAAAAAACAGATCGAGAGAAAGAAACAAGAGAAGCGTTTCAGAGAGAGAGAGAGAGAGAGAGAGAGAGAGAGAGAGAGAGCGGACCAGAGAAGAGATAACGACGCCGGCAGCGTTCTCGGTGGTGACGGTGGAGGAGCTCGCGAAGTGAGAGAGATGGAGAGCTACGGCGCGAGAGAGTGAGAGTCGCGAGCGAGGGAGAGGGAGTCGCGAACGGACCAGTGAAGAGAGAACGACGTCGGCGACGTTCTCGGTGGTGGCGGTGACGGAGACGACGGCTTGTGGTGGTTCTGATGGTGTAGTGGTGCGCGAAGGTGTGAGAGGTCCGAGGAGGCGTGGTGGTGTTTATGTGGTGGCTTTGAGGTTGTTCTGGGTGGTGGTTGCGGTGGTTGTCGTGTTGAAGATGAAGGAGAGCTTGTGTTGCTGTGTTCTGTTTTGCGTATAGGTTGCTGTGTTCTGTTTGATGTTTATTTTTTTGTTTTCAATGTCCCCTCCTCTTCATCTTTGGCTGAAGGTGTGTTAACTGAGAAGGATGAGGTGGGTGGGGTGTTTGCACAGGTGCAATGGTGAAGGCTTAGTATATGTGTCTTTGAGTTTTTTTCTTTGAGTTTTTGCTCGTTGTTCTGGCTCGTTTTTCTCCTCCCTTCTCACTATTCACTCTATTTATAGTCCAACAATTGTGGTGTAAGTGTGGGTGAGATACAGGGGATTATTGCTTGAGGAGACCAGCTGGTTATGGGATAGCAGAGACATGGTGGATCAGCAAGAGGTGAGCTGACATGTTGCCAAAAATGTGAAAAACCAAGGAGACAACATAAAAGAGTTTGAGCATGTAGCTCAAAATGCCTTCTGCAGCAACCAACAACAGCAGCAACGTCTCTATTAATTTTTTTGTTTGACCTTTTCCCCTTTTTTTTTGATGTGTAACATGTAATTTTGTAGTGTAATAAAAAAAGATTTAGACAAGCTTAATTATTTGAGTGTATAGAGATAACAATTAATAAGATAAACCCGCGTGCACGACGAAACACGAGTGCGCGCGTACGACAAGAATCACAACGCGCACACGATTAGAAACGACACGCACACGTGATGAGAATTTGAAACCTACACAATGAGACACGTATTTTGGGATTTTCTAGAAACGAGAAAAAAAATGCTCGTTAAAATTGAGTGTTTACAAAGATACAATCTTTTTTTTTTGATTTTCAACTAGTCGGACAAAATTGGGGTATGACAGGGGGAGTCAGACCTTGTTTGCAAGCTTAGAAAGTCATTGTATGGTTTAAAACAATCACCTCGAGCCTGGTTTGGAAAGTTTAGCAAAGTCATCCAACAATTTGGCATGATACGTTGTGAAGCTGATCACTCAGTTTTCTTTAAGTGCTCACCCTTAAATAAAATGATCTATCTTGTGGTGTATGTAGATGATATTGTCCTTACAGGTGATGATGAAGAGGGCATTGAACAACTTAAGCAACACTTGTTTAAGCACTTCCAAACCAAGGACCTTGGTCGTTTGCGATATTTTATTGGAATAGAAGTTGCTCAATCCAAGCTTGGTATTGCTATTTCTCAGAGGAAATACGCTCTTGATATTCGGAGGAGGCGGGATGCTTGATCGTAAGCTCCGTTGATACTCCTATGGACCCAAATGTAAAGCTTATACCTAATCGGGGAGCCCTATTGGACCAGTCGATATAGAAGATTGGTTGGAAAGTTAAATTATCTCACTATGACCGGGCGGACATTGCCTTTCAGGTTAGTGTCATTAGTCGATTTCTTAACTCACCATGTGAGAGTCACTGGAATGCGATTGTTCGGATTCTAAGGTATATCAAAGGATCACCGGGAAAGGGCTTATCTATACGAGACAAAGGTCACACTAATGTTCTTGGATATTCGGATGCGCAGTTAGGCGGGAGATGCAAGTGATAGAAGATCCACTTGAGTTATTGTGTTCTCTTTGGTGGTAATTTGATCTCATGGAAAAGCAAGAAAGATTGATTGTTGTTGCAAGGTCAATGTTTTGAAAAGTGAGTATCGTGCTATGGCTAATGCAACTTGTGAACTTGTGTGGTTAAGGAATTTGCTTCAAGAGTTGAGGTTTTGCGAGAGATTGGTCCTATGGAACTTGCTCGTGACAACCAATCGCTCTACATCTCTCATCAAATCCAATATTTCATGAGAGAACTAAACATATAGAGGTTGATTGTCATTTCATTCGAGAGAAGATTCTCTCGGGCATCATCAAAACTTCCTTCAAATCGACTCTAATGATCAACTTGCGGACATGCTAACTAAGTCCTTACGGGGTCCTAGAATAGCATACATATGTAACAAGCTGGATGCTTCTGACATATATGCTCCAGCTTGAGGGGGAGTGTTGACTAATAAATATTATAGATGGTTGTTAGTTGTTAGTTGTTGGTTGTATTTATTAGATTAGTTGGTAGTTGTAGTTATTAGATTTCTCTTGTTTATATATATATAGATGTAAATCCCCTTCATACATCAATCAAATATTCAGATTCAAGTCATGTGACAGTCGATGTTCTTATTTTCAATGATATTCATCGCAAAATTACACGGGAATTATTTCCAACAGAGTTTCATGCTGACATGGCCGGATTATTTTTTGATAAGAATGGGATGGATGGAGCCTAAGTAGTGTACTAGGCTATGAATATGTATTGGTTCATAACTTTCTTATAAGCACATTATAAAAGCAAGCTATTATAAGTAGCCTCAAATTTTTATAATCTAAATGCTTCCACACTCAAACTCTTACAAGAATAATGACATGTTCCTTCACACACTTTCACTGACAGATGGATTTCTTAGTTGTTTAGACTACTTTTAATGGCTACAGAGCTGCTGTTATATAGACACAGCAGAGAGCTAATCATGGAAATACCAAGATCGTCCTATGATTTCTCTATACTACACGCTGATCTGGTACTTCGATTTAAAGGCAGGTAAATAATTTTGTACTTGGTAGTTATAATCGTAGTTTAGACAAAAGTATTTTCTTATCTTATGTATATCCTCATTCATCCAGTAAACACTCACTCTTCAAAATTATATTTATGTATCTCTCTCTGTGTGTGTAGTTTTGATTTAAAGGCAGGTAAATAATTTTGTACTTAGAGTCACAGTTTAGGCTGAACAGAAGCAAAAAGCTGCTAAACCATCCCCAGCTTTTTTAGTTGTTTTGTTTTATATTGTGGGCTGGCTACTTCCCAGAAACAAAAGTTTTTTCTTATCTTATGTATCTGTGTGTAGTTTCGAGTATGATTGGGGAGCTTTTTGTTTCGTTTGTTATTTTAAATTTACATATCAATGTGTTAACAATAATAATGCCATTTTAGATGTTTCTTTTTGATGAGTCATTATACCAAAAAAAGTTAGTGTAAAGCAGACTTGACTTGAGTATGTAGATTATATATAATCACTTCAAAGAGGAAACTAAATCAGAGGGAGCCCTGTAAGTTGGTTAGTTGTAATGCATTATGAAGTTGCTGTAAGTAGCTAGGTACCATGCTGATGCTGGTGTATTGAATAAATGTTAAGTTTCCTTCTTGAAAACTAAAACTGAGCTGTTTGTTTTATGGTATATATATGAATACATCATTGATCATTGCATTACCTTGTCTTTCTCAAATCCTTTATTTCAATTTAGTTTTACTCGTCTAATTGCACAAGGAGAGAGAATTGGTTTTGAAGCATTTTTTGACTTTCTTTTTGTGGAAAAGTAAGAAGGGTTGAATGATTCTTGCTTTACCTCAAGTTACTTTGACCGTTTCAAATTTCTCCCTTGGATATCTTATTTCATTCTAGACTTGTTTTATATTGAGATGACACACGTGTATGAGTAATGAGGTTTCTAGAAACCAATGGAGGCTTGCTTATCTTTGTTCATGCTAGTCCTCAGCTTGGTTTTAAGATCGTAATTTATACTAACATGTAATAGTTTTCTTGATTAAGTGATGTTTGCATTTAAATAAGTGGCGATTTAGTTTACAGCCCTGCTTTTGATTGAAGTCTTTTGCCCCATTGAATATGTAGATTGTCTCTTGGATATTGAATATGTGTTAACTTCTCTCTAACCTGTTTGATTCATTCAGAGTTTTGTTATATGTAGACAAGTGGGTCGTAGCATCATGCTTATTGGGTAAGTGTTAAGTTTCCTTGTTCTATGCTTATTATTGGATAAATGTTAAGTTTCCTTGTTCTTCACAGTAGTGAAGGTTCTTTCTGCATTAAAGCACGTGAATATTGTGAAGAACCAGGTGACCATATGACAGCAAAAAGTTCTGATAAGAACTCAATCAAACAGTAAAACAAGTAGACAAGTAATGTAGAAATGGATATATATTTCTCTGAATTCAAGGTGAGATTACAGAGGAATGAAGTATGGAAATCAGGGAAAATGGGAAAATACAAAGTACTGCACTCTGTAGCAGAGAAACAAGTACTCCCAGCCCTACCCAATCAAGCCAAAACTTGCCTAATGACACAATGCAACCTCTCTCACACTTTATTCCCTCACACCCAACGTGAGGAGATCCTCTGCTAACAGTATTCTCTCTCCAATCCTGCCAACTCAGCAAATGAGTGCAGAATGGAATTCCACTAACTATTACTTAGATGAAATACCACCCTTACCCTTCCTAGAGTAAGTTTTTCCAAACAATTTGTCAATTCCAAAATTACCCCCTTTCCTATCAAGTTCTATCTTTATTGTTCTTGTGCAGTAAAAAATGTAGTTAAAAGTTAAAATATGTCACAGTCGATGTTTTTATTATCAATGATATTCATTGCAAAATCATGTTGCTTCAATAGCTTGTATTTTTCTTAGCATTGTACTGGAGTTATTTCAAACACAATTTCATGCTGACATGGCCTGATTATGTTTTGATAAGAATGCGATGGATGGAACCCAAATACTAATCTATGAATATGTAACAATTGTTTCACTTCTTGAGAGTTAAACTGCATAACTTTCTTAAAGCATAAGCATATTATAAAAGCAAGCTATTATAAGTAGCCTCAATTATTTTTAATATAGAATGCTAGTACGCTCAAGAAAATTGACATGTTCCTTCACTCACTTTCACTGACGGATGGCTTCAATACACTGTTGCTTGATTTGTAGCAGTGTATTGATTTTGAAGCTTTTGGCAATGGAGATTTGTAAATGAATCTGTCAGATACCTCATCAACCAAAGAGATTGGCTTTTGACGCATTGCACAAAAAGGTAAATAGGCATTTCACTTCTTTCTGTGTAAGTAAGAAGGGTTTGAATGAATGTTGCTTTAGCCCATATACCTAAATTGAATTGATTTCCTTCTGTTTTCCTTTATTCTTTATAATTTTGTTCTCCCTTGGATATCCTCTATCATTCTAGACTTGTTTTATATTGAGATGACACACATGTATGAGTAATGAGCTTTCTAGGAAAGAATGGAGGTTTATCGTTGTTCTATACTGTTCCTCAGTTAGGTTTTAGGATTGTAATATATACTGGCATGTAATATGTGTTCTTGTCCAACTGATGTTCTTTTCATACTGCTAGTTTTTGTTGTCTGTGATGCTGTTCGCTCTTCTCTGTGATGCTGTTCTCGACTGCAGGCTTACTTTGTTGTATGGAGAAGAATTTTGTATTTTATGTTGAGTTTTTCAGAACCAATTACATGGCCTTAAGCCAACAAGTTCAACTGCATTGTTTTATTTTACATTATTATATTATCGGCTGGCTGTGACTAAGGAAATAACGAAGTTGTAAATAGTAGATTTATTTATATATGTATTCGGCCCAGGCCCGTTAGGTTTTCACATAGAATAGCCTATTTAAACTCATTACTGTTTGTACTCGACTGATGAATAAAAGACAATCAATAAACGAAACTACAGCTGCTCTGTAGTTGCAGACGTAGGCAAAGATTGGCCGAACTGCGTGATCAATGTCGTGCCTCCTTTCGTAACATGGTATCAGACTTGTTTCGATCCAAAACCTACCTCTTGGTTCTTCGTTCTTGATTTCGGTGTGATCTCTGCCTGTGCGTTCTTCGTTCTTGATTTGTGATTCACAACTTCTGCTTGCGCTTGAGATTCTGGTTCTCTTGCTCTCATTCTTCTTGGTTCTGCTCGTGGGATCTTTTTGTTTTGTAGGTCGCTAGTTCTTGGTGCTTCTCGCTGGTTCTTCGTTCTAGTCCGGTGCATGTTATAGATCACGCGATTGCGATCTTGTTGTGCTTCTCCTCAGTTCGCCGTTACCTGGTGTGTGTCACTCTTGTTTGTGCCTTTCTTATGTCGTGCTTCTTGGTGTGTTCAGTTCAGCCCCATATTTGTTCTCCACGTGCTTCTCTTGTGTGGTACCCACGTGCTGGTTAGTAAATTTTTTGTCCAGCTTGTTTGCTTGTGTTTGGTATTCTCAAAGCAAGAATTTTTTAATGGCTTTAGATAAGGGCAGAGACAATTTCTGTATCCGCTTCACGGGAAAAAATTATGCTGCTTGGGAATTTCAGTTTAAGATGTATGTCAAAGGGAAAGGACTATGGAGTCACCTTGATGGAATCTCTAAGGCGCCGGAAGATAAAACCGCCTTGGATGCATGGGAAGTCAAAGATGCTCAGATTATTTCTTGGATCCTAAGTACTATTGATCCTCAGATGATCAATAATTTGCGAGCATTTTCAACTGCTCAAGAAATGTGGAATTATTTGAAGCGTATTTACAAGCAGGACAATATAGCCAAGCGTTTTCAATTGGAGTTAGAAATCGCCAATTACAAACAAGGTAATTTGTCAATTCAAGAATATTATTCTGGTTTTCTGAAATTATGGACAGAACACTCTGCTATTATTTATACTGATGTTTCCAAGCCGTCACTTTAGGCCGTTCGAGACGTTTATGATACTAGTAAACGGGATCAATTTCTCATGAAACTTCATCCGGAATTTGAGGCTGTTCGAGGTGCTTTGCTGAATAGGAACCCTGTTCCTTCCTTGGATATCTGTGTTGGTGAACTGCTCAGGGAAGAACAACGTCTACATACTCAAGGAACCATGTCTCATGATCCCATCCATTCTGAACCTGTCACAGTTGCATATGCTGCGCAAAATAGAGGCCAGGGCCGTGATATGCGACAAATTCAATGCTTCTCTTGTAAACAATTTGGACATGTTGCTCGTAGTTGTCTTAAGAAATTTTGCAATTACTGCAAGCAGCAGGGTCATATCATCTCTGCATGTCCTACGCGTCCTCCACGACCGACTAAGCGTGCGGTGCTGGCATTTCATGCCACTACTAGCTCTGCTGCAGGTCCTTCCACCATTGGTGCATTTGGCTCTGCCGTTGGTCCTTCCACCATTGGTGCATCTGATGGTGGTTCTCTACAGCTTGAAGTAATTCAACATATAGTACTATCTGCTCTTTCTGCCTTGGGCATTACTGGTACGTCTTCTTTCATTTCTTGGTTACTTGACTGGTGCATCGAATCACATGACGAGTTCATCCGAACTCTTGCACAATTTACGTTCTTATATTAGTAGTCAGAAAATTCAAATTGCTGATGGTAGTACTCTTCTTATAACTAATGTTGGTGACATAAATTCTAACTTTCGGAATGTCCTGGTAGCACCTGGGCTTGCCTCAGATTTATTGTTTGCTGGTCAATTAGTGGATGAAGGTTGTGATGTTAATCTTACTCAGGATGGTTGTCTTGTGCAGGATCGGGTGTCTGGGAAGGTGATTGCGAAGGGGCCTAAATTTGGAAGAGTGTTTCCACTTCAGTTTATTCCAAATCATTTATCTCTTGCTTGTACTAGTGTTTTGAATGTATGTGACGATTGGCATAGGAAATTGGGTCATCCAAACTCTGTTGTTTTGTCTCACTTATTTAAGACTGGCTTGTTAGGTACTAAACCTATGGATTCTAGTGCCTCTATTTCATGTCCTGTTTGCAAATTAGCTAAAAGTAAAACACTTCCTTTTCCGCCTAGTGCTCATCGTGCTTCTACTTGTTTTGAGATGATTCATAGTGATGTTTGGTCAATCCCACCTATCGCTTCTCATGCTCACTATAAATATTTTGTCACCTTTATCGATGATTATAGTCGTTTTACTTGGATTTATTTTCTTAAATCTAAATCTGAAGCGTTTTCTATGTTTAAGAAATTTCTGATGTATGTTGAAAATCAATTTCAAACCAGTATTAAAATTCTTCGGTCTGATTCTGGTGGTGAGTATATGTCTCATGAGTTTCAGAAGTTCTTACAACAAAAAGGTGTATTGTCTCAACGATCTTGTCCCAATACCCCTCATCAAAATGGTGTAGCAGAACGTAAGAATCGTCACTTGTTGGATGTGACACGTACGTTACTTCTCCAGGCTTCAGTTCCATCCAAATTTTGGGTGGAGGCTCTTTCCACAGCTGTCTTTTTGATCAACCGTCTTCCTTCCACAAGTGATTGGGTTTGATTCTCTTACTTACTTTCGCCTTTTAAAAACTCACTGACATGATGGTTTGCATACTTTTGGTTGTGTATGTTTTGTTCACCTACCATCCACTGAAAGACATAAGCTTGGGGCACAATCTGTCCAATGTGCATTTATGGGGTATAGTCATTCTCATAAGGGTTTTGTGTGTTATGATGACTCTAATCATCGTTTTCGCATTTCTAGGAATGTTACATTTTTTGATAATCAGTTTATGTTTCCTTGCCTTTCTCTTGATCTGAATGATATTGATATACTTCCCCAATTTTCTACCCTGCGTTCACCTATAGAACGTTTTAAACCGAGACTCGTATATGTCGAGAAAACACGAGGTGTTCGGTTCCCTTCCTCCGACGATCCGCCACCCGATCCTCGATCTGCATCGCTTTGCACCACAGCGTTCTAGTAGAACGTCTCGAGCACCTGATAGATATTCCCCAGACAGGTTTGATTCCTCACATACTGCTTTAACTGCTTCTCTATCTGGCACATCTATTCCTAATTGTTACTCGCAAGCTGTTAAAGATGTGTCTTGGGTGAATGCCATGAATGAGGAACTTCGGGCCCTTCAGGACAATTTCACTTGGGATATTGTTACTTCCCTCCCGGTATCAAACCAATAGGCTGTAAATGGGTTTATTCAGTGCAACTGAATTCTGATGGATCTCTCAACTGGTACAAGGCTCGATTGGTTGCTTTAGGTAACAAGCAGGAATATTGATTATGATGAGACATTTGCACCAATTGCTAAAATGACTACTATTAGAATGGTGCTCTCTATAGCTTCTTCTCATGGGTGGTCTCTCCACCAAATGGATGTGAAGAATGCATTTCTTCATGGCGACCTGACTGAAGATATTTATATGACTCCCCCTCAGGGCCTATTCTCTTCATCTAAGGGGGTGTGCAAGCTCAAACGCTCTCTATATGGTTTGAAACAGGCGCCTAGAGCATGGTATGAGAAATTCCGTTCCCCTCTACTTGGGTTCTCTTTTACTCAAAGTCAGTATGATTCGTCTTTGTTCATTCACCGCACATCTACAAACATTGTTCTGCTCCTTCTTTATGTTGATGATATGATCATTATTGGTTCTGATGCAGCATCCATATAGGAAGTTAAACAAATGCTTCAAGCCTCATTTCAAATGAAAGACCTTGGTCATTTACATTATTTTCTTGGACTCGAGGTTCATTCTACCTCTAAGGGTATATTTCTCCATTAGCATAAGTATGCCACAGACCTTATTGCTATGACTGGCCTCCAATCCACTAATCTTGTGGATACTCCTCTTGAAGTTAATGTTAAATACCATCGTGACGAGGGTGAACTTTTGACCGATCCTTTATTGTATCGACAACTCGTGGATAGTCTTAACTACTTCACCATTACACGACCCGACATTTCGTTTGCTGTTCAACAAGTAAGTCAGTTCATGCATTCTCCTCGTCATCTTCACTTGGCAGCGGTTCGTCGTATAATTCGCTACTTGAAAGGTACCTCTCAACGGGGCTTATTCTTTCCTTGTGGGACCCCTCTTAAGTTGATTGCCTACAGTGATGCTGATTGGGCTGGGTGTCCTGACACTCGCCGCTCTGTCACTGGTTGGTGCATGTTTCTTGGTTCTTCATTGATCTCATGGAAAAGTAAGA
This sequence comes from Oxytropis ochrocephala, assembly GCA_020916435.1. Taxonomy (NCBI): domain Eukaryota; kingdom Viridiplantae; phylum Streptophyta; class Magnoliopsida; order Fabales; family Fabaceae; genus Oxytropis; species Oxytropis ochrocephala. The sequence continues at coordinate 81,324,329 of CM037091.1, forward strand.
AGCAAGCAAGAGTCTCTAAGTCCTCAACTGAATCGGAGTATCGTGCTATGTCTACGGCATGCTCCAAAATACTTTGGCTTCGTGGTCTTTTGGGTGAACTTGGATTTTCTCAAACTGAGCCGACATCTCTCTATGCTGACAATACAAGTGCCATTCAGATTGTTGCAAATCCGGTTTTTCATGAGCGTACTAAGCATATTGAAGTTGATTTCCATGCTATTCGTGAAGCCTATGATAATCATGTTATATCCACCCCTCATATCAATACTCAATTTCAGGTTGCAGATATTTTGACCAAAGATGTTCCTCGTCCGCGCCATCAGTTTCTTGTTAGCAAATTGATGCTCCTTGATGACTCGCATCAATTGAGGGGGGATGTGAATAAGGAAATAACGAAGTTGTAAATAGTAGATTTATTTATATATGTATTCGGCCCAGACCCATTAGGTTTTTACATAGAATAGCCTATTTAAACTCATTACTGTTTGTACTCGACTGACGAATGAAAGACAATCAATAAACGGAACTACAGCTGCTCTGTAGTCGCAGACGTAGGCCAAGATCGGCCAAACTGCGTGATCAATGTCGTGCCTCCTTTCGTAACACGGGCTACTTCCCTTGGGAATTATTTGTTTGGTTGCTTGATTGGTTACACTGTACGTATGAGCAATTGGATAAGTTTATTTGAAGGTTTTGTGTTTCCGGTGCTGCACTGTGGTGGTTTTTGTTCAATTCTGTTCGTCCCTATGTTTGTTTTGGGCTAGGAATGTGTTTTTCAGACTATCTCCCATGATCTACTACGCAAGTATGAAAGGAGTTCCCTTTTTTGATATGCAGGGAGACTTGACATAACAGTCTTGCTTGATTAGCTCTCTTTCCCTTTTTGTTTGTTTACTTTTAGCATTTCTGCACTTATATTGAATCAAAGGCAGGGTAAATAATTTTGTAGTGAGAAAATGAAAGTATATTGATAATTATAATTATAGTTGGACAAAAGTTTTCTCTCCTATTATGTACATATTCATCCAATAACTTCTTTATTGTAACACCCCATTTCTACCCGGCAATTTATATTAAAATATCAGAGTTTAAAAATTATTTATTTTAATTCATCCAAACGGGATGATACACTTACTTCATTAAAACAACGACAATACAAAACAATTCATCTTATACTGACAAAGCAATACGTAACACCACACATATGGGATGGAATCCTCAAAAAACTCATTAATGTAGTTCACATAATAGAACTTAATACGTCTCGCAGCGGAATGAAATTAAATCTCAGCAAAACCAATTCACAGTCTCAACAATAACGTATTATTCTCAAATAAAAATAGTTCAACAGTGAAACAAACAAACAAAGAGAAATCTACGCTCATCCCCTAGGTGCTACGTATCGAGAGAGGCCAGACTCGGGATGTGAAGGAAATAAGCCTTCACTCATGGTTACCTGGGGTAATAAACAACATAAGGGGTGAGTCTCAAACCACATAATAAAGACTATAATAAGCAGTATATAAATCACAGAGTTCTATCAATCACAGTATCACACACATACAGATACACAGCAATCATGGTCATATCAGTTATTATCTAGTACAACTTTTATCATCCATGAGATGTAATGCAATGATATGCAATCATGCATGTGGTACCATCATCACTTCTCATAGCCCATTTGGGCACGTCGCGACCGCAACCGAAAGATAAAACGTCAAGACCGCAGCCTAAAATAATGCATCGTCGCGACCGCAGCCGAAAGATAAAACGTCAAGACCGCAGCCTAAAATAATGCATCGTCGCGACCGCAGCCGAATGTATGCATGTGACTCCATGAACACACCACAAGCACAATTTCTCACCACAACAAGTCACACACATCATCAATTTCAATTATAACGTCAAGACCGCAGCCTAAAATTCATCACCAACATCATCTCTCACATCATCATCATTTTTAGTTTTGGTCATTAGACCCATTGTCATTCACATCATCATCAAATCACACATCATCAACTTCGTCATTAGAAAAATATGTCCCAAGGACTAAACACCACTAGGGGACCAAAACAGCACTAGAGGACCTTAACAACACTCAAGGACCAAAACAACACATCCAGGACCAAAACATCACCTAAGGACTAAAATAGCACTTAGGGACCAAAACAGCACCTAAAGGACCAACACAGCACTCAGGGACTCAAACAGCACATAAAGGACCAACACAACACTCAGGGACTCAAACAGCACATAAAGGACCAACACAGCACTCAGGGACTCAAACCGCACATAAAGGACCAACAGCTTCATCAAGACTACAACAGCACCTAAGGACTAAAACAACTCCATCAGGACTACAACAGCACCTAAGGCTTTCAAAAGAGGAATCGATTCATAGCTACTTGTTTTCAAAAGAGGAATCGATTCATAGCTTTCATTTTTAAGGAGGGGAATCGATTCTTGCTTTCATTTATAAGGGGGGAAATCGATTCCTTGCTTCATTTCAAAGGTGGGAATCGATTCCTTGCTTCATTTCAAAGGTGGGAATCGATTCCTTGCTTCCAATTTGAAGTGGGAAATCGATTTCTACCTCTCATTTAAAGGGGGGAAATCGATTTCTAGTTTCTTTTCAAAGTGGGAAATCGATTTCTATCTCTCATTTCAAAGTGGGAAATCGATTTCCAGCTTCATTTTGGAGTAAAAACAGTCGATCATTGCCCTATTACAATTACATATGTCACAGCTTCAGAATCACCCAGAGACAATCAAATCAATCACATACAACCACAAAGAAAACATCAATTCATCATAATTCATTCAATCCTTCGATCATTCAAAACAATTCAAAAATAATTCTAACATCAAGAACACATCAAAAATACAATCAATATTCTAACATACAACCCATTATACCCCTTATTATAAGGCAAGACCCACCCTTACCTCGAATAAACAGAAGAGAAGTCCTTTCTACTGAGTCACCTACAAAACCACAACAACAGTTGAAGCTCTCCTTCTTCTTTACTTGTTGCGATCCAATTCTCTCCCTTTCTCCCTTGGTGCGCCGTTTTTCTCTTCTCTCTTCTCCCTTCCCTCTTTTTTTCGTTTTTCTTCTTTTCCTCACCAAATGGTGCGACTTGCACCAACCCTAGGAGCCTAAGTCATTGGGCTTGGGCTCTTGGGCCAATACTCGTCACCCCAGAATTACCGATACCATTCCCTTCAATTAAAATAAAATACTACCTTATAATTTAATATAATTAAAAATAGTGCAACACTTTAAATAATTTAATGAATTAATTAATTAAATCATTTAGGGTGTTACATTTATTGTATTGTGTTAGAAATAGAATAGCCCTTAAAATGGGTTCAATTGTTAATATAATACTACTCCATTATAGTTGGCAGTGCTGACTGCTGAATCCTGAATGGCTCAATTTATCTTTTTTATTTATTTACTATTAAATTTGATTACTACTAAATATGAAACACTCCTAATTGAGGATGTTTTTGCTTGATTCCTTCTTAGTGTGAGCATGAGAGTTCATTGTTGGTTCGCTTGGCATGTGGATGATCCTGACTGACATGCACAACTTGAATTATATGCAAATGGTTTGGAGACTAATCCTCTTTGGTCAGTTAGTCCTTTTTACTTGTTAAATGCTAATAATGCTTTGTACTTGATTTCTAACTGCATTGTTAATGTGGTTTACATTATACTCAATTAGACTCCATCTGTGTAGCTTCAAAAAGTGCATAAACAGAATCCATGCACACACAATCACATATACACTCAACTATCACTTGTTTGATTCTCTCTAACCTTTAAGTTGCGTCTATTATCCCTTAAACTTTCCACTTCATGTACATAGTGGTTTAATTCATGATTCTGCACTTATATTAAAAAATTATATATACCAAGTCCCAGTGGGTAAAAATGACAACCTTCTTAAGATAAATACTATGATATATACTTATTATAAAATTAAACTGTAACTATGCTATGATTATGAAGACACCAGAGATTATAATACCAAGAATAGAAACTACACAACCCAAGCTAGTTGAAGTAGAAGACTTTTTGCCATCAAATTCTCCTGAACTTGGTGTTGGTGCAGATGCCTCTGCCTCAGGAGAAGAACTCATTGATTGATTATCAGTAGGAGTTGGGAAAAATGAGAAAATATCAGGAGCATTAACATATGGTAAAACACCTGGTGAAGCTGAAATTGTTGGCTCAGTAGTAGTAGTAGTTGATCTCAGAACCTGTGAATTATCAAGCAAGACAACAACCACAAAGACAATAACAAGTAACTTGTTGATAGCAGTAGCAGTAGAAGCCACGAATAACTTTCAGAACTTTCTCTAAACAGAAGGGTGCAAATATTAAGGAGTCTAGAGAAGCAGAAGCAGTAACTATATCAGTGTGGTTGTTGTGACAGTTTGTGATTTTTGGTGCATTTGTCAAGTATGACTATCCTTTAATTTAGTATATTTTTCTATTTTTGAGTATTTATGTTTAGTTATACACTTTTTTCTACTCTTTACAATTGCAGGCGGCTATCCCGCTATCCGCCATTCTGCTTTAGCGGTTTTGGAAAAGTGAGCTCCACGTCGCTATCCGAGATTGACAACATAGATGTTTTTTATGTAATCAGAGGGAATGATTATGCTTACTTTTTTTTTTAGAGTTTTGTTGTATGTAGACCAGTTCCCTATAAATTGTTCTTCACACAAGTGAAGGTTCTTTCTGCAGTAAAGCACATGAATCTTGTTTGTTTGGATATTGTGAAGAACCGGGTGACCATATGACGGCAAAATAGGATTATCATTGTTCTATGTTGGTCCTCAGTTTGGTTTTAGGATTGTAATATATACTAGAATCTAATATATATATATGTTCTTGTCCAGGTGATGTTTCTGTTAAGAGTCCCACATCGGATGTGATATGACCTGAAAAAGATTATCATTATTCTATGTTGGTCCTCAGTTTGGTTTTAGGATTGTAATATATACTAGAATCTAATATATATATATATATATGTTCTTGTCCAGGTGATGTTTCTATTAAGAGTCCCACATCGGATGTGATATGACCTGAAAAAGACTTTATAAGTGGGTGGCATCCCTCACCTTACAAGCCGGTTTTGTGGGGTTGAGTTAGGCCTTAAACCACATTCTAAGATGGTATCAGAGCCAATGTGATATGACCTGAAAAAGACTTTATAAATAAGTGGGTGGCATCCCTCACCTTACAAGCCGGTTTTGTGGGGTTGAGTTAGGCCTTAAACCACATTCTAAGAGTTTCATTAAAATAAAATTGCTACTGAATTTGAATTCATGGATACCTAACTATATATTGAATATTCTCTCCTCATTTTGTTTTTAATCTATTTGACCAACACAATTTTGTTCATTCACATGGTGTGGTGGTGATGCTTTCACAGAATCCAAACCACAGTGAAGAACTAAGGAGATCGATCATTAATATTTGGTGTCTCATCTCATATATATAGAAGAGCTCCACACTTTGCTTTAACTTAATTATAGAAAGAACCTCATAGATTTATCTTGTTCTCTTTCTCCCTTTCTATATCAATCAATTATATATATTATCAAAAAGAAATAAAGTGACAATAACTTGGGGCACCATACACCACCTTATGTGTTCTCAGAAATTTGGTCTGCAGCTTCCAACTAGCATAGAGGAGCTTTCTCATTATAATAATCCTCCGGTTTTTATGTTTTTAATCTTTGTGTGAAATAATCAAAAATATTTTCTGTATTTTGGCTTGGATACGTAGAAGATCAAACATTGAAAAAGTGTTAGTATTTGAGGTACTGATGTTAGTAGTGTGAGCAATGAATAGCTTGTATTGCTCTCAAATGACTTGATTACAAATTAACCATACTTGCCTATTTATAAGTGTGGAAGCCATACTCCAGAAGATTCCTTCATGACACTTCCTAATACAAGTGTAGTAATATTTATTATATGAATCTACTCCAATATTCTAGAAAAGTCTAGACATGTGCATCATAAGCTAATATTAAGACTCATGCTATAAGTTACTAGTGTACTCTAGAAGGATCATAATACAATAACTATGCTAAGATTATGAAGACACCAGAGATCATAATACAAAGAAGCGATATTACACAACCTAAGCTAGTTGAAGTAGAAGACTTTTTGCCATCAAATTCTCCTGAATTTGGTGCTGGTGAAGGTGCCTCTGCCTCAGGAGAAGAACTCATTGGTTGATTATCAGTAGGAGTTGGGAAAAATGAGGAAATATCAGGAGCATTAACATAAGGTAAAACACCTGGAGAAGCTGAAATTTTTGGCTCAGTAGTAGTAGTAGTAATTGAACTCAGAACCTGTGAATTATCAAGCAAGACAACAACCACAAAGACAAAAACAAGAAACTTGTTGATAGCACTAGCAGTAGCAGCCATGAAAAGCTCTTAAAACTTTCTCTAAACTGAGTGGTGCAAATACTAAGGAGTCAAGAGATGTGTGTTTTTAAGTAGGGAAATAGAAGCAGTAACTAACTCTATATGAATATATGCTTGTTGTTACAGTTTATGATTTTGGTGCATTTGGTGAGTATCACGGGATAAGCAAGGGGTTGTTGTATTGTCCTTCACTGATCACATGATGAAGGCTTTAGATATTTTTATATAATTAATCTTCAACTTTTCAAATATAACATAGATGAAAAATTAAGGATTCATCTTATCAAACACTTCCTTACTTCAACCAATATAGAGTTAATAGATGATACCAATAATTAAGGGTATTGCAATGTTGCATTGTTAACTTCACAATAAAACAATACTTGAGAGTAGAAAAAATACTTGTATCATGTTCCTAATGCCAAAATTTGGGCAAGATAAAACTTACTTGAAAATAAATATATGAGTGTGTGTAAGTTTCTTCTATTAAAAAAATCACCAGCACCATGTGAGAGTAGTATGGCAAAATGGATTTGTAGCATTGTCCACACCACAAGGTACAGACCATGTGACTGACTGACAAACAACAACAAAAAAGTTGTCTGAGGTAAATTTATAGGTTTTCTGTTAATGAGCTCACTGCATTTGTGGTCCCATTCTTAATGAATATGAAGAGTTCAACATAGTGATACAACAAAATATAGTTTTTTGTATGGATCTAAGATTGAATGTAAAATAATTATGTTTTCAAAGCTCTTGCTCCTTCAGAAATCAAAAGTTCATGAAATGATCCTTTTGCAGCCTTAGTACATATTCCTCATAACTTATCTCCATTTTATTTCCAACTACTATGTTTTCTACATATCAAACTAGTGATCTTGCAGATCATCTCCATTGCAGAACATGATGAATTTATTCAATGAGAAAAACAAGAAGAAGAAAGGGGTTTCGAATGAACCCTAAAATTGTATTGCAAAAATGAATTGGAATTCTATTTGATTACAAGAGTGAAGGTTTATAGCCATATACCTGATAGTAGGAGAACAAAATTGGAGGACAAAAGTAAACCTCTAATCCTAGAGGGGTATCACTCTATTGGTGCTTATAGGTTACTTAATCCTACCAACAATAAAATTGAAGTGTCTAGGGATGCGGTGATCCTAGAAGACAAGCAATGGTGCTGGAATGGTGTTGAACAGAGTAGAACCTATTGTACCTAATGTGGAAGAAATTCCTAGGGGTCGTAGGCAAAGGCAACCTCCTAGAAACTTGACTGACTATGAAGTTTTTAATGATGATGAGGTGGATGAAACTAGTAACCTCATCCACCAGGCAATGCTAGTTAATGTAGAGCCTGTTTACTCTAGAGAGGCTCTAAAGGACTCTAATTGGAAAAAAACTATGGTAAAAGTAGGCCGGTTCAAATGAACTATTGAATCGAATCGAATCACGATCCGATCCGAATCGAACTATTAAAATCGAACTTTTAGTAACAATTCAAAATCGAATCGCCTTTAATAAAAATCGTTTCATGGAATCGAACTATTAACGTCGATTCGATTCCGAATCGTCCGAACTTTTTTACTCTCACTCTCTCGGTTCACTCTCACTCTTCTCACTCTTCTCACTCTCTCATCTTCAACTTCACAGATTCTGCAAAGTTCACTCATCTTCAAATGCTGAATATTGGGGAGATCTCGGTTCACTCTCCCTCTCACTCTCTCAGTTCACTCTCACTCTCACTCTCTCATCTTCAACTTCACTTTCCCTCTCACTCTTTGGTTTAGTAGTTCAGCTTCACAGATTCATCTTCATTCTGGGTAAGCATTTTCTGGGTTATGGTTTTTTCTGGGTTGTTCTTGCAGAATGAGTTTTTTTTTGGGTTGTTCTTCAAAATGGGTTTGGTTATTGTTTGTTAAGGTAGATGAACTGTTTGATGAAATGCTTGGTCTGTGAGTGGAAGAAAAACTAACATGGTTTTATTTTAAAATCTCTTGCTACATTGAATACTTGGAATCTAAAAAGGTTTATAACCTCAGAAAATATTAAATTCATATAGTAAAGCTATCAGGTGAATCCTTTTATTGATTAAGAAACAATTATGTGTTTTTTATGTGAAGACTTGGATGTGATCAATTTAAAAATAAAGGTTTAAGTTCTAGTTCAATCATGAAAACTATGCTTGATTTGATCAGTTTCCTGTTACTTACCTGATGTTTTTACTTGTGTGTCCAAGTATATGCGAATTCTATTTAGATGAATTGCAAAAGAACTCAACTTTCTATTTGCACATAGTTGCTAAATCTGTAAACAAATCTTTTCAGTTTTCCCCTGAATATATTTATTTAGTTTTCCCCTGTAGTGGTTCTCCCATAGTATGGATTTTCTTTTGGTTTTGTCATGTGATCAACCGCAGAAGAAGGAAATTGTTCTATGCTTAACAAGATTTATTGAAAAATGGGTTCAAATCTAGTATATGCTCTCAAGATCGTGGTGTTAATCTAGATGACTGAGGACTTTATTCTAGTTTTACAGAAAAATGAGTTCAAATCTAGTATATGTTAGTTTATATTTGATTTTTGAAAAGTGCAAAAAAAAACTATTATTTAAAAAAAAAAGTTCGGACAGTTCGGATAATAGTTCGGACAGATTCGAGGCTAATGATTCGGACGATTCGAGCTTAAAAATTGAAACGATTCGATTCAAACTGACCGCCGAATCGAACTATTAAGACGATTCGATTCGATTGGTGAACTACTAACATGATTCGATTCAATTAATTTGAACTCATTTAAACAGTCGATTTGATTCGATGCGATTTTGCTTAAAAACTGAACTATGAACAGGCCTAGGTAAAAGAGTTAAATTCTATAGAAAAGAATAAAACTTGGACACTATCTGTTTTACCTAAGGATAAAAAACCAATTTCAGTTAAGTGGGTATTCAAGCTTAAGTTGGATCCCAATGGCAACATAGTTAAGCATAAAGCTAGACTTGTTGCTAGAGGGTTCCAACATAAGCCTGGGATAGATTTTGAGGAGGTTTTCTCACCCGTGGCAAGGCATGAGACCATTAGGATGGTCACTGCCTTGGCATGTAGTAGGGGATGTGACTTACATCACCTAGATGTTAAGTCTGCATTTCTGAATGTTCCTCTAGAGGAACTTGTGTTTATCTCACAACCACCTGGTTTTGAGGTTAAGGGCAAGGAAGACTTGGTGTGTAAACTCCACAAAGCTCTATATGGTTTAAAACAGGCCCTAGGGCCTGGAATAAACGTATTGACACTTTCTTTGTGAACAATGGGTTCACAAAGTGCACCAACGAATTTGGTGTATATGTCAAAGGTACCCTAGATTTTGATATGTTACTAATTTGCTTATATGTTGATGACTTATTGGTAACAGGTAACAAAGTTGCAGAAATAGAGAAGTTCAAATCAACCATGGAAGTAGAGTTCGAGATGACTAACCTAGGGAAACTGACTTACTTTTTGGGTCTTGAATTCTTATGTCAGCCTGAGGGAATTGTTCTACATCAAAAGAAATATGCCAAAGGCATTCTCACCATTTTCAAAATGGATGAGTGCAATGTTGCACTCAATCCAGCAAAAGGGATTCTAGCTAAAAAGGAAGGTGAAAAAGGAGACAAGGTGGATCCTACATATTACAGGCAGATCATCGGTTCACTCAGATACCTCTGTCACACAAGACCTGACATACTCTTTGTTACTGTATGTATGGTGTGAGGTTCATAAATGAACCCCTGAAGATTCACTTAAATGCAGCTAAACGCATCCTAAGGTACATTCAGGGCACTATCAACTATGGGGTGTTCTTTCCTAAGGGAGGTTCTAAAGGATTTGAGCTAATTGGATACTCTGACTCAGACTTGTGTGGTGACCAGCTTGATAGGAGAAGCACCTCAGGGTATTTTTTCAAATTTCAGGGAGCCCCAATATGTTGGACCTCCAAAAAGCAAAGTATAGTAGCACTCTCTACAAGTGAAGCTGAATATGTGGCAGCATGTAATGCTGTTACTCAAGCTGCTTGGTTGGAAGCCCTACTTGGTGGACTTGGAGTTACACTAACTCAGGTTCCTAAGTTGTTGGTTGACAACAAATCAGCTCTTTGCTTGGCCAAAAATCCTATTGGCCATGGGCGTACTAAGCATATTAAAAGTATGTTTCATTATATTAGGGCTCAAGTCACTAGTGGTAAACTATGCCTAGACTATTGTCCTACAAAGGATCAATTGGCTGACATATTTACTAAACCCCTAAAGGGTGAGTTATTTACTAAACTAAGGAGAGATTTAGGAATTATTGCTTTTAAACTCTAAAAGGCAATCTAAATGTTAGGCTCAAAGGCATGTTCTGGGTGTTTTTGGTTCTAAGGCTATAACAGGGGCTTGTCCTGTATCTTAGGTATCTCTCCTAGGTTTAGGTCTTTTGTTTTGGTTTCTGTTTTTACCTTTGTAACTCACTTATGTAACCTACTTGTAATAGTTTGGCTTAAGGGAGGATGTTGAGTTTGGTAATCCAAACTATCAACAACCTAATTGCAAACTACCTCAGCATACAATCAAACAAAGAGGTAGTTTACATGTTACACAAAGAAATTGTCCTAACTACTTCTTTCATAAAAGTTTCTGTTACAAAAACGGTTAAGGCAGTTTCTGTTGTGATCCTATCTAAGGTGCCTATTGTGTATATATACTAGCTTAGTTCTACATTCATTGTACAGATTACATACAAATCAATAAAGTTTACAAGTCTTTAGTTTTTACATTCAATTCTATACTATACTACAATCCTATTCTATACTCCTTGTATAACCGTTTGCTCCTTAATTCTTCGTGATTCTGGGTTTGAGAGTGCTGCATTGAGGAGAGTGTACCTCGCAAACAAGAAAAGAAAGGATTAGGGTAATATTCAGAGAAGTGAATAAAGCAAGAAAGGGAAAACAATGAAGGTAGAGTGGTGTATTACCTCGGTGAGAACTTGAGTGGAGTTTCTGGGTAAGATTCAGACTGGTTTCATCCAAAGAACTCATTTTGAAGTTCATGCAGCAAACAGATACGAAAGAAGGAAATAGGGTTTGCTAAACTACTAAGAGATCTTAGAGAAAAATCACATAGAAGTTGTGATTATACCTGATTGCAGTAGTTTGGGCCTTGATTGTGCGTTCTTGTACCTGTAATTGCAAGAAACAGAAATTAGGGTTAAGGTTTCTGACCTAATTCTTAAAGCAAGCAATCTATAGAAATTGAACCGTAGAAAGTGTGATTTAGTGTGTGATTTACCTTCGTCAAGGCTTAGTTGTGAAAACTAATCACAGATTGAAGTGATCTCACTGAGCGAAGGGTTCGATAAGTGAGAAGTGGAAGACAAAGCTTCAGAACTCTTGATTCAGGTTAAAACCATGAGGTTTCAACTCATCATCAGCATAAGAATCGTAGAGTATTGCAGCTGCAATCACCGTTAGTGAGTGGTGAGAGCTACAAAGACCCTGCGTTTCAGAGAGAGAAGAAGAAGGAATGAAAGAAGAGAGAAGCTAGGGTTTCAAGAAACGAAGACTGAGTCTTGAAACTCCGGTGAAAAGTGAGGTTGAAGAATATATACTCCGAGTCAAACAGATCCGCGTGCTATCCATTTGGGTTCAAGTCTCGCGTTAACCCGAAATCAAGTGGTGCTTTATTTTGTTTGGAGCCATCAGCCAGTCAAGTGGACTGGGCTACATCATTTGGGCCAAATAATTTGCTACCTGCACCGCCAGTTTATTTCAATAGCACCTGCATTGAAAGAAAATTTAACATGAGGTTAAGAAATTTAAAAATCTAATATCTACTCAATAATAATTATCTAGTATATAACCTTATAAGTTTAAAACTTCAACTACCTTTTTCCAATTGTTAGTGATAGTTGCGGAGACAATAATCATCATATTTATCATTACATAATAGCTACAAGAAAAGGTATCATTTTTTTTGCCACCTATAAATAACAAAGCAACAAAATCAATTTCCCAACTCGAGCTAGATAGGAACTCATCATGATCCATTTCCTCCACTAACTGTTCATTTTTAGAATTAGAAGATAACTAAAGTATTCTACGATATTTGAGCCACAATTAGGAATTGAATTGGTTTATCTCAGAATTTAGGAACTATATAACTCATAATCAGAGGAATTGAATACAATTAGGAATTATCAAAACAAATACTTTTAGGTGCCCATTGAGGCTTTGGTTTTCTAAGACCTTTCGTCCTGTAGTATACATTCATATCACCGTGGTAACATTATAAACAGTAAGCTATAAGTCTAAAGTATTTTAAATCACATAATTATGACCATTAATAAAAGACAACATACTTCTCAATTATTTCAACCAAGTCCTTGCATGGAGGATTGTGAAGCGTACACATCCAAAAAATTGTATTAGCAATAGGACAAATGAAAAACAATTGTCAATGTTTGCTGCAGAATTAGAGAACAATAATTAAATCATAATTAGAGCTTATATGAAAGATCCTAATTGCTAGAGAATCTATAGAGCTAACTAAATGCTAGAAACAAATGCTGAACTTTCTTATAGAGCACTACAATTGTCAGCTCACTCTTACCAAATGGTACAATTTGTGAGTACTAACATAGACAGAGAATGCATGGCTAGAAGAACCAGAGTTGTCGTCAATTGTTGGTGATAGTTGGAACCTTGGTATGTGATAACTCATATTTGTATGAGTTATCTATACTTATTTAAAGTTAAATCATGCAAGTTCTCTAGCAATAGTAGGTTGTTCTTATTAAGTTTCTGTTAGTTTATTGTTTTTTACTTAGGAAGGGGCTAAATTACAAGTTCTATGCATTTTGGCACCACTTGGTGTCTTTGTGAGCGTTTTTATGCTTCTTGTGTTTGTGCAGTAAAAATTGAACGTCGCAACGTCCCTCACCACGTCTGAGAAAGGGCAGCAAAGCAAGAAAGACATATTTTAGTTGTGGCGCGCTAGTAATGATGGTCAAAGATTTAGAAGTTCAGAAGATCTTCTCTCTCCTCGTATTGTGACGGTGGCCGACGACCGTAGCACTGTGGCAAAGTGTCAATTCAGAAATATTTTTTATGTGCAAGCAGGCTTGGTAGGGGAGGAATGACATCAGCAACATGTGACTCATTTGGCTATTTAATGGAAGACTTGTCTCTCTCTCAAGGAGCGCACACACACCTGCATAAAACCAATCTCTCCATTCATCTACCTTCCTCCATTTCAGAGAAAGTTTTCTTAAAGAAGTTCTGGACACAGACTTCTTCATCTTAACTCTTCTCAAATTCCATTTTTTATTTCCAGTCGAAACCACTACTGTGAAGCTCAGACGTTGCAATGTCTTTACAGCGTGCATGAAGGAATGCTACTTAGGCGTAACTTTTGCGTTTAGTTTCCGTTTCTCTATGTATGGTATTTGGATTTCACTTCCTTATCTTTCTGTAGAGATGCTCAGCATGAGCTAAAACATTTGTAGTTGGGTTGTTGCATGTAATGAACCCCTAGTTTAATGTTATGAAGTATTAATGTTAAGCGTTTTAAATCTTTGCATGTTAATATTTCCAAACTTGTTTTGAGACTGGACACTTAAAATAAGTAGATTCATAGGTACAGACATGGTCTATGAAAAGAACTCAAGGATTTATATGAACGAAAAGGTGCACTAAAGACATTTAGGCATTTTTATCTAAGTCTAGACATAGAATGGATAATAGTTCGTCGGACATTGCTGTGGGTGTTTAAAATACAGGAGTAGGCCTACTTAGAACCTAGACATAGGACTTCTAGTACTTGAAGCTCTGACGTTATGTGACTGAAAAACACAGTTCTTTTGCAACAGCGTTCAAACGTTATAACGTCTATACAGAATAGCATGTGTACGTGGTAACGTGTAAACGTTATAACGTCTGACTAGAGGAGATTTACTTGCATGCAACGATCCAACTCATTCTCATCCACATTCACAACCACTTCTTGTTTAATTGTTTTATTTATGTTCTTAGTCTTAACACCAACTTTTATTGCCGATTTATTACTTGTTTCACTTGTGTTTTGAGACTTGAACTTTGAAAGTAAAACCAATCCTCGTGGGAACGATCTCTTACTTTTATCCACTTTATTACTTGCGCGACGTGTATACTTGCACTGATATTGCGACTAGAACACACACGAAACAGTATGAGAAGTGATTTCATGTCTAGAATGAAGCTTTGCACCGATGCTGTGGATGAATGGGGTAAGAGGCTGCGATCTAGATATAGAGACGAAATAAAAATGTGTAGAAAAACCATTGATGAGTTGCGACTGTTGAATGGGACGACGTCGGATCAGTTACTAGTTACTAGTGTAAGATAAGCGGAGGCTGAGTGTGTTACTATCTCAAGAAGAAACATTCTGGCGGCAGCGATCAAAAGTGTATTGGTTACGGGATGGTGATGCAAACACCAAGTTTTTCCATGCCATGGCTAGTGCCCGGAGAAGGCGCAATCATATTTCTAAGCTTATTGGTGAAGACGGTGGGGAGGCGACGGAGCAAGCAAGCTTATGCGAGATAGCCAGGAACTGTTTTACCACTTTATTTCAACAATCTAATGGTGATTATGATGGTGTACTAGCGCATGTTAACACTGTCATAACCCATGAGGATAATATTTCCTTGGGTAGGCCACTTGAAATTGAGGAAGTCAAAAAAGCGCTATTTCAAATGCATTCGGATAAGGCTCCGGGACCGGATGGTTTGAACCTGGCGTTCTTCAAGAGTTTCTGGAATTTATGTGGAGTAGAGTTATTTCACACGGGCCAAGAATGGTTGGATAGGGGTGAGTTCCCATCTAGTTTGAATGATGCTAATATTGTTTTAATTCCAAAGGTTGAAAACCCGACTTCTATGCGGGATTTGAGACCCATCTCTTTATGTAACGTCATTTACAAGATTATTTCTAAAGTGCTTGCTAATAGAATAAAACCTTTCCTCTACAAATGTGTCTCGTTCAAACAATCGACATTCATTGAAAATCGATCTATTCTTGATAATGTGCTTGTTGCTATTGAAACTTTACATCATTTGAAGAGTAAGAATAAAGGGAAGGTTGGGGAGATGGCCCTTAAAATTGATATTAGTAAGGCCTACGATAGAGTTGATTGGGGCTACTTGAAAGGCATGTTGAGGCGGTTGGGGTTTGATGAGAAGTGGGTAGGATGGATGTCAATGTGTCTGGAAACAGTAAACTACTCAATAATGGTTAACGGTGAGAAAGTGGGACCGATTACTCCGGGGCGTGGACTTCGTCAGGGTGATCCTCCCTCTCCCTATCTTTTCATCATTTGTGCGGAGGGCCTCACTACTATTCTCAAGCGAGCAGAGGCCAGAGGGGACCTACACGGTGTTAGGGTGTGTAGGGGTCTCCGTCCCTTACACACCTTTTATTTGCTGATGATTGCTTCTTATTTTGCAGGGCAGATGAGATTGAGAGTAACCACTTAAAAGATATCCTAGCTACTTACGAAAGAGCATCTGGGCAAGCTATCAATTTACAAAAGTCAGAGGCATACTTCAGCAAGAACACAACTTCTGCAAGCGTGATTATATCCTCAACTTGCTAGGTGTAGTTGAAGGTGGAGGTAACCGTAAATATTTGGGACTTCCAGCTTTGATCGGCAGAAATAAGAAGCAAATCTTTGGGTACTTGAGGGATAGGATGTGGAGGAAGGTACAACATTGGTCGGGAAAGAGACTTTCAAAAGCAGGGAGAGAAGTCTTAGTGAAGTCAGTGGCTCAGGCGATACCAACTTACTGTATGAGTGCTTTCATGCTTCCTACCACTCTGGGCGAGGAGCTTGAAAGGATGCTAAACTCATTCTGGTGGGGAACTAACAGCAGAGACCGTAGGGGGATAAGATGGTTGAGGTGGCAGAAGCTGACTATGAGGAAAGAGCATGGAGGCTTGGGTTTCCGTTATTTTCACGGTTTCAACATGGCGATGCTAGGGAAGCAAGCATGGAAAATTGCAACACATGCCGATACTATAGTGGCGAGGGTGTTCAAAGCTAAATATTTTCCGGAATGTGACTTTATGGGAGCCCGCTTGGGTCATAACCCCAGTTTTGTGTGGCGTAGTATCTTTGCTTCTCGGGAGGTTGTCAAGTTGGGGGCTAGGTGGAAGATTGGAAATGGGGAGCAAATTTCAGTGTGGCATGATCCGTGGATTAAGGGAGGACAGGATGCGTATGTTAGATCCCCTATGGTGGCAGGTAGTGAACAGTTGAAGGTGAAGGACTTGTGGAGGCCTAATACTAAGGAATGGAATCGAGATTTAATTTACAATTTGTTCTCACCACAGGAAGCTAGGCGTATTCTAGCAATGCCAATTCTATTTGAAAATGAGCGTGACTCCCTTGTGTGGTGGAGAAGTAGAAGCGGTACGTATTCGGTCAAGTCAGCTTATTACGCCTTCATGGAAGAATTAGTGGATCATATTGGCCGAAAATTTGGAAGCTCAAGGTTCCAAATAAGAGTAAGCTGCTGTTATGGAGGGCTAACCGAGGATGTCTACCCACACGATGTAACCTTCGTAGCAAACATATCCCATGTGAATGGTTGTGTCCGTTTTGTGAGCGCAACCCGGAAAATGAGTGGCATATCTTTTTCGCTTGCCCACATAATGAACAAATTTGGAGTCATGCGGGATTGCTTACTCACATTCATCAAGCAATGGATAATGCTGAATCTTTTAAGGAGTGTTTTTTTCTCTTGATGAATACTCTTGATGAGCGATCCACGATCGATTCTGGTATATGGTTTTTGGGCTTTGTGGAAACGTCGGAATGACCGGGTTGCGGAGGGGACGGTGCAACCTTTGGAATTCGTTCTCAGCAAGGCAATGGAATTCTTGGCGGACTGGAAAGCAGCTAGATCGCGTGAAAACACTGCTACTGGGCACAAGTATGTTGTGCAGGCCGCGGTGCATACATGGAGCAAACCGACTGCTGGATCTTTTAAATGCAATATAGATGCAGCTTTATTCGAGGCCGAGAACAAATATGGCATTGGCATTTGTGTTCGGAACGCTTTGGGTGAGTTCTACAGTGGCAATACAATTTGTTATGATGGTACTCCTTCTCCTCAAGAAGCGGAAGCAATGGGACTTTGGCAAGCTCTTCTTTGGCTAAGGGATTTGGGTCTTTCTCTCGTCTCTATAGAACTGGATTTGTTTACCGATTGGTTCTTGGAGTGCAAACAAGACACAAATACTAACACTGAATTTGGGACACTAATCTCCTATTGTAAAAACTTTTTATCTACTTCTCACAGCTTTAAGGTAAGCCATGTTAGGAGACAAACAAATCGTGTGTCTCACACTTTAGCTAGGGCCTCGCGATTACATGCTAGCTCCAAAGTTTATGAGTATATCCCAACCTGTGTTGAATCACTAATTATCAATGAAATGAGATAAGTTTCTATTTGTCAAAAAAAAAACATAGACAACTCATACAATCCAACAGATAGGTTTGAGCACTACAGAGAAAGTAAATAACAAAAGGATAAGAATAAAAGATACTAGGGAACAATGTTTCTAATTCCAGAACATTCCTTCAACACTAGATATACATTAGATGTACTTATTTAAGATTTAATTGAATCTTTTACCATGAACTTGAGCCATAACAGTTAATATTTATTAAAAAAGACAATAACTAGAATTCTTGAAAATCATATAAACCAGGGATTTTCATGTTAAGTACATGACATTTTTACACAACTACCCCAAAAGACATTTCTCCACAACCAAATAAGAAAGAAAGAGAAATTAGAAAAAGCGAAAAACATATGTTTGTACCTTTCCCTTTCTTTCTCTAAGGCAGAGGGAGAGGGAGAGGGAGAGGGAGAGAGAGAGAGAGGGAGCTTTCACTCCTATAAATAGCAAAATGAGGGAAAGACTCAAATTTCCTTTTTCTCTCACGTACCAAAGGTGTCCTCACTATAAGTACTTTTACTTAAAAAAACATCTTAATACTACTCCAACACACACTCGTAAAGTATCGTGGAAGTATAAAATACGGATACGTATTAGATATGAATTTGACAACAAAACTCAAGCATCGTTGCATTATAAGCTAAAGCATTTCAGGTCGATATCTTCACTTAGCATAATTGTATCAGCAGTCGAAGGAGGTCTCTTTTCATGGGATTGATGGGAGGGAAAGGGAAAAACAACCAAAATTTAGTTATTTATTTATTTATTTATTATTTTTTACTGTTATGCTAATTTTGTTTATGTTACTAGCAATTGAAGAATGCAGAATTTGGCTTCCTTTTAAAGAAACTTTTGATTAAATACCACATTTTCAATACCATCGTTCCCATAAATAGTGCTATACCATCATCTTCTCAACATGTTCAATACCACATTTTAGAACTAATATCAATGCTCGAACATGCTCTCAGAAAATATGATTATAGGTATGATTCAGTTAAATAGGCTTGATTCTGTTACTATGTTTTGGAGATTATGTTCTCATATGTGTCTGCAAATTGTGTTCTCAATACTTCATTTAGTTTGTCAAAGTATATGAATAATACATTTCATAAACTCACAACTGAACAAGTTACAATTGTGCTTGATAGTGCTAAGCTAACCAAGGAAGATTTTGTCCTATTTTCTTACTTCAACCATCATAGAGTAAACATAGCAACATTTTCTATTTTTGGCTCTCTTCCACATACATACAATTGTATGATCAAATTATTTTCAGAAGACATACAAATTGTTTCAATTTGTGAATATCAATGCACGTTCAACTTTCAAAAGTTCCCATTTCAATTGAAGAGAAAAAATTCTAACACCTTTCAGGTTGGTTGATAAAACAACTCAATTCTACTTTTCAACAAGGAAAATAACAATTATCCAAAACATCATGATTATAATATCCAAATAACACCAACAATACATCATCTTGCATGCAAACTAGCTAACAGGTATCGATCTACATATCCCAAAACACCAAAAACAAAGTAAATAAAATTGTTCCCTAAGATTTATTAGAGGACTTTGATCAAAACAGAAGTGATCAAAGTTTTAGAAACAAGTCCACTTGTAAAAATAAGGTCTAACAACACCTATTAAATAAGACATTCCACTCCCCTTTTTTTTTGTCCACATGAAAACTTTCCACTCCTCTTTGAATTGAAACAATACTTTCCATGTATCTAACGGCACCTGTTATTACATCATTTCCACAAACACGAAGATCTCTGGTATGTTCTTCACAGTCAAGTACAGACAACACCAGTTCCTGGTTGGTGTCTTTCAAAATATATTGATTGCTCCCATAATACCCAACAAGCTTATTGTAAATAACCGGCGTGGGACGGACACTGTATCGCTTGACCCAAGACCTATCATCCCAATAATCTTTCATCATCCACATGTCAAAGCAAAACCTCTCCTCTATTCCTTGATCCACACAGTAGCATTCTAAGAGTCCAATGGTAGTTGATTCGTTACAGGGCACAAGTTCTTTAATACAAATATGTTTAGAACAATAATTATGAGTATGGATAGGGTGTATTTATGATCCGAGAAGAAACGAGTCCTTTGAGATTCCAAGTTATAATAGACATACCAGATTCTTTTGGATTTCTATATATGTTTGTTGTGTGAATACACAAGAGTTGCTCCTCCAGGCTATTGTAGAAAACATAGTAGTTTGAAATAAATTGAGGATCGATAATGATATCAAACCAGGACTTGCAAACACACTTGCATCGCATCAAATTCTTCGCTGCCAACCGTAAGAGCACGTTCCATACTAACTCTCGCGGTAAATTCTCCATTCCACCTCGAATCGCTTCGCTGCTTTCCTTTTTGACTGAAATTGAATCATCAATTAAATTAAAAAATAATAATAAAATGAAGAAAATGATTAAATTAATCATCGCCACTTTTGCCATTTACCTGTAGTAGTCTGATGATCGAATCGAATCAATTGTGCCAATCTATTCATGCGGTTCCAACCCATATCCTTTCTATGCTTTTCTCTTTTCCAAAACTTATTCTTTATTTTTTTTCCCATCAAATGGAGATACGGATTGCCACTATTTCATTGGGAAGGACTTATTTAGCAGCTATTTTTTCTGTTACTCCGACTGAGTAAGTGAATGTTCGTTGTGTTTCTCTTGCACAAACTTAATAGGTTAGGTTTGGTTAAGCCTCCCAAGCAAAACCAAAAGCATCTCTGAGATCAAAACATATATATAGGTAGATCAATCCCAAGTAGGTAGCTCAGTTGGCGAACTAAAAAATATAGAAAGAGTGTAAGAAAGAAATCTCGGGTTCAAGTCCCGGAAAAAAAATAGGTATAAAGAATGAGTATTCTGATAAAAGGTTGTTTATAGCAGTAATTGTTATTCAAATTAGAGAAGGAATAGGTCTCCTAAGAAAGTGGCATTGTTTGTTTAAAGCAAAATTACAAATACTGATACCAAGTAAACTACCTTCCTACTATTTAGGACGTGAGGTGAGAAGTTATTTTCTAACCCACTTGTTCAAACTTAAAAAGATACTAACTGTATTACGATAACAACTATTACATGGACGGCTACGGATTACATCATTAAAGCCTTTGGCTTAGTTATAGTCACTAAACTAGTAGGATACCCGTGCATATGCACGGGTGCTGTCATATTTTTTTCATGAACGAACTTAGACATAATTTAAATAGTCTGGACAGCATCTCGTGAAAAAAAGACAAATTGAAAGTAGTTAAAAAATGAGTCTCAAACAAAAAATTAGATAGATATTAAAATCTAAAAATGTAAAAGTATCATTTAAAAACAATTTGTGCATTTATCTCGTGTTCTTTTATATATTAGTGTCAGTGTTGTTATCTCGTGTTTTTTTTATATATCAGTGCAGCTATCTCGTGTTTTTACATACATCATTGCAATTATCCCGTATTTTTTATATTTTAATAAAGTTATCACGTGTTTTTTAATATATCAGTGAAATTATCGCATAGTTTCAATTGATTATTTTAGTTGATTAATAAATTGTAGTAGACAGTAACAGATAGATGGTAGATTATTAAATATTTCAGTGAAGTTTTTTTTATATGTCAGTTCATTTATCTTTGTTTTTATACATATCATTGCAGTTATCTCGTTTTTTTTTTTACTTATTAGTATAATTATCCCATTTTTTTAATATATCAGTGCAATTATCTCATAGTTTCAATTGTTTATTTTAGTTGATTAGTACATTACAGTAGATAGTAAAAGATAGGTAGTAGATTATCAAATATATCAGTGCAGTTATCCCGTGTTTTTTTATATATCAGTATAGTTATCTCGTGTATTTAATATATCTGTACCGGTA
Source organism: Oxytropis ochrocephala (assembly GCA_020916435.1). Taxonomy (NCBI): domain Eukaryota; kingdom Viridiplantae; phylum Streptophyta; class Magnoliopsida; order Fabales; family Fabaceae; genus Oxytropis; species Oxytropis ochrocephala. The sequence continues at coordinate 81,346,207 of CM037091.1, forward strand.
TCTCGTGTTTTAAAATATTAATCAGTAGTTGAAATAGTCATTGAGTTTTCCTTTTTTTTGATTATTAATATCGTGTTTTTTGTATATCAGTGAAGTTATCCCATGTTTTTATATATTAGTGCAGTTATCTCGTAGTTTAGATTGATTATTTTAGTTTATTAGTAGATTTGATTTGATTTGAATTTCGAAAGAAAAACAAAGAGGGGGAAGTTAAAAAAATGGGAGTGAGAAGAAAGAATGGGAGAAGAAATTTGAAAAAGAATGAAATAGTAAATTTGAAAAAAAAGAGGGGAAAGTTAAAAAAAATGGGAGAAGAAATTTGAAAAAGAATGTGATAGTAAATTACAATGTTGTCCTTAGTTGGATGAGTTGCCAAATAAATAGGGAAACTTGTTTGAGTAATTTAAGTATGGTTTATTTGTATAAAAAGATATTAGATTAGATTAGATTAGTAGATAGTGGGTAAAGGAAGTTGGTGAGTTTGATTTGAATTTTGAAAAAAAAAAGTAAGAGAAAGTAGGAAAAAAGTGGGAGTGAGAAGAAAATGCATTGAGAGAAATTTTTTTATAAAAGTATGATAGTAAATTACAATGTTGTCCTTAATTTGATGAATTGTCAAGTAAATAGGGAGACTTGTTTGGATAATTTAAATGTGGTTTGTTTGTATAAATAGATTAAGCGTGGTTTGTTGTATAAATAGATAAATAGAAATTAGGATAGATAGGAAACATGAGTAAATTCACTAAATTGTAGATTATTTAATATTAATGTAATTTTATTAGATTATATAGTGGATTTAAAAAATTGTGAAAAGAAGTATTTTAAAATAAAAGGGTTTGGGGGCCACTAATAATAGATACGTAAAAAGTAAGCAATATTGGGAAATGTGGTATTGAAAAAGAGTGAGTGAGAAAGAGAAAGGAAGAGAAAGTAGAATTAAAAAATGATAAATAAAAAAAAAGTTGTAATGTGTCAAAAAAAGTAAAATGTCTAAAATTGTAATTTTGTAAGTTGTTTGTTTGTATAAATAGATATTAGATTAGATTAGATGTGTAAGAAGTGAAAAATATTGGGAAATGTGGTATTGAAAGAGAGTGAGTGGGAAAGAGAAAGGAAAAGAAAGTAGAATTAAAAAATGATAAATAAAACAAAAGTGGTGGTGTGTCAAAAAAAGTAAGATGTCTAAAATTGTAATTTCGTAAGTTATTTGTTTGTATAAATAGATATTAGATAGATAGATTAGATTAGATTAGTATAGTTATCCCATATTTTTTTATATATCAGTGTAGTTATCTCATAGTTTCAACTGATTATTTTAGTTGATTAGTAGATTATAGTAGATAGTAAAAGATAGATAGAAGATTATCAAATATATCAGTGCAGTTATCCCGTGTTTTTTATTTATCAGTATAGTTATCACGTGTTTTTTATATATCAGTACAGTTATCTTGTGTTTTAAATATTAATTAGTAGTTGAAATAGTCATTAAGTTTTTTTTTGATATATTAATATCGTGTTTTTTTATATATCAGTGAAGTTATCCCGTGTTTTTCTATATTTGTGCAGTTATCTCGTAGTTTAGATTGATTATTTTAGTTTATTAGTAGATTTGATTTAATTTAAATTTCGAAATTTGAAAAAAAATGGGGGAACTTAAAAAAAATGGGAGTGAGAAGAAAGTGCATTTGGAGAAGAAATTTGAAAAAAAATGTGATAGTAAATTACAATGTTGCCTTTAGTTAGATGAGTTGTCAAATAAATAGGGAAACTTGTTTGAGTAATTTAAGTATGGTTTGTTTGTTTAAATAGATAGTGGGTAAAGAAATTGGTGAGTTTGATTTAAAATTTGAATTTTGAAAAAAAAAAGTAAGAGAAAGTAGGAAAAAAGTGGGAGTGAGAAGAAAATGTATTGAGAGAATAAATTTGATAAAAGTATGATAATAGATTACAATGTTGTCATTAGTTACATGAATTGTCAAGTAAATAGGGAGACTTGTTTGGGTAATTCAAATGTGGTTTGTTTGTATAAATAGATATTACGTTAGATAGTAAATATGAGTAAATTGTTGATTATTTAATATTAATTTATATTAGATTATATAGTGGATTAAAAACCATTGAGAAAAGAAATATCTTTAAATAAATGGTGTGGGGGCAACTAATAATAGATGTATAAGAAGTAAGAAATGTTGGGAAATGTGAGATTGAAAAAGAGTGTGTGTGAAATGAAGAGAAAGTAGAATTAAAAAATGATAAATAAAATAAAAGTGGTGATGTGTCAAATAAATAAGATGTCTAAAATTGTAATTTTGTAAGTTGTTTGTTTGTATAAATAGATATTAGATTCATATGAGTTATTGGATGCTCAATATCTTAATTAAAATATATCCAATGGTTGTTATTTAAAGAGAGTATTTTAATACTCTCAAATATTCTGCTAATAATTAAATAATTAAAAATAACTACTAATTAAGATTATTCCTATTTTTAAGGCATTATATTAATATCATGTTTAAAACTTCCATTAGTACTAATGCATTTAGGCATTTGTCTAAGGCGCAAAAGGATCTGGTTAACGAGCATGTAGATCTTGATGTTGGACCGAAAGCTACTATTACTGCTTTGAAGAAGCTAGATCCGGAGAATGTGACTACTCTTCGTCAAGTTTATAGGCAGCGTCACAAACACTGGTCTACAAAGAGGGGTCCTAGAAATGGACATTCGGGGGAGGTACTGCGAGATTGATTGCATCACATAATTATCTATGTTGGAGTAGAAAGATTCCGGGATCTGATGTAGTCAGTGATATCATGTGGGCTCATCCCACTTCTATAAAGTTACTCAGGTTGTTTCCGAAATTTCTCATTCTTGACTCAACCTACAAGACCAACAGATACAAGTTGCCTCTTTTGCAGATTGTGGGAGTGACTAACACTGAGTTGAGTTTCCACGTTGCATTTGCCTATATTGGACATGAGCTTGCTATTCATTTTTCTTGGGTATTGCAGCAGCTGAAAGATATTGGTGAATTGCATTCTTTTCATCCTCAGGTTTTCTTGACAGACAGAGATCTCGGTTGTATGTCTGGTATTCTTGATGTCTTTCATTCTGCTACAAATTTATTGTGTCATTGGCATGCGACAAAAAATGTCAAAGCGAAGATTAAAGAGTTGGTGCACAAGGATAGGCGGGAGGAGGTCCTCTCTCTGGCTCTGTATTATTGATTCTGTTGATGAGTCGGAGTACTATCTAATCTGAAGTTTTTTGAGGCTGCTTGCTCTAATAAACCTGCTCTTATTAAATATGTGCATGACACATGGTTGACACAGCACATAGAGCGATTTATCTCAGCATGGACTAACCATATCCCACACTTGGGGAATGTGACGACCAATAGGTATTTTTCTTTGACAGTTGTTTAATATTTCTATCCGTTGCTTGAATTTTTTTGACACGTGGACATAATTTTTTTCGTCGATTAAAATTCTTTGATACTTGTTTAATATTTCTATCCGTTGCTCCATTTTTTTGACACGTGGACATAATTTTTTTCATCGATTAAAATTCTTTGATACTTGTTTAATATTTCTATCCGTTGCTCCATTTTTTTGACACGTGGACATAATTTTTTTCGTCGTTTTAGAGCGGAATCTTTACATTGGAGTTTGAAGAGACAATTGAAGACTTCTAAGGGTGATTTATCTAAATGTTTCATATCTATTGATGACATGCCGACAATTCATTTTGATCAAACCATCAGGTCTTTTCAAAGAAGCATTAACAGAAATTATTTGATGCTAAGCGTGATCCTTCCGAGTGGGAGCATGTGGATGAGAAGGTAAAAATGACTAAAGAATCTGGGCTTCTAATTTAAAATCAACACATCGTTCTTCCAAACTATCTCAGGGTGCTTTGAGAGTTTTATCACAGACAGCTGAGACTAAAATCCATTTACCGTTTCTTCCACCACACGTGCACAGTTATGTTCAAAAAATAGTTGATGTGGAAGGTGACGGTAATTGTGGTTTTAGAGCAGTCGGTGTTGGACTTGATATGGGTGAGGATTCTTGGTCTGTGATTAGGCAAGATTTAATTCAGGAAATAAAGGAAAGGGAAACAGTGTATTCAACCATGTTTGGGCAGAACAGACTGTTAGAGCTTCGCAAAGCTTTAACTATTGAATCCTACGGACGTCAGCCGGACTCGAAGTGGTTTGATTTGCCAGAGATGGGGTATATGGTTGCAACCAAGTATAATGTTGCTCTGGTTCAGTTTTCTTTGAATATGAGTTTTACTTATCTGTCTTTGAGAGGTAATTATGGTTCATCTAAGTTTAAAATTATATCTGTTATGAACAAGGAAAATCTACACTGGTTGCATCTTTCGATCTCTCTCACCTGTCTGTTGCCTCCTATTGCCCCGCAGTGGTACCAGCACTACTCATCAGAGTCAGCGTCATGGTTGGATCCGTATGTCGGTCGTTTTACCCTCTGGCAGTCTATGTGTCCTTCAGTGCATCGTCCTACTCCCGGTGATGCGCCTAGATGTGTTGATTTAGCCGATGATTCTATTGACGACTTATAGATTCACACCTTTTTTGTATTACACGTATATCTATTACTATATCGCGTTTTTGTAATTATACGCGTTTATTTTATCCAAGATATCTACACCGTTGATGTTAATCAAATCACGAGGCTTCAAATTAAAACTGTTGATGAAATCACAACCGTTAACAAATACAAAGCCCATCGTATATACCCTTGGTGGGACATATATACTATGTGCATTTTTAAACGCATCGTATATATATTCATTGTGCGGATATACGATTGACTTAAAACGCATCAATTGTATATACGCACAACGAACATATATACGATGCCTAAAGATTGCACATCGTATATATGTTCAAAAAGAGATATATACGATTCGTGTAATTTTGTCAAAAAAAAGGTTTTTTAAAGGGAATTTTGGGAATTCACTATTTGGTGGGGGTATATGGGGATTGGGTGGGGGTACAAAAAAACCCATTGAGCAATGAGAACAGAGCAGGAGCCACCTTCTTCTTCTTCTTCTTCTTCTTCTTCTTCTTCTCTATCATTTTCGTTTCTGTTTCTTCTTCTTTCTTCTTCTTCACAAAATCCCAAACACAATCTCTAATTTTCCAAAATCCCAAACACAATCCCTAATCTTCTTCTTTGCGAATCATTGTTTCAATTTCGAAAATTACTTTATCGTTGATTCTTTTTGGAACATTACTTTATCGTTGATTTTTTTTGCAAAATTGTACAATTGTTAAATCATTGAAGGAAAAGAAACACCCTACTTTAAAATCCCGGATCCGCCACTGTCTCTTATTCTACTCAATTCTACACCTCTTCAACGTTGTCACATTCTACATTTCTTGCTTTTGGAGCCACCTTTAAGTGTCTTTATTAAATTTTCATGTATTTGAATTAAGGAAAGATTGGGTTGGAGCCACCTCTCTTATGAATTAAGTGTTTTTCTTGTGTGATGGGTATGTATATGAGTTTTTGTTGTAAAAGAGTTCCTTTTTGAAAGGAATATTTTCTTCATAAGAGAGTTCCTTTTTCTTGTGTGGTGGGTATCAAAGATGATCTATATTTAACTATTCAAATCACACTTTATATAATTCTTTTAAAAAAATAAACCAATACCGTTGGCCAGTGGTTTAATCTACTCTGGGACATAGGGGGTCGACTCGGTGCTTCCAGATTAGATTCCCGCGATGGATAAACTCGGTGTTGGCCAGTGCGAAATTTGATCCTAAGCACAATCAGAAATTAGTCGAATCTTATGCATGAGCTGAGATTATCTTTTGTTGAAAGCACACTACGCCAGATTTGTCAAAAAGAGCGCCCCTATAAGCAGCGTTTTAAGTAAAAACGCCACGGATGGCCAAAACAGCTAACCCATACCCAGCGCTTTTTAAAAAACACTGCCCATTGCTTCACGTGTTCTCCCAATACCTAGCACTTTTTAAAAAACGCTGCCCATCGCTTCACGCGTTCTCCCAATACCCAACGCTTTTTAAAAAACACTGGGTATTGGGAGAACGCATTCTCCCAATACCCAGCGTTTTTTAAAAAGCGCTGGGTATAGCTACACCAAAATCAGATCTCAAATCTCATCTCACTGAAAGGTGTTGCTTCCTTTCAAATTCTCAGACACAGTTCAAGTGCAACTACATGGAACCTCAAGCTCCAGCTACCGGCACCACACCTCAAAACGCCGCTGAACTCTCACAATCTCAGCCGCAGCAACTGCCATCTTCTCTTCCTCCATCTTCCTCATCAACCCCTCCAATATCAAATCCACCACAACCTTCCCCAAACCCAAACCCTAACCCAATCCAAAATGCAATCCCAAGACCACCGATTCCCACTCCTCGCCCTCTCACCTCGTTCATCCGAAACCCACCACCGCCGCAGCAATCCCATTTCCCGCACTTTTCCTCGCTCCCACCTTCTTCAGGTCCTCCATCGGCGTCATCTTTTCATCCACTCCTACATCGACCGCCGCGCTCCAGGGGTGGCATGGCAATCGGTGTACCGCGCGCACCACTGAACCATTCCCCTCCATTTTTTCTTCTTCCTTGGTCAAGACTTTGGCGGGTTGGGTCGAACCGATTCTAACTCCAATTCTAGTACATCTCAGGTAAAGCTTTCCACTGTGATTCCTTCTTTCTTTCTTCTTATTAGAAATTTGATGATTGTAGCTTTCTCCGAATGAATGTCGCTGTTTGTTTATGCTCTCTTTTTTCACTAGTTGTTTGTAACATTTAGGTGAGACACTAGTGGAAAAAGGACATTAAACAGCACCATTTAGTATCGGTTGTTTGAACAGCCGATACTAAATGTGGACGCGGTGGCAATTTTGAAATTAAATGAAAGTTTTCAATTTTCACGGCTACATTTAATATCAGTTGTTTAAACAACCGATACAAAATGTGTGTCTCGAACACATTTAGTATCGGGTTTTAGAACACCCGCTACTACAAGTGACGTTTAATTTTGCTCAGAAGACGCGTTCTCTCTAATTCATTCTCTCACTCACGACAATACTCAAAAACGCCCTCTCACTCTCTGAACCTCTCTCTCTCTGAACCTCTCTCTCTATGAACCCTTATTTCACGATTCTCTCACTCATGATTCTCTCTCACCGTCTCCTTCTCTACTCTCATCATCTCCGTTCACCGTCTCCTTCTCATGATTCTCTCTCACTTTCCCTCATTGATGCGTATCGAACCTCTAATCGTCCACCATTGAACCTCTAATCGATTTGAAACGAAGCTCCCAATCGAACCCTAACCTTCAAATCAACAATCGAACCTCTAATCGTCCAACAATGTGAAACGAAGTCCTGATTGTGATTGTGATCGTTTTCGTTTTGTGATACTTTTCGTTTTGACTTCTCTGTTCGTGATTGTCTTCTCGTTTTAAGCAAGCTTGTGCGAAGTCTTCCATTCCCTTCTTCTCTTCATCGTTTCTGGTATGTATTCTTCTCTGATTTGATTAATTGCTTCTCGCGAAACTCTAAAAACAAGAGAAGATGGTATTTGAATTTGAAACCCTAAACTGTGTTCTAATTGTAGATTTGCTTGATTTCTGATACTTGATTTTCATCTAACATTTGCAGAAGATCTTCTCTGTGACAAAGGTTGAATGGGTTGAGAAGAGACATGGGTTCAAAAGGCACGGACAGTTATTCCTCTTCGCAGATAATGATAGACTATTTTCAGGTGGTGACATTACAATTTATTACTAACATTGTTATTATTATTACTACTACTACTATTTTTTGAGTGATTATGTTTACTACTATTATTACTACTACTATTACTACCACCACTTATTAGTTGTTTTTCTATCTGCTCTATAGAGTATCAGTGGAATCTCCCCTATTCCAAGTGAATACAATCCTGCAACGTGGGTGTTAGAAGTCACTACACCTGCTGTTGAAGAGAGAATTAATGCAGATTTTGCAGAAATTTACAAGAATTCGGAGCAATACAGGTGGGTTTAATGTTGTTTCTCAACAGCTATTGCCGGGGTCTTTTTGTTCTTATTTTTGAGTTAATGTTGGACATAGATGATTTGAATAAAGGTTCATCTTCTAGAAAAAAGGATAAATAATAGTCCAAGCTAAATGTATAGGATGTTGAAACAGGATCATTAATTTTCTGCAGGGCAACAAGTCAAGAGCTGCTTGTGGTTATGGGAGCTCTTTATTCCGCTTGCTTGCTGTACAACCGATTGTTTCAATAGAAAGGACAGTATTCTATAGAGAGAAAGCAGCAAGAATATACTCTCCCATTGAATATGCGGCAGCCAGTGTAGTCTCATGTCATCGAGATTATTTCCATAGCTATTTTTTCCATTCAAATTACTTATAATGGTTTGTTTAATCTGACTATCGGGGGCTTGTAGAGGTACCATATATTCTTTATTCGGACAATAGTATTTGGTATAATAACATATTTTATGGTGGATTTTGAGAGGACGGCAGGTAACATTTTAGCTTTCCATATTAGATTGTTTCTTCACGTTTTTATTTATTCCAGTTACAATTTAGTGATATAAAGTTTACTCTTACTTTAACTAACTAAACTAACACTGCTTTACGCTAATGACTTGCAAGTTATAATGCATACATTTTACCTCTTCAATTAGAAAATAGAAGGCAGACATCGAGTAGTTACATATAAAAGGAATCTATGTGCTGAAATTGATTACCTCTGTGCTGTTGTGTATTCTGTTGCTATATCCAACAAAAATGATGATTTGGTTGGTCTTTTTTTACTTAGAACTAGCACCATATGTTCACTATATCTTCATTTTTTGGTAGTGTTCTTTAGCTAATAGCTATTGTGAAAGCTCTTGCACACTTCAGTGCGAGTACTAGATAAAGAATTAGGCTCATTCTTTTTGGATAATAGCTAAGAAACTAAGGCTGCTGCATAAGTTATTACTAGATGAAGAATTAGGCCACAACACAAGAAATAGTTTAGTCATTCAAGTTATGGAGGATGTGTTTTCATGAATGTGAATTTCCATGTTGGATATATATGTAGTAGCATCATTGCATGAGACTGATTTTAGCAGCACTTGTTGTTGTTCATTGTCAAATGTATTTAACAACTTATTGTCTATCTGGTCATAATAGATGCTTTGACTTTGATTATCTTGCCCAAATACAAGCCTTTGTTCAATTTACAATTTTGTTGTTTTTAAAGCTTTTTATTTTTTCTCTATATATGTCATGTCATTGTGCTATATCTCTCATCTCTTTTTACTTTTCTTTCTACTATAACTCACTCACGTTTTCCCTTTTTTTTCTTCATTAGAATCACTATGATGCCTCTTTCTCAATAGAGACTTAATGATGCCTATTTGCAGCTACTGGTCCTCCTACTTCTTCTTGCTATTTAACTTTATACATTATTGAGTAAATTTTATGTGATAAGAAAACTGGGAAAAAAAAACTTTTCAATTGATAAATGTAGATGTAGAGGATATCACAAGTTGACTTTTAAAAAAAATTAAACAATTGATTTGCAACACCTAAATAAATATAATAAAAGTCACTAAGTTGATATATATAATTTTTGTTCAAAAAAATATATGCTATTTTTTAACTCGCCCCCGCATGAATTCGATCCTAGATCCATCCCTGGGTATGATGCACGTTCTCTATAAGCACCTGCTTCACTACAATTACATTCTGTATTATCTTTTTATCGTTGATTAAATCCTACATTTTTTGATTATCCTAGGATGCTTGCAATAGGAAAAGCAACCAGCAGAATCTGGGTACAATTAAGTCGTCAAACTTGTGTACTGAGATAGTTGAGTATTCAAGTCCAACTGAAACTGCTGTGTGCAATTTGGCATCCATTGCACTACCACGATATGTAAGAGAAAAGGTAGAACTTACTTTTCTTCTGGTCTAAGATGATTTGGTTTGGTAAATCACAATAATTAGAGTCTTTGGCGCCAATGTCACTGGGTAACGCCACACAGATGTTTGGTTTCTAAACCAATTTTTTATTGCTGTTCTGAATGTAATTTATCCATGCCATAGGGGGTGCCAATAGAGTCTCATCCATCCAAGCTTGCTGGAAGCACAGACTCTGGAAGTCGATATTTGACTTTGATAAACTAGCAGAGGTACATTCTTGTTAACAATAACCGATGTTCGTTTGTTTCAACATGTATACTTTACCTTATTGACATCACGATTCTGTGGTTATGACTAATTACAGGTTACTGCAATAGTCACGGTAAACCTGAATAAAATAATTGATGTTAATAGCTACCCAATTGAAAATGCAAAACAGTCCAACTCACGATTCTGTGGTTATGCTGATTGTTTGTCTTAGTGGTGAATTTGTTGTTGTGAACAAGCATCTTCTTCATGACTTGACTGAAATGAGACTTTGGTCTCCTACCATTAGAGAGTGGCAAAATGAAATTTTGGGCTTGTTTGGCGGGCCAGGCTAGCCCGCAAAAACATAGGGCTTGGGTAGAAGGAATTGAGCCCATTTTACACCGGGTTTTTAGCCCGATCCTAAAAAGCCCGAGCTGCGTCAGGAACTATTCGCCGAGCCATGGGTAGCCCGCAGTTCGTGATTAAAACAAAAAATGGTAAGCCAAAAAAGTCACTCATGCTGATGCGGTCATTCATGCCTTCGTTGGTCATCAATTCCAATTCCCCAAATTCCAATTCCAATTCCAATTCATCAGTAAAGCCTTCGTTGGTCATCAATTCATCATCACTCATCATCAACCATCCCAAGTTCCAATTCAAAACACACGCTCTTCCAAAATGAAAATTTTCCAATCCAATTCCAAATTTCCAAACAAGCAACGATCATCAGTCTACCAGTACCACAAAATTATAAAACCCTTACACTTCTCAACTCTCAAACTCAAAGTCTCTCCTCCTTCTCGGACAAGCAAAGCACCGTTTGGACAAGCAGCAAATCCGCAAGAATATGGTTAGCGTAGTCATCTTCATCGCAATGTTGTTGCTTTGTCATTCATAATAGTTTCTATGCTATTTGATTTGATTACATGTTACATTTTTGCAGGGTCTTGCCATATTAAGAGCTTCCTTGATCTCATCTACTGCTTTGACAGATGGTCTCAACCAATTTATGATAACAATTAAGGAGCCTGTCAAGAAAAGAAGAATTATTAAGGAGGAGAAATGAACAATCCTAATGTTAATTGCTCTATACAAGTTGCTGCAGAAGAGTAATTGATATTAACATTGTTGGATCAAACTGAAACAATTATCTTATTATGCCTGTATTTTGGTTTTATGTGGAAGGACTAGTGGTTGAAACAGTTGATCATAATGTTAATACTCACATAAAATATGATTTTAGTAAAAAACAATAGTGTTAAAAGATTGAAATTGAAAAGTGATGATAAATGATTAATTGTATTTAATTTTTTATACAGTTCATTGTGTTATAGAGAAATAGAAAAAAATTGGCGCACAATGCGGGCTAGCCCGAAAAGCCCGTAGCCCGCATAGAAATTTGGGCTTGGGCTGAAAAGGTTGAGTTCGAATTGACATCCGGGCTTTTTAGCCCGGACCGCAGAAGCCCGAACCCGATGCGGGCCAGCCCGATGTGGGCCGGGTAGCCCGTTTTGCCAGCTCTACCTACCATCAAGAACAAGATTATCTATGATAATGGTTCAGTTCAAAAAGTTCCAGAGATACCTGAACAGCTGAAGACCATATACAAGTATATGAGTTTATAGTTTCTTAACTAACCAAAAGTTTCTTTGTAATGTATTCACTTTAACTAAATTTTTGTTTGAGCAGAACTGTTTGGGAGATTAAACAAAGGACATTGGTAGATATGGTGGCGATAGAGGATGCTACATAGATCGAGTTAGAGCTTAAATATTCACATGGATCAACCCTTGACTTTGGAAAAGTGACTTCCTTGCATTTCTATGCATGGTCCAAGGTAGCAACTTTTATCTTGAAGGAAGTCAAAAATGTTGAATATTTTTTGTAAAGAGGAATTCATTTTGATCTTTTTTTGTATTTATGTGATTTGAACCTCTTGATGTTAAATATTTTCGTTATGAATACAGAAAAATCTAATGTGGAGCATGATGATGATACAAAGATGTCACCAATGGTGTGCTCTCTTATATAAGCAATGAGGATTGCTTGGCTTGTGGGAGTTGATGTGTTGAAAATTTAAAATTACTTTGTCTACATGTGTTTTGGGCTTTGAGTTTGCGGATTATAATGGTTTAAGATTTGAATGCTAAATTGTGTTATTTCCTAAAGCTTTGTACAGTATTTACATTTATATTTGCATAAGTTATAATAGAAGAAATTATGATATCCCATTGATATTTAAAAAATAGCAGATACAGCAATCACTGCCTGAAGAATGAGATTTCTTAGATGACTGTTGCTACAAGTCATTAAAAACAAAAAATGGACTTTTAGTATCGGTTATTAAGGATAACCGTTGCTAAAAGTCCTAAAAAACACCAAAAAAATGACATTTAGTATCGGTTTTTTTAAATTAATTGATACTAACATTTAGTATCGGTTATTTAAATAACCGATGCTAAATGTCATTTTTTAGACAGCAAACACAATGTTGAAATGACATTTAGCATCGGTTTTTTAAATTAACCGATACTAAAAGTGACATTTAGTATCGGTTAATTTAAAAAACCGATACTAAATGTCATTTTTTAGACAGCAAACACAATGTTGAAATGACATTTAGTATCGGTTATTTAAAAAACCGATGCTAAATGTCATTTTTTAGACAGCAAACACAATGTTGAAAAGACATTTAGAATCGGTTTTTTAAATAACTGATACTAAAAGTGACATTTAGTATCGGTTATTTAAATAACTGATACTAATAGTATGCTTTCAAGACATAAAAAACACCAAAAAACGTCATTTAGTATCGGTTTTTTGAAAATCCGATGCTAAAAGTCACATTTAGTATCGGTTATTTAACCGATACTAAATGTCAGACATTTAGTATCGGTCGAATTAGTATCGACAGATAACCGATACTAAAAGTGCAAAATAACCGATACTAAAAGTCTTTTCTGCACTAGTGAGAGCGCCTATACCAGGAATGGGAATGTTAGGATCTTTGGGTTCAAGTTCTCAAATGCGGTCAGGTGGAATGCCTTCACATCCACAGAGACCTGTTCAATCATCTCTTAGACCGCCACCACCCTCTACCCAAAATAGTCAACCTGCTGGTCCACAAGTTAGTATTTTGGATTTACTTTGCTCCTCCCTATCTATCTAGTTTGATAATAAGTCCTCTAATTTTTGGAATTTAACTTCAACAGGCAACTGAGATTGGAAAAGAAATTCAATCCTCTTAGAAAGCATGGATAAAAGGATATTCGTCAACTCACACGGACTTGAATCGAGTATGAATTTAATTTTTTTGATGAAAGATAAATGAGCCTGTTTATCCTCTGTTCATTGATCAAAGAAAAGACATAGAACCAGTTCCTTTTGTTCCACTTATATAAATGAAGGTCAATACAATGCATTGTTGTTAGATTAATCATTCTTAACTAATTAGATTGATATGTTGATTACATAATCTTGGTCACTACTTGTAAGACTTGTTCTAAACATGTTTCTCAGTTAGTTAAAGCTCATACTTAAAAGTCGGCAATCATTGTTTTGATTCGTATCGGTGTACTAGTTGAGATGACAAATCTGTTGGATTTGTTCACTTAGGGGATACTGAACCACTAGAAGTTATTGCATAAGTGCTATGACTTATGTCAGACTTATGTTATTTTCTTTGCAGCCAATTGTTTCCTGGAGAGGATGGGGTTGATCAGTTGTTAGAGATAATTAAGGTAAAATTTCTTGTGTTTATCTTGAAAGTTGCTTTCATTGGTTTTTGGATCTTCAATCTGAGTGTAATTATGTACTTTATATTGCTTATCTTGAAATTTGATATTCATTGCAGGTTTAACTAAGAAACCGTTCATAATCAAAGCAAGGGCGTATGCTAGTTCTAGAAAAGAAGGTGCCAAAGTTTGAAACAAAAGGCTGTCAAAAAAAAGTTTGAAACAGAAGGATGCAAATAAAAGTATGATTTCTCAGAAAAATTGTTCTGATTGTACTGATATATGTCTCCCATTTTTTAGAGTTTGATTTGGATACTATTAAGTTAGCTAGCTAGTTTTGGACAAATTAATTAGATGATGTAACTTGTTAGCTATTTTGTTTTGGTTCATCTTATGTTGACATATTAGTGCATTTGGATATAGAGAGTTTGTTTCGGTTATGTATTGTAATTTGTTAGCTAATGAATTTGATTGGATTGTATTGGCTGCATATGACTAGGTAAATTGTAGATATAAAAAGGAAAATACACAAAACAGAAAAAAAATAAAAAAAAAATAGGCAATGGGTAGCGCTTTTTAGGAAGCGCTGCCTATCTGAGGACGTGTTTGGGCAATGGGTAGCGCTTTTTAGGAAGCGCTGCCTATCTGAGGACGTGTTTGGGCAATGGGTGACGTTTTTTAGGAAACACTTATCTGAGGACGTGTTTGGGCAATGAGTGGCGTTTTTTAGGAAGCGTTGCCTATCTGAGGACGTGTTTGGGTAATGGGTGGCGCTTTTTAGGAAGCAATTTGCATATCGAGGCGTGTTTGGACAATGGGTGACGCTTTTTAGGGAGCGCTGCCCATTGTTGGAGTGGAATCACCAGCGCCACGTTCAGCAGCGCTCAAAAGCGGCCCATGGATGAAAAAAAAATGCTGCCTATATACTAATTCTGTTGTAGTGGCATTAAGATATTCTTGTGGGTAGCCAACAATGTTCTGAAGTAAAAAAAAAGTATAAAATTTTAAATTATAGTTTGTCTCGTCCAAAACGGTGGTCAATATTAATTTGATTGCATGGCTAATGCATGTAATCCATCTCTAAAAAACGAAGAAGAACATCTATAATTTGGTCTTCCAACTAGCATAGAAAGAGCTTTCTCATTTGAATAATCCGGTTTCTGTTTTTACTCTTAGTGTGAGAAAATTAAAAATCTTATTTGCATTTTGGCTTGGGGCACATACAAAGAAGATCAAACATTGGAAAAGGCATGAATTAATGTTTCCTTCATCATAATATAGCTCCACACTTTCTGACAAGTATCACATGCAATGCATGCTAGCTATGCTACACATTTGTTTTGTTCCGCCGACATCCAAAATTATGTAAGTGTTAGTCAAGCACGGTAAACATTTCAATTGTTCCTACCAAATATATGGAACTAATATTATCAATTAGAATCACAAATACAAACGATAATTACAGAATTCATCATGAATAATCTATCTATATCATGTGTATTAAGCAACCAAAAGAGCATATTACAGAACGTGGATTACTTGAAAGGAAGAACAGTTGTACTAATGAGTGAAAATGGCAACCTTTCGTGTTCTTGAGATAAATAAATACTATGCTATGATTATGATTAAGAAGGCACCAGAGATCATAATACAAAGAAGGGAAACTACAGAACCCAATGTAGTTGAACTAGAAGACCTTTTGCCATCAAATTCTTCTCCTGAACTTGGTGCTGGTGAAGGTGCCTCTGCCTCAGGAGAAGAACTCATTGGTTGATTATCACTAGGAGTTGGGAAAAATGAGGAAATATCAGGAGCATTAACATAAGGTAAAACACCTGGAGAAGCTGAAATTGTTGACTCATTAGTAGTAGTTGAACTCAAAACCTGTGAATTTTCAAGCAAGACAACTACAAAGACAAAAACAAGTAACTTGTTGATACCACTAGCAGTAACAGCCATGAATAATTTTCAGAACTTTCTCTAAACTGAAGGGTGCAAATACTAAAGAGTGTAGATATGTGTGTTTTAAATAGGGAAATAGAAACAGTAACTATATCAGTGTGCTTGTTCTGAGTGATAGTTTATGAATTTGGAGCATTTGGTGAGTATCATCATCACGGGATAAGCAAGGGGTTGTTTTGTCCTTCACTGTTCACATGATCCATTTAGATATTTTTAATTGAAGGAACCCCCCTTATCTTATCCTACTCCATGTGAGTAGTAGTAGTTACTTGTGACGTGCTAAATTGGTAACCATCATGAAGATTGATTGAATAAATATTTTAAGTTTTTAAATATATAAGATGGGTGAATAATATAGGATCCAGCCTATCAAACTCTTTGGTATTTAGATCAATATAAGATTAACAAATGATACTAATAGTAGAAGGTAAGAAAATAAATAATAAAAGGTATTGCAAGGTTGCATTTGTTAACTTCAAATATGAAAAATACTTGAGGGAATGGAGAGGACTGAATCTTAAAGGACAAAACTTGGATCATGTTTGTTTCTAATTTCAAATCTTTGGACAAAGCAGTATTGATCGGATGAATGAGCTTTCATCATGTATTATTGATTACTGATATGGTTTTCAATTGCAGTCGGCAACTGCATCTGTTGCAGTCGGCAACTTGGCAAGCCTAACTCACTTTTATAGTTAACTAGTATTTTACCCGTCGCGTATACCGTATGGCGGTGTATTGTTATGAAGTCATAATAGAAATTGAATGATATCATAAATTGTGAACTTAATGTTCAAAATGTATGATTTGAAATTCAAAGTGGAATATGCATCTCTGTTGGCAATTAGAATTACGTTGATCCATAATAATGTATTTGGACATTAGACGTAAATATTCATCCACGTTGGCCCTCCCGTTTGCATCCTTGTTGGCTCTCCCTTTGGCACACCCGTTGGCGCCCTCCTTACCTCTCCCGTTGCAGCTCGCATTGTCAGTTTGTCGTTGTCGCCTCCCTGTTGCCATATTTTAACTCATATTTTCTATAGGCTAATTAAATACCACTTTGGTCCTTTATCTTTGGTCTAAGTTTCACTTTGATCCTTTATCTTTTTAGTCCGCTTTGGTCCTTTATTTTCATTTTCGAATCGGTTTGGTCCTTTATCTTTATTTTTTTTCACTTTAGTCCTTTATCTTTCATTTATTGTTTCGTTTTGGTCCTCTTAAACAAAAATGCAAAAAAAAATGAAGAACACGATTCTTGAGTCTAAAATGATCGAAATTCAATAAGGAATCAGAATAGGAGAATCATAATGTTCTTAATTTTTTTTGTATTTTTTAAGAGGACCAAAATGAAACAATAAATGAAAGATAAATAACCAAAGTGAAAAAAATAAAGTTAAAAGACCAAACTGACACAGAAATGAAAGATAAAGGACCAAAAAATATAAAAGATCAATGTGAAACTTAGACCAAAGATAAATGACCAAAAGTGGTATTTAGCATTTTCTATATGATTTAATATTAATTAAAGGCTTAAATACGTTTTTACCCCCTACAAATAGGGGGTGTTTTGCTTTTACCTCTTGCAATTTTATTTTTTTTTAAAAACCCCTTGCAACATCAACTTTTTTTGTTTTAGTCCTTCTGTTAGATGGACATTAAAAAAACGTTTATGTAGCATTTTTAAATACGTTTTTACTCCCTACAAATAGGGGGTGTTTTGCTTTTACCCTTGCAAAAAAATCTAAATCTCCTTCTTCTTCCTCAGCACCCACCCAACCTCATATCAACTTTTCCATCTCCAACACAAATCAACGCTTTCATATCAAACTAGAACCCATCTTCTCATCTTCTTCGTCTCTCTCTCTCTCTCTCTCTCTCTCTCTCTCTCACAGAACTAGCAAACTATGAGCACAACATGTAATTAACTTTTATTGCGATTCTGATTTTAGGGTTTGTTTCAAGTTTTATAGATTGTTCTTCATCTCAAAATCAAGGTTTTATGAATTTAATAAATGTGTGTGGTATAAAAAATGAGTCAATAAACAAATCAAGCTAGTACTTGATTTACAATGCAGCGTCTCTGACTTTTTAAAATTCTTTGATTATGTGTTTTGCATGTTTTCTATTTTTTTCTTCATGTTTAAATGTGTGATATGTGTGTTTATATGTTAAAATTAAAGTTTATTCTTTATCAAGGGTCAATGACCGCAGGAGAATAACAATCAAGACCCTAACTCTTATGATCCATAAAACCTTGATTTTGAGATGAAGAACAATCCATAAACAACAATCCATAAAACTTGAAACAAACACTAAAATCAGAATCGCAATAAAAGTTAATTACATGTTGTGCTCATGGTTTGATGGTTCTGTGAGAGAGAGAGACAAAGAAGATGAGAAGATGGTTCTGGTTTGATATGGAAGCGTTGTGTTGGAGATGGAAAAGTTGATATGAGGTTGTGTGGGTGCTGAGGAAGAAGAATGAGATTTAGATTTTTTTGCAGGGGGTACAAGCAAAACACCCCCTATTTGCAGGGGGTAAAAACGTATTTAAAAATGCTACATAAGCGTTTTTTTAACGTCCATCTAACAGAAGTATTAAAACCAAAAAAGTTGATTTTACAATGTTTTTTTTTAAAAAAAATTTGCAGGGGGTAAAAGCAAAACACCCCTATTTGCAGGGGGTAAAAACGTATTTAAGACTTAATTAAATCATATTCGTTTAATTAATTTAGTTGTCGCTCCAGTTGCCGCGTATTATGATTTTTTTATATAATTTAATCATATTCATTTAATTATAAAAAGTTATTTTGTAATTTTTGGTAGGGATTAAAGTTTTTTTTTACAATTCTCAGTGGTAAAATTCAATGATTTTAATACAGATTATAGTAAATAGTAAATTTTAGATTATTTAATTATTGAGTTAATTTTTAAACTTTTGTTAAAATGATTAATTTTACCGTTGTAAAAAGAAATGATTAATTTTAGTAATTTGATTAGATTATAAAAATAGTTACAAATTCATTTTTAGTAAATAACAAAAAATTTGTTTTAATATTTTTTGGAAAAAAAAACTCAAAAAAAATTGGAAAAAGATGAAAAAGTTTTTAAAAAACTGCTTTTTTAAAAAAATAAAATAAAAGCAGAAAAGTTTTAAAAAACCGTTTTTAAAAAAACATAGAAAAAACAACGCTTTTTGCATAAATTAGCAGCACTTTTGCAGAAACAACAACACTTTTGCAGAAACAGAATCACTTTTATGCAGAAACAAAAATAATTTTCGCTTTTTGCAGAAATAGCAGCACTATTGCAGAAAAAGCTGCATTTTTTCGTCTTTTAGTGGAGAATTGACGATTTTACCCCTAAATTGTGGCAAATGTCAACTACTTTTTAGCTCTGTTGTGGGGTGCATATGTTTGGTAAGCACTAACATTTATCGTTTTTTAAACACAACTTCAAGTAGTGTTTGAGCAAATAGCGTATAGCGTCTCACTTTTTTTTTTGGCATTTTTATCCTTATTATTTTTCTTAAATTTCTTCTCCATCCTTATTAAAATAAATCAAACAATTTAATCCTCAATTAAATAGATATTTTCTTTTATATCAATTTCCAGTTATTAGTTAGTTTAACTGCTAATTTTACCAGACACATCATTTGTCATCAGCTAGGTTATCTATTATCTACTTTCCACTCATCGATCCATTAATTTATCTTCTATCAACTACTTTTTACCAAATAGAGCATTAAAGTTAGCCTCACTTCTTTTTAATCAATATAATAATAAGGGTTTGACTGAATAATAATATCATTAGAGTGAATCAAAACCCTGTGAGAGAATACATTCCTGTGTGTATTTAGCGGGCGAGTGTGAGACCAACAAAATTATTTTACACAATGTACCTCTCTATTTAGGGTGTCTTTTTTGGACCCCCACAGTCACCAGTTATACCCTCATTCAACTTTTTTTTTCAATTTTACCCTCTCAAAAATATCCAAAACACATTTATCTTTCAAATAGATAAACCCGTTGTGAAAAGTTTAGACAACGAATTCATCCATTTGTTAGATAAGTCCGTAGTGAAATATCCAAAACGAATTCATCCGTAGTGAAATATCCAAAATGGATTTATTTAACAAATAGATAAATCTATTGGTTAAAATTAACACAACAAATTTATCTATTTGGTATGTAAACCTATTTGTTCCAAAAAAAAATGTATATAGTTTCATTTTTTTTTATCCAAAACAGATTTATCTACCAAATAGATAAATCGGTTGCGTTAATTTTAGACAACAAATTTATCTATTAAAGTAGGTAAATCCGTTTTGGATAAAATTGTGGGGTAAAATTGGAAGAAAATTTTTAGCTTGGAGTATAGTGAATGATGGTGGGGTTGAAGAAAAAACACCCTCTTTAAGGGCGAAGCCCAACCAACAAGTATCAAATACTACATAATATCGGCCCAACCCGGCCCACAACGGATAACAACAAAGAGAAATAGAAACCGGAGCAACCGGCCCACAAACATAAAGACGCAATAAGAGCTAGACAACAACCATACAACAACTTGCGTGGAAAAGGAAAGAGTCACAAAGCGATAAACAACCATAGGCACCGATACTGGTTTGGCAGCAGTGAAGCCAGTATCTGATAAAAGCTGCCGAGTGTATTTTTGTTGACACAAGTGGGTACCCTTTGGTGAGCTTGCAATCTCTAAGCCTAAGAAGTATCTAAGATCACCAAGAATTTTCAATTTAAAGTGTTGTTGCGGCATAGCTTTGGTGGAAGACACAAGAGCATCATTAGGACTAGCCACAATGATGTCATCTACATATACAAGTAGTGCAACAAAGGTAGATCCAGAACCTAGTAAACAAGGAAGTGTAAGCAATGCTTTGATGAAAACTATGTTGCTGAATTGTAGAGGAGAATTTATCATACCATTGCCGTGAAGCTTGCCTTAGTCCATAAAGAGACTTGTTTAATTTTCACACCACAGTTTTGTCTTGACATGGATACCCCAATAGGAGTTTCATGTACACTTCCTCATGGAGATCCCCATTGAGGAAGGCATTGTTGATGTCGAGTTGCAAAAGCTTCCACTGCTTCTGAGCTGCAATAGTGAGTAAGACTCTGACAGTAGTGAGCTTGGCAACTGGTGAGAAGGTCTCCACAAAATCAATGCCGGCTTGTTGAGAGAAACCACGAGCAACAAGCCTAGTTTTGTGACGATCTACACTACCATCAGCACCATATTTGACCTTATACAACCATCTGCAACTGATTGGTTGCTTGCCGGGGGAAGAGGAACCACTGTCCAGGTGTTGTTGAGCTCAAGAGCTGTGATTTCTTCAGCCATAGCCAAGCGCCATTCTTCATATTTAACAGCTTGGTGAAAAAATTCTGGTTCAAACACAGATAATATTTGACAAATGAAGTCCATGTACTTAGGAGTGAGTCTGTCACAAGTGGTTTGAAGTTGTATTGGATGGCCAGTGGCACTAGTACTACTATTACTAATTTCACCATCAACTCCTCTAACATCCTCATCCTAATGCTCCATATGCTTTTCCAGTTCCACCACTCACATTTGGACTCATGCCTACAGAAGTCTCATCAGACTGACAACCACTCAATAGAATCCCTTCAAGCTGGCTTCTGAGCCAAAGATTTCTAGTAGATGTGTTCCAAAGTATGTGGTGTTTATGTTTGTAAATGAAGAGAAGTGTTGGAGAACTGAATTCAAGGGAATAGTCTTTGGAGTGTAACCGAGTTTTAGTGTGGCATTTTAGTTATCTAATGAGGATGGTCCAATTTGTTGTTTCTCTTTGTCAATGAGGCCACCACTGTGGCATGAGTCTAAGAGAATTGTTAGGCTTGCTCCCTTTGGTAGTCGGTTCACTAGTTGCCTGAAGTCCAAATCTGTAAAACATGTATCATAATAGATATTAAAGCATCAATTTGTACAATGTTCCCAACGGTAAGAAGGTACCCTTAATTGCGTATAAATTGATGCATATAAAACATGAAGAATCAAAGCTAACTAGCTGTTGAATACAGTGGCATTCTGAAAAAAGTTAATTGCACAAGATGTTGCTAGAAGAACAAAGCTAAAGGACTTATGAAGCATAAAACTAGATATATGTTTTCCAATAATTCAATTGTTGATGCTACACTAGACTTGTGTATTCTTTACAACTTTGAACTGTACTCAAACTAGAAGCTTCTTCTACATTTAATTTTGTTGGATTAAGAAAAAGTTTAATTCATCAAAGCAGTTAATTAAGATGAGTTGTTGTTTGTAACGATGTGAATGCATGATGTATATACTTTGTATTATCCATGAATTGATAATAGAATGAAGCTGTAACTGATGGCTTGAAATTGTTGCAGTGAGATTGAGGCCAAAAACAATACATGTACGTTTAACTACATTAGCTAATCTAAGCACTTCTAAAACTTAGCCTGAGAAATCATATCTAAACCTTATCTAACAAATCATATGCACAGATTAAAATTCCGGATAGACAGATTATTGTCATTTAATAGTTAGCAAATCCATCATGATAGGGGAGTTCTTCACCTATGTTGGACTACCAACATAAATCATTACAGTTCAAAACCTGAATAATTTTTCTTCCAAATTTCAATCATTCAAGCCACGTGTCTATTACAAACAGGAATTCAACTCAGGTCAAACCCACAATCCGGGAGAACCCCACCCCACCTGTTTTTCAAGCCTTTCATCTTACAAGAGCACTCTAAAATGTACCCAATATACACAGCTTCAAAATCTGCCCAAAACTCAAACCAAAACTGAGAACTGCATATATTCCTTCACAAACCTAGAACAGAAAATCCAGAAACAGAATATACAAGTACCTTGGTGGCAAAATCAGAGATAAGGCTTGAAGAACAATAACACTCCTGAAATTAGTGAACCAGCAAGATGAGAACCACTTGAGCTTAGTGAACCACTTCTAAAATTTAGAACAAGAACACATTAGACGGAGAGATTCACGAACCAGAGAGATGAGATCGGTGATTGAACGACCAGAATGCAAGATCGAAGAACGAGATCGCAAGAGCGAACACGGTAGCACACTAAATTTACAAAAACTTCAAGAACCAGAGAGATGAGATTCAAGCCTTTATAGGGTTCAAGATCACAATTTAGACGTCGGGTACAAACGTAATTTACAAAAAAACTAAGGACAAATTGGTAAATTGCCCGATTAAACCTCCAAAAGTAACCCCCCTCCCAGTAATGGGGAATACAGAAATCGTTTCAGAGGATTTACAGAACACCCCAAACACTTCCTCTTTTTTAATTACTCCCAAACAACCCCCCACCCAAACAGTCCCTAAGAAATGAATCTCAAACCATGGAAGTTGCTCTAAAATATTTCTATACTTACTGCTGTTGAAAAGACAAGACCAACACATCGTTTACTCTTGAATTCAATATTATACAGCAGCTTACTTGAATTCACAAAAGGCTGACTTGTTTTCTTTACAATTATAAAAACATGACAGTAGTTGGTGACCAAAATGCAAAGCAAACATCAAACTACTAACACATGACATGAGTAAACAATTTGGCAGCAGGCCATGTGAAACTTACTAAGCTGCAAAAATAGGCTAATCTGATAGAACCTTTAATCTGCCACCATTTCTTGAAGTAAACTAAGTAGTACTTACATTAGCAGGTGTAGTAGGTGGTAGATTCTGATAGAACCTTTAACCTGCCACCAAATAGCAACTAGTAGACTCTGTTATGATGCATGTGAGACCACGACTAGTAGGCTTAGAAATCTTGCTTTCATTGCAAGCCTCTGTCACGAAATTCAACTGGGGGATAGGTAAAATAAACAATAAAAAAATTGAACCACTGCCAAGATAACAGGTTAACATTATAAAGATAGAAACAAAAAAAACTAGTTGAAAAATCTAAAGACATAACTAAACCCATCCATGTAACTTATGTGTGATTACTAATTAAAATATTGAGGCATTATAAGGCAACACACAAAGGCAAAGGAAATTCACTGCACTCTCAGCTAAAATAGCAATTGTATTCAGAATACAGATAATGTCATCAGTCTATTTATTCACTCTGCTTAAATCAGGTAGATTAGCAGAATCAGTTGGAACTTCATAAAAGAAGAGTAAGACTGTTTGCATCCAGGTGAATGAAGACTCTAACAGGAGTTCACACTTTTTATCAGTGACGTCCCTTGATAAGGTAGTTATATGTTAATAAAAGAAGACTAATTAACAGTCCAAGGGTTTCAATTATCAATTGATTTCCAGAACCTAATATGACATAAAAATCACAGCTATCAATTTGTCATTTACTCACAACTATCCTGCCTGCAAAGGTCAAAAACCAGAAAGGAAAATCAAGGTTTATACAAATAACTATTGCATCTCCATGGACTTTAAGAAATACAGTAGAAAGAAAAGAAGGTGGAAAACAAAGAATGATCATTATGTTGAGAAGGTCCCTCACCCATGTTGAGCCAATTGGTGCCGCTCGATGTATTAAAAAAACATGATGTTGATTCTGTAATTTCTGGTACACAAGTTGAATTCCACCATCTATCCATGAATTTGATAATAGGAAGTTGGTTCCACAAATGATTCTGTTAGACCTATGTAACTACCTAGCTCTATAAATACTGTAAGGCTAACTGTGAGATCAATGAGAAATCATAATCAGTTTCAGAATGCAGATTTGGGCTTCCTTTTAAAAAAACTTTAGGTACCAAATGATACATGATGGTTCTGCCTGATATTGAAAATCCATCTTATCCAACAAATAGTGCTATTGCTATTGCTATATCCAACAAATAAAGCTTGTGTTCTCGCATGTGTTTGCATAATATTCAAGTTGTGTTTGCAAATTGTGTTCTCAATACTTCATTTAGTTTGTCTAAGTATATGAATACATTTCATAATATTTTCCAAAACTTTGATTATGAAAAACTCCTTGAGGAATTTTTCGCCCCTTTGCAGAAAGAATATCGATGCACATTCAACTTTCTAAAGTTCCCATTTCATTAGAAAACAAAATATTCTGACAGCATTCATGTTAGGTACAGAAAAATGCTCAACTCTATTTTTACGAAGGACTCTAACAATTATCCGATACAACATGATTATAATATCTCAATGACACCAACATCATCTTGCATGCTAACTAAAAAAGAGGCATCGATCTACATACAACAAAACACTAAAAAAAAGTAAATAAAATCATTTCCTAATATTCAGTAGTGGATTTGGAACCAAACTAAAAATAGTGGTGATCAAGATTTTAGAAAAAGGACCACTAATACGAATTGTGATAATAAGGTTTCTGGTCTCGCTGGGACACGATTGAAATACCATCATTGCAGTCACGACCGCAACTTAAACACCCATTCCCCTATGAAGTGAAACAAGACTTTCCATGTATCTAACAGCTCCTAATTTTTCATGATTTTCGCAAACCAAAAGATCTCTGCTATGTTCTTCACAGTCCAGTCCAAACAACACCAATTTTTGGTTAGTGCCTTTCCAGAGAGATTGATTGCTCCCATAATACCCAACAAGCCGCTTGTAAATAACCGGTGTGGGACCAACACTATATCGCTTGATCCAAGACCCTTCATCCCAATAATCTTTCAGCATCCACACGTCAAAGCAAAACCATTCCTCTGTTCCTTGATTCACAAAGTAGTAATCTAAAACTCCAATGCTAGTTGATTCACAGCAGGGTACAAGTTTTTTAATATACCTACGTTTAAACAAATGAGTAGTTTGAGGAACTTTTATCTTACGGAACATTTCATTAACCATGTCAAAGGACAAAACAACGTTCTCCGTCTCATCATTATCATCATCAGACTTATAAAGACTACCAAACCAGTGACAACAATTGTTGACATAAGTGAAAATTTGAGTTTTATCACCAGTTACAAAGGGAAATGGGATAGCATCAGCACCAAGGTTTCTCCAAGAGTTGGAATTAAGGCTGTATAACTCAACTGCCCAATCTCCCTCTATCAGTTCAAGTGTTTCTTGCCGATAAAGTTGCTTGAGGACCACAACTTTATAGTCATTGGTTTTGGGATCAAAGCCAAACCTGTAAGGATACTGGGTGAAAGTACAAGTGCCGTGGGGTGCAGTGAAATGGGATTCGGGTAAAGTCCTAAACTGACTCAAAGAAGGGTTCATAATGACATTTGGTTGGCCTCTTAAAAAGTAGATGCCATTGCATGGACCCATTATATCTATCCAGAATCTGAAAGGATACCAGAAATTAGATGAAACCATGTCATGAATGTACTGATAGGGATGATTGATAACACGGGAGGAAACAAGTCCTTTAGGTTCATTGGGATTCCAAGATACAATGGAAATCTCAGTTTCTCTGGAAGCTAAAAAGATGTTGGGTGTGCGAATAACCAAGAGTTGCTCTTCTTGGCTATTGAAGAAAAGATAGTAGTTTTCAATAAATTGGGGATCAGTAATGATATCAAACCATAACTTACAAACACGCTTGCATTGCATCAAATGCTTCGCCGGCAAACGTGAGAGCACATTTAACACCAATTCTCGTGGTAAACTCTCCATCTCTTGAATCACTCGCTTCTTTCCTTTCTCTCTGAAATTGAATCAGCATAAGTTCAATTTTAAGAAAATAATAATAAAATTGAAAAACGAATAATCGCGATTGTTGCTTTTTACCTGTCTTTCAGAAAATCGCATGCAGCGATAGAAACTAGGGTTCATCAAGTAGTGAACAATGTAATCCCTCCATCTAGTATCTTCAACGGTTTAGATTAAGAGCAGAAGTATGGAGCGGCGGGGTGGAGATGATGGTAGCGCTACGCGAAGACTGTCAGTTCGGGTGAGTGAAAATGAGAGGAATTCTCGTACCAATTCTTGTCTTGTTATAAACGAAATCTTTTTTTTTTGTCAAAAAATTAACTCCCTTAAAATAATTAATAACCGTTTTATCCACAAAAAATAATCTGTAACGTGTATTGCATAAATTTTTTATATTTTATAATCTCAAAAAAAAAAAATTATAGGTGTTTGTAGTTGGGTTGGGTTGAATTTGACCAAATTCGATACCCGAACCAATTAAGGGTATTTTTTGGACCTCACTATAATATCAAATACCCTACAACTCCCTTGGAAAGACCAGATTACCCTTAAATTTTTATCAAAATAGATTTATCTTTCAAATAGATAAATTTGTTGTGAAAAATTAGACAATAAATTTATCTATTTGGTAGATAAATCCATTGTGAAATTAACACAACAGATTTACCTACCAAATAGATAAATCTGTTTGCTAAAATTAACACAACAGATTAATCTATTTTTTGGGTAAATCCGTTTGGTAAAAAAAATTAAAACTGAAGTATATAATGCCCAACGAAATTACATTGAAATATGAAACGGAAGTATATGTTTATACGTTTTGATGAAAACTTAACAACAGAAGTATCAAAGATGAACATAGTTTCGTTTTTAATTTTTTTTATCCAAAACGGGTTTATCTACTAAATAGACAAATCTGTTGTGTCAATTTTAGACAATAGATTTATCTATTTAATAGGTAAATCCATTTTGGAAAAATTTGAAGGGTAAAATTGGAAAAAAAAATGTTGGGTGGGGTAATTGGTATCATAGTGGGGGTCCGAAAAAAATACCCACCGATCACTTGTGTTTGCTTTGGGTTAAGTGTCCAGCCCATATTTTTAACACTAAAAACCGAACCAAACCAACCCGATAACTAATGGGTTGGGTTGGGTTCGCGGGTGACGTAGAAAATTGACTTTTAAATTATAGAGAAAAAATTAATTCAATCAACACATTTATGGTACTTGATCTATGATAGACCTTCTGATGGAGTGAGCTGATGAAGCGCCTAGGATGGTTGAACGCCTTCAGCATCTCGCCTGGGTGAGGTACGTGCAATTACACTCTGACACCTAAGTCAGTGGGGTGAGCAAAGAGCAGGAACTGTAAAATGGGTGAGAATTAATTACCGTGTCAGTGTCAGACGTCAGGGGGGAAATATTGTTCACCGGGTGGTCAGAGACCGTTTGATCTTGTACGGAGCAATCTCCTCCGTTGATGAGGTGGGGCAGTGCGTTTGATCATCCAGAGTGGTATGGGCCAAGATTTGCTCACCTTGCGGGGTGGGCCTGTCTTCAGGTCCAGTCCAGCAAATACTTAAGTTACGGAAAAAATATTCCAAAACACATTGCTCATGCATAAAAATTTGTCCACAATTTGACTCAACCACCAAATGCATATTAGCTAAAACAACAATAGAGGGGTTATGTCTCAATTTGAATGAAGAAGATCTTTCAAATTTATTTAGTTTTGGTTTTTACAAACTAAAATAAAAAGAATAAATTTATGTGTGTTAAGCGCATTTTTAAAAAGACTAATTATATATATATATAACACATCAACGGGATGGGTCCATGGGTTCGCGGGTTCAAAATGTCAATTCCACTACCTAAACAAAACACCTTTGGATGTGAATGGGTTGGTTCAGGTTGGACCCGAACTTGATTGGGTTAGGTTCAAATGTGGATTGGGTTGGTTTTGATAAGCAGGTTCGCGGATTGACTCGTACCCATGAACACAATTTCGGTCCCCTATTTTCACAAACTCACAATATTTGTCCCCAAATTATTTTTTCCACGAGTTTAGTCCCGCTATTTTCTCAATTTGTAAAATTATAGTCTCCTTTAATATTTTGGTCAACCTGTTGCTGAGTTGTCACCCACTTATCCTACGTGGTGTGACACACAGACATGCCAATTTGTAAAATTATAGTCTCCTTTTTTTTGTCAAAAAAACATTAAATCCCTTACATTAATTAATAACCATTTTATCGTGAAAAAAAAATATCTGTAACGTGTAATGCATAGAATTTTTTATTTTATATTTTATAGGGTGTTTGCGAGTTGGGTTGGGTTGAATTTGACCAAATTCGATACCCGAATCAATTAAGGTTATTTTTTTGGACCCCCACTATGATATAAAATACCCCCACAATTCTTGTGAAAAGACTGAATTACCAATGAATTTTTATCAAAACGGATTTATCTTTCAAATAGATAAATCCGTTGTGAAATATTAGACAACAGATTTATCTATTTGGTAGATAAATCCGTTGTGAAATTAACACAACAGATTTACCTACCAAATAGATAAATCTGTTGGCTAAAATTAACACAACAGATTTATCTATTTTTTTGGGTAAATCCATTTGGTCCGTTTGGTCCAAAAAAAAATTAAAACAAAAGTATATATTGCCCAACGGAATTACATTAAAATATGAAACGGAAGTATATGTTTTAACGTTTTGATGAAAACTTAACAACGAAAGTATCAAGGATGAACATAGTTCCGTTTTTAATTTTTTTATCCAAAACGGATTTATCTATTAAATAGATAAATAAATTTGTTGTGTTAATTTTAGACAACAAAATTATCTATTTAATAGGTAAATCCATTTTGGAAAAATTTGAAGGGTAAAATTGGAAGAAAAATGTTGGGTGGGGGTCAAAAAAAATACCCACCGATAAATTGTGTTTGCTTTAGGTTAAGTGTCCAGCCCGTATTTTTAACACTAAAAACTGAACCAAACCAACCCGATAACAATGGGTTGTGTTGGGTTCGAGGGTCACGTAGAAAAATGACTTTTAAATTCTAGAGAAAACAATTAATTCAATTAATGCATTTATGGTACTTAAGCTACGGAAAAAATATTCCAAAACACATCGTTCATGCTTAAAAATTTGTCCACAATTTGACTCAAGTCCACCACCAAATACATATTAGCTAAAACAACAATAGAGGGGTTAGGTCTCAATTTGAATGAAGAAGGCCTTTCGAATTATGTTTAGTTTTGGTTTTTACAATAATAAAAACTATAATTAAAATAAAAAGAATAATTATTTATGTGTGTTAAGCACATTTTTTAAAAAAGACAAATTATATATATATATATATATATATATATATATATATATATATGACACGTCAGCAGGATGGGTCCATGGGTTCGCGGATTCAAAATGTCAAATTCGCTACCCGAACCAAACACATTTGGATGTGAATGGGTTGGACCCGAACTTGATTGAATTGGGTTCAAATGTGGATTGAGTTGGTTTTGATAAGCGGGTTCGCGAATTGACCCGTGCCCGTGAACATGATTTTGGTCCATTATTTCCACAAACTCACGATTTTGGTCCCCAAATTATTTTTTCTACGAGTTTGGTCCCGTTATTTTCTCAATTTGTAAAATTATGGTCTCATTTAATTTGGTCAAACCTGTTGTTGAATTGTCACCCACTTATCCTACGTGGCGTGACACACAGACATGCCAAGGTGGAATTTATATTAAAATTTCTCATTTTTATTTTTATTTTAACAAATGTTTTTAATCTATTAACTTAATAAAAACTGCTTCAAAAAAAAACTTAATAAAAATAGAAATTAAAAAAAAACATCTTTTTGAACCCTAAACGAAGGAAACATTTCACTCTAGCATATTCGTTGTTTTAGATTAAATAAATAGAGAACGAAGCTAAAATCATATTAGTTGTTCTAGTTTAGAGTGATATGTTTCCTTCGTTTAGGGTTAAAAATATATTTTTTCTATTTTTACTAAACAAATAGATTAAAAACATTTGTTAAAATAAAAATATGAATTTTTAACTTAACATCCACTTTGGCATGCATGTGTGTCACGCTACGTAGGATAAGTGATTGACAACTCAGCACCAATTTTTACCAAATTAAAGGGGAACTATGATTTTACAAATTGAAAAATTTGCCGCACTAAATTCGTGAAAATTTTTTTGGAAGGCCAATATTATGAGTTGGTGAAAATAGGGGGATCAAAATTATAATTAAGTTTGTTAAATATTTAAACGGTTCCCGTTGACATTTCACACGTCGTAACTAGTAGTAATAGTTAATTGTAAAAAAAACTAGTAGCAATAGTTTGGTCAAATAAAACTAGTCCTTGAGTCTCATTTTATATGATGTTTTATATTATATGGTGCTTTTTGCATTTTTCACAATTTTTTTAAAAAAATAGTTAATTTTTTTATGGGAAGGAGAAGTTATGAGTTATTTTACAAAATTATCTCTCATTAATAGGGCGGCTAGTAGTGTATTCATGGGGTAATCCTAGCTACCCAACATATAATATATCTATTGAATAAATAGATATATTTTATATTTAGCTACTTCAAAAATATATTATTTGGTTACCCAATCAAGTTTATTTGTCTAAAGAGGTAAAAGATTAAGAAGTTCATTAGTTTACGTCCATCTATTATTCAAATGATCCTAGCTAAACAATCTATTATCCATATTATTGAAACATACCCACTTCATAATTCTATGGCAACTCAATTTTGATAAACTTCATGTACCAAACCAGCTACTTGGATTGAGTAAAGTATAAATTACGTATAAATTAAGTAAAAAGAAACTTTCCAAAACACCGAGTACAAAGAAAAACATATGTTCAAATCACAATATGTAGTTAAACACCACCATCCTCACATCTACAACCCCTAAAAAATGTAGAGAAAAATTAAGACAAATGAGTACTTGAACACCTGATATTTTTCTTCTACGAAACTCCTAAGGGCATGTATTGTAAAAGAGAAAGAGGGAAGAAAGAGGAATGGAAGAGAGAAAGAGAGAAAAGAGAGTGACTTCTTATTGTTTGGTTTAGGAGAAATATGATAGAGAGAAATAGATTAGATTAGTTTAATTTAGTACTTTCTCTCTATCATGTTTCCTCCTAAACCAAATAATATGAAGTCTTTCATCTCACTTTCCTCTTTCTATTCTACCAAACACACCATAAGTGATTATTTCTCACAATGTTTCCATATTGGCGTGAGTACTAAAGAGAATCACATAGTAACAGAATCAGTAGAATGCCATGACCAATGACTTGCTCACAATGTTGCCATATTAGCAACTATCAAACCACATAAATCGGATATCGACGTTTTGGGTGCATAAAAGTCAGATTACAGTGGTTTGTTTGTCTGCTATTGTATGCCTCTACCAATAACATTCTATATACCAAGTTTCTATAGAATGTTATTGGTAGAGGCATACTATAGAAGACAAACAAACATTACAATTAAAACTTAGCAATGTTAGCACACTACAAGAAATTTGTGATTTACCGGCGGCCGGAATCCGCCGGTAATAACAAAAAGCCGCAGGAAAAATGTCATTACCGGCGGATTTTTTCCATAAAAACGTGACGTAATGTTTATCGTGCGCTTTTTCCGCCGTAATTTCGGCGGATTTTTCCGCCGGAAACATCCGCGTAATTACCGCGTGAAAAGCCGCCATATAAGACACAAATTCCGCCCGTAAATTTTAAAAAAAAAAAAATCCGCGGTAATTTGAAAAAGCCGCTGTAATGACACAAATTCGCCGGAAATTTTAAAAAAAAAAAAAAAAAAAAAAAAAAAAAGCGCGGTAATGTAAAAAGCCGCGGTAATTTAAAAAATCCGCGGTAATTTGAAAAAAAAAGCGCGGTAATGACACAAATTCGCGGAAATTTAAAAAAAAAAAAAAAAAAAAAAAAAAAAAAAAGCCGCCGGTAATGTAAAAAAGCCGCCGGTAATTTAAAAAATCCGCCGGTAATTTGAAAAAAGCCGCCGGTAATGACACAAATTCCGCCGGAAATTTTAAAAAAAAAAAAAAAAAAAAAAGCCGCCGGTAATGTAAAAAAGCCGCCGGTAATTTGTTTTATTTTTTTAAAAAAAAATTGTTTTTAATTTTTAATTTTTTTACGTATGGTAATTTATTTTATTTATTTAAAAAAATCGTTTTAGAATTTTTAATTTTTTTTAATATTTTTAAAAATGAAAAATCATTTTAAATTATTTTATTAATTTTTATTTCAACGAAAAAACTATTTTCGAATTAGTTTTTAATTTTTTAAAATTATTTGAATTATTTATTTATTAAGAAGTAAGTAAAAAATTTA
Organism: Oxytropis ochrocephala; assembly: GCA_020916435.1. Lineage (NCBI taxonomy): Eukaryota > Viridiplantae > Streptophyta > Magnoliopsida > Fabales > Fabaceae > Oxytropis > Oxytropis ochrocephala. The sequence goes on from CM037091.1 coordinate 81,379,134, forward strand.
GTAGAATATGAATGAATAAAAATGAAGAAGAGTATGAGAAGTAAGAATATAGGAGAGAATGAGAATGAAGATTAAGAAGTGTAGAAGAAATATGAATGAATGAGAAGGAAGAAGAAAGAGGAAATGTAGAAGAAAGATATTTAGGAGAGAATGAGAATGAAGATTAAGAAGTGTAGAAGAAGTAAGAATATAGGAGAGAATGAGAATGAAGAAGAGTATGAGAAAGAAGAAGAGTATGAGAAGTAAGAATATAGGAGAGAATGAGAATGAATATTAAGAAGTGTAGAAGAAATATGAATGAAAAAGAGAAGGAAGAAGAAAGAGGAAATGTAGAAGAGAATGAGAAGGAAAGAAATGAGAAGAGTGTAGGAGAAAATTTTATTTATAGACATTTTGAAAGCAGATTCGTGGATTTTTGAACATTACTGGCGGATTTTTAAAAAATTTTTTTTTTTTTTTTTTTTTTTTTTAAGGTAGGTAGTTTCTGGCGGATTTTTGAACATTACTGGCATGATTTTAAAAAAAAAAAAAAAATTTTTTTTTTTTTTTTTAAAAAATCCGCCAGAATGTTCAAAAATCGCGTAATGTCAAAAATCCGCCCGAAATTACCTGGCGGATTTTTGAACATTATTCTGGCGATTTTAAAAAAAAAAAAATTTTTTTTTTTTTTTTCAAAATCCGCGGTAATGTTTAAAAATCCACGAAATATTACCGTGGAAAAAATCCACGGAAACACTCCTTTTTCGCCGGAAATTTCTGGCGGAAAAATCGGCGATGGAATGCACCAAATCCGCGGAAATTTCGGTGGAAAAAATCACGGAAAAATCCATGCGGTATTACGTGAATTTCTTGTAGTGGCAATGACTACCAGACATCAATATTTCTGGCAGTCAATAGATTGCTACGTGAAAAAGCCCAGACATGCATGTTTTTGTGCTTTAAGAAAACATAAGATAGATAACATATAACATATGTTCCCAACACTCTAACAATGAGGATATGCATTCCGTCACCAAGAGTAGGAGAAAATATTTCTCTCTATTAGTGAGGGATTTCTAGTGATTTTTTTTTTTGGATTAATCCTTATCTAGTGAGTTATTTTTTTAGATTTTTTACATTCACTATTTTAAAACATGCTACAAAATCTTTTAAAATAAATATTAGAATTTTTTTAAAAACACACACATACATATTTCATATAACTAACAAAGTTTATAAACATAATCCATATAAACTATGAGTAATGTAAATTCATTAAAAGAGACAACAAAGATTTGCATCTAGTTCATCATAATACACATCATCATTTTGTTGATCATCCTCATTTGTTGGTGGAGGCGGAGGCAGAGGCAAAGGCGGATGACACAAAGAAAAAGTGTCCATAAGTTGACACATATGCTTCCATGTTGCAAGGAAGAGCTTCACTACATTTGATTTCTTTAGCAACTTCTAATAATTGAAGATCCATCCAAAAGACAAACATTGTGATTAGCCGCTTGGAACAATACATATTGTTCCGACCTGGGCCAAAAGTCCCTTGAGAAACTAGGCCAGGCCCCATCCAGCTTCATAAAGCAACTCTGCTCGTCGAATAATGATCTCTAAGAGTTTTTTTTCTCCCCGAGAGCTCTGTTCTCTCTCCCTGAGAGTGTTGTTCCCTAGTGAACTAGGGTTTTGTTGAGTTCCCTAGCGGCGCTCTTCCTTTAGCTTCCAGCATGTGTTCCGCTTCCCTTGTGGCCAACTCCTCCATCCGCCCTCTCATCGCCTGCCTCCCCTTCGCTTCGCCTTGTCTCCGATCTCCACCCTCATGGCCACCACCCCAACCACCAGATTCGTCTCGTTCCGCTACTTTGAACTTCGGTGTTGTCCTACCCCCTCCCCCCAAACCTCCAGATCCATCTGACCCTCCCAACCATCTTCACTAAAACTTCTTTCTAGTTCTCTACTCTACCCTAAGATAATCAGTTACCCACTGTTACAAAAGTTCTTAACATTGATTTCATTCCTTCACTGTTTGCTCACTTTAGTCAGAGGTGTAGTTTCATCCAACTCCCTTTCAGTTTCCACCGTATCTACTTCTGGCCTTCAGATTCTGATCTCTAGATCCTGGGGCCAGTTGGCCTTCAAATACGGGGAAAGTCTGGACTTTCCGTCTCCCCCCTACACCAAATTCGTGGATCTTTTGCATCTCCTCTGTGGTGCCTCTGTTCTTGCTCAGTGGTGGAGACTGACCGTTGTTTTGGCTTGGGCAACTTCTGGCTCATGTTTGTGCGATGGATCCGGTGATGATACTTGTTATGACGGTGATTGCTGGTTGTCTTAGGGTGCTCTATGTTATGTTGTGTTTTTATTTTAGTCTTTGATTATGTGTTTTAATTAAGTTAGTTTAATAGGACTTAGTTTGTCTCAGGTGCTACTCATATGCTTAATTGTTATCTTTAGAGTTCAGCTATACCTGATGTAATCGTCCCGTAGAGTGCTTCTTGTGTAAGCTTGTTGTTTACTGATAACTCATATTTATATGAGTTATTTATACTAATTCAAAGAATAAATCATGCAAGTTCTCTAGCAATACAAGGTTAATTTAATTAGTTTTATGTTAGTTTCTTATTTCTTAGTTAGTTAGAGGTTAAATTGATAAATCTGTGCATTTTGGCACCAAGTGGTGCCTTTGAGAGCATTTTGATGTTTCTTGTGCTTGTGCAGTAAAAGTGTTGAACGTGACCACGTCCCTCACCACGTCTATAGAAGAGCAGCAGAGCAAGGGTGAAAGATCTCAAATTTGGCGCGCTAATGATGGTCAAAGATATAAAAAGTCAGAAGATCTTCTATTTCCCCATGAGGTGACAAAGTATGACGACCTTTGCATCGCATGCGGTGTTAGTCAGAAGAGGAAACAGACTTGGTAGGTGGGCAAGTGACATTAGCAACACGTGAGCAAGGAGGCTATTTAATGAGGACTCAACTCTCTCTCAAGGCACGCAGACACACTCATATACTCACTCTCCCACTTCACTTCAGTTCATCCACCTTCATCAATCTCAGAGAAAGTGTTGTAAAGAAGTTCTGGAAACAGACTTCTGCATTTTGCTTTTCTGAACTTTTATTTTATTTTCTGCGTAACTCACTACTGTGAGGCTCAGACGTTGTAACGTCTCTACAGCGTACATGCTGAAGAGTTACTTAGGTGTATCTTTTGCACTTAGTTTCTTTTCTTTTATGTATGGTATTTGGATTTCAATTCCTTATCATTCTGTAAAGATGCTCAGCATGAGCTAAACACTTTGTAGTTGGGTTGTTGTTTTGTTTGTAATGAATTTCTAGTCTAAATCCTATAAAGTATTGACGTTTCAATGTTTTAAATGTTTGCATGATAATATTTCCAAACTTGTTTTGAGGTTGGCCTCTTAAAATAAGTAGATTCATAGGTACAGATATGGTCTATGAAAAGAACTCAAAGATTTATATGAATGAAAAGGTGTACTAAAGACATTTATGCATTTTTATCTAAGTCTAGACATAGAATGGATAATAGTTCATAGAACATTGCTGTGGGTACTTAAAATACAGGAGTGGGCCTATTTAGAACCTAGACATAGGACCTCTTATACTTGAAACTCGACGTTTTGTGGTGAAAAACACGGCTCTTTTTACAGTGAGCGTTCGGGCGACGCCGTAACGCCTATCTGAATAGCATTTGTACGTAATAACGTGTAAACGTTATAATGTCTGACTAGAAAGGATTTACTTGCATACAACAATCCAACTCATCTCTCATCCATATTCACAACCAACATTTGTTTACTTGCTTTATTTATATTCCTAGCATTAAAAACAATTCTTATTGCCGATTTGTTACTTGAATCTCTTGTGTTTTGAACTTGAACTTTCGAAAGTAAACCAATCCTCGTGGGAACGATCTCTTACTTAAAACCACTTTATTACTTGTACGACGTGTATACTTGCACTATATTTGCGAATACCACACGAGCGCAACAAGTTTTTGGCGCCGTTGCCGGGGATTGTAGTTAGCTTTTATTGTTCAAAAGAATTAGAACACAAGTTGAAAGAATTTTACTGTGTTGTTTGTTGTTTCTGTGTGTGGACAGGTAGACGTTACAGCGTATACTTAGTTCCAACTCAAGCTCTAGTTCGATTGAACCAGGGAGTGAATCTGCGCCTGAGTTTGATCCATAACCTAAAAGAACTTTCAGGGAACTTAGGAGACAACAAAGGTTAAGAAGGAGGCAACAACAATAGCAACATCAACGTCCAACCATGTCTGAACATAATACTGGAAGAAGCTCTAGAGGTGGACCTAACCGAAGAGGAGGTAGAGGACATGGTCGTGGACCACAAACTCATACAGAGACAATAGTTGTTGATGATGAACACTGGCAAAGGCAGCAACTCATCAATGCAGGACCACAAGATATGGTCAATGACAGGGACAGGCCTATGCGTGACTTTGCCGTGCTTAATCCTGCTCATCTACAAACAGGCATTGCAAGACCAACCCTTCATACTGGTCACTTTGAATTCAAGCCAATGATGTTCCAAATGCTGCAAACTGCAGGGCAATTTGGAGGATACCCTCAAGAAGATCCATACACACACCTAAGGCAATTTTTGGATGTGTGCAGCAACTTTATCATCCCTGGAGTTTCAGAGGATGCTTTCAGACTAAAGCTCTTCCCATACTCTCTTAAGGATAAGGCCAAAAGTTGGTTGAACTCCTTGGAGCCAAACTCAATTCACACATGGGATGAGTTAGCAGAGAAGTTCCTTGCAAAATACTTCCCTCCCAACAAAAATGCTAAGTTGAGAAATGATATCACTTCCTTCAAACAAAGGGAAGGGGAATCATTATTTGAGGCTTGGGAGAGGTGGAAGGAATTACTAAGAATGTGCCCACACCATGGCATTCCTGTGGTGATCCAAATGGAGACTTTCTATAATGGTCTAGATCAGCCTACTAGGTTGATACTTGATGCTTAATCAGGTGGTGTCATTCTAAACATGTCTTTCTCTGAGGCATGCAAGCTTATTGATGACATAGCCACCCATAACTCTCATTGGCCATCTGATAGATTTACCCCTGGAAAGAAGGCTGGTGTCCATGAAATAAGTGAAAATGGCGCTCTTTTCGCTCAAGTGGCTACCCTGACCAACATGATCAAAACTTTGAGCACACCAAACGTGGCCACGTCTGAAAAGCAGACTGCAGCAGCAGTGGAACCTACACAGTCTGGGGGAGTAGTGTGTGTTTATTGTGAAGAAGGGCATGTGTATGAAGAGTGTCCCTATAACCCTCAGTCTGTAAACTTTGTATCTCAGAACAAAGGAAACAGTCCCTATTCCAACTCTTACAATTCAAATTGGAGGAATCATCCAAATTTTAGTTGGAGAAATAACAATGCTCTGAATGCCAACAATACTGCTCCTGCAATACCTCCAGGATTTCCCCCTCAACAACAACAACAGAGGCAGTATGTGCAGAATAACAACAATAGCAACTTGGAGGCCATGATGAAAAGCTTAATAAGTGATTGTAAGACAACTCTGCAAACTCATGAGTCTTCAATCAAAACTCTGGAAAACCAAATTGGGCAGATAGCTTCAGCTCTCACTCAAAGACAGAATGGATCTCTCCCTTCTACCACTGAAGCACCATCATCATCATCATCTAACCCTAATGGTAATAATGGGGCGAATGGACAGGTAAATGCAATTTCCTTAAGGAGTGGTACTGAATATCCTGAGCCAACTATGCCTGTGGAGGAAGAAGTACCAGAAAAAGAGAAAGAGGTGCCAGAGAAAGAGAAAAGGAAAGGAAAGGAAGCAAGCACAAGTGGTGAAAAAGATACTCCAGACATTGTAATGTCTAAGCCAGACGTTACCACGTCTAATTTTGAACCAGGAATCAAGACTGTACCCAAGCTTGTACCTGAGTATCCTCCTCCATCATACCCTCAAAGGTTAAAGAAAGCTCATGAAGACAAGCAATTCAGCAAGTTCATGGAGATGTTAAAGCAGCTACACATCAACCTTCCTTTGGTTGAAGCTTTACAACAGATGCCAAATTATGCTAAGTTCCTGAAAGACATCATCACCAAAAGGAGAAGGCTAGGGGAGTTTGAAACTGTTGCTTTAACTGAGGAATGTAGTTTAATTATGCAGAATAAGCTTCCTAGAAAACTCAAGGATTCTGGCAGTTTTACTATACCATGCTCCATTGGAGATTTTTACAATGGAAAAACTTTGTGTGACTTGGGAGCAAGTATCAACTTGATGCCCAAGTCCATTTATGATAAACTTGGTATAGGAACTGCCAGACCGACTTCTCTAAGTCTAACTTTAGCTGATAAAAGTAGAGTTTATCCTGAGGGCATATTAGAAGATGTTTTGATTAAAGTTGACAAGTTTGTGTTTCCAGTGGATTTTGTTATTTTAGATTTTGATGCAGATAAAGAAGTTCCTATCATTGCAGGAGAGACCATTCCTAGCTCTTTGGAAGGACAATTATTGATGTGCAGAAAGGAGAATTAATCATGAGAGTCAATGACCAAGAAGTCAAGTTCAACGTCCTCAATGCACTCAAATATCCAGATCCAAACACAGAGGAGTGTTCTTATTTGGTTGCCATTGATCATATGGTTCAAAAACAATTCAACAAAGATAATGATCATTTGGAAAAGATTCTGGGCAGAGATGAAATGCAAGAGTTCTTAGCAGAAGAAGTTGCTCCTCTAGACGTTGTAACGTCTATCACAGACGTTGCCACGTCTGAACCTCCTAAAACAAAAGCCTGGACAAAGAGGTATGAATCATTGGGTCAAGAAGAATCCAATCTCAAGAAGAGCGTACCCTCAATAAAAGAACCACCTACCTTGGAACTAAAGGTGTTACCTGAGCATTTAAAGTATGTCTTTTTAGGGAAAATGATTCCTACACCTGTGATCATTTCTTCTAAGCTCTCACAAGAGCAAGAGAGTGATCTCATTACTACCCTGAAGAGACATAAGAGAGCAATTGGCTGGCAAATGGCCGACATCAAAGGTATCAGTCCCACAATCTGCATGCACAAAATTGTTTTAGAAGAGAATGCCAAGAATAGCATTGAAGGGCAGAGGAGATTGAACCCAATAATGAAAGAGGTGGTAAAGAAAAGATCATCAAGTGGTTAGACGCAGGAATCATCTACCCTATTAGTGATAGCTCATGGGTGAGCCCAGTGCAGTGTGTGCCAAAGAAGGGTGGAGTTATTGTGGTAACAAATGATAAGAATGAGCTAATTCCAACAAGGACAGTAACAGGCTGGAGGATATGCATGGATTACAGGAAGCTTAATAAAGCAACTAAGAAGGATCATTTCCCTTTTCCATTCATTGATCAGATGCTAGACAGGCTTGCAGGCGAGGATTTCTATTGTTTTCTTGATGGTTATTCAGGCTATAACCAGATAGCCATAGCTCATGAAGATCAAGAAAAGACAACATTCACTTGTCCCTATGGTACCTTTGCTTTCAGAAGGATGCCATTTGGTGCATGCAATGCTCTGCAACATTTCAAAGGTGCATGATGGCCTTATTTTCGATTTCATTGAAAATTCCATGGAAGTTTTTATGGGACGATTTTTGGTCTATGGAGATTCATATAAAGCATGCTGGATAATTTGGAAGGAGTTCGATAAGATGTGAAGAAACCAACCTAGTTCTTAAGCGGGAAAAATGCCACTTCATGGTGCAAGAAGGAATAGTGTTGTCAGCACAGAATCTCAAAGAAAGGATTAGAGGTGGATAGAGCAAAGATTGATGTAATTGACAAGCTACCTCCACCAACAACTATAAAAGGGTCGAAGTTTTTTAGGACACGCAGGGTTTTACAGAAGATTCATCAAGGACTTCTTAAAGATTTCAAAACCCCTGTGCCTGTTATTGCAACGTGACAACATCTTCAACTTTGATGAACAATGTCATGAAGCTTTCAATAAATCAAGATCGCCTTAGTATCGCTCCGATAATAGTCACTCTGCAGTTGGTCTAAGCCATTTGAGTTGATGTGTGATGCAAGTGATTATGCTGTAGGAGCTGTGTTGGGTGGGGCAAAGGTATAGTAAAATTTTTCATTCTATTTATTATGCCAGTAAAACCTTAGATGATGCCCAATTGAATTATACTGTGACTGAAAAAGAACTTTTGGCTGTTGTATTTGCTTTTGATAAGTTTAGATCTTACTTAGTAGGTGCAAAAGTTGTTGTTTACACTGATCATTCAGTCATTAAGTACTTAATTGCTAAAAAAGATGCAAAACCAAGGCTTATTAGATGGGTTCTCCTCCTCCAAGAATTTGACTTGGAAATACGTGATAAAAAGGGGGTGGAGAACCAAGTAGCTGATCATCTTTCTAGGCTTGAGAATGTTGATGCAGGTACAGGAGAAGAGGAGATAAGAGAAAAATTCCCTGATGAGAGACTATTGTCAGTAGCCAAAGTAGTTGAAGATGTGGCCACGTCTATGACATTTTCGTCAAACGTTATAACGTCTGATACTACTGCACCATGGTATGCTGACATAGTTAACTTTCTTGTTAGCAAGATTGTGCCTGTAGGCTTCAACTATCAACAGAAGAAGAGGTTCTTCCACACTATAAAGCAATACTTCTAGGATGAGCCCTACTTGTACAAATTGTGTCCAGATCAGTTACTAAGAAGGTGTCTTGCTGAAGAAGAGCAACTCCATGTGTTGCAACAATGTCACTCAGCACCTTATGGTGGACATTTTGGAGGTACCAGAACAGCTGCAAAGGTCCTACAATCAGACTACTATTGGCCAACACTCTTCAAGGATGCACATGAGCTAGTAAAGAACTGTGACAAGTGCCAAAGGACAGGAAATATATCAAGCAAGCAAGAAATGCCACTCACAAACATTCTGGAAGTTGAGTTGTTTGACGTATGGGGAATGGATTTCATGGGACCATTTCCTATGTCTCATGGAAATCTATATATTCTGGTAGCTGTGGATTATGTTTCAAAGTGGGTTGAAGCTGTGGCATTACCCAACAATGAAGCCAAATCAGTTAGCAAGTTCCTTAAAAAGAATATATTCACAAGGTTTGGTACTCCAAGAGCCATAATCAGTGATGAATGCTCTCATTTCTGCAACAAGCTAATTGAGAACCTGTTGGCTAAGTATGGAGTGAAACACAGAATTGCTACAGCTTATCACCCCCAAACCAGTGGCCAAGCAAAGATATCAAACAGATAAATCAAAAGGATACTGGAGAAGATGGTTGGTCCCAATAGAAAGGAATGGTCATTGCACTTAGATGATGCACTTTGGGCTTACAGAACAACATACAAAACACCATTGGGCATGTCTCCTTACAAGCTAGTCTATGGTAAGGCATGTCATCTACCAATTGAGCTCCAACATAAGGCCCATTGGGCATTGAAACAATTAAACTTGGATCATACCAAGGCTGGTGAAGCAAGGTTACTGCAATTAAATGAGCTAGAAGAGTTCAGACACCATGCCTATGAAAATTCAGCAATTTACAAGGAAAAGACCAAGAAATGACATGATCAAAGAATTCAAAGGAGGGAGCTGGTAGAAGGACAACAGATGTTGCTATTCAATTCAAGGCTGAAGTTGTTCCCAGGAAAGTTAAAATCAAGGTGGTCAGGTCCTTTCAAATTGGTGAAAATCTATCCTTATGGTGCTGTGGACTTATTTGATGAAAAGACCAACACCATGTTCAAAGTTAATGGCCAACGTGTGAAGCAATATCATGGAGAGCATGTAGAAAGGGACAAGACTCAATTGTCCTTCAACAACCTTTGAATTAAAAAGGGCAAAAGTCTGGCTGAAGACTCTTAAAGCAAGCGCTCTTGGGAGGCAACCCAATGATTTTTGATTAACCAACAATTTTTGTATCTTTTTAATTTTTGTTTTGTAGGTGTAAGGTTGAAGAAAGGAGAAAGCAAAGGTGGTAGACGTCGTAACATCTCAATATACACTAGACGTGGGCACGTCTGTTGGCTGGGTAAGGCTTAAAGCGGTAAAAGCAAATTTAAACTCAGTCAAGTGCGCAAGTGATGACGTGGCAGAAATGATTTCCCTCTGCAATACGAACGTGGTAACTGACCACGACGTCATCTCCCCTCCCTAACTTGTCTAATCAACAGTTACCTTTCTCCATTACTCCACTCCACCACTTCTCAACTCCCCATAACCACTTCCCCATAAAAATTGAGCCGGTTACCATTACCACCACCTGCAACCTTTCTCTAATCTCTCTCTCTCTCTCTCTCTCTCAAACCACAACCCTTCCCTTTCTTCCTCAGAAACCTAAAATTTCAAAAATCACCCATTCCCTTCCAAGAAATCCTTTGCTACCACCATGACAAAAATCAAACAATCACGCCAAATCCTCCGAAAGGGAAAAATGTTGACCTAAGCTCATCCTCGCTCCTATTCGAAACACCCAACCCATCAAAGAAGAAAGCCCCTGCTTCCAGAAAGGGGTTTCAGCCTTGAGAGCCCAAATCCTGATTTCCTTGCAACCGTCGCGGCGTTGGGTTGGCAAAAGTTCATTGTACACCGAAAATAGTACATTGCTACACTGGTTCACGATTTCTACAAAGGAATCGTTGAAAGACTGAAGGAGAGCCTTCAATCGTGTCGGGCGAGTGCGAGGAGAAGAAGTAAAGTTTGGTGTGAGTGATCAACGACTACTTTGGGCTAGGGTATTATGGAAAAGCTATGGAGACAAAGCGAGAAAGCTTATGGATTGAGTGAAATGGAAGCAATCAAAGAAAGAATTTGTGTAGAAGGTGCTGTGTGGGAGCGAAGTGGTGAGCATGGGAGTGAATTTAAAATTTTGAAGAGGTATTTGTGTGATGAAGCCAATACTTGGTTTCATTTCATAAGGCATTGCCTAATACCCACCTCCCACACCTCCTGGGTAGACAAGGAAAGGCTGATTGTGATTGATGCAATCATGTCAAACGATAAGATTTAAGTGGGTAAGCTGATCAACCGAGAGCTCAACAAGTGGAAGAATAGGAAAGATGGATACTTGTATTTCCCCTGCATGATTACTGATCTGTGCATGGAGGCTGGGGTAGCAATTGAAGCTTCAGAACTGAGGGATCAGCCTCAAGGCCCTTTCTCAACAAAGTTCAAGCCCAGGGTGAAAGCTGCAGGAACTTCAACTTCTGTAGATGCACAGACGTTGCAACGTCTGGTGGAGCAGCAGAACACCTTGGCAAAATTTGTCAACGATCAATTTGAATGGCAGAAGAAGGTATTTGTATTTGCCCAAATGTCAAAAGGCAAGTTGGTGATTGAGGAGTCTCTGCTGCCTGAATGGATGCAAGAAGAGAATGAAGATGATGTGCCCTTGTCAACAATCCAAAGAAAGGCAGTAAAGAAGGAGAGGGCCAAAAGAGCAAGAAGCCCACCAAAAAGGAAGAGTCCAGCAAAGAAGCAGAAAAAGGTAAGTAGCGAAGAAGAATTTAATTCCACTGACTTAGATGATATTAGTGATGTTGATGCAGATAGTCAAGGAAGGTTAGCATGGAGATAATCAGTGAGGAAGAGGAAGAGGAAAGTCCTGAGGAGAAAGGTAGTTCGAGTGAGAAGACTATTAGTGAATCCCCAACCAAGAAAAAGTCCAAAACAACTAGCCCTAGACCACCATCACCACAAGCCACACAACCACCACCCTCACCACAAGAACCATCCACCCATGACCAGAACACTCCCAAGACTCCACAATCCAAAGCCCAAGACCAACCAATCCCACAACCACCCCCACCCCAACCTGAACCTGAGAAACAATCATCACCCCAACAAATGCAGGAACCAGACGTGGCGACGTCTGAGGCGACCAACATAGGAAGCAACCCAGACTCACAACCCATTTCCCCACCCAAGAAATCAAGAGTGAAAAGTGTGCCCAAGCATAACCCTTTTGGAAGGAAGAAGAGGCAAGAGTTAGCTGCTGAAACAAAAGAAGGCCAAGTTAGTGAAGAACCAAAACAAGTTGAAGCCCCCACAACAAAAAGGCAAAAGCTTCCAGTGAAAAGAAAAGGTCAAAGTGCAACAGGGAAGCCGACCATCGCGCTACTAGTGCGACGCCGTTGTCGCTAGTGGTTCTGCAGAAGCCCTTCCTGCCATTGCTGAAGAAGGACCTACAGACGTCATAACGTCTGCTGAGAAAGAGGCCGCAGCTAAGCTTGCAGAATTGCAAGTGATGAAAGAACGTGAAACTGCCATGGAAAAGGTAAAAGAGCAGGCAATGGAGGAGGCTACTCAGAAGTTGGCAGAGCATCTCTTGAAGCAAGCACTGAGGAAAGTTCTTTGAGATTGGTGGATCATCAACAGACGTGGTAACGTCTAAAGAGCCAGAGGTGGAAAAAGCCCAGATGAACCCCAGTGAAGCAATGCATGTCAATCCTGCTGAATTAGCAATGAGAATGTGGGAGGAGGCCAAGAAAAAGATTGCTGAAGCTTCAAGTGCAGCTGGTGCAAGCGCGGGAGAGAAAGGGTCTGATGAAACAACAACAACAACCACCACAACAGAGGCAGGAGGAGAGAAAGTGAAGAAGGAAAAGAAAGACAAGAAGAAAGGAGCAGGCCAATCAGGAATTCCCACCAGACAGAGCGGAAGGCTCAGGTCTGGTGCTGCAAACAAGTAAGTCACCCCTTTAATTTTAACAGTAGTTTTAATTTTTAATTTTTAGCTTTCAGAATTTGTGTTTTTTTTTAATTTTTAGTTTTTATTGTTCTGTTTGATTGTTCCCCCCTTAAAAAAAACAAATTTTCACCATTGAGCAGTGAGGACACTGCTCACCTTTAAGTGTTGGGGTGGGGGGGAGAATCCCTATGTTTTAAGTTTTTGTTTTGTGCAAACATGAAAATCAAATGCAAAAGTAGTTTTTGTTCTTACTCTGTCAAAACATTGAAAATAATTCTCTTTGGGCTAAAGCTAGTAATGAATGTGTGTGTGTAAGTAGCCAATGCATGATTAGATAAAAAGAATTGATTGTTGCTTCTACACAACTCTGTTTTAAGGAAAAATCTAGTTAGCTAGGGAATATTTTGTGCTGAAGCTAGTTTTGGTAAACTATGGTGAGAGTAAAACTTAATTAAAAACCTAGAGTAGCAGTAGAAGCTAAGTTTGGGGGTGAATCAGGTCGTACTAAGGCTGGGTGCAAAGGCTGTAGGATGGTTAGTGCAAGTGTAGTGTGAGTGCAACGTTGTAACGTCTACCCGTAACGTTATAACGTATGCCGTGTGTGTTGTGTACTGTGTTCAAACGTTACAACGTCTCACCCATAAACGTTGTAACGTCTATTCCAAAAATACCAAAAAGAGTGTGTTGTTACAAATAAGTGGAGAATCCACATGTACTCTATGTTTACTGTAATACCCTGAAACAAATGCTGAGCACTCCAAATAAAAGAAAAAAGAAAAAAAAAAGGAAAAAAAAGAGAAAAAAACAAAAAGAGAAGAACTCCAAAATGGAGCAAATAAAAGAGAGTTGCTCAGTAATGAGGGGGTTACAGTCATTTGTGTGTGTGAGTCAGAAAATTAGTTGCACTAACTTAGTCCTAGCACCCAATTAAGACCATTTGTCATGCTTCAAATGAACCCTCATTTCATATGTGAAAATGTTAGTCTATTCTTTGTTTTGAAATATGTTTTGCTGTCACCATTTGGAAACCACTCTTTCATAGGCTAAAGTAGTTTCGGAACTAGCTAGAGGAGGAATTAATACAGAGATCACACACTCACTTGGGCAGTAATGAATCTGGAATTTATTTGTGCATTGGTGCGTGAGTGTGTGGAAAATTAGCCCCTTGAGAATAAATTTTTAATCTGTTGGCTGAGTAGAATGTAACCTGCTAGTGTAGTTGATTTCATGCATATCTGTTAATTGTGTTTTGTCTTGATTGTTTGAGGACAAGCAATGATTTAAGTTTGGGGGTGTGATAACTCATATTTATATGAGTTATTTATACTAATTCAAAGAATAAATCATGCAAGTTCTCTAGCAATACAAGGTTAATTTAATTAGTTTTATGTTAGTTTCTTATTTCTTAGTTAGTTAGAGGTTAAGTGGATACATCTGTGCATTTTGGCACCAAGTGGTGCCTTTGAGAGCGTTTTGATGTTTCTTGTGCTTGTGCAGTAAAAGTGTTGAACGTGACCACGTCCCTCACCACGTCTATAGAAGAGCAGCAGAGCAAGGGTGAAAGATCTCAAATTTGGCGCGCTAATGATGGTCAAAGATATAAAAAGTCAGAAGATCTTCTATTTCCCCATGAGCTGACAAAGTATGACGCACTGTAGCACTGTACAGTGTCAGTCAGAAGAGGAAACAGACTTGGTAGGTGGGCAAGTGACATCAGCAACACGTGAGCAAGGAGTTCTGAAGGCACACAGACACGCTCATATACTCACTCTCCCACTTCACTTCAGTTCATCCACTTTCATCAATCTCAGAGAAAGTGTTGTAAAGAAGTTCGGAAAGCAGACTTACGCATTTTGCTTTTTACGAACTTTTATTTTATTTTATGCGTAACTCACTACTTGTGAGGCTCGGGACGTTGTAACGCTCTCTACAGTAATACATCTTTGAAGAGTTACTTAGGTGATCTTTTGCACTTAGTTTCTTTTCTTTTATGTATGGTATTTGGATTTCAATTCCTTATCATTCTGTAAAGATGCTCAGCATGAGCTAAACACTTTGTAGTTGGGTTGTTGTTTTGTTTGTAATGAATTTCTAGTCTAAATGCTATAAAGTATTGACGTTTCAATGTTTTAAATCTTTGCATGATAATATTTCCAAACTTGTTTTGAGGTTGGCCTCTTAAAATAAGTAGATTCATAGGTACAGACATGGTCTATGAAAAGAACTCAAAGATTTATATGAACGAAAAGGTGTACTAAAGACATTTATGCATTTTTATCTAAGTCTAGACATAAAATGGATAATAGTTCATAGAACATTGCTATGGGTACTTAAAATACAGAGTGGGCCTATTTAGAACCTAGACATAGGACCTCTTATACTTGAAACTCTGACGTTTTGTGACTGAAAAACACAGCTCTTTTGCAACAGCGTTCAGACGTCGTAACGTCTATATAGAATAGCATTTGTACGTAATAACATGTAAACATTATAACGTCTGACTAGAAAGGATTTACTTGCATACAACAATCCAACTCATCTCTCATCCATATTCACAACCAACATTTGTTTACTTGCTTTATTTATATTCCTAGCATTTAAAACAATTCTTATTGCCGATTTGTTACTTGAATCTCTTGTGTTTTGAACTTGAACTTTCGAAAGTAAACCAATCCTCGTGGGAACGATCTCTTATTTAAAACCACTTTATTACTTGTACGACGTGTATACTTGCACTATATTTGCGAATACCACACGAGTGAAGGTGCCATACCTCTTGGAATTATAATTGAATGATAAATGTATTAACTGTTGTGGATTGATGTTGCTAGATGCTCTCCTAACATAATGCTTATCTTACTTGTTATTATTTATGTAAAGAGACTCACCCTAGTGCTTTTATGTTGCCTGCTCTCGTGGCGACATGCAGGTGATTCTGAGTGAAGGTGCCATGCCTTCTTGAGACATTGAGTCAGCTCTGATTAGTAACACCAGGGACGGGGGCTGTAGTGTCGTTGTTTTATTTTATGTATTAGACCGAATTGAACTATGTACTGAATATGTTGAACTTGGTTTATTTCCGCTGTGCTGTGAGACTTCTTATGGTTATTGTAAACTTAAAACAGGTTTTGAGGGTTCGTCCCACTTGGATATGACATGCATTTTACGCACTAGATGCGTTTGAATTTTAAATGCTATATTTGTGATGTTTTATTAAATGTAGCACTCTCCTTGAGGTGCGTGGAAAAGTTTTTTTGAAAAACTCTGATTTGTATTTAGTAAAATAGTAGTAAATAGAATGGGGTGTTACATTAGTGGTATCAGAGCAGTTCGGTCTGTCCGGCCAAGTCTGTCTGTCATAGTATCTATGACAATTAGGTAGTGTGAGTTTGTTTCTTAACGAATGTTAATGATGCAGTGTTAGGTTGGAAATGGCTCGAAGGATTGATGCTGCTCTTGCTGAGGCTCTGCAAGCCATAGCTCAGGCTATGGGGGAACAGAGAGGTGGTAGGGAGGATGCTGAGGACCGCAAGCTGGCTACGTTTCAACGGGAGAACCCTCCCACTTTCAAGGGTAGGTATGATCCAGATGGAGCATTGACATGGCTGAGGGAGATAGAGCGAATCTTCCGTGTTATGGCATGTACCCCAGCTCAGAAAGTGAAGTTTGGGACTCATATGCTAAAAGAAGAAGGCGATGATTGGTGGATGAGGAAGAAGCGAGAGGTTAGAGGTGCGGTGAAGAGATCACACAGGGGTGTATTCAAGGAAGAATTCACAAGGAAGTACTATCCAGAAGATGTGCGGGCAAGAAGGAGGTGGAGTTTCTAGAGTTGAAACAGGAAACAAGTGCAGAGGTGAGTATGCACCAAGTTTGAGGAGTTGGTCAAGTCGCCCTTATTATGACAACCAAGCCGATTCGAATTTTCTAAGTGTGTCAAATTTGAGAATGGTGCTGTGACGGAGAGATTAAGAAAGCAATTGGGTATCAAGAGATTCGAGATTTTGCTAAGTTGGTTGACAAGTGTAGGATTTATGAAGAGAAGAAGATCTGCTTTGCCTTACAAGGTTGCGAGGAAAAGAAGAATGCTCGGGCCGGAAAGCCCTATGATGTTGGTGGAGGTAGAGGAAAGTGGAAGGCAAGTCTTTGGTAAAGGTTCAAGTGGGGAGGTGAATCTGCAGGGGTTGTGTGTTTTGCTTGCAAGAAACCTGGTCATAGGAGTAGTGAGTGCACTGAGATCCGTTGCTACAAGTGTGGTCAGAGGGGCCATAAGTCTACTGCCTGTGAGAAGAAGGAAGTGGTTTGCTTTAACTGTGATGAAGTAGGACATGTTAGCACTGAATGTCCTAAGCCCAAGAGGGAGAAAGTTAAAGGGAAGGTGTTTGCTTTGGCGGGGTCCGAGGATGCTAACGAGATTAGAGGTACTTGTTTTATTAACGGTACTCCTTTGATTGCTATAGTAGATACTGGTGCTACTCATTCTTTCATTGCTGCATTGTGTGCTGAGAAATTGGGTCTTGTATTGTCTACTATGAGAAGGGAGATGGTTATTGATATTCCAGCTAAGGGTTCAGTAACTACTTCCCTAATGTGTGCTAGGTGTTCTCTGTCGGCTTTCGGCAGAGAGTTTCTTGTTGATCTTATTTGTTTGCCATTGGGAGGGTTGGACATCATTCTTGGTATGGACTGGTTAGTTGATAACCAGGTGCATATTAATTGTTCTAGTAGATCCGTGAGTTTTCCTTCTTCCAAGGGGGGAGAATCTGTTTTGTTGCATTCTGGTCAGTTGCATAGGGCCATGAAAGGAGAAGCTAAGCTGTTTACTTTGATGGCATCGTTGTCTGTTGAGAGCCAAGCCAAGATTGAAGAGTTGCCAATAGTTCGTGGATTTCCTGAAGTGTTTCCCGATGAAATTCTTGATGTGCCACCTGAAAGAGAAGTAGAGTTTGGTATTGATCTAGTGCCTGGCACTAGACCCGTGTCTATGGCACCCTATAGGATGTCTGCATCCGAATTATCTGAGTTGAAGAGCCAGCTAGAGGACTTGCTTGAGAAGAAGTTCATAAGGCCTAGTGTGTCGCCTTGGGGAGCGCCGATGCTTTTGGTGAAGAAGAAAGATGGGAGTATGCGGCTTTGTATTGATTATAGACAGCTGAACAAGGTGACAATCAAGAACAAGTATCCACTTCCGAGAATTGATGATCTGATGGACCAGCTAGTTGGTGCTAAGGTGTTTAGCAAAATTGATTTGAGGTCAGGTTATCATCAGATTAAAGTGAAAGAAGAAGATATTCAGAAGACAGCGTTCAGAACGAGGTATGGGCATTATGAGTATTCCGTAATGCCGTTTGGTGTCACTAATGCACCAGGGGTGTTTATGGAGTACATGAACCGCATTTTCCATAGCTACTTGGATCGGTTTGTGGTGGTCTTTATAGACGATATTCTGGTGTACTCTAAGTCCGAGGAGGAGCATGCAGAGCACTTGAGATTGGTGCTAGAGGTGTTGAAAGAGAAGAAGTTGTATGCCAAATTGTCAAAGTGTGACTTTTGGTTGAAGGAGGTGAGCTTTCTAGGTCATATTATTTCTGGTGATGGGATTGCAGTAGATCCATCTAAGGTTGATGCAGTGATGCAGTGGGAGGCTCCTAAGTCAGTCACGGAGATTAGAAGTTTTCTTGGGTTGGCTGGGTATTACAGGAGGTTCATTGAAGGGTTTTCTAAGTTGGCACTCCCGCTAACTCAGTTAACTTGCAAAGGGAAGGCATTTGTGTGGGATTCCCGTTGTGAAGAAAGTTTCCAAGAATTAAAGAGGAGGTTGACGACATCACCTATTTTGACATTGCCTAAATCTGGAGAGCCTTTTGTAGTATATTGTGATGCGTCTATGATGGGGCTAGGAGGTGTCCTTATGCAAAATGGTAAAGTAGTGGCTTATGCCTCAAGACAGTTGAGGATCCATGAAAAGTATTACCCCACTCATGATTTGGAGCTTGCGGCAATTGTTTTTGCTTTGAAGATTTGGAGGCATTATTTGTATGGTTCTAAGTTTGAGGCGTTCAGTGATCACAAAGGATTGCAGTATTTGTTTGACCAGAAAGAATTGAATATGAGGCAAAGGAGATGGTTGGAATTGTTGAAAGACTATGACTTTAGCTTGAACTATCATCCGGGGAAAGCTAATGTGGTAGCTGATGCTTTGAGTAGGAAGTCCTTGCATGTGTCTGCAATGATGGTGAAAGAACTTGAATTGATTAAGCAGTTTGGGATTTGAGTTTTGTTCGTGAGGTGACACCTAAGAGTGTTAGATTAGGTGTCTGTGAAGATCCATAATGAGTTTTTGGATGTTATTCGGGAAGCCCAGAAGCGGGACATTAAACTAGTTGAATTGGTAGTTGGGATTGATCAATCCGAGAGTAAAGATTATGAGATAGATGCGCAAGATGTGTTAAGGTACCGTGGAAGGATTTGTGTTCCTAGTGAGGAGGAGATTAAAAAGGCAATTCTAGAAGAGGGTCATCAGAGTAAGTTGAGTATCCATCCGGGAGCTACTAAAATGTATCAAGATTTGAAGAAACTGTTTTGGTGGCCTGGTATGAAGCGTGATGTGGCTCAGTTTGTGTATGCTTGTTTGACGTGTCGAGAAATCGAAGGTAGAACATCGAAGCGGCCAAGATTGATGCAACCATTGGATGTTAGGAATGGAAATGGGATAGTATCTCTATGGATTTTGTGGATCGTTTGGCTGGACAACAATGAGAGGATTTGATACTATATGGGTGGTTGTTGATAGGTTGACGAAGTCTGCTCACTTTTTACCGATTAACATCACTTATCCAGTTCCGAAGTTGGCAGATATCTATGTTAAGACGATTGTGAAGCTGCATGGTGTGCCTTTGAGTATTGTGTCTGATAGGGATCCTAGGTTCACTTCTGAGTTTTGGAAAAGTTTACAAGAGGCTTTGGGTTCCAAATTGAGGTTAAGTTCAGCGTATCATCCCCGCAGCAGATGGGGGCGACGGAGAGGACCATTCAGTCATTAGAGGACTTGTTGAGAGCATGTGTTCTTGAGCAGGGAGGTTCATGGGATTCTCACTTGCCACTGATTGAATTCACTTATAACAACAGTTTTCATTCGAGTATTGGGATGGCGCCTTTTGAGGCATTGTATGGGAGGAGATGTAGGACTCCGTTATGTTGGTATGAAACTGGAGAAAGTGTGGTGCTAGGTCCTGAGCTTGTGTGTGAGACCACAGAGTAGGTGAAGATGATCCGGGAGAAGATGAAAGCTTCGCAGAGTAGACAGAAGAGTTATCATGATAAGAGAAGGAAGGATCTGGAGTTTCAAGCTGGTGATCATGTATTCTTGAGAGTTACTCCAACGACTGGTGTGGGTCGTGCGTTGAAGTCTAAGAAGTTAACCCCACGTTTTATCGGACCATATCAGATCTCAGAGAGAGTTGGGAAAGTTGCTTATCGGGTGGCTCTGCCACCTAATCTTGCTAATCTGCATGATGTATTCCACGTGTCTCAGTTGCGGAAGTATGTTCCTGACCCGTCGCATGTAGTTCAGATGGATGATGTGGAGGTGAGAGAGAACCTTACGGTGGAGACTATGCCAGTTAGAATTGAGGATCGTGAGGTGAAGGTTTTGAGAGGCAAAGAGATCAATTTGGTGAAGGTGGTTTGGTTAGGAGTCGTTGGTGAAAGTATGACTTGGGAGTTGGAAAGTAAGATGAAGGAGGCTTATCCAGAGTTGTTCGATTCAGGTAATTTCGAGGACGAAATTCTCTAAGTGGGGGAGAGTTGTAACGCCCAAAATAATTTAATTAGTAATTTAATTAAGTTATTTAAGGCTTGCAACATTTAATTAAGTTAATTAAATAGTTGAGTTTATTTAATCAAAAAGGGGTCTAATCTATTCAAATAGGATACTTAAGTTGGACTTATTTCTTTTTATTTCAGGAGGTGGAGTAAATTAATTTGTAGAGGTGGAAATAAGGCCCAAGGGCCATTAGTGAGCCCAATGTTAGACTTAAACCTAGGGGTTCCTAAACTAGGGTCTCATTACCCTCATTTTGAAAGAAAAGCAACGAAAAAAATAGAGAGAAGAGGAGGGGGAGGCCGACGTAAGCAAGGAGGAAGAGGAGGGGAAGGTTTTGCTCATTTTGACTCTTGGTGAGTGGGTTTTTGGTCTCAATCTCCCTCATTTTCTTTCCCCATTCCATTTCTATGAGTTCTATGATCTCATTCTCATTGTTTTGAATTTCCATTTTCACCCCAAGCAAGGAGAGGGTTCGGTTTTGGCTGGAAAAGGAAGGAGGGGTACTCCATTTTGTGGTTTTTGGTGTTGTCTTGGAGGTTCTAACTTAATCAAGGTTAGGGGATTCTCACTTACATCTATAATAGGTTGTATGATATGTGTTGTGTAGGAAATAGCTCTAGCATGATTTGATTGTGTGGATTTTGTGTTAATATTGTGATTGTTGTTGTAATTGTATTTGATTTGTTGTTATCATGAAGCTTGGTGTTAGAAATAAATGTGTTGTTGATATTGCATGCTAGGTGTTTGTTTAAATGCCTCAATGTGAAGAATGATGAGAATATGTGAATTAAATGATGTTGATTAAGTAATCTAGATGAGTGTTATTAAATTGAGAATTTAATTGTTGGATAAAAATGTGTTTGGATTGTTTGGCTAGGTGTGTTCAAGGTGGGGCGCCAAAATCACATGAAATGGCGCTGGTCTAGGAAATGGGGCACGGTTGAAATTTGTTGCTAGGAAGGGTGGCGCCATTTGCTAGGCAAAATGGCGCCAGGGGTGCTGTGTCTGGGCTGGCAGAGTGCATGGGCGCCAATTCACTAGGAATTTGGCGCTGTGTTCAGCGGTGTGGCTCGGGTGCGGGAGGTGGGCGCCAAGTCCTTGGAACTTTGGCGCCTGTGTGCGTGACACGGTCTGGTGCGCGCGGTTGTGCAGGGAAGGGCGCCAGTTCGCTGGGAACTTGGCGCATGTGAGTGTGCTGTGTGCGTGTGGCTGATGGTGCCACTGTATGGGGCGCCATTTTGGCTGCCCCTTGGCGCCTAGCTGTGCCAAAATTGTCTAAGTGATGCTTAACTCCTCAATTTTCAAAATAATCCCTTGATTTCAAAATAGTCCCTTGATTCCAAAATGATCCCTAAGCACTAAATTAATCGTTAGTGAGTCAAAATAGTCCTTAGGAATTAAATTACTCTTGGGTGTGTCAAAATGGCCCTTAGGTGTTGAAAATGTCCTTATGAGGTGTTTTGGTCCTTAGGTGGGATTTTAGTCCACGGTGTGAGATTTAAGTTACTAAATGAGGTGTGGTGATGATGTGATAAATTTATGATGGTGTGGGCTTCGGCCAAAGAGGTGGGTTAATACTTGATGTGATAAATTTAGGATGGTGTGGCTTCGGCCAAAGAGGTGGGTTAATACTTGATGTGATAAATTTATGATGGTGTGGGCTTCGGCCAAGAGGTGGGTTAAATACTTGATGTGATAAATTTATGAGGTTGTGATGCATTGTGATGGTGTCACATAAATCATATGCATATAAAGAGGTGGTATGGCTTCGGCCAAAAGAGGTGGTTGCCCGACGGGGTTATTGAGGTGGTAATGGATCCACATGCATATTGCATACATGCATATACTCATACTTCTTAGGAATTTTTGGTGATGCTCAATTAATCCATTATTGTTGCTTCTTGGAATTATAATTGAATGATAAATGTATTAACTGTTGTGGATTGATGTTGCTAGATGCTCTCCTAACATAATGATTATCTTACTTGTTATTATTTATGTAAAGAGACTCACCCTAGCGCTTTTATGTTGCCTGCTCTCGTGGCGACATGCAGGTGATTCTGAGTGAAGGTGTCATGCCTTCTTGAGACATCGAGTCGGCTCGATTAGTAACACCCGGGACTCGGGGTGTAAGTGTCGTTGTTTTATTTTATGTATTAGACCGAATTGAAGCGTGTCTTGAATATGTTGAACTTGGTTTATTTCCATTTGTCTTTGTGAGACTTCTTATGGTTATTGTAAACTTAAAACAGGTTTTGAGGGTTCGTCCCACTTGGATATGACATGCATTTTACGCACTAGATGCGTTTGAATTTTAAATGCTATATTTGTGATGTTTTATTAAATGTAGCACTCTCCTTGAGGTGCGTGGAAAAGTTTTTTTGAAAAACTCTGATTTGTATTTAGTAAAATAGTAGTAAATAGAATGGGGTGTTACACCCGACGTGGAAATTCAAGCTACCTCGGATTGACCGAGCTCTGTCTTCAACCATCAAGGTCTGACCCATCTCTTCAAGGACATTTACTTATCCATCCTGGAGCACCTCAACCAAGTACCCCAGATCCGGACCCTCTCCGAGTTCTAGGTACCGAACAATGGCGACCACAATGGGAGTTAGCTCGCTAGCTTCCAGAATTCATCAAGATTATTCATTCTCGGGTTGCCTTGTTATTCCCGAGACTCTACGTCTCCAATGACGTCTCAATCAGCAATGATCTCGGATCTTCGCTCGCCAGCTTCGAGCACGCCGAGGTACGTTCCACTCGCCACCATACGCTCATTACTATCTCTTGGTAATTTGTAGGACCGGCGCAATAGCTGAATCATTTGAGGGAATCTCCTCATGAAGCATTCTTACCTCGAGCTATTATTTCATATTTACGCACGAGCTCGTTGCTGAATAGCCTTATCTGGCTCTAATAGCTCGTCTATCCGAGCTCGTTGCTGAATAGCATAATCTGGCTCCAATAGCCCGTCTATTCGAGCTCATTGCTGAATAGCCTAATCTGGCTCCAATAGCTCGTCTATCCGAGCTCGTTGCTGAATAGTCTAATCTGGCTCCAATAGCTCGTCAATCCAAGCTCGTTGCTGAATCGCCTAATCTGGCTTCAACAGCTCTTCTTTCCGAGCTCTTGCAGAATGGCCCGCAGCAGCCTCAACGACTCTCTGATCTCCGAGTCCAACACTCCATCAGAGAGTCCTAAGAAATGAGTCCGCAGCGACTTCACCTCGCTTCGCGCGAGCTTGCCCTTCTCTCTGATGCTTGAGTTGACGAGCTCCATCAGAGGTCGAAGGTTTCCCAATTTCGCTTTACGCGGGCCTAGCCTTCCCTCTGATGCCTGAACTGACGAGTTCCATCAGAGGCCGAAGGAAAGAGACCCATTGTGCGGACTCCGTCCCCGAAGGCCGGACGTCCCCAGCGACTCCGGTAAGACGGCCGAGCGGCCGCAACGGCCTCGGTATGCCCCAGTGAAGGCCGGGCACCCGCAACAGCTCCGGTAAGAAGGTCGATCGCCCACAGCGGTGATAACTCTATTTTATATAGAGTATTTCATATGTTTAAACTTAGTATTTGCTCTCTTTCAAGTAATAATAAAGAGTTTATATAGTATTTTATGTGATATATGATAACTTGAGTGATTTGAATGGTTATAGTTATTATTAGGCCATTTTGGATATATTGTGGTATGTTTGATGTTTTTGTTGATCAGTCTCAATGCTAATCGTGCATCAATGCTCTGCATCAAATCGCACTACTTGGTGAATAAGCACTGTTTCATATGCATCCACTTGCAAGTGATGACCTCTGCTGGTTCTCGATGCCATCCCACCTTGTATAGTAGGCGCCTACCATGCACACATAGCTATAGGCATAGCTTTGAAGAGTCACCAACATAGGGACACATGTTCTATCACCATGGAACCGCCCTATGTCATTAGTCAAAGATTTCAACATGGGATAAACCTCTGAAAAGCAACTACAGCTATGATCCACTCAAGATTACTTCAACATGAAGAAAGGAAACACCTCACTTGAAGGCTATAAAAGGACCTCACATCTTTATTTGGAAATATATCACAATCCATAAGTTAGATCAAAATTTCAATATACATAGTTAGTTTTTATATTTTTAGAGGAAGAGGAAGGAATTCATAAATCCTCCTTAACTCGTTTTCATAGTGTTTGTATAGTGCTAAGGAGTAATGCTAGTGCATTGCTAGAAGATTTCATACAAAGGTTTTCAACATTTGTAACTTTTCTCTTGTTGTTTCTCTTTTGTGATTTCTATTATATAAACATGGTCTATTCAGTTTATATATATCTTGCAATGTCTATAGTTAGCTAAACCTCTCTTAGTTGGAATGTTCTAATCATTTAATGAGCTTTTAAGTAAGTATGATGCATGTATGTATGTTTGTACTTTAGTTCTTGCTTGATAATTTTTCCAAACTTATTTTGAACTTGATCACTTAGAATAAGTAAGATTTGTAAATGACCAGAAATGGCTTACAATTAAGAACTCAAGAACTAATATGGGTGAGTGTTTTACATAAAGAAAACTTTGTGAAAACCATGCAAAGTCCTAGAGATAGGATAGTATAGTCCATAAGATAATTGTGGGTACTTAAAATACAAGAGTGAATTTATTTAAGCAAATTGGATAATTGTTAGGAGGCAAGATTGGCACTAACACCCCTTTCTTTCTTGCATAGAACAAGGATCATAAGATTTGGTAATGATACTCTGAAGAAAGTGACCAAGAAAGACACATAGCTAATGCAACAAAGATTCGGTCTGTTTGCATTACATCTTGCATCAAACACTTATAAGTAAATTACTTGATAAAGACATTCCAACTAGCTTTTCTCTTTTACACTATCAACATTTTTTACTTTGATTTCTAACTTAATTGTGATCATCAAACAAAAACCAAAATTATTTTGTCACTTTGTTACTTTACACTTTATTACTTTATATTAATTTTAAAAGTGAGTTTTTCAATCTCTGTGGGTTCGATCTTTTTACTACTTGTTTTTGGACAGTGTATACTTGCACACAAGTGTATGTGATTTCCATACACCATTGGTAAGAAGATTGGAGGATAAGGGGGCCCACAACGGCCTTCCTATCTAAACGAGCCAGGGGCGCGCAGCGACTTTCTCATCATTGAATTCAGCTCAAGGAATCTGCCATCTCGACACTCACTTACTGGCCACTTCGGCTCTAATCCACAAGTTTGAACACTTGTGCGAATTCTCTTAAGTCACGCACCCTCTATCAGGTACCGTCGACTTCGACTATTAAAGGATCTCAACATCCTCACATTCACTCCACTACCTAAGTATCTGCATGCTACATCGGCATTCATAATAGGTAAAAGCGCATTTAAATAACATGCATATTTAACAAGAAAATTAACTAAGTGTAGGAATTAGTATCAACAAATGGATGGTGCCTATCGTACTTACAAACAAGGAATGGCCTCGGACATGCCCGAAGCCAACCTCAAAACAAGCATTGTTCAGAGAAAAAGAGGAAAAAGTTACAAAGGGGATCAATTATCAGTTTCCCCATCTCGGCCTTCGCGTTGTACTTAGCAGGGGAAGTCTCTTCTTCAACCCCAGTGTTCACTGATGCATTGGGAGTATCATTCTGTTACCTCAAAATTCCGACAAGGGCATTAAATTAAGCTTTAAATGGTATTGACTGCACATTTAATAGTATTCTGTGGGCTGCAGGTCAATGTTCAAGTCAATGTACCATAAATTCGACAGTAAAGTTGTGCAAGTGCTGACAACGCAAGCAAACTTCGACAGACTTGGTTCTTCAAGCTACGAAACAATGTCAGAAACCTTCGACAGGAGAGGGCCCAAATGTTCGACAAAACTGGGTCCAATACTTCGCCAAATCCTTCGACAACAAGCTGGTCGAAGCGCAAGGAGCAGCAGTTAGTGGGCGGTTATTTCCCTGGTTTTTAGGAAGTAGTTATCGTGCTTGCCCACGATTGTATCTGAGAGTATAAATACTCCCTTGTAATAGGAAAACGGGGTCACCACATCTTTACAAAAACTCTGAGAAACTCAACTTCCAAGTCAAAGCGAAACAAGAGTGAATCAGATCATATTGTACGTGTCGGTGGACCACCTTCTTCTTTCTATCATTTTAATGCAATTTTTACCTGTTTTTACGTTTGTTACACTTCTTGCTTTTATTCTGCTTTCAAACTATCTCTTCCTACTATTTTCTTGTTCTTACGCACGCTAAAAGACACAAAACTTAAAGGCAATTGTCAAAGAGATTTTCTAGTTTGATCTCACAGTCTTAATATTGAAAACTAGTGATTGTTTGCTAAAAACACCAGCGAACAAATTGGCACGCCCGGTGGGACCTTTGCCAGTTATTTTGTGTCGTTTCTGTTGAGTGTATAAACTTGTATGCACTTGAGGAGTGGTAGAATGGTACGTACCAATTCTAACAACGCCTCTAGTTCTAACCCTGTGATATCACAAGGGCAAGGAACAACGGTAGATTCTGCCAATGTCAACGTTGGAAATGTTACAGGGACTACGGCCCTAGTGACATCAATAACCGTTCCCACGATGTCAATGACCAGTGTTGGTTCGACATCGTCTATGGCCTTGCCACAAAGCGTAGGACTTCCTTCTAGTCCTTATGTGGCAACAGGAATAGTTTGGAAACACGTTTCCAAAATATGAGTCTACCACCATACCCTTTTGGGGTATATGGCATGCCTCTTTGGAATGCCACATGTCTCGACCTTTCTCCTTCACACGCCTCTTCCGAGGGGCGTACTTGGTCGAAATCCTCTGCATTAACCAATGCGTCCTTGTTGGCGTTAAGACAACAAGTGGACGAAAGCAATCATGATATGGTTAATATGCTGACTCAACAAATTGGTACCGTGTTCAATCCTTTGATTCAGAACACAAATACCAGTTATCAGATGTTAGCAGACCAAATGGGTAGGATTGCAGATTTCTTTGGGGCTCCTACGGGAAACAATAGGCAGTTACCAAATTGCGGGAACAACATGCCTAACACCCCACAGAGATCATGGATTGTCGAAGCCCAGGCGGTTATGGGCGAACAACAAATGGGAAATCACATCCCTGAGGTAGTTATGGTAAATCGAAACCAAAGCGATGAAGTTGTTCGACAAGTGCAACGAAATAACGTTTGTGCTCAAGACAACATAGCCACTTTGGTCGAAACCATAATGGCGCAAAATGGCCTTAACATAGGTTTGCATAGGCCTAATTTCATATCACCACTGTGTGAATACGTGTTGCAGACAGAATTGCCAAGAGGTTGGAAAATCCCTAAATTTACTAAGTTTGGGGTGATACCAATGAATCCATCGTCGAACACATTGCCCGTTACATGATCGAGGCGGGGACATAGCCCAAAATGAGAATTTGAAGATGAAATATTTTCCAAATTCTCTAACTAAGAATGCCTTTACGTGGTTTACCACACTACCCCCGGTTCCATATATACATGGGGGCAATTAGAAAAGGCTTTTCATGAGCAATTCTACATGGGCCAGTCGAAGATTAGCCTTAAAGAATTGGCCAGTGTTCGCCGTAAAGTACCTGAGGCTATTGATGATTATTTGAATAGATTCAGTTACTGAAGGCAAGGTGTTTTACACAAGTGTTCGAACATGAGCTTGTCGAAATGGCTGCAGGTGGCCTTGACTATTCAATTCGAAAGAAATTGGATACGTCTCATTTGAGAGACATGGCCCAACTAGCCGATAGAGTTCGACAAGTCGAAAGGCTTAAAGAGGAAAAGGCTAGAGTGAATAAGTACAATAAAAAGAAAACTCGGGGTTTTCACAAGAAAGAAAAGATAGCCTATGTAGGCGAACAATTCGACTTCGCATTCGGTGATGTCGAATGCGAGGAAATAGACGTAATTTGAACTTAAGCCCGGTCCTCCTTATGCTTGTAAATTATTAAGGCTCGCAAATGGGAATAATCTGTAGAGCCTAAGAATGATAGATTTGTGCTAAAAAGCGTACACTTTTGATGTTACTAAATGTGATGAGATCTTCGATTTGCTAGTGGTCGATGGCCAAATAATAGTGCCAAATGGTTCGAAAGTTCCTCCTCTCGAGCAGAGGAAGAAAAAGGGTTATTGTAAGTTTCATAATTTTTGGGACATACAACCGACCGTTGTGTACTTTTCAGGGACATGGTTCAGAAAGCGATCGAAGAAGGAAGGCTCAAATTTGGAGATAAAAAGAATAAAGCACCGATGCAAATTGATGTGACCCACTCCATCAAGTGGAAGCGATGTATGCAGAACCAATTGAGATGAGTATCAATATGGTAGACGCAAAAATGGTGGATTCTCCAAAGTCTACCAAACCTCCACTTTGAAAAAATCAAAAGTGTTGTGCAAAAGAGTAATCTTTGTGCAACACGTTACTCAAGAAGAATATGAGGAGAAGGTGCGATCTGTGTACCCCCCAGTGAGGAAGATTTGATAGACTTCCGAACCGGTGCAAATTGAGCTCGAGGTCATGTTATGTCCAAGGTGCGATCTTGTGTTTGATAAAGCGGCTAAGAGTGTCGAATGTCTTTGTGAATTTCGACAACCCCTAAAGAGGAAATGGCCGGATAAGAGGCCAAATTTCAGCTTTCAAAAGAGGGGACCTTCCTTACAAGGTAAAGAATTCGAGCAAGGCTTCGACAAGCAAGCGCGCATTTCTTTGTAAGTGGTGTAGCCAAGAAAGAGTTTGCGCTTATCCGCCTCTGCCAAACCATTTTTTCCAAGAGCGAGATCCATCCAATGAGAAGTGGATACATCTTTGGTGCGATAATTATAAAAGTGTCGCCACGGGCCGAACTGGTCAAGCCAATCACGGTGAGGCCTCAAGTATAATTATAAAAACAATTATAAAGGGAAGAATCCCATGACGAAGACCCAATGGCGTCGTTACAATTAAAAAAAGAAGGCAACACCGGGTTGCTAACGAAAACGCCAAAAGCGGTTAAGGGTGTGACTCCTAAAACCGTGGGGAACACAAAGATAAGTATAGTGCCGCCAATCAAGTGAGGTTGGAAATAAGGCTAAAGGGAAATCTATTGTGATAGAGGAACCAAGAAGGCCTGCTATGGAGAGGATTTTTCCTCCATTAACATCTTTAAAGAAGAAAAGTGCTTCATTCGACATGGATGAAGATGTTACTTCGGATTTCGACGACTCTGAGGCTAGCTTCGACGTCATCTGCAATGTGGTGTCCATTCCGCCGAGTGAGTACGATCTTTATTCATGACCCCAAACGACGTCGAAGAAGACTTCATTGGGGATATGGCTAACCACAAGCCAGTATGCTACTATGTCATGAACAATGGCTGCGTGGAAGAACAGATGGCCACTTTCGAGAGGCCAGACGAGGGCATGCAACACCATTTGAAGCCCTCATACGCCCGTGCCAAAGTTAATGGCGTAGGCATTAATAAGATATTGGTCGATGGAGGGGTCTTTGTTAACTTAATGCCTCGAGGCCATCAAGACAATAGGTTGTTTGATACACGGACCTTAGACCTCATAATATTATGTTGACCAATTATGAGGGAATCGGCCGATCGTTGGGGTTTGTCGAAGTGGAAGTGGTGGTAGGAATCATCGGAAGAACCACCACGTTCTTTGTCATAGCATCAAAAGCAAGCTACAATCTACTCCTTGGGAGAGAGTGGATACATGGCGTAGGAGCTGTTCCTCAAGCCTACACCGTAAATTGGTAATGTGGGAGGATGATGGTCCGTGGAGTATGTCGAAGCGGACAAAGTTATTTCCTTCACGACGTAAATAATGTCACCAGGGAGAATTTTGAGAAGCAAATGGCGAATATTGCGCCATGTTCATCTTCTAGCCAAGCATATATCTCTTCAGACAATGTGCTTTCCTCCATTCACCTATACCCAACACATGGTTTTGTGTGGGAAAGAGAGGAAATAGAAGGTGCAAATGTCTATCCTGATGGTGTGCTACCTCCAACAGGATGGGACACTGACTCTTAGAAGGTTTAGATGTCGGACCCCGTGCTTTGGGATAGAATTACGGCTTACATGGCCGAAAATAAAATAAAAACGGCTTTGGAAGCCGAGTTAAATCAACAAACAATGGCTGTCGAAGCCACAACTTCATCTGAAGAAAATGGTGAAGTCATAAATGACAAGCTGGATTGCATTTATGATGACGAACCATTGGGTTTTGAAAAAGACCCTAAAGATTCTACAAAGCGCATGCAAGCTCAAGATCCAGTCGAAGAGGTGGATTTGGGAGATGGCTTGATCAAAAGGCCAACATATATTAGTGCACATCTTGATCGCCGTAACCCAAGTTATTTCACTTGCAGGAGTTCAAAGATTGCTTTGCTTGGGAGTACAATGAAATGCCCGGTTTGAGTCGAGAAGTGGTGGAATTACAAATACCCATTCGACTGGGGAAGAAACCGATGAAGCAAACGCCAAGAAGATTTGCTCTCGGATATTGGCTAAGATCAAGGAAGAAATAGAAAGGTCGCTCAAAAGCAAATTCATCGGAATCGCCAGTACGTTGATTGGTTAGCTAATATAGTTCCAAAGAATGAAGAAAAATGGAAAACTTAGAGTTTGCGTAGACTTTAGGGATTTAAATAATGCAACACCTAAAGATGAATACGCTATGCCCGTAGCGAGAAATGCTAATAGATTCGGCAGCAGGATTTGATTATCTCGGTTTGCTAGATGGCTACTCGTGGTATAATCAAATCTTTATCCGAAGAGGATGTGTCGAAATGACTTTTCGATGTCCAAGGGCATTAGGTGTTTATGAATGGGTGGTCATGCCTTTGGTTTAAAAATGCTGGTGCCACTTATCAAAGGGCAATGAATTCTATGTTTCACGATTTTATTGATGATTTTATGCAAGTATACATAGATGATGTGGTGGTTAAGTCATCCTCATAAAGTGGTCATTTAGACCATCTTCGACGTTCTTTTGAACGAATGAGGAAATATGGATTGAAAATGAATCCAACCAAATGTGCTTTCTGTGTACGTGCAGGTGAATTCTTGGGTTTTGTAGTACACAAGAAAGGCATAGAGATCAACGAAAATAAGACTAAAGCAATTATGGAAACGAAGGCTCCTTCGACCAAAAAAGAACTTCACCACTACTAGGAAAATCAATTTCCTTCGAAGATTCATCTCAAATCTAAGTGGCAAAACACAAGTTTTTTCGCCATTACTGAGATTGAAGAAAGAAGATGAATTCAAGTGGGAGCAGGTTCACCAAGATGCTTTCGACGCAATCAAGTCTTATTTGGTCAAGCCACCAATTTTATTGCCTGTTATTGGAAACAAATTGCTAAAATTGTATATAGCGACGATAACGATAACACAATAGGTAGCATGTTAGCGCAAGAGGATGATAGTGGTGTCGAAAGACCCATTTATTACCTTAGTAGGGTTTTGATTGATCTTTGAAACTAGGTATAGTCAATAGAGAGAAAGCGTGCCTTTGCTTGTATTTTTCTTGTACAAAATTGAAGCAATATATAAAATCAGCAGATGTTTATGTTTATTCGCATTTTGATGTTATTAAACATATGTTGTCAAAACCAATGTTGCATAGTCGAATTGGCAAATGGGCTTTAGCTTTGCTAGAGTACAACTTAACTTACCAACCCCTTAAATCAATTAAAGGACAAGTGGTCTTGATTTTATAGCGAGACCATTACATTTGTCGAATGTGAAATACATTCATTAGACATACGTCCTTGGAGATTATACTTGATGGCTCAAGCCATAAAATGGGAGCAGTATTGGAATTTTGATTATCTCGCCAGAAAATACTCCAACGAAGTATAAATTTAAAATTCGAGACTCTTGCTCAAATAATGAAGCTGAATATGAGGCTTTAATAGTAGGCCTTAAAATTTTACTCGAATTGGGGGCAAGTTATGTTGAAATAAAAGGTGACTCTCAATTAGTGGTCAAACAATTGACAAAAGAATACAAGTGTATTAATGAACACCTTATTAAATATTTCGTTATTGCCAATACTTTGCTAAAAAGGTTTACATTCGTTCACCTAGAACATCTACCACGAATTGAAAATCACGTGGCAAATGAACTGGCACAAATTGCCTCCGGTTACAAAGTATCGAAGCACAGCCTAGAAGAGTTAATTGAGATAAAAGATAAACTAATCTCAGAAGACTCTCTCTATAATACTCCTTCGACGGCATTGTCAACACCAAAAATTGGGGGGGCAATAAATACAAATGAAGTACGCGTCGAAAAACGTCACATTTTTGACGATATTGACTTGGCAGAAATTTTTGCTATTGACAATATGGTTGATGATGATTGGCGAAAACCCATTGTAGAGTATTTACAAAATCCTACAGGGAACACTAATAAAAAAGTAAAATACAGAGCCCTAAGCTATGTCTTAATTGGAAACGAATTGTACAAACAAACTCCTGAAGGGGTACTACTAAAATGTCTCAGTGAAAACGAGGCATATTTGGCAGTTTCTGATACACATAGTGGAGCATGTGGCTCACATCAAGTAGGCCACAAAATGAAATGGTTGTTATTTCGACAAGGAATGTATTGGCCAACTATGCTGAAAGATTGTATAGAATTTGCCAAAGGTTGCCAAGAATGCCAAAAACATGCTGGAATACAACATGTGCCTGCAAACGAGTTGCATTCTAGATGTGATTGGAGAAATAAAACCAACCTCGTCGAAAGGCCACCGATACATTCTGGTAGGGATTGATTACTTTACTAAATGGGTAGAGGCAATACCTTTAGCCAATGTAGATCAAGAAGCAGTGATAAGGTTTATTCAAAATCATATCATTTATAGATATGGAATTCGAAACCATTACTACGGACAAGGTGCATCGCTTTCACCGGTCGAAAAATGGTAGATTTCATTCTTTGAAATTGGTTTCAAGTTATTGACCGACGACACCATACTACGCACAAGCCAATGGTCAAGTAGAGGCTGCCAATAAAATCATTATTAACTTGATTAAAAGCACGTTGGACGTAAGCCTCAGAAGTTGGTACGATTCTCTTGACCAAGTGTTATGGGCTTGTCGAACTTCACCTAAAGAGTCTATAAACACCACTCCCTACAAAGTTAACATTTGGGCATGATGCGGTGTTACCCGTCGAGATTTGTTTACAATCAACAAGGATTCGAAACAATGTGAAATTCCTTTTGATCATTATTGGAATATGATGATTGATGAATTAGTTGATTTGGACGAAGAGAGGCTGTTGGCTTTAGAGATGCTTATTCGACAGAAAGAAAGAGTAGCTAAAGCCTACAATAAAAAGGTTAAATTAAAAACCTTTGAGGAAGGGGAGTTAGTGTGGAAAGTCCTATTACCTATGGATAAAAAGATAGAGTTTTAGGCAAATGGTCACTGTGGTGGGAAGGCCCATTTCGTGTGTTGCGATGCTTTTCGAATGGCGCTTATGAAGTCGAAGAGCTAGGTGACGAAAATAGAATCTTTAGAATAAATGGCAAGTATTTAAAACGATACAAGCCAACGTTAACTGAGATAAAGATTGAGCAATTATAAGTAAACGAAAGTTGTTCATAAATGGCAATGTATAGAGAAATTGTGAAAGTTACATGACCATTTTTAGAATGCTAAACTATTACGATCTCGAAGTTCGACAAGGTAGCCTTATGCCTCTCCATAATGCTAACACCGAGAGAAATAGAGGTGTCGAGAAAGGCTGACTCTTTGTCGAGGTCGGCGAGAATAGCTTGATGCTTGTCAATCTTCTCCAAGTGCTCTATAGCCGCCAATGCTTTGGTGGTTTTGGTGGGACGAAGAAGCAAAGACTCATGCGCTCGACGATCAAGCCCTTCCGATGCTCTGCGTTTGATGGTTTGAGTTGGAGTGTCTTTATCTCCTCGTCAATACGCGCATCCGCATCCCATTCAGCGATTGCTTTCTCATCTTTAGCTGCTTGGGTTTCGAGAGCCTCGATGTCGTCTTGATCAGCCTTAAGAGAGGCGAGTTCTACCTCGCAGAGTTGAGCCTCTTGAACCTTGCGCTTGGAGGTGGTCGACCGTTGGTTGATTAAAAGAGAAAGTTGCTCAAAAATAGGGCCAAATTCCATGAAGAACGAGAGGACGTTTTGAGGAGGGTCCAATTTGGTGATCTTGTGAATGAGGGATTTTACCTCAAGATACACAGATGGGTCATTCTCAATGGTTGCCACCAAGTCCCCTTCTAACACCTTCGTCTTCAACTGGCAAAGCAGGCTTTCGACCGTCTCCTGATTGATAGAACTTAGAGAGTTGTTCGAGGAAGCGCAAATCAAGCGGCTCGACGAGCTCTTAAGACTCAACATGATCTTCAAGGTCGCCAAAGGATTCGTCTTCTTTAGCTCACTCACCAATTCTTGATCGCTAATGTACTGTTGGATGACTCTTTGGCGAAGCACTTTGATCCGCAGGATCCCCACTCTAGGTGCCTCTTGTTCTTGATCGGTCATATTCTCTTGGTATTTCGGCTGAGAGATACCCACTACTTACCGGGTCCTTGGTTGTTGGAATGTTAAGTTCGGAACTTTGAGTTTCTCCAACAACGATCTCCGGCTCGACTCTACCAAATAGTTGGGATAGCCTCCTCCATAGCAGAGCATTCTCTTCGACGACCGCCTCTTGTTCGACATTTCCAAAGATTTGGAGCAAACTCCTCTAAAAACAGTGGATTTGTGGTTATCCAACGCTTGGAAAATTTCTTCAGTGATTAGCACCCCGAGGAGATGAAGGAAAAGGGAGCACGGGGATCGATGAATCTAGATCAGCGGCCTCAACCATAGGATCGAACTTCGTGTTTGTCCACGAGCGATCCACCCACCTACACACAACAAGGTATATCATTTAAGTTAAGAATTAGAAAGGTGAGACCGAATAAGTCTAAACTAATGTCGAAAGGAGTTTACCTCTTGTACCTTAAGCCTCTTGATTGGAGGAGAAGAAGGTGGTTCGGGGAGCCTCATCGATAATGATGCCTTGAGTCGCCCTTTGAATCTCGGGAAGGTTTCTTTTCCTCGACCTCCGAGTGAGGGGATGTTGTCATCACCATCGATTGTCCCGCAAAAAGAATTTGGGTTATGACAAGAAAGTGAATGACAAAGGGAAGAGAAATTTCGACGGATTAACAAGGCAAGAGTATAGTACCTCATCTTCAGGAAGGACCATTTTCTTTTTAGCTTTGGCCTGCTGAGGGGATTTTGCCTGGGTTGTTTTCTAAAAAGAAGGTTTTCGACATAAGTAAAAGTCGTAATCAAAAATAACTTGAAGCGAATAAATGGCGACATACCTTCTTTAGGACAATGTCTGGAGTAGATCTCGCGACCACTGTTTTCTTGGTTGCTGGAGGAGATTTTGCCGTGGTAGCCTTGTTTGCTTTGATCTTCAGCTTGGGGGCAGGTTGACCTGACGTCGAAAACATTGATAAGCAAACAGAAATAAAACTAAGTTACAGATGTTTAAGACTCAGAAAGATTTGGGTATCAAGAAGTAAATACCTGGGTTGTTTGAAGGGAAGGCTGCCACCAATTTCTTCATAATATTTTCTGCAAAGGTGTCACTAGCCTCTCCAGCCAGAAGAAGTGGTGTAGTAATCAGCCCACCATTCATGAAAGTTCTTGGTGCATGAGAATCGGGGTTGAATTTGAGAGGTTCAAATTCAAGGCCCTATAGTGGAATTTCTTGAAGGCTTGTTTGTAGTAGTCGCCATCGCGTGTCCGATTCGAAAATTCTCGCCTATGAAAACACACTTCGGGCGCAGTCGAATCGACAAAGGCCAAAGCGCTGGCGAGAATAACTTGGGAAGTATTTCTTAATTAGAAGCTATTTTTAGTTTTGCGGGGTAAGTCTAGTAGAAAGAATAGCGGGGAGAGAGGTAGGTTTGCAGATTTGGGTAATCTCCTCGACTTGTTGTTCGATGAAGAAGAAGGAAATGGTTGCCGAAACCAAGTTGGACCGAAAGGCCTTTGCACAAAGGGAGCCATAGAGTCTACGAAACTTGTGCACTTCAGGAACATGTCGAAGTGAATTTCGAAAGACTCTTCTGGAGGAATATTTATCTGCTTGGGTTTCAACTGGGCTAGTCGAATCCCTTCAGTCCTCCTAGACTTTAAGGTTGGTTGAGCAGACTTAGGGATATACAAACCTAGTCGAGACTCAAAAGTGGCTAGCAGCCACAATTGCAATAGCCACAATGGGCCAGAGGCCAAAAACTTGTTGGTGGGTTCATCTTCTTTCAGTTCTAGAACAGCATTATCAAGCTCCTGATAGAGAGAACCCAACAGCAGTTTGGCAAGACTAATGTTTTCTTTCTCGTGGAGTTGGGGTGCCGATGGAATATAGGTTTTAGAAAACCAGGTGAGAACGAGTACGAAAACAAAAAGGATAACCAAAGGGTTAAAAAGGCTACGTGTTCTTTAGCGACATTAATCGTGTCGTTGTCACGATTGTGGTGTTCTGTGATGTAAGGAGCAAAAGTGGCATTGTTGAAAGTGAATGGGTATTCATAATCAGGATTAGCAGGGTCAAAAGTCTCACCTAGGGGTTTTAGACCTGTGATGGCAGCAACATCTAGTAAAGTGGGAGTCAGCATGCCACATCTCAAGTGGAGGCTATGAGTGGCACGATCCCAAAGCGCATAGCAACCCAATATCAAGTCTTTGTCATACTTTAGGCCCATACCTAGACAACTGGATAAGGTCAAAAATACCTTGTTTTTTCCGGATGTCGGCCTTTTTAGCCTCTACCTTGTCGAGCCGGTCTATGTAAATCTGTTGGTCAAGCCTCAGGAGCGCACTGCACAAAAACCCCTGGAAGGACTATTCAGAAATTCTAAATGAAAAGGGTCTTAGTGAAAATTCGGGTTGAAGACAGGCATGGTCGGGGGAAAATTTCAGAAGAGGACCTAGATATGCATGAGTATAAACCCTAGCAGAGGGAATCAATACCTAGGTTTGCCATTGAATTGCTCGACTGTCGTGAATGTCAGGCTCATCAACGAAGCCATCAAGGGTTTTAGGTCTGTTGGATTCGTCGTTCTTCGTTGAACATTCAGCAGTTGAGATGAGGAAGCCATGAGAGATAAAAAGCAAATGCGCGAGGCGAAATTCAAGCGTAGATTGAAGGAAAGGAATGAAAGTTTGAAACTTTAGTGATGTTGGGGATTTTTGCAAAACGCAGAGAATGAAGAATGCAGAGAGACTTCACAAAAGTTCAAACTGAGTAAAGAGGAATATGAAGGGTTGTAGCCGTTTATATATGTTGGGAAGCTACGATTATTGGCGTTTCGCCATAACTCGCTTCGTTCGCGACGTTTGGGAGGCGTGATGGCCCACCAACTATGCGCGTGTGCCAATAAGGCGGTTCGTTTTACTGCGCAAGTAATGATGGTTGACCTTTCGACCTTTCGTTGAAATGCAAAAGGCGGTAGAAATGACCATTGCCACAGTATTCAAAAATGCCTTTTCTTCCCTCCATTCCTTATTTCCGTCGAAAAAGCATTTTTGGGGGCAATCTGTTACCTCAAAATCCGAAACAAGGGCATTAAATTAAGCTTTAAATGGTATTGATTGCACATTTAATAGTATTACGTGGGCTGCAGTCAATGTTCAAGTCAATGTACCATAAATTCGACAAGAAAGTTGTGCAAGTCGCGACAACGCAAGCAAACTTCGGCGGACTTGGTTCTTCAAGCTACGAAACAATGTCGAAACCTTCGGCGGGAGAGAGGCCCAAATGTTCGACAAAAGCGGGTCCAATACTTCGCCAAATCCTTCGACAACAAGTGGTCGAGCGCAAGGAGCAAAGATTAGTGGGCGGTTATTTCCCGGTTTTTAGGAAGTAGTTATCGTGCTTGCCCACGATTGTATCCGAGAGTAAATACTCCCTTGTAATAGGAAAAGCGGGGTCACCACATCTTTACAAAAACTCTGAGAAACTCAACTTCCAAGTCAAAGCGAAACAAGAGTGAATCAGATCATATTGTACGTGTCGGTGGACCACCTTCTTCTTTCTATCATTTTAATGCAATTTTTACCTGTTTTTACGTTTGTTACACTTCTTGCTTTTATTCTGCTTTCAAACTATCTCTTCCTACTATTTTCTTGTTCTTACGCACGCTAAAAGACACAAAACTTAAAGGCAATTGTCAAAGAGATTTTCTAGTTTGATCTCACAGTCTTAATATTGAAAACTAGTGATTGTTTGCTAAAAACACCAGCGAACACATTCCCAGCGTTGTTGACTTCCTCCTCGCTAGCCTGCTCAACTAGAGGGTAGATGACCTCGTCAGCATTCATGATCCGCCCGTCTACCACCTTATAGGGGACCTCTTCGCTTCGCCGTTCATGGCTTGCACAAAGAAGAAGACCGACTTGAAATTCTTGTTCAATTCATTGGCTGGCAGGAAGTATGAATGTTCAGTCTTGCTACGGAACCCGATTGGGCCTTGCCTGTTTCCGTCTGATCCCGGCTCCGGACTACGAGTCACGTTGAACAAAGTAAAGAAGATCCTGGCAGTAGGTGTCCTTCCTCGCAGGAATCCCCAACAGTTCGGCAATAATTGTGACGGAGCTGCGCGCAGATACCTCATGACTTGTTGCTGGAATGAGTTTATTGGAAGTCGGACATTCATTGCCTCCAATCTGCTCCATAGAAGAAAACCCCGATTCAAATCAAATGACACTACAAGAAAAGCTTGTTTTAGCCACCAGCAATTGCCACGGAGCTTATTCCGTCAGTAATTTGCCACGGATTTGCGACGGCATGCGTAAAAAATAAGGGCGCGAAATTTCCCGCTGGTGTTTGCCACGGGTTTGCCACGGACATGTGAAAGGACAGAAATTTGCCACGGAGATGTCGTGGCAAGTCCGTGGCAACCCATTAATCAAAATAAAATGAGCCTGATCCCTATCCTAAAAACAGAACGTCACGCTCTCTCCTCCTCACCCTCTCGCTCTCTCCTCCTCACCCTCTCGCTCTCTCCTCCTCACCTACAATCCGCCTCCCTCCCTCACTCTCAATCACCACCACCTCACCGCCACCCACACTCCCCACCGTCGTGCTCCCTGCTCCATCATTCTCCTCAACTTCGACGAAACCCTAACCTCTTTCTCCTCTTTATCATCTGCTCCTATTCTCTTCTTCTTCTCATCCGATCCGACCCCCTTCTTCTCACATTGCTTTTACAACCGCAAAAATGAAAGAGAGAGATTTGAGAAATAAGCCAGAGAAGGAAGGAGGAGTCCATGGAAGCGCCGTTGATTTGCGACGTTCATTTTGTTCCGTTGGCCGCCGTTCTCCGATTCGCCACCGTTCTCCTCCACCGACGTCTTCACGTACTCTCTCTTCAGCCCAGAAACTTCGAATCCCCCCTCTCTCTCAAAACCCTAACCCCAATTTTTGCTTTTCTTATGATTTATATAAGGTTAGGGTTTAGATTTAGATTTAGATTTTGATATTGATATTGATTTTGATTCTGATTTTGTTTTGGTCTTCTTAGGTTTTGTGGTTTCCTCTAACTTGAGGTAAGATTTATGCAGATTCCTTGATTTTTGTTCGGTGTTGGGAACCGTGAAGCGCGAAGTTGGAAGTGAACTCGCTATTCTCGCAAAGCGCGACTCTGCAAATGGGTATTGTTTTCTTCACCTTTATTGTTCAGATTCCTTGATTTCTTGTTCATCTTCATTCTCATTTTTTTTCTTAAATGAGTATTATCATAGTTCTTTGCAAAAATGATTTAGATATCGAGAAAATGTTGCTCATAGTAACTCCTTTCTTGTGAATCATTGATGCAGCAGAGAGAAAGTGTTGCCATGTCATAGGTTCATGATTCCAAGTCATAGATTTGTTACTTTTCTAATGTAATATAAACTGGTAGCCTTAAAGTTAATTATGAATGAGACTCTTTTGATGAACATGTGATTCCATTTTGTGCCTCTTCTACATATACGTGACTATATATTTATATAGTTGTGAGGTTTTTTCTACTAATTAAATTTGTTTGATTCATGAAATGACCCCTGCTTTTGTTTGTGCTAGGCTAGATGTTTTCTTCCATGTTGTTGGTTGATTTGATTTTGATCATGGCTTGTCTTTGATTAACCTTACCTAACGGTTTATGTCTTTATCAATGATTAATTAGTGGCATGATGTAGCAATGGAAGTTTATATCCAAATCACCAAAAGAACACATAAGTCCACCTCTACAATAGTCCAAATCACACATTTCTCCTTCCTTGCCTCAAGCCTCAAAAAGATTAATTACATCATATCAAAGATCGGCATATATTACATTCGATTTATAAACATGGTGTTCAAAATGTGTTGGTGCTACATTGTAGTTGCAATAGGAACTTGAGCAAGATTACATTCTATTGATTGATTTGTGTGAAGATTGTGAATTGAGCAACTTGTAATGCTTCAATGTCTATCTTTTTTTTGATTATAATGTTTTTGTAGTGGAGATTTGAATTGAGCAACTTATATGTTCTTTTACTGTTTCCTTGTAGAGTCCTACTCCCGAAGCAAAATATCGTGGTGTGGATGTGTTCCTTGTGTCGCCAACCAAACAAAGCAGTCAAAGAAATGTTTAGCAAGCAAGTAAGTTTTTAATTGTTCATCTATGCCTATTCAGCTTGCCAATTCTTATTATTGTCTTCCAAACATGTTGATATTGTTGGTAAGTAAGTACTTTCTTTAATTAGGAAGATGATATGATATTATTTGCTCTGTGCTAATATGTGTATTTTCTCAATTCATACTGGGTGAATTAGGTGGGTTACCAAGCCTTTATTGAAAGTAAAACCTTGTCATGAATTGTTGACTTGGTTAATCGGATTTAATTATTGTGTATTGCAGGATTCTACTTACAAGTATTTTGAGGTCGTTTTGATAGATGTTACCCACAATGCTTTATATTTTCTTTGTGCCTTTGGGAACTGATTTATTGTATTTTGAGATTTTAACTTGGTTTTATTTGTATTATTACAGAGGAAGCAGGGAGAAGTAGACAAGTGGTGAGGTATAAACTTAGATTGTCTTCATAATCATTAGCATCAAGTTTAACAATGTATTTTTTGTGTGGTTTGAGTAGACTTCGATAGACCATCCACACTGGAGTGTGTGATACTCAAGTTTTGATTGGTTGTACTTA
Source organism: Oxytropis ochrocephala (assembly GCA_020916435.1). NCBI lineage: Eukaryota > Viridiplantae > Streptophyta > Magnoliopsida > Fabales > Fabaceae > Oxytropis > Oxytropis ochrocephala. Next base: position 81,420,910 of record CM037091.1, read on the forward strand.
AGGAGTGGGTCCACTTACTCACTTTCAGTTATTCAGAATGGCATATTGAGAGGAAACCAGCGTCCACCATATACCCTTATGAAGCCATTTGGTGCAAAAGATAAACGTTTAAGGGTAAGAATCCATATTATCTATTCGGTGATTTTCTGTCATTCGGTGACTTTGAGGACAAAAAATGTTTACCTTTTGGGGTTTGTTCTGCATGCTTTCACCACAAAGTTACCAGTGACTTGATGCTTACTTTTCAGTCTTTTCTTTGTTAGGTGGCCCTCTCTTTCTGTGAGCCTCTTGTTCATTTTGCTTTAGTATGTGGTACTCGATCCGGGCTGCGCGCGGTGCTATTCTCCGGGACATTGACAAAGAATTAATGGATGCAGCCCGTGATTTCTTAAGAAATGGGGGCCTTTTAATAGATTTTCTTTGCAAAGGTTGCTTACGCCAAGAAGATTCTTAAATGGTAAGTTATATGGGAGACTCTGCATAAGATTGATGGTCAATTAGGTAAATTTAAACCAAGAACTAGGAGAAGGTGGATGTTACATTTACATATATAAAGTATCATACTAGATACATATATACAAATGTACAATATATATTGGTGAAATCCATTTCAATGTAGTGGTTATGGGATGGGATTTGGCTTCTTTAAAGTAAGTTATTCACTTTAGTGAAAAAGTAAGATATCTCACTACTCACAAGAGCATCAATCGATTATATTGCACGCACATGTATAACAAATCTTTGGATTTGTTAAATATGTTAATTTTTTCATCAATGGTTGGGATGTTTTATTTATTTTTTCTATAAAGTGACTCACTTTGAGGAGTCAAATCTGTGATTATATATGGTTACTAAATGAAATAGTTTAATAATTTGTTTTGGGGATTCGACTTTTCTTCATATTGACATTCGGGTTTAGTATAGATTTTGGCAAGATCGAACTAGAGGTTGTGAGGCACGTGTCAATCTACTTAGATCCGGTGAGTCGAGAATTATTGTTGGACTTACTTGCCGATTGCCACTCACTTGAGTTGAAGGTGATATATCACCTTATGGTGGGGTTTGAACTGTTAGTGTCTTATATGGACATTTTTGTCAATATGTATATTCATACCAATTCATACTCACATTATACAATAGAATTCATACCACCTCAGCTTTGATATAATTTCTCTTGATATAATTTGTAAGTGACAATCTAAAATACTCTAACATATTTCATGATAGATTAATGATGTATGTATTTTTTAGATATTCAAACAAAGAACATCATTATTTATGTTCTTGATGTCACTATTTATGTCTCTTCTGCACGTGTATAATTTGTAGTGTTCCATAATGATCGGTTGATGCTCGGAGTAGATAGATGTGTTGTTTCACCCCGTATCTTTGAACTATTATCTAATTATATCATTGATTCTTTGAAGCAGTATCAGAAGAACTTCTTGAGATCTAATGGAGCTATTTGGCGAGAGATACCATTGGGGGTATGTTGGCTTCATTGAGAAGAACATTTGAGAACAAGATATTAGATCTCAGTTCAATTCAGTGTTCTATCAACTTCTGTTGGATCCCAGTAAAAGAGTCTGTTTTGAGGCAATTTTGTGTGTAATTGGAAAATTTGATAACACTAAGAGGTGTGATTTATATTAAATAATGAGTCTCTATTCTCTTCTATATAACCATACAATATTTGATGGCTAAATTATTAATTCTGTTGATGCTTGTATGATTTTTTTTTAATTTTATTAAACATTCTCTTCAGGTTCATGCTTGTATGATTTATTTTTTTTTTAATTTTTTTTTACATTTGCGGATTTGCCACAGATTTGCGATGAAATTTGCGACGACTTTGCCACGAATATTTGCGACGGAAACATTTGCCACGGAAATTCCGTGGCAAACGATTTGCGACGAGCGTTTTTGCCACCAATTTTTGTCCGTGGCAAATCCGTGGCAAATGTTGTTTTGCCACGGAAATTTGTACATTTGCGACGGAAATGTCCGTGGCAAATCAGCGATTTTCTTGTAGTGTGAGAATGCCCTTGCTTTGTTGAGTTTAACGATTCAAATCAAATGGGATATATATTTTTGTTCCATTGGTACAGTATTGTGTCATTGTTTCGTTGGTTTTCGATTTGTTGGCAGCTTCAATAAGCAGGGAAGGAAGAAGATGTTCCATTCGCAGAGTAACTGAGTCATTGTTAGTTTTCGTTTTCGAAACTGTGCCCTTAATAGGGAAGAAGACATTTCAATAGTGGAAGAAGAAAACGTGGTGTCTAGCATAAGTAATTCACGTGAAGCACAACAACAAATAGTGGTGTATTGTTACCATTTGATTAGAATGAAATCAACGATTAGGAAGTTAAAAGTTACTCTTAGAGTAAATTGATCTCGACTATATATATATATATATATATATATATATATATATATATATATATATATATATATATATATATATATATATATCATCGGAAAATTATAATTGTGGATGCTGATGTTGTAAATAACAAGAAAAATTGTAGCATTAATTTGCTTGTGGACTTGATTTACAATATGTTCATGCAAGTGCGGTTTGGTTCGGTTTTGAGATAAAAAGTGAACCGAACCGCAAGAAAAAATTACATGCGGTTTGGATTGGTTTGGTTGGCTTCCTAAAATAAAATCAACTAAACCAAACCAAACCAATGCGGTTTGGATTGGTTCGGTTGGTTCGTTTTTTCCAAGACAAAATTAATTTAAACGGAGTTAAAATTAACTAACATAAAAATGCTAACATAAATCATTAAGAAAAATCTACTCAAATATATGTAGTATATAAATCACTATCTTTTAATTTTTTTCAAATAGCTAAGACAATGTTTAAAAGAATTTGAATGAAATATTTTGTTGTAATTTTTAAATATAACATAACAATATGGATTATTTGTAAGTGAGTCAAAGAATTAATTGGATTTGGCCTAGTAAGTGAGTGAGAGTTGGGTTGTAGTTGTAATTGGGTTAGTAAGGAAGGTTGTAATTCAACAAGCTTTAGTGTTACTTGCGGTTTGATTTGGTTTGGTTCGGTTTTGGAAAACAAAACCGCGAACCGAACCAAACCGCTATGATGCAATGAAAAAAAGAACCGATCAAAAGCGATTTTTTGCGGTTTTCGGTTTGGTTTGGTTCGGTTTGCGGTTTTCCTATTGGTTTGGTTCGGTTTTGAACACCCCTAATTTACAATAGTCCATCAATCATCCGACAAGCGAGGGACTATTGGAAGCATTTGTAAAATTTAAAAATAGCAACAAAATGAACCGAACTTAGTGTAGAAAAATAGAGCGAATCAATAATGGCTGTATTAACAGTCCATGCAGAATCTAATATGACTCATTCCAAGACATAATACCACAGAAAATGTTTCATATTGTACACGTGAACAAAATTTGTTTCCCAAAAATGTTTCATTAGGCCATTTTGCCATTCACTCACATCTATCCTGCCTCTGAGGTCAAAAACCAGAAAGATAGTGATTCTATAATTTCTGGACACAACAAGTTGAATTCCACCATGTATCTGTGAATTTTATAATAGGAAAGTGATTCTGCAAATGATTCTTAAAGCATGAGTTAGTGTTATGCAACTTGTTTCGATTACTTTTTCTGTTTCATTTGGATTTTTTGTGACTCTAGTTTGTCTTATTTCTTAATGAATTGTGAAAGCCAAAATTCAGCAAGGCCAGTCAAGAAACTCTTAAATGTCAATAGGTTATATTATTAGTGTTTAAAATAAACACATGCTGCTATTGTATTCTGTCACTGTTAGAAGGCGGCTTAGTAGATTAGAAGCTGACTCAGCATATTTTTAAAGTTCCTGACTAAGCATTCTGTAAGATCAATGAGAAATAATAACCAGTTTCTTCGATTTATGTTTCTTCTAGCTTTCTTTCATTCTATCAAATTGGAACATGTGTGATCTGAAATTACTAATTTATGCATGCATAAGTAGCGCTCCAAACATTACAAATCAGAAATAGTTTTAGTTATGCAGTCAAATTGTCATATATATATATATATATATATATATAATGTCAATTGTTCAACTTTCAAAGCAAAATAAGATAATCTCCTTGGGAAAGAAAAGCAAAACCAGTCTTTCCACACAGCATAGGCTTCACTGTATTCATTCTTAATTTCTACTATAGAGCCAAGACTCCAGATGTGGTAATGTGGTCCTTCCAAGAACCACAGATGTGTTGTCAATTGGATGAATCTAGATAGTATGCAATTTTTGAGTCTTGAACTAAGTTGCTGCTAGAACAAAGTTGGAAGGGGGAAGTGGAGTTTCTTCGGTTGAAACATTGGTGAAAGCCATGGAATGTGATAGTAAGAATGCAGAAGAAGATTATAGGGTTTAGGAAAAACTTGAACATTTGATACCATCTTATGATATTGGAAAAGGAAAAACTGAATAATTCTTTGTCAGCAAAGGGAACTTACAAGTGTGAAAAAAACTGAAGTAACAGCAATAACAGAATCTGATGAGATAGCAGATTCTTATCTAACTCAATTCCTGACGGTCGAAACAGAAAACTAAACATTAACCATTTTGATTTACATCTGACATAAGGATAAGATATATAAAATTAAAATGATACACAGATAAGGAAAACGACAACAACATCCAGATTCGATAAAGGAAAACGATGTAGCACATCATTTTTTTTCTTCCTTCATCAAGAGAAAAAGTCTGTTCCCTTACCAAACATGTGCCTATTATTTTCTAAAAAGTGCATGAGAATAAACTTACAGCGTCCGTTAGCTGCTTTATTTCAGATTCAATAAGCTTAGATCCCAGTTTGGTTAATCCAAATTTTAGTTCTTCATATGTGATAGTGCCACTGTGATCAGTATCCATATTGTTGAACATTTGTTTCAAGCCCTTGAATCTTGATTTCCTCATCTGAAAGGTTCTGCTGCCATTACCTTCCATATCAAAATATCAACATAAAGTTTAGTACTAAAAACATAGACACTATAAAGCAAGTGTAACTGTGCAAGTGGTGTGATTCTAAATTTTTTGTCTTTCTTCCACTTTCTATTTACTAAATGGGGCGCACTTAGGATTAGTTACACCAACACTTTAAATTGAAGACGTGTCTAGTGTCGGTGCTTCATAGATGGAAAATTACATTTTTGCATGGGATTTGAACAAATAATTAAGATTTGGAGGTACCTTCGAAGCAAGTTTCTTCATCTTGTTCATTGCTCTGAAACATGAACTGTTTCATCATAATTAAAACAACATTGTCAAAAGGCTTGTCTGATGCCTCACCACCTTCTTTCATCCATGGGTGTTCTGCTTCAAACGAATTGAACAATGGAATGTGTGACTTAAATAATTAAAGTGTCTCTGTAAATAATTAAAGTTGATCTCTACTAACTAGGGGTGGACAAAAAATAGTTACCCGACCGAAACCGTACAATCCGACAGTGGAAACTGTCATTACGGGCCCGTCAATGCAAACCGAATCCGACCAACTAAGCAAAATCGGTTTCTAATGGATTCAAATGGTCGGGCTCGGATCTCAAGACTGCAACCATAAATAACCGAACCCGACTGTGTAACAGTGAGTAGTTGGCGTATTTAAGTAATTTTTGAGGTTGCGTGTGAAAGTAGTTTCCGTATGATGTAAAGTGAGTATGAAAAAAGTACTTTTTGTTTTTGGGAGAGCGAAAAGTCTGCACCAACCTCTGTGCAATGCACTGTACTCTCCACCGGCAGCATAATGACATTGACTTGGAGAGAGAAAAGTCTGAAAAAGTGCTTTTTTATATCACTTTTGAAAGTTTATTATTATTTTACTAAACTAAAGATGAAATGTGATACACGGTTCCTCTTCTTCATCTCATCGCGGCCACCATTCGCAGAGCACCACCAAGATCCGGCGAACTCGCAGCACCAAGATCCTGCTTCTTTTTTTATTCTTCTTCCTTAGTAACCGACGAAACCCACCCGAACATTTGTCTAACTTCCATACCCGCACCCGAACAAATCGACAGAGAAGACGGTCGGAGATGGGTCTCACCTTCTCAACCGCGGGTTCCGACGGATTTGGATTTTCTGGACCGAATTCCGGCCGTAACCGACCGGTGTCCACCCCTACTATATAAACTACTCCCTCCGGTCCTTATTATAAGAAGAAAATACAAAAATCACCACTACCAATGAGTTCATTTAATTCTTGTCTTTTTTAAATAAATTCTCCAAAATACCCTCCACTCAACTCCACATGTGAAATAACTCCACTACTCCCACTCAATGAGGGTAAAATTGGTATTTAAACAATAAATATACACTAAATACTAGAATAGTTTATTATATTTGGGACCAAAATTATCTCCAAAAATCTTCTTATAAAAGAGACCAGAGGGAGTAGGTAGTAAGAGCATCAGAAGCTGTGATGCGTTTATTAGGGTCGTTTCTTAGGGTCATAACTCATAAGTAGAGCTGTCAATTTGGCCCACATGGGTCAGCCTAGCCTAGACCCACATGGGCTTGGACCCTAACATCCTATGGTCCCCAAAGGCCCACTGTTCAAAAGCCCACACAACCCACAAATCCCCCCATGGCCTCCTGATTTTCTGTCTTAGGCAAAAAAAATTGGCCCACTAAAATTTCTCAACTAAAAAATCCATTATTATGCCATAAAGATCCAAATCCAAATTGCACAAGTATTACTGTTAAATCAACAGTTGCAAAAGTGCCCAAAAATGTTTTTAAAGCCATAAAGATCCTTCATGGAATTCACCGATCTCAAAGCTACCTCAGGAACCATCTCATCATCCACAAGCAAATATTATGAAGCACACAGCAAATGCAAATCAACATCGTGCACGTAGGACTCCTCGTTTCTACACATATCTTCATCTAAAATCTGAATTTGCTATGCCTGAGAATCCTCTCCTCCCCTCTAGTACTAAAAACAAGTGGTAAAGTTCATGACTCACTCAACATTGGTAAAACCTCATTAATTACGAAGAAATAGCATATGAGGTTCCTTAACTTATTTTCTGTTTTCGCTTAGGTGTCTTAACTTTTAAAGCTTACGTTTAGGTCCCTTAACTTTTTAAAACGTTTCACTGTAGTCCTATTTAACGTTTTAAATTTAACACCGTTTATTGAGTATTACGTGGCTGTTTAAACTGCTGAATGGGAACGCCACGTCAGTTTCTTTTTACTGCGTCAGATTTATTTTTAAATTGCAGGTTATTATGTTTTTTCCCTTCCATCTCTCTCTCTCTTAGAAAACCCTAGATCTTAAAAACCTCCATTGTTACCTCTCATCCAGTTTCTGCACATCCATCATTTCTCTACTGCTGCTGAAGTTTATGATAGTAGTTCACATCGTTTTTCTTCTCATGGCCTCACACAGTTCCTCCAACTCAAGAAGCTTCAGATCCAAATCAAATGAACTTCTCCCAGTTGTAGGACCTGACTGTCGTTCTGGATTTACAACAGTTGTTTGGGTAGTGAAGAAATAGGGCACTAACAAAGAGAGAAAATTCTGGGGTTGCAGGAATTTTGGGGTGAGGAAGATGAAGTTCTGTGTTCTTCGTTTTTTTCACTTAGGTCCCTTAAGTTTTATATGAGTCACAAGTTAGTCCCTTAAGTTTTATATGAGTCACAAATTAGTCCCTTCTGTGTTCTTCGTTTTTTCACGTGGCGTTCTCAATCAGCAGTCTAAAAGCCACGTAATACTCAGTTAAACAGTGTTAAGTTTAAAACGTTAAATAGGACTACAATGAAACGTTTTAAAAAGTTAAGGGACCTAAACGTAAGCTTTAAAAGTTAAGGGACCTAAGCGAAAATGGAAAATAAGTTAAGGGACTTTCGATGCTATTTTGCCTCATAGTTATTAGAATGATCCTTAACAAAAGTCTGATGCTAATATGAAGAAAAACTCAATAATTAAAACATTCAAAAACTTCTTCAAGAATTGATTATCTTCACGTGTGTTGCCCGGGTTCTCAATACTAGTTACCATACAAATGAGAAGAAATGTAGAATCGGAAAGTGGTAAAGAATACGGTAAAAATAAGACATCATGGTATTCATAAAAGGTTAGTTACAAAAACAAAACAAGTTGATACCTTATGCAGAAAAGGTCACACACTCATGTTGAATTCCACCATTTATCTATGAATTTTAAAATAGGAAGGTGGTTCTGCAAATGATTCTTAGAGTTGCTGACTAAGCATTATCATAGACCTATATAACTACCTAGCTCTATAAATTAAATACTGAAATACGGCTGAATCTGAGATCAATGAGAAATCATAATAAGTTTCTTCACTTTATGTTTCTTTCTTCTAGCTTTCTTATACTCTATCAAAATGGAACAACATGTGTGATCTCAAATGACTAATTTAGGCAGAAGTGACAAATCACGCTTCAAAAATTACATATTATAAATAGATTTAGTTATGAAGTCCAATTGTCATATATAAAATAAGCATCATGCCAATTGTTCAATCTTTAACTTTTAAAGCAGTCTCACTAAATGTAAGCCAGTTACAGTGATCATTTATTGGAGAAATAATACACGAAATGCTAACTAAATTTTAAGCCAAATGAATGTTAACTTTAGACAATCTTATATCACAGACAACCTTGTATTCCAATGGCCATCAGGTAAAAGTAAAACAAGCAATATATTGTAGACATGTACTTATAGGTAATTCAATCATACAATAACAACAAAAAGACTAAATTACACCAGAGGTCCTTTAAGTTATTTAATTGTAACAAGTTGGTTCTTTAAGTTTTTTCGTACCACTTAAGTCCTTTAAGTTATTTAATTGTAATAAGTTGGTCCTTTAAGTTATTTAATTGTAACTTTTAAATCCCAAATAACTTACATTTTTCAGCCCAAGATCGTTACAATTAAATAACTTAGAGGACCTAAGTGGTACGAAAAAACTTAACGAACCAACTTGTTACAATTAAATAACTTAAAGGAACTAAGTGGTACGAAAAAAATTTAAGGGACCAACTTGTTACAATTAAATAACTTAAAGGACGTTTGGTGTAATTTAGCCTAACAAAAATTAAGAGAAGAAAACTCAAAAACATATGCTGTAAGCGGACACACACATATAACTAGTAACAAGTAAACCTTGAGATCTTAAAGATATGGAGAATGCTTACTCATAAGGGAAGGCAAAACAGAGGAACTCCTCATCCCCACAGAAAATCTGCAAATTCTTGAACACCATTAGAAATTCAATTTCTTCAGCACAAAACCCAATGTGATCAGTTTAGAGAGTGCAGGTACATGATCGTGATTCTCGCGTAAAACACCCTTAGATATTGTTTCAGAGAAATATGTTGCATATTTCACTGCATTTCCATGATGCCCATCCATCTTATACCATCTTGTTTGCTTCTTTAGTGATTGCACCTTAAGAAGTACATGAATAGAAACAAAGAAAAACGGATGCTAATTAAAAGATATCTACCTGTTATCTTTGAGTAAAGTCAAGCAACCCAAACATAAGCAAAACAAAAATTAACCAAGGCCAACCATATCCAAAAAAGTGCAGTCTTGAGTAACCAAGGTAATTAAAGTATTTAAGGGAGTTGCTAGAAGATTTTCAAGTAAAAAAATTACCTTATTTATTAGTTAAAAAAATAAAATAAGATAAGACAAGGTTAATTTTAGTACAAGAGACTGGCAATCCAAATAACTTTAATAAGATTATGATATCATATCAGGATTTTAAAACTTACTTGAGATGTTCAATTTTAACGCAGTGGTGTGTTATGATATTTGGTTCACTAGCTTTAGTCAACTACTCACATATTGAGCTAAAAGAAAAACAATTTTTTTTGCATAATTGGTTCATTCCAGCTACTGCTGCACTGCACATGCTCAATGATAATGCCAAAGGTAACAAATATAGAGAGAAGTAATTATACAGGAATGAAGCATTATAAATTTTAATGTCGCTAAAAATTCAAAACCAAAAGTAACGATTTCATAGATAGCATCAGTAATTGAGTTGCTAATATTTTTAGGGTCCAACAATGGTAAATAACAAGAACTTCATATACTTGCAGAATCAAACGTGTTTGCTAAATTTGCAGAAACACTCAAGCACACACCATGTTGGTCATTAACTTGGAAAGTGCCAATGATCTAAAGTATGTGGAGATGTGGACACAAAACACACATTAAGATCTAAACGTAAGAAACAGAGCAAAGTATAGTAATAAGCCTCACAGCAAAGCGAAAAATAGACGTGTCAATCTAGATACAAGACGCTAAAAAGGTAAAAAAGATAAAAAGTCACTCCCTATTATTCAATAGAGGATCAGGAACTCAACTAAATCAAAACAGTTTTAGAAAAAGGTCTCCTATTAGGACCTGAATTGTGACATTAAGGTTTTTGATGTCACAAAGACCACAACTGAAATCATCTACATCTGACTGCGATTCTTTGTAATGTCAATGGCGATGCAACTGTCATTACAGTCGCAATTGCAATTTAAAACCCCATTGATTACCGCTACTTTAGTTTCCCCTTCGAAGTGAAACAAGACTTTCCATGTATCTTACGGCTCTTATTGGTACATCATTTCCATAAACCTGAAGATTCCCGGTATGATCGTCACAGTCAAGTCCATATAACACCAATGTGCCATTGGCGTCTTTCCAAAGAAATCGATTGCTCCCATAAAACCCCACAATACGCTTGTAAATAGGTGGCATGGAACTAACACTATATCGCTTGATCCAAGACTTGTCATCCCAGTAATCTTTCATCATCCACACATCAAAGCAAAAATAGTCCTCTGTTATTCGCATTCCAGGATAAACTACGAGTCCAATGGTAGCAGATTCAGTAAAAGCTGTTAGATGAGAATGCAAACCAGGGGAATCAGTAATTGGGGCATTTTTATCTTTCTAAACAATTCAGTAACCATATCAAATGACATAACAACATTCTCAACATCAACACTCTTATTTTCCTCAGACTCATTCAAATAACCCCGCCAATGACAACTATTGTTAACATAAGTGCAAAACCCAAATATATTACTTGTTACAAATGGAAATGGGATAGCATGCTCAAGGTTTCTCCATGAGTTAGAATTAAAGTTGTATATCTCAACCGTCCAATCCATTGCATCGGTCCGGTGGTTAGGTTTATCTAGCCAATGTTCCGAGATCACCACAACTTTGTAGTCATTGGTTTTGGGGTCGAAGCCAAAATTGGGATACTTACCTACGGAAGACGTCCCATGGGGAGGAGGTAATTGGCATTGGGGTAAAGTGATGAACTGACCCAAAGAAGGGTTCATAATGACACTTGGGATACCTTCTAAGAAGTAGATACCATTGCATGGACCCATGATTCCTGGACCCCAGTATTTACATCGATGATATGGAAGAGGTTAATAAGTGAGAGGATACAAGTCCATTAAGATTCCAAGATAGGATAGAAATCTCGATTGTCGTAGAATTCGTCCATGTAATCGGGTTGGTTATTGCTAATGACTAAGAGGTGCTCCTGCTCCTCTAGGTTGTTGTAGAAAAGATAGTAGTTAGAAATAAAATGAGGATCGATTATGAGATGATACCAGGATTTGCAAACGCACTTGTATCGGATCAACTCCTTCGCTGGCAACCTTGAAAGCACATTTGACAGCAATTCTCGTGGTAGACGCTCCATCACTTGAATCAAATGGATCAGACAAATATGTCGATATGAAAGAGTGGGGTTTCACCGAAAGGGAAGAATGTATCCTTTCTGTTTACTATCTTCTTCAATTTCTTTATAATCGTAAGACTATTACAAACAATCACATACAGTGATAGAGGCTAGGGTTCCAACGACAGAGAAAAACGTATCCCTTCCATCTATTATCTTCAACTAGGGCTGTATGTCGGTGAGATTAGGATGAGAAGCATAGAGTGGCACGATTTAGAAGGAAGACCTCTTGGAGGTAATGTTTTCTTTTTGGGGTGATAATTTTGTTGGTATGTGTGCAAAGATAGAGGGTTGTTACTGCTATTTTGTTAATGTGTATTCTGCTTGTAATATGGCTGGCCAAAGAATGTTGTGGAATAATCTTTGCTGCCTAAAAGACCAATTTGAGGTAGGTGATTGGTGCATAGGGGGAGATTTTAACGTAGTGGTTTCTAGGCAGGAAAGAAGTGGGTGTTCAACTAATTTCAATCAAGTTGAGGCAAGGGAGTTTTTAGCTTTCATGGAGGATATGGAACTTATTGATGTGTCGGCTCTAGGTAAGAAATTTACGTGTTTCGGAACAGGCGGAAAGGCTAGTTGGCTGGATAGAATATTATTGTCGGATGGTCTTATATCTCGTTGGAATGTTAGTGCTCAATGGATCGGTAATAGAGATATTTCAAATCATTGCCCTGTTTGGTTATTTACTTCGGTTGCAAATTGCGGACCAAAACCTTTCAGGTTTAACAATTGCTGGGTGGACCATAAGGACTTCAAACAGTTCGTACACGATTGTTGGATGTCCTTCCATGTGGAAGGTAGGGGTTCTTTTGTCATAAAGGAGAAATTAATATTGTTGAAGGAAAAGCTAAGAATTTGGAACCCAGAGGTGTTTGGTATTAATGATCTCAATATTGAAACCATTGTTAAAGAATTGAATGAGATTGAGAGGTTAACTGTGGAAGGGGGTGGCGTGGATGATGAACAAAGGAGAAAGTTAAATAACGAGTTCTGGAGTGAGTTACATGCGAAAGAAAGTCTTCTAGCTCAAAAGTCAAGGGTGCGATGGTTGGCACAAGGTGATTCTAATAGTAAGTATTTCCATGCTTGTGTGAAAACTAATAGGAGAAGGACTCAGTTGCTAAAGGTTTTGGTGAATGATGAATGGGTGGACGACGTGGGAGGTGTTAAGAGGGCGGTTAGGGAACACTTTGTGTTAGAATTCTAGAGAATCATTGAATTGTTATTGTTTTCTTTATTGAATGAATTGTATCTTACATTGATGTGTATTGATCTGTTTATATAAGAACAGATATACTGAACAGATTGCCACTAAGGCTAACTAACTAACTAACTAAGCGAGGCTAACAAACTAACTTTGTTATCCTAACAGATATAATGAGACTTTAATGAGACTTTAACAGATGCAATAAGAATTAACTAAGAATAACTACTATTATTATTTAACCGCTATCCTCTAATATTCCCCACAAGCTCAAGAAGCATTTAGTACTACGAGAGCTTGTCTCTAAAGCGACGAAGCTTTGCTTGCTTTGAGTGGTTTTGTCAAGATATCTCGCAATTTGAACTTGAGAGGGGACATAGGTGACCACCGGTGATTTATTGAGGACTTTTTCCCTTACAAAGAAGATGTCTAGTTCCATGTGTTTGGTCCTGGAATGTAGAAGCTGGGTTATGAGTGAGTGCCACGATGCTTTGATTGTCTGAGTAAAATTACTGGAGTGGTGTAGAGATTCGAGTTCTTGAAGAAGTGGATGAATCTAGAGGACTTCAGTGGGCGCTGTGGCTAGACTACGATATTCGCCTCTGCGCAGTGGACTTTGCAACTAAAGTTTGCTTTGGACCACCATGTAATCAAATTTGGACCTAGGTAGATGCATGCACACGATGTGGAGCGTCTATCATCTATGTCGATGCCCAATCGGCATCACAAGAGAGCATTGATAGCAAGTGGTAGGCTTGCATTGTTGCGGAGTTGCGAGTAATACCATGATCAATGGTACCCTTTACGTATCTTAGAATTTTTTTTACAGCAGTCCAATGGGAGGTGAGGGGTTGAGACATGAACTGGCACACCTTATTGACTGAGTAACTAAGTTCTGGTCTTGTGACAGTGACATACTGCAGAGCTCCAACTGTGCTTCTATAGAGTAGTGGATCCTCAAAATAGTCACTGCCATGCCTGGAAAGTTTTAAGTTTCTTTCGCGAGAGGTGTTGAAATGCCTTTGCAGTCATCCATGCCAGTTCTATGAAGGATATCTCTGATATATTTTGACTGACAGAGTTGTAGAGAACCTGTGGTGGTGAACCTGCATTTTATGCCGAGGAAGTAGTCAAGATTTCCTAGCTGTTTTAAGGAAAAAGCAGAATTTAGTTTGGTGATGATGATGTTAATTGCAAAGAAGAGAGGATCTGTTATAAGGATGTCATCAACATATATGAAAGCACCATTAAGCTGATGCCCCTTGTTGTTGTAAATGAGAAGAGAGGATCACACTTGGATTGTTGAAAGCCAAAGGAGCACAGAGTTTTTGTAAGGCTAGCATACCATGCACGAGGAGCTTGCTTTAACCCATAGATTGCTTTATTGAGATGACAGACTAGAGAGGAATCACCCTTGATGAATCCTTGTGGCTGATGCATATACACATCTTCTTCCAAATGTCCATGAAGGAAGACATTATTTACATCTAATTGTGTAACACCCCCTTCTATTAATTACCATTTTACTAAATAAAAATCAGAGTTTTCAAAAACTTTTCCACGCACCTCAAGGGAGTACTACATTTAATCAAAACTTCACAAAATAGCATTTAGGAAACTCAAACGCAACTAGTGCGTGATATGTATAACATATCCAAGTGGGGCGAACCCTCAAAACCTGTTTTAAGTTTACAATAATCCAGAACATAGTTTCACAGCACAGCGGAATAAACCAAGTTTAACATATTCAATACATAACCAAATCAGTCTAATACATAAAATAAAATGACAATACTACAATCCCCGTCCCTGGTGTTACTAATCAGAGCTGACACAAACGACCCAAGAAGGCATGAATGCCTTCACTCAGTATCACCTGCACGTTGCCACGAGAGCAGGCAACATAAAAGCTGTAGGGTGAGTCTCTTTACATAAATAATAACAAGTAGGATAAGCATTATATTAGGAAAGCAACTAGTAGCACAACAATTAAGGCATTTATCATTTAATAGTATCACCAAGAAATAGTAGCATTAGATTAACTAAGCATCATCAAGATTCATCAAGAAAGCATGTGTATATGTATATATGCAATATGCATGTGGATCTATCATCACCTCAATAACCCCGTCGGGCACTCACCTCTTTTGGCCGAAGCCACCACCTCTTTTGGCCGAAGCCACATCACTTCTTTTATATGCATATGATTTATGTGACACCATGACAATGCATCACAACACAATAAATTCACCACAACAATCATTAACTCACCTCTTTGGCTGAAGCCACCACCTCTTTTGGCCGAAGCCACATCACCTCTTTATCATCACCACCTCATCACACACCTCATTTATTAAATTAAATCTCACATCAAGAATTAAATCCCACCTAAGGACCAAATTGCCTCATAAGGACCTTTTCAACACCTAAGGACCAAATTGCCTCATAAGGACCTTTTCAACACCTAAGGACCATTTTGACACACCCAAAATTAATTTAGTACCTAAGGACTATTTTGACACACCAATGGTTTATTTAATATTTAGGGACTATTTTGACATTAAGGGACCATTTTGAAAATCAATGGACTATTTTGAAAATCAAGGGACTATTTTGAAAGTCAAGGGACTAAAACATCACTTAGACACTTTGGGCACAACTAGGCGCCAAGGGGCAGCCATTTTGGCGCCCCATACCGTGCCCAGCCCTAGCCACACACTGCGCACACACTCCAGACACAGGCGCCAAATTCCAGGGAATTGGCGCCCCCTCCTGCACACCGTGCTCCTGCACGCACTCACCCACTCACCAGGCGCCAATTTCCTATGGAATTGGCGCCCCTGCACCCTGCCAGCCACCAAACAGTATACCTGGCGCCAATTTGCCTAGCAAATGGCGCCCCCTTTCCCAGCACAGCTGTTGTGCGAAAAGTAGTTGTGCAAGTGTACACAATCGCAACAAGTAATATATTGATAAGTAAAGTTCGTCTCCACAGGGATTGGTATTAATTTTAGAGTTTAAAAGGAATTACACTTAGAGAAACAAGTAACAAGTAATTTGAGTAACAAAGTTTCAGTTGAACAAAGTTTGGTTAAAGTAACAAGTTAAAAAGTAAGTTGAAATATGAGAGACTAAGTTGGATTGCTTTCACTACGTAACTTCCCGAGAAATAAGACGCTATAACGCCACACGCTATAGCGTTAAGCGTGGCTATTGCAAATGTTTTGTGCCTTTCGGTCACTAGCGCCCGTGGTTTCACTACAAGATGCCTATGTCTAGGTTCTAAATAGGTTCACCCGTATAATCAAGATCCCATGACTTATGCTTTATAAACTATTGCAACTTCTATGTCTAGAGGAAGCAAAAATTGGTTAAATGTCTTCAACCAACCTTATCATTTATATTAATCCTTGAAGTCTTTCCATGGTTCATGTCTGAATCCACAGAGGTACTTGTTTTACGTGGCCAAATATAAAACAAGTTTGGAAGAGTTATAACACAAGGATTAAAACACAACACGTGAGAAATTATATACGTAATATTAATGGTTCATTACAAGTTTTAGCAACCCAACTCAAAGAGTTTAGCTCATGTTGAGCATCATCAAAATAACACAAATAAACATACTTGCATTACCAGTAGGTAGAAAGGAAAACACAAGTGCAAAAGATACAATCTTGATGCCTCCTAATCATCCACGTAGTGATGATGCAAATCGATAGCTTTACAATCGTGAGAAATGCGAGAAAAATTACAAAGGAAGAAAAATAAAGTTTTTAAAGCTTCAAAAGTGCATCAATGGAGAAGAAGATGATAAGCTCTCTCTCTACCAATACTCTCTCTAACTCCACGCACCATCTAACTATATCGTGGGAGAGAAGGAAAATCAGCATATCTCTAGACTTCTAGCATGTGGTACCAATCCTCTCAAAAGTCAATAAAGGTGATGTTTTCTTTTTCACCAACTCCACTATTCCTCACTCATGCGATGCCAAGTGTCTACACATATCCAATAAAATCCGCACATGTGTCAAGCAAAGACACGGTGGACACAAGATATGGAACATGGATTAATGAGCTTGGCGCCAAAAGTGCACTTTTCCTTTAGATGCTCAGCTGATCTGCCTTCCTGACGCTATAGCGTTAGACGCTATAGCACTAACACTGCACTACTTCACAAAATACATCAAACAATCACCAGGACACCAAATGTGCCAATTTCATAGCAAAGCAGTGTTTAGCCCTTCCTTTCCTAATACTAACAGAAATGCAATAAATACTATACTATTATTACTTGAGAACTTACTTAATTTAATGATTAAGGGTATAAATAACTCATATAAATATGAGTTATCACACCCCCAAACTTAAACCATTGCTTGTCCCCAAGTAATGACACTTGCAAAGATAAAACAAACTGACACTTATTTATAGACGCATGACCTGATCAGTACTTCAATTCTAAGCACACTCATTCAAATATATTCTCAATGGGCTAATAATTCAGATTCCCACTCACACCAACACACCAATGCATTTTAATCAACTTCTAAGCTTATTATTGCTCAATAGTGTGTGTGATCTCTGACTCATCTCAATTCCTAGCTAGATTGATTTCTCTTAGCCTTGGGAAGAGTGGCCTTCTTTTGGTGATACCAAAATTTCTTTCAAAACAATGACTAGACTAACATTTTCACACGGACTTGAGGATTTGGACATGACAAAGGGCTTGATTAGGTACTTTAGGGCTGTGGCTAGTGTTCCTATCCTAATTACTAGACAGAGACGCTATAGCGTGTGATGCTATAGCGGCTGAACAAAAATTGACAACTTTACAGACTGCAGCCCCCTCATTACTGAGTTCCTTTGGCACTTTTTTTTTTTTGAGAACACACTTTGTGGCCTTTTTGGAACAACCCAGCTTTTGTTTCAGGTAGCTACAGCCTTTTACATATATATACTTTATTTACAATGATTTCCTTCGTCACTAACCACCCCCAAACTTAGCTTCTAAAGCTCTTCAAGTTTTTAGTCAAGTTTTGATGTCACCTTGGTTAACCAGGACTAACCTAAGCATCAGATAGTCCTAGGCTAACTAAGTTTTTCCTTAAGCACAGAGATTTTTATGTGTGGGAGCAATAATAAACAAAGATTTTTTTCTAAAAGCATGGCTCTCTTTACTCACTCACACAATCATCACTAAAACTAACCCAAAGAGAATGCATTCAATGATTATAGTTAAAAACAAAGCACTGAAAACATTGATAACTTAAGGTCCTCCCCCCACAACAAAAGTGAGAAGTGTCCTCACTGCTCTTAAAGGACTAGGGGAAAGGCCTGAGATTAACACAAAAACAAGATAAAACAAGTCTTTAAACATTTGTGAAGCGCAAGACAGACGCTATAGCGCTTCACAAGTTATTGTTGAACACAAAGCAACTAAACTACTTCAGCAGAATATTTAAAAAAATCACTTCTTGATTAGACCAGACCTGGTCCTTGAACTGACACGGGTTGGCTGAGGAGGCTTTGCAGCCTTTTTCTTCTTCTTCTCTTCCTTCTGGCCTTGCTCAGGCGCTATAGCATCAGACGCTATAGCGCTGCCACTAGGGGCTTCCATTTGCTTTGAGGCCTTCATCTCTGCTAACTTGCTAGCAGCTTCTGCCTCTTGTTCAGATACCTCCTTTCCAGCTTCTTGTGCTTCTGGCTGCACACTTTCTTGATCATCTTCCTCAATCACAGCAAGCTTTACACCTGGGCTTCTTGTTGCAGACACATATGTTGGCCTCTTTGTTGCCACGTGCTTCTCCTTCAGACTACGGCTTGGTGTGCCAGATGGCAATGGGCCTTGCACTACCTCCCTGGGAGGGTTATCAACCATGGCCTGAGCTTCTTCTTCAGAACCTGCAATAATGTTAGCTTTTGATTGAGGGCTCCTTTGGGCTTTTTGCTTAAGCCTAGGAGATTTTGTTGCACTTGACACAGATGATGATGGGCTTTTCTGTGCTGAAGGCGCTATAGCATCAGACGCTATAGCACTATCAGGGGTAACAGGGAGATTTTGGGGAGTAGGTTGCTGTGGTGATGCAGGTGGTGGAGTTGGTTCTTTTCTTGGAATGGGGGATTGGACAGGTGGTTCTTTTTGTGTTGGTTCAGGTGGAGATAGTGTTTGTTGTGTAGGTGGGGGTGAGTTTTCTTTGGTTGTAATGGGTGGAGGGATGGTGGCTTCAGATTGGGGGGTTTCAGGAATGACTTGTTCATTGGGCTGTGGGGAAGGAATTTTTGGTGAAGGTATTTGTGGTGAAGGTTGTCTAGTTGGGCTAGGTGTGGGGTCAGCAGGTACTTCCTCAAATTCTTCACTCTCTGACCCTTCCTCCTCAGATTCATTAACTTCTTTCATCACTCTCCTTGTTTCCTCTTCATCTTCTTCACTGAGTTCCTCCAAATCTTCAGTATTCAGAGATTCTTCACTGCTCACCTTTGTTTTCTTCTTAGCAGGACTCTTTACCTTTTTCTTGGCAGGGCTCCTTGCTCTCTTTTTGAGTGCATCAGCAGAAGCCTTTTTACTCACCCCTTCTTCTGCTTGAGGTGGCTCCTTCACACCCTCTTCCTCAATCAACCACTCTGGGAACACCGGGGGTTCCAGTAATTCCTTTCCCCTGGATAACTTCTCCAGAACAGCTTTCTCCCATTCAAACTTGGCCTTCACAAACTTGCACAGTGTTTGTTGGTTCTTTTTCAACTGATTAAGCGCTATAGCATCAGACGCTATAGCGCTAGAACTTCTCTGCCTGGGTTTGAACACAGTAGGAATGTCTCCTTGAGGAGTCCTTCGTTCATCACGAATTTCAATTTCTACCTCAGCCTGCTTACACAATTCAGTAATTAAACAAGGAAAATAAAGGTTACCATCAGTTTTCAGTCTGCTTTTCTCAATTTCCCTTGCAATGATCTTGCCCACATCAATGCTTTCACCTTCCAAAATAGCATCCAGCACTATTAGTCTGTCCTTCTCCACATTGGTTGTGTGAGAGGTGGGCATGAGTGAGTGCCTGATGAACGTGAACCACATGGCAGCCTCATCCACCAGAAATGCTTTCTTTACCTTGAATTCTGATCCAAACCTTTCCCAAGTAGCTTCCTCCACACAGATTCTCTTCTTTACTTCTTCCATTTCATCACAGCCCCAAGTGTCAAGCTTTTTCTCCAGGGCCTTGCTAGAATAACCTAACTTGAAGTGCTCATTGATTGCACTTGGACTGAAGTCAACCATCTCACCCCTAACCATGGAATAGGTTTGGGGCTTTCCCCCTTTTGGAGGAGGAATACCCTTGTAAAACTCCTCACCAATGGCACCACAAATTCCCCTCGTGCTTGATGAATTTACGCCACCCTAGCGCTATAACAAAGATGAGCGTGAACACATCGGGCTTTTTCTCTGTTTTAAAACCCCTCTCACTATGAAATTCATTTTCCAAGATGCGCAGATCGTCCTTTGGGTCCACAACCCTAGAGGAACACTCGGTTACGAGGCTCTGGGCTTTCTAGAGGTTTTTCAACTGAGTGCTTCTTCACCATTTTGTGATTTTTTTGAAAGGAAGAAAGGGATTTGTGAATTTCTGAACTGGATTGTAAGATCGGTTGTAGAGATTGAAGGAATAGGAGTTATGGCACGATGGGGTTAGAGAAGAAGAAGGAACAACGGTTAGAAAGAGAGAAAAGG
Source organism: Oxytropis ochrocephala (assembly GCA_020916435.1). Taxonomy (NCBI): domain Eukaryota; kingdom Viridiplantae; phylum Streptophyta; class Magnoliopsida; order Fabales; family Fabaceae; genus Oxytropis; species Oxytropis ochrocephala. The sequence continues at coordinate 81,441,596 of CM037091.1, forward strand.
AAGGGAGTGGTTGAGTGAGAGGCTATTGGGAATTGAATGAGGTGACCGTTGTTGATGGGGCGGAGTGACTGAAGTGATTGGGGGTTTTCACACGTGGGCGCATAGGGTGAAGCAGTTGAATTGCACAAAGCGCGCGTGCCACGTCATTTATAACCGTCCCATTATTTTCAATTAAAATGTTTCCTCGCGCTGCGGCTACCACACTGCTGACGCTTATAAGCGTCAATATCACACTCTCTAGGCCTTCAATTTTCCAAATTCCTCAACACAATAATTTTCCCTCCTGCACAATAAAATAAAAATAAAAGAAATGTTGATTAGTAAAACCTTGGGGTGCCTCCCAAGAGCGCTTGTTTTAAGAGTCTTCTGCCTAACTTCTTCTTTTGATGTTAGGGATCTTGAAGATCAATTGAGGTCTTGTCTCTCATCACATTGTCACCATGGTAGTGTTTGACTCTTTGACCATTCACTTTGAAAGTAGTGTTGGTTGTTTGATCATATAAATCCACAGCACCATGAGGGTAGACCTTGACCAATTTGAAAGGTCAGACCATCTGGACTTAAGCTTGCCAGGAAACAATTTTAATCTTGAATTAAAAGAAGCACTTGGCCTCCTCAATCAGTTCTCTATTCTGAATCTTCTTGTCATGCCATACCTTGGTTTTCTCCTTGTAGATAGTGAACTCTCATAGGCAGCATGCCTAATCTCATCAAGCTCATTCAATTGCAATAGCCTAGCCTTACCTGCCCTATCATAATCAAAGTTGAGCTTTTTGATGGCCCAATGAGCTTTGTGTTGTAATTCAATAGGGAGGTGGCAAGCTTTTCCAAACACAAGTCTATAGGGAGACATCCCCAAAGGTGTTTTGAAGGCTGTCCTGTAAGCCCATAATGCATCATCCAAATGGATTGACCAATCCTTTCTTGAAGGTCCCACCATCTTTTCAAGCATCCTCTTGATCTCTCTATTGGACAATTCAGCTTGCCCATTTGTTTGTGGGTGGTAAGCAGTGGCAATTTTATGCCTTACCCCATATTTTCCCAATAGAGACTCAATCAACTTGTTGCAGAAGTGAGAACCCTCATCACTTATAATTGCTCTAGGTGTACCATATCTGGTGAATATGTTCTTCTGAAGGAACTTGCTAACTGACTTGGCATCATTATTGGGGAGAGCCACAACTTCAACCCATTTAGAAACATAATCTACAGCCACCAATATGTACAAATTCCCATGAGAAGGAGGAAAGGGACCCATGAAATCCATGCCCCACACATCAAAGAGTTCAATCTCTAGAATGTTGGTTAAGGGCATTTCATGTTTGTTTGAGATGTTCCCAGTCCTTTGACACTTTGCACAGCTCTTCACCAATTCCTGAGCATCTTTGAATAATGTAGGCCAGTAATACCCACATTGCAGCACCTTTGCAGCTGTTCTAGTTCCTCCAAAGTGTCCACCACATGGTGAAGCATGACAATGCTCTAACACTTGAGGTTGTTCTTCTTACGCAAGGCATCTTCTTATCACTTGATCTTGACATTTTTGTAAAGAAAAGGTTCATCCCAATAATAGTCCTTTACTACATGGAAAAACCTTTTTCTCTGTTGATAATTGATTTGCGAGCACAATTCTACTCACCAAGTTATTCACAATGTCCGCAAACCAATGAGCGGTATCATCGGACGCTATAGCGTGTCTGGCGTTATAAGCGCAACCGCTATAGCGTTACACTTTTGCACTGAATCATCATCAACAATTTCTCATCTGGAAAGATTTCTTTAATTTCACCGTGATGTACCGCACCTTCAAGTCTAGATAAATGATCGACAACACTGGTTCTCCACCCCCTTCTTATCACGAATTTCCAAGTCAAATTCTTGGAGGAGGAGAACCCATCTAATTAGCCTTGGTTTTGCATCTTTCTTAGAGATCAAGTACTTGATGGCTGAGTGATCTGTAAAAACAATAACTTTTGTGCCCACCAAGTACGATCTGAATTTGTCAAATGCAAACACCATGGCCAATAGCTCTTTTCTCGTGGATGGTGTAATTTAGTTGTGCCTCTATAAGTGTCTTGCTTGCATAAAATATAGAATGAAAAATTTTGTCATACCTTTGGCCAAGCACAGCTCCCACAGCATAGTCACTTGCATCACACATTAGCTCAAAAGGTTTACTCCAATCAGGAGTCACAATCACAGGTGCAGTGACTAATGCTGTCTTTAATTTCTGAAATGCTTCAAGGCAGGCTTCATCAAAATTGAATGTGATGTCATGTTGAAGGAGTTGACATAGAGGCTTTGAGATCTTTGAGAAATCTTTAATGAATCTCCTATAGAACCCAACATGCCCAAGGAAACTTCTTATGCCTTTGACACTTGAGGGGGGTGGCAATTTCTCAATAACTTCAATCTTGGCCCTATCCACCTCTAATCCCTTCTTGGAAATTCTATGCCCTAGCACAATTCCTTCTTGCACCATGAAGTGACACTTCTCCCAATTAAGCACAAGGTTTGTTTCTTCACACCTTATCAGTATTTCCTCCAAGTTGTCCAAACACTTCTGAAAACTATCCCCAAACACAGAGAAGTCATCCATAAAAACCTCCATAGATTTTTCAATGAAATCGAGGAGAATATGGACATCATACATCTCTACGGAAAGTTTGCAGGGCATTACACGATCCAAATGGCATTCTTCTAAAAGCAAATGTGCCATAAGGACATGTGAATGTGGTCTTCTGTTGGTCTTCAGGGACAATTGCTATTTGGTTATAGCCAGAGTAGCCATCAAGAAAGCAGTAATAGTCCTTACCAGCAAGTCTGTCCAACATTTGGTCAATAAAAGGGAGAGGGAAATGGTCCTTCTTTGTGGCCTTGTTCAATTTCCTATAGTCCATGCAAATCCTCCAACCAGTCACTGTTCTTGTGGGAATTAATTCATTTTTTTCATTTGTGATCACAGTTACACCACCTTTCTTGGGGACACACTGCACAGGGCTCACCCATGCACTGTCAGAAATAGGATATACAATTCCTGCATCTAACCACTTGAGGATTTCTTTCTTTACCACCTCCTTCATTATGGGATTAAGCCTTCTCTGTCCTTCAATGCTATGTTTAGCATTTTCCTCCAATACAATCCTATGCATGCAGATTGTAGGACTTATCCCATGTATGTCAGACATTTGCCAACCTATTGCCTTCTTGTGCCTTTTCGAGTTGAAATGAGCTCCACCTCTTGGTTTTGATCCAAACTAGCGAGAAATGATGACAGTGTAGAGTCTCATTCTCCCCAAATATGCATACTTTAGGTGCTTTGGCAATTCCTTCAACTCTAGATCTGGTGGTTGAACAATGGAAGGCACACTCTTCTTTAGGTTTGAGTTCTCTTGCTCTAGTGACTCATATCTTCTAGCCCAAACCTCATTCACAACTTGCTTTCCTTCTTGAAATTCCTCTTCTTCCATCAATTCATGTTCCATGTATTGTTAAGCACCTTTCCCAAGTGGTTGTTAGTTTTCTGAAAATGTTTTTGCACCACTTGGTCAAGAGAGACCACAAAGGAACACTCTTCAGTATTGACATCTGGGAGTTTTAATGCATTCAGAACATTGATCTTAATTGATCATTAACTCTCATTGTCAATTCTCCTTTTTGTACATCAATGAGTGTCTTCCCTGTAGCTGAAAGAGGTCTACCTGAATAATAGGTACCTCTGCATCTGCTTCAAAATCTAAGATAACAAAGTCAACAGGAAAAACAAATTTATCAACTTTAATTAAAACATCCTCCAGTATTCCCTCAGGATAGGCAAGTGACCTATCAGCTAACTGGAGGCTTACAGAAGTAGGCCTGGCAGTTCCTATACCCAATTGTGTGTAAATGGACTTGGGCATTAAGTTAATACTTGCCCCCAAGTCACATAAAGCACGACCAGAATAGAAATTTCCAATGGAACAGGGTATTGTGAAGCTACCAGGATCCTTTAATTTTCTGGGGAGTTTATTTTGCATCAACATGCTACATTCCCCAGTCATTGCCACAGTTTCAAATTCTCCCAACCTTCTTTTCTTTGTCAAAACATCTTTCATAAATTTGGCATAGTTGGGCATTTGTTGTAATGCCTCAACTAGAGGAACATTAATGTGCAATTGTTTTAACAACTCAAGGAATTTATTAAATTGTTTGTCCTCATGTGCCTTTTTTAACCTTTGAGGGTAAGGGGGAGCAGGATATTCAGGCACCAATTTAGGTTCGTGTGTTTTGTTTGCATTTGACGCTATATAGCGTCGGAGTGCTTTATAACGTCTGGAAAATTCTTTTCATTTTCAAAGAACACTTGACTCTAAATTCTTGGGTGCAGTACTTACCTCCTTACCACTTCTGGTGGTTATTGCTTTCACATGTTCCTTGCCTGGTGCATGAGATGAAGATGGTTCAGTAGTAGAAGGAAGTCCACCATTTTGCCTTTGAGTGAGAAGCGGATGCAATCTGTCCCACTTGATTCTCGAGTTTTGATTGATGCTTCATGAGTCCGCATTGTTGTTTTACAATCAGCGATGAATGACCTTAGCGAGAGATTCCATTGAATTATCCACAGCGGGAGCGAGGAGCATTCTGTCTTGGAGGTTCTTTGTTGTTGTTGTCTTGGAAAACACGGGGAATAAGCCGGAACATTTGTGCTTGTTTGAGCATTATTTCCTCCCCCCACCTGAAGTTAGGATGGTTTCTCCAACCAGGGTTGTATGTATTGGAATAAGGGTTGTTGCCCTTGTTGTACCCCACATAATTGACAGAAGCAGGGTTTGTTGTGCATTCTTCATACAAATGAGCTCCCCCACAGTATACACAACTGGCTTCTCCAGGAGGAGCTTGTTCAATTGCTGCTGCAGTTGGCCTTTCAGGAGCTATAGCATCAGACGCTATAGCGTTAGTAGTATTCAACTCCTTTATCATGTTTGTCGAGTTGCCACTTGGGGTGATAGCGCAGAAACCTCACTCACTTCATGAACCCCAGACTACTTTCCTTGTAGAATTTAGCCTCTCAGTAGGCCATGAAGAACTGTTAATGGCAATGCGCTCTATTAGTTCACAAGCTTCATTATATGAGGAATTAAGAATTACACCTCCAGATGAGGCATCTAACATAGACCTAGTAGGTGCCTCTAGCCCATTGTAGAAAGTCTCCATTTGAATTACTATAGGAATTCTATGATGTGGACATTTCCTAAGCAATTCTTTCCATCTCTCCCAAGCCTCATGTAATGATTCACCCTCTCTTTGCTTGAAGGATGTGATGTCATTCCTCATCCTAGCATTCTTGTTTGGTGGGAAATATTTCTCTAGAAACTTCTTTGTCATATCTTCCCAAGTTGTGATAGAATTGGACTCCAAGGAATTCAACCAAGCCTTTGCTCTGTCTTTTTAAAGAATAAGGAACAAACTTCACTGAAGGCATCCTCACTCACCCCTGGAATAATGAAATTGCTGCACACTTCAAGAAAGCTTCTCAGATGAGCAAAAGGATCTTCTTGAGTGGAACCTCCAAATTGTCCAGTTGTTTGGAGCATTTGGAACATCATAGGCTTGAACTCAAAATGAGTAGCAGTCACAACAGGCCTGGTGATACTTGTTTCCATGGAATGAGGATCAAACACAGCATAATCTCTCATTGGCCTGTCTCTGTCATTCACCATTTGATTAGGTCCTTGATTAATGAATCTGTCTCTGTACCAGTATTCGTCATCAACTTCAGTATGGGTAAAAGGACCTTGCCTTCCACCTCTTGGACCTCTTCCTCCAATAAGAGAGGGTGTTCTTCCACCCATTGATCCTCTAACAGTAGGATGAGTGTGCTCAGACATAGTTAGTCTAAATTGTTGTAATCTTTGTTGGCGTCTTAGCCTTCTGAATCTCCTCTCGGGTTCTGGATCAAACTCAAAAGTGGGTGGTTCTGATCTGGGCATATGCTATAACGTCAAGGGACTAAAACATCACTTAGACACTTTAAGCACAACTAGGCGCCAAGGGGCAGCCATTTTGGCGCCACATACCGTGCCCAGCCCCAGCCACACACTGCGCACACACTCCAGACACAGGCGCCAAATTCCAGGGAATTGGCGCCCCCTCCTGCACACCGTGCTCCTGCACGCACTCACCCACTCACCAGGCGCCAATTTCCTGTAAGAAGTAAATCCAAGTGTATCTACTAAAAGCATCAATGAATGAAACATAGTATTTGAATCCCATAGAGGAGGTCATAGGGGAAGGGCCCCAAAGATCACAGTACACAAGAGCTAGAGGTTCATTATAAACTGTTTCAGATAATTGAGATGGCAATCTATGAGATTTACTTAGACAACAAGCAACACAGAAATTCTTTTCATTAATTGGAAATGATGATGATTCTGAGACTTCAAGACTTTATTCATAGTATCTAAGCTAGGATGTCATAGTCTATTATGCCAATTAAAGTACAATTTGAGTTTGCTACAACAGAATTGATAGAATTGGCGATGATAATGATACGAGTGATTTGAAACAAGAGGATTTGAGCGGAGAGGATAGAGACCCTCAGATGTCAGCTTGCCTTGCAATATGACTTGGTCATTGACCTGAGATTTCACCAAATAATGATTAGGATAAAACAGAACGTATGCATGATTATCTGCAGCAAATTTACTGATGCTAATCAAATTTTTGTTCAAGGTTGGAACATGAAGGACATTATTAAGATACAGAGTGTGTTGTGGGTGTGTAGGTGATTTAAAAGCAAAATTACTAATAGATTGAACTGGTAACTTCATACCATTGCCTAAGAAGATGTTTTCTAAGTGAGGTGGAGGAGGTGCTGCCCCTGGTGCAGCAGGTAAGTGAGTTACATGCTGTGTGGCTGCTGAATCCATGTTGTTGTTCATAGTTGGATGTGTAGGGAAGGTAGCTGTGTAGTGTGCTTGTGGAGCAGGAATTAAAGTGGTAGGTTGCCAATTGGCTGGTGTAGCAGGCATTCCTGGTCGTATATACTGATATGGATTACCTGCAGGTGGTGGATACACAGTGGAACCATATGATGCGTCAAACCGAAAATAAAAGGAGGTTGCTTCATGACCATGACGACGACAAACTTGACATTGAATGTTGGAACGTCCACCGCCGCGTCCTCCTCAGCGCCCAAATCGGCCTCCTCGGCCTCGATTGTTCGAATTTCCTCTTCCCCCAAACTTTAGGGTTTGTGCGTTTTGGAAATTTCCAAAATTCTGCAAATTCGAGTTGCTGCTTGTGTAATTTGCTTGTGCGTTGGCATTAACTTGCAATTGCGACGCTTCTTGAGTGTCTTTGGTTGTTGATGGAGCAAGATTCAGAGACGACGCTTCTTCGAGGAATTTCGCCTTATCGAGTCTCTGTTCATGAGCTAATAGCAGTGATTTGATTTCTTCAAGATGAAACCAGTCAATCTTGCTGTTTATTAGCGTGATTAACGATTCAAACTCACGCGGCAATCCTTCCAAGATTGCATCCATTTGGTCTTGAATGGTGACTGTTTCACCAATTGACAGCAGGGAATCAGCGACGTGCTTGATTTTGGAAAGGAATTCTGATACGTTGCTCGTTCCTTTCTTCATAGTGCGCATTTGTTGGCGTAAATGGCGAGCTTGAGCCTTCGTCTTCGATTGAAAGGTTTGGTGGATGTTTTCCCACAGTTGAAATGTATGCTTACATCCGATAACAGAGGGTAATATCGATGGTGAAAGGGATGATTGGAGCCAAGCCAGTAGCAGTTGATCTTGTAATTCCCATTCGGTGTATGCAGGGTTTTCAATATTTCTGATTCTGTCATCTTCACGGAGAGAAATTGAGGAGGTATGGTTGGAGCAACGCGCAATAGCGGTGAAGACGATGTGCCCGTGAGAACTCGGTTCAATCATTTGCATCCATACTAGATAGTTGTTTTCATCTAATTTCACGAAATCTTGTAGTTAAAGCGATGATAGGGGTGGGTGATTGTTTGTAGATCGCACCACCGGTGACGGTGGTGAGTTGAGTGGAAGAGAGGCCATTATGCAGAGGAGGAAAAAAAGAAATGAAAGAAAGAGAAAGAACTACGCTTGTGTTTGAGAGAAGCTCTGGATACCATGTTAGAATTCTAGAGAATCATTGAATTGTTATTGTTTTCTTTATTGAATGAATTGTATCTTACATTGATGTGTATTGATCTGTTTATATACAGAACAGATTGCCACTAAGGCTAACTAACTAACTAACTGAGGCTAACAAACTAACTGTTATCCTAACAGATATAACAGACTTAACAATTCAAAGAGGAAGAGTTTAATAGGCCGACAATTGACGGGGTACAATTTCATCAGATTACGTCGAGCGATAACTTGTTATTGGTAGCGCCTTTCACTGTGGAGGAGGTGAGGGAAATGGTGTGGGAGTGTGATGGTAATAAGAGCCCGGGCCCGGATGGATTTAATTTTACCTTTATGGAAAATTGCTGGGATCTTGTTACGGATATCATGAAGTTTTTTGAGGAATTTCACAGGCGAGCAAGACTTCCAAAGGCAGTTAGCGCGTCCTTCTTGGCTTTAATACCGAAATCTAGTAACCCGCAAGGTTTGGGGGATTACAGACAAATAGCTCTCATTGGTTGCTTATACAAGATATTGGCAAAAGGTCCTGGCCGGAACATTCAAAAAGGTTCTTCAGCGGGTAATTTCAGTGTGTTAGAGTGCTTTTCTTGCGGGAAGGAATATTCTCGATGGTGTGTTGGTAGTGAATGAGATAATGGATATGGCCAAAAGAAATAAACACAAGTGCATGGTTTTGAAGGTAGACTTTGAAAAGGCATATGATTAGTTATTTGGTCTTACTTGGATTACATGTTGGGAAGGTTGGGGTTTGGCGCGAAATGGAGGTGTTGGATGCGATCTTGCTATTCTTCTAACTCTATCTCAATTCTTGTTAATGGTAGCCCAACGGAAGAATTTGTTGCTCAAAAAGGGTTGAAGCAGGGTGATCCTTTGGCTCCGTTCTTCTTCCTGGTAGCGGCTGAAGGTCTTGCAGGTTTGGTTAGGAAGGGAGTAGCGTCTAATAATCTGCGAGGATTCAAAATAAGTAACACTCTAAGCGTGGAATTCTTTGCAATTTCTCGACGACACAATATTCTTTTGTGATGGTAGTGAAAAGAGTGTTTGGTGCTTGAAGGCAATCTTAAGGAGCTTTGAACTCATCTCTGGGCTCAAAGTGAACTTCTCGAAGAGTAATGTCATTGGCTTCAACATAAAGGAAGGAATTTTAGAAGGGATATCTCACTTTCTTGCTTGTAGAAGGGGCTCTTCCTCTTTCAAATTTCTTGGAATACCAGTAGGATCTAATCCTAGGCTTACGAGCACTTGGCAACTGATTATTGATTCCATCAAGGCGAGGCTAAATAGTTGGAGGAGTAAACAATTATCCATTGGAGGGCGTGTCACTCTTATTAATTCGGTACTTGCTTCTCTACCCCCACACCTCTTTTCTTTCTACAAAGCACCTAAGAAAGTAATTGAGGAAATCACCAAGCTTCAAAGATGTTTCTTATGGGGTGGAGATGAAGAGCATAGGAAGTTGTCTTGGGTGAGTTGGGGAAACATTTGCAAATCAAAAGCGAAGGGAGGGCTTGGAGTGAAAAACTTGGAAGTTTTTAATCTTGTCTTTTAACGAAATGGAGATGGAGAATTTTAACGGAGGACGGTAATCCCTTATGGAAAGAGGTGTTGGTGTCACAGTACAGTTTGAAAGGTAGATGGCCTAATGAGTTGGAGTATAGACGAGGGTGGGGCAAAACTTCATTATGGCGTGACTTATGCCAGTTGGGTGCAGGTTCAAAGTTACGAGTAGGGTGGTTTGATAAGATAGTTAAACTTAAATTGGGAAGAGGAGATTTGATTAAGTTTTGGAAGGACAGGTGGGTTGGGAGAGATAGTTTTGCCGAGTTATTCACGACTATTTATAACGGTTATAATAACAAAAGATGTGGTTATTGAGGAGATGGGAGGGTGGATTGATGGAGTATGGTAGTGGAATGTTCGTTGGTTGGAGGAACTACCTAGAGAGGAGGAACACAACGTTGAATTTTTTATACAGTTATTATAGACTGTTAGTTTACAGGACTTGACATTATTCCATATGTTCCAAACCACCGCCATAATGAAGTTTTGCCCCACCCTCGTCTATACTCCAACTCATTAGGCCATCTACCTTTCAAACTGTACCGTGACACCAACACCTCTTTCCATAAGGGATTACCGTCCTCCGTTAAAATTCTCCATCTCCATTTCGTTAAAAGAGCAAGATTAAAAACTTCCAAGTTTTTCACTCCAAGCCCTCCCTTCGCCTTTGATTTGCAAATGTTTCCCCAACTCACCCAAGACAACTTCCTATGCTCTTCATCTCCACCCCATAATGCAAAAACACAAGAAATTCCAGCAACACGTCATTCTTTCATTCAAATGACACCAAGTTTAGCATAATCAAATACTATCGCATAAATTCACTCGCAACAATTGTCAATAGATGTAAATTTTGCTTTTGAATTCAAATGAAAATATATTAAGTGTTGTTGGTATATTTATTTTTTATAGAATTATTCATAAAATCACCCATAATAAGTAATACAATATTGTCAAAAAAAAAAGCAATACAATAGGACCCATACGTATTCACAGATATAGTACTAGTTTTAAAGTAAAATAAATATCAAAAAATACAATATAAATCACCGCAATAATTAATCAAGTTAAATAATCATGTTTCTTTCAGTGGCCTATCCTTCTGTTTATTCCAAGATTGATTTAGATAGAGTTGCTCAACACATAACACAGAGAACGATCTAAATTAGTAACCTTATTTTAAGTCAAATAAATATTTTATTATCCTATATAAAAGACGAAAACCTATTTATCATATTGAGTTTTATTTATTAATCCAAACATGAGACATTAACAAACTCTTATATTTGACATTAGACATTATAGATGATGAAAAGAACAAACAAGTCGGGCCTAAGTTCCATTATTAATGTCCATGACAACTTTCAATATTCATTGAAGAATGAAGACATATCAACCATGTATAGAGACGGGAAAATGGATTCTAGGGAGTAATATGGTAAAATTCAGTCTTTAGAGTAGAAATCCCAACAACTAGAACGAAATTCGAACAAGCTAGGAAAATGAGTAAAGAGAATGAAAGTTTTAGAGAGAAGATAATATTTATGGAATGTTGATTGATTACCAAATGAGACACTAGGCCTAGCTAAATACAACCCTAAAGTGTAAAAGAGTAAATGACATAAAATAAAGTAAAACATAAAATACTACCTAATGTATTTCTGCAACAAACCCTCCCCTTCAAACATCTTTATCCTCAAGGATGAGCATTCTCTAGTGCATCCTTAAGGGGTAAAGCGTGTCATTTGACCAAAACTTTAAGAAACAAGACACTTCTCCTATTGATCATCTTCCTATGAAAAATAGCTACTGCAGAATGTTCATCCTTGTTATTTCCGGAATGAGCCAGCTGAAGCACACCCAAACGTTGGTAGAAAGGAACAAACTCTACTTGTTGTTTTGCAAGCTGCTTCTCATAATCATTAGCAACTGTGCCCCTCAACCCTCAAAAAGGTTTATTGTAATTTCATTGTATCAAACATACCGTTAGCAAATTTTCTTGAGACTCCGTCATTAATAAGTGTCCTTTGGGGCTTTGAAAATTGCCATATGATTTGATTAATCATGGATAACCATGGTACTGTGAGTACTATATGAAACATCAAATCTATTTGGTGAATATGCACCTGAACATGGTTGCTGCAACACCAACAGTTATGACAACCATACACTTCTCAACCTTCTCAATTTGTTGAACTTGTCAATTTGCAGTTGCCAAACCTAATCCATAGCAGGAAAAGACCAATATTTCTGCCACAGATGTTGAAGATAGCTCATAATTTTACCTTCTCAGCAGCTTCCCATAGCCTCTGCAAGGCAATCTTATCCTTAGAAAGGTCAATACTTTTGCTCACTAGGAAGTCCAACAAACCACTATCAAAATCTTCTCCTCCCAAGAAAATAACAACCTGAAGGAAATATGGATGAGAAGATTCAGAAAATAGGACATTTCTTCTTATACTAATAGTAATAGATCACATTGCAATCAGTATCAAATAATGAGGGTCAAGTTATAAAGGTTTGTAATTAATCCTCCTAAATATCCCAGCCAGCAAAGACAGCTTGTGTCTGTCAGGTTATATACAAGAATAGGCAATGCTCCTTTTTTTTCGATAGATTGATACATTATATTAATGGCTAATTGACTCAGCATCATTGACACACACTCGCCATACTTATATGAAGAATTTGAGAGATCGTCTAATCATGTGTTAAAAGCCAACGGAAAAAATACACCGATTCAAATACATTGCAAAACAATGTGTACGAACAAAGAGGTTCATGAAGGATCTTCCTAAGAACACCAACAGCAACATAATAAAAAGACTAAAAACCAACACTACTACAGGGACACCTAACATATATATGAAAAAAACGCCATTTCAGGGAAAGGTTCGAATCCTCTTTCTTGACAAATCCGTTGGAACAATAAAAAAAACGTTACGGTTTTTTAATTTTTCTGTTACACTTTGACTTGACTTGGTCAAAAAATAAAATAAAATAATATTTCTGATCCGACCCAATGGCGGCGGCGGCAAGTACACGCGTGTGTGGTGGTCACTTTGTGTGTGTCCTCACCCATCCACAAAGAAAGTAAAATAGAGTAGCAAACTCACCAAGACAATACCTAAAAATGGGAAAAATGAAATTTTTCTTAAACATCCAGGCCAGAACTTATAGAACTTGTATATCACAGTTACTCCACTGAAATGTCCCATTCATTCCAAAGGTCACAATAATCATCAACTGAGGGCCTGCTCCTTACTTCCATCAACAGGAGAAAAAATGAGAACCTTCTTATCATAGATATTTTCTAGATTATGAAACTATACCATAATATGCTAATAGTTAACCGTACTCATATACTCATATTGTACAAAAAAGAACTGTTTTTTTTTTGCATAATTAATTGGTTCATTTCAGTTGTTGCTGGGTTCATGCTCAATGCCAATGTTAAAGGTGACATGGTTGGTATATGCATAATAGCATACCCACATCGTGCCAAACATTTATCAGAGATATAATTTAAATGCAAGAAACAAAGCCAACACCAGAATTTTAGGAAAACAAAATGGTTCCAAATTAGGAAACTAACATTTATCGAATACACCATGATTATAATATCCCAATCATATAACATCATCTTGCATGAAAACTAACTAACAGAATTAGATCTACATAGAACAAAACACTAAAAAAGTTGAATAAAATCATTCCCCATATTTAGTAGGGGATCAGGACCCCAAACTACATTAAAACAGTGGTTATAAGGGTTTTAGAAAAATGTCCACTATTACAAACTAGATTGGGACCACAATGGGAATATAATCATGGGTATCTGAAGGCAATCTTCGTAATGTCGATGATGGTGACGCCATTCTCACTACAGTCGCGACCGCTATTTAAAACCATATATTTCCATTTTCCATTTGAAGTAAAACAAGACTTTCCATGTATCTAAGACCTATTATTGAATCATTTGCTTCATATAAAACTCGGGTATAATAGTCGTGGTAGTCAGCTCCAATCAAATCCAGTGTGTTGATGGTGTCTTTCCAAGGAAATTGATTGCTCCAATAAATATCCATAAAACGCATAAAAATAACTGGCAGAGGTCCAATATTATATTGCTTGATCCAAGACCTGTCATCCCCGTAATCTTTCATCATCCACACATCAATGCAAATGTGCTTCGTTGTTACTCCACAATCGGGGAAAGCTATAAGTCCAATGGTAGCAGATTCGGTAAAGGCCGCGAGATTTATACTACACGGACCTGAGGAATATGTAATTTTGGGCACTTTTATCTTTCTGAACAATTTATTAACCACGTCAAATGACACAACAAGATGTTGATCAACATCATGATTTTGATTAGAAGGAACATAACCCCACCAGTGATAACAATTATTGACATAAGTGCAAAACAAAGATGAATCACAAATTTCAAATGGAAATGGGATAAAATTAGCAGCAATGTTTTTCCGAAATTTGAAATTAAAGCCGTATAACTTCACACTCCAACCCCTTTTAATTCGTTTAACGGTTCCCCTTAGCCAAAGATCCTTGAGCACCGCAAGTTTATCATTACTTATGGGGTCAAACCCAATATAATAATAATAATAAAAATCGTGAATTAAACTTGGTTGGGAGGGAACAATTAATTGGGAGGGAACAATTGATTGGGATTTGGGTAAAGTGATGAATTGTCTCACTAATTCTCCATAGTAGTTTGAAATAAATTGGGGATCAGTTATGAGATCAAACCAAGACTTGCACACGCACTTGCATTGCATAAAATCCTTTGCTGGCAATCTTGATAGCACGTTCAATTCCACACCAATTCTCTTAGCAAACTCTCCATCCGTTGAATCAAATCGAATGGAATCAATTTCACAAGGCAAACAACTATGAACTCCACCGGTAAGGAAGGAAGAATATATGATAAAGCATCTATTGACAATAATTGTACTTTAAAGAAAGAGAAGTGTCCTTCTAAAGTTCGGTACAATCACTTTTCTTCTCAATACCTTGACCTTTTAATTTTCCAACGGGTAAAAAGCGTCTATTCGCCAAAGTATTGGACTTTGCCCAGTTTCTTCTCATTTTTCATCTTTGTAAGCCACGTCATCTTTTTTGATAGAAGATTGACGATAGGGACATAATTGGATGCGTTTGAATTTTGCAGAGATTAAACTAATTTTTTTTTAATTACAAGGACGAAACTGGACCAATTGGATATTTGGAGGGGCTAAACATATATTTACTTATGATCAATTATATAATTGTAAGTTAAATTCCAAAATAATGTAAAAGCATTTTCGTTCCCAAGTCCTTGACCTTTTACCTTTCCATCGGGTAAAAAGCACTCATTTGCCAAAGGGGGCGTTTGTTTCGGAGATATAAAGATGATTCCAAGGAATCTAGGATGGGAAAGAAAGATTCCTATGTTTGTTTTGATGATAGCACGTGAAAAGAAGAAAATGATGATAATAACATTGATCATAAATTTGGAGATGTTGAATTTCATTACTTTGATGATAAAGCTGATGTGTTTTGATTTTCTAAGAGTGCGCTCTAGAAAGCAAAAAAGGTCGTGGGATTGTTATGAAAGAAGTTTAGTGAGAGAAGTGCATTTTCGTAGAATTGTTTACCTTATTGTAAAAAAAAATTATAAGTAAATAATCACTTTAGTTTATATTTTTATTTCACATTTAATTATTTAGAAATCTAAAATAACATGTCATATATAATCAGGGGTATTTCGATAATTACATTGTTTATTAAGGGAATGTATAAGATTTAACCAAACAAATTTATAAATTGTTCAAAAAGAATTGGATTAGAACTTGCAACTAACCAAACACGTTTTAGGAAATACTTAGGAATCACATTCCTAGTCATCGGATTCCTAGGCATGCAATTTCTTGGATTGTAATTTCTATCCGGGAAACAAACGCCCCCAAAGTAATGGACTTTGCACCGTTTGTTAAGAATTTTTTTTTTTTTTGGTTTCGTTAGTTTAGAATTGATTTCAATTGAATAATGTTATTATAATTTTATTTTATTTTACTCCCACAAATGCCATTTATGAGTGACTCTATAGAGAAAAATAATTAAGGGTTAAATATTTTTTTAGAAAAATGATTAAATATTTTTTAATACCCTTTAAAAATATGGACTTTTTATTTTCCCATAAATGTTTCTTCAACTTTTGGAATCGATTGTTTGAAATAACCGATTCTAAATATTTTTCAAAACATTTGAAATCAGTTATTTGAAACAACTGATTCCAAATGTACGTTTTCAAACTGCATATGCACTTATGAAAGTACATTTGGAGTCAGTTCTTAAAACAATCGATTCTAAATGGTATATTTATAATTGGTTAAATTATTGATTTTAAATGTCTTTACTTTTAATGGTAGGAAAATATGAGTCATACAATAACCGATTTTAAATATCTAAAACTACCAATTTGTCTGCACTTGTGATCCTTGTTTATTATCAAGTTTTTTTTGAGCCACTACATTTAGTTGTCATTAATTATTGAGATTATATATAATATATCTCTATTATATTAAACCATGAATCTTCCACCTATACATTCATATGTCATTCCACATCACTAATTACGTCACCTTCCTTTTAATCCACTTCGTTTAAATCCGTCAGGATGTTATTTCGAAATATATCACCAAAAAAGTAGAATCTAGGGATCAAACCCATTCCCCCATTCCCCCATGCTACCACCTCCTTATGCTGACCATTTGAGCTACCACAATTTCATGCTCCTAAAGCCTATCATCCTATTCTTTCTTTTATTTCAAAACCTTTTACCTACTTTTTATATCTATTTATTATTTATTTTGATACATATATATATTTGTTATTATATACTACATTTATATATTATATTTATTTGACATCTAATATTTTATATCACATTCCATAGATTTTATTCTATATATTTAGTAAGTAGAATGTTATTAAATATGACTAGTTTTATTCATTTCAACTTTTTTTTAATTCTCATCTTATAAATAATGTTATATATTAAAAATGTTTGTCACATATTTTTGTATTCAGCTTGATGCACATACAATTAGAATCAATATACAACTTTGATCGATTAGTATATTTGTAGTTTACAACGTTTGTGCTTAATATTCTTCTATTCACTACGCTGCACTTAGAAAACAAGTAGAGAGAATAAACAAGATGACAGAGAACATTGATCCTGCGGTTGTCAACGTCAAACACCTTAGTCAAAAGCAAGTTAAATGTCCTTATGCAAAGCTATATTTGATATATATTTGTAAGTTACTATTTACTATTACTATTTTGGACCGTATAATACTTATAACTAATTACTGTTGTAATAACATCTCAATATGAAAATACCCCTGAAATTATATACCCTGCAGTTGTCACTACTAAATTTTAAAGTACTATTATGGAAAAAACATTGATCATGTGGGTCTCTCATAATATATTGTGGTACTCTTGTTATTTGGAATTTTGAACTTTGGTACAAAGAAAAAGACTCTCTTTTCCACTAGCTACTCTTGGCTACTCTTGGTACAAAGAAAAAGTGGTATCACAAAAAGTATAGATTTTGTATTCTTTTAGAGTCTCTTTTTTTTTCCATTCGTTCCCTTCCCCAATTTTTACTTTTGAATCTATTCAAACTACTAACATAACCATTTTTTTTTTAAATTTGTTTTTGTCCCCCAAGGTAATTTTCCATCTTTAGGTATAAACATTATTCATTTGGGGTAAAGCTGGCAAAATGGGCCAGGTCGGGCTAGCCCGAAATATGGGAGGGTTTGTGCCAAATAAAATGAGTCCGTTTTTATACCCGGATTTTTTAACCCGGTCCACAAAAGCCCGAACCCATGCCGGGCTAGCCCACTTAGGCCATGAGTAGCAGCCCGCAGGCCCATAAACAAAATAAAGATGTGCATATTATTTCTGCCCAGCCCATAATTAGTAACCATATCTCAATATTATAATAAATAGGTAACCATATTTCCCAAGCAAAATTAAATAGATAAACCAATTTATTCCAAGTGTTCTCACGTTCAAAATTCTCATTCTCTCAGTGTCTCAGACTGTTATAAATTGAGCAGAAAATAGAAAGACTTCACACAAACAGTAAGAGTCTCATACTCTTTGAGCATTATAAAACCAGAATTTTAGTGTTTTTCTTGCTGGAATTTGCTGTTACAGCTACTGGAATTTGGTGTTTCAGCTGCTGGAATTTTAGTGTTTAAAATTCTGCTATTTAGAGTTCCAATGGAAGGAAGTGTTATAGTAACTTTAGTGTTTAAAATTCTTCTATTCAGCTACTGGAAGGGCGTGTTATAGTTGTCCTTTCAAGAGCTATTATTGTCTTCATTTGATAGGCATTCTGTAGAAAATTATACTCCCTTCGTCCCATATTAGATGTCGTTTAAGGTTGTGGCACAGAAATTAAGAAAAGTAGTTAATTTTGTATGGGAAAGAGAGATTGTGAGTTAGTTTACCAAATTGTCCCTCATTAATGATATTGGAAACATAAAAAGTAAAATTGTAGGAAGAAATATATTAAATAATGAAGGGTATGAATGGAAAAACATAATTTAGGCTTTATTGGTATTTGGAAAAGACATGTAATTTGGGACAAATTTTTTTGGCTAGAAAGACATTTAATATGGGACGGAGGGAGTAGTAATTTTGCAGTGTTTCTGTGTACTATAACGGATGCTGGTCCTTGAGAACTTTATTATTGCTAATTTTCTAGCTTTGTCAAAACATGCCGGTTCTCATTTTTTTTTTAATTTTATAATTGATTAATTCTCTCTACAATTTAGTGAGTTAAACAGAAATTAAAAATGGGGCACAATGCGTGCTAGCCCGAAAAACCCGTAGCCCGCATAGGGCTGGGCTTGGGCTTAAAAAGTTAAGTCCGAATTGCAACCCGAGCTTTTTGGCCCATACTGTAGAAGCCCGAGCCCAAAGTGACCCAGCCCGATGTGGGCCGGGTAGCCCGTTTTGCCAGCTCTAATTTGAGGTATGGTCATGTGCCAAAGTCAATGACACCTATGTTATGTGAGAGAAATTTCCAAAATATATATTTGGAAAGTTTGAATTGTTTAAATTCAATCAATGATATAAAAATGTCATTATTTGGTGTGGCTTAGTGATTTGATCTTTTGGTGTTTGTTGTATGGTTGACCGGTCAGCGACTAGAAGCAGCACTTTACCATCAGACCAACACCACGTTTTGAGAAATAAATTGAACGGCAACGGTAGTTAACCGTTGCACTTGCAGAAACTTTTTTTTAAATAGTTGTCTACTTTCACTAAACGCCATGTAATTAATACTGAACCAGAAAAGACATACGAAAATCATGTTTACATGATCCAAAATTCTGACAAAATTATATCCAAGTCATTTCTTCTTTTCTCTAGTGCACGTGAGTAATTGAAGAAACTTATTCCATAAATTACCATTGATCGATACGCTTGGTGTGATTGTGCAAAACACATCAAGGATTCCAAAGTATCCTGAAGGGGATTCGCCAGTTTACCCATTTGCATCCAGTTTACATAAACTGGTGGGGGCGAATCGAACCTAAAGCTTAGTGTTTACACACACACTTTGGAATTTATTTGTGAACCGAGGTGAAACGCTGTTTCACCCCCAGGTCGGCCAACATCTCTCCAAATTTTCTGTCCGCAAACTGCGTCCCATTATCCGTTATCAACTGCAGGGGAACGCCAAAACGGGCTAACACACTTCTTGCGAAGAATTTGCTTACTTTGGCCGCAGTGATGGTCGCTAGTGGCTCGGCTTCTATCCATTTGGTGAAGTAGTCAACTGCTACAATCAAAAACTTGAACTGTCCAGGGGAGGGTGAAAACGGCCCTAGGAGATCCATGCCCCACTAGGCAAACGGCCAAGGTGAAGTAATTAGACTCTGCAGTTCAGAGGCCGGGGCAATGTGGACGTCAGCATGTATTTGGCACTTGTTGCACTTCTTGACCAGATTCTTAGCGTCCTCCTCCATGGTCGGCCAGTAAAAACCGGCTCTCAAAGCTCGCTTGGCTATTGAGCGACCTCCTTGATGGCTGGCGCATAAACCTTCATGAATATCTCTTAAGACGTGATCAGCTTCGGCGGGCGTCAGACATCTCAACAGTGGAGACGAGAAGCCTCTTCTGTAAAGCTTTCCTTCAACGACGGAATACTTGGTCGCCCGCTTCCTCAAGAGTTTTGCTTCTTTCTGGTCGCCCGGTTCTTCACCGTTCAGGATATACCGTAGTATGGGAGCGATCCAGTCTTTTTCTGAGTCAATGCAGAGGATGGCAAGGGATTTGTCTGCCTTGGTCGCAACGCTCGACCGAGTGAGTGTCTCCTGAATTAAGCTCCGGTGGTTCCCGGGCGCTTTGGTGCTGGCCAGTTTTGAAAGTATGTCAGCTCGCACATTCTCTGTTCTTGGCACGTGCTTCACTTCTGCTCGGTCAAACTTTCTGAGCAATTCTCTTACTTTAGCCAGATAATCTTTCAATACTTCATCTTTGGTATCGTATAGCTCCTTGATTTGGGAAACGACCAAGAGAGAGTCAGAGTGTAGTCCTACCTGTTCAACGTTGAACTCCTTGGCGAGCAATAATCCTGCTATACAAGCCTCATACTCTGCCTGGTTGTTTGAAGTATGGAAAGCAAACGTAAGTGATACTTCTACGACCAAACCTGAAGAATTTTCCAAAATCAAACCGGCCCCACTTCCCTTAGAGTTTGAAGAGCCATCAACATGCAACGTCCAAGTGGTGACAGGACGGTCGTCTGGAATTGGGGTCATTTCAGCTATAAAGTCGGCCAATACTTGCGCCTTGGCTGCCGACCTAGGTTCAAACTTGATTCCAAACTCACTTAGTTCTACGGCCCATTTGATCATGCGGCCTGCCAAATCTGGTCTGTGGAGAATCTGTCGTATAGGTTGATCAGTTCTCACCACTATTTGGTGTGCCACAAAATACGGCCTCAATCTGCGAGCGGCCACCAATAGTGCGAGCGTCAATTTTTCGATCCTTTGGTAACGGGCTTCTGGCCCCTGCAAGACTTTGCTAATGAAGTACACATGATTCTGTTTTGCGTCGCTTTCCTTAACCAGGACGGCACTCAAGGCTTCCTCCGTGATTGCTAGATAAAGATAAAGAGTATCTCCTGGGAGCGGCTTAGTCATGACGGGCAGATTAGTTAAGGCTGCCTTTAAGTCGTCCAACGCTTGTTGACACTGATCAGTCCATTCAAAATCCACGTTCTTCTTCAGAAGTTTAAACAAGGGAAGTGACTTGCAGGCTGACTGAGGTATGAACCTAGAAAGGGCGGCGATCATGCCGTTCAATTGCTGGATCTCTTTCTTTGTAGTCGGCGGCCTCATTTCGGCGATCGCCCTGCACTTGTCCGGATTGGCCTCTATTCCCCTCTCCGTTAAGTGAAAACCTAGGAACTTTCCAGCTCGTACCCCGAATGTGCACTTCTCTGGATTCAGCCTAAGTGAATTCTTTCGGGCTTCCTCAAAAACTTCTTTTAGGTCGCTGATGTGCTCGTCGTCCGACTTGCTCTTGATAATCATGTCGTCAAGGTAGACCTCGGCCACCCGACCGATCTGATTCTCAAAAATATTGCTCATCATTCGCTGGTAAGTCGCCCCAGCGTTCTTCAATCCAAAGGGCATCACCTTGTAACAGAAATTCCCTCGGTCGGTCATAAAAGCGGTCTTATGACGATCTGGGGGGTGCATGGCGATTTGGTTGTAGCCTGAATATGCGTCCAAGAAAGAAAGTAGTTTATAACCTGAAGCGCCGTCCACCAGTTTGTCAATACTAGGCACAGGGAAAGCGTCATTGGGGCACGCCCTGTTCAGGTCAGTATAATCAACACACATTCGCCATTTCCCGTTCTTCTTCTTGACTAGCACGACGTTTGAGAGCCACGTTGTATACTTAATTTCTTCCACAAAGTTTGCTTTGATCAAGTCATCAACTGCTTGGGTCGCTGCCCTAGCTTTCTCTTCATTCTGAACTCTCCTTCTCTGTGCGATCGGCCTTACTGTCGCGTCCACTGAGAGTTGGTGGCAAGCGACCTTCATAGGAACTCCGGGCATATCTGATGCTTGCCAAGCGAACAAGTCAGCATATTCTTTTATGCAAGTGATGAGTCTCTGTTTGGCTCGCTCGGCAGTCGCTTCCGGTCGACCGTCTTGGTGGGTCTTTCCTAATCGAACATCAATAAACTGCCCGTGGGGTTCTGGCCGCTTAAGTCTGTTCTTTAGCTCTCGGGCTAAATCATCATCCGCATCTTCCGGGTCGCTATCTGGGTCATAGCGGGCATCCAAATCAGCAAGATTGACTTGGTGTCCCTCCTTCACATTCTGAGGGTCGCAACTTGTGGCCTGTGCGTCGCATATGTCCTGGTAAATGTAATGGCTCTTCTTGGCCGCCTCCATATCCGCTGCTAGGGTTGCAACCTGGCCATCTTTGTCATAGAATTTCATTTTCAAGTGAACAGTGGATACTACTGCCTTCAGTTTCCCCAAAGTTGGTCGCCCTATGATGCAATGATAACATGATTTGATAGGCAAGACCAAGAAAGTCGTCTTGACCGTCCTGTAAGAGGTGCTCCCATTTGCGTCGTTGCCAAAGGTGACCAGCAGCTCTAGGGTTCCCAAGGGGTAAGTGATCGCTCCATTGAAACCAGTCAAAGGGGTTGGATCGTTTTGAGGGATGATCTCGCTACGGTCGATGCTCAGTTTATCAACTAATTCCTCGAACATGATATCGGCCGAGCTTCCCTGGTCAATCAAGATTCTCCTCACCTCAGAATTTCCCATCACAGCAGATACGACCAAAGGGACATAACTGTTGACTCGTCCATCAAGTAGATCTTCGTCACCAAACGAAATTGGTGGTCTGTTAGAGACCGGTAGTTCTGCTGAAGACGACCCGACCATAAGAATTTTATTCCACTTTCTCTTGGTTGCTTTTTTGGACTGCCTGACGTCCTCTTCTGAAGTTTCCTTCCTGCCTGCTACTTCAATCGCTTGAGTGGTCGCGGCCTTTCCTTTTGAATGACCGGCTTGCCCCTCTGGCCTTTCGTCAGGTCGGTCGTTAACTTCTTCTCTAACATACTTTGTTAATTTTCCCTTCTGAATAAGATCTTCGATGCATCCTTCAGGGCCATGCAATCGTTGGTATCATGGCCCTTACTCTTATGATATCTGCAATACTTCTTGGTGTACCGGCCGCCTTTCTTGAGAACGAGTGGGTCAGGACGCTTCACCCCAGCAAACTCGTTATTCTGACAGTCCATGTAGATCTGCGCAATGGGTGTATTCAGCCTGGTCCGCTGCTCGAATTTCTTTTGACGAAAATCCGGCCGACCTTCACGCCGCCCTTCCCCTTCTTTACTTGGCCGGCCATGCTCTTCCTTGGGCCGCGCGCGGGCGCCCTTCCTAGCTGCCAGCGTCTCTTCGTAGCCCATGTGGACATTGGCCCTCCCTAGGAACATACCAAGATCCATGTAGCGGTTGAGGATGAATTCCTCTGCGAACCTATGGTCTGGCAGTATGCCCCGTTTAAGGTACTTCAACTTGTCTTTGTCATTCTCGCCTTGAACGACCGTGTCCAGATGTTCCTCATACTTGTACTGACAACGATTAGCCGTGTAATTGGCCAGGAAAGTCGCGACTAAACCTTCCCAAGAAGAAATGGTGTTGGGCCGTAAAGATTTCCACCATTCCAGTGCCCGACCGTCGAGCGACTGTGGAAAAAGTCTACACTTCATCGTTGGACTCAGCTCTCTATAACTGCAGTAATTGTTGAAGTACCGTACGTGCTTATCTGGGTCGCCGCGACCATCGAATTTGTTCATATTTGGTGGCTTTCTCAAATCTCTGGGAATGCGATAACGCCTGATTTCCCTCGAGAATGGCCCATGCCGGTCGCCAATTCTTCCGACCCAAAAGGTTGTGAGGCATGTACTTCATTTGTGGGCACTCCGTAGCCGCCCACCATGCGACCATATAATGGAGGGACCTGAACCGACTGCCCCCTATTCCGCTCGGCCGCATTCCTCTTCGACCGGTGGGATACATCCCTGATCTCTGTACCGTAGATATTCAACTCGTCGCGTGAATCCCACGACTGGTGTTATACCCCAATTTTGTCCGTATTCTCTTTCCAGTTTTTAGTCGTTTATTTTATTCATGTTCTGAAGTCGCGCAATTACGAGAATTATTAAAAAGGGTGTCTCATTTACTAACCAAACCAATTCCAGCCACCCCGTTCAACTAAATCAAGATGCCGTTGTTTAAATTAGACACGCACGCGAATGATCGATCTTTTCGTGCGTTCTTCAATATAGTCTTCGTATTTGGGTTTAGTCGTATGTAAGCAGGTCTACCTAAAATCATTTTTCTCAAAATTTGGCTTAAATTCAGACTTAAGAATGCGATTCCGAGTTAATTTTAGTGTTTTTAGTTAACGCGCCCATTTCTTCAATTTTGGTCTAGTTTTAGCGTAGTTGTCAAGTCCGGCCCGTTCTCGTCTTTGTATTTCGCCTGACTCCCTTTTCTTATTATTATTTTTATTCTTATTTTGTTTATTTAAGTTATTTAAGCGTATATACAATCCAAAATGTTAAAAATTCTGATTAGTTTAATTTACAATTTAAAAGTGTTTAAAAGTCTAATATGTCTAAAAATGTCAAAAAATTCTATTTAGTTTAATTTACAATTTAAAAGCACTTAATAGTCCAAAAAGTCCAAAAATACAAAAAATAATAATACTATACAAAAAAAATAGAATACGAAAATAGGCATGCAAGGAGCAAAACTAGGGTTTCCAGGCAGCATTCCCAGCTGCTGCAACTGCTGTTGGGCTTGGATCACGACCTGAAAAATCATTCAAAACCCAGTCAAAACTCAATTAATGCTTTAACCTAGTTTTATACTATAAATAAGCAGTCTGATAACAGTCAAAACAAAAAAAAAACCAAGGCAGAAAACTACTGCTAAAATCACCCAAAAATAAGATTAGGGTTTCACATCGAAACCCTAATCCACTAAACACGGCTCTTTCAAGACTGAGATTTGGGTAGCAACAGTGGCAGTTTAAGGAAGAATATAGTAGCAGTTTAAGGCGCCTAATCTGAAGCTGGAACAATAGGTTGGTACCCAAAACCCTAATCATTTAAATGCACGTAGTGTGTTGAATCTACATTTCTGTTCACGTTATATCACCAGAATACATAAACAAATTTAATGAGTTTCATAAGTGTCTTTTTAAGGATGTTGGTATGCCTAGAACTTGAAATATGAATGCTGATGTTGTTGTTTTTGATATCGTTTGAATCACATAGTTTCTGGACAATCTGAGAATAAAAAGTAGAGCATGATTTAAAACCAGATTTACTAGGCATGGCAACAAAACCCGAACCCGCGGGTACCCACCCGACCCCGACCCGAGTTTGACGGGGAATACTCGCTTTGACCGGGGGTGGGGACGGGTTCGGGGATGTCGATACCCTCCCCGACCCCGCCCGAAACCCGTTCAACAACACATTAACTCTTTATTTCATTTTATTTTATGCAAATATATTCATTGATTTTGTTTCATAATTTTGTTTATTTTAAGTTTTGATCTATTTTGAAAAGAAAAGTCTATTTTAATATTCTTAACTTTATTTTATCATTGTATAATAGCTATTATTTTATTAAATTAATTATCGTAAATATAATTTTTTTGTGTGCATAAGTTAGTGACGGAAACGGGTACCCGCGGAGAACCCGACCCCGCTTGGAACAGGGATGGGGGATATAAAACCCGACCCCACTAGACGTAGGGGTGGGGACGTGGGATGCAAAACCCGCCCCCGCCCCGCCCCGTTGCCATGCCTAAGATTTACAAGTTTGGGAGTTTAGGATAAATGTATTGGTGAGCATCCAGCTTGTCAGTCAACCACAAAAACCTCATAAACAACCTTAGCACTTAATTAGGTTCCCATGAACTCATTTTATTCAATAAACGAAAACCACCATCCAAAGTAGTGTTTAGAGTTCCAGAATATCAAATAGGTTCAATTTGGGTGTTGTTCTGAAAAAAAAACAAGAGTATCACAGGCCAAACTCACAGATTAAAAACAAATAGAGGATAAATTGGAGTAGGAGAGATCCAGACCAGAGAAAGCATTAAAATCAAACACAAGAAAAAGGGATAGAAACTGACCTTAAGCTCGCCGGAGCTCCGGTCACCTTCTCCGGCGAGACCCTCATAACCGAGACCAAACTCCTAAAAAGCGCTGCAGAGAACAGCCACAGAGACAAACCAAGCCGTATTTAAGCCACCCCACACACTCCTCGTCGTCGGTGAAGCGTCACCGTCGCACCTCCGGCCAGCGTGGACGCCATGGCCGGCGCAATCTCCTCCCGATTGCGAGCTTCCCCCAAGCTTCGATTCCCCTCTCTCGTTTTCGTCCAAACCCGCCTTGCTCGCCGTGATTTCCGGCCAAACGTGGCCCTTCTCTCTCGCGGCAGAAGCTGCGCAGCGCAGCTGGGGTGAGAAGGGTGGATCGGGTCTTTAGGTTTTGGGTTAGGTTTAAGCATTTGTAATATCCTCTATAGTTATTCTATTGTTATTTTATTTTATTATTCAGAATACTAGTCACACCCCTTCAGTTCATGCGCGCACCCTTCCCCAACTTAAGCCCAGTTTCGCATTCTGGGCTTCCATATGCGAACTGGGTCTTACTTTTTACACCCCCTCTTAATTATACAACCCCTACGATTAATAAAACCCCAATTTACAATCTGCACTCCCTGTTTCTCTTTTAATTATTTTCCAATTCAAATATAAATAATTTTTCTCTCGAAATCAAATAAACGGCTAAGTCGGTTGTACAACCGGGTTAGTCATTATTTTAGGGCTAATGAGCTGTACAGTTCAGTAACCCTGCAAACTTAATAAACACGAATAAACTATTTTTCTCTAAAAATAAACGGCTAAGTCGGTTGTACAACCGGGTTAGTTATCATTTTAGGACCAATGAGCTGTACAGTTCAGTAATCCTACACAAAAACTTAACAAACTATAAATAAATTATTTTCCATAAATAAGGGGCTAAGTCGGTTGTACAGCCGGGTTAGTCAGCGTTCTAGAACTAATGAGTTGTACAGTTCAGGAGTTCTAGAATACCTATTCTAAAATCAATCCACCTCACACCAAACCAATTTCTTTCAAAAACTCTAAAATTATTTTCAAAAAGTAGGGGACTAAGTCGGTTGTACAATCGGGTTAGTCAGTGTCCTAGGATCGGTGGTATGCAGTTCAAGGAATCCTAGGACCCTACACTAAAAACACCAACCCACAAACCTTTTTTGGGGAAGAACTACGTAGCTTTGATTCGTCCATTGCATCCGGAGGTACGTAGGAGCAAGACTCAACTCTTGTCAAGCACTAAAAACCAAAAACCTAAATAAGTCTTTTTCTACAAATAAAAGGGTAATTATTAAATAAATCTTAAATTAATTAGGCAATAGGATGTCGTGGGGTGCTAATACCTTCCCCACACATAACGACTCCCGAACCCTAACAAAGCCTCGTCCTAAAACTAAAAGGGATTTTCCGAATTTACCCTTAAACTAAAATTTCGGTGGCGGCTTCCTAAGAACCTTTTCGAAGAATCCCTTCCCGGATTTTTCGGTCGCTACAACTGGCTTCTTGACTTGCGAGAACCAGATGACTCGGCCGAGGAATACCTTGTGGGCGAGCGGTCTGATTCCGGGTTATAACTGGAGTCTGCGTAATCATGGTCGTGAGACCTGGAGCGGCGACTGCGCACGCCCCTGCGGGTGGGAGACCTTCTTGCCCTGACTCTGCGCGCTGGGGATCGGCGAGCGGGGCATCCACGAGGACGGTCGTTTCTTCCAGAAGGAGTTAAATGCCTGTGGGAAGGACGCGCTTGGCCAGATGGATCCCCTTTCATAGTGAGAAAGAAGTGCTTCGCGGTCAGTAATAATCTGATTCTTGTTCTGCAGAATTTGTAGGATAGCCTGAGTCACGTGTTCGGGTAAGGAAGCATCAATTCCGTCAACAACCAACTCGGCGGTAGCGTTGGCGAGCCATTGTTGTATCTGCTCTAAGGCCGGTCCTCGGCGCCTGCATGCAGGGTTCACGGCAAGGATTCTCCAATGACTCGTGGATGGTAAGCGGGATGCCCTCTGGGGTCTGCTGAGGGAGCGCATTCCGCCCAGAGGGGTCGGCTCTCGACGAAGCTCGCGTGACGTGCTTCCTCGGCTGCATGGTGGAAGTGTTCGATTCGCTCCCACTGTGGTCGCCAAATGATCGTACAAGACCAATAGATGTAGTGCTGATGTAGTCCCCTAGCTCGGTCACTGGATGCCTTGGTGTTGAGTCTGGGTCGCGCCTGGGTGGTACCTGCGAAAGCACTCCGACGCCAAGTCGCAGTGAATAGTGAATAGGACCACTTTGGTAATAAATGAGCGTACCTAATTCCTTGAGATTCGTGCCATATTTATAGCTCTGATGTTGGGCCATAGTGGGCCTATTGAATTTCTTAGGTGCATGGAAAACACATACACTTGTGTGCAAGTATACACTTGTCCAAAAACAAGTAGTAAAAAGATCGAACCCACAGAGATTGAAAAACTCACTTTTAAAATAATATAAAGTAATAAAGTGTAAAGTCACTAAGTAACAAAATAATTTTGGATTTTGTTTGATGATCACAACTAAGTTAGAAAGAAAACAAGTAAAAAAATGTTGATAGTGTAAAAGAGAAAAGTTAGTTGGAATGTCTTCATCAAGTAATTTACTTATAAGTGTATGATGCATTATGTGATGCGGTTTGATTTGAATGTTGTTGCATTAGCTATGTGCCTTTCGGTCACTTTCTTGAGTATCATTACAGCTCTTATGATCCTTGTTCTATGCAAGAAAGAAAGGGGTGTTAGTGCAATCTTGCCTCCTAACAATTATCCAATTTGCTTAAGTGAATTCACTCTTGTATTTTAAGTACCCACAATTATCCTATGGACTATACTATCCTATGTCTAGGACTTAGCATGGTTTTCACAAAGTTTTATTTATGTAAAACACTCACCCATATTAGTTCTTGAGTTCTTAATTGTAAGCCATTTACGGTCATTTACAAATCTACTTATTCTAAGTGATCAAGTTCAAAATAAGTTTTGAAAAGATTATCAAGCAAGAACTAAAGTACAAACATACATACATGCAACATACTTACTTAAAAGCTCATTAAATGATTAGAACATTCCAACTAAGAAAGGTTTAGCTAACAAGAGACATTGCAAGATATATATAAATGAATAGACCATGTTTATATATATAGAAATCACAAAAGAGAAACAACAAGAGTAAAGTTACAAATGTTGAAAACCTTTGTATGAAATCTTCTAGCAATGCACTAGCATTACTCCTTAGCACTATACAAACACTATGAAAACGAGTTAAGGAGGATTTATGAATTCCTTCCTCTTCCTCTAAAAATATAAAAACTAACTATGTATATTGAAATTTTGATCTAACTTATGGATTGTGATATATTTCCAAATGAAGATGTGAGGTCCTTTTATAGCCTTCAAGTGAGGTGCTTCCTTCCTTCATGTTGAAGTCATCTTGAGTGGATCATAGCTGTAGTTGCTTTCAGATCTTTATCCATGTTGAAATCTTTGACTAATGACATAGGCGGTTCATTGATGTGTGAACATGTGTCCCTATGTTGGTGACTCTTCAAAGCTATGCCTATAGCTATGTGTGAATGGTAGGCGCCTACTATACAAGGTTGGATGGCATAAGAGAACCAAGCAGGAGGTCATCACTTGCAAGTGGATGCATATGAAACAGGCTGCTTATTCATCAAGTAGCGAGAATTGATGCGAGGATCGGTGCGGGAGCATTGATGCGATTAGCATTGAGGCGCAGCGAACAAAAACATCAAACATACCACAATATATCCAAAATGGCCTAATAATAACTATAACCATTCAAATCACTCAAGATATCATATATCACATAAAATACTATATAAACTCTTTATTATTACTTGAAAGAGAGCAAATACTAAGTTTAAACATATGAAATACTCTATATAAAATAGAGTTATCACACCCCCAAACTTAAACCATTGCTTGTCCGCAAGTAATGACAAAGACAAACTATAAAAACTAAAATTCTAGAAGAT
Organism: Oxytropis ochrocephala; assembly: GCA_020916435.1. NCBI lineage: Eukaryota > Viridiplantae > Streptophyta > Magnoliopsida > Fabales > Fabaceae > Oxytropis > Oxytropis ochrocephala. The sequence goes on from CM037091.1 coordinate 81,471,587, forward strand.
AGATCAGCTTGATTTTTGGATTTTTATGAGGAGTTCCCTATGAACTTCATTTCTTAACAATCTTTCTTGATCCTTTATTTCTTCAAAACTACCAAAGATATTCAAACTCTTTTGTGTGTGTGTGAACCCACAAAATTGAGATTGGTTCCAAGACTAAGTGAAAAATTTCCTCCTAGCCTTTGAAAGGATTGGTTCATCTTTGGTCACACCAAAATATTTTTCAAAAGAGAGTTTAGACTCACAAAATTTTCTCAAGTGTTGGGGAGTTTTTAAAATCAAAGGGCTTGATTGAATCTTTCAAAGCTTTTGAGCCAATGCATTTTTCTATTTTTTTGTGTGGATCTTTTGAGCAGATGCAAATACTTCTTTGAAGTGTTTTGTGCATTGATTTTTTCGCATTTTGCTTTTTTTCTTGATCTGCGTTTACATTGATGCAAATTGCTTTGCGATAATGCGTTTTCTTTTTCTAGCTCATATTACCTTCCTCATCGACCTCCGGATGCAAATGCACTTTGGCACATGTCTTTGACCTCCAGATGCATATATTTTTTTTTCTTTGCACTTTGCACGAGTTTTGCTTTTTGAACTATCCTCCAGATACATTTATTTCTGCATGGCACAGTCTTTGACCTCAGATGCATTCATGTACTTTAGCACATGTATAGTTTCAAAAGATTCGAGATATGACTTTGTCCACTTTTTGTATTCTTTTTCTACATTGTTTACTCTTATACTTTTGAAATCCAGCCTTTGTTTTCATAAAACACCCCAAACTTAATTCTTTAAGCTCTTCTTTCTTTTTGTAAAGCTTTGTTTTGACCTAAGCTTACCAAAAATTCCCCTTACATCAGTTGATCTTTAAATAGCAAGGTTCTTTTCACAAACTCAGTTTTGAAGTGTTGAAGTAAAAATAATTTTGGTTTTTACGAGAAATAATGCTTCTTTTTCTCTTTTCATCATAAAAATTCATCCATAGGGCTTTCACCATATTTTTGAAAAAGCGATCTTTTCTACTAAAATATTTAGATACTACTTTGTTAAGTACATCTAATATTTAAACAAACTAAAAACTACTTAAAACATATATATTTACTATATAAAACATATTAATTAAACACACAACATATTAGATAAACATATTTAAACATAACATGCAAATCCCCCCCCCCCCCAAACTTAAGGGGTTGCAGTGTCCTCACTGCAAATTTGTTCAGAAAAGACAAACCATTTGTTCAAAATAGGAGAGGATTAATACAACCCAGGAAATAGTTCGGATAGAAAAACAAAACAAGCATTAGTAGTAGTAGGTGAAAGCTTGTAAATTGATACTCATTTCTTTGCTCCACTCCTAATTCTGGTGCTTTGCCTGGATGGAGGAGTGTGTTTCACCTTGTGCTTCTTCTCTTTGGGCTTGCTAGGTGTTTCTTCTGCAGTGCTGAGATGCACCTCCTATTTACAGTGTAGTTGCGAGGAATTTGTTGGAATTGATGCGCAGTGCATCAGTCTTTGTTACATCGAGTTTCTTCCTCTTTGGTGTTAATTTTGCTGCTGCTGCTGCGGAGTTGCTTGAAGAACTTCTGAGTGTTGTGCAAAGCATCCCTCTTCTGTTTAGCCATTTGTTCCAGAACCAGTTTGATAGTTGCCTCATCATGCATTATTGTTGCCTGTTGTGATGCAGCAGCAAGTGATGCAGGAGCATCACTCTGCATCTCAACAGTTTGAGCAATGAGCTCTGTGCGAGATGATTCTTCTCCTTTATCTCCTTTGTTGAGTCCTTCTTCTTCTTTTTCCTGCAAAATCTCTTTCTCAAGAGCGAAATAACATTAGTAGTAATGTTGCTTGGGCTAGAAGGTCTTGTTTTGTTCTGTTGGCATATGAGGGTTGGTTCTTCTGTGTGAGTTGTTTTGTGTGGTTCATTTGTTGGAGAGGGTGGTGGAGGGGTTGTTTGTGGTGGTGATAGTATTGGTGGATCATTGAGGGAGGGTAATGGTGATTTTGGAATGGAGGAGGATTCTTGGTTTGGTGAGATGATGGGTGTTTTGGTAGTTTGGTGAAGTGATAGGGGTTTTCTGGTTGGGTTGATCTTTGAGGGTTTGGCATATTTTTGCCTAGCAATTTCTTCTAAGATCACTTCTCTAGCATGTTCTTCCTCATCTTCATCAATTTCAGTCTCACTTTCTTCCTCCTCTTCTTCTTCAACTTCCTTATCCATTTCTTTTCTAGTTCCTCATCCTCTTTATCAGAATCAAACATTTCTTCACTCCACGAGGTTCTACCACAACTTTCTTTTGTACTTTGTATTGCTTCCTAGTCACTTTCTTCTTAGTGCTAGGTTCCTCTACCTTCTCCTTACCTTTTCCTTCTTCTTCAACCTCTCTCTCCTCTTCTTCTTCTCCTTCACTTCTCAATACCCAACTGGGAATTGGGGGCATTCATTTTGGCCCACAAGATCAAAGATCTTGTCAAAGACCAATTGAAGCCAGTCATGTTGATCATTTTGAAATTTCGGACTGCCCCCTGCTTCGCATGTAATGCTCTTGCATTGCAGTGCGGGGGCCTCTTACATTTCTCAATTTTTCCTTCACTTCAAGACTCAAATTACCAGGGGTAAATTTCCTTTGTTCATTAGCAGCTATAGAGACACCTTCTTTCATGCATAATTCAATTATAAGACAAAGGAAAAACAGAAATCCCTTTGATTTTGTTGAGCATGCAAGAATTTCCCTAGCTATCAATCTTTATGTCTACATTTCCCGAGAGAGAATTGTATCTAGCAAGATCAATCTCTCTTTGGTCATAGCATATGTATGTGATGTAGGCGAGAATTGAAGTGGCTATGAACAAATGCCAATTACCTAATGCATTTATCAAATAATTGCTTCTAATCTTAATCTCATTAGGTGTAAATTTTTTCCCCCACACCCACTGGTATAGCAATCCTATTCCTCAATTCTTCCATTTCTTTCTTAAAGGACTTGGCCACTTTATTTTCAAATTCATTCCCATTATACTTGACATATAATGTTCATTCAATTTCTTGGCATGAAAGTGTACAAGTTTACCTCTCACCATGGAAGTGTAGGAATGTTCTGCTCCTTCTTGTGGTGTGATTCCGGCATAGAACTCTCTCACTATGTCTTCAATGTAGCCTCCTCTTGGTAGCACGAAGTGGTCCCAATTGAGATTGGCCACTTTGTTGACATGAATGATGGGCTAGCCTTCTTCAAATCATACCTCTATCGGGCAATAGATGCATGTTCGAGAGATGAACATTGTCATCATTTCTTCTTTATTGATTCCTTGGCTTTGCCTTTACGGAGATTTCGGCTGCTTGCACTGATGATTTCTGTCTTTGATTGCTTTTTCACCATTGTAATTGCTTTGAATTTCTAGGTTTTGATTGCTTGTGTGATTGAGAAAAAATTGGAGATGAAAATGTGAAGAGTGGTTTGTGTTTCGGATGAGAGAAATTGTGAGATTGCGAATGAAAGTAATGCTGTGGTAACAAACTTTAAGGCTTTATGTTTCGGGAAGAAGGAAGTTAGTGGGTGTATTAGGTAGCCGTTAGCATTGCGTCTTTGCGCATGCATCATGCCATGTGTCTTGCTTTGGCTACCAATGTGTCATTAATCTTGCTTAACCTTCCTTTAACCTTCACGAAGCCTTATGATTCACACTTAACCAATTTTCTTCAAGTTTATAAATTTACGATGCGAGGCACGTTTTCCTCAATGCAGTGCATTTGATGCATTTGCATTAGTTTCTACATTTACGCAAAACAACTAAAAACATAAAATTGCACAAAAATAATTAAAAACAATGGGTTGCCTCCCATTAAGCGCTTGTTTTAAGAGTCTTGTCACTGACTACCTCTTTTCACTTAGAGATTTTGCAAATAGGTGGTGGTTTTATCTCTCACCACATGTTCACCATAGTACATTTTAACTCTCTGACCATTCACCTTGAAGATAGTATTTGAGGATTTATCAAATAAGTCTCTTTGCTCCATGTGGATAAACCTTTATCAACTTAAATGGTCCCGACCACCTTGACCTTAGTTTTCAGAAATAGCTTCAACCTAGAGTTGTATAGCGAGAACTAGTCCTCCTTCTTTCAATTCTCTTCGTGAATTTTCTTGTCATGCCATTTCTTAGTCTTAGCTTTGTAGATTTCAGCATTCTCATAAGAGGTTTGCCTAATTTCTTCTAACTCATCAAGCTCTATCATTCTCTTTTTACCCGCCTTGTTCAAATTGAAATTGAGCTTCTTGATAGCCCAATAAGATTTGTTTTCCAATTCTACAGGTAAATGGCATGCTTTTCCATAGACTAATTTGTAAGGGGACATTCCTAAGGGTGTTTTGAATCTTTGTTCTATATGCCCATAAAGCATCATCCAAATGTAAAGACCAATCTTTCCTATTTGGACTAACCATTTTTTCTAGCATTCTCTTAATTTCCCTATTGGATAGTGCAGCTTGTCCACTAGTTTGAGGATGGTATCTTTTTGTAGCTATCTTATGCTTAATTCCATACTTAGCTAGAAGGTTTTCTATGATCTTATTGCAAAAGTGTGAACCTTCATCATTAATGATAGCTCTAGGAGTTCCAAATCTAGTGAATATATTTCTTTGAAGAAACTTACTCACCGATTTAGCATCATTATTAGGTAATGCTCTCGCCTCTACCCATTTGGACACATAATCAACAGCTACTAAGATATATAAATTGCCAAAAGAGGGTGGAAAAGGTCCCATGAAATCCATGCCCCAAACATCAAATAATTCTATTTCTAAAATATTTGTTCTAGGCATTTCATGCTTATCAGAAATATTTCCTGCTCTTTGACATTTATCACAATATTTGACCAAAAAATATGAATCTTTAAATAAAGTAGGCCAAAAATAACAGATTTGTAATACCTTAGCTGTTGTTCTAGTGCTTCCAAAGTGTCCTCCATAAGGTGCAGAATGGCAATGCAGAAGCACTGCTTGTTGCTCCTCTTCAGGTATGCATTTCCTCATTAATTGATCAGGGCACATCTTGTAAAGGAATGGATCATCCCAATAGTATTGTTTAACCATGTGGAAGAATTTTTTCCTTTGTTGATATGTCATACTCACTGGTACTACTTTGCTTGCAAGGAAATTTACAATATCAGCAAACCATGGTGCAGGTGCATTTGATGCTCCTGCATTGCTTATAGCAAATGCAGTTTCATGTTTTGCATTGACTGTGATTGCCAATAGTTTCTCATCTGGAAAGCTTTCCTTGATTTCTTCTCCTTGTGTACCAAGTGATTCTCCTTCAATCCTTGATAAATGGTCTGCTACTTGGTTTTCTACTCCCTTCTTGTCTCTAATTTCTAAATCAAATTCTTGTAGGAGTAAAATCCACCTTATCAGCCTTGGTTTTGCATCCTTCTTTGAAATTAGATACTTAATGGCAGAGTGATCAGTATAGATAATAATTTTAGTGCCAACTAAGTAAGATCTAAATATTTCAAAGGCAAACACCACAGCTAATAATTCCTTTTCTGTGACTGTGTAGTTCACTTGAGCTTCAATTAATGTCTTGCTAGCATAATATATGGAACGAAAGACCTTATCATACCTTTGCCCTAGATTTGCTCCTCTTTGCAAAGTCACTAGCATCACACATTAATTCAAATGGCTTACTCCAATGCAGTTACTATAATTAGTCTTTGTCACCAATGCCTTTCTAAGCTTGTCAAAAGCTTCTATACAAGATTCATCAAAGTTGAATTCTACATCATGTTGCGAAGCATACATAATGGTTTTGAGATTTTTGAAAAATCTTTGATAAACCTTCTATAAAAACCAGCCACGGCCTAAGAAGCTCACGATACCTTTAAGCGTATTTGGTGGTGGTAGATTCTCAATGATATCAACTTTAGCTTTGTCTACCTCTAGACCTTTCTTTGAAATTCTATGTCCTAGCACTATGCCTTCTAGTACCATGAAATGGCACTTTTCCCGATTTAAGACTAAATTTGTTTCCTCACATCTCTTGAGAATTTGTTCCAAATTTGCTAAACAAACTTGAAATGTTTCTCCAAAGATAGAGAAATCATCCATGAATACTTCCATTGATTGCTCAATGAAATGCGAGAATATAGACATCATGCATCTTTGGAATGTAGCAGGTGCATTACATAAGCCAAATGGCATCCTTCTAAAGGCAAAGGTTCCATAAGGGCATGTAAAGGTGGTTTTATCTTTGATCCTTAGGCTCAATGGCTATTTGATTGTAGCTTTGAATAGCCATCTAGGAAACAATAGAATTCTTTCCTGCTAATCTATCTAACATTTGGTCTATGAATGGTAAAGGAAAGTGATCTTTTTGGTAGCTATGTTGAGTTTTCGTAATCCATCTGATTCTCCACCCTGTGTGATTCTAGTTGGTATCAACTCATTCTTTTCATTGGCTATTCTTGCCACACCCCCTTTCTTTGGTACACATTGGACAAGACTTACCCAAGCCAGCATGCGATATGGGGTATATGATTCCAGCATCTAGCCACTTTATGATTTCCTTTTTCACAACCTCTTTCATAATAGGGTTTAGTCTTCTTTGACTCTCTATGCTGTTTTTGGAATTTTCTTCCAAAATGACTCTATGCATGCATATAGAAGGACTAATTCCTTTGATATCTGCCATTTGCCAACCTATAGCTTTGGTATGTTTCTTGAGAGTACTAATGAGATCACTCTCTGTTTTGATGTTAAATCGAAGCAATGATAATGAGTAAAGTCTCATTTGTTCCTAAGAAGGCATACTTAAGGTGTTCAGCGATATCTTCAATTCTAACTTAGGAGGTTGTTCTATTGAGGGTAAGTTCTTCTTGAGAATTGGATCCTCAAGGTTGAGTGGTTCATAAGTCCTAGCCCAAACTTCTTTACAAGAGTTTTCTATTGGCAGATTTTCCTTTTCTAGTATTTCATCATCTAGCAATGCAGCTGCATCTAATGCATCTGCATTGGCTAAGTGATCATCTTGCTTGTAAAATTGTTTTTCTACCAATTGATCTAGAGAGAATAAGGATGAACACTCTTACGCATCCTCTGCAGGATACTTCATAGCATTCATTACATTGAATTTTATCTCTTGATCATTCACTCTCATAGTGAGTTCACCTTTACGCACATCAATTATGGTTTTACCAGTTGCTAAAAATGGTCTACCTAGGATAATAGGCACTTCCTTATCTGCATCAAAGTCAAGGATAACAAAATCTACAGGGAATACAAATTTGTCTACCTTAACTAGGATGTCTTCTATGATACCTTCGAGGATAGGCTATTGATTCTGTACCTAATTGAAGTGTCAGTGGTTGGTTTTGCATTTCCTATTTCAAATCTGGTCAAAAATAGATTTAGGCATCAAGTTAATGCTTGCACCTAAATCACATAAAGCTTTACTAAAGTATAGGATTTTCCTATAGAAAATGGAATTGTAAAACTACCTGGATCCTTCAATTTCCTAGGAATCTTATTTTGCATAAGCAAACTACAATCTTCTCATCATGGCAATTTGTTTCAAACTCACTAATCTTCTTCTCTTAGTAAGCACATCCTTCATAAATTTTGCATAATTTGGCATTTGTTGGAGGCTTCTACTAAGGAACATTGATGTGTAATTGTTTTAGTACCTCTAAGAATTTACCAAACCGCTTCTCCTCATGTGCTTTTTTAGTCTTTGAGGGTAAGGAGGAGGAGGGTATTCAGTACTAACTTAGGTAGTGGACTTTGAACTCCTTGTGATGCAGGAGCACTAGATGCTTCTGCATTGGTTTCTTTTTGATTTTTTGCTTTTTCTCCCTTTTCTACACTTTCCTTCTCAGTTAACTCTACAAGATCCTTACCACTTCTCAGTGAAATAGCCTTAACCTGCTCTTTTCCTTTGGTTTGGGAAGGAGTAGCTTCTGTATTTGAAGGCAAGGCTCCTTGTGGCCTTTGATACAGAGCTGTGGCTAATTGACCAACTTGATTCTCTAAGTTTTTAATAGAAGCATCTTGGGTTTGTCTAGCAGTTCTAGATTCACCTATAAATGCTTTAAGCATGGATTCTAGAGAATTCTCAGTGGTAGGTTGAGAGTTTCTTTGGTTATTTTGAGCTGGGAATCCTGGTGGATTGGTTGGTGTAGTTGGAGCAGTTCTAGGTGCAGGTGCACTATTGTTGCTCCATCTAAAATTTGGGTGATCTTTCCAACCAGGATTATAAGTGTTGGAATAAGGGTTGTTATTCCTATTATAACCTACATAATTTACAGAGAGATAGGGTTGCTAGAACACTCCTCATACAAGTGACCTCCTCCACGGTACACACAACTAGGTGTGCACGGAGGTACTTGTTCTCATCACGCAACTGTGATCTTGTCTGGTGATGCTTGTTTGCATTAGATCTTGATAGCATTGCGAAGTGAAGTTTTTCATTAAATTAGCTAGAGTGGCTACTTGAGCAGATAGAGGCGGATATATCATTAATTTCATGTACCACGATGGTTTCTTTTGGGCACTTACCCTATCAAGTAGGCCAACTAGAGCTATTAGTTGCTATTCTATCAATTAATTCACATGCTTCATTGTATGCCAGATTTAATAACACTCCACGGATGATGCATCAAGCATTATTACGGTTTGAGGTTCTAAACCATTATAAAATGTTTCCATTTGAATAATAATGAGTAAACCATGATGAGGACATTTTCTCAAAAGTTCCTTCCATCTTTCCCATGCTTCAAATAAAGACTCAAACTCTTTTTGTCTAAAAGATGTAATATCATTTCTTAACTGGCATTTTTGATAGGTGGGAAATATTTTCCTAAAAATTTTCAACCAATTCATTCCATGAATGGATAGAGTTAGGCTCTAAAGAATTTAGCCAAGCCTTAGCTCTATCTTTCAAAGAATATGGAAATAACCTTAATCTAAATGCATTTTCACTAACACCGGGTAAAATAAAATTACTACATACTTCTAGAAATTGCGTTAAATGCAAATGAGGATCTTCATGAGGAGATCCTCCAAATTGACCAATAGTTTGAAGCATTTGAAACATCATAGGCTTAAATTCAAAATGCATGGCATCAATATGAGGTCTATTTATACTAGTTTGCATGTTTTGATGATCAAAGTGAGCATAATCCTCATAGGTCTATTTCTATCATTAATCATACCTATGTGATCCATGTGGATGAGATTTTCTCTATGAACTTCTTCTTGATAGCATGTTTGTGAACCGGGGCCTCCTCTTACGAGTGTGGCCTTGAGCTTTGTTCTTCAACTGAATGACATGTTGCAAGCTTGTTGATTCTGTTTTTTAGAGTCTTAGCAATCTCCTGAATTTTCTTTCTATTTACGGATCTAAACTATATTCGGAGTTACATTTGCAGTTACTGTACATATACTAAGTACCATGTACTTTTGTATGATGAAACTTTAAAAACAATTTATATACAACACTAAATTACTATATATCGAAATTTTAAAAGAATTTACTTCAATCCCGGCAATGGCGCCAAAAACTTGGTGCATGGAAAACACATACACTTGTGTGCAAGTATACACTTGTCCAAAAACAAGTAGTAAAAAGATCGAACCCACAGAGATTGAAAAACTCACTTTTAAAATAATATAAAGTAATAAAGTGTAGAGTCACTAAGTAACAAAATAATTTTGGATTTTGTTTGATGATCACAACTAAGTTAGAAAGAAAACAAGTAAAAAATGTTGATAGTGTAAAGAGAAAAGCTAGTTGGAATGTCTTCATCAAGTAATTTACTTATAAGTGTATGATGCAAGTATGTGATGCAAATTTACCTTTGAATCTTTGTTGCATTAGCTATGTGCCTTTCGGTCACTTTCTTGAGTATCATTACCAGCTCTTATGATCCTTGTTCTATGCGAGTAAAGAAAGGGGTGTTAGTGCCAATCTTGCCTCCTAACAATTATCCAATTTGCTTAAGTGAATTCACTCTTGTATTTTAAGTACCCACAATTATCCTATGGACTATACTATCCTATGTCTAGGACTTAGCATGGTTTTCACAAAGTTTTCTTTATGTAAAACACTCACCCATATTAGTTCTTGAGTTCTTAATTGTAAGCCATTTACGGTCATTTACAAATCTACTTATTCTAAGTGATCAAGTTCAAAATAAGTTTTGAAAAGATTATCAAGCAAGAACTAAAGTACAAACATACATACATGCAACATACTTACTTAAAAGCTCATTAAATGATTAGAACATTCCAACTAAGAAAGGTTTAGCTAACAAGAGACATTGCAAGATATATATAAACCTGAATAGACCATGTTTATATATATAGAAATCACAAAAGAGAAACAACAAGAGTAAAGTTACAAATGTTGAAAACCTTTGTATGAAATCTTCTAGCAATGCACTAGCATTACTCCTTAGCACTATACAAACACTATGAAAAGCGAGTTAAGGAGGATTTATGAATTCCTTCCTCTTCCTCTAAAAATATAAAAACTAACTATGTATATTGAAATTTTGATCTAACTTATGGATTGTGATATATTTCCAAATGAAGATGTGAGGTCCTTTTATAGCCTTCAAGTGAGGTGCTTCCTTCCTTCATGTTGAAGTCATCTTGAGTGGATCATAGCTGTAGTTGCTTTCCAGAGCTTTATCCATGTTGAAATCTTTGACTAATGACATAGGGCGGTTCATTGATGTGTGAACATGTGTCCCTATGTTGGTGACTCTTCAAAGCTATGCCTATAGCTATGTGTGAATGGTAGGCACCTACTATACAAGGTTGGATGGCATAAGAGAACCAAGCAGGAGGTCATCACTTGCAAGTGGATGCATATGAAACAGGCTGCTTATTCATCAAGTAGCGCAGAATTGATGCGAGGATCGATGCGAGAGCATTGATGCGATTAGCATTGAGCTATGAACAACAAAAACATCAAACATACCACAATATATCCAAAATGGCCTAATAATAACTATAACCATTCAAATCACTCAAGATATCATATATCACATAAAATACTATATAAACTCTTTATTATTACTTGAAAGAGAGTAAATACTAAGTTTAAACATATGAAATACTCTATATAAAATAGAGTTATCAACTGCATAGGGCCTTGAGCCCACTCCAGAACAGTATTGTGACTGATGGATTTTTTTAATGAGCAAAGTTATATTATAGCGGGTGTACGGGGTAGTTAAACCCATTATTAGATATCATGCTAAATTAGAGTTTATTATAGCGGGGATAGAAATACATTAGAGTTTCGCGCTGCTATTTTAAAGTAGTGTGAGAAAGTTTTTAATCTTTGATTGTTTGTTTTTCATAAAACAAAATAAAGGAGGGTACAAAATCCCTTAATGATAAACTAACATCGTTAGATTCAACGACATAATCTACCATAAGAGAGAGGGGTCGTCCTGATCCTCTCAAGGGTCAGGGGAAATGATGTCAAACCTATCATATTAATTTTTCTTAAATTAATTATTAAAATGCATTTTTAAACAAAATAAATGTGGACACAAATATTTTATAAATTCTTAAAAAAATATTTTGTCATTCTTAATATGTTATATGAAAATATATTTTTAAAAGTGATGCCCAAATGTCTATTTAAGAATATGGAATCAAAAATAAGATTAAAAATAATTTATTGGACAATTTTAAGGTATGACAAAAAAAGTGACTTGTGATTTTCTACATACTATGCCTATTTTTATCAATCATTAGTACTGTCACGGGTCATGTGGGCTAACTAATGACGCATCGGTCCAGCTATTAACCCAGTGACCCAGTGATCTGATTGGGTCGATCACTGGGTCGGTTTTAGAAACAATGATAAAAAATATAGAATTGTATTATTTGCTTGTTCCAAATTAGCTTATGGATTTCAAATATTTATTGTCATATCAGTTACTTAGCCAATATTTTTGCAAGCACATGATCATGTTGGATTTCAACATATTTGTATCACATGTTTGCATAGTGTATCTGTTCTAGAGTGGGCTCAAGGCCCAATGCAGTCCAGCATGGCCCAATAACTACTACTATAAATATGGCACGAATCTCAAGGAGTTAGGTACGTCATTTATTACTATTCACTATTCACTATTGATTGCTGACTTGGGCGTCGGAGTGTACTCGCAGGTACCACCCAGGTGCGACCTAGACTTTGACACCAAGACGTTCAGCGACCGAGCTACAAGACTACATCAGAATCATATCTAGAGATCAGTACGGATCATTGGCGACCACAGTGGGAGCAACCGAACACTTCCACCATGCAACAAAAAGAGGCACGCCACGCGAGCCTCATCGAGCCAAACCGCCGGACGGAATGCAATCCTCAAAGAAACCCCGGGGCGCCCCATGACCATTCACGAATCGCAGGACAACGCTCGTCAAGAACCTCGTGCGTGCGGGGCGGCGAGGCCAATCTTGGAAGCGATATCTGCGGCCGCTCCTCAAAGAATCGCCGACCGAAGGTGGTCGATGCGAGAATAGATGCCTCGTGCGCAAGACGTGACTCGAGCTTTCCTACGCATTCTCGCAAAGCAAAAATCGATTATCGCCGGCCAGGAAGCACTTCTTTCTCACTACGAAGGGGATCCATCCTCCGCGCCGCGCGTGCGAGCGGAGAGGGACCTCCGGACAAATGCGTCCTTCGGTAAGCATGCAACTCCTCTGGGCGGAATGGCCGGCCTTTCGCTACCGCCCGAAGACACCGATCCCAGTAGCGCAGGTTAGGACTAGAAGGTCTCCCACTCGCAGGCGTCTTGCGCGATCGCGCTCCAGTCACACACGGCCAAGATTATGAAGACTCAAGTTACAACCGGAATCGGACCGCTCCCTACTAGGTATTCCTCGGCCGAGTCGTCCGGTTCACGCAAGTCGAGGAGCCGGTCGTGGGATTCGTATGGTGATTTGGACAACTACAAAGGCAGGGACACATCCCACCGGTCGAAAAGAGATGTGCTCGAGCGAGAGAGAGGGCAATCGTTCCAGCCCCCTCCTTATGCGGCCACATGGACGGCGGCTCACGAGTACCGTCAATGAACTACGCGCATTACAACCTTATGGAGCGGGGGAGTTGGCGACCGGGCATGGGCCGTTCTCAAGAGAAATCAGACGTTACCGCATCCCCAGGGATTTGAGAAAGCCACCCAACATGAATAAGTTCGACGGTCGCGGCGATCCGGATAAACACGTCCGTTATTTCAACAACTACTGCAGCTATAGAGAGCTAAGCCCGACGATGAAGTGCAGACTTTTTCCTCAGTCGCTCGATGGGAGAGCGCTCGAATGGTGGGAATCATTGCGGCCCAACACCATCACCTCTTGGGAAGGTTTGGTCGCAACCTTTTTGGCCAATTACACCGCCAACCGTTGTCAGTACAAATATGAGGAACACCTTGACACGGTCGTTCAGGGGGAGAACGAATCACTGAGGCATTATATTGATCGCTTCAACACAGAGGCAGAGACTATCCGCGACTTGGTGACCGACAAAGACAAGCCCGAAATATCTCAAGCGGGAATACGAGCGGATCACGATTTGCAGAGGAGTTCATCCTCAACCGTTACATGGATCTTGGGGTATTTTTGAGAAGGGCCAGCGACCACATGGGCTACGAGGAGACGCTCGCGCTAGGCGGCTAAGGGCGCGCGTGTGCGACCCAAGGAAGAGCATGGTAGGTCGGCAAAAAGAGCGGAAGGGCGCAAGGAAGGTCGGTCGGATTTTTCGTCGAGAAAAAGTTCGAGCACCGCACCCAGTGAATACGCCCATCGCACAAATATATATGGTGCGCCGAATAACGAGTTTGCCGATGTCAAGCGCCCCGACCCACTCGTTCTTAAGAAAGGCGGCCGGTTTACGAAGAAGTATTGCGGTACCATAAGAGCAAGGGCCACGATACTAACGAATGTATGGCCCTAAAAGATGACATAGAAAACCTCATTCGAGGAAGGAAAGTTGACCAAGTATGTCGGGGAGGAAGGAAACGACCGATCGGAAGAAAAGGCGAGGCCGAGATGGTCGTTCAAAAGAAAAAGTAACCACTCAAGCAATTGAGGTTGCGAGAAAAGAAGCCGGAGGAGGGGCGCAGGCGATCCGAGAGGTCGCAGGTCGTAATGGTCATCCACGGAGGAACCCTTTAGATCGCTTGGATTCAAAGAAGGCGACCAAGAGAAAGTGGAACGAAATTCTAATGGTCGGGTCTTCTTCAAAGACGACCAATCTCTAACAGACCGCCCGATTTCGTTTGGTGGCGAGGATTTGCTCGATGGGCGGGTTAACGATTATGTTCCTCGGTCATATCTGCGGTCATGGGAAACTCGAAGTCGAGGAGAATACTTGGTCGATCAGGAAGCTCGGCGAGATATCATGTTCGAAGAATTGGTGGACAAATTGAGCATCGGCCGTAGCGAAATCATCCTCGAGCGACCCAACCCCTCGAGTGGTTTTAACGGAGCAATCACTTACCCATTGGTACCTTGGAGTTGTTGGTCACTTTCGGCGACGATGCCAATGGGAGTACATCTTACGGGGCGGTCGGGACGGCGTTCTTAGTATTGCCAATCAAGTCATGCTATCATTGCATTATCGGCCGCCCGACTTGGGGAAACTTGAAGCGATCGTGTCAGCAGTCCACTTAAAGATGAAGTTTCACGATAAAAATGGCGGTCGCTACCTTAGCGGCGAGATATGGAAGCGGCCAAGAAGAGTCACTACATTTTCAGGACATATGTGACACTCAGGACTTTGGACCGCACGCTCACAGTTCGCGGGAAGGACACCAAGTAAACCTAGCTGATCCGGATGCCCGCTATAACTTCGGATAGCGACTCGGAAGAGGAGATGATGATTTAGCCCGTGAGCTAAAGAAGAAACTCAAACGCCCGGAACCCCATGGGCAATTTCTCGACGTTCGGTTGGGCGATGACCCGGTAAAAGCGTAAAGATTGGAAGGCGACCTTCGAGCAGTGTCAGCGAGGATTAATCACTTGTCTCGAAAAAATATGCCGATTTGTTCGCAGCGTGCATCGATATGCCGAGTTCCTATGGAGGTCGCTTGTCATCAACTATCGATTGATGCGGCAAGCGCCGATCGCTCGTCGAAGAAGAGTCGAGAATGAAGAGAAGAAAGAGCAATGCCCGAGCGATGAACGACTTGGTTAAAGCAAATTTCGTTGAGGAGATTAAGTACACAACTTGGCTTTCGAACGTCGTGCTAGTAAAAAAGAAAGAACGGAAATGGCGAATGTGCGTTGATTACATCGACCTAAATAGGCGTGCCCTAAGGACGCTTTCCTGCACTCCGGTATTGACAAGTTGGTCGACGGCGCTTGGGTTACAAGTTGCTTTCCTTCTTGGGCGCATACTCGGGCTACAACCAAATCGCTATGCACCGCCGGATCGTCACAAGGCGCTTTCATGACCGACCGGGGTAATTTTGCTACAAAGTGATGCCTTTTGGATTAAAAACGGCTGAGGCGACATACCAACGTATGATGAGCAAGATATTTGAAAGCGGTCGGTAGGGTGGCGAGGTGTATCTCGATGACATGATCATAAAGAGCAAATCGGATGATGAGCACGTTAGCGACCTTAACGAAGTTTTTGAGGAGGCAAGGAAGAATTCTCTTAGGTGAACCACGAGAAGTGCACGTTTGGGGTGCGGTGGGAAATTCTTAGGTTTCCATTTAACGGAGAGAGGAATCGAAGCAAACCACGACAAGTGTAGGGCGGTCATTTGAAATGAGACCGCCAACCACTAAGACTAAGAAATCCAACAATTGAGCGGCATGGTCGCCGCCTCTCCGATTCATACCCGATGCGCATGCAAGTCGCTCCCTTTGTTCAAGCTTCAAAAGGACGCTGATTTTGAATGGGTCGATCGGTGCCAAAGCAGCGTTGGGACGATCTAAAAGCGGCCACGACCAATCCGCCCGTCATGACCAAGCGCTCCCGGGGATACTGCGTATCTATATTTAGCAATTACGGAGGAAGTCTTAAGTGCCGTCCTGGTCAAAGAAAGCGACACAAAACAAAGTCCTATATACTTCATTAGCAAAGTCCTACAGGGACCAGAATCCCGTTATCAGAGGATCGAAAAGTTGACGCCGCGACTCATCGTAGCCGCCGCGAGTTAAGGCCGTATTTTGTTGCGCATCAGTAGTGGTGAGAACCGATCAACCAATACGGCAGATTCTCCTGAGCCCGGACTTGGCGGGCGCATGATTAAATGGGCGATCGAACTAAGTGAGTTTGGAATAAAGTTTGAGCAAGTCGCGCAGCTAAGGCGCAGATTTTGGCCGATTTCATAGCTGAGATGACCCCAGTTCAGGGCAGCCGCCCAATCACCACCTGGACGTTACACGTCGATGGCTCGTCAAACTCCAAAGGAAGTGGGGCCGGGCTAATTTTGGAAAATTCTGCAGGTTTGGTCGTAGAAGTGTCACTTACTTTCGCTTTCCACACTTCAAATAATCAGGCAGAGTATGAGGCTTGCATAGCAGGGTTATTGCTCGCCAAAGAATTCAACGTCGAACAAGTGGAATTGCACTCTGACTCTCTCTTGGTCGTTTCCCAGATCAAAGAGTTATATGATACCAAAGATGAAACATTGAAGCACTACCTGGCTAAGGTAAGGGAGTTGCTCAGTAAATTCGACCGAGCAGAGGTGAAGCACGTCCCAAGAACAGAAAACGTCCGAGCAGACATTCTCTCGAAGCTGGCTAGCACCAAAGTGCGGGAACCACGAAGCTTGATACAAGAAACCCTTACACGACCGTCCGTGGCGACCAAGATCGACAAACCTGCTTCATGTCTATGCATTGACCCTACAAAAGATTGGATCACTCCCATATTACAATATATCTTGAACGGTGCGGAGCCAGACGATCAAAAGGAGGCAAAACTTTTAAGGCAATGAGCAACAAAGTATTCCATCGTTCGAGGAAGCTTTATAGAAGAGGTTTCTCATCCCCACCGTTGAGGTGCTTAACGTCACCGAAGCGGACCATGTTTTAAGAGATATCCACGAAGGTTTATGTGCGATCACCGGGAGGTCGATCCGTAGCAAAGCGGGCGTTAAGAGCGGGTTTCTATTGGCCAACCATGGAGGAGGACGCCAAAAACTTGGTTCAAAAGTGCAACAAGTGTCAAATTCACGCAGACGTCCACATCGCCCCGCTTGAGAGCTCTGAGCCTAGCGTCCCCCTTGGCCGTTTGCACGGTGGGGATGGATCTCCGGGCCGCGTTCACGCCGCCCCGTGCCAATTTAAATTTTCGATTGTAGCGATTGATTACTTCACCAAATGGATAGAGGCCGAGCCATTAGCGACCATCACGCCAAAGTGACCAAGTTTTTCGATCGCAATGTTTTAGCCCGCTTTGGCGTTCCCAACAATTGATAACGAGATAACGGGACGCGGTTCATGACAGAAATTCGGAGAGATCTTTGGCGATTTGGGTATAAAGCAGCGTTTTACCTCAGTCGAGCATCCACAGACCAACGGCCAAGCTGAAGCGGCCAACAGGGTCATCCTGCGAGGACTGAAGAGAAGATTGGACGAGGCCAAAGGTAATTGGGTAGAAGAGTTGCAGTCGGTCCTTTGGGCGTACCGAACGACCCCACATTCAACGACGGGTGAGTCGCCTTTCAGGTTAGTCTATGGTATGGACGCCGTAATTCCAATCGAGATGGGCGAATTGAATTGGAGGGCGACCAACCCACCAGCTGCGGAAGAAAATGAGCGAGCCACCAGAGAAGAGCTCGATCTAGTAGACGAGCTACGAACCAAAGCTTCCCTCAAAGAACAGCTAGTCAAGCAGAAGGTCGCTGCAAGATATAATTCTCGCTCGTGCAGAAAAGGGAATTTTCAATTGGTATTTCGTGCTCTCGGACAGGCGGACGTGGGAAAAAGAAGCGCGCAAGCAAGGAAGCTCGCACCAAATTGGGAAGGACCTTATCGCATAATCAACAAGGCAGCAAGGAGCTTATGAGTTAGAGACTATGAATGGAGCGACCATCCCACAGGACATGGAACGAAGAAAAGGCGAGGAAATACTATGTATAGATGCCAAGCATGTTTCAAACAATTCAGAAATTAATGAAAAGCAGGCGGGCGCTCTTTTTCCCCACAGGGGTTTTTTACAGAGGCCCGACCTTTTAAAAACTTGTTGTTTATCTCATGCACGATTGTATGACGGTCATTCATCATGCAAGTAGCAATAGAGCGACCGAGATGTCACCGAGTTGACTAATGCCATCGAATGGTAAAACGCGAGCCGCTCCGAGTAGCGGCCCGAAAATTATAAAGTGCCATCGAATGGTAAAATGCGAGCCGCTCCGAGTAGCGGCCCATAAATTATAAAGTGCCATCGAATGGTAAAATGCGAGCCGCTCCGAGTAGCGGCCCATAAATTATCAAGTGCCATCGAATGGTAAAATGCGAGCCGCTCCGAGTAGCGGCCCATAAATTATAAAGTGCCATCGAGTGGTAAAATGCGAGCCGCTCCGAGTAGCGGCCCATAAATTATAAAGTGCCATCTAATGGTAAAAAGCGAGCCGCCCCGAGTAGCGGCCCATAAACTTGCAAAGTCGCCATCGCGTGGCCTAGAACGAGCCGCCGCGAGTAGCGCTACCGCAAACTCGCGAACTTTAAAAGGCGAAGTAACAACTTGCGAATATTGAAGGTCGTAGAATGGCCGACAATTTAAACGAAGGAACCGTGGACATTCATTAAACCGAGATTTCCAATCGAAGTTACAAGTTAAAATCAACCGCTCGTCGGCGGGCAAAGCAAAATGATTCAAAATATTTAAAAGCCGCTCGCAGGCGGGCTAAACAAAAGAAGTAAAACTACGTACTAAACACCGCCGCATGAGCGAGGCCAAACAAAAGCAACTAAAGCTAAGGCTGATCAACAGGAAAAACAACGACCCGTTCACGGACGACTTTCCCTTTTTCGATTTTTTGAGGAAGAACGATCTCTTGACCGACCACGCAATGCTCATAGTTGACCACGGCCTCATCAACAAACAAAGATGGGTTTACAAGCTTTATCTGGTCAACCGCATTGGTAAATTGGTATTTGGCCGCCCCAAAGCCTAAAGCACGGGCCTCCTTGAAGAGATCCCTATACTTATCTTTCTCCTTCTCCACATGGCCCGTCGGTGGTCTTCAAAGAAGTAACTGATCAAACAATTCTTGTTTCTTCTCGCTCAGCGCCCGACCTCTTCTTGACTTTAATTTTCTCGTGACCGCTTTATCCACGGCGGCGATCGCATCGTCCCGAGCCGCTTCGGCGCCAGTTTGAGCGATCACCAAGGCCGCCATCGAATTTTCGGCTTCACGAAGTTTTCGCTCGAATGTAGCAAACTCTTTGAACCTTTGGTTCGATCTCTTCGAGTTTCTTGAGCGGCCGATCCCTTCTTTCTCTCATTTACATCAAGGACAACAAAGCGATTGCGGTTTAAACGACATCCGACGGATCGTCTTCAAGATAAGAAATTTTACTTAAGGCTCGCCTACCTTTCAGACGGTCGGCTTTCCTCTCTTGATATTTTGCGAAGAGTTGGTGGCCGCCTTCATCGCGATCGACCATCACCTTAAAAGGCTCTTCCTTGAAACGAGCACGATCCTCGCCCCCGAGGCCAAGCGAGATCAAGGTTAGACGGCCTACCGGAATGACCTTTGCCGGTGGCTCTTGTGTTTTTTCTTCTCGGCAGGTCGCAATCATCTTGGCGCCTCCTTTTGGTCGATTTCGATTGCAACAGCGAGCGGAAATGACATTCTGTCAGGGTTGGTCGCAGGGCTATCCAGATTAATCTGTAACGGCTCGTCAACGACCGCTTTTTGAGATGCGTCGGCGTCCCGAGGGGGAGAGTTATCCCCATCCTCACCAGACCACTGGGAAAAGAAGTCAAAATCCTGAACGCCCGCCATTTCAGCTGCAGAAAACAAGATGCGTTAGCAGTTACGCAAACAATTTGAAGAAAGTGTTATACCCCAATTTTGTCCGTATTCGTTTTCTTGTTCTAGTCGTTTATTTTTAGTAAGGGCCTTATTCTTTTTTCTTGTTCTAGTCGCTTATTTCTAGTCGTTTATTTTCAACGCGCCCATTTCTTTTATTTTTGGTCTCATTTTAGCGCAGTTGTCTGGTCCGGCCCGTTCTCGTCTTTGTATTTGGTCGGACTCCTTTTTCTTATTGTTATTTTTATTTTGTTTATTTAATTTATTTAAGCACATATAACAGTCCGAAAATGTCAAAAAAAAAATGGTATTTATTTTAATTTACAAATTAAAAGCACTTAATAGTCCAAAGAGTCCAAAAATGCAAAAAATCATAATACTAAAAAATACATAAAAATAGGATCCGAAAATACAAAATAAAAACTAGGGTTGATGGCATTCCAAGTCTGCTGCAATTTCTTTATTGAGCTTGGATCAAGACACGAAAATCATCCAAAACCAGTCAAAAATAATTAATGCTCGACCTAGTTTTTGACTATAAATAAACAAGTCCAACGGCGATCCAAAGGAGGCAGAATCGAAGACAAACAAAAAGTGCGAAAATCACTAAGAAATTAGGATTAGGGCTTCACATCGAAACCCTAATCACACAAAACACGTTTTTTGAGATCTGAGATTTGGGGAAAGGGTTCGAGTAATAAAGAGCAGCCCGTAAAGCAATGATGAGAGATGCGATAAGAATGAATAAGAGATCAATCACAAGCAAAGCAGGAATCTAATGAAAATTTGGAGCAGCAGGTAGGTTCATTCATGTTATTCAATCTAAATATGTAGAATTAGTTGGCATGAAAAGCGTTATGATACTTGCATTAGTTGTTAAATCTGGAGGTTATAGGAATGAATAATATAAATCAAAGGTTCATCTGTTAAAAATATAGGAGTTAAGTTGGTCAAAAAAGCTATGATCGGTTCTCTTCATATTTTGTTATTACCAAATCGTAACTATTTTTTCATTATTATTAGAAAAGCAATCGAACTAGAACAAGCGGTGGTAGATTAATTCCGTGTTTAGTTCTAGAATAATAACAATCAAAAATCACGAGTAGAAAAATAGAGAGAATGGTGTAGAAGGAGATGGATGGCGAGAATAAAAAAAGCACAAAAATCGACCTTTTAACTCGCTCACGGAGCTCGGTCGTCTTCTCCGCGAGGCTCGCGAGCTCATCAAGAAACCGATCCAAGACATAAAAACCACCACGCCACCCACGCTGAAGCTTCCTCAAAGCGGACCACCATCCAAACCGAACCCCCTTGTAGAAGCTTCCTCCCAAAAACGAACCCAGAAAATTACAGATCAGAAACGTTTTGGATAAAAAATAAAGAAAGAAGGAAGAACAGAGAAGTAACGAAGCTTACCTCACCCTCGCCGGCGTTTGCGTCGCCGGCGTCACCTTCACCGCCACCTCCATCATCCACCATCGAGACTGCTTCCCCTTTCCCTCTCAACCCGAAACCGCTCTCTCTCTACCCATCATTTCAGGCCGAAATCTCTCACTCCCTCCCCCTGATTTTTCGCATGAAATCTCTCTCTCACCATTAAGAGGAACGGCGCCGCTGGATAAGGAGAAAGGGGGATCGGTTTTAGGGTTGTCATCTTTAGGTTTATTTGTGATTTATATGCTGTCTCTTTTTTTTATTTTTTATTTTAATTTATTTTATTATTCAGAACACCAAGCGCACACCCCCAATTCACGACACACACCCTTCCTCACTTAAGCCCGGGCCGCATTCGGGCTCCCGGATCGAACCGGGCTTTCCTTTTACACCCCTTATTATCCATACAGCCCCCTGCGACTAATAAAACCCCAAATTTACTATTTTCACCCGCTGATTTACTTTTAATTCTTTTTATAGTTCAAATATAATTACTCTTTCTCCCAAAATTAAATAAACGGCTAAGTCGGTTGTACAACCGGGTTAGTCATTATTTGAGGGCCAATGAACTGTACAGTTCAGTAACCCTACAAAATTAATAAATACAAAAAACTATTTTTCGCTAAAAAATAAAAATTTAAATAAGTCTTCTTTTTATAAATAAAGGGTAATAATTAAATAAATCTTAAATTAATTAGACAACGGATGTCGTGGGGTGCTAATACCTTCCCCACACATAACGACTCCCGAACCCTAACCACGCCTCGTCCTAAAACTTAAAGGGATTTTCCGAATTTGCCCTTAAACTAAAATTTGGTGGCGGCTTCCTAAGAACCTTTCGAATAATCCTTTCCCGGATTTTTCGGTCGCTACAGAAAGCAAATAAATTTTAAAACTTCTACCAATAGCTGCTTTGACCGCCTTTGTGCCACGGGCGTCTACTATCTTATTGATTTTAATGCGACCACCTTGACGCAAGAGGCGACTCCCGCCGAGCTCGCGGATCGTATCAACGCGTCCCCAATATTGAGCTCGATTTCCTTATAAGAATACGCCCGTGTTTCTTTAAAAATGGTCATATGACCGCACGGTGACGACACGCGGGCGCCCCGGCATTTTTCGTGTATCAAAGTGGCTAGCCCTTTCATCGCTTCCATCGTATACGGAACGGCCCAGAAGAAGTCGTTTTTCCACCCGCTTGGCAAAGACTCCATGTACGGCTTGAAAAAGTTGTATTGCGACTGTTTTTCGAGAGAGGCGGCCTCTTTACGGATCCCTTTGGTACTGTGCTCGTAGAGATAGCTCATCTCCATAAGGGTAAAAATAGCCTCAATGAGACCGCCGCCAAGCGCTGTTAGGGCGTCCTCGTAACCTTGAATGAACGCCTGGCGTTCGGGTTTAATTGGGAGGGTGCGACCTTAAGGTAGCGGAGGACTTGTCGTTGAAATTTTCGTAAAGGGAGGGCGATCCCCATCCGCTCAAAGACGACCGGTACATCGTAAATTTTAGCTCATCATGCCGGTCGCTATGTTCTCATCCTTTTCCATGCCTTCCACCCGCTTGACCTTCAACATAAAAGCTGCGCGGTCAAGTCTTGTTCGTCCGAGGAATGGCGGCGGACTTTACTCCTATGATTCCTTAAGATTTTGAAACCTGGGACATATCTTGCTCGGCCGCCATGTCGGGATCAATCCGTTCGCCCCAAAGCCGCGCGTCTTGAACGCGCGGCGGGCACGACTTGCAAGGGCACGGGATTCTCAACGGCTGAACACCGATCGTAGTCTCGGAAAGAAAAGAGGTCGAACATTCCGCAGATTTCCCGTGGTTTGGAACCACCTCGGCTCGGTCGGACATTCGAGAGGACTCGGAAGGCGACATCGAGATCGAACTTCAAGTTCCAGGCGACCCGTTTTGGATTTCAAGACGACCTATCTCACGGGTGATTCATCTCTCGAAGGGGACGGCGACCTCACCGAGGAGTACTCGGTTGAGCCATTGCTTTAGCTATAGACACGGCAGGGCTCCGGAGATTCGGCGAGTTTGTTTTGTCGGGCCGAGTAAACTGCGCAGAGAGGAAGCGGTCAAGATCGAAACACACGATTAGAGGCGACTGGTCGCCCCCGACCGCTACCCTCCATTGGTTGGAATGAAAAAAAGAAAAATATATATATAAGCGATCAAAGTTAAGGGCGTTCGTGTTACCGAAAAGCGGAAGATGAATAAAGCGCGGGGGGGCACGCGGAGCTGTTCCCAAGCGAGCGGCGATTAAGCGGTAGAGAGCAATGAGCCGGCGAGTCGTTTTCGAACTTTCAAAGCAGAGAATGAGGCAAGAGTAAAGGGTGATTTTCTCCAAAGCCCCCACCACCTTATATAGTGGGCCAATGGGCACTTCAGGCCCAAAAGCGAAGAGACGCACCTCTTCACTTCTCTCCATTAATCGATCATTAATCGATCGGGGAACGAAGAGACACGCCTTGGGGAAGCCAGGCGTCACCTTGGAATGCGTGAAAAATCACAGCAGGAAATCAGCTGTCCCCTCAGTACTCATAGTCAGGTCGGCCGCAGCTCTTAGGCCGCTCATTGGTTGCAACTGTTTTTTAACATCACTCAGGTCAGCAAATCAAGCCTTAGCCCGCCTCTCAGCGACCCAGGCTTGGGGGGCAACTGTTCTAGAGTGGGCTCAAGGCCCAATGCAGTCCAGCATGGCCCAATAACTACTACTATAAATATGGCACGAATCTCAAGGAGTTAGGTACGTCATTTATTACTATTCACTATTCACTATTGATTGCTGACTTGGGCGTCGGAGTGTACTCGCAGGTACCACCCAGGTGCGACCTAGACTTTGACACCAAGACGTTCAGCGACCGAGCTACAAGACTACATCAGAATCATATCTAGAGATCAGTACGGATCAGTATCCAAGCTATATGTATTAACATCGGAGTCATGAATAGATAATACCTATTAACAGATCTCTCCTTGAAGAGTCCGTATACAACATCTCTAAATTTTCAGTAGCTCTTAAGTGCAGGAAGTGCAGTGCGCGAGGCACGCAGTACAGCCGAATTTGAAGTTGCAAGCTATCATTATTTTTGTTTTTCATGTGGGTCTTTTCCTCGAACATTGATTAATACAATTCGATAAACGATATATATATATATATATATATATATATATATATATATATATATATATATATATATATGTATATACACACACATTTTGACAAATAATTTAATATACAAATTTGTATAAAATATTTATAAATATATGTTGATAATACATTTTTCTAAAATTATTATACAACATAATAGCTAAATTTTAGATAGTGTCCAGGAGTATTTAATATCTCACACAATGCACTTATAAATATACAAATTTACTGCTTTTTTAATTTCTAAAAGAATTGTCAATTTTTAAGTTACAAGTGAATGTCGACCCGTGTTGTACGAAGAGTGAATCATACTAGTGTGTGTGTGTGTGTATATATATATATATATATATATATATATATATATATATATATATATATATATATATATATTCTTTTTTACTACAAAATGATATCCATTCAATTTGAGAGATTACATCAGTGACAATACAAATTCAACATTACTAAAAACACAAAAGATGAATCTGCGGACGAATTCACAAAAGTCAATAGCGTAAAATGGCAAAATGTGTACAAATGTGACAAAATAAAAGTCCTTTACAATACTCTATTGTCTATCCACGGTCTTGAGGTATATATTTATCACACCTTTGAGGTTTTAGATTACGAGGAAAATTATGTTATGGATATTACAAGTTTAGTTACGTGGTTATGATTCTTGAATCTCATTATTTGCTTTTTGTTTCAGATAAGTTAGAGCAGATGATTTGAGACTTCTAAGTTCATTCTATAGATTGTAGCTTCCAGTTAGTAGTTACAACATATAATTATGTAATGTCAGTTATAGTTGTATAGCCTAATGAGGAAGTCGAAATTGTTTATCATTCTGCTTTTAATTGAAAAACTGTACAACATTCAGACTTATGTAATGTATTGTGCTATGACCCATAAATTATGTATGAAGTTATTTAAGTTTGTTATCATTTATGTAAATGCTTTGTGATTTTTCTAGATTTTATCACGCGGTGTTACAAAATACTACCACTATTTACCTTCTTAGACTTATAAGAAATAGGAGTAGAAGTGACACGAATGACATTGCAAATACTAATAGTAGCGGAACTGTGAACGTTGTGAATGCTTCAATAGGCGGCGCTGGTAATGCCAATACTACAACGTCGAACGCTGGCGCATCTAGAGCCAATGCGGTTGTCGGTAAAGCAACAAACACAGTGCAAAATGAAGTGGTCGATAGTGCCAATGTGAGGTCACCATTGATACATTCTGTGCTAGGAAATGGCGCAATGCAGGCTTCGTTAACTAGCTCTCTCAATTATGGCGTGTGGGCAAATAAAAGTACATATTTCCCTTTGTATGGCATATCGTATGGTTCCCACAATAGCTCGACAGTTTCAACTGTGGGTATGTCTTCATTTGCCCAATTTAGGGATGAAAATATGAATATAAGTGGTATGGTTGGGTCAACAACAAATGTCATTGGTCGGCCAGAAGCTACGTCATTTCCTAATTAACTTCTAGACAGTGGTGGATCTTAATGGGAGCCGGAGGATACCATCGTACCCCCAGCTTCCATTAAGTTAATATATACACAAATATATTTTATACTCAAAGTTAAAATATATAGAACTGAATGAACACTAAGAAATAAATGTACTAGTAGTTGAGCGGTTAATAGCATTATTGGCGTATTTATGGTCCCCAGTTCAATTACTTAGATGGTTGTACCCCTTTTTTTTGCAGTTATTTGTATATTTTTTTCAAAAATCAAACAAGATTTGAACTCATGACATTAAAATTGTCATAGGTAACTTTGACCACTAAACCAAAAAACTATTATGAATACACAATTAATTTTGGTTTATATATTTGTTACTATTTTGGCTCTCTTCAATTTTTTTTGTCAAGATCCACCACTGCTTCTAGATATTTTAAGCTTAACTGTGAATTAGGCTATAATAGATCGATGACAACAACCATGAGACGTGCAATATGTTCACCCAACATACGGGGGAAGTCATAACTCCTCTCATTGAAGCTAATAATAAAACTTGTGCTACTTTAGCCAACAAAATAGGAAGGTTGAACCAAACTCTCCACATAGAGAAACCCCTTGTAAACAATTAGGGGTTGTTGGAGTAGATCGAAGATGGGGTGTCTCTCTCTGTCCCCTCCCCCATTTTTTCTGGTCTCTGAGGTCATTGCAATGCACATAGGATTCCAAAATATGAGTTGTCCACAAAAATAATCATTAATAAATAATATCCTGTTAAATTAGATTTTCACCAAATATAAACATTTCACTATCGTCACTTCGAGTATCTTAGAGCCCGTTCGGGGTGGTTCTGAGTTTTTGGTTTTTGGTTTTGAAAGTCAATTTCAAAACAGAAACATGTTCGTGTAAAATGGAGCTGAGTTGGTTTTTTCTATAATTTCAAAACAGTTTTCCATCAAAACTCAACCACAAAAATAGGTTTTATAATTTTTGTTTTTGTTTTTTCCACCTCAGATCATCAATATATCTGACCACCACCAACTACCACTCCGACCATGCCAACTACCACTCCGACCACTGCCGACCACCACTCCGAGCATCGTCAACCACCACTCCAACCACCGCCAACCACCACTTTGACCACCGTCAACCACCACTTTGACCACCACCAACATTACTCCGACCATTGCCAACCATCACCACTGACCACCACTCTGGCCACCGTCAACCACCACACTGACCACCATCAATTACCACTCCGTCCACCGGCAACCACCACTGACCACCGCCAACCACCACTCCAGCCACCATCAACCACCACCAACACCACTCCGACCACCGTCAACCACCACACTAACCACCACCAACTACCACTTCGACCACCGCCAACCACCGCCGACCACCGCCAACCACCACTCTGACCATTGTCAACCACCACTCTGACGACCGTCAACCACCACTTTGACCACCACCTCCGACCACCGCCAACCATCACCACCGACCACCACTCTGGCCACCGTCAACCACCACACTGACCACCATCAACCACCACTCTGACCCACTACAAGAAAATCGCTGGTTTGCCACTGCAATTTCCGTCGCAAAAGGGCCAATTTCCGTCGCAAAATAGCATTTGCGGCGGACAAAAATTGGTGGCAAAAACGCTCGTCGCAAATCGTTTGCCACAGAATTTTCCGTGGCAAATGTTTCCGTCGCAAATGTCCGTTGCAAATTCGTCGCAAATATAAAAAAAAATTTTAAAAAAAAATTAAATCATACTTTGAATTCTTCAACCTATTATGCCCAAAATATTACTTTCAGTTTTTATTGCAAAAGGAAAAGTTTAGTAATATAAAGAGTTGTAACTTGCTTTACAATAACTCTTGAAAAGAATTAAGAATTATTAACTATCTATCTAATAACCTATTGCATAAACATGTTAGCTAATACAGAATACTAATTGAGAAAAGAAACTAAATAAGTAATGAAAGATACTCCAACTCTTCCTCTGTTGATCTCATGTTAGCTTTGTTGATCTCATGTTCACTTTCTTCATTTGACTTAGCAGTGCATTCAATAAGACTCCAACTCTTCCTCTGTTGACAGAAAATGAAAAGAAATCAGTGAGGGGGATTCATATAAGAATCAGCATGCCTAGAGAATGAGAACCAGACTGCAAGCATAAAAAGAGAGAAAAAATCCATATAGTAGTTTTGTCTATTAAAATAGTGGTTAGAAAATAAAGTATGCACAGAAAAAAAAAGTCAAGCAACGAAGGAAATTAAACATAGGAGAGCACAATTATAACAAAATGGGAATTTTCTACATAGCCATTCATCTTCTTCAAATCATAACAATGATCAGTTGAAGGCCGACTACATCAAAATTTTCTACATAACAAAAGAAGTTAAACCAATGTAAACCTTACCTAATCTTGTGCTGATTTAGCTTTGGGACTTGTGAGCTAAATTAAACAGAGCTAAATTATATATAATCAACTAGATATTTAATACCTAACATAGACATTAGACACACATATTCAAGTGTAAATATTATATATGTCCATACCTCGTCATTAAAACAAGCATAGAGAAAGTGAAAGACTTACCTCCAATTAAAGTAAACCAAATCCAAAGTGAATTCCTTGTGCAGTTCAATCATTGCTGTGAATCTGTGATCTTTGCTATAACATTGATTCTTTCACTAAAGATAAGTGTGGCACAAGCTGGGAATCGTCCATCTTCCCATTCTCCCTCACAGTCATCGTGGGACAGAGAATTGCCAAAATCAATTCAAGAACCTGAGATAGTAGTTAGTACTCCTAATCAATCAATAGAAATGTATTAATAAATGAAGGATTTAGCATTATGTCCATTTGTACAAGGAAAACAGAACGGGAAAAAAACCAAAGATGAGAAGCAAACAACAAACATAATCCTTCCTATCACATAATTACATGGTAAAATCACCATCCTAGTTAGTTCTGTTGTGTATCTTTTAGCAAGTTAGATACTTAATGTAAATCTGTTAGTAATCTCTCTCTCTTGTAATCACAGTATAAAACTATGCACTATGTAATTCTCTTCAATAATAAAAAAAACATTCAGAAATGTTCTTCTCTGAATTTCAGATGCAGAATCAAAACATGGGCTAAATTGTTAAGTAAATCAATGAAGGCTACTAAACAAGAGCACACACACAAAATAGCACAGATACAAAATGCCTAAAAAAGAGATTTACCAAGTAAGAACTGGAGACTTTAACAAACTCTTCAAAGAGGGATTGTGCAAGAGTGGAGTGAAGATAAACATCATAGTATAGAGAAGATAAACAAAAACTAGTAGGTGGGACACCTATTCCTAAGCCTTTTTCTTACCTCTTTAACCTTTTTATCCTGCGTTAAAATAAGATGCCTTGAATATTGAATGTTCTTTCATTTGCAGCTCAAAAGTAATTTAAAGAATCTATTAATTCAGAAAAACAAGCACCATAAGTGTTTATTAGTTAAGATTATAATGTAGGTTTTGCTAGTGGCCAAACATATCTTTAATAGGCTTTTGATACCAGATCATATAAGAATTTGAGTTTCAGTTCCACACCGGAGCTTATGTCCCACAAATTGAACAAGTTCTTCGTAATATTCCAGACAAAGAGAAAAAGAAATATCTTAATCATCACAAATTATTAAAGTAGGACTTTGGATAAACTATACTAGTTAAATTTAGCTCAAAGTTTCAAGTTTGTAATACAGTAAAAAGTGGACGTTGTGAAGCTGTAAGGGCCAGTTAGGAGAGCCCTTGTTCTTTGCAGCATTTAAAATGGTTTTCCTCTAAACAAACATAACAAGACACAAGTTTCATTTTGACATATAGAATTAGGCTTCCATTGTTAAGAACTTAACATTAAATTGAAGTGACACAATGAAGAACTAAGAGCTTTTGAATTGAAAACTAGCATTACACTGACAAAAAATTGGATCCAAACCAAACCTAAGATAATGCTATGGAACAAGACACATTTAAGTTATTTCAAGTAACAATCCATTAACCAATCAAGTAAAAGTCATGAATGCAAATACAACTATATATTGCACTGCACAATTGTGAATGAATAATGAACAAAAACACAAAGGGGAAAGCCAGCCAATGTACCTAACGCAAAGAAGAATCATGATCAAAAGGAATTCATATTAAGGCAATAAGTCCTCTTAACAAGCATTGCAGCAGCAATCCTGCTCTAATCAATAATCACATTGCCCTTCAGTTCCGGCCTGTTTAGAGAGGAAGAACATTTCTGAAAGAAACGTTGAAATGGACTAAACCTTTTTCCTGCTTGCAACAGTGATCGATGAAATCTCCATGAGGATGATCAATAGAGAACAAGCTACACCAAAGTGGCTTTTGTGTTTCTCGTTACAAATAAGAAAGACAAAATAGATGAGATTCTGGCTACGAATAACAAATTGAAACAAATGTTTAAGGATTGCTTACACACCCCATCCTTGCACTCCCAGCCACTTCCTCCAAAGAAACCCATAAATCCAGCATTGACAAGCAAAAAGGCATTACTTTTCAATCTTGATTTTCACAACAAAAAAAATAAAGTTATCTAGGTATCTAATCAGGTTTCTTTTACAATAGGTATCCAATCCGGTTAACCACCTCAACTCACCATAAACAAATAAATTCAATAATCAGCAGAACTTGGTAGAAATAAGACGCATTACCTTACCCCAGCACCAACAACAACAACTCTTTCTACAGTTCCTGCAGACCCAAAATTACGAAGTCAAGGTTTTCACAAATTTAGGAAATTTTAGAGCACATCTCAATAATATGATGAGCATTCAAATTTACAACAGATATGTGAAACATTATTCTTTGAAACAATATTGAATCCCTCATTGAAACAATATTCAATGAAAACTGTATATGACCCAAAAACTCACGTTCAATGAGGGATTCACTTCGTTTTTTAATTAGAACATGATTAGGGTTTTGTTCAAAAAACATTGGGACATTTAGTGTTTTTTAATCAGTGAAATTAGGGATAAATTAAAAATGATAATAGAAATTACCTACAAGTGGGGAAGAGGAGCAACGGCGGCGAAATACGGCGGAGATGCGTGGTGAAACAGTGGAGAAACAGTGGAGGTGAAATGGTGGAGGCGCAAAGGAGATGGAGAGTGGAAGAGGGAGAACGTGTGTCTGTCGCGAGCTCGATTAGCGATGGAGGAGGGCAGAGGAGGGAGGAGGATGGAGGTCGGAGGAGGAGCCTGAGGTGCTGGAGGTTAGAGGAGAAGAAGAGAGCGTTTTGTTTTTTAGGGAGAGAAGAAGAACGTTTTGATTTTTAGGGATTTAGGGATCGTGGGTGTTTTATTTTCATCATTGGGTTGCCACGGACTTGCCACGGCATCTCCGTCGCAAATTTCTGGCATTTCATATGTCCGTGGCAAACACCAGCGGGAAATTTCGCGCTCTTACTTTTTACACATGCCGTCGCAAATCCGTGGCAAATTACTGACGGAATAAGCTGCGCGGCAATTGCTGGTGGCTAAAACAAGTTTTTCTTGTAGTGACCACTATCAACCACCACTCCGACCACCGCCAACAACCACCACCACCCACCACCCACAACCACCCACCACCACTCTGGCCACCCTCAATCATCACTTTGACCACCACCACTCACAACCAATCTGACCATTATATAGTTGTAATATTTTAATTTTTTTCAAACTTAATGTTATATATTGTTTTAATTAAAATAAGCTTATGATGAATTTTTATTTTTATGTTCATGTTTGAAAGTTTTTTTGATTTTTGAATATTTCTTAAACTGAAAACTGGTTTTTATTTTGGTTTTTGAAATTTTTAAAACTCAAAACAGAAACTGGTTTTGGTTTTTGAAAATTTCAAAGTGGTGGTTGACGGTGGTCGGAGTGGTGGTCAGCGGTGGTTAGAGTGGTGGTTGGCAGTGGTCGGTGGTGGTTGGCGTGGTCGGAGTGGTAGTTGGTGGTGGTCAGATATATTGATGATCAGAGGTGGATGAAACAAAAACAGAAACAAAAATTATAAAACCTATTTTTGTGGTTGAGTTTTGATGGAAAACTGTTTTGAAATTATGGAAAAAACCAACTCAGCTCCATTTTATACGAATATGTGTATGTTTTGAAATTGACTTTCAAAACCAAAAATCAAAAACTCAGAACCACCCCGAACGGGCCCTTAGAGTGTTCAAAAATCTTCATTGAGAAACACTTTATAGACTTGCAAATCGACAATTTAAAAATAGGTAAACATGTTCAGCCAAATCTTCTACTTAGCACAAGAAATATTCTGACCAAAAGATTTCTTAATCCTTATGAGCAAGTATCTTAGCATGATGCATGCATTATAAAATCACATAGTAATCTTTATAAATTTTCATCTAAGTCTTTAAATAGTAATCTTTATGAAAGTATCATCTAAGTCTTTAAATAACTTATTTATTATCTAAGTCTTTAAATATAATTTATGAAAGTATCATCTAAGAGTTAGATGATAATAAATCCTTATCATCTAAGTCTTTAAATAAATTTTTTTAGTACTACTTCCACCCCACTTTATAAGAGAAAAATCACTTTTTAGATTTATTGAATAAGTGATGTATCTAGTGGCGGATCTTGCCAAAAAAATTGGAGGGAGCCAAAATAGTAACAAATATATAAAACAAAATTAATGGTGTATTTATAATAGTTTGTTTGGTTTAGTGGTCAAAATTATCTATGTCAATTTTAATGTCCTAAGTTCAAATATTGCTTAGTGCAGTTTTTTATATTAATTTTTGAGAAAAATATTCAAATAACTACAAAAAAGAGGTTTGACCATCACAAGAATTGAACTGGGGACCCTAAATACACAAATAATGCTCTTAACCGTTTGGCCTTCGACGATACCTTTGTTCTTAGTGTTCATTTGGTTCTATATATTCTAACTTTTAGTATAAAATATATCTATGTATATATTAACTTAATGGGAGCCGGGGGGTACCGTGGCTCCCCCCGACTCCTATAAAGATCCGCCACTGGATGTATCTAGTCTATAGTATAGTCAAGATACATTATTTATTGAATGACCTTTTTTTTGTCCAAATTTATTGAATGACCTAAAAAGTGATTTTTTTTCTCTTATAAAATGGGACCGGATTGAGTAGCATCCAATCTAGCGTGATGAACCGAAAATTTGAAATGACTATAAACTCTTTTCTTCATGCATATCGACGTTGGTTTTAACTTTTATGCATAAAATATTAAACAAATAACCGCCTACATCATTGATTATAGGTTTTTTTTAAAAAAAAATTAGGGCAGGGGAAACTTTTATTAATGAAAGAAACATCGGTCATTTTACAACAGTTCCCAAAGAGATTTGAACTCAACACCTTGAGGTATAAAGGTAAGCTCTTACCACTGAGTTAGCACCTCAAGTGTGATTATAGGTTAACATACTACGTACATGGAGTTATTCAGATAAATAATGATCAAGACAGAGAAATGAAAGTTGTATCATTTCATAATCATTAGAGGTAACGTAAATCATGAAATAGGTTATGCACCCTTAAGCTTAGTATACTCAACAAGGCGTTAGCCATTGAAAAGCAATCCGAACATCATATAGAAGAGAAATCCATGGTTTCAGAATTTCCCAAAAGAATATATAGAGAAGAGGATGAGGAATACTTTTGAACCTCCTAGGATTCTAATAGGTGTTTACTTTTCTAATTGTTCTTCTTCAAAGCATCACAAATTCACAAAGTCGTATTTGTGGACTACCAGTTTATTGACTCTGTCCTCAAAGCATTAGACTAAGTATGACCAAAAACTAGGATGAATTTCTTGCAAAGGGGCAATTGAATGTTAGTTTTGAAACTTCAATTGCTAGCAATGAATCTTAATTCAATTGCAGCAATTGATATGTTTCGCTGCGATGGATGTTGTTTCATTTGGGCCATGGCAGCTCTTGGTGGAATGTCACAAATATTTGCCTAAGAAATGTCTC
This sequence comes from Oxytropis ochrocephala, assembly GCA_020916435.1. Taxonomy (NCBI): domain Eukaryota; kingdom Viridiplantae; phylum Streptophyta; class Magnoliopsida; order Fabales; family Fabaceae; genus Oxytropis; species Oxytropis ochrocephala. The sequence goes on from CM037091.1 coordinate 81,505,695, forward strand.
AGCAAAAGATATATGTAATTCAATTCGCCTTCACAAGGCGACTCATTTTTGTGAACATAGGATATAGTATTACAGAAGCACTAGGTCCAGTGATTGTAAGACCATGAAAACCCATTTCAGATGATGACATTACATAGCTAAATTATGGTGAAGTTAAGGACTTTATGATACCAGAAACTGATGTGAAGGATCAAAAAACAATGAAGAGTATTTCTCATGATAGGTAAAATTATGTTCAAATGGAATAATACTCTGGTGCTGAGGTACCTTAAGAGTTCACAAGCAACTGAAGATGCTTTTAAGGATGGATGGTTTAGGTCTGGGGATCTAGATGTTAGAGAAACCAATGGTGAAATATAGAGCAAAAGATATTATTTATTCAAAGGGAGAGGCTGTGAGTGAGCTCAGTAGATGTTGAAGCAGTGTTGTTGAATCACCCAAAGGTTTTGAAAGTAGCTGTTGTGGGGATATCTGATGAGCTATGCAGTTCAATTGTCATATATAAACATCATGTCAATTGTTCAACTTCAAAAGTCGTCTAAGACTCACTACCATGTAAACAAGTTAGAATGGTTAGTTATTAGAGAAACAATACATAAACAGCTAATTAAAGTTCAAGCCAAATGAAAAATGACTTTCAAGACAATCTTGTATCACATTCACAGCCACCTGCTGAAAGAATTTATTTTAAACAGCTGAAGAGCTATACTAATTATTTTATGATGGTATATAATTTATTTAGTCATTACATTTTCTTAATTCTAAATACCCATCAGATACTAGTAAAGGAAGCAAAACATTGTAGACATGTAATTATAGGTAATTCAGTCATACAATAATAATAGAAGCAAAGGAAGCAAAAACATGCTGTAACAAATAAACCTGCAAATTCTAAAGAGCTATGCAGAATGCTTAGTCAGATGGGAAGGCAGCACAGAGGAACTCCTCATCCTCAAAGAAAATCTGCAAATTCTTAGACTCCATTAGAAAATCAATTTCTTCATTCTTGAATTTCAGCACATATCCCAATGTGATCAGTTCAGAAAGCTCAGCTACGTGCTCGTGATTCTCGCACAAAACACCCTCAGATATTGCTTCAGAGAAGTAAGTGGCATATTTCAGTGCATTTCCATGATGCTCATCCATCTTGTGGAAGAAAAACTGGGAACTTTGCCTTTCCCAACGTACCATTTTGTTTGCTTCCTTGGTGATACTCTCCCCTGATGATAGTGATAAAGTGTAGCTTACACTAACTGGCTCCATTGTCTCAAAGAAACTCAGGTTGAGAAGACATTGAACAGCTTTGTGCCTCTGCTCTGGCTCCATTTTCAGACTAGAACAAGCAAGGAAACCAATAATGAGCATAACCAGCCCCTTCAAGTTAAAATCTGGATCAACATGCTTCAGTTGAACGCCATTCAGTAACGACGATTCTTCTTTGGATACAGATTCAGATATATTTCGAGCACCAACTTCTCTGAAAATGTCAAATAATTTACACCTAGAAAGTGGCACCAGGTTCTGTTGAGGACAGAATACAAAAACTTTCTCCTGCTCAAAAAGTTTTTTCAGATGAAGGCTATCTGGAATAAAAACATCTTCCTTATTTAACAGAAATATGTCGTCGTTTCCCGTTGTTGCAGGCAGTTTCATCAACCTATCAGCAAGTTTCTTTTCTTTATTTGTGCTCAAATGTTTCAAGATAAACATCCAGAACTTATAGCACTTGTCATATGATAGTTTCTCCACTGAACTCTCCCACTCATTCCAAAGCTCACAATAATCATCAACTGAGGGCCTGCGTTTTACTTCCATTGCAGAGGAGAAAAAAGGAAGAACCTTCTTATCATATAAATCTTCAAGATCATGAAACTTGAAACCAAAAAGCTTATCCGGATCATGTATGACGCATTCTTCAGAATTGACCCAACTACCATCATTGGTTCCATTCGGAATCCAAATCTTTTTTGAAGCTTTCTCCTCAGGTTTCCAGCTGTGATCAAACAAGTACTTGTAAATTTTCACAATGGTACCAAAATCAGAAAGAGAGTCAAGGTAGTCAGCAAGCACGAAGCACCCTTTCTCAACATCAATTATGACTCCTATGGCATTGAGTTCTTTCTGGTAAGTTGCCATTTTAGCTCCATAGTGATTCCCATCTATGAAAGGGCCATTTTTTGGCTCCAGGAAAAAATTCCACTTAGAACCGTATAACAAGCACTTTTCTGGAGGCCTATAACCAGCATGTGTCTTCAACCAGTTTCTTGACAATCTTTTGTGGAAATCACCTTGACGGAAAACTTATTAGGTTCTTTCATTAGAACGGATGCATTCCAGCAAAGAAAATACACTTTCAGGAGTAATAGTGGAGGGATCTGAAGGAAAATTTAGACATTCAGGCACAAACCGCAATCCACCTTTCCATTCAGTAACAACTCCAATGCTCTTTAGCTCATCCTTGTACTCATGTATTTCAGCACCATAACAATTGCTACTGTCATCAATGAAAGGGAGACTGGTTATAGAAGAGATAGATGTCCACTCCGGACCATATAAAATACATTCTCTTGGGCACCTATAACCACCAAATTTAGTATGCAACCACTTCTGACACCGCATGATGACCGAGAAATCAGAAGGAAATCTATATCCAGTCCCCTTCAGCTGCCTGTAACAAGAGAGAAATGACATAACATGCTGCTGGCTAAACTTACTTTGTGATGCCATCTGTTCGAAGAGAGTAGCAAATTGTTTGATAGAATCCTCAAATTCAACCACCACTCCTATTTGCTTCAATTCAGCTTTGTAAGTTAAAATATTATCCCCATAGAATTTATGATCAAGGACAGGAAAGCCATTGAATACCTCCAAAATACAGCCCCAAACTGGGTCGTACAAGAAACATTCACCTGGTATTTTAAACCCCAAGTTTGTTTTAAAGCAACATGCTCCCTTGAGTGAATTCAAGAGTTTACTAGGGGCATTCAAGAAACGTATGCATTCCATTATCAAAAGAACAGCCTCAGCTGTCAATGAGGATATATTTGAGGGAAACTTAAAATGATCAACAATAACTTTGTAATTTCTTTTAAAGCCAACTATCACACCCAGCAACCCCAGCTCCTCTTTGAAGTTATATAGATCCTCACCATAATAAGACTTATCAATGAAAGGGATGTCACTAATTTGTGATGCCACCTGCCAACTTGAATCATGCAACACAGATCCCACAGGAGACTTGAGACCGCGACATGTCTTTAGCCAACTCCCGCCTCTGATGCTATCAATAAATCTGTCCACAGGAAGAAAACTCTTCCTGAGATATTGGATGAATTTAAGCATCAAAAGAACGTGGTTGCTGCTTAAAGTGAAAGAATTTGCACGAGACATTAGTTCTCTTCCAACAAAATCACATGCCTCCTCACAACTGAACATCACACCAATTGTCTTCAACTCCTCCACATATGTATTTATTCTATCCCCATAGAAGCTCTCATCAATCAGCGGAATGTCAACAAGAACAGAACCACTTTGCAAAAATTTTCCCAAGGAAGAGCCAATTAGGAATGACTTTGACGGAGCCATGTACCCACCAACGGATACTCTAAGCCATCTGCCTTCTTTGATACATTTCAAGAACCTCTCTGGTAGAGCTCCCCTATACTTCAAATTTCGAATCCAATCAAGAAGCAAAAAGGCATTGTCTTTGGTAAGTGGTGTATCTACTGCTGAAAACCCAGCATTTGGAGGAGATATATCAGGTATGTCAGAAGCTTCAACATGAGTTTTGAGAAACTCTATAAGCTTCCCATAACCTGTAACGTTTCCTGCATATTTGGATGACTGTATGTACTCCTTTCCCAACTCAACATAGTTCTCATTTCTCCAAGGATTAGAAACAATCAAGTCGGCCCATTTGCTCACATTTGCCGGGACGAGAACCCCTTCTCTACTTTCTATCACACATCCATAGTTGTCCACAAGTGGCAAAAAACTACATAAAGCATCAACCTCCCTCCTTGACAAATAACGCTTTGACAATGAGTGATACAAGAAATGAGCATACACAATTGCACGTTTGCAATTATTTTTACTGGTACGACAGAGGATACCTGCAAATTTGTACACACTCAAAGTATCAACATCAACATGATTTTCTAACCATTCCAACAATGTTTGCTTATGAGGGAATCGCAAGATAGCTTGCTGTGTGCTTTCTGGCATAAAAAACCGGTTTGTTGCACATGCGAATTCCTGGTTCCACTTTATTAACCAAGAAGAAGAACAAGACACACTCGAGTCTGCAAGTACTACTTGATTGGCACCTGCAGAGTTCTGTGTGCATTCATGAAGACTGAAAAGGGATAGAGTCCCATCAGAAGCCATATATTTAATCAATGGAATATTAACGATGTTGGTGCCCTTAAAACTTGAAGACCAGTTTTTGGCAACAAACAATAAAAGCTGAAGATAGATATCTTCTGACACTCCCCCCACAAGATTAGAACTCTGGATGCACTTAGCATACCAATTCACATTGACCGGCTTCACTCCTAAAAAATTGAGTACATTATCATACTCGCTTTTATCAAATGAAGAACTCAAGATTTTCCTACCATCATGAGAAGATAGGTTAAGTAAGTGCACTTTTTCCGCCCTAGCCTTTATCAAAATATTCCAGAAATCCGGAAGTAGCCTGCCAACTTCGCGAGGCTTGTAGAAATGCTTTTGCTCTGTGTATGTCTCAATTGGAATAATATTTTCGTCAACCATTTTTTCTTTGATTTTCTCCCTCACATAATTTAACTTCTCGAAGGGAGAACTATCAATGGGAAGGAACTTGAACATACGAGGCAAACTGGATACTGGAGCTTGATCAGATCCTATTACGAGAGTTTTGAATGCATCCATAAAAGCCAATGGAACACATTCAAGTATCCCTTGGTTCCACTTATCATCCAAAAGAATTGTCTCCCTTGATGAGGCAAGGACAAAATCAGCCTGAATTATGAAAGGGAAATTAGTGACCATCTCAGTAGGAAGAAATGCATAAACCCCTGGTAAGCTTTTTCCCCTGTGAAGCCTCTCCTGATTTGGGAAGGCCAGTGTAACAACTAACTCTTCCACATCCGTTCTCCTTTCCACTACATTTTCCAATCTTACAGGAAATTTTTGCTTCCACATGTAGTAACTACATTTCTTTTCAACATCACTATTTTCCTCAGCAGAGAGATGGAGTGTGTAAGACTCGGCATTCATGTTTTTTCTTGTAACAAAGTTAATCTCGCTGGAAATAGACACAGCAGTTACAGAATTCTTTGCTGGATCCTCATTAACTTCTTTGACAGAAAGGTGTCTGATTTTCGACAAGAACAACAAAACTTCTGGATGCATGCTAGAGAGCTGCTGTTTCACAGGTTTGACCTTGTCTTGCTTCAGAGGTAAGACAAATGTTGTAGTCGGAAAGGAATCTTTAGCAACACCATATATTTGCTTTATGTCAAGAAGGGTTGGCTTCTCATCAACCCATTCAGGAACTACATACCCAAGATTGCAATGAGAACAAGGCCTCTCATTGAACCTTATCTGATATCCATTACTGAAAATATATGGCTGAGCAGTAACCAGAAATACACTCTTGAATCCAATTCCTGAAATTCAACCACATGAAAGATTTTGTCAAAAATTTGCATCATATTCCTCAATTTGGCTACTCTAATATCATCATACTTAATTAACAAGTCTTTTCAAATTCAATAAAATAAACAAGTCTTTCAAAAGATACAACGATGTATATTGAATAGTAACATAGTTAGATTTTAGAACTATATTTTGCACAAGAAATACAATCAATGAAGCACTAAAAATTAGTATCTGTTTTTTTTTCTTCAGTATGATTGCTGAAAATGTTATCTTTACTGTCCCTCACTGTTGGTTGCTTTGGAAATTTCAACGACATGGGGACGTCGGCTCCGGGTTCGAACTCGGGTGTGAATAGTTGTAGTGTGTGTGGTGTTTATTTGACATTTCATTTAAGTAGACCATATATTTACAAGAACAGACCTAATGGATATTGAGTGCATATATTTGCAACTCATGCAGTACATTGAAAATATTGTTTAACTAAACATCATCAAAAGCATCCACACAATAACCCACCCAAGTAAGAATACAAAACACTTTGTTAGAGATGTACCTTTCTCGCCTATGTAACCGCTGCTCCTACTGCCTTTCTTTGTTGACCGCCCAACGCTGCAGATGGAGTCAATATTCTTGGGAGAGAAACCCTTCTCATTGTTGAAAATGAGCAATGTGGCTGGAGCACCAGTAGCTGTTATGTCCTTAGAAGTGATGATGAACTCTAGTGTAGGACTCACTCCTTCAATGTAGTGGTTATCTTCAGCATTCTGTGAAAGTAAACAAGTAAATTATAGCCATGAATATCACTCGTTTACACTTCTATTTAGCACTGACCAACTAATATTCTGTTTTGGCTAGTCAAACAACACATACTCAGCTTTTAACAGAAATTAGAGTCACAAAACTCAGTTAATTATTGGCAAAGGTGATAACTTTTTTGCATAATGACCAAATTAAGAGTTGATATTCAAGGTACAAAGATGTAGAAAGGCATCAAAGTACAAAACCCGATCATCAAAGATTATTTCTTTTGGTCCAATACAAAGATGTAGAAATGTATTGAAAGTAGAATCTTGAATTTAAGCAAAGAAATAGACGGTACCCTAACAGGCTTAGTACATAATTCATATGCATTATTAGAAAAAAATAAAAAATAAAAGAAAAAAGATTACCTGAACAAGTTCCATGAGAAAGTGAACATCTTTAGCATATAACTCAGCGGAAAGATTCCTAACAGCATGATGAAGATCTTCAGTCAAAGGATTAGGTTCTCCACCAATTGAGAACTTTTTTCTTCTAATCTCCTCAATGTGTTCTTTCGGTGTAGCCATTTCTTTTTCTTAACAACAACAATGTGAGTATCAGGTATCAATGAATGTGTGAAGAAGAGAAAAAACAAAAACAAGTAGTGTTGGAAAGACTGACTCTTTTACTTCTTGGAGAAGGAAGGTTGAAAAGTATCATAGTACTAGTATAGTATCTGTTCGATAATAATAATTGTACGTTAAGCGTCTTTCCACCCTCACCTTTAACTTTCCATTTCCAACGTGCATAAAGTCTCGGATTTTCAAGGCAAAAAAACCACCGTAGGCTAAAAAAAAAAATTAATTTCTTAAATAACCTACCTTTTAGATTAAATACCAAACTAACTCACTTTTTTTTTTCTTTCATGAACTCGCCCCCCTAGTTCTCAACTAAAATTTTGCAATTTTTTTTTACCCCTTTGATGAACTCGCCACCCCACCCCTAGTTCTCCAAATGGTTTTTTAATTTTTTGATTTTCTTGTATTTAATTTTATTAAAATGTAAATTAATTTAATTTAATTACAATAATTAATTTAAATAATTAGAATACTTAGTAAATTTATTTATAAAATAATTACGGTAAAAAATACGGTAAAAAATGAAGATATTAAAAAGTGGAACACAATTTTATATTCGATAAGAACAGAAATGAAAAACACAAATTGCAAAAATACAAAGATAGAAAATTTAAAACGAAACGACAGGAAAACATAATACAAGAAGAGGCAAACATGATGTAAACTAATTCTTCTTCTACCATGGTCCCTTAGGTAGTGATCACTGGAGGGATAAGGCTACGGACGATGGATGCGCTAGACTCTCTGATTTCGACGCACAATTCGAGATAAGGTTCAATGAAACCTTGGAAGCTCTCATGTTTCTCAAACATTTCTCGAACGTGTTTGTCTTCCTTGATACGCACGGGGCACATCCGAATACGATTACGTGGGGTGATGCTACAGATGTAGGGGGAGCTACATTCGATACTAGTGATTTCTTGCTCCACACCATCTAGGTGAACATTTTCTTTCAATTCGGCGAATGTGATGTTGTTCTTAAGCCTGAAATGTTTAGTTCCACGACCATGAAACAACACACCAGCTTGTTGCCTGCACTGGACAGTCATGTGATAATCAACTTTACAGGTCCACGTAATGACTCTTTCCGGTATGGGTTGTTGTGGTGCGGGTGGTCTTTGTTGAAGAAGATGAATAACTTCTTCTGGAGTGCGTACTGTGTCCACGTACAGCTCTAAGATTTGTCGCCCCATCGGAACATTAGCTAGATGTTCCATCATTGCGCGGATGTCGTCGTCGCTTTGGATCTCCATGACTGAATAATGGACAGTCCCATCATCTCTACAATTGAACTTTTTGAAACGTATACGCTCCACGTCTTTACGCCACGCTCCCTCTGGACAAATCTTCCTCTCAGCCTTCTCCGCCAGTTGGGCGAAGGTGATGTCCTTACTCATCCTGCAGAAGACATGATTAGGACAACGAAAGACAACACCATGTTCGTCGGTGGTGACAATTCCATTGTGATGAATGGCGGTTAGGAATTTGTCGTTTGAGTACTGGATTTGACACAACCGCCATTCCATTTTAGCGGGTGGGGCGATTGTTTTGGGGGGAAGAAGGCGAGAAGAGAAGATGACTAAGAAGCCAAGGGTAGGTTGAGGTAAAGCGGTGGTGTTAATGTTAGTGTAATTTGAGAATGTATTTATAATAGGCGTGATCGTGTGTGAGCCGTTGATTTAGGGTGATCATAACTTAGTTGATTGTAGGGTTTAGTGTCGGCAAAATCTAGGCCGTTAAATTGTGTCGGCAAAATCTTGGCCGTTTAATAATGTCGGCAAGATCTAGGGCGTTAAATAATGTCGGCAAAATCTAGGCCGTTGAATAAAAAAATACCTCAGCACTATGCACACTCTGCACTATGCAGATGCACACTCGCACTATGCACACTGCGCACAATGCAAAGACTCTGCACAATGCAAAGACTGCGCACAATGCACACTTTGCACACTGCACACTCTGCACAATGTACACTCTGCACAATGCATTATTAAAGATTAAAGATAAAATATTTAATAAGTGATCCAACTTAATTAAATGGCACTTAACATTAAAACATTAAATTTAATAATTGATAAAAATACAACTTCTTAATTATGAAATACAACTTCTCAAACTAATAATACATTAAACCACATTGATTTAAAGACATGAATTGATTTAAAAGACTAATACGAAAAGTACAGTAGTAGTAAATGTCACTAGTTTACATTAGTTATTTTTGTTGTGACCCTCATTTCTACAAATTCCGCATCTTTTGGTGCGGGTTGTCGTTTCTCTTTGATCCATCTCTGTAAAAATACGAGTAGACTGTGGACGAACCTTTTTATCTCTTCGTTTAGTTGGATCATGCTGTAGTTCAATAGTATTGAAATCAGGCCATGAGGTCTCAGTTGGCAAGGGTGAGAACTCCACAATGTAAGTATTGAAAACATGATGCATTGTGTAGGGTGGATCGACAAACTTCAAGTGGTCGAAATTGCATTTTGCACATGCTGCGATTGCATGTGAACAAGGGTAATGAAGTGCCTGAAATTGGCCACACTCACAGGTTGATGCTCTAAAGTCCACCACAAATGTGTTCGCAGGTCTACCACTTTGTGGTCGTACTTGTTCCCGAACTCAGAACAATTGGCTTGCACGATCGTGAATTGGACCGCATGCGTTTGTGAGACTTTAATGTTTTCAGCAATGTTTTTCATCAATTTCTCAGAGAACATTGTTCCGGATGTCATCATCGCCTGTGCCTCTGTTCCCCGTTTGACAAATATCTCGTTCATCCTGAAATATGTTGCATCTATCAATGAACGGATCGGGAGATTCCGCACCCCCTTAAGGACATTGTTGATGCACTCTGCAAGGTTTGTTGTCATGTGCCCCCAACGGGAACCTCCATCGCGCCACATCAACAATTGTTCTGGGTTAATGTCTTCAACCCAAGCCACCCCATCAGGACCTACTTCGTCAGCAATTTTATTTTTGTAGTGAATGGCTGATGTTTCCATCGATGAGTATGCTGAAGCAAGTAAAGTAACATGTTGGTAATTATGGAATGGAAAATAGATAATAAAAAATTAATAAAGTTTCAAAGATACTGACCCATATTGATGAGATGTTTCCTGGCAGGAGTGTTTTTGAAGTGTCTCATGAAGTTCTGTGCTATGTGGCGGATACAGAATACGTGTTTCCAGTTGCTGTTTAGACGCCTAACAACGCTTTTGATAGACTCGACTGTTGGAATGATAGAGAAAATCGGTGTGTTGTCGGTCAGCCCTGCTATGGAACACCAAAGCAGTCTGATAGATACATGCGCTGGTTTTTCACAAATTCTAGGCCATACATTTCTGTCGACCAACAGCTAAGGGATCCGCGTGCTGCTGATGTTGTGGCTGATGTTGATGAAGCAGATGAAGAACAAGCACCATCTCCCCCAACAACTCAAACTGAACGTCAAGAGCGTAACCGTAATCGTTATCGACGTCCGGCACAAACTGAAGACTGGAACCAAACAGCGTGTGAGACAGAAGAATATGTGCCCCACGGCCACTCTATCTCACACACACCAACATCTCAGGACCCTGATATGTTCCACTCTCTGTTTGGTTTCACCTCCGGTACACCGGAATCTGCGATTTATGCTCGTGAACTTCAAGAGAGGGCCGCCGGTGCCCCAATATTATCAATACCCACCTCCCCCTGAGCCCGACCGTGCAAGTTTTTCATCGGTGCCCCAATATTATCAATACCAACATGCCCCTGAGCCCCAACCCCAATTATTTCCAGACCCACCTCCCCCTGCCACGACTGAGGAAGAATCGGAACAACCACAACGGCGTCAACGTCCACAACGTAATCCCCGTCCTAGACGGTGTGGAACTGAGTCTCATCTTCTTCGTTAATACTTTAATCTATTATTAGTTTGACAAGTTGTATTTAATAGCAAAGAAATTGTATTTTTATGTTATTAAATTCAAGGTTTTAATTAATGGTCTAGATCTTGCCGACACTATTTAACGGCCTAGATTTTGCCGCAATTTTTAATATTTTCATTTTTTACCCCAATTATTTTATAAATAATTATTCTAATTATTTAAATTAATTATTGTAATTAAATTAAATTAAATTAATTTACATTTTAATAAAATTAAATACAAGAAAATCAAAAAATTAAAAAACCATTTGGAGTACACGTTATAAATAAATTTTTTATTAAATTAAGTGGTTTAAATTGAGAAATATTTTACTTCAAGTTGTATTTGGAAAAACGTTATAAACTAGCAATAAGGGTGTGTTTGGAGTACACGCAGCCACCCAATCAATTAGAAGTTGGCTGTCGTGCAAAATAATAAAAGTCATCGAATCTCTAGTGTTGTGTACTCCTTCTCCAAGTGGTGTTGCTGTTGTGCCGGTCCTTAGAGTGGGTGGGGTGGGAGATCATTGGCAAAAACCACCTACAGGGTTTGTTAAATGCAATGTTGATGCAGCTTTTGATAGCGGAGGTAATAAGGTTGGATTTGGTATGTGTCTTTGAGTGAAAATGAAATCTACCTTAGAGCCAAGTTGTACTCTTTTGTGCCATTAATTGAAAGTCTACAAGGGGAGGCTCTAGGGCTCCTGCTTGCTAATGAGTGGGTTCGAGAAATTAACTTCAAAGATGTTATTTTTGAGCTCGATGCAAAAGTTGTGGACTTGTGGTGGATGACTTTAACAAGTGCTCTCCCATTTTTTCTGATTATAGTTGTATTGTAAACTCTTGTAAGGAGTCTTTTGTTTTTTTTAGTAATAACTCTCATGCGGAGTTCTCTAGGAGAGGGACTAACAAGGTCCATCATTCATACTCTACCTGGGGTAGTCTTGTTTTCAGCTTCTTCTCATACTTTGTTTGACATTCCAACATGTATTTTTGCTACCATTATTGTTATACCCCAATTTTGTCCGTCTTCTTCTTCTTGCTTTAGTCGTCTATTTTTATTAGGGGCGTGTTTCGGAGTCGCATGATTACGAGAATTATTAGTGTGGAGTCTCGGTTACCAACCCAAACCAATTCCGGTCACTCCGTTCAGCTAAATCGAAACGCCGTTGTTTAAATTAGGCACACACGCAAATGATCGATCTTTTCGTGCGTTCTTCAATTTAATATCCGTATTCGAGTTTAGTCGTACGTGAACAGGTCCACCTAAAGTCATTTTTCTCAAAATTTGGTTTAAGTTCAGACTTAATAATGCAATTCCGAGTTAATCTTAGTGTTTTTTAGTTAACGCGCCCATTTCTTCTATTTCGATCTCGTTTTAGCGTATTTGTCGAGTTCGGCCCGTTCTCGTCTTTGTATTTGGCCTGATTCCCTTTTCTTATTATTTTTATTCTTGTTTTGCTTATTTAACTTATTTAAGCATAAAAATGTCAAAAATTCTATTTAGTTTAATTTACAATTTAAAAGTGTTTAAGAGTCAAATAAGTCCAAAAATGTCAAAAAATTGTATTTAGTTTAATTTACAATTTAAAAGTGTTTAAGAGTCAAATAAGTCCAAAAATGTCAAAAAAAATTGTATTTAGTTTAATTTACATTTTAAAAGCTATTAAAAGTCCAAAAAGCCCAAAAAAGGCCAGATCCGAAAATATACAATAAACTGCAAATTAGGGTTTCCAGGCAGCATTCCAAGCTGCTGCAGCTGCTGTTGGGCTTGGATCAAGACCTGAACATTATCCAAAACCCAGTCAAAACTCAATTAATGCCTTAACCTAGTTTTAGACTATAAATAAACAGTCCAATAACAGTCAAAAACACACAAATCAAGACAGCAAAAAGCTGCGAAAATCACTAAGAAATTAGAATTAGGGCTTCACATCGAAACCCTAATCCACAAAAAGACAGTTTTTCGAGATCTGAGATTTGGAAAAAGGTTCGAGTAACGACAGCAGTTCGGAAACAACAGTAGTAGATACAACAACAGAGTAGGAATTCAATCATAAGCAAACAGAAGCCTAACAGAAGCTGGATAAAAGGTTGGCTCATTCATGTTATTAGGTCTCAACATATAAAACTAGTCTGCATGAAAGCTGATAATGTTATTTGTATTAGTTGAATGAATAACATAATCTAAAGATTCAGCCTGTTAAAAATTAGAAGTTAAGTTGGTCAAAAAACTATGGTCTGTTCTATTCATATTCTGTTTGTTATTACCAAATCAGAACTATATTTTTTATTAGAAAGGCAATCAGAACTAGAACAAGCAGTGGTAGATTAATTCCATGTTTATTTCCAGAATAATAACAATCAGAATGAAAAAATCACATAGAGTAAAAGTTGAGAGAAGAATAATAGGGTAGAAGAGAACCAGAGAAAGCTCTAAAAATCAAACAGAATCAAAAATAAAAAAAAACTCACCTCCGGTGACCCTCCAGTCATCTTCTCCGGCGAAGCTCCGGCGAGCTCGTCTGCAAACCGACCCAATGACCACTATCTTGTCCAGATCGAAGCTTCCCTTAAACCAACTACCACCAAAACCGAACCCAGATGAAAAAACACATATCAGAGTCTGATTTGTGAGCAAAAAAATAAAAATAAAATTAAAAAAACAAGAAAGAAGAAACAGAAAGAAGAACAGGGAACAGGGGACGAAGCTGACCATGTCCACGCCGGCGGGACTCCCTTCGCCGGCGCCACCTGTAACACCCCTTTTCTACCCCTCAATTTAAACGTCATTATCAGAGTAATTTCCTTTTCAAAAATATTAATTTAATTGGTAGAAAAGAAATGCTACCTCGTCATAATAAAAACTCCTCATTTGCACTCATTAAAGTTTGGGCAGTAAAACCACCGTCATAAAAGTAAACCTCATAAATCAATATGTCACAGCGGAAATAGATAATTGCTCACTAGGCCTCTCAAAACATATCTTATAGTTTCAACCCAGTCATTAAACAATAAAGCAATAACTAATAAACGTCAATTACGCCCCCTAGGTGCTACGGTATCGAGCGACTCGACTGCATGACCCCAATAGCTAACGAAGTATGCGCAAGACCTTCACTGCGGTTACTGCAGTGTTGCCACAAAAGAGCAACATTCCAAGCAGAAGGGGTGAGAATTTCAATAAAACATAATCGAATATATAATAGAGTAACGACAGCACGCAATCATACAACCACAATATCATCACTACATCATCATCACAGGACACCAGTTCAAACGTCATTGACAACAAGTCACAGTCATGGTTATGCATGAAAATGCAACCCACACAAGGCATATGCATGATGGTACCATATCATCTTTCAAACCACTCAAGGCATATCTTCATCATAGAAGAAAAACCACTCAAGGCATAACATCATCAATATCAGTCATAGTATGCACATGCCATGAAATTCTATAACACATGTGCAACTCAATCAACACTCACCCGGAGTACTCATCATCATCATCATAAAAGAAATAACCACTCAAGGCATGTCATCATAAAACACTCATAGGTGTATTCGTCGCAATTCATCACTCATAGATATCACATCATCATAATCACTCATAGAGTGAACTCGTCACACTTCACACAATTCATACTACAACATCATCATAACGTCATAATCTAAGCACAACACATCATCATCATCAACATCATATATATAAGACTCCCAGAAATTCAGCGTACTTAGTTATATACTCAATATCCCCCTAACCATTCACCACCACTTTTGGAAATATTCGACAACATACAATTGCCCTTTTATTTGTATTCGGGGTTATAAAATAGTAAACTAATTGACTATGGATTTCTCGGATATCTGCATCTTCACAATGTAACATTTGTGAGGCTCCCAGAGATGTCCTTGAAATTACACCAGTAAACTGGCCTGAACAAAGGCTAGCCATAGTCAAAGAGTACACTAGTAGTATAACACTTAGAGTTTAAAAAACATCCCGTATTTAGTTTAGGAAGCATCAGACCTTACACTGGAAAAAATCACATTTTTAAGCTTAGAAAAATCACTTTTGAATTGAAGGGACATCACATTTTTAATAGTAGAAACACCATATTTTTATGGAGGAAACATCACATTTAAAGTTTGAGAAAACAGGGTGAAAACAACAATAAAAATAGGGAGAAACAGTGACTCGCGCTTGAAGCGCGAGCTGGGCGCAACTGAGGCGCGATTGGGCAGCAGGAAAGTGACACGGTGCAGCGCACTTGCGCCTGGAGCGTGACCCAGCCATGAGCGAGGCGCGATCAAGCGAAAAACAAGGTGCAAATGTGTAAAATTCAGAAATTCAATATTTCACCCAACTCGATCACAACACAATACTTTTCCCAACCCTCCCCAATCTTCAAAGACACGATTTGTTCATCAGGAAAATCATCAAGGAGTTCATCAATAAAAATCATCAAAATTCATCAAGAAAAATCCTCAAAATTTCATCAAGAAAGTCATCAAAAATTCATCAAGAAAAGTCATCAAAATTCATCAAGAAAAGTCATCAAAAATTCATCAAGGGACATCAACCACACAATCGATTCTTCATCATTGATATGCCAATTCATCTCAAATTACACCACAACACCTAAAAAACCCCACAATACCCCAATCATATACCCAATTATATTGAATCGAAACGCTCACCCTTACCTCAAATTAACCGAAGACGAAGCTCTCTCTACGGAGTCACCAACCGAACCACAGCAACAGCTCTCCGTCCTCTTTTTTCCTTCCTAGCTCACGCCCAAAATCTTCATTTTCTCCTAAGTTTCCACTCTTCAAACTCTTCCTGAAATCCACGTCTCATTTTGGTTGTAATAAACGTCGATTTGCTGTTTCACGAACGGAGGGAGGGGTTTCGCGTTTTGCTCCAAAAACCCACGAGGAAGGGAAATCAAAATCGCGAGATGGAGGCTACAATCGCTCAAACCAAGGTCAGAATCAAATTCAATGGCCAATTTCGAGTGGGAGTGTGAAGTTTGAGGGTCAACCATGACTTGAGGAGGGAGAACGAAAGGAAATGGCGTGAGGAACATGGCTGCCGTTTTTACGCAGCTTCTCTGCGAGGAAGAAGAAGCTAGCGAAGCTGGGTCGGGTCGCAGCAGGTCATGGACTGCGCGTTTGGGCTGTTGGTTCGCTGGGCTAAGTAATTCACTTAGTGGTGGGGTGCGCTTAGCAACCAGGAGGGGGTGCACGCGAGTAAAACCATCTAAAAATCCATTTTTAATACTTTTAAAGCTCAATATTACTATAACCATTATTTTACCACCCCAATAGACCAAAATAATTTTCTAAAGAAATAATATCTCCAACACTAGTATTTAATAGAAATAAAATAAATATATAATATTAGTAATCATATATTACCAATAGCATATAAAAATACCATATTTTTATTTCTAATATTTTTCCACAATCTAATCCCCAATAATTTATTAAATAAATATCCAATAATCTTTGGGGCGTTACAACTCTCCCCCACTTAGAATGTTTCGTCCTCGAAACTTACCGACCAAGACTAAACAACTTCCCACTGACAAACTACAGCCCTCTAGACAACTAATGCTATCTATCCTGCTGATTATCATTTCATTGATTACCGGCGGTGAGTGATTGGGCGGCCGTCCCTCCTACTTCTTCAGCCAGGTAACTCAAGAAATAATAACAAGACTCATCCATACAAACTTAACTCAAGAGATTACTACGCCATCCCCATCGGACTCAACAGGCTAGTAAACAACAACAAGGAAAATACGATAGTACTAAATCCAAGCCAAGCAACAAATCCACACACAACTCGACATAGAACCGGTTAATGTGGAGCAACTATAAACTCACTACTAAAAATAAAATACCAAGAAGGCAGAAGTCACGCAAGCACAACAACCACGTTACACATAAGTCGTTCAAATCCAAGGAGTACATTAACGCAGAGGATATTGTTATACTAATGATTTTGAACAATTTCAAAGATTACATACGTAGGATTCTATCCACATATATTAATTATTGATTCATGTAAAAGTGCACTATGTAGCATTGAAATTTTGATTCTTCAAAACACACGATCACATAAGACAACTCCCACACAACTTAAACGACATAGAAAAATGGCTTTACACAACACAAGTTCTTTTCTCTTCCTTTTTTATACGTAAAAGAAGATGAAATTTATAAACAAATTGAAGACAGTCGAAAGTAAGAATATTGTGGTTAGAAGGCATCAAAGCAAACAACACTAGTTACAAAATACTAGAGTTTTACGTGTGACAAAAGAAAACAATTGAATGGTTTGTCTATGTGGTCAATTTGTAAAATATTCCCTTGAACAAATTTCAAAATGTAAATTCGCATCAGGTCTTTAAGTCTATTAAACTGCAAGGCAACTTGCTAAAGGAAAATACTTGACAAAACAATAATTTTTCTCAACTATGTCATGCTAGTACTAACTCACATCTCAAACCTGGGAATCAGGTCGTAACGCACATCATACAAATATACACGCGTTATAACAAAGGATTATTTTCAAGACTTGGTATTAATTAAAATAAATATATATGGGGTACAATGTGAACACTTAATAATAGAAATAGTTCAATATAAGTTTACACACGTAAAGCACAACAGACCCTTAACGCAATTGGTTAGTCCTAATGCCCATATTTTCAAACTAACAACGCGAATTCTAAAATAACTAAAATATCAATTAATCAATCTACTCTATAAACAACTAGAAGTCAAGGTCTTGGCCTAATATGTTCAAAATAATATTAAATCTTAAACGCTAGACCTCTCAAATTACAAACGAATAACAACATATAATCTATCAACTCATGTGATATTTGCATTCTCCTATTTATAAAATTCATCTTGTCCTACTTCAATTTAATTTTCCTTCTCTCATATATAAAATTCACCTCGCTCTATTTCTACTAACTTAACTTTGCTTTCTCTATATAATTACAAATTCAATCACACATAGCCTTGCTAATTAGTCTCAACTAAACTTACAACTATAATTATTCTATATTTCCTATCTCCGTCATATACTTAGTCACAATCACAAAAATACATACATCATCAATAATTATGTTGAAACCAATTTAAATGGTTATGTTCATATAACTAACAGCCCAGTTTCAGCCATATAAAATACCAAAATACCTAATGGAGCTTAATCATTACAAATCAAAGTCTTAGGCTAAAACACTCGAACTAAAATCAAAATCCTACACTCTACGTCTCTCCCATTTAAAGAGGAATCATTGCCTATCATTTGTCAACTGTATACTCACATATCTATAAAATTTACCTTGCTCTATTTAATCCAATCTCGCTATCTTAGAAACCAAACATTACAAATCTCTATCTCCTAAAAATTCAGCTTAACTCATTTTCAATAAATGACCAAAACTTGTTTTATAACTTCTGTTTGTATAATTAGATACCACCACCATTTGCATACCATGCTAACCAAGTTGGTCTCTTTCACAAAACTTTATTTTGTGTGTCTGCCTTACATTCATTCCTAAGCCCATTCTTCTTGTCACTTAATTATTTTCTAGCGTTCTGCACCTGCACTAGTTCTTTTATTAATATACTAACATATATCTATAAAGGTAAGCATATCCTTACAACCATAGCCCAATTAGCACATACTAATACTAACAAATAACATTCTAGTAATATTACCATTCCTAAGTACTTCTCTTTAACTACATATATAGCATGATTCGAATCTTCTATCTATTTCATATTTAGTGTGAAATTTGTTTGTTTGCACCACAAATCATCTTCTGGGTCCTTCAACATTTCTAGCTATAATTCATAGCCATAAAATATGAATCACTACTTCACCATATATTGACATCTCAAGACACCAAAAAAAAAAAAAACAACAGTAAGTTATCATTCGCCCCAGCAATATATAGGGAGCACAAAATATCACGACAAAACCAACGTTATTTTGACACCCAACTATTTTATTATAATTTATATAGAAGTTAGAAATACTAAAATAGAGATGGAATTGGGGTCTAAGGCTAACCCCTCTACCCACAACCATTGCTATACCCATGAGTAAAGTAATCTCACACCTTACAAATCAAAGAATACATATAACACATCACATTCCCTCGAAGATTTAACCAACTAAACTGGTTAGCTTCACGACTTTCAAGAATCAACTCACAGTACATTCAACTCTATTCAGAGTTCACACATCGGAAGACACAACAGATAATACAAACGGTCCGGTTAGGGCCGACCTGCACTACAACATAAACAACAGTTAGGAATAAAAGACTCTACGACCGGACAACTTGGTCGGACGGACCAATCGCGCTCGATACCACTAATGTAACACCCTTTTCTACCCTCAATTTAAACGTCATTATCAGAGTAATTTCCTTTTCAAAAATATTAATTTAATTGGTAGAAAAGAAATGCTACCTCGTCATAATAAAAACTCCTCATTTGCACTCATTAAAGTTTGGGCAGTAAAACCACCGTCATAAAAGTAAACCTCATAAATCAATATGTCACAGCGGAAATAGATAATTGCTCACTAGGCCTCTCAAAACATATCTTATAGTTTCAACCCAGTCATTAAACAATAAAGCAATAACTAATAAACGTCAATTACGCCCCTAGGTGCTACTACAGATCGAGAGCGACTTCGACGGATAGCCCAATAGCTAACACGAAGGCATCAAGATCTTCACTCGCGGTTACTGCAGTTGCCACACAAAAGAGCAACATTCCAAGCGAGAAGGGTGAGAATTTCAATAAAACATAATCGAATATATAATAGAGTAACGACAAAGACGCAATCGTATAAACCACAATATCATCACTACATCATCATCACGGGACACCGGTTCAAACGTCATTGACAACAAGTCACAGTCATGGTTATGCATGAAAATGCAACCCACACAAGGGCATATGCATGATGGTACCATATCATCTTTCAAACCACTCAAGGCATATCTTCATCATAGAAGAAAAACCACTCAAGGCATAACATCATCAATATCAGTCATAGTATGCACATGCCATGAAATTCTATAACACATGTGCAACTCAATCAACACTCACCCGGAGTACTCATCATCATCATCATAAAAGAAATAACCACTCAAGGCATGTCATCATAAAACACTCATAGGTGTATTCGTCGCAATTCATCACTCATAGATATCACATCATCATAATCACTCATAGAGTGAACTCGTCACACTTCACACAATTCATACTACAACATCATCATAACGTCATAATCTAAGCACAACACCTCATCATCATCAACATCATATATATAAGACTCCCAGAAATTCAACGTACTTAGTTATATACTCAATATCCCCCTAACCATTCACCACCACTTTTGGAAATATTCGACAACATACAATTGCCCTTTTATTTGTATTCGGGGTTATAAAATAGTAAACTAATTGACTATGGGATTTCTCAGATATCTGGTACTGCTCACAACAGAACATTTGTGAGGCTCCCAGAGATGTCCTTGAAATTACACCAGTAAACTGGCCTGAACAAAGGCTAGCCATAGTCAAAGAGTACACTAGTAGTATAACACTTAGAGTTTAAAAAAACATCCCGTATTTAGTTTAGGAAGCATCAGACCTTACACTGGAAAAAATCACATTTTTAAGCTTAGAAAAATCACTTTTGAATTGAAGGGACATCACATTTTTAATAGTAGAAACACCATATTTTTATGGAGGAAACATCACATTTAAAGTTTGAGAAAACAGGGTGAAAACAGCAATAAAAATAGGGAGAAACAGTGACTCGCGCTTGAAGCGCGAGCTGGGCGCAACTGAGGCGCGATTGGGCAGCAGGAAAGTGACACGGTGCAGCGCACTTGCGCTGAGCGTGACCCCCGTAGGCCATGAGCGAGGCGCGATCAAGCGTAAATACAGCGCAGCAAGTGAGAAAATTCAGAAATTCAATATTTCACCCAACTCGATCACAACACAATACTTTTCCCAACCCTCCCCAATCTTCAAAGACACGATTTGTTCATCAGGAAAATCATCAAGGAGTTCATCAATAAAAATCATCAAAATTCATCAAGAAAAATCCTCAAAATTTCATCAAGAAAGTCATCAAAAATTCATCAAGAAAAGTCATCAAAATTCATCAAGAAAAGTCATCAAAAATTCATCAAGGGACATCAACCACACAATCGATTCTTCATCATTGATATGCCAATTCATCTCAAATTACACCACAACACCTAAAAAACCCCACAATACCCCAATCATATACCCAATTATATTGAATCGAAACGCTCACCCTTACCTCAAATTAACCGAAGACGAAGCTCTCTCTACTGAGTCACCAACCGAACCACAAAGAAACGACTCTCCGTCCTCTTTTTTCCTTCCTAGCTCACGCCCAAAATCTTCATTTTCTCCTAAGTTTCCACTCTTCAAACTCTTCCTGAAATCCACGTCTCATTTTGGTTGTAATAAACGTCGATTTGCTGTTTCACGAACGGAGGGAGGGGTTTCGCGTTTTGCTCCAAAAACCCACGAGGAAGGGAAATCAAAATCGCGAGATGGAGGCTACAATCGCTCAAACCAAGGTCAGAATCAAATTCAATGGCCAATTTCGAGTGGGAGTGTGAAGTTTGAGGGTCAACCATGACTTGAGGAGGGAGAACGAAAGGAAATGGCGTGAGGAACATGGCTGCCGTTTTTACGCAGCTTCTCTGCGAGGAAGAAGAAGCTAGCGAAGCTGGGTCGGGTCGCAGCAGGTCATGGGCTACGCGTTTGGGCTGTTGGTTCGCTGGGCTAAGTAATTCACTTAGTGGTGGGGTGCGCTTAGCAACCAGGAGGGGGTGCACGCGAGTAAAACCATCTAAAAATCCATTTTTAATACTTTTAAAGCTCAATATTACTATAACCATTATTTTACCACCCCAATAGACCAAAATAATTTTCTAAAGAAATAATATCTCCAACACTAGTATTTAATAGAAATAAAATAAATATATAATATTAGTAATCATATATTACCAATAGCATATAAAAATACCATATTTTTATTTCTAATATTTTTCCACAATCTAATCCCCAATAATTTATTAAATAAATATCTAATAATCTTTGGGGCGTTACAACTCTCCCCACTTAGAATGTTTAGTCCCTAAAACTTACCGACCAAGACTAAACAACTTCCCACCGACAAACTACAGCCTCAGACAACTAATGCTATCTATCCTCATTGATTATCATTTCATTGATTACCGGCGGTGAGTGATTGGGCGGCCGTCCCTCCTACTTCTTCAGCCAGGTAACTCAAGAAATAATAACCAGACTCATCCATACAAACTTAACTCAAGAGATTACTACGCCATCCCCATCGGACTCAACAGGCTAGTAAACAACAACAAGGAAAATACGATAGTACTAAATCCAAGCCAAGCAACAGTCACACAACTCGACATAGAACCAGTTAATGTGGAGCAACTATAAACTCACTACTAAAACAGACCTACCTCACACCAAACCAATTTCTTTCGAAAACTCTAAAATTATTTTCGAAATTTAGGGGACTAAGTCGGTTGTACAATCGGTTTAGTCAGCGTCCTAAGAATCAGTGAGCTGTGCAGTTCAAGGTATCCTAGGACCCCTACACTAAAAAACACCAACCAATAAACCTTTTTCAGCAAGAACTACGTAGCTTTGATTCCTCCATTGCATTCAGAGGTACGTAGGAGCAAGACTCAACTCTTGTCAAGCACTAAAAACCAAAAACCTAAATAAGTCTTTTTTTCTACAATAAAAGGGTAATTATTAAATAAATCTTAAATTAATTAGACAAAAGGGTGTCGTGGGGTGCTAATACCTTCCCCACACATAACGACTCTCGAACCCTAACAATGCCTCGTCCTAAAACCTAAAGGGATTTTCCGAATTTGCCCTTAAACTAACATTTCGGTGGCGGCTTCCCAAGAACCTTTCGAAGAATCCTTTCCCGGATTTTTTTGGTGCGCTACTGTTGCGACTCCTTTGGGGACTTATTTATTTTTAGAGAGTCAAAACCTAGTTTAATTAATTTAGGATTAAATTCAATTTTTTACCCTCTTATTTATTTATTTGTTTTTGCATAATTATGTTATTTATTTGTGTAAAACCCTAGGATAGAAGACGATATTTGTTTATATGTTTGTTTGTCTGTTTGCAACTTTGGGTTGTTTTTAAACTGCTCCTACACACACTTCACTTCTACACTTCACACACGTGAGAAAAGTCCTCTACCCGGACTCGAGCATAAACCTAAGTTAGAACGAGATTGTGTAGTGATGGCCTGCGGGACGTACGTCTCGTTGGGTGGTCACGAAAATCTCACCTAGAGTTTGATTCCTTTTGAGGATGCTATCCCTTCTAATAGCTTGCCTATTGTCGGGGTCAGTGTTCTTGACTGGGGTCCTTGGCTCTAGGAACCATGTGTAGGATCCTTTAGAACCATCCTTGTGAGGTTCACTATAGAGGAAACTTTAGACCCACTCCATAAGATACCTTCCTAGGTTCACAAAGGAGCTTAACACCCTTGCATTCAAAACAAACATTAGTGCATGCCGTCTTTTTACAAACAAAAAATCAAAAAATCAAGAAAAATCAAAGTTATTATTTTTTCCACAAAATAGACCACATGCATTTTTTCTTTGCATCATATGAAAAAAAATATACAAAAAATATGTATCACATGCATACGAAAAATATATCACATTTCATGCATTTCTTACATGCATTGTTTTAATTCGCTGACAGGGAATTGTAAGCCTTTTTCGACAAAAAAAAATGGATCAAAGCATCAAGAAAACTGTGAAGTTGAAAATCAGACAACCAGACCTAAAAAGCTTGCTTGACCTAAGCGACAAGATGCCGCCGTCGATGCGGCGTGATTCCTTCTCCAACAAATATGGGAATATTCGAGTCTCCTAAAGATCAACGTGCAAGCGAAGCCCATCGCTCTAGCCCGGTTCTATGATCTACAACCGGTGCTTCACTTTCCAAGACTATCGGTTGGCTCCAACCTTGGAAGAGTTCGAACAGATTCTCGCAATTCCCGTTGAGAACAAATAAGCCCTACCGATATATTTGAAAACAACTCTTGGGTTAAAGGTTTGGCGGTATCCTCAAAGTCAATGCATCAAGCTTGGCTAAGGAAGTAGTGGTAAAGGAGAAAATGGAAGGTCTACAGAGAATACGGAAGAAATAACTTCAATTTAAGCTGGTAAAAATGATTGGGTTGCCTTCGGTGATGTACTAGCACTCCTTATCTATGAGATTGTTTTGTTTCCTTATGTTCCTGACTTTGTTGACTACACTGCCATTGACGTCTTCCTCGCCTTCAAAACTCGAGGACAGAATCCCACCTCGATTATCCTTCTGCGACATATATTACGCTCTCCATGACCGCCATGACAAGAAAGGTGTGTGCTCATATGTTGCCTACATGTGTTGTATCGTTGGTTCGTCTCTCACATCTTCAAGAGTAACTATCACATTGAAGCTAAAAGCAAATCTGAATGGAAGCAATACATCACCAGCCTCAGGGGAAACGACATAACATGGTGTTCCCTTGCTCGAGACACAAATGAGTTTATTTACCAATGTGAGGTTTCCTAAATGTCCTCTCATAGGAACTAAGGGTTGCATCAATTACAATCCTGCACTTGCCTTAAGACAACTTGGTTATCCGATGCTGCATCCGCCTCCAACAGAATCTTTACCTCCTTCGGTACTGGATAAAAGAGGTTCTGAAGATCTTAGTATGTTGAGAAGAATCAGTCGAGCATGGGACAGAGTACTCAAGAAAGGTCGCCTTGAATTGGGTCGCAGGGGAACTAATGTAGGGGAAAGTTACCTTCAATGGGTTCAACTCAGAGTCCAAGAGGTCAAACTACCCTTCCGTCTTGCACTTCCAGCTGAGCCAGAAATTCTTGAACCTACCCCTATCCTTAATGAGGAAGCTGAGAAACTCAAGAACGCCTTGGCAAAATTTGAACTAGAGAAAGCTGAACTACGAGCTCAGTTGGAGAGAGCTCTTCAAGAGAAGAGGAGTTTGCGGCAAGAGAATGCCCTCAAAGACAAGCGCATCGCTGAATATGTTGAGGGGTTGTGCGCGGGCAACAAAAAACTCTCTGATGTACAAAACTGTCTCAAAGGCGCTAATGATGAACTCAAAGCACGTAACCAAGATAGAGATAGAGCTATTGACAAAGCCTATACATTTGAAGCACAACTAAGCAGATCCAGAACAACTGAGAAGGATCTGCGAGGTCAACTAGAAAGAATGAAAGCTCACTTGGAGGAGTTAGTTGCGGAGTACGAGAGCAAACTTGGGGTTGAAAGGAAGGCTAAGGGTGTAGTGCTAGAAAGGCTTGAAGAATGTCAAGCGGCCCTACAAAAACAGTTTAGAAATACCACCGAGGCAAAGAGTTTTGCCGAATACTATGAGTTGCTTTGCAAAGAGACTGAAGATGACCTTACTCGCCTCAAAACTGAATACTTGAAGTTGGATGATCATTGCAAATACTGGAAAGAGAGGTTCTCATGCTTAGCCGGACTGGGCAATGAAGCTATCAGAGAAGTTCCAGAGCGTCTGAAAGCAGCTAAACTCGTTATGACTAGAGAAAACACTCCCACTAAAGTTGTTAGATTTGTTAAATTCTGCAAGAATCTTATTGAAGTACTCCAAATTAAGGCGCGTGTGCCTGATGATAAGAAAAGGAAAAGAGCTTGAATGTAGTTGTCTGATTGTCAAACATTATGTTTTCACATTTTATTAATGAATGAACTCCTTTGGTTTTTGATCCGAGTTTGCGTTTTATTTGTCGAAATAATGGCTTACAATTCCCCGACGCGATGCATTCATTCATACATTCGCAATTCATGCATACTCATACTCACGTCATGCATTGAAAAAAAAAAAAAAAGCAGAAAAGGCAAACCGGTTCATCAACATCGTTATTGGACCCGCTCCCAAGCAAAAAAGATGGCTGAAATTCAAGAAAACCAGGCACTAAAGGATGAGATTGAGAAGCTGAAGGAGCAGATGACGGAAATGCTGGGCTTGAAAGACCAAATGGCCAAAATGATGGAGATTCTTGCCAAGAAGAACGACGAAGAAGGGGTTTCAGCTGGAAACACCGGGAACCAGGCCACAAACGTATCCCGTCCTCATAACTCTATCCCCAACGCTCAGGGTGTGCAATGGCCTCAATGGGGTTTACCACAGGGTTACACGCTCCAACAAAGAGACAGCTGTCTATGAAGGAGTTACTTCTGGGTTTGTTGCACAGTATCAAGATGAAATAGCAGGAAACAATGTTGCTGATGAGACGGAACAAGTTCAACACAAGACCTCTGGCACTACCCAGGGACTTTCTCAAATCCTCGAACCTGACTTCAAGAATCATACTCGCCCTGTCGTGGTTCCAGTTCCTCATCCCTACCACAATGCGGGTTGCCTTTCTCATGGCTACCAAACTGAAGATCCTCAAGCAAAAGATAAGCTGCAAATACTAGAGGAGCGTCTAAGAGCTGTGGAAGGATCTAATGTGGGAGTAGGGGATGCATATGACTTATGCCTCGTTCCCATTGTGATCATCCCTCATAAATTCAAAGTGCCGGACTTCGACAAATATCGAGGAGCAACCTGTCCTCGTAGCCACTTGATCATGTACTGCAGAAAGATGGCTCAGTTTGCGCGCAATGACAAACTTCTGATTCACTACTTCCAGGACAGTTTAGCTGGAGCAGCATCAAGCTGGTATATCCAACTGGAGCGCACTAACATTCGGTGCTGGAAAGACCTAGCTGACGCTTTCTTAAGGCAGTATAAATATAACATTGATATGGCTCCTGACCGGACGCAGCTCCAGAACATGACCAAATAAGACAATGAGTCATTCAAGGAATATGCCCAGCGCTGGAGAGGGTTAGCTGCACAGGTAGCACCACCCCTATTAGAAAAAGAAATGGTTGCCATGTTCATGGAGACTCTTCCATCACCCTACTTTGACAAGTTGATCGGAGGAGTATCTTCAAATTTCTCAGACATGGTTACCATAGGGGAGAGGATAGAAAGTGCAATGAAAAATGGAAAAATTGCCCATAGCTCCACAGGAACCTACAACCAGAAAAAGCCTTTCTCTGGATATCCCAAAAAGAAAGAAGGAGAAACAAATGCCATCACAAAAGCCCCCTACAACAACCATTCACCAACCTTTCAATTTCCTGCCCAAACACCACAAGCTCAACCTCCCTACCAAAATTACAGAACCCAAAACTACCCAGAAAGAAAACACATCAACTTTGACCCCATACTCATGTCTCACACAGACCTCTTCAACCACCTCATTAACAATAACCTAATCACTCCCCGACCGATGAGACCACTCCAGCCTCCTTTCCCAAGAGGTTATGATTCTAACGCTGCCTGTGGATTCCACGCTGGGGCAATAGGTCATTCGACTGAAAACTGCAAGGCATTTAAACATGTAGTACAAGAGCTAATCGACTCCAAGATGTTGAACTTCAAAGAAGACGGTCCGAATGTGGCCACAAACCCGCTACCGGGGCATGCAAATTCATCTGTTAATCTTTGTTGGGGGAATTCCTGATCAAGAAGGTGGAAGACATCAAGACACCTTTGGATATCGTACATGCTCAACTGTGTCATTTTGGAATCATCATGAGGGGATGCACCAACAAAAATCGTGTAATCGACCTCACCGCATTGGAGTTTGTGAATCATTCAAACAGTCCTTCAAGACCTACTAGACCAGAACATAGTGCGAGATGGGTTAGAAGAAGGAGAAAGTGTGTATACTCCGGTCAAGCAATATCCAAGCGACCACTAGAGATTCGCTACAAAACAGACACAAAAATGGCACTGGCTATGCCGAGGCCCATCACTATCCAAGTGCCAGCTCCTTTCCCTTTCAAAAGTACCAAGGCGGTCCTCTGGAACTACGATGTTCAAGTTCAAGTGAAAGGGCTTCCAAG
This sequence comes from Oxytropis ochrocephala, assembly GCA_020916435.1. Classification (NCBI taxonomy): domain Eukaryota; kingdom Viridiplantae; phylum Streptophyta; class Magnoliopsida; order Fabales; family Fabaceae; genus Oxytropis; species Oxytropis ochrocephala. Next base: position 81,533,737 of record CM037091.1, read on the forward strand.
CAACCCTAATGTCACTAATATCTCAGGGACTAGTGGTATGACCGGAAGTGGGCGCATCTATACTCCTGAAGAACTCGGTAGGGAAAAGTCAAGAGAAGAGGAAGAAAGAGCCCGCAAAGGCAAAACCAAAGAGCCTGGGTTTACTGATGGAAGCACAAGCAAGAAGGTGTTGTCCGAGCAGGAAGCCAGTGAATTCTTAAAACTCATGAGACAGAGCGAGTACCAAGTGGTGGACCAACTAAACCACACTCCTGCCAAGATATCTTTGCTATCCCTGCTACTCAATTCTGAAGCTCACCGTGCTGCGCTAATGAAAGTACTCAACGAGGCACACGTCGCTCAAGACATCAGTGTTTGCCAGCTAGACGGGATAGTAGGAAATATTGTTGCAAACAACTACCTCACTTTTACTGAGACGGCGAGATCCCAAGAGAGGGGAAGAGGCACAACAAGGCCTTACATATTTCGTGAAATGTGGGGAGTATGCTCTCGCCCGAGTGCTTATCGACAATGGCTCGTCCCTGAACGTCCTGCCTAAGTCCACTATGGAAAGGCTAGACGTGGATTGTTCCTATATGAAGCCCAGCTCTACACTAGTGAGAGCCTTTGACGGGTCAAAGAGAGAAGTCATTGGAGAGATGTAGTTGCCTGTACAGGTAGGTCCAGAACTCTTCATAGTGGTCTTCCAAGTCATGGACATCCTCCCCTCTTATAGCTGTCTCCTGGGGAGACCATGGATCCATTCTGCTGGAGCTGTTCCGTCCTCTTTACATCTGAAGCTCAAGTTTATTATGAATGGCAAATTGGTAGTGGTTTTTGGGGAAGAGGAACTGCTGGTCAACAAGTCATCTTCCGCCCGCTACATCGAGGCAGCTGAAGAATCATTCGAAACCGCTTTCCAAGCCCTGGAAATCGCCAACACCACCTTTGTTGGAGAAGGAACCCCGATGCCTAAACCAAGATTGTCCAAGGCCGCCATGATGGTTGCCAAGGTCATGCTGACCAATGGGTTCAAGGTTGGAAGCGGCTTAGGGAAGACTGAGCAAGGGATTCAGACACTGATCCAATTGTCTGACAACAAGAACGGATATGGGATAGGATACTGGCCCGGTCGCAATGACAAGAATAGGGTCTACAAGGAAAAGAGAGAGAAGAGAATGGCAAGGCTCGAAGGCAGAGAGCCAAGTGTGAAGAAGTTGCTCATTTGTGATATCAACCAAAGCTTTCGAAGCGCAGGAATTCTAAATCCTAACCAGATTGCTGCAGTTGAGGATGATCCAAGTGCTGGGGACGGCATCATCGACCTCGTGCGCTTGTGCCCCACAGATGAAAGGCTAAAGAATTGGGAGATTGTCGATTTTCCTGTAGTTTTCAATTCAAAGTAATTTTTCTGTAATGCAAATCCTCTGGCTCTGCCCAAGGCCTTAGGATAACTCAATAAGGGCACACATGTTTTATTCAATATCAAGTATCAATAAAATAACGTTTTGAATTCTTCAATAATTTTCTTCACTTCTTATTTATTCGCTTCACTCTTTCTTCCACCTGTTTTCATTCCGTCAATTTTCGCTAATGCAGATCTAAAAATTTTGTCCTTGAAAATAACAATGTCGGTAACCCATATCATAACTTTGATCATCCCATTAATCAAACCGAAGAAGATGTTGAAAATGACTGGGAAACCCCTCCAGAATTAATGAGAATGATGGAACAAGAGGACAAAGTGATCCAGCCCCACGAGGAATCAACTGAAACAATCAACTTGGGTACAGATGAAGACAGAAAGGAGATTAAGGTCGGAACTACAATGCCGGATCTTTGAGCGTGAAAGCTCGGTTAAGCTCTTATTTGACTATGCCGATGTTTTTGCATGGACATACAAAGACATGCCTGGACTAGACACCAACATAGTCGAACATAAACTGCCAGTAAAGCCTGAATGCCCACCAGTAAAACAGAAGCTGAGAAGGATGAAGCCAGAAATGTCATTAAAAATCAGGGATGAGGTCAAGAAGCAATTTGATGTCGGGTTTCTAGCAGTGGCCAAGTATTCTCAATGGGTAGCCAATATTGTCCCAGTCCCGAAGAAGGATGGGAAGGTTCGAATGTGTGTCGACTACCGGTATTTGAACAGAGCCAGCCCTAAAGATGATTTCCCCTTGCCTCACATTGATGTACTGGTAGATAGCACATCACAACACTCTCTCTTCTCCTTTATGGATGGATATTCTGGATATAATCAGATCAAGATGGCCCCTGAAGATATGGAGAAAACCACCTTCATCACTCTATGAGGGACCTTCTGTTACAAAGTTATGCCATTTGGGTTGAAGAACGCTGGTGCCACATACTAGAGAGCAATGGTAGCACTATTCCACGATATGATGCATAAAGAAATAGAGGTCTATGTGGATGATATGATTGCAAAATCCAAAACTGATGAAGAGCATATTATTAATCTGCACAAACTCTTTGAACGTCTAAGGAGGTTCAGGCTCAGACTAAATCCTGCCAAATGCACTTTTGGAGTAAGATCAGGGAAGTTGTTAGGATTCATAGTCAGTCAGAGAGGAATAGAGGTGGATCCGGCCAAAGTACGAGCAATTCTTGAAATGCCGACGCCTAAAACGGAGAAGGAGGTTTGTGGTTTCCTCGGGAGATTGAATTACATTTCCAGGTTCATATCCCACCTAACATCCACCTGTGAGCCAATCTTCAAGCTGTTGTGCAAGAATCAAGAGGCAAAGTGGAATGACAACTGTCAAGAAGCCTTTGAGAAAATCAAGAGGTATCTCCAGAACCCGCCAATCTTAATGCCACCTGTGCCAGGCAGACCTCTCATCATGTATCTAACAGTTCTAGACAACTCGATGGGTTGTGTGCTGGGGCAACAGGATGAGTCCGGGAAGAAGGAATGTGCCATCTACTATCTGAGCAAAAAGTTCACAGAGTGCGAGACCAGATACTCATTGTTGGAGAAAACGTGTTGTGCTTTAGCCTGGGTTGCACGTCGACTAAGGCAGTACATGCTAAGCCACACGACTTGGTTGGTGTCTAAAATGGACCCGATCAAGTACATCTTTGAAAAGCCCGCACTCACAGGGAGAATTGCTCGCTGGCAAATGTTACTGTCTGAATACGATCTTTTATATGTCACTCAGAAAGCAATCAAAGGCAGTACATTGGCCGAATACTTGGCACATCAACCTATAGAAGACTACCAATCAATGCAGTGTGATTTCCCAGATGAGGATATAATGGCCCTGTTGGAAGAAGGAAAGTCTCCAGGCAATGAAAGGTGGACCATGTCATTTGATGGTGCTTCAAATATGTAGGGGCACGGAGTAGGGGCCGTGTTAATCTCCCCAGACAATCGCTTCATACCATTCACAGCCAGACTGAGTTTCTATTGCACCAACAATATCGCTGAGTATGAAGCATGTACTTTAGGCATCCAGACAGCCCTCGAGTGGAAAGTTAAAAGACTCGATGTATACGGGGACTCGGCTTTAGTCATCCATCAACTAAGAGGCGATTGGGAAACAAGAGATTCCAAATTAATCCCCTATCGCGATCACATCCTAGAAATGGCCGAGCAATTTGAGGAAATCTCTTTTCACTATTTCCCTCGGGAAGAAAATCAGTTGGCCGACGCCTTAGCAACTTTGTCGTCGATGTTCAATATCATGGATAACAAAAGTCTCACATTCTTGAAGATACAAAATCGTGAGCTACCAGCACATCATTGCCATGCAATCGAAGAAGAACCCGACAGTAAACCTTGGTATTATGACATCAAACATTATATCACAAGCAGAGAATATCCTCCTGGTGCCTCAGAAAATGATAAGAGAACACTAAGAAGGTTATCAATCTTTTTGAATGGTGAAGTGCTCTACAAAAGGAATCATGATATGGTCCTCCTCAGATGTGTGGCAAAGAAAGAAGCGAGAAAGAATTATGAAAGATGTCCATGAGGATCGCCGGAACTCATTCCAACGGGCATACTATGCCAAGAAAGATCTTGAGGGTGGCTACATTGGTCAACAATGGAAACATCTTTGCTCGATTATGTGAGGAAATGCCACAAATGTCAAGTCTCACGCCGACAACATCCATGTACCACCGGTTTCTCTGAATGTTCTGTCAGCTCCCTGGCCGTTCTCAATGTGGGGAATGGATGTCATCGGCCCCATTGAACCTAAAGCATCAAACGGGCACCGCTTCATCCTGGTTGCTATCGATTATTTCACCAAATGGGTTGAAGCCGCTTTTTATACAAGTGTGACAAGGGCTGTGGTGGTCAAGTTCATAAAAAGAGATTTGATCTGTCGTTACGGCCTCCCAAATAGAATCATCACGAATAATGGGACCAACCTGAACAACAAAATGATGAAAGAGTTGTGCGATGACTTCAAGATACAACACCATAACTCCTCCCCGTACCGGCCAAAGATGAATGGGCCAGGCAGTCGAAGCGGCAAATAAGAACATCAAGAAGATTGTGCAGAAGATGGTAGTGACTTTCAAAGACTGGCATGAAATGCTCCCTTTTGCTTTGCATGGGTACCGAACCTCAGTCTGAACTTCGACAGGGGCAACACCGTTCTCACTGGTGTATGGAATGGAAGCAGTACTACCCATCGAAGTTGAAATACCCTCACTACGGGTACTGATGAAGACAAAATTAGAAGAGGCAGAATGGGTTCAGGCTCGCCTAGATCAGTTGAACCTCATCGATGAGAAGAGGCTGGTTGCATTGTGTCATGGGCAGTTGTATCAGCAAAGGATGAAGAGAGCCTACGAGAAAAAGGTTCGTCCTAGACAATTCCAAGAGGGGGACCTGGTGCTCAAGAAGATCTTACCTATCCAAAAGGATTCACGTGGGAAATGGACCCCGAACTACGAGGGGCCTTATGTGGTGAAGAAGTCATTCTCTGGAGGATCCCTAGTTCTCACAAATATGGATGGTGAAGACCTCCATCTCCCAGTCAACTCTGATGCAGTCAAGAAATACTATGCCTAAAGAAATTATATAGAAAAAAGAGAAAAATGAGCCAAGCAAGAATAAGCTCGCTAGGTCGAAAACCCGAAAGGCGGCTGCCTAGAGCAAAAGTTAGAGCGAATTGATGGATTGAAACCCAAAAAGGCGATCCAGGCAAAAATTAGGGTCAAGAAGTTGGACCAAAATACTGAGGCAGACAACATTTCTTAAAGTTGAATGATGATTGGTCAAAGGCGTGAATATGGACATCCGACAATGTTATTTCAAAAGACATTAGCTACCAACTAATCTGCTTAGTATTCTAGTTTTTCTGTTTCTTTCAATTCGATTCATCGATGTAATCTTTCGATCGATGTGCCTTACGCATACTTGGCTTCCAATATTAATATCAAACACTTTCCATTCTCTTTCATTCTCCCTCATTTTGAAATGATGTTTTTTGGTAAATGATACTGAATTGTGAAACATGTGCCATAATCATAAGCATTACGATCATTACAAAATTCTTGAAAGTCACAGAAAGGATATGATCTCTCATAAAAGCAGACGCAAAAAAAGACCAAATGCACCCACAATCACTTCAAATGAATCACAACACGCCCCAGCATGTCAATCCCGCAATACAAATATACAAGATGACTTCATATCTCATGCCAGGAATCCCGCAGGTTGATAGAACCAGTCAAAAAAGACTGCCAAAAAAAAAATCAGGAAGGAGCGAGAAAAATCATTCCACATCTCATGCATCATCCCGCCAAATACCGTTCATCAATTACTTTACAATACACTCATATGCCATGCATTGCATTATTAAAGGTTTCACTCAAGCACGCACCCTCACTAGGGGCATCCAAATATAATGCCACACTATATAACAGATCACCGAGATCCTCGGACTCGAGCGGTCCTTCTTGAGCACTACGCTCCTTCAGTTCCCTAAGTGGCCCAGGTCGCAACGTCGGAGTCGAGCCCGACGGACCTTCGCAGACCCCGAGTGGTCCTTCAGACTAGTTGTGTCAGCCTAAGACACAGTGGCCGTCCTTCATGGTCAACATATCAGTTCCGGATCTGATCTTGACTCCTCATGGCCGCTCGAAATATAAAAGGCCCCCTCAGACCGTTTAATTAGTACCGTAGCTAATTGCGTTCCTTCAGACCACGACGGTCCTTCGATTAAGGCCTAGGCAGCCTTTCAGACCTTAAGTGGTCCTTCAGAGCCTTATCGCTCCTTCAGACCCTGAGTGGTCATTCAGGGCCTTAGTGCTCCTTTAGGTCCTTGATGACCCTTCATTTAACTTCTGGTTAAGGCACCGAGTGTTAACCATTCCTTGTTCCTCTTAAAACTTTCTGCTTCTCCATTAAACAGACAAAATTAGCGTCTATCTTATCTTTATTCCTATTTCTACTATGAAAGTTCGAGAGCTCCGCACTTTCTAGTAAAATATTAATAAAGAGGGGCAGCTGTTATACCCCAATTTTGTCCGTCTTCTTCTTCTTGCTTTAGTTGTCTATTTTTATTAGGGGCGTGTTTGGAGTCGCATGATTACGAGAATTATTAGTGTAGAGTCTCGGTTACCAACCCAAACCAATTCCGGTCACTCCGTTCAGCTAAATCGAAACACCGTTGTTTAAATTAGGCACGCACGCAAATGATCGATCTTTTCGTGCGTTCTTCAATTTAATATCCGTATTCGAGTTTAGTCGTACGTGAACAGGTCCACCTAAAGTCATTTTTCTCAAAATTTGGTTTAAGTTCAGACTTAATAATGCGATTCCGAGTTAATCTTAGTGTTTTTTAGTTAACGCGCCCATTTCTTCTATTTCGGTCTCGTTTTAGCGTATTTGTCGAGTTCGGCCCGTTCTCGTCTTTGTATTTGGTCTGATTCCCTTTTCTTATTATTTTTATTCTTATTTTGCTTATTTAACTTATTTAAGCATAAAAATGTCAAAAATTCTATTTAGTTTAATTTACAATTTAAAAGTGTTTAAGAGTCAAATAAGTCCAAAAATGTCAAAAAATTGTATTTAGTTTAATTTACAATTTAAAAGTGTTTAAGAGTCAAATAAGTCCAAAAATGTCAAAAAACATTGTATTTAGTTTAATTTACATTTTAAAAGCTATTAAAAGTCCAAAAAGCCCAAAAAAGGCCAGATCCGAAAATATACAATAAACTGCAAATTAGGGTTTCAGCAAAGATTCCAAGTCGCTTGCATTCTTTGTTGGGCTTGGATCAAGACACGAAAATTATCCAAAACCAGTCAAAACTCAATTAATGCCTTAACCTAGTTTTAGACTATAAATAAACAGTCCAATAACAGTCAAAAACACACAAATCAAGACAGCAAAAAGCTGCGAAAATCACTAAGAAATTAGGATTAGGGCTTCACATCGAAACCCTAATCCACAAAAACACAGTTTTTCGAGATCTGAGATTTGGAAAAAGGTTCGAGTAACGGCTGCAGTTCGGAAACAACAGTAGCAGATACAACAACAGAGTAGGAATTCAATCATAAGCAAACAGAAGCCTAACAGAAGTTGGATAAAAGGTTGGTTCATTCATGTTATTAGGTCTCAACATATAAAACTAGTCTGCATGAAAGCTGATAATGTTATTTGTATTAGTTGAATGAATAACATAATCTAAAGATTCAGCCTGTTAAAAATTAGAAGTTAAGTTGGTCAAAAAACTATGGTCTGTTCTATTCATATTCTGTTTTTTATTACCAAATCAGAACTATATTTTTTATTAGAAAGGCAATCAGAACTAGAACAAGCAGTGGTAGATTAATTCCATGTTTATTTCCAGAATAATAACAATCAGAATGAAAAAATCACATAGAGTAAAAGTAGAGAGAAGAATAATAGGGTAGAAGAGAACCAGACCAGAGAAAGCTCTAAAAATCAAACAGAACCAAAAATAAAAAAAACTCACCTCCGGTGACCCTCCGGTCATCTTCTCCGGCGAAGCTCCGGCGAGCTCGTCTGCAAACCGACCCAATGACCACTATCCTGTCCAGATCGAAGCTTCCCTTAAACCAACTACCACCAAAACCGAACCCAGATGAAAAAACACATATCAGAGTCTGATTTGTGAGCAAAAAAAACAAGAAAGAAGAAACAGAAAGAAGAACAGGGAACAGGGGACGAAGCTGACCATGTCCACGCCGGCGGGACTCCCTTCGCCGGCGCCACCTCCATTATCCTCCAACGCCGACCACCCACCTCTGATGGAGTCGCCACCTTCGTCGTCGCCCCCTCTCCCTCTCAACCCGAAACCGAACCGCTCTCTCCCTCCCTTAAAACCGGCGACGTGTGCGCCAAATTTCTCTCCCCTGAAATCTCGCCGAGCTGCGCGGCGCCGCAGCAGTGTGTAGGAGGAAGGGAATGAATTAGGTCTGACTGTTTAGGGTTTTCTTTATATATGGGCCCTGTTATTTTTAATTTTTTTTAATTATTCAGAATGCTAATCACGCCCCCTTCGTTCATACGCGCGCCCCTCCCCCAATTAAGCCCAGTTTCGCAAACTGGGCCCTCCTATGCGAACTTGGCTTTCCTTTTTGCACCTCCAATTAATTATACAACACCCTGCTATTAATAAAACCCAAATTTACAATCTGCACCCCCTGTTTCTCTTTTTAATTCTTTTCCAACTCAAACGCAAATAATTTTTCTCGCGAAATTAAACAAACGGCTAAGTCGGTTGTACAACCGGGTTAGTCATTATTTTAGGGCCAATGAGCTGTACAGTTCAGTAACCCTACAAACCTAACAAATACGAATAAACTATTTTTCTAAAAATAAACAGCTAAGTCGGTTGTACAACCGGGTTAGTCATTATTTTAGGGCCAATGAGCTGTACAGTTCAGTAACCCTGAAAACTTAATAAATACGAATAAACTATTTTTCCTAAAAATAGGGGACTAAGTCGATTGTACAACCGGGTTAGTCAGCGTTCTAGAACTAATGGGCTGTACAGTTCAGGAGTTCTAGAATACCTATTCTAAAACAGACCCACCTCACACCAAACCAATTTCTTTCGAAAACTCTAAAATTATTTTCGAAATGTAGGGGACTAAGTCGGTTGTACAATCGGTTTAGTCAGCGTCCTAAGAATCAGTGAGCTGTGCAGTTCAAGGTATCCTAGGACCCCTACACTAAAAAACACCAACCAATAAACCTTTTTCAGGAAGAACTACGTAGCTTTGATTCCTCCACTGCATCCGGAGGTACGTAGGAGCAAGACTCAACTCTTGTCAAGCACTAAAAACCAAAAACCTAAATAAGTCTTTTTTTTTCTACAAATAAAAGGGTAATTATTAAATAAATCTTAAATTAATTAGACAATAGGATGTCGTGGGGTGCTAATACCTTCCCCACACATAACGACTCCCGAACCCTAACAATGCCTCGTCCTAAAACCTAAAGGGATTTTCCGAATTTGCCCTTAAACTAAAATTTCGGTGGCGGCTTCCCAAGAACCTTTCGAAGAATCCTTTCCCGGATTTTTCGGTCGCTACAATTATGAATGAAATGAAGTAGATTTCGTTTGTCAAAAAAAAGACGTGTTTGGAACTGTGTTTGCTTAGTATGGGGACGTGAGTTTACCAAACGCTACAACTGGTAGCGTGTGATATGACATGGGTTTGCAAGCCTGGGAATGTGGTTTCAAACAGGCACTAAGTAGTACATACTTATAGCAGATAACTTAAAGCAGATAAACTATACTTGTAAGTGTTTGGCGCAACAAGCTTATAGGCTCTGTTTGGCAAGTCTGATCTGCTAGCTTATTGCGGATGGAAAAAATGAAAGGTGTTTGGTAAGCAGTAGCGGATAGCGTTTCTGGGATAGTTTATAGCATTTTTTGAAACGCTACTTCAAGTAACGATTTGAGCTAATAGCGTCTCATTTTTTAATCATTTTTACCGTCATTATTTTTATAATATTCCTTATTTGTCGTCAATAAATTAAAATAAATTTTTTAATACTTTTAGCTATGAATTATTGTCCTCCTCTTTTCATAGTTGGTTTTCGTCCTATTTTATATCCCTGTCATTGTACTGCACTAAGGGATGGCAAAACAGGCTTGGCCCGCCGAGCCAACCCGCGCTAGCCCGCCAGAAAATGACGGATTGGGTTGGTGATTTCCCCCCACTGACTCGTTGTAGCCCGCCCCACCTAACCCACCAACTCGCGGGGCCAAAGTCGGGGTGGGGCGTGCTAACCCGCCAACTTTAATTTTTTTTCTATTTTTTATGTTTTCCCATGTTTTTAACCATTTCTAAATACTTTTTAGTGTTTTTTGGCAGGTTGTAGCGGATCAACTCACTAACCCGTCATTTTTATCTTGTTTTTTGCAAGTTTGGGCGGGCCAACCCGTAAATCCACCTATTTTATACCCAAAAAGTGAGATTTAAAAAACTTTTAATTATTTATTTTAATACCGGGCTAACCCGCCGGTCCGCCAACTCGCCGAGGGGCGGGGCAGACTCAACTTCTCATCCCACTATCTTATGGCGGGCTTGCCTGCCCCGCTCAATTTTTGGCAGGCTCAAGATGAGGCGGGCTTGCCCATTTTGCCATCCCTAATTGCACTACAATTCGTTTTTTTCTTTGTTGAAAAACACATAGGATATATATAATATGCTATGTATGTAGTTTTTTCTTGATACATATGCTATGTTTTATTTTTATTTTTATTTTTAGATAATCTGATACATATGCTATGTATGTAGTTGTACACGCACATAAAATATAAATTTAAAGCAAATCTAAAAAAAAAAAATATAAATTTAAAGCAATAAAGTACATTTCTAAAAGAAATAAATAAATTAGTTTAGTTATCACAAGTAGATAAAATTATTAATTTCTAAATATAAGTAATAGTTAGTTTAATTATCATAAATTTATTTTTGCTCAATTATCATAAAATTTATAGTAATAATGATTTATACATATTTTGTTATGCTACATATTGATTAAATAAAGGCAAAATTGCTCTCGGGGTTCCTTAACTTATTTTCAGATTTTGAATAGGTCCCTTATATTTTTTTGTAATGAATAGGTCCCTTATTATTATTAATTTTGTAATGAATAGGTCCATTTTGTTTTAAAATCATTGTACTGTTATCCTTTTTCAAGTTTCAAACAAGTCCCTTATATTTTAAAATCATTGCATCTTTGGTATTTTATTCTTTTGTGTAGAGATCAATGGAAAATATCAAAAAAGGGTAAAGATGCAATGATTTTAAAACAAAAGGGGCCTATTCATTCCAAAAAAAATAAATATAAGGGGCATATTCGAAACTTGAGAAAAAGTTAAGGGACCTTGGAGCTATTTTGCCTTGAATAAATCTAACTATTAAATAAGTCATTTTATGTCATTTTACATTTATCAACTAGTTCAATTGCTAATTTTACCAAACACTTCATTTGTCATCAACTAGCTTATCAGCTATCAACTATCCGCTATCTGCTAGAAGTTCATCTGTTATCTGCTAGTTTATCTGATATCCGTTGTTTTTTACCAAACAGAACCATAGTGTATTCCACTAGCTTATAGTGTTTTTTTGTGTGTTCCAAGCTGAATTGACCGATATCTAGAAGGCTAGGCCTGACATACTGCACTTAAAAGAAGAACACAACAAAAGCTTTTTTGTGGTCGGCCCACATTCCTCAAACAATCGGCCCACATCTCATTCAATCGGCTCACATCTCATTCGGTTGGCCCACACTCCTCATTCGGCTGGCTCATACATCGGTTCGGCTGGCTCCTACGTTGGTTGGCCTATCCATAACTGCAGACAAGCATTCATTGGAATCTCTTATATCTAGTTTTTATATCTTCTAACGGCCGCAACGACCATAATGTATAATAAATGTCAATAATCACCCGTTGTACTATTTATAATGCCCTCAGAGGCTAATAGAAGGATCATACATTCTTGATTCATGAAAATTACTCTTATTCTCTACACCTCACGACTATCTTGTGATTATTTCACTCTTGTGTTCTAGCTAGATTCTACCCGTGAAAATAGTTAGAAACATTTTGAAACGCTACTTTAAGTAGCGTTTGAGTGAGCCATAGCTTATAACATTTCACTTTTTCTCTCATTTTGACTCTTGTTACTTTAATTAAATTTATTATTTATCCTCTATTAAATCAATATTCTCTCTATTTTTCAAACATTAATTGCAACGGTATATTTATGTCATTTTATATGTAATATAAGCTAGTGCAACTGCTAATTGATTTGAAAAGAAAAATAAAGTAAAAAAAGAAAAACAAGTGGTGTTGGAAAGACTCTTTTGCTTCTTGGAGAAGGAAGGTTGATAAGTAAGTTCACTGTATCTGATCTCTGTGTGTGTACCTTTACTTTTCCATTTCCAACGTGTGTATAAAGTATCGGGTTTTCATTTGCCAAAATATTAGAATTTTTACCGTTTGTTAGAAATTTTTTTGGTTCGTTTTGTGTTAATTACAATTAATATTGTTATAATTTTAATTTTTCTATAAATACCTTTTTGTATTAAGTGACTTAAATGGAGAAATACATTATTGAGAAAAAAATTGACAAAATTATTGAAAAAAAAAACATTATAAACTAGTAAGTAGTGCTAAACACTTAACCTCAAGGGGTTGGTCTAGTGGAGTATGATTGGAGTTGTATGCGAAAGGTTCCGGGTTCAACTTTCCACTAGTCTCTTTGGGGTGAGGTAAATGTAATTACCTTCGTAAGTACTCAAAGAGCCCGAAAGTCTTTCCTACCATGGACTGGGCTGCATCCCCTCACCCTAAAAATTTTCCTAAAAAAAAAACACTTACCACAAAACCAACACCGTTTGTTCAATGCCTTGATCTGTTCTGAGACACGGGAGGTCGACTCGGTGCTCCCGAAAATGTCTTCCCTGCCTTGGGCTAGGGCTACATCCCCTCACCCTAAAAATTTTCCTACGAAAAAAAACACTTACCACAAAACGAACATTGTTGGTTCAATGCCTTGATCTGTTCTGGGACAAGGGAGGTCGACTCGGTGCTCCCGGGTTCGATTCTTGCAGTAGACAAACTCAGTATTGGCCAATCATAAATTTAATCCTAAGTACGAGCAGAGATTAGTCTTTCGAAAAACTTGGAATACTTCGTGGGTAGCCAATAAATGTAAAAAAAAACACTTACCACAATATTATTGCTAAATGTTAGTTATAGAGCCTTATCTTATGAATTCTTATCTAATGTTCATCTTTCATAAATAACTAGGGAAATGCCCATGCGTTGCACGGGTTTTCCAAATTTATCGAGTTTAATCATACAATATATAAATTATTAACATAATCATGTAACATAGAATATAGTTTAATATAAATATGAACCTAATTTTTTTATCAAAATTTATCTATTTTAAGTAATATGGTTATATAGAGATGTGTTTTATAATATAAATGATTGTCAAAAGAAATTTAAATTAATTGTTTTGAAATACTATAATTTTACAAAAGTGAAATGAATTTTACAAAAATTATAAAATTGATGATCATCCTAAAGGCTCTATTAGAGCTTCCCTTAAAAAATATTTATACAATAAATTAGAATAAGTATATATATAAAATATTATTTTAATTTGAATAGATATGATTTTAATAATAATAAAGTCTTTATAAATTTTGAAAAACAAAAATCTAAATTTAGGTTTAAAAATTAAAAAAATAATTGACTTCGATAATTATTATTATTTTCTGAAATAGTAGTAGACTTTTGAATTTAGTTATCCTTTCCTTAGTGATATTTTTTTTTATTTTTCCAATTGAATATTACCCTCATCGATAATACTGTTATGGATAATTATTATTATTTTCTGAAATAGTAGTAGACCTTTGAATTTAGTTATCCTTTCCTTAGTGATTTTTTATTATTTTTTATAAAATTGCACCCTTTGTTAGATTTTTTTTGGTCAACTTTGTTGGGTCGTTTTGAAATTTGTTAATTTCAATTAATATTGTTATGACTTTAATATTTTCTATAAATACATTTTTTATTAAATTAAGTGGCTTAAATTGAGAAATATTTTACTTCAAGTTGTATTTGAAAAAACATTATAAGCTAGCAATAAGGGTGTGTTTGGAGTACACGCAGCCACCCAATCAATTAGAAGTTGGCTGCCGCGCAAAATAATAAAAGCCATCGAATCTCTAGTGTTGTGTACTCCTTCTCCAAGTGGTGTTGCAATTGTGCCGGTCCTTAGAGTGGGTGGGGTGGGATATCATTGGCAAAAACCACCTACAGGGTTTGTTAAATGCAATGTTGATGCAGGTTTTGATAGCGAGGTAATAAGGTTGGCTTTGGTATGTGTCTTTGAGATGAAAACGAAATCCACCTTGCAGCCAAGTTGTGCTCTTTTGTGCCACTAGTTGAAGTCTACAAAAGGGAGGCTCTCGGGCTCCTACTTGCTATGGAGTGGTTCGAGAACTTAACTTCAAAGATGTTATTTTTGAGCTCGATGCAAAAGTTGTGGTGGATAACTTTAACATGTGCTCTCCCATTTTTTTTATTATGGTTGTATTTTAGACTCTTGTAAGGAGTATTTTCCTTTCTTTATAGTAACAACTCTCATGTGGAGTTCTCTAGGAGACAGACTAACAAGGTCGCTCATACTCTAGTTGGGGTAGCCTTGTTTTCAGCTTCTTCTCATACTTTGTTTGACATTTCAGCATGTACTTTTGCTACCATTATGAGTGAAATGAAGTAGATTCCATTTGTCAAAAAAAGGTGTGTTTGGAACTGTGTTTGCTTAGTATGGGGACGTGAGTTTACTAGACGCTACAACTGGTAGCGTGTGATCTGACGTGGGTTTGCAAGCCTGGGAACGTGGTTCCAAAGAGGCACTAAGTCTACACACTTATAGCAGATATCTTATGGCGGATAAGCAATACTTGTAAGTGTTTGGCGCAACAAGCTTATAGGCTCTGTTTGGCAAGTCTGATCCGCTAGCTTATAGCGGATTTGACTAGCTTATAGCGGATGGAAAAAATTAAAAATGTTTGGTAAGTGATAACTCTATTTTATATAGAGTTATTTGCACAACTAAATCTAAATAAATTGCTAAATTTTCAAGTAAAAGTGTTTAGTTAGATAGTAATATAGAATAATAACAACATTCAAGATCAAAAGAAGGTTTTTGCAATCAACTTAGTATTTTGCATATATTTTGGTATTTTGATGTGTTTGTTCAACGCTCCAGCAATATATGCCCCAACATTGGTGACACTACAATGCCCCAACATTAGATGCCCCAACATGCATAACAGACCGTAATACTCAAAGCTTCTTGGAACATCAAAATGTCTAAGCAATCAAATGATGACGTCATGCTGGGTCATAAAGGCAAGTGTAAGTGGATGATTTCGGCGCCACCTTTGAAAGTCATAGCTCACAAGTTGAAGTTTCTTTAGGGAAACTTGTGTATTCCATATTAGACCTCCTCTCTTTTGATAAAGTGAAGATCACATCAAACATCTTGTGGAGACAAGTTGATGCAAGCGGCCCTAACTTCAGCTCCAAGTTAAGAAGCTCATGAAAGAGAACATCACTTTTGGAAGCCTATATAAAGACCTTCAACTTCTCATTCAAGAAAACACTTAGATAGAGTTTTAGTTTACCTTTCTAGTTTTCTTGTACGAAGGGAGGAAAGGAATTGACAACTACATTCATTGCCTTTAATCAATCTCGTAGTGATAATTGAATGTTGTGAGGTTAATGCTACAGCATTGATAGGCAGATTAATGCAAGAACATCTCAATTGTGCAAACTCTTACTCTTTGTATATACTTTTGCATTATCAATTATATGAACATGTTTAATTCAGTTTATATAAGCCTTGAAATGTGTAGCATGATCTAAACTTCTTTAGTTGGGATGCCTTAACTTTATAATGAACTTTTGATTAAGTATTTGTGTTATGTATTGATATGGGCAATTTAGTTCTTGCATTATAATTCTTTCACATTCATGTTTTAGAATTGATCAGATAAAATTGAATGCAAGTTATAAATTCAGACATGGTTTATAATTGGAACTCAAGAACTAATGTGGGTAAGTGCTTAAACAAAGGAAACCATGTTAAAACCTAGACATAGGATAACATAGTCCATAGGGTTATACCGTGAGTACTTTAAATACAAAGGTGAACTTATTTAGAGCTTAGACATAAGACTTATAATGAAGCCCTGACGAAAGTGACTGAAAGGCACAATTTTATTGCTATAGCATCCATTGCTCCAGCATCAGATATAACACAATGCTATCAAAAGTGATTTATTTAGTGTCAAACATCGTAACTATCTTTCTCACTTGATTGTAATCTCATCCTACATAAACTTGTTATTTTCTGTTCTCTCATCAAAATTATTCATTGTTACTTGTTACTTGGTCCCTCAAACATCAAATTACTATATTTTGAGGCCTTAAGAATTAATCAAATCCCTGTGAGTACGATCTCATCTTTCATATACTACTTGTTGTAGAATGTGTACACCTGCACATACTCATTTTCTCACACCAAAAAGCAGTAGCGAATAGCG
Source organism: Oxytropis ochrocephala (assembly GCA_020916435.1). Classification (NCBI taxonomy): domain Eukaryota; kingdom Viridiplantae; phylum Streptophyta; class Magnoliopsida; order Fabales; family Fabaceae; genus Oxytropis; species Oxytropis ochrocephala. The sequence continues at coordinate 81,550,317 of CM037091.1, forward strand.
TTTCTGGGATAATTTATAGCATATTTTGAAACACTACTTCAAGTATTGTTCGAGCTTATAGCATCTCATTTTTAATCGTTTTTACCCTCATTATTTTTATAATATTCCTTATTTTTCCTCAATAAATTAAAATAAAATTTTCAATACTTTTAATTATGATTTACCGTCCCCCTCTCTTCAGAGTTGGTTTTCGTCTTATTTAATACTAGTATTCTAATCCGTGCGATGCACGGGGGGAAATTTGTTGAAAATTTATATTGAGTAAGATATCATTATTCAAATATATAATAATTTAAAAAGTGTTAAAAGTGAGTCTTAGTAATATAAAAGAAAATTGGTTATGATTGATAAATATTAAATCGAATTATATGATATTGTAAGATATTATAACAAAAATGACATTTGTAACATAAAATGACTTATTGTTTCATTTTGTGAATTGAAATACATTGATATGCTTTATATTATAATACTAAAAATACTCTTATACACAAAAGAATATATTAATTTTATTTAAGATTTTATACCAAGTTTTTTGAATAAATTTTCAGGTAATATGTAGGCTCGTGCTACGCACGGTATATAGTAAAAAAACTATAAGCAAAAAAAATATAAATTCTATGTTGAAATGTATATTAATATAAACCTTGAAAAAGATACATAACAAATTAAAGAACATGTCCGTGGAGTGAATATGACAATGTTTATATATGGTTATTGTCATGCAAGATGGTGTGTATGAGAAGCTTCATATATAGGCAATTGGGAGAGTAGTGCATGAGAAGCAATTACAAAATGTGACCTCATGAGAGATAACTGATTTTATCTTTTTTATTGTATACATAAGATATAATCTCTTCTTTTTCTACAACTAATTTTGTGACTCTATCAGAATTCTCATCCCCCATTAATATTAAGATTAGAACTAAGAGTCAGTTAGTTGGTTATTTCTACATGACAGAAAACACACATATTCACAAATTTAATAATTCATTTTCAAGGTAAAAATTCTTTTAGGCATAATGGATAATGATCTTGCCTCCAAATTCAAAACTGTTGTTCCTATAAAAAGGACAAAGGTATCACTTCCTAATTATTATATTTTAGGCAAATGGATTTCCTAAATCCCTCTAATATTGTATTATCAAAAGAATATTGTATTAGCAAAAGAAAGAGAAGACAAATAAAATATAAAACTAAATTTTATAATCACTAAACGTATCCATGAAATCAACTATATACATTACAACATTAAGCATCAACTTTCAATTTCTTAAGTGTGTAACACTATCATCGCCTAGATGTTCCTCAAGCTTTAATATCCTTCCATTATACACACTCAATGTTGGAGGAGACGTCAAAAAACAAACCATGATGAAGCCATGGTCACATTCCATTAAAACAACAAATTAGTTTGAGACACGTGAAGACACTATTATCCTCAAGAACGAGTCTAGTTTGTGTCACTAAACAATATGTTTAGTAACAATAACTAAAGGTTAGAATGGTAACATGCTAAATGATAATTAATAAAATAGAAATAGGTTAAAATTATTCAGTTTTCCAATTCCTAAAAAGATGGAAAAATATTAGGCATTTATTAATAAAAACACACACATTAATTTAGGAACCACAAAAGAACGAAAACCAAAATCATTGGCAAACCCAGAAGCTTCAACATTCGATAGCTTCAAACATTCATTCAGGGTTATGAATCAATATTGTATACTATGGAAGGCAAGAGGTAAATGAATCAATCTAACCACGAAGTCACTTAACTGTGGCTAGTAGGCTACTAGCCACAGAATCAAACAATTCTGGTTAGTTGTCTCTGGCCACTTAATTATAGAGTTTTGGTTATTTATATATAATATGCGACGATAAATGAATCAATCTAACCACGAAGTCACTTAACTGTGACTAGTAGGCTACTAGCCACGAAATCAAACAATTCAGGTTAGTTGTCTCTAGCCACCTAATTACGGAGCTTTGGTTATTCATATATAATATACAATAAATGTATGAAGAAGGAGTATATATATATATATATATATATATATATATATATATATATATATATATATATATATATATATACTAGTTTGCAATACTGTGTACAAAGACGGGTAAACATTTTTTTTCATGACAAAACATTACGATGTTGTCGTAATAATAGTTTGAAAACATTATGAGATGTAGTATCGTGATGCGCTTTACCGATCAGTTCTTTCGGTTTTATTTAAATAGTAGTATACGATAACACTAATTATGCATCCAACAGAATAAAATTAATATTAGGTAATAAGTTGAGAACAAATTAGTTCCATTGAAATTTTGGTATTGTACAGTGTAATTTCACCGAAAGAAGAACCCGATATTTATATAGTGATGTGTAGACATTTAAAAAAAGATTTACTGATCGACCTTTTTTATTTATTTTTAAAACGACGGTCTATAGTTGAAACCCAAAGTCAATATTCAGCTGTATTTTATAATTAAGTATGTGATCTATCTAATACCTTGTTTACCCACCAAAGTAACATTCTTTTATGTTTAATGGTAGTCTTAAATAATATTGTAATGTCAAAAAAAAAAGAAATCTCTCTCTCTCTCTCTCTCTCTCTCTCTCTCTCTCTCTATATATATATATATATATATATGAACTTATATAATTAGAATTTTTCAAAAGCATGTAATTCTTATATTTAAAAAATGTTTAGTAATAAGTTTATAGCAAAGGTAAGTGTACAATATCTACTCAACTATAAAGAGCTATGGGTTAATATCAAAATAATAGAAGCTGATATGGAGCCCAGGTTGCAATGGTGAGTGCCACATTGGAGACGGTTGGTATGAATTCAAGAAGGACAATCATCTTGCCCCAAGTGATTTGGTGAAGTTCAGCAGAAGAGGGGTAGAAAACCAGGTGATAGTTGAACTTCTTTGAGTTGAGGATGAAATATATACTAACACGTGAATTAAGACTAAGCAGTCACGTTTATAAATATTTTGCTTTAGTGACGTTACCTGTTGTGTAATTTGCGTAATAACAATGCTGAGTAACTTTTTGGTCGTACGTTTTACAATGATTCTTCATTTTGAGCAACAACAACTATCGAGATACTTTCGAATTAAATCATGCAATGGAAATCGACACCATCAACGGTTAGGTATTACAATGCAGGGTTTAGTCCCATTATTTATTTATTTTATAAGAGATATGAAGTTCCTAAACTTATAGATAATGTTATTAGATAATATAAATGGGCTAAATACATTAACAATACCTATATACAGGCACGGTGGTTTAAATATTAAAGATACTTATATACATATTGTATCCAGCCTTTTTCTACATGGAAAACACTTATCCAAGGACTCTTTCTTGAATCGTAGATTCGGTGGGAGCACTTGCGGTTTTCTTATTTTATTTGAGTCAAAATACTGATATACTGATTTTTTAAAATTAGTGTAAGTAAAATAAATATATAGAAGTGATTATATACATAATTTAAGTATATATGAACATAATTTATTGTATGCATAGATATTTAAATTCCAATAGCAAATGATATTTGAAAAAATAATCTACAACAAAAAACCATAGTTTTAATTTATCCCAATTTGAATGAGATGCTATAAGTAACTATAATGTTAAAATATCTCAATACCATGAGGTCCTACCTGTCTTGTCTGTTAAGCTCGTTTTGAATTTTTTACAATTAAATACAAATATAAATAGACCACCTACAAAATATAAATATACAATTGACATTACAAATATACATATTAATATACATAATCTTAATGTAGACCACTTACAAATATTACTTGATCAAATATAAAAATACAATTAAATACATAGTAATAGCGCTTTATGATGGCCATTGGCTGGCTTCCTTTGCAAGGTACAAATTTTTAAAACGTCAAACTTGGATCCATGATATAAGGATCTGGTTGATTTGTTTTAATTGCAATTAAAAGGATTTTTTGTTTGTTTTATAGCGGTTAGTATACAATTAATAGTTGTCAGCTTTTGTGTGTTATAATTCAAGCGATTTGTGCCGTTCGTTGTGGGCTTTATTGTGAGATGCAATCAGATCCGTTTATCTGATCAGCGGTGGATGGTAAAATGTGAGCTGGCATGCCACGTATTTTTTCTGAAATGGGTGTGGCATTTTCATATTGGTCCTATGTGGATGCACACGTGGACAACTCATGAATTAATATACTTATGATATATATATATATATATATATATCAATGAAAACAGGAGTATGAAGAAGGATGAACACTATGAGGGAACAAACGCTATGCGAATTAAAGCGTAATTAAAACTGGAGAACGAACGCATGAGCTGGAGTTGGGAAAAAAATGAACGCAGGAGCTGAGAGAAAAAAGAAGAAGAAGAAGAAATAATAGGAACCGTAATTAAAGCAATTTAAATGTGAATTAAAATTGTTCCTTAAAAAAGGAATCAATTTATTTGCTAATTTAATTTAATTTAATTTAATTAATATAATAAAGAATTGATAGTACCATAATACCCTTATTAAACAACAACCATTAGATGCAACTTTAAAAAATTGAGTATCTGGCAGCTCAAACAAATTTAGTAATAGTTATTAAGCTTTTGGCTCAGTAACGTAAGCCATAGCCCCATTGTGAAGAGAGCTAAAGCACTCCGAGGAGATTCATAAGCATCAATCCATATGTGTACGAGATAGTGTTTTGAGACACCTATATGAGATTGTGTTATCAGACACTTAATTAAAATGACGCTGCTTAACTTGAGTATTTGAAAAGTGAAAAATGAATTTTTTAAACCTTTATGTGAAAATACTACTCAAGAAAGTTGTCTTGGAAACATCGAGGGGGATGTGCTCTAAGCCTTTAGTGGAGGAAAACATGGTCAAACGAAGTTGTATGAATACTCCAATATGCACTACATTTTTTCATCCCTATGTCGTGCGGTAGTGCTTAATTGATGTGAGGTTGAGCCACGAGCTCTTAATAGATCCATATATAGCCTTTGGCATGACTAGTGCAATCTTTCTTGAGCACTCATGAGCAACCCAATGTATAAAAGGCTACAATATTTATTGTTTGAATTACGAAAGAATTATGTGCGAATTGAAAAAGTCCCACATTGCTTGGAATAGACACTATGTGAGTGTTTATAAGGGGGAACCTCATCCATTGGGTTGGGCCCCAAGGGGTACTCAATTTTGTGGATGGGTGAGGACACACAGAAAGTGACCACCACACGCGCGCCGCCGCCCGACTGGCTCGGCTTTTGGTGTATTATTTTATTTCAAAAATAATTTTTAAAAGGAATAAAAATTATTTTTTGTTAACCATAACCGTTTTTTCCAACACAAAGTGTAATCGAAATTTTTATTTAAAATTGTAACATTTTTTTAGTGCTTGTAACGATTTTGTCTTGAAAGAGTCGTTGGCTCTTATTTGTTTCCTTCGACCCTCTCCCACTCTTCACCTATATAAGGAGCTCTTCTCCTTCATAGCAATTCGCACCAAAGGATTGAAGAGCAGAAGTTTCTCTTCAACCTTTTCTCTCTTCTCCCTAAAATCATTTATTGTTCCTTTGTAAGCTTGAAGCATTTCCAAGCTAAGAGTGGTTTTCATAACTATATAGAGTGGTTTCCATAAACCGTATTGAGGGTGTATTTCTAGAGCGAATTTCTCACAGCGCATTGAAAATTTGTAACAGTGTAACTGGGCTGTTTTATAATGGGGACGTCGTGGTTGATAGTCTACTTGCACCTTTGAGTAGTGCCACGAAACGTCTTAAAGAGAGCGACCTAGTTCGCGACTCATCCCAGTAATATCTTCAGTTAGATTTTAAAACAAAAACAGTGTTGTTTGTGGAAAGTTCTGGCTAAGGAAAGACTTGGTATTTAAGTGTGTCCATTGTGACCCACCTCTCTTTTTTGGGAACCTACTCGAATTAACATTTATAAGAAAAATTCTAACTTAGGAGTAATAGATTAGATAAAGCTTTCAAAAGACGTAACCTAATTGAAACGTGAACCTGTTAGCCTGTATTTTCGACAGGCTAAATAAATGCAGACAACGAGGTTTGACTCATCACTTCAAAGGGTGAAATGTTGGTCTTCGACATTGAATGGGTATGTCAAAGGTGACCTTCGACTACTGCAAAAACTTAGTGAGGTTGAAGACTTAAAAGCAGCATTTCGACCAAGAAGAAGAGTAAAGATTGGTAGCAGATCCAAAGCTAGGAAGAGATTGTCGAAGCAAGCGCTGTCGAAGTCAAAGGCTTAGAAGTTATTAATTTGAATTTAAACGTGTTAGCAGTTATAGGCAGTTACTTTTTCCTCCTAGTATATATAGTTTTTCCTGAGAAGGAAAATGAGTCACAAATTCACATACAGAATTCTCACGCTTAACTTCCAAGTCACAGCGAAAAGAGTAATAGAAAGATGTATGATCTTGTGTACCAATTTCTTACATTCCAATGCAATTTAATTATGTTTCTTTAAACATTTTCTGCATTTTACTACTTTATTTCTGTACATTTCTGCAAACTCCTTGATTTTTAAGGCAATTTAACAGTTTCAATCTCTCTGAAATTGACGGTTATTTCAAGAACGTAAGAACATTCAAACTATTCTGAAATAAAATTAACACAAAATGCTCCTGAGATTAACTGGTTGATCTCGCAAGTAACCAAATTGGTAACCAACGGTTGTTTACCAAAAATCACAGTAAACAAATTGGCACGCCCAATGGGACAATTTAGACCACCTTAGTATACATAGATGATATTGTTGTTAAGTCTTCATCAGAAAGTGGTCATTTAGACCACCTTCGACAATCATTCAAAAGAATGAGAAAATATGGATTGAAAATGAATCCAATCAAATGTGCCTTTTGTGTACGTGCAGGTGATTTCTTAGGCTTTGTTGTGCACAAAAAAGGCATTGAAATACAACAAAACAAGACAATGGCAATCTTGGAAACGAAGACCCCTTCGACAAAGAAAGAATTACAGTCATTGCTAGGGAAGATAAATTTCCTAAGAAGGTTTATCTCAAACCTGAGTGGCAAAACACAAGTTTTCTCACAATTGCTTCGACTGAAGAAGGAGGACGTTTTCAGATGGGTTCCAGAGCATCAACAAGCATTCGACAATATCAAGTCTTACTTGACACAACCACCTATGTTGCTACCCCCTATTGGAAATAAGTCAATGAAATTGTACATAGCAACGTCAGAAATGACAATAGGTAGTATGTTCGCACAAGAAGACGAAAATTGTGTCGAAAGGGCCATTTACTATTTAAGTAGATTGTTAAATGATGCAGAAACAATATACTATCCAATTGAGAAGTTGTGTCTTTGTTTGTATTTCTCTTGTACCAAATTAAAGCAATACATAAAGCCTGTTGATGTGTATGTTTATTCGCAATATGATATTATAAAACACATGTTGTCAAAACCAATACTTCATAGTCGAATTGGTAAATGGGCTTTAGCTTTATCGGAGTATTCATTAACATATCAACCACTAAAAGCTGTAAAAGGGCAAGTAGTGGCTGATTTCATAGTAGACCACTCTGTGGTCGAAGAGCAAACGTACATGGCCGAAGTTCAACCATGGAAATTGTTCTTTGATGGGTCAAGTCATAAAAATGGTACTGGAATTGGAGTCTTAATAGTATCTCCAACAAAAATACCAACAAAATTTAAATATAAAATTGAGGGAAATTGCTCCAACAATGAGGCAGAGTATGAAGCCTTAATAGCAGGACTATATTGCTAGAGTTGGGGGCAAAGTCTGTCGAAATACGAGGTGACTCTGAGTTAGTGGTTAAGCAACTCACCAAAGAGTATAAGTGCATTAAAGAAAACTTGGTGAAATATTTTGTGATTTCTAACACCTTGCTAAAACAATTCACACATGTCGAAATCAAGCATGTGCCTCGAATTGAAAACCAAAAGGCCAATGAATTGGCACAAATAGCATCAGGATACAGAGTTTCTAAGGAGAAATTACAATAACTCATAGAAACCAAAGAGAAACTCTTTTCAAAAGATAATTCACCCAAAAAATTGTCAATGCAAAAACTTGGGGGGGGGGGGGGCAGAGGACAAATTAGAATTGTTGTTTCCTCCAATGGAAAACTTAGATGATTTTCAAAATTTTCATGTTTTTCAAGTTTTTGCCATTGACAATATGCTAAATGATGATTGGCGAAGGCCAATTGTCGAATACTTAGAAAACCCAACAGGGGTAACTTGTTGAAAAACTAAGTACAGGGCTTTAAGCTACATGATTGCTGGAAATGAATTGTTCAAGAAAACTGCTGAGGGTGTTTTGCTTAAGTGTTTAAGTGAGAATGAAGCCTACTTAACAGTATCCAACACTCATAGTGGTGCTTGTGGGTCACATCAAGCAGGTCACAAGATGAAATGGCTTCTCTTTCGACAAGGTGTGTATTGGCCAACTATGTTTAAAGACTGCATAGATTATGCTAAGGGTTGACAAGAGTGTCAAAAACACGCAGGAATTCAACATGTACCAGCAAATGAACTACACTCAATAATTAAACCTTGGCCATTTAGAGGTTGGGCCTTTGATATAATTGGTGAAATAAAGCCAACCTCGTCGAAAGGCCATCACTTTATATTAGTAGGGATTGATTACTTTACTAATGGGTCGAAGCAATACCTTTGATTAATCTTGACCAAGAAGCAGTTATGAGCTTTATTCAGAAACATATTTTATATAGGCTTGGGATTCCAAAAACCATTACAACAGATCAAGGTTCAGTTTTTACTGGTCAAAAAATGGTAGAATTCGCTTCTGAAAAATGTTTCAAGTTACTAACTTCGACACAATACTATGCGCAAGCTAATGGTCAAGTGGAAGCTATTGGGAAAAACCCAAGTCCCACATTGACTAGAGATATGGTCTCAAGAGGTTTTATAATGAAGAGGCAACCCTCACCTTACAAGTCGGTTTTGTGGGGTTGAGTTAGGCCTAAACCACATTCTAAGATGGTATCAGAGCCTATCCTAAATCTATCGGGCCACCTACCATTAAAAAAACACGCTACAAGCCTAATAGTGCTTAGAATGTGGTTTAGGTCTAACTCAACCCAATAAAACTGGCTTGAAAGGTGAGGATTGACTCCCACTTATAAGCTCTTTTGAGACCATATATCTAGTCAATGTGGGACTTGGGGTTTTTCCCAATACACCCCCTCACGCCCAACACTATTGGGCTTGGTGCGTGGATAATAATGGTGGGTGGCCCGAAGGATCTTGGTTGGCTCTGATACCATCTTAGAATGTGGTTTAGGTCTAACTCAACCCCACAAAACGACTTGTAAGGTGAGGATTGACTCCCACTTATAAGCTCTTTTGAGACCATATCTCTAGTCAATGTGGGACTTGGGTTTTTCCCAATAGAAGCAGCCAATAAGATTGTTATTAACTTGATAAAAAAGCACATTGGACAGAAACCAAGAAATTGACATAATACTATTGACCAAGTATTATGGGCTTGTCAAGTTTCTCCTAGAGAGGCTATTAACACTACTCCATTTCGACTCACATTTGGGCATGATGCAGTATTTCCAGTCGAAATCTATCTACAGTCAACTAGGATTCAAAGGCAATTTGAAATCCCATCAAACCATTATTGGGATATGATGATTGATGAATTAGTTGATGTAGATGAGGAGAGATTGTTAGCCTTGGAAATCCTTACAAGACAGAAGGAAAGAGTGGCCAAAGCCTATAATAAAAAGGTGAAGTCGAAATCTTTTGCCTTAGAAGACTTAGTTTGGAAATTCATTTTGCCTATGGACAAAAAAGATAGAGTCTTAGGCAAATGGTCTCCAAATTGGGAAGAACTATTTCAAATTACTCAAGTCTTTTCAAAAGGGGCTTATGAAATCGAAGAGATAGGCGCGGATAATTGAATTATGCGTATAAATGACAAGTACTTAAAGAGGTATAAGCCAATGCTGCAAGAAATAAAAATAGCGCAAGAGTAAACGATTAAATTAAATCAAAACATGGCATTACTGCCAAAGTACGTGGTCGAAGACCAAATTGTCAAAGTTACAAAGGAGTTAAAAATAAAAGGCATAAAACTAAAGCTTGAGGTCCATCTTCATTTTCAGAAATAGACTTTAAGAATGTTCGAGCTTTGTGTTGATGAATGCCTCCTCTTCGACCAACTTGTTAACCTCATTTTCATGAAGAGAAGTTGCGTCAAAAATACCATGAGCCGAAGTAGCCTTTTCATTAATAGCACTTTCCAAGGAAAGAGCCTCCTTCTGAATCGGAGCTTTCTTCTGCTGTAGAGTCTGGATTTGCTTTTGAAGCTCGGCAATAGCAGCATCACATTCTGTTACCTCTTTAGAAGTTTGGATTACAAGAGCTTCTTTTCGAACTTGCATGTCATTGATTTCAGTTTGAGAAGCTTCGACAGCAGCCCATGCTTCTTGATGGAGCTTTTTCGCACGTTCCTTCTGTGCATCATTCTTCTGTTTCTTCTGAACCTCCCTAGTGACACTCTCCAAGAAAGTTTCAAATTCAAGAATAAAGCTTAGAAGAGAGCTGCTAGAGGCAGAAGTATTGAGCTTTTTGAGCAAGTCCTTAATCTTGAAAGTGATTACTTGGTCTTCTTCGATAGCCTTGATCAAGTTTGTTTCGAAAAGGACTCTTTGGAGCTCTTTGACCAAGTCTTTTTGTGAGGTCACAGAGTTTCCACCTCTAGAAGCAGTCGAAGCGCTTTGCTTGCTCTCTGTTGAAGACTTACCACTCATTATCAATTTGAAAGCCTCAAGAGGATTCTTGCTTTTCAGTTCAGAAAATTCCTGTTGGCTTAGGCTGGTGCTTGACGAAGCTAAGGTCCTAAGAGGACTATCATGCTCAGATGAGTTTTCTTCTTCTTCTTCTTCTTCTTCTTCTTCTTCTTCTTCTTTGCCTTTGTCTTCAATAGAGTCATCATCACTTATTTCGACGCCTTCTTCTGTTTGGTTTTCTTCCTCTTCTGTTGCTTCTTTCTCCCTCAAGATTGGAGATGAGCGCACAGGAAGTTCGACATCATCAAGAACTTCATCTTCATTAACATCCATACCCTAGCCCTCGTGTTCTTGATTGAAGTCAACATTTTCTTATTCTCCTTCAGCATTTGGAGGGGCAAGGTCTTCGACCATAGAGGTTATTTCAGAAACCTTGACAGTTTTATCTTGAACTAATCCTCCCTCTTCAGCATTCTCTTCGACTTCAGTTGGTCTTGTTGGTAAAAGAGGAGAGGTAAGAGTTGTTTCTGCCTCTTGGGTCTGGATGTTGGTAGCTGCTTGTTCCTGTTGAGAGAAGCTTGATGAGTTTTGATCGTACCTTGACCAATGAAGTGTTGATGTTGTTCGCTGGAGCGGCCGGTCGTTGAGTGAGGGAAAGGACCGGTCTGGGCTGCACGCGGGTGGTACCTGCAATGACACTCCGACTCTCAAGTCAGTGATCGCTCGGGCAGGGTATCACAAGGTAAAGATAACGTACCTGAAGCCACATGCGAGTGGCGTACTTATACTATTGAGGTTACCGACCGTCTGCGAGAATTTCGGCCTGCTAGCGCGAAGTGCGCTCCAAGCAACCGAGCTTGGGCCGGTTCGCTGATATGGGCCGATGGCCCAATGCTAATAGAACCTCTCGGTTTTGCTGATACACCCCGGAACAGTTGCCCCCCAAGCCTAGGTCGCTTGAAGGCGGGCTGAGGCTTTCATCGTTGCCCCCCAGCGGGCTAGTGTACCTGCATCTTCGATTGACGTGGGTCAGTCGCTGTTTGGGCCTTTCGAAGGCGCCCGCTCTAAGCCAATCGTAAGCCAATATGCCTTTGGAAAACATCTGTTGCTTGACCCTTGGGTCATTTGAGCATGTGGTCGCTGCCACTGCCGAGTACGTGGTCGCTGCCACTCCCGAGTACGTGGTCACTGCCACTGTCGAGTGCTGAGTACGTGGTCGCTACCACTGCCGAGCATGTGGTCGCTACCACTGCCGAGTATGTGGACGCTGCCACTAAGTGTATGTGGTCGCTGCCACAGCCGAGCATGTGGACGCTGCCACAGCCGAGTACGTGGACGCTGCCACAGCCGAGTATGTGGACGCTGCCACAGCCGAGTACGTGGATGCTGCCACCACCGAGCATGTGGTCGCTGCCACTGCCGAGCATGTGAACGCTGCCACAGCCGAGTACGTGGACGCTGCCACAGCCGAGTATGTGGACGCTGCCACAGCCGTATACGTGGACGCTGCCACCGAGTGCATGTGGTCGCTGCCACAGCCAAGCATGTGGACGCTGCCACAGCCGAGTATGTGGACGCTGCCACAGCCGAGTATGTGGACGCTTCCACAGCCGAGCATGTGATCGCTGCCACTCACGTCGGGGTATGGTTCAATTGACCGGGACTCGGCCGACCCCCGAAGTCTACTTGGATCTTGTTCGTCTTGGGAGGTGCGATTGACCAATTCGTGCTTATCAGAAGCATTCATTGTAGACCGCTCGGCAGTCTATGCTCGTTAGTGGGTCATTGCTTGATCTCGATCATTCGATAACACACGTTTCGGGGCCGTTCGACGAAACTCGATGTAGATCGTTTCGACGGCCTACTATTGCTTGTGGGTTATTACTTAACCCTTGGGCCATTCGATGGCACTCGGCGGAACCTATGGCCGCTCTGCTGCTACTCGCATGGCGAGCGACAAATCATACATTCTTGCATGCGAAATAAATTACAAAGTACGACTTTTAAAGGTCGGGCCTCAGTAAAAAACCCTGGTGGGGAAAAAGAGCGCTCGCCTAACATTTATTCACACATCGTTAGTCTATCCTGTTATCACGAGGACTGTCTTGTTCTTCAAGCGACCTATCCTGCTCTTCTCTGAGCCGCGCACGGGCGACCTTTCTAGCGAACAGTGCTTCTTCATAGGCCATATGATCGTTGGCCCTTCGTAGGAACATGGTCAGATCCATGTAACGATTTAGGCCGAACTCTTCTGCAAAGCTGTGGTTCAGTCTGATCCCACGTTTGAGATACTTCAGCTTGTCTCTATCAGTCAGGTCGCGCACCTGATTGGCCTCGGCGTTGAATCGCTCTATGTACTGTCTCAATGATTCGTTGTCCCCTTGGATAATCGTATCCAAGTGCTCCTCATGCCGCTCTAGGCATCTGTTTGCCGTGTAGTTGGCCAAGAATGTTCTGACAAGGTCGTCCCAAGACGAGATGGTGTTGGGCGGCAAGCTCTCCCACCACTCCAGTGCTCGCTCCTCGAGCGAGTGTGGAAAGAGTCTGCACTTCATGGTCGTTCCTAGCTCCCTATAACTGCAGTAATTGTTGAAGTACCTTAAATGTCTGTTCGGATCCCCACGACCGTTGAATTTATTCAAATTGGGGGGTTTCCTCAGGTCTCTAGGGATACGGTAACGGCGTATCTCTCTAACTAAAGGTCCATGGCCGGTCGGGATACCACTCGGCCCAAAAGGCTGCATGGGAAGGTATGCCTCATTGCTCGGCATTTCGTGGAACACACCGCTCGCTGGCGGACCATACAACGGTGGCATTTGAGAAGATTGTCCCCTAGTGTTGCACCCGAAAAATCCGATTTGGGTTTCTCAATGTACAACGTGGAAAATTTTGAAGCCGCCACCAATATTTTAATTTTAAGACCAAAACATTGAAAAAAAGTCTTTTGAATAAGGCGGATGGTCTTTTGAAAACTAGAGATATGGGTTCGGGGGTCGATTACGTGCGAGGAAGGTTTTAGCACCCCACGCGTCCTCTCTACTGAGAGGGAACCTTTAATTAAGTGTGTGATTTTACGTTTGATTTGAAAAATATCTAGATTTGCTTATTTATTTCTTATTTAAAGATAAATGGGAAAAACTTAATGAAAATTTTATTTTTGGCGCTTGACGAGAGTTGACTTCTCGCTCCTATGTATCTCCGGGTGCGATGGAGAATTCAAAGCTACGTAGTTCTCGTTTGTCATGAAAAGGGTTTTTGTTTTTTTATCTTTTTAGTGAGTTTTCGAAATATGACAAGTATTTTGCGAATGATTAAACTAACAGAGGTTATGGGTAATCACCGCTAAGTACTCTTGAAAATGAGAGTCACTACCACTGGTTAGACGAACGAAGGTTCTGATTGACTGTTAGTAGCGACTCGTTTTTTTTTATTTGATCTTTTGAAAGTGGTTTTCGAAAGAGATTAATTGGCACGAATGATCAAACTAACCAAAGTTATGGGTGATCATCGCTTATTGTTCTTTGAAAAAATACATTGCCGTCAATGGTTAGACGAACACAGGTTCTGATTAGCCGCTGGCAACAATGGGTTTAAAAATTATTTTTTTGTTATGAAAAATATTAATGTTTACGGTTGTGAAAATGATTTTATTCGTTGCGCTTGACGAGGACGCGGCTTGCTCCTACGTATCCCGAATGGGAATCAAAGCGATGTAGTTCTAATTTGAAAAATGAAAATATTTTGAAAGAGTTTTGGAAGGGGAAGAGTTTTCGTAATGACCAAGCAAGCAGAGGCTTTGAGTGATCATTACTAATAACTCTTGATAGCGTTCATGACAATCAAACAAGACAAGGCTTTGGGTGATAGTTACTAATAACTTGCATTAATTTGAGAAGAGTTTGAAAGATTTTTGGGAAAAGGGGTGTGAGATAGTAAAAAGGGGTATAACTACCATTTTTATTAGAAAAACGTGGGGGGGTTCTGGATTAGTAATGCTGGGAGTGTCATTAGCAATCAGGTGTAAACAAAAATTTAAAAAAAAGAAATGCACACAGGGCCCATAACGCAACCCGCGACCCACACGACCCATTTGCCAAAATAAGGAAAGAACAAACCCTAAATTACTCCCCTCCCAACCAGCCGCTCCATTCTCAGAAAAAAATAAGAGAGAAAGAGAGAAAGAGAGAGAGAGAGAGAGAGAGAGAGAGAGCAGCGAACCAGAGAGAGGAAGAACGGAAAGGAGAGAAAGGCGACGGTGGTGGTGCGACAGAGAGCGAGACGGGGCGGTGGTTTTCGCGCGACGGTGGTTTCGGCGTAGTGGTGGTTTCCGCGCGACGGTGATGGGCGTGGTGGTGGTTTCGTTGGAGAAGACGATGTGTGGTTGTTGTTGAAGTGGTAAGCTTACTCACTCTCACTCTTTTTCTTCTCTGTTTCACTCTATCTTCTTTCTCTCAAATGCCTTCCTTTTCTTTCTCCTCCCCTTTGATTTTCGTTTTCTTCCCCTTGCTGTCTGTGTGTGTAGTTTTTTTTCTTTGTGTGTGTGCTGGGTTTTCCTTCTTTCTCAATGTGGGTTTTTTTTTCTTTTCTCTCTGTTTTGGTTTTGCTGTGTGTATTGTGTTTGTGTGAGTTGATTTGGGGTTGAAGAAGGTTAGGTTCCAGCCTGAAGATTTTTCTCAGTATTGTTGTGTGTTTTTTGCTGCTTGTATTTGCTGGTCAGTGGCTTTTTTGTGTTGATGTTCCTCTCCCTCTCAGTTTTCTGTTTTTTTTTCTCCTCTCTCAGTGGTAATTGAAGCTTAATTTATAGTCCAGTATGCATAGATGAATGCACTGTAATGTCTATTTTCTGATTTGTATTGGTTCAAGAGTTTCACGTTTTGGTGTTTTAAAAAATTCTGAGCAGTTTTTCCTTCATCCAAGTCACTGTTGTATTCACAAATTGGGGGATATTTGACTATTTGTAAAAATCTGTTTGTGTTTGTGTATGTGCAGGTTTTGAAAACAAAGGCTCTACCTATTTGGAGCTTTGGAGCTAAGCCTATTGCTGCACAATTTTGGCTGTTTCTTCTTGTCTATACTGTTGATGCTTATAATATGTATCATTATATTTTTTCTTTGTAACGGATCTGACCTGAACATTTGGTTATTGTTATATATATATCTCTTCAATTGCTTTTTTTGTAACATTTGGTTATTGTTATATATATTTCTTCAATTGCTTTTTTGTAACATTTGGTTATTGTTATATATATTTCTTCAATTGCTTTTTGTAACATTTGGTTATTGTTATATATATCTCTTTGTAACAAAAGAGTTTGAAGGAAACCTCAAATAACAACAACAGCAACAACCTATCCTCCATTCACACTTCCCTTTGTAAATTTTGATTTTTGTTTTGGTTAAATATAACACGCATCTACCACGAAAATAAAATAGTGCCAGATCGTTAAAATTAAACGCGCGTACGAGGATAGAAAAAAAAAAGCACACGCAATTAATAATGACACGTGTACTCGGTTAAAATAACACGCGTACCATGCTAAAAATAATGCGTGCGTGCCTCAACATATATTTTTGAGTCTTTTTCAACTACGAGAAAAATACTGTTAGAACCTCGCGTTCGTGAAAAGACAATTTTTATTTCGAATTAGTCGGACAAAATTGGGGTATGACAGCTGCCCCTCTTTATTTGGATTTTATCAAGAAATATGAATTGGCCGAGACATATTTCGAAGATAAAATAGAAATAAAGAATTCAGAAATTATACCAATTTTGTCCACTCGGGGAAATCCGAATTCTCCTTTTTCTTTTTTTCTTGTTTTTTTTTTGGAAAGATAGACACTTTTGTGTCGATCGATCAAAAACAAGAAATGAACACCGACGTGCGCATGAAAAGGTAAAATGGACACTTGCGTGCAGGAAGAGGTAAATTGCCCAGGCTGCCTAAAACCTGTAATCTTTAAACGAACTCTTGACGAATCCGAGTTTGCACGTGGCTTTGAGGAGCACGCATCCTGAGAATCTCTGGTCTTTCGAGCGACCGGGGATCGTTATCGACTCGAATCGATATACAGATCAATGCACGGCGTCCACTGTATCTTAGGCTGATACAACTATTCCGTTGAACCTCACATGGGGCTGCGGTCCATCGTGTTGCTCGTACACGATGTGAGACCTGGGCAGAAGGGAGCGGTGATCTCTCTGGGCTCCAATCCGCAATGCGCGCCTGAGCGCTCTCTTTTCTCTTTTTTGTTTCTCTCTTTTTTCTGAACTCCCAACTTGGGGAGAATTTTTGAATCTGGCGAGCATTAACACCGCGGTGTTTATCCTCTCTCTCACTTGTCTGCAACTGAAAGACGAACCAATGCGTGCAATGCAAATGCCATGATTGTCATTTTTTTTTCTTTTCTTATGATGAATGTAATGTAAATGCCTGAATTTCTCTTTTCTTTACTCTATTATTACTTTCTATGTCTGACAGGTGCATGATTTTATGCTTGGTGAATGTAATGTATGACTTTATTTGTTTATTGCTTTTTTTTTTTGGGCTTTTCCTTTGCTGGTCCGACCAACTCGCGGGACTTGCGCTATGAGACACAACGATCATCTATGATAAGAATTCGAGAGCCGAGCTCCGTCCTCTTGTTCTAATGCAATCAGCGCTTCTCATTTGATTTTTGCGAGCTTAATTGACTGAAAAGATCGTCTATTTTTGTTGTTATTTTCAAAAATTTCGCAATGATCTTAATGCTATGACTTATGCACATTTCCATGATTTATTTATCATCTACCATAAAACGTGGTCTTAAAGCAGAAATGAAAAGAAAGCATTGAAAAGTTTGGACTTTTATTCATATGGAAGTCAGACGTGCAGAATGTCACGCTGACTGAAAGAATTACATTGGAAATTTTTCTGAAACTAAGAAAAACAAGAGAATGGATGCATCAGATCTTATGAACATTCTTTGCCTCTGGAGCGTTTGATGCCAACCGCTCATACTTGCAACTTTGATTACCCTTTTGTCCAAGCTTTTGGAGGTGCTGCTTGCCCCTCTTCTTTTCCTTTTTATGTCCAACTTTTCTGACCCTAATTTTTGCCTGGATCGCCCTTTTGGGTTTTCAATCCACCGGGTCGCTCAATTTTGCCTAGGCCGCCCTCTCGGGTTTTCAACCTAGCGAGCTAATTCTTGCTTGGCTCATCTTTCTCTTTTTTCTTTTATTTTTCTTAGGCGTAATATTTCTTGACTGAATCTGAGTTGACTGGGTTCTAGAGTTCTTCACCATCCATGTTGGTGAGTATCAATGCTCCTCCAGAAAAGGCTTTCTTTACCACATATGGTCCATCATAGCTAGGAGTCCATTTCCCACGAGGGTCACTATGGATAGGCAGGATTTTCTTGAGCACAAGGTCTCCTTCGCTGAACTCTCGAGGACGAACCTTCTTGTCGAAAGCTGTCTTCATCCTTTGTTGATACAACTGACCATGACACAAGGCATCAATTCTTTTCTCCTCAATGAGATTCAGCTGATCCAGACGAGCCTGGACCCATTCTGCTTCTTCCAACTTGGTTTCCATCAGCACCCGTAGAGAGGGTATCTCGACTTCAATGGGAAGAAGCGCTTCGACCCGCACACTAGAGAGAAGGGGTTGCCGGCCGAAGCGCGTCGAGGTGCGATACCGTGCAAAGCAAATGGAAGCATCTCGTGCGATCCTTATAGGTTACTACCATCTTCTGCACGATTTTCTTGATATTCTTATTGGCTGCTTCGACTGCCCCATTCATCTTTGGACGGTAGGGAGAGGAGTTGTGATGTTTGATCTTAAACTCTGTGCACAAATCTTTCATCATCTTCTTGTTTAGATTGCTGCCATTGTTGCGTGATGATTTTATCAGGAGACCATAGCGACACACGTGTCCTTCTTTACAAACTTGGCAACCACGTAACTGGTTACGCTGAATATGAAGCAACCGACCCATTTGGTGAAGTAATCAATTGCAACTAGGATGAAGCGGTGCCGTTTGACGCTTTGGGCTCTATGGGACCAATGACATCCATGCCCCACATTGAAAATGGCCAAGATGCGATCAAGACATTTAATGGCCGGTGGCACATGTATATGATCAGAATCGGCATTTGTGGCACTTTCTTACAAAATCAGAGTAATCGACTCCATCCGCAGCCAATAATAGCCAAATTTCTTAATATCTTCCTTGCCATAGTACGCCCGTTTGAATGAGTCCCGAACGAGCCCTCATGCACCTCACTCATGATCCTTTTCGCCTCCTTCTTTGCCACACACCTAAGGAGTACTTTATCATGATTCCTCTTGTAGAGCACCTCGCCACTCAAGAAGAAATTCATTGACAACCTTCTAAGTGTTCTTTTATCATTTTCTGACGCCCCCAGAGGATACTCTCTATTCATGATATCTTGCTCGATGTCATGATACCAAGGCTTATCATCTTCATTATCTTCATCCGCTGCTACAGAGTAGGAGTGTCTTAGGCAAACCTCGATCTTTGGATTCGATCCGGGTCAAGTTCTTATCACAGTTGACATTAAACATTGAAGCTAAAGTGGCCAGTGCATCAGCCAGTTGATTCTCTCTACGAGGAAGATGTTGGAATGTGATTTCTTCGAAGGGCTCAACCAATTCTCGGACGTAATCTTCATGACAAGACGCCGATCTCTCGGCTTCCCAATCTCCGTTCACCGATGGATAACTAAAGGCCGAGTCTCCGTACACATCTAATCTTTTAACTTTCCAATCTAAAGTGCTGAATACCTGAATGCATGCCTCGTACTCGCAATATTATTTGTGACATAGAAGCTCAATCTAGTAGTGAATGGTATGAAGCGATTGTCGTGGGACACCAAAGATCGCCTCACCCGTGCCCATAACTGTTGGAAGCACCGTCGAACACTACTCTCCATCTTTCATCTTCTGGGGACTTCCCTTCTTCAAACAAGGCCATGATATCTTCATCTGGAAAGTCATACTACATAGGCTGAGATCATATTCTGATAACTGCATTTGCCAACGGGCAAGTCTTCCTGTAAGTGTGGGCTTCTCGAAGATGTACTTGATAGGATCCATTTTAGATACCAACCAAGTAGTATGACTTAACATGTACTGCCTCAAACGATGAGCAGCCCAAGCTAAAGCGCAACAAGTCTTTTCTAGCAGCGAGTACCTTGTTTCACAGTCAGTGAATTTCTTGCTCAAATAGTAAATGGCATGCTCTTTCTACCCAGATTCATCATGTTGCCCTAACACACAACCCATTGAGCTGTCTAGCACAGTTAGGTACAGGATCAAGGGTCTACCGGGTACCGGAGGCATCAAGATAGGTGGATTCTGAAGATATTTCTTGATCTTTTCAAATGCTCTTTGACAATTATCATTCCATTTGGTCTCTTGATTCTTGCACAACAATTTGAAGATCGGCTCACATGTGGCAGTTAACTGGAAGATAAACCTGGAAATGTAGTTTAGTCTTCCGAGAAAACCCCGAATTTCTTTTTCTGTCTTAGGAGTAGGCATCTCGAGAATTGCAAGCACTTTATCTGGGTCAACCTCTATCCCTTTTTGACTGACAATAAACCCCAATAGTTTTCCTGATCTCACCCCAAAGGTGCATTTAGCTAGATTTAACCTGAGCTTGAACTTTCTCAACCGTTCAAAGAGCTTCTGCAGATTAACAACGTGCTCTTCGTCCGTTCTGGACTTTGCGATCATTGATAACTCATATTTATATGAGTTATTTATAATCACTCAAGAATAAATCATGCAAGTTCTCTAGCAAAACAAGGTTTATTTAAGTAATTTTATGTTAGTTTCGTAATTCTGAGTGGGTGAAAGGTTAATTGAATAAATCTGTGCATTTAGGCACCAAGTGGTGCCCTTGAGAGCGTTTTGATGCTTTTTGTGCTTGTGCAGGAAATAGTGCTGAACGCTACCACGTCCCTCACCACGTCTATAGAAGTGCAGCAGAGCAAGGGTGAAAGATCTCAATTTTGGCGCGCTAAGCAATGATAGTCAAAGATATAAAAGTCAGAAGATCTTCTATTCCCCATGAGCTGACGCGCAGGAACACTGTAGCATTGAACAGTGTCAGGCAGAAGAGAGGAAACAGACCTGGTAGGTGGGCAAGTGACATCAGCCACACGTGAGCAAGGAGGCTATTTAATGAAGGCTCTGCTCCCTCTCAAAACATCATCACTCATACACGAATGCACCTTCATCCACTCACTCCAGTTCATCACCTACCTTCATCCACTTCAGAGAAGGCATTAAAGAAGATCTGGAAACAGACTTCTGCTTTGTTTTTACTTTTCTGAACTTTGTTTTATTTTCTGCACACTCACTGCTGTAAGGCTCAGACGTTGTAATGTCTATACACAGCGTACATCTTTGAAGAGAGCTACTTAGGTGTATCTTTTCACTTAGTTTCTTTTTCAGAATGTATGGTATTTGGATTCTACATCCTTATCATTCTGTAAAGATGCTCAGCATGAGCTAAACACTTTGTAGTTGAGTTGTTGTTTTGCTTATAATGAATTTCTAGTTAATGTTGTAAAGTATTGGCGTTGCATGTTTTAAATCTTTGTGTGAAAATATTTCCAAACTTGTTTTGAGGTTGGCCTCTTAAAATAGGTAGATTCATAGGTACAGACATGGTCTATGAAAAGAAATCAAAGGTTTATATGAACGAACGGTGTACTAAAGACATTTAGGCATTTTTTTATCTAAGTTTAGACATAGAAAGGATAAATAGTTCATAGAACATTGCTGTGGGTGCTTAAAATACAGGAGTGGGCCTATTTAGAACCTAGACATAGGACCTCTTATACTTGAAACTCGACGTTTTGTCTTTGAAAAGCATAGCTCTTTTGCAGCAATGTTCAAGCGTGGCCACGTCTATACGAAATAGCATTTGTAACGTTATAACGTGTAAACGTTATAACGTCTGATTAGAAAGGATTTATTCTGCATGCAACAACTCAACTCACCTCTCATCCATATTCACAACCAACTTTTGTTTACTTGTTTTGATTACATCTTTAGCTTTAAAACCAACTCTTATTGCAGAATTGTTAATTGATTCTCTTGTGTTT
The DNA here is from genome assembly GCA_020916435.1 of Oxytropis ochrocephala. NCBI lineage: Eukaryota > Viridiplantae > Streptophyta > Magnoliopsida > Fabales > Fabaceae > Oxytropis > Oxytropis ochrocephala. The sequence goes on from CM037091.1 coordinate 81,572,238, forward strand.
TGAAACTTGAACTTTGAAGAGTATACCAATCCTCGTGGGAACGATCTCTTACTTAAAACCACTCTATTACTTGTACGATGTGTATACTTGCACTATAATTGCGAAAAACCACACTATTACACAAGCGCAACAATCATATCGTCCACGTACACCTCAATCTCTTTGTGCATCATATCGTGGAACAACGTGACCATAGCTCTTTGGTAAGTAGCGCCGACATTCTTCAACCCAAACGGCATGACACGATAGCAGCGAATCGTTCCTGCAGAGTTATGAAAGTAGTCTTCTCCATATCCTCAGGAGCCATTTTAATCTGATTATACCCCGAATACACGTCCATGAAGGAGAAAAGGGAGTGCTGTGCTGTGCTATCTACTAGGACATCAATATGAGGCAAGGGAAAATCGTCCTTGGGACTGGCACGATTCAGATCTCTGTAATCAACGCACATTCTAACTTTTCCATCCTTTTTGGGTACTGGCACGACGTTAGCAACCCACTGTGGATACTTGGCTACGGCCAGGAAACTAGCGTCAAACTGTTTCTTCACTTCGTCTCTGATCTTTAAAGACATATCAGGCTTCATCCTCCTTAACTCATTTTAACCGAGGGCACTCAAAGCTTATTTGGCGGCTTATGCACCACTATATCAGTATCTAACCCGGGCATATCTTCATACGACCATGCAAAGACATCAACGTAGTCACGCAGGAGTTGAACCAACTTCTCATGCTCACTCTTTTTCATTGAAGTGCCAACCTTGACTTCTTTCTTTTCGCCCTCTGTGCCTAAATTGATGATCTCAACAGTTTCTCCATGTGGCTGAATAACCTTTTCTTCTTGCTCAACCATTCTCATAAGTTAGGAGGAGTTTCCCGATCATCCTCAACATCCTCCTCACTTGATTAACGGGTAATCAAAATTAACATATGAACCGTTGGCATCGTTATTTTCAAAGGCATTCATTTTAGATCCGCATTTGCGGGAATAGAAAAGCAATGAACAAGCAAAAATAGAGACACAAAATGAAGACGCAAAAAGCAATATTTATTCATTTGAGAATTCAAAACTACATTTCATTGATAGATGATATTTAAAAGAAAACATGCATGCCCCTACGAAAATGTCCTAAGGCTCTTGGGCAGAGCCAAAGGATTTGCATTACATAGATCATTACTTTGAAATGAAAACAACAGGAAATCGACGATCTTCCGGTTGCCAATTTCTTCTCCGCAACATCGCGACGGACCAAGCCTCTACCCCCTTCTTCTTCAACTAACTCTTCCTCGATGACATTTATCTCGATTAGGGTTGTGGCGCCACAAAGACTCGAAATTTCGCCTGAGATCACCTATGGGGGCCATCATAAATCTGGGTTCTCTTCCTTGAAACCTAGCCAACCTCCTCTCACGCTTTTCCTCAGCCATTCTTCTCTTATCAGCTGGAGTGGGCCAATAGCCTAACCCACACCTGTCCTTGTATTCTTGCAGATGCACGGGTGATAGGATTCCTTGCTCAGATCTTCCTAGCCCCTTCCCAATCTGATAGCCACTCTTCAGCATAACTTTTGCTACCATAACATCAGCATTAGACCATTTGAGTACAGGTAGTGGGGATTCTTCACTTACGAACACAGCGTTCGCAATTTCTAAGGATTGAAAGGCGGATTCGAGGGATTCCTCTGCAGCTTCAATATAATGAGAGAGGGCAGGTTTGGTGACTGTGAACTCTTCCTCCCCAGAGACAACTACAAGTTTGTTGTCGACTACAAACTTGAGTTTTTGGTGAAGTGTTGAGGGGACAGCGCCTGCTGCATGGATCCAAGGTCTCCCCAAGAGACAGCTGTATGAGGACTCAATATCCATAATCTGAAAAGTCACATAGAACACCTCAGGCCCTATTTGCATTGGAAACTCCATTTCCCCTATGACTTCTTTCTTAGACCCATCAAAGGCCCTGACCAGGGTTGAGCTAGGTCTCATGTAGGAACAATCCACCTCTAACTTGTTCATCGTTGATCTGGGCATAACATTCAATGAGGATCCATTGTTGATCGTACCTCGATCACCAAGTGTGTTGCTTGCTGCTCCTTCGTCCGGTCGCTGATGCTGGTGTGGGGACCGGTCTTCAGAGCACCTCGGGTGGTACCTGCAAAGACACTCCGACGCTCTAGTCAGAGGTGCGCTAACGGGCAGGGTATCACAGGGTAGGAATTGCGTACCTGACAGCATGGGTGGAGGTGGTATTTATCTGCACGGGGCGACCGTTCGCGATAAATGCGCGCCCGGCCGAGAAGTGCGGACCAAGACACGGTCTTGGGCCGTTCTGCTGAATTGGGCCGCTGGCCCATTGCTAGTGGCACCTTGTATTTTCTAATACGCCCCGGAACAATTGTCAATGAGAACCCTGGAGAGCGTATACTCACCGCACTTCACTGAGATATGCAACGCCTTATTGTGCCCCTTCCCCTCTGGGGTGAGCTCATCATCAGTAAAAGTAAGGTAATTAGATGCAACGATGTTCCCAACTATGCCATCCAAATTGATTGTGATAATATTTTGGGGCGACATGGGCCTCATTCAGTACTTTAACCAAGGCATCTCGGTGGGCTTCTGATTTTAGTAATAGGGACATGATAGAGATCTTTGCAGGGGTGTGGTGCAGCTGGTCTACCACTTTGTAATCACTCTGCCGCATGATTCTCAAGAATTCAGCAACCTCTGGGTCTGAGACCTTCCTATTTATCACAGGCTCCGGCTCTACATTCTTTCCTTTTCGGATTCTCTCTCACGCACTTTGCCTTAGAAGGATTCTCTTCCTGAGCTTGGGGAACATACACACGCCCACTTCTAGTTACCCCACTACTTCCCGCAATATTGGTGATGTCAAGAGCAGCTTGAGATCTCGGAGCTGGAATTGGCACACTGCAACTCCATGGAACAACACTGCTCTTTTGACAAGGAGTTGGGACGGGAATCACAATAGTCTTTGACCTTGCCACAGCCAAATTCCGACTGTATGGCACCTCGATAGGTCTCTGCACATCTCTACCCCATTCTGATTGGAAGGTCAGAACATCCTCCTCTCTCCCCTGCATACCCACCTGGATGATGTGGCGGTCCATCAGATCCTGTAACACCACCTTGAATGCTTCACATGCTCCCACACAGCTGACATTAGCACAAACTCCTTTTTGAACACAACCCATTCTAATAATTCGCGTTTGCACAATTCTGCATGAATGATTTCTAGGGGAGTCTGGATACCTTCTACTGATCTGATTAGGGATTGCTCTTTCATATCCATGACTGCATTAATGGCATGCTTCCCATGACCAGGCAGCGGGTTAGTCGCGATATTTGGATCCTCCTGCTTGAAAGTTATGCCTTTTTTGTCTATCAAGTCCTGCACCACTATCTTGAAGGCTTTGCAATCCTCCACAACATGCCCAATTGCCCTTCGTGGAAAGCACAGTACTATTGGGGTTGTATCCTCCAAGTAAGGTGGTTGGGACAGGTTTCATGGGTCTTGTATTGATGAGCTTATTGGTGATGAGGTAGTTGAATAGGTCTGTGTATGACATGGGGATTGGGTCAAAGGTTGTTCTGTTTTGATAGGTCCTTTGGTAGTTGCTTTGGTTGTTGTTTTGGAATGGATGGGCTGTTTGTGTGGGAGTGGGGACTGGGATGTTGGGTGGCTGGTATGGTGGGATGATAGTGATGGCATTGGTTTCCCCTTCCTTCTTTTTGGGAAAGCCGGAGAAAGGCTTCTTTTGGGAACTTATGTTACTTGTGGACCCCTGTGCAATCTTTCCACTTCTCAATCCATTCTCCAATCTCTCTCCCACAATCACCACATCTGAAAAATTGGAGGATGCACTGCTGATCAGACGATCATAATATAGCGGTGGCAGGGTTTCCATGAACATAGAAACCAATTCTTTGTCTAAAAGAGGAGGTGTGACTTGTGCGGCCAAAGCCCTCATCATTTGGCGCGTACTCTTTAAACGATTCATTTTCCTTCTTGCTCATATTCTGCAGCTGTGTTCGGTCTGGCGCCATGTCCGTATTGTATTAATATTGCTTGAGGAATGCTTCAGCCAAATCCTTCCAGCAGCGGACTTGGGATGGCTCTAGTTTCATATACCAATTAAGGGATGCCCCAGCAAGGCTATCTTGGAAGCAACGGATTAGCAATTTGTCATCACGGGAGTAGGTAGACATCTTCCTACAATACATCGTCAAGTGCCTCTTTGGGCAGGTCGCACCTCTGTATTTGTCAAAATCGGGTACCTTGAATTTGGGCGGCAACACCACATCAGGAATAAGGCATAGGTCTCTCGCCTCCCTAGCCCCGAGCCAAAGCCTTCAATCATTCTTAGTCTTTCCTCTAACATCCGGAATCGCTCTTTGGTGCATTGGTGCTGTGGAATAGACTTGGGGGAATGACTTACACCATAAGGAGGTGGAGGCATTGAGTCCGAACCCGAGGGTAACGAGTTTCGGCACACGAAGCCTTGAGTCTGTGGAAAGGCGGTGGTCGTGGAGTGAGGTTCGAGGAGTAGGTGAGGTATAACAATTGGGTGCGGGATCACGAACACAGGGTTCACCACCATTCCTTCCGACCGGCGGATCTTGGCCGTACATTTTCACTATTGCCACGGGACCGGTTCCGGGTTAGGTTCTTGATTTGGAGGAGTATAACCAAAGGAAGGCCATAAAGAGGCCACCGAGCGGCTTGGAAGTCATTTCCACTCTTCAAGGACAACAGAGTCTCATCATCTCGCTCATCTGTGCCTTCATGGCATTCATTTCATTTCTCAACTCGGGATCACCTTGACCGAGCTACCGGAGCCGAATGGTACCGATTTCGTATTTTGGGGCCTTGGCTTATTCCATTTTCAATCTCTCGAGCCCCGAGTGGAGGTTCGATTCTCTGGTTGAGGTTGATCGGGGTCACTTAAGATCGCCATTCTTCGGGCCTGTAAATGTGTCCAATATGAATGCGGTCGCACCAGCTTGCCTTATCTTCTGTTTGAGTTGAAAACATTTTTATAAGCAAAGGAGAAAATTAATGGATGTGATGCAATGCACATGATTTTTATTTATGTCATTTGTTGTTTATTGCCGGGAATCACAGTGTAACTTACTCTTGTCGTAGGTGTATGTTTAAATATATTCAAGAACATAACTCGACTGGGATCAATAAGTGAAACAAACGTACTTCATTCAAGCATCATATCTTTAATCATTCCAAGAGAAGAACAAAATACAACATCCTTAAAAGTGCAATACAACGCCTTGAAAAGAAAACACAACATTCTTTGAAAAAAGAAAAATTACAATTTCCTAGTGAACATTCTAACAAGGAAAATTAAAATCTAGAAACCTATTTGCCTTCATCTTCTCTTAGTTCTTCTTCTCTTTGCTAGCTGCAGCTGCTTCTCTTGCCTTTTCCATGAGTTCCTCATCGAGAGACTGCGCAGATTCCACGAATTCATATACTCGCACCGGAGTGTTGCAAGGCAAAGATCTCGAACACGCTTTCTCAACCTCTTGGGAACATCCTCACCGCTGGTTAGCCAACCATGCCAATTTGGAGAACTTGTTCTTCCACTGTTGAATTTCTGCCCTCAGCTCCACTATGATCTCCTGCTTTTCAATCCTACCCAGTAGCTCGAGAAAACGGTGTTCCCAGTACTGACGAACATCCCTCACCGCCTGGTTAGCCAACCATGCCAATTTGGAGAACTTGTTCTTCCACTGTTGAATTTCTGCCCCCAGCTCCACTATGATCTCTCGCTTTTCAATCCTACCCGAGAGCTCGAGAAAACGGTGTTCCCAAGATCGACTCTCCTCTCTCACCGCCGGTAAGCATCACCGATGTGACTCAGATTCCTTTTTAGCTCATCTGAATTCTCTTGCTCCATCCGTAAAGCCCACTGATATTCTCTAAGGATGTTCTCAATTGCATCCCTATCTTCTCTGATGTACCTTATTGACTTTCAAGCTCACACATCGCAGACTGAGACTTTTTCTTGAATTCCTCTAGTGATTTCTTTGCAGCTTTTTCACTTTGCACGGACTCCTTGTACAGCTTCCTCCATTCATTTGCTCTAACCATGACCCCACCCACCTTGGCATTCGATCTTTTCACCTCATCTTTGGCACTTTTCAAATATTCCTTCATTTTTTGATTACTTTCCTCTTCTTTCTTAAGCTTCTTGCTACTTTCTTGGAGAGCTTCAGCCTTGCGCTCGTTCTCGTTCTCTAACTTTCTCTTCTCAGAAATTACTCTCCCTAACTTATCTTGTAAGGCTTTCTTTTCTTCTTCTACCATGAGCAAAGCAGACTTGACCTCACTGAGTTCTTTGAGACTTGGAGCATGAAGCTCCGGGACTTCTTCCTCAACTGACGATGAATCCTGGCGAGGCAGGCCAACATTTTGAATTCTTTGGTGAAGCCACTGGTAGAAAGTAACATCACCTGTTTTCTTTGTGATCTCCTCTTTATCCTTGTAAACTATACCCTCCCAAGCCTTTGAAATTTTCTGAAGCAAGCCTTGGTTCTTTGGATCTTCTTTATCGAGAAAGATTGGGGCCAACATGTCTTCAGTGGGTGCATTCTTCATAGGATATCCAAGCTGTCTGATGGTGAGAGAAGGATTGTAATTGATGCAGCCTTGGGTTCCCATTAAGGGCACATTTTGGAAATTGCCATGACCTTGAAAGCGATATTGAAGGTCTATCTTTCCAACACGGATGATTGAACCAACAGATTTTGAGAGCACTGAGATTCTCTAAAGTGTGCACCCATTCTTGTGCACCTCTGGCTTCTATATCACAACACAAGGCATATTCTACTAGGTCCGTAGCTTTCGTCTTATGAGTGACAACATGGTTGAGGAACCAGGTGTAGAGGACATGGAAAGAGCAAGCAACCTTCTTCTTTCCTAACACACGGTGATGAGTGAAGGAATAGTAGGTATCCGCAAGGATTGCTGGTACAGGTTTAATCGGACTTTCTTTGCTTATGAATGCTAGAAACAGCCCAATAGCGGTCTCATCAATGAACTTCTCAACCTGGGGGAAAAGGAGGATCCCAAAAATAGTTAGGGCTAACAACTGCTTGAAAGGACCCCACTTCTTATTTTGGCCATAAAACTTCAATAAACCTTCGAAATAACTTAGCGGGAAACCTCTGATACGGTTCTTCTTTTCTTTATGAAGCTCTAATTCCTTCACACTGACTTGCAACAACAAAGAGAGTCTCTGGTCTGAATACCGATGTTTCTGATATTGGTAAGGTGCTAACTTTTACTTTGCGAACCCCAGAATCTGTTCATACTCCTCGAGAGTTGGTGATAACTGAAAGTCTTTGAAGAGGAAGCATCGGATGTCCGGATCATAGAATTGGCTCAGGGCCATGATAGCACTCTCTTGGACATCTAATTCTAACAACCTGAGGAGGTTACCATAAGCCTTCCCGAATAAATCCTTCTCTTCTGACACCATCAAGGAAACAAACTCTTTCAAACCCTCTACATCTATTCTCTTGACAACCGGAAACCTTGAATTAAGTACAATCTTGCTTCTTGATCCCATGTTGCTTTATCTTTCCCACCTAAGACAAGATTCCAAGTTACTTTACAATCCCGGCAAACAACTTAGATGCGTGATGAATGATTTTCAAAATTAGGTTTTATTTAATGCAGATGATGCAAATGACGTAATGATGCAATGATGCCATGATGCATGATGCAATGATGTTTTCTTTTTTGTGTTTTCGCAGAAAGAGGATATTTACAAGTGGTGATTTGAAAATTTTCACACTATATGCCACCTCCTATAGGCGCTTATTGAAAAGGAAAAGCATATTTTTTTGATTTTTTTTTTTTTGAAAATTTTGAAGGAAAAAAATTGGTTGAACTGGATGCAACGATGCAACACACAATTTGGAAAGCGCTTGTGACCTAAAAAGGGGGTAGAACCTATGATCTAAGGTATTTTAGGGGTAATCTTCTCATGTAGCTCTATTCACACCCTCACAAAGGTCATCAGAGCCACAGTCCCTCTCATGAAAATCCTCGTAAATGCAGCAAACTGCTAGATACGAAGCCTCATGAAAGAGCACAACTCTGATTGAAACTTTCGCGAGTAGCCAAACGGACAAAGGTCCTGATGGGCTCCCACTACTCGAATCCACTCATCCTAAGGTATCCTAACAGACCTGGGTTATGATCTCTTTCTCTAATCATATAATATCAAGGTACAAGTGTGTGTGTGCGAAGAGCATTTCCTTAAAAACTACCCCACCTGCAAATGAAAATCCAGAACAGCCCAGACAATAGAAAGTAATAACATGTTGTATACCCTAGGGTTCAATATCAATTAAATATAACTAATCTAGGGTGTACAGGCAAAGCAAAATATTCAAATCAATCACACAAACTATACACTTAATTAATTAGGCTTGACCCTCTTTAAAAAAAAAAAAAAATTTGTCCCCAGTGAAGTCGCCAGCTGTTGCACCCGAAAAATCTGATTTGGGTTTCTCTTGCACCCGAAAAATCTGATTTGGGTTTCTCAATGTACAACGTGGAAAATTTTGAAGCCGCCACCAATATTTTAATTTTAAGACCAAAATATTGAAAAAAAGTCTTTTGAATAAGGCGGATGGTCTTTTGAAAACTAGAGATATGGGTTCGGGGGTCGATTATGTAACACCCCAAAATAGTTCAATTAATTATTTAGTTGAGTTATTTAAGGTTTACAACTTTTTAATTAAGCTAAGTATTAATTAGGAGTTTATTTCATTTAGGGGATGCTTAAGTGAAATGGAGAAGGTGGGCGTAGAGGCCCATGACCCAATTGAGGCCCATGAACCATTAGAAGCCCAAGGACTTGCATTAAAGGAGAGTGTCGAAGGAAAGGAAGCATGTTTTCACCAAAGAGAATCTAAGAAAAATCAAAGTGAAGTAAGAGAGAGAAGTTGGTAGGTGAGATCAGTTTTCTAGAGAGAAGGGAGAGCATTTTTGGCGCGGAAGAAGCTCAAGCTCAACGGAGAAGTGTTGCTGCGAGTGTTAACTGGAGGAATCGGTGAAGAGAGGGTCGTTTACTCAACTGATCAAGGTTAGGGGGCTCTCTTCTCACGTATAATTTTGTAGTATGATGAGTGTTATGTGTGAGTAGTTGTAGCTGTGTTTTCCTAAGCTGTGTTGGATGTGTTTGTGTGTTTTTCTGATGTGTTGCTTAACGCTATGTTTAGCTCGTTTCAGTGAGCTTGTGTTGAGATGATGAGGTGATGGTCGTGAGAGACTAAGGAGTGAAATGGGAGCTGAGAAAACTCTCAGTCCCAGTGAGCTAAAGTGAGAGACGTGAGAGTGTAAGGTTCTTATGGAGTAGAACGCTAGACTACCGAGGTGTAGGTTGGGAGTTGAGTGTTCATAACAAAGAGAACGTGTGTCTGGGCTTAAGCGAAGGGGTTGACTTGGGGTAGTAGAGGTGCATCTACCTACCACTAATGTAACGAAACTTGAGTGATGATCGTAAGTCAAAACGTAAGTCATGAGGCATAGAAGCCGAGATGAGTGATAGAGCACCAGTAACTAAGTGTATGAGTACATAAGACTAGGTATAAGGATCGGTTTGTGCTTGCTGAGGTGTAGAGTAAGTAGGCCGAGGTAAAGTACTTAGGCTTAGCTGCTGAAGTGCTGTTGATAACGTGTAGCGTGTAGTAACCGAGGTGTTATGGCCGAGACGTAGAGTATATCATACCTAGGTGCACTTGACGAGGTGAGATGTACGTTCGTGTGAAGTGGAGTGACTAGGAGTGAAGCAGAGTGTAGGCATGCCGAGGTGCCAAGCGTGCCGAGGTGCCGAGTGTGCTGAGGTGCTATAGGTGCCGAGGTGTGGTTTTAACGCTAGTGTAGCGCAGGTTATTGCTGGGCGCGACTGTGAGTGTCGTTTTGGAGTGCCAAGTGTGTGATGGGTTAAATGGTGGAGTCGTTTTAGTCCCTAATGGACGTTTTAGTCCTAAGGGACATGGTAGCTCCGTAGTGACCGATTGGTCCACTACTAGGCGCCGAGGTGGTTGATGAGCTGAGGGCGACAGCCTTAGCGCTGTGGGCCGATGTAGAGACGTCGGCCTTAGCCCAGAAAATGATATATGTGCGTTGTTTGGCCCTATGGCTATGTGTAGAGGAGTATTACATGATGAAGTCCCCGAGGGCATTAAATAAATGAAAATGGTGAATGCAGAGGACTTGGTCCTATGGAGAAAGCAGAGGACTTAGGTCCTATTTATGAATAAAAGGTCGCGGTCTAATTGGTGAGTTCTTTGGAATTATGTTATGACTTAATTGAATAATGTGTATGTTGTGTGGTATGCATTGTTCATGGCGTCGCATAAATCATAAGCATAAGGTGATAGCAGAGGACTTTGGTCCTAAGGTGATAGCAGAGGACTTCGGTCCTAAGGTGATAGCAGAAGACTTCGGTCTTAATGGATCCATCATGCATATGCCCGTGGAGTTTGGGTCTGCATCATGCATATAACTCATGCACTGAATAATTGTTATTTGTGTGTTGTGCCGAGGTGTTTATATGTGTTTGCTTAGCATAATGCCTGTCATAAACCTTATTATATGTGTTTAGAGACTCACCCTCTTCGCTTTTATGTTGCTCTCATGTGGCAACTTGCGGTATCCCCGAGTAGAGTCGAGTTCTCACTTTCGATGTCGTTGGCGTCGTCATTTTGCTCTGGTAGTGTAACACTGGGGGCCGAGTAGTGTAGTGGTCTGTATGTAGGTTATTTTGTGTTGTAAACCTATGTCTTTTAGAACTTGTATTATTTTGACTAAGTTGTAACTAATAACTTGTTACTTGATGAGCTCGGTTCCTTCAAGCCGAGGTGACGTATGTGCATTACACTACCCTTTGTTTTAGTTCTGCGCGAATGTTTTATTGTTTTGCTTGGTTAAGTTCATGTAGAAAATGTAGCACTCCTTGAGTGGTTTTTGAAAACTCGATTTAATTGCTAAGTAGTATTAGAAGTAAGGGGGTGTTACAATAGTGGTATTAGAGCAAAAGTCCGGTCTTGTCCACCAAGTGTTGAGTCTTGAGTTCCCAAAGTTTCGAGTTTTATGGCTCGTTCTAAGTAGACTTGTTTATGTGTTTAGTGTAATGGCCGAAAGAGTGGGAGGCATGATCTTTGCGTTAAGCGCCGCTTTGGAAGCGATGGTCGCTGCTATAGGAATCGGCCTCAGCAGTGACGTGAGGATTTGGGCGAGGAGGTTGGCTACGTTTGAGAGGAGAATCCTCCTACTTTCAAAGGAGGTATGATCTGACGGAGCTATGGCTTCAGTTAAAGGAAATAGAAAGGATATTTCGAGTGATGGAGTGTTCGATTGCGCAAAAGGTGAGATTTGGTACTCACATGCTTTGGCCGAGGAGGCAGATGATAGTGGCTTGAAAATCTTCAAAGGTTGGAGATTCTTTCAAGGAGAAATCACCAGGATATTTTCAAGAGGAGTTCTGATGAAGTATTATCCCGAGGATGTCAAGGAAAGAAAGAAATGGAATTCTTAGAGTGAAGCGGGGAATAAGTCAATGAGTCAGAAGCACGCGCCAAGTTCACCGAGTTGGTGAAGTTCTACCCCCATTATGTAGAAATGAAAATCTCTTTCCATGTTTTGATGATACAAACTTAAAGGAATAAATTAAGTTTTCCAAAACACTTATTATATTATAACAAGTTTCACAAGTGTATGAAAGAACAGGGAATAGAATCATAGCAAAGATCTTGGCATTACAAAATAAACTAAGTGTTCTTTTAAGTCCAAACATGCCAAAAGAAGGTTGTCTTCAGAAGGTTACCTTAAAGAAGGTTGAATAAAGAAAGATACACCATCAGAAGGTTGACTACAGAAGCTTAAAAGTTAAAGTAACTTCCTCAGAAGGTTGATGAAAGTCAAATGAAGGTTGACTAAAAGTCAACACAAGGTTGACCAATAGTCAAGTAAAGTTTGATTGAAGTCAACAGAAGGTTGTTTTACTTCTTAAAGAAGTTCAGAAGGTTAAAGTTCAAGAAGGTTAAAAGAGGATTGAAGATTTCAAGCTTCTGTTTCTGGAAAACATGTTCATAACCGAAATCTTAAACTGAAATGCATCAAATGAAGTTTCAAGGAATTAAATTTGTAGAAATAATATCCTATGTAAAGAGGAACTCCTTGATTTTTGGTTGTGTTGGAAAAGCATGTTTGTTCATGATTAAGGAGCTTTAGAAGCTTCAGTTTTAAATTGTATAAAGCATTGTGTAGTACATGAATAGGGACTGAATTGACAGGAATGATGTAAAGTGCTGACATGAAGAGATGTCTACACAAGACAAAGCAAAAATGTTGCTTTGAAGGTTGAAGGCTACTATCTAAAGCTCAAAAATCATCATTACCTATCTACAAAGCTACAACAAATTCCAACGGCTCTTTCCTTCTTCCCAACAGCCACATTTCAGATTCAAAGTCTATATAGAGGGCTGCTCTACTCAAATGCAGATTATGAGTTGATATTGGAACCTTCAAGTCAAGCTTCTAAACGAAATCCAACCTTCTCATCCACACTTCAAGCTACTACAAGTTCAGAATTGGGAAATACTATCTTGAGTGTGTGCTTGCTTGTTATGCTCTTTGAAACACATTGTATTTATTTATCAACAAGCTCTTAAATCATCCCAAACCCAAACCCCTTAGTGTAAGGAATATTGTGCTTGTTTCTCAACAGACTGCCTAGTTGAAGGTGAGTGGTGTTGGTGATTCTAAGTTGTAATCCTCTCAACAAACTACCTAGGAAAAGGTGAGTGTTGTTGGTGAGTCTAAGTTGTAGGTATCTCAACAAACTACCTAGTAAGAGGTGAGTGTTGTTGGTGATTCGGTTTGAAGGTTTCTCAACAAACTACCTAGTGAAAGGTGAGGGTTGTTGGTGATTCAGTTCAAAAGTTTCTCAACAAGCTACCTAGTGAAAAGTGAGGGTTGTTGGTGATTCTACTGTGGAAGTTAGCACTTGTCTTTTGTGTGTGATCAAAAGAGAGTGAAGGTGAAAGTCTTTAGCAAGTGAAGCTAAAGCAAGTGTAAAATCTATTTGGAAAATAGTGGAAACTCTCACGAGGACGTGGGGAGAGGAGTAGCCACAGTTTGGTGAACCTCTATAACTCTCTTGTGTTATTTTCTGCTTTACTTACCATTTGCTTTAACTGTCTAACAATCACCAAAGTTTTCAAAATACTTTAGAAGGTTAAATACACCAACCTTCTGAAGTCAAAATCTTAATTTTAAATAAGCTAAACTTTGATTATCTTTTGAAAACTACACTCTTTGCTAAAAGAACAGACATCTAAAATCATCACAGTTAATTATCTTTTACTACTATCACATTTGCTTATTGTTTGTGCAACTAACATTCAACCTTCTGATATCCAAGTTATCTTGAGAAACCATACAGAAGGTTGCAGGGATTAAAAACGAAAAAGATAGCACAATTCAATCCCCCCCTTTCTTGTGCAAATTAATCACTTCAATTGGCATCAGAGCTCACCTCTAGGGGCTGAGCACACTTTGCAGTGTGAGAGGAAAGATCCTGGAAGAAGTGATGAGTCATCATTCCAACTCTGTAATGTTCCTTCCTGAAGGAGCTTCAGCAAATAGACCACCAGGATTCACTGGTGAACATTACTATTATTGGAAAGATCAAATGAGATTGTTCCTAGAATCTCAAGACACTGACATTTGGGGAATTGTTGAAGATGGTCCTTTTGAACCTACTACAACTCTTGATGATGGGACCACTATGAGCAAACCCAGAAACACCTGGACACCTGAAGATAAACGCATGGTACTTCTAAACTCTAAAGCTAAATTTTATATAACATGTGCTCTAGGTAGAAGTGAATATGATAAAGTTGCTGGGAAAGAAACTGCCAAAGAAATCTGGGATACATTGAAGACTGCCCATGAAGGAACAGACCAAGTCAAAGAAGCAAAAATCAACCTTCTTATTCATAAATTTGAAACATCCAAAGGTATGGAGACCTAAAGTGACTGCTATAACAGAAGCTAAAGATCTCTCTATTCTCAAAATAGAAGATCTACTTGGATCTCTAAAAGTTCATGAACAAGAAATCATGGATGAACTTCAACCAAAGAAGGTTAAAACTATTGCACTCAAAGCTTCTCAAAAATCTTCACAACCTTCTAAAGCTATGGCACTTAAAACTCAAGAGGATACCCAAGAAGAAAGTGAAAATAATGAAAGTCATATTGATGATGAGGATGAAATGGCCCTAATCACCAGAAGGTTGAGAAGATGGGCATTTAGAAAGAAAAATAACAGAAAACCATTCTTCAAAAAGGATCAACCTAAAGGTGAAGGCACTAGTAAGATTGATCCTGTGTGCTATGAATGTAACAAACCTGGACATTTCAGAAGTGAATGTCCAAAGTTAAAGGGAAACAATAGAAAGTTCACACCTAAGAAAAAGGCTCTACTTGCAACATGGGATGACTCAGAAGATACCAACTCAGACCATGATGAAGAGACTGCAAACTTTTGTCTCATGGCTAACTCTGAGGAACCTTCTCAAATATCTCCTGCATCAAGTATGGAATCAATCAACTCATGCTTCATAGGAGATACTGACCTAGAAGAGGTAAACACTTCTAAATCACAAATTTGTGCTTCATGCAAAGATACTGAACATGCTTTTGAAAACCTATTATCTGATTCAAACACTTTGGCTCAAAAATGTGTGATGTTCAAAAACCAACTCTTGAATGCAAAAAGGGAGAATGAAGAGCTTCAAAAACAAAATGAATATTTGATAAAAACAGTTCAAACTCTTCAACATTCTCACTTTAAACTTTCTGAACAATACAAAATTTTGAAAGACAAGGTCTCAGAACAACCAAATCTTATACACTCTGACCTTGAAAAACAAAACAACCTTCTCAAAGAAAAAGTTTCTGTTTTAACTCAAGAACTAGCCATGTCTATACAGAAAACTTTTGAGCTACCTGTAGAAAAACAAACTGAGAAGAAACCTAGGATTAGAAAGTCTAAGGCAAAGTGCACATATTGTAAACATTTTGGTCATGATATTTCGTATGCTATAAATTGAAAAGAAGCTTCTACAGGAAGAAAACTAACCATGAAGGACCCAAAAATTATTGGGTACCTAAATCACTACTAACATCTGAAACAGGAATGCCTCTTAGCATCCAAGAAAAAGCTGTGGTTCTTAGACAGTGGATGTTCGAGGCACATGACAGGGGAAAGAGATAAATTTCTCTCAATGGAGAGAATAGATGGAGGCTATGTCATCTTTGGCAATGATGATAAAGCTTGCATCAAAGGTATAGGTACTATAGGTAACTCTAAATCCCCTAAAATTAAAAATGTTCAATATGTAGAAGGTTTAAAGCATAACTTGTTAAGTATTAGTCAACTATGTGATAGTGGTCATAAAGTTTCTTTTAAATCTGATAAATGCTTTATTAAAGAAATCTCCTCTGGTAAGGTCTTGTTTACTGCATCTAGAAATAAAAATCTATATAGCCTATGTCTTGATGAACTATCTCAAGAAACTTGTCTTATGTCTTATGAAAATGACAAATGGATTTGGCATAGAAGAACTGGTCACATAAGCATGCAAACTATTTCAAAACTTTCCAAAAAGGAACTAGTTAGAGGACTACCAAAGATAAATTTTGAAAAAGATAGAGTATGTGAAGCATGTGTTCATGGTAAACATGTGAAATCTAGTTTCAAACCTAAGAACATGATCACATCCCAAAGGTCACTAGAACTACTTCACATAGACTTATTTGGTCCTACCAAAACTGCTAGTCTTAATGGAAAAAGATATGGTTTTGTAATTGTTGATGATTTCTCTAGATTCACCTGGGTGCTATTTTTGAAAAACAAAGATGAGGCTTTTGAAGCCTTCAAAGTGTTTCTAAAGAAAGTTCAAAATGAAAAAGGAACAAATGTTATTACTGTAAGAAGTGATCATGGGGGAGAATTTGAAAACTTCTCTTTTCAAAACTTTTTTGATGAAAATGGAATTACTCACAATTTCTCATGTCCTAGAACTCCACAACAAAATGGAGTTGTAGAAAGGAAAAATAGAACTTTGCAAGAAATGGCAAGAACACTCTTAGAAGATTCAAAAATTGAAAAATACTTTTGGGCAGAAGCTGTAAACACAGCCTGCTATATTTTGAATAGAGTGTCTATTAGAAAAATTGTTGAGAAAACCCCCTATGAAATTTGGAAAAATAGAAAACCAACCATTGCATACTTTCGTGTATTTGGTTGCACTTGTTTCATTTTGAATAACAAAGACAATCTAGGAAAATTTGATTCTAAATCGATAAAGGAATTTTTCGGGATACTCAACATCTTCAAAGGCTTATAGAGTATATAACCTTAGGACTCAAACCGTAGAAGAAAGCATGCATATTGTATTTAATGAAACTAATAGTTCAAGTGAAGTAATTGATGTTGATGAGACCAATCAAAACAAAGAAGAAGGTACGTAAGCAGAAAGCAGGTGGAGAAGGATGAACCGAAGCTTCGCTCAACCTTCTCAACAATCAAATGAAGCTCTTCAAGCTTCGATGAACCTTCTCAATTACCAAGAAGTTGGAGAATGGTGGTACATCATCCACAAAATCAAATTATTGGTAGCACTTCGAGATCTCGTTAGAACTAGAACTTCATTTAGAGACAATCTTTGCTTTGGAATGGCCTTAATCTCGAAATAGAACCTAAGTCAATCAATGAGGCCATACAAGATCAATCATGGATAGAAGCAATGGTGAAGAACTCTCTCAATTTGAAAAGAATGAGGTATGGAACTTAGTGATACCTCCAAAAATCATCTATTATAGGAACCAAATGGGTGTTGAAACAAGCTAGATGAAAATGGTAAGGTGGTGAGAAACAAGGCAAGACTTGTTGCTCAAGGGTATAACCAACAGGAAGGTATTGACTATGATGAAACTTTTGCTCCTGTAGCAAGGTTAGAAGCTATTAGAATCTTACTTGCATTTCTTTGCACACAAAAATTTCAAACTATTTCAAATGGATGTTAAAAGTGCTTTTCTAAATGGCTTTTTAAATGAAGAAGTTTATGTCAATCAACCTCCTGGTTTTGTTGATCAAAAGAAACCAAACCATGTTTTTAAACTCACCAAAGCTCTATATATGGCTTAAGCAAGCTCCTAGAGCTTGGTATGAAAGGTTAAGTAACTTCTTGATCAAAAACAAATTTACAAGAGGAAAAATTGATACTACATTATTTAAGAAAACTCTTGATAAAGATTTGTTGATTGTTCAAATTTATGTTGATGATATCATTTTTGGATCAACAAATGAAAAATTATGCAAAGATTTTGGGAAACTTATGAAAAGTGAATTTGAAATGAGTATGATGGGAGAATTAAGTTTCTTTCTAGGACTTCAAATTAAACAACTTGATGAAGGTATCTTTATTAGTCAAGAAAAATACATCAAAGATCTTCTCAAGAAATATAAGATGAATGAAGCTAAAGCCATGGCAACTCCTATGCATCCTTTCTGTACAAATTGAGAAGGATGAAGAAGGAAAACGAATTTCGAAAAAGAATACAGAGGGTATGATAGGTTCATCTGTTATATTTAAGCGCTAGTAGAGACGACATTGTGTTTTCAGTTTGGCCTATGTGCTAGATTTCAAGTTTCTCCAAAAGAATCTCATCTCATCATGATCAAAAGAATATTCAGATACTTAGTGGGAACAACTAATCTTGGTCTATGGTATAAAAAGAATACTCATTTTGACCTAATTAGCTCCGTGATGTCGATTGACTATCTTTGGTGATAGAATTGTGAGAAAAAGTACTAGTGGATCATGTCAAATTTGGGGGAATCCTTAATCTCTTGGTCTTGTAGAAAGCAGTAATTCAATTGCATTATCAACTACTGAAGCGAATATGTATCTCGCACGCTTGTTGTTGTTCACAAATTCTATGGATTAAGAATCAATTGGAGGACTACTCTATAAGGTACACATGCACTCCCATTTATTGTGATAATACTAGTGCTATCAATTTATCAAAAATCCCATCCAACACTCTAGGTCTAAACACATTGATATTAAACATCATTTTATCAGAGACCATGTTCAAAAGAAGGATGTGGAACTCATTTTTATTGACACCATGCATCAATTAGCTGATATATTTACTAAGCCTTTGTTAGAAGAAAGTTTTAATTTTATTAAAAAGGCTTTGCACATTTTAAAATGTCCTTAGGAGAAAAATATGTCAAACCCCAACCTTCTCAAGTCTTCGAGAAGGTTAAACTAGAAAGGATCAAATTCAGAAGGTTGAATTTGAGAAGGATAAATTAAAGTCAACATTGGGGTCGGTTATTAAAGCAACTAAAAACTGTCTTCTATGACAGTTATGTCTTGTCATAACTGCAAACATCAAGTCACAACGGCTAGTCTCTCTCTCTCTCTTTCACGCACGCCAATCTAATTGAACACCTTCTCTCTCAAACCGATTCTCTTCTTCTCTTCCTTTCTTCTTCGCGAAAAATTCTTCTTTTCTCCAAAAATGGTGAGAACAAAAATTCCATGTGTGAAGAAAGCCAGCACTCCCACAACCCATAATCTTCCACCTGCATTACTGAATGCTTCTAAACCTCCACCTACCCAGATTGATGCTCCATCTGAACAAAGATCTTCCAAATCTTCACCCACTCCCTCTCGAAGATCAACTAGAATCAAAACCAGTTCTTTCAAAGAATTACAGGGTCCTGGAACAAGGAAGAGTCAACCTATCACCCTCGATGATGATGACTCTACTCTGTCCGAAATGATGGCAGAATCGAAAATGGAACTGAAAAGGAAAGCATCTCTTCAAACACAATCTTCTTCCAAAAGGCCAAAATTTAAGATTAAGTTTGGAGGAAGTAAAGGAAAAGAAAAGATTGATGAAGAACAAAATCTTGAAGTTGAAGAACAAGCCCTGCCTGTACAAGTATTTGATAAGGAAAAATGGGGCAAAAGGAATGTTCTCATTGGGAGAATTTATCTGTTGGAAGAACTGAAAGCTTCTGGTTGGAATCTACAGGAACACATTGAGTATCAAGGTTGGCAAAACATTATGTCCCAAGGAGAAACTATTTATCCCAACCTCATAAAAGAATTCTATGGATACATGAATGTGAGTGAAACCAAATCCTCTTTTACTACTCAAGTAAAAGGAACCACCATTGTGGTAACACCAACCATAATAGCTAATGCCCTGAAAATTCCTGAGAATGAAGTATGTTTGTATGGGAAAGATTGGTATGATCAAACTGAAGTTACACAGGAGGAAGTTCTGAAGCTTTTGATGAAGAAACCTAGTGAAAAGCTTAAATCATCAGCACTAAAGGATGAAGCACGTATCATGCATAATATGGTAGTCCACTCTCTGATTCCTAGAGAGGGAAGTTTTGAGCGGTGTAAAACCTATTGATCTACTCTTAGTCTATCACATGATCACTAGAAATAAGATTAACCTTCCATACATTATCTTTCATTATATGATAGACATGTGCAAAACTATTAGGCAGATTTCATCCCTACCCTATGGTATGTTCTTGACCAAATTATTCAGATTTAAGAAAATCTTTGTGACTAGGGAAGAATCAATACATGAAAAAACAACCTTCTGGTCCAAGAGTGCTAAACAGATGGGACTGAAACCTTTTAGCAAGAAAATAGAAATATTTCCAGAAACAAAACCTGTTCATGATGAACCTATCCTAGAACCAAGTCCTGATAAAAACACACCTCTGTCAACCCCTCAGGGGGAGCCACTAGGATCAGAATCTGCTATCAGAACTGAACCCATAAATTTAGCCCCACCAAAATCCACATTTGAAAATTTAGTTGAATCAGAACCATCTCAAGAATGGAGAGAAATTTTTGAAAATACCTTAAACTTGAATGACACTCCAATAGAAAAAGACCAACCTGAACAAATGGAAGAAGAAGAAGCTTCTGATGAGAACCTCAGCACAGACCTAGGAAAGCCTTTGAAACCTGAGAATCAAGCTTCTGAAACTATCCCTTCTGCTATAGAATCTCTACCTTCTGATAGAGCCATCTATTACCCATTCTCTCAAGGAATCATTTATCGCCTATATACCACTTCTCATGAGGGTCTAGCTGTGGGGAGCTACAAGAAAATCAATCCCATGAGAATAAGGAACAGAAAAATGAACAAACACAACCACTATCTCCTATCACTCAAGCCGTTCACGAGGTAATTAGGGATATTGAGGACCAAGTTACACTGAAAACCTCGTAATCAAGCCACTAGCCCCGAAATAATAGCTTCTATTGCTCTCACCGAATTACTCCACACTCCCGATCCTCAATTGGTCCAAATACACAATCAACTCCCGCTCCTCTTCATCATGACATTCAAGGATCTCTTGAACAAGTAGCAAATTTATTTTCCCAATGGCGTGAAAATCCTAGAACTTCACTGGCAATACTCTTGCTTCGAAAATATTCATGATTCATGTTCTCTCCTATGTATGACTCCTCCGCATCAAAGGTACCGAAGGTTCGGGACCTTCTAAACTACCTTCCGATCCGCCAAAACAATTTGGATCTCTAGGATCCTTTTGTCAAACTATGAATGCACCTCTATCATCATCGACAAGGCACACGGTAGCAAAGAAACCTTCAGAGAACAAGGAAGATTCATTCACCTATGCAGACAAGAAGGAAGTACTCTGGAGGCAATGAAAAAGATGAGAGCATACCATGAGAAACAAATGAAGAAGATGAGAGTACAGAACAACAAGCTTCTGATGAGCATTGGAATACTTCAGCAGGAAAACAGGCTGGAAGCACACAGAAACTATGCCTACCAACAATGGGTGATGGAAAACATAGTGCCTACTATGGTTCCTAATGTTGCAGTTCTTGACTTCCCTCCTCCTCAACCCTTCCAGACATTCCTCACCGCTTCATCATCAAACTCTTCAGATGATTCCTCTCCAACAAAGTAGCAAGCTAATTTCCCTTTCTTCCCTCCTTTTTGCTGTTGACAAAGGGGGAGAATGGAGATTATTAGCTACTTAGTTTATAAGTGTTATATTTTGGGGTTTCTGTTGATGTAACACCCCTTTTCTACCCTTATATTACGTGTCATTTATCAGAGTAATTCCTTTTTCTTAAAAATAAAATTTTGTTACTTGATAGAAAAGAAATGCTACACTTCATTAAAAACTCATCAAATAATGCACTCTTCAATTTGTGCAATCAAACATCATGTTATGGAAAATCCCATTCTCATAAAACACAACAATTGCAAATGCAGTATAACTACCAACTCACCAAATACTCTCACACACGTCTCACTGTAACAATTAAAAATCAGTACATGATTATTAAACAAATTATCCCACTCCACGCCTCTAGGTGTTACAGTATCAGAGAGCGACACAACATTACAGCCCAAAAATTAAAGAATAAGGCACCTGCAGCCTTCACTCGCGGGTACCTGCAGCGTTGCCACAATAGAGCAACATTCCAAGCGTAAGGGTGAGAATTTCAAAGGAACATAATCAGATACACAATAGAGTAGTAAGAAGGGATAATCACAAGGTATCATCACCACATCATAATTACACAACACCAGCTCAAATCACAACAGCACCTCTCACAATTATGTTTATGTATGAAGATGCAACCCACACGCGGGCATATGCATGATGGTACCATATCATCTTTAAAAACCACTCAAGGCATATCTTCATTATAGAAGAGAACCACTCAAGGCATAACATCATCAATATAAGTCATAGTATGCACATGCCATGAGATCCTACAACACATGTGCAACTCAACCAATACTCACTCGGGGTACTCATCATCATCATCATAAAATAAATAACCACTCAAGGCATGTCATCATAAAACACTCGTAGAGTGTACTAAATCATTCACATCACACTCATTAAATAACACATCATCATAAAACACTCATAGAGTGCATTCGTCATTCACATCACAATCATTAAATAACACATCATCATCGATCACTTATCTTTTAGTTTTGTGGGTTATAAAATAGTAAACTGATTGACTATGGGATTACTCAGGTAACTGGTACTACTCGCAAGAGGCATTGGCCACATTTGCAAGGCTCTCAGTGATGCCTTTGTAAATACACCAGTGAAAGAAATTCTGGCCTTAGTGGTAAACCACAGTCTAGCCATAGTCAAGGAGTTCACTAGTAGTATAACCTCTACTGACCATTCAATCATAAAACAAGCTCAGAAAATTCGGTCCTTGACCAACAACAAAATTAGAGACAACAGTAGCTCCTATTCTCGAAAAACAGCAACTTGTGTTCATAAAAACAGCATCAATTTAATAACCAACAGCAACTTATATTTTTGAAAATCTGCACTATATATTTCGTAAAATAGCATTGATTTTAGTGACAAAAACAGCAACTTACATTTTTGAAAATCTGCACTATATATTTCGCAAAACAGCACCCATTTTAGTGACAAAACAGCAACTTATATTTTTTTTGAAAATCTGCACTATATATTGCGCAAAACAGCACCCATTTTAGTGGCAAACAGCAACTTATATCTTTTGAAAATCTGCACTATATATTGCGCAAAACAGTACCCATTTTAGTGACAAAACAGCAACTTATATTTTTTTGAAAATCTGCACTATATATTTTCATAAAAACAGCAACTATACTCAATTATAAAAACTGCACTATATATTTTCATAAAAACAGCAACTATACTCAATTATAAAAAAACTGCACTATATATTTTCATAAAAACAGCAACTACTCAATTATAAAAAAACTGTACTATATATGTTCATAAAAACATCCATTATTTGTTAACAAAACAGCAACAATTTAATAATCAAAACAACACCTTATATTTTTCTGAAAAACAGCAACTATATTCCACTTAAAAACAGCAATAACACATGATTTAACAAAGCAAACAGCAACAATTTAATTCACCACAAACAGCACCTTGTATTTTCAAAAAAACAGCACTATATCCAATCAAAAACAACAACCACACATAATTAAACAAGGCAAACAGCAACAATTTTAATTCACCAAAAACAGCACCTTGTATTTTCAAGAAAATCAGCACTATACCCAATTAAAACAACCACCACGCCTAATTAAACAAGGCAAACAGCAACAATTTTAATTCACCAAAAACATGGAAATCGATTTTAACCCCATCAACTCACACAATTCGAAACTCAATTCACCATCCCATAATTTTAATCACGTGATAACAACAACAATACATCCTACGACATCCAAACCCAACAAAACCCATCATATATCCCATTATGTTAGATGAAACGCTCACCCTTACCTTAAATTAAATCGTAGGACTCCACTAACACCAAAATCACCCAAATAGCAAGCTTTCCTTCCTCTCTTCTTGAAATTGATGATGGATGTTCCTTCTTGAGCAACTTAAGAACCAACAACAACAAGCAATGAGTGATTGAAAATCACCACAACAGAAAAGGAAAAAATTTGAGAAAGAAAGGACCAAAACCCTTACCTTGAGCAACCTTGAGAAGTTTCTCTCTTCTCCTTCCTCTCCTCTCCTACCACAAGCAAACCCTATCTTTTTTTTTCTCTTCGTTGTTTTTCTTTTCTTTTCCTTCTCGATGCAACTAACCCCGGTCTATTTATATATTGGGCTCAAACGGTTTGGGCCCTTTTACACCCCCTTCTTCGGTAGCTTCCACCACTCCCTAGCACAATAAAATAATTACCACATTATAACTCAATATCATTAAATTTAGTGTAACACTTCAAATAATTTAATCAATTACTTAATTAAATTATTTGGGGTGTTACAACTCTCCCCACTTAGGAGATTTCGTCCTCGAATTTCATACGTGAGTCAAATAACTCTGGATAGGACTCCGCATCTTGCTTTCCCGCCTCCCAAGTCATACTCTCACCAAGCGGCTCCTCCCACCACACTACCTTGACCAAGGCAATGTCTTTCCCCTCAACACCTTCACTTCTCTTTCATCAATCCTCACCGGCATAGTCTCCACGGTGGAGGTTCTCACGCACTCCACATCATCCATGTGAATCACATGAGACGGGTGCGGAATATACTCCGAAAGCCGTGACACGTGAAAAACATCGTGCAAGTTCGAAGATTGGGTGGCAAGGCCACCCTATAAGCAACCTTTCCAACCTCTCGGTGATGCCGCACGGTCCAATAAACCTTGGAGTCAACTTCTTTGCCTTGAGCACGCCCCTTTTGATCATAGGCGTGACCTCAAGAACACATGCTCACCCACTGAAACTCCAAGTCCTTCCTCCTCTTATCATGATAACTTTTCTCGGCTCTGGGACTCTTTCATCTTCTCTCTGATCATTTTCACCTTCTCAGTCGTCTCCCTAACCAACTCCGGTCCAAGAACAACACTCTCACCGGACTCATGCCAACACAAAGGAGTTCTGCACCTCCGCCCATACAGTGCCTCAAAAGGAGCCATCCCAATGCTCGAGTGATAGCTGTTATTATAAGTGAACTCAATCGGTGGAAAGTGTGTATCCCACGCACCTCCTCGCTCCAAAGACACAAGCTCTCGGAAGATCCTCCGAGACCGGATGGTTCTCTCCGCGTCCGACCATCGGCCCGAGGATGATAAGTCGAGCTCAACCTCAGCTTGGACCCCAAAGCCTCCTGCAAGCTCCCCCAAAACTCTGATGTAAACCGCGGGTCTCTATCCGACACAATGCTCTTCGGGACCCCATGAAGCTTCACAATCACCTGAATGTAAATCCTAGCCAACTTTGGCACCGGAAAGGTGATGTTGATAGGAATAAAGTGAGCGAGACTTGGTCAACCTATCCACAATCACCCAAATAAGTGTCGACCTTCTCACACGATTTGGCAACCCAATCCACAAAATCCATGGAAATCTTTGTCCCACTTCCATTAGGAATCTCCAAAGGTTGCATCAACCCCGCGCCACGGTGCTCAATCTTTGACTTCTCGCAAGTCGACATGCATATACAAATCGCGCGCAACATCCTCTTCATACTGTGCCACCAAAATAGTTTCTTGAGATCATGGTACATCTTAGTAGCACTGGATGAATGCTCAACTTACTCCTATGGCTCTCCTCAAGTATCATCTTCTTTAACTTCAAGATCATCCGGAACACACAATTTCGCCCCCGAACCTCAACACACCCTGGGTATCCAACCTGTAATCCCCATCAATGACTTGCTCACCAAAGAACCAACAGATCTACTAACTTCACATCTAACTTCGGGCGCTCTCGATACTAACCAAGAAGTCATTCCCAATCCTCAAGATACCCAACTGACACTGGGTGTCACTCACAAACTGGACTCAAGTCGCGGAATTGCTCAATCAACTCCAACTCCTCACCATCATACCGACATATGCAAAGTTTTCCGACTCAAAGCATCACCACGACATTAGCTTTGCCGGGGTGATAGTTCAAGCCGAAATCATAGTCCTTCAACGGCTCTAACCAACGCCTGTCTCATATTCAGACTCCTTCGGTCAAACAAGTACTTTGGACTCTTGTGATCACCGAACACTTCGAATCTAGTACCATAGAGATAGTGCCTCCAAATCTTCAACACAAACACAATCGCAGCCCAACTCTAAGTCATGAGTAGGATAGTTCTTCTCATGGGTCCTCAACCTGTCGGGACGCATAAGCAACCACCTTCCCATCCTCGCATCAATACACCTCCCAAACCCATCTTGGAAGCATCACAAGACACAACGAATGGTTGCTCGCAGCATGTGCAACACTAACACTGGAGACGTGGTCAACCTCCTCTTTAGCTCTTGGAAGCTCTCTTCACACTTTGCATCCCACACAAATGCCTTTCCCTTACAGGTCAATCGAGTCAACGGAAGGGCTAGCTTAGAGAACCCTTCAATGAACCTCCTGTAATAACCAGCCAACCCCAAGAAACTCTTGATCTCAGTCACAGACTTTGGGCTCTCCCACTGCAACACTGCATCAACCTTGGCATTTGGATCCACGCCTATACCATCACCAGAAATAATATGACCCAAGAAGCTCACCTCATGCAACCAGAACTCACACTTTGACAACTTGGCATACAACTTCCTCTCTTTCAAGACCTCTAGCACCAACCTCAAGTGCTCTGCATGCTCTTCCTCAGATTTTGAGTACACCAAAATATCATCAATGAAGACCACCACAAACCGATCCAGATAGCTATGGAAAATTCGGTTCATGTACTCCATAAACACCCCTGGTGCATTTGTGACACCAAACGGCATTACAGAGTACTCATAATGCCCATACCTTGTTCTGAATGCTGTCTTCTGGATATCCTCATCCTTCACCTTAATCTGGTGATACCCGGACCTCAAGTCAATCTTGCTAAACACTTTAGCACCCACCAGCTGATCCATCAGATCATCTATCCTCGGGAGAGGATACTTATTCTTGATAGTCACTTTATTCAACTCATGCGTAGTCCACGCACGCACGCATACTCCCATCCTTCTTCTTTACTAATGAATCGAGCTCCCCATGGTGATACACTAGGCCTCACAAATTTCTTCTCAAGGAGCTCTTCTAACTGCTTCTTCAATTCAGACAACTCAGAAGCTGACATCCGATACGGTGCCATAGACACAGGCCTAGTACCAGGCACAAGCTCAATCCCGAACTCAACTTTCTCTCTGGGGCACACTAGGAATCTCATCAGAAACACTTCAGTGGAACTCACACACCACCGCAACCCGTCAACCACGGCTTGGTTCTCACTGGGTCCTCTCAACTCGCCGGTGCAAAAACTCTCCCTGTGGACTTCTCTTTCTTTGGCTTTGGACCGTGTGTAATCGATGTGACCACTCTCCCCACAATTGAAGCACAACACCTCCTTCCTATCACGGTTGGAAGCCATGTGTCCCCTCTTTTCCACACACTGTAACATCTCTTTTTCTCATTATTTGGACAACTGGACTCTTATGGCTGCGCTTTCCACACGTGTAACAAGTAACTTTGGTTGCAAAGATCTCCCCACTTCGCTTAGACCCACCAACAAATTTACCAACAGACTTCCCTTTGCCCTTACCTTACCAGCAGGCACCTCATATGGCTTTCCCCAGGCAAAAATTCTTTTGCTTTTCCTTCATAGCTCTAGAGAAAGCATTATTGTCCTCTTCAAAGATTCTGGCACTATTAACCAACAACGGAAATACTCGGATCTGCTGATACCCTATGGCTCTCTTAATATCAGCACGCAACCCGTTCTCAAACTTGATGCACTTGGAGAACTCAGCCCCCTCTCCATCATAGTGTGGATAAAACTTGGATGATTCGAAGAATTTTGCAAAGATACTCGATTCATACCATGCTACCTTGCTCAAGTCTCAAAAACTCCACCTCTTTCTTTCCACGGACATCTTCAGGATAGTATTTCCTCTTGAACTCCCTCTCAACATCGCCCACGTGATCTCCTCATTGGCGATCGTCAACCCCGACTAAATTTGTTCTCCACCAATCATAAGCCTCTTTCTTCAACATGTGTGTGCCATAGCGAACCTTCTCGAGCATCGGTGCAATCCATGACGGAATATCCGCTCCATCTCACTTAGCCACTCAAGGGCACCATCGAGGATTATACCCGCCTTCAAAAGTAGGAGGGTTCTCACTGGAGGCGTGGCGGACTCACGCGTTCCATCACCCGTAGCATTACCCACAACCCCAAAGAATAGCTCGCAGCAAAGCAAGCAAAGATCGCTCCGCCCCGCCATTCTAGTCATCGCAATGAGAAAACAAAAATCGTAAAGCGAGTAACAAAGCTCAAATGTTACTCAACTTGATGACTCAACCACCGGCCGGACAGACCGAACTGCTCTGATACCACTAATGTAACACCCCTTTTCTACCCTTATATTACGTGTCATTTATCAGAGTAATTCCTTTTTCTTAAAAATAAAATTTCGTTACTTGATAGAAAAGAAATGCTACACTTCATTAAAAACTCATCAAATAATGCACTCTTCAATTTGTGCAATCAAACATCATGTTATGGAAAATCCCATTCTCATAAAACACAATTGCAGCGGTATAACTACCAACTCACCAAATACTCTCACACACGTCTCATCAGAATAATTAAAAATCAAGTACATGATTATTAAACAAATTATCCCACTCCACGCCTCTAGGTGTTACTGAAGATCGAGAGCGACACAACATTACAAACCCAAAAATTAAAGAATAAGGCACTGCAGACCTTCACATGGTACTGCGGCGTTGCCACAATAGAGCAACATTCCAAGCGTAGAAGGGTGAGAATTTCAAAGGAACATAATCGGATACACAATAGAGTAGTAAGAAGGGATAATCACAAGGTATCATCACCACATCATAATTACACAACACCACTCAAATCACAACAAAGACCTCTCACAATTATGTTTATGTATGAAGATGCAACCCACACGCGGCATATGCATGATGGTACCATATCATCTTTAAAACCACTCAAGGCATATCTTCATTATAGAAGAGAACCACTCAAGGCATAACATCATCAATATAAGTCATAGTATGCACATGCCATGAGATCCTACAACACATGTGCAATTCAACCAATACTCACTGGGTACTCATCATCATCATCATAAAATAAATAACCACTCAAGGCATGTCATCATAAAACACTCGTAGAGTGTACTCAAATCATTCACATCACACTCATTAAATAACACATCATCATAAAACACTCGTAGAGTGCATTAAATCATTCACATCACAATCATTAAATAACGCATCATCATCGATCACTTATCTTTTAGTTTTGTGGGTTATAAAATAGTAAACTGTTTGACTATGGGATTACTCGTAATCGGTACTACTCGCAAGAGGCATTGGCCACATTTGCAAGGCTCTCGGTGATGCCTTTGTAAATACACCGATGAAAGAAATTTCGCCTTAGTGGTAAACCACGGTCTAGCCATAGTCAAGGAGTTCACTAGTAGTGTAACCTCTTCATGACCATTCAATCATAAAACAAGCTCAGAAAATTCGGTCCTTGACCAACAACAAAATTAGAGACAACGAAAGAGCTCCTATTCTCTAAAAACAAAGAACTTGTGTTCATAAAAACAAAGATCAATTTAATAACCAACAAAGAACTTATATTTTTGAAAATCTGCACTATATATTTCAGTAAAATAGCATTGATTTTAGTGACAAAAACAAAGAACTTACATTTTTGAAAATCATGACTATATATTTATAGAAAACAAAGACCCATTTTAGTGACAAAATAGCAACTTATATTTTTTTTTGAAAATCTGCACTATATATTGCATGCAAAAGCAAAGACCCATTTTAGTGGCAAACAAAGAACTTATATCTTTTGAAAATCTGCACTATATATTGCGCAAAACAAGACTCCATTTTAGTGACAAAACAAAGAACTTATATTTTTTTGAAAATCTGCACTATATATTTTCATAAAAACAAAGCAACTATACTCAATTATAAAAAGCTGCACTATATATTTTCATAAAAACAAGAACTATACTCAATTATAAAAAAGCGCACTATATATTTTCATAAAAACAAAGAACTACTCAATTATAAAAAATCAGTACTATATATTTTCATAAAAACATCCATTATTTGTTAACAAAACAGCAACAATTTAATAATCAAAACAACACCTTATATTTTTCTCAAAACACAGCAACTATATTCCACTTAAAAACAAAGAATAACACATGATTTAACAAAGCAAACAAAGCAACAATTTAATTCACCACAAACAGCACCTTGTATTTTCAAAAAAACAGCACTATATCCAATCAAAAACAACAACCACACATAATTAAACAAGGCAAACAGCAACAATTTTAATTCACCAAAAACAGCACCTTGTATTTTCAAGAAAATCAGCACTATACCCAATTAAAACAACCACCACGCCTAATTAAACAAGGCAAACAGCAACAATTTTAATTCACCAAAAACATGGAAATCGATTTTAACCCCATCAACTCACACAATTCGAAACTCAATTCACCATCCCATAATTTTAATCACGTGATAACAACAACAATACATCATACGACATCCAAACCCAACAAAACCCATCATATATCCCATTATGTTAGATGAAACGCTCACCCTTACCTTAAATTAAATCGTAGGACTCCACTAACACCAAAAATCACCCAAATAGCAAGCTTTCCCTTCCTCTCCTTCGAAATTGATGATGGATGTTCCTTCTTGAGCAACTTAAGTAACCAACAACAACAAGCAATGAGTGATTGAAAATCACCACAACAGGAAAAGGAAAAAATTTGAGAAAGAAAGGACCAAAACCCTTACCTTGAGCAACCTTGAGAAGTTTCTCTCTTCTCCTTCCTCTCCACTCCCACGGCGCAAACCCTATCTTTTTTTCTCTTCTGTTGTTTTTCTTTTCTTTTCCTTCTGATGCAACTAACCCTGGTCTATTTATATATTGGCCTCAAACGGTTTGGGCCCTTTTACACCCCCTTCCAATAGCTTCCACCACTCCCTAGCACAATAAAATAATTACCACATTATAACTCAATATCATTAAATTTAGTGCAACACTTCAAATAATTTAATCAATTACTTAATTAAATTATTTGGGGTGTTACAGTTGACATTTTAATTATCTTTTGGACATATTTAATTTGTGTTATTGTATGGTTTGTAATTGATAATTATCAGAACTATGTATGTTTACAGTCTGCTGCATGATTGCTGCATTTATCTGCTGCATTATTGCTGCACTTATACATGATAATTATCCTATTGCTATGAATATGTTAAATGCATTTATTGTGGATTGAAATGTCTATTCTTGAGAAACAGAAAACTTAAAATATATTCTCAAGTTTGTCATCACCAAAAAGGGGGAGATTGTAGAAATGAAAATCTCTTTCCATGTTTTGATGATACAAACTTAAAGGAATAAATTAAGTTTTCCAAAACACTTATTATATTATAACAAGTTTCTGTCAAGTGTATGAAAGAACAGGGAATAGAATCATAGCAAAGATCTTGGCATTACAAAATAAACTAAGTGTTCTTTTAAGTCCAAACATGCCAAAAGAAGGTTGTCTTCAGAAGGTTACCTTAAAGAAGGTTGAATAAAGAAAGATACACCATCAGAAGGTTGACTACAGAAGCTTAAAAGTTAAAGTAACTTCCTTCAGAAGGTTGACTGAAAGTCAAACAGAAGGTTGACTAAAAGTCAACACAAGGTTGACCAATAGTCAACAGAAAGTTTGATTGAAGTCAACAGAAGGTTGTTTTACTTCTTAAAGAAGTTCAGAAGGTTAAAGTTCAAGAAGGTTAAAGAGGATTGAAGATTTCAAGCACATTTCTCGAAAACATGTTCATAATCGAAATCTTAAATCTGAAATGCATCAAATGAAGTTTCAAGGAATTAAATTTGTAGAAATAATATCCTATGTAAAGAGGAACTCCTTGATTTTTGGTTGTGTTGGAAAAGCATGTTTGTTCATGATTAAGGAGCTTTAGAAGCTTGATTTTAAATTGTATAAAGCATTGTGTAGTACATGAATAATACTGAATTAGATGGGAATGATGTAAAGTCTTGACATGAAGAGATGTCTACACAAGACAAAGCAAAAATGTTGCTTCGTGAAGGTTGAAGGCTACTATCTAAAGCTCAAAAATCATCATTACCTATCTACAAAGCTACAACAAATTCCAACGGCTCTTTCCTTCTTCCCAAATGTACCACATTTGATTCAAAGTCTATATAGAGGGTTGCTCTACTCAAATGCAGATTATGAGTTGATATTGGAACCTTCAAGTCAAGCTTCTAAACGAAATCCAACCTTCTCATCCACACTTCAAGCTACTACAAGTTGAATTGGGAAATACTATCTTGAGTGTGTGCTTGCTTGTTATGCTCTTTGAAACACATTGTATTTATTTATCAACAAGCTCTTAAATCATCCCAAACCCAAACCCCTTAGTGTAAGGAATATTGTGCTTGTTTCTCAACAGATCGCCTAGTTGAAGGTGAGTGGTGTTGGTGATTCTAAGTTGTAATCCTCTCAACAAACTACCTAGGAAAAGGTGAGTGTTGTTGGTGAGTCTAAGTTGTAGGTATCTCAACAAACTACCTAGTAAGAGGTGAGTGTTGTTGGTGATTCTTGGTTGAAGGTTTCTCAACAAACTACCTAGTGAAAGGTGAGGTTGTTGGTGATTCAGATTCAAAAGTTTCTCAACAAGCTACCTAGTGAAAAGTGAGGGTTGTTGGTGATTTCTCTGTGGAAGTTAGCACTTGTCTTTTGTGTGTGATCAAAAGAGAGTGAAGGTGAAAGTCTTTAGCAAGTGAAGCTAAAGCAAGTGTAAAATCTATTTGGAAAATAGTGGAAACTCTCACGAGGACGTGGGGAGAGGAGTAGCCACAGTTTGGTGAACCTCTATAACTCTCTTGTGTGTTATTTTCTCGCTTTACTTACCATTTGCTTTAAGCTGTCTAACAATCACCAAAGTTTTCAAAATACTTTAGAAGGTTAAATACACCAACCTTCTGAAGTCAAAATCTTAATTTTAAATAAGCTAAACTTTGATTATCTTTTGAAAACTACACTCTTTGCTAAAAGAACAGACATCTAAAATCATCACGATTAATTATCTTTTACTACTATCACATTTGCTTATTGTTTGTGCAACTAACATTCAACCTTCGATATCCAAGTTATCTTGAGAAACCATACAGAAGGTTGCAGGGATTAAAAACGAAAAAGATAGCACAATTCAATCCCCCCCTTTCTTGTGCAAATTAATCACTTCACATTACACTGAAGCTACTGCTGAGTTCTCCAAGTGTATTAAGTTTGAGAATGGTTTAAGGCCCGACATCAAGCGAGGCCATTGGGTATCGCGAGATAAGGGTGTTTGCTCGGTTTGGTGAATAGCTGCAGAATCTTCGAGGAAGACAAGGTGGGCTGCGACTACCACCTATAAAGCTGGAAGGGAGAAGCAGAATTCTCGATGCAGTGCTAAGCCTTACGAGGGTTCTGGTGGAAAGGGTAAAGGAAAGTGGAAGGCTGGTTGGGCCAAGGCGCCAAGTGGGGGAGATGCTCCTCCGAGTATAGTGTGTTTCAAATGTGGAAAACACGGTCACAAAAGCTTTGATCGCTTCGTACCGTTAAGTGTTTTAAGTGTGGCAAGGAAGGCCACAAGGCTCCAGATCGTGAGAGGAAGGATATAGTTTGCTACAACTGTGGGGAGGCGGGGCATATTAGTTCAAGGTGTCCCAAGCCAAGAAGGAAAAGAATGTTGGTAAGGTGTTCGCGCTTATTTGGGTCCGAGGTGGTGAATGAGATAAAAGGTACGTGTTTTATAAATGGAATTCCTTTGATTGCAATCGTGGACACTGGTGCCACACACTCTTTTATTTCTGGCATTGTGTGCTAAAAGATTGGATTTAGTTTTGTCTACTATGGTGAGGGAGATGGTTATTGGCACTCCGGCAAAGGGGTCAGTGACTACCTCTCTCGTTTGTTTGAAGTGTCCTCTGTTAGCCTTTGGCAGAGACTTCGTAGTTAATTTAATCTGTCTACCTTTGGAAGGGATGGACGTCATCCTGGGTATGGAGTGGTTAGTGGCTAACCGAGTTCATATCAATTGCGCTAGTAGGTCACTAAGTTTCCTTTCTTCCGAGGTGGAAGAATGCTACGATGTTCAGCAGAGCAACCGCGTGGGAAATTAAGGAAGGGGCTACGTTGTTTGCGTTGAGTGTGTCAATGTCTGCAGAGAGCCGAGCTAAAATTGGTGAAGTGCCAGTGGTGCGAGAGTTCGCGGAAGTGTTTCCAGACGAGATTCCTGAGGTTCCACCAGAAAGAGAGGTCGAGTTCAACATTGAGTTAGTACCGGGACTTGGGCGGTGTCTATGGCACCTTATAGGATGTCTGCGGTGAGCTAGCCGAGTTGAAGAAGCGATTGGAAGAGTTCTTTGGAGAAAAGGTTCATAAGGCCAAGTGTGTCGCGCTTGGGCGCACTCTGTATTATTGGTGAAAAAGAAGGATGGAAGTATGAGATTATGCGTGGATTACAGACAGTTGAACAAGGTAACAATTAAGAACAAGTACCCACTCCCAATGATTGATGATTTGATGGACCAACTGGTGGGTGCGCAAGTATTTTCAAAGATTGACCTGAGGTCAGGGTACCATCAGATCAAGGTGAAGGACGAGGACATTCCTAAGACAACATTTAGAACTCGGTATGGGCACTACGAGTATTCAGTGATGCCATTTGGTGTTACTAATGCTCCTGGGGTATTCATGGAGTATATGAATCGTATCTTTCATGAACATTTGGATCGGTTTGTGGTAGTGTTCATTGACGACATTTTAGTCTACTCCAAGTCAGAAGAGGAGCACGCCGAGCATCTGAGATTGGTATTAGAGGTATTGAAGGATAAGAAGATGTACGCCAAGTTGTCCAAGTGTGAATTTTGGTTGAGGGCAGTGAATTTCCTAGGTCATGTGATCTCCAGTGAAGGTATAGCAGTTGATCCTTCCAAAGTAGAAGTTGTGTTGCAATGGGAAGCACCCAAGTCGGCCACCGAGGTGAGAAGTTTTCTGGGTTTAGCTGGGTATTACAGAAGGTTCATTGAGGGGTTTTCCAAGTTGGTGTTGCCACTAACTCGATTGACTGTAAGGGAAGGCATTTGTGTGGGGACGACGCGGTGTGAAGAAAGTTTCAAGAATTGAAGAAGAGATTGACAACGCTCTCTCGCCCCGACGTTGCCTAATCCAAATGAGCCGTTTGTGGTGTACTGTGATGCGTCAAAGAAGGGTTTGGGCTGTGTGCTGATGCAAGAAGGTAAGGTAGTTGCTTACGCTTCAAGGCAATTGAAAATTCATGAGAAGAACTACCCTATACACGATTTGGAGCTTCTTTGCCGTGGTGTTTGCATTGAAGATATGGAGGCATTATCTATATGGCTCAAGGTTGAAGTGTTTAGTGACCATAAGAGTTTCTGATGATTCTGTTTGATCGAAGGAGAGTGAACATGAGGCGAGAGGAGATGGTTGGAGCCATTGAAGGACTATGATTTTGGGTTGAACTATCACCCGGTAAGGCAAATTTGGTGGCCGATGCACTAAGTAGGAAATCGTTGCATGCATCAAAGAATGATGGTAAAAGAGCTAGAGCTAATTGAGCAATTCGAGAGACCTAAGTTTAGTGTGTGAGCTAGCTCCTCAAAGCATTAAGTTGGGAATCTTTGAAAATCACAAATGAATTTCTGAGTGACATCAAAGAGGCGTAGAAGCTGGACGTCAAGCTTGTAGACGTGGCAGCAGGTATTGGCCGAGCTGAGAACAAAGATTTTGAGTTGGATGCGCAAGGATTGCTAAGGTATAGAACTCGGATTTGTGTTCCTGATGACGAGAAGATCAAGAGAGCAATCTTAGAAGAGTGTCATAGAGTAAGTCGAGTATTCATCCAGGTGCGACCAAGATGTATCAAGACTTGAAGGGGTTGTTTTGGTGGCACGGTATGAAGAGTGATGTAGCTCGGTTTGTGTACGCTTGTCTGGTTTGTCAGAAATCCAAGGTAGAACATCAGAAGCCAGCAGGGTTGTTGCAACCATTGAAGATTCCAGAGTGGAAGTGGGACAAGATGTGCGATGGACTTTGTTAGGTTTCACGAGTACAGAAGAAGGAGGTTTGATACCATTTGGGTAGTGGTGGATAGATTGACGAAGTCGGCTCATTTCATTCCCATCAACATCACCTATCCGATGTCAAGGTTGGCGGAGATATACATCCAAGTGATCGTAAAGCTACACGGGTTCCTCGAAGTATTATTTCGCATGCAGATCCAAGATTTACTTGAGTGCGGGAAGTTTGCAAGATGCGTTGGGTGCGAAATTGCACCGAGCTCGACATATCACCCACGATCGATGGTCGGTCCGAGAGGACCATCCGATCGTTGGAGGACTTCTTTGAGCGTGTGTTCTGAAAGCGAGGAGCGTGGGATTCGTATCTACCACTAATTGAGTTCACGTGACAACAACGATTTTCATTCTAGCATGTGGATGGCACCCTTTGAGGCATTATATGGGAGGAGGTGCGGGACTCCATTGTGTTGGAGTGAGGCGGGAGAAGGTGTGGTACTCGGACCGAGGGTCGTGCGAGAGACCACCGAGAAGGTAAAGGAAATTCAAGAGAAAATGAAGGCTTCGCAGAGTAGCGGAAGAGCTACCATGACAAGAGGAGAAAGGATTTGGAGTTTCAAGTCGGTGAGCATGTGTTTCGAGAGTCAATCCAGGTGGATGGTGTGTGGTCGAGCTTTGAAGGCTAAGAAGTTGTCCCCTCGTTTCATTGGTCCATATCGGATCCTAGAGAGAGTTGGGAAGGTGGCTTACCGAGTTGCTTTGCCACCTAATCATCAAATTGGCATAATGTGTTCCATGTGTCTCGGTGAGGAAATACATTTCGGACTGGCCCCATGTAATTCGGATGGACGACGTGCAAGTAAGGAGAACTTGATTTGTGGAGACAGTCTGCCGATTAGGATTGAAGACCGAGAAGTGAAGACTCTAAGAGGAAAAGAGATCAAAGCTAGTGAAGGTGATTTGGTTTGGAGCTGCCGGTGAGAATGCTACTTGGGAGCTGGAGAGCAAGATGCAGGAAGCCTATCCCGAGTTGTTTGATTCAGGTAAGATTTCGAGGACGAAATATTCCAAGTGGGGGACAGTTGTAACACCCCAAAATAGTTCAATTAATTATTTAGTTGAGTTATTTAAGGTTTACAACTTTTTAATTAAGCTAAGTATTAATTAGGAGTTTATTTCATTTAGGGGATGCTTAAGTGAAATGGAGAAGGTGGGCGTAGAGGCCCATGAGCCAATTGAGGCCCATGAACCATTAGAAGCCCAAGGACTTGCATTAAAGGAGAGTGTCGAAGGAAAGGAAGCATGTTTTCACCAAAGAGAATATAAGAAAAATCAAAGTGAAGTAAGAGAGAGAAGTTGGTAGGTGAGATCAGTTTTCTAGAGAGAAGGGAGAGCATTTTTGGCGTGGAAGAAGCTCAAGCTCAACAGAGAAGTGTTCTTTGCGAGTGTTAAGCTGGAGGAATCGGTGAAGAGAGGTCGTTTACTCAACTGATCAAGGTTAGGGGGCTCTCTTCTCACGTATAATTTTGTAGTATGATGAGTGTTATGTGTGAGTAGTTGTAGCTGTGTTTTCCTAAGCTGTGTTGCATGTGTTTGTGTGTTTTTCTAATGTGTTGCTTAACGCTATGTTTAGCTCGTTTCAGTGAGCTTGTGTTGAGATGATGAGGTGATGGTCGTGAGAGACTAAGGAGTGAAATGGGAGCCGAGAAAACTCTCGGTCCCAAAGTGAGCTAAAGTGAGAGGCGTGAGAGTGTAAGGTTCTTATGGAATAGAACGCTAGACTACCGAGGTGTAGGTTGGGAGTTGAGTGTTCATAACAAAGAGAACGTGTGTCTGGGCTTAAGCGAAGGGGTTGACTTGGGGTAGTAGAGGTGCATCTACCTACCACTAATGTAACGAAACTTGAGTGATGATCGTAAGTCAAAACGTAAGTCATGAGGCATAGAAGCCGAGATGAGTGATAGAGCACCAGTAACTAAGTGTATGAGTACATAAGACTAGGTATAAGGATCGGTTTGTGCTTGCTGAGGTGTAGAGTAAGTAAGCCGAGGTAAAGTACTTAGGCTTAGCTGCTGAAGTGCCGTTGATAACGTGTAGCGTGTAGTAACCGAGGTGTTATGGCCGAGACGTAGAGTATATCATACCTAGGTGCACTTGACGAGGTGAGATGTACGTTCGTGTGAAGTGGAGTGACTAGGAGTGAAGGCGAGTGTAGGCATGCCGAGGTGCCAGCGTTGCCGAGGTGCCGAGTGTGCTGAGGTGCTATAGGTGCCGAGGTGTGGTTTTAACGCTAGTGTAGCGCAGGTTATTGCTGGGCGCGACTGTGAGTGTCGTTTTGGAGTGCCAAGTGCGTGAGGGGTTAAATGGTGGAGTCGTTTTAGTCCCTAATGGACGTTTTAGTCCTAAGGGACATGGTAGCTCCGTAGTGACCGATTGGTCCACTACTAGGCGCCGAGGTGGTTGATGAGCTGAGGGCGACAGCCTTAGCGCTGTGGGCCGATGTAGAGACGTCGGCCTTAGCCCAGAAAATGATATATGTGCGTTGTTTGGCCCTATGGCTATGTGTAGAGGAGTATTACATGATGAAGTCCCGAGGGCATTAAATAAATGAAAATGGTGAATGCAGAGGACTTTGGTCCTATGGAGAAAGCAGAGGACTTAGGTCCTATTTATGAATAAAAGGTGCGGTCTAATTGGTGAGTTCTTTGGAATTATGTTATGACTTAATTGAATAATGTGTATGTTGTGTGATATGCATTGTTCATGGCGCCACATAAATCATAAGCATAAGGTGATAGCAGAGGACTTCTTGGTCCTAAGGTGATAGCAGAGGACTTGGTCCTAAGGTGATAGCAGAAGACTTGGTCTTAATGGATCCATCATGCATATGCCCGTGGAGTTTGGGTGCGCATCATGCATATAACTCATGCAATTGAATAATTGTTATTTGTGTGTCAGGCCGAGGTGTTTATATGTGTTTGCTTAGCATAATGCCACATCATAAACCTTATTATATGTGTTTAGAGACTCACACCTCTTCGCTTTTATGTTGCTCTCATGTGGTAACTTGCGGTATCCACGAGTAGAGGCCGGTCTCACTCGATTGTCGTTGGCGTCGTCATTTTGCTCTGGTAGTGTAACTTTGGGGCCGAGTAGTGTAGTGGTCTCGTATGTAGGTTATTTTGTGTTGTAAACCTATGTCTTTTAGAACTTGTATTATTTTGACTAAGTTGTAACTAATAACTTGTTACTTGATGAGCTCGGTTCCTTCTAAAGCCGAGGTGACGTATGTGCATTACACTACCCTTTGTTTTAGTTGCGCGAATGTTTTATTGTTTTGCTTGGTTAAGTTCATGTAGAAAAATGTAGCACTCCTTGAGTGGTTTTTGAAAACTCTGATTTAATTGCTAAGTAGTATTAGAAGTAAGGGGGTGTTACAGATTACGTGCGAGGAAGGTTTTAGCACCCCACGCGTCCTCTCTACTGAGAGGGAACCTTTAATTAAGTGTGTGATTTTACGTTTGATTTGAAAAATATCTAGATTTGCCTATTTATTTCTTATTTAAAGATAAATGGGAAAAACTTAATGAAAATTTTATTTTTGGCGCTTGACGAGAGTTGACTTCTCGCTCCTACGTATCTCCGGGTGCGATGGAGAATTCAAAGCTACGTAGTTCTCGTTTGTCATGAAAAGGGTTTTTGTTTTTTTATCTTTTTAGTGAGTTTTCGAAATATGACAAGTATTTTGCGAATGATTAAACTAACAGAGGTTATAGGTAATCACCGCTAAGTACTCTTGAAAATGAGAGTCACTACCACTGGTCAGACGAACGAAGGTTCTGATTGACTGTTAGTAGCGACTCGTTTTTTTTATTTGATCTTTTGAAAGTGGTTTTCGAAAGAGATTAATTGCACGAATGATCAAACTAACCAAAGTTATGGGTGATCATCGCTATTGTATTCTTTGGAAAAATACATTGCCGTCAATGGCTGTAGACGAACACGAGTTACGATTAGTTACCGCAACAATGGGTTTAAAAATTATTTTTTTGTTATGAAAAATATTAATGTTTACGGTTGTGAAAATGATTTTATTCGTTGCGCTTGACGAGGACGCGGCTCGTTCCTACGTATCCCGAATGGGAATCAAAGCGACGTAGTTCTAATTTGAAAAATGAAAATATTTTGAAAGAGTTTTGGAAGGGGAAGAGTTTTCGTAATGACCAAGCAAGCAGAGGCTTTGAGTGATCATTACTAATAACTCTTGATAGCGTTCATGACAATCAAACAAGCCAAGGCTTTGGGTGATAGTTACTAATAACTTGCATTAACTTGAGAAGAGTTTGAAAGATTTTTGGGAAAAGGGGTGTGAGATAGTAAAAAGGGGTATAACTACCATTTTTATTAGAAAAACGTGGGGGGGTTCTGGATTAGTAATGCTGGGAGTGTCATTAGCAATCAGGTGTAAACAAAAATTTAAAAAAAAGAAATGCACACAGGGCCCATAACGCAACCCGCGACCCACACGACCCATTTGCCAAAATAAGGAAAGAACAAACCCTAAATTACTCCCCTCCCAACCAGCCGCTCCATTCTCAGAAAAAAATAAGAGAGAAAGAGAGAAAGAAAGAGAGAGAGAGAGAGAGAGAGCAGCGAACCAGAGAGAGGACGGAAAGGAGAGAAAGGCGACGGTGGTGGTGCGACGGAGAGCGAGACGGGGCGGTGGTTTTCGCGCGACGGTGGTTTCGGCGTAGTGGTGGTTTCCACGCGACGGTGATGGGCGTGGTGGTGGTTTCGTTGGAGAAGACGATGTGTGGTTGTTGTTGAAGTGGTAAGCTTACTCACTCTCACTCTTTTTCTTCTCTGTTTCACTCTATCTTCTTTCTCTCAAATGCCTTCCTTTTCTTTCTCCTCCCCTTTGATTTTCATTTTCTTCCCCTTGCTGTCTGTGTGTGTAGTTTTTTTTCTTTGTGTGTGTGCTGGGTTTTCCTTCTTTCTCAATGTGGGTTTTTTTTTCTTTTCTCTCTGTTTTGGTTTTGCTGTGTGTATTGTGTTTGTGTGAGTTGATTTGGGGTTGAAGAAGGTTAGGTTCCAGCCTGAAGATTTTTCTCAGTATTGTTGTGTGTTTTTCTTTGCTTGTATTTCTTTGGTCGGTGCTTTTTTTTTATTCTTTGTTCCTCTCCTCTCGCTTTTCATTTTTTCTCATCTCTCCGTGGTAATTGAAGCTTAATTTATAGTCCAGTATGCATAGATGAATGCACTGTAATGTCTATTTTCTGATTTGTATTGGTTCAAGAGTTTCACGTTTTGGTGTTTTAAAAAATTCTGAGCAGTTTTTCCTTCATCCAAGTCACTGTTGTATTCACAAATTGGGGGATATTTGACTATTTGTAAAAATCTGTTTGTGTTTGTGTAGGTGCAGGTTTTGAAAAGAAAGGCTCTACCTATTTGGAGCTTTGGAGCTAAGCCTATTGCTGCACAATTTTGGCTGTTTCTTCTTGTCTATACTGTTGATGCTTATAATATGTATCATTATATTTTTCTTTGTAATTGGATCCGACTGAACATTTGGTTATTGTTATATATATCTCTTCAATTGCTTTTTTTGTAACATTTGGTTATTGTTATATATATTTCTTCAATTGCTTTTTTGTAACATTTGGTTATTGTTATATATATTTCTTCAATTGCTTTTTGTAACATTTGGTTATTGTTATATATATCTCTTTGTAACAAAAGAGTTTGAAGGAAACCTCAAATAACAACAACAGCAACAACCTATCCTCCATTCACACTTCCCTTTATAAATTTTGATTTTTGTTTTAGTTAAATATAACACGCATCTACCACGAAAATAAAATAGTGCCAGATCGTTAAAATTAAACGCGCGTACGAGGATAGAAAAAAAAAAGCACACGCAATTAATAATGACGCGTGTACTCGGTTAAAATAACACGCGTACCATGCTAAAAATAATGTGTGCGTGCCTCAACATATATTTTTGAGTCTTTTTCAACTACGAGAAAAATACTGTTAGAACCTCGCGTTCGTGAAAAGACAATTTTTATTTCGAATTAGTCGGACAAAATTGGGGTATGACACCTAGGTCGCACGGAATGGTGTCTCCTCGGTCGCTGGGGGACATCCTTGATTTCTCCATCACGATAATCATCAAACTCTTCGTACGAGTCCCATGATTGACTTCTTGACCTTCGAGAACCGGAGGACTCGTGGGAAGAATACCTGGTAGGCGTGCGACCTGACTCAGGACGATAGTTGGGGTCTTCATATCCATAATCATAAGAGGGGGAACGGCGTCTGCGCACGTTCTTGCTAGGGGGCGACCTGTGTGCCCCGTTTCGGCGTGCCGGGGATCAACGAGAAGTACTTCCTCGGCGAGGGACGCTCCTTCGAGGAGGCGTACGGTGGTGGCGAGAAGGACGACCTTGAGCAGAGGGTTCTCCGTTGGCCGCTCGTTGGCGGACTGAGGTCGACCCTCTTTCGTAGTGAGCGATCAACTCGTCTCGATCTGCAATGAGCTGATTCTTGTTTTGTAGCACTTGAAGGATGACCTGGGTGATATGCTCTGGCAAAGACTCTGCAATCCCCGCCTCGGCCAGCTCGACCAGTATCGGTTGATGAGAAGGTCGTTGTACCTGTTCTAGAACCGGTCCTCGGACGCCCTGCACTGAGGGCTCTTGGCGAGGATTTCCTTGCGACTCATGAACGGTAATGGGTACTCCTTCAGGGGTTTGCTGCTGAGGATGTTGCTGCCCGGAGGGGTTCAGTCGAGATGAGGCCCGCGTCTGGGGCCGGTCGCGTGGAGCCATAGTCGAGGTAGGATAGCGCTCGTGCCTCCCACTGTGGTCGCCAATTGATCGTACCTTGACCAATGAAGTGTTGATGTTGTTCGCTGGAGCGGCCGGTCGTTGAGTGAGGGAAAGGACCGGTCTGGGCTGCACGCGGGTGGTACCTGCAATGACACTCCGACGCTCAAGTCAGTGATCGCTCGGGCAGGGTATCACAAGGTAAAGATAACGTACCTGAAGCCACATGCGAGTGGCGTACTTATACTGTTGAGGTTACCGACCGTCTGCGAGAATTTCCGTCGGCTAGCTGGTGTTTGGAAATAACAACACAAATGTGCAAGTATACACAGTCCAAAAACAAGTAGTAAAAAGATCGAACCCACAGAGATTGAAAAGCTCACTTTTAAAATCAATATAAAGTAATAAAGTGTAAAGTGTAACACCCCCCTCTATTTAATACTAATTAAACTAATAAAAATCAGAGTTTTTCAAAATTTGTCCACGCACCTCAAAGAGGGTGATACATTTCATCAAAACATCGTCAAAACATAATTAAAAATTCAAACGCATCTAGTGTGTGAAATGCATAACATAGCCACGTGGGTAAACCCTCAAAACCTGTTTAATGTTTACAATAATCCAAAAATAGTTCATAGCAGCGGAAAATAAAATTGAGTTCAACACACTCAATACATAGTTTAATTCAGTTTAATCCATGACATAAGATAATAAATACTAAAACCCAAATCCCCGGTGTTACTAGATCAGAGCTGACACATAATCCCAATGGAGCCTAGACATCCTCACTCAGTATCACCTGCATGTCGCCACGAGAGCAGGCAACATAAAATGCTAGGGTGAGTCTCTTTACATAAATAATAACAAGTAAGATAAGCGTTATAAGCAGAAAAGCATCTAGCAGTAATAACCCTTCACAATCAAGACATTTATCATTTCAAGTACATTACTAGAACAACAATCACAATTTAATTAAGTATCAACAAGCATTTCCATGAATGTATGAGTTTATGCATGTATGCAATATGCATGTGGATCCATCACCTTCGCTTTTTGCCCAATGGGCACCCTTCGCTTTGGCCGAAGCCCCCTTCGCTTTATGCATATGCTTTATGCGACACTATGACAATGCAACATACACAATTAATTACCACCACATTCATTGTCACATCACTTAGAACATCACCACAACACAACTCGTCACTTTTGGCCGAAGCCCCCTTCGCTTATTAACTCTTCGCTTTGGCCGAAGCCCACATCATTTATTAATTCAACACCTCAACATTAACTCACGCTTGGTTGTCACTTCACCACATAATTTATTGATTAGTTTAAATCATCACTCATGGACTAAAACCCACCTAAGGACCATTTGACCCACAACAGTTTAATTTAGTACTCAAGGGTTATTTAGCACATTGTGATTAATTTAGTATTTAGGGACTTATGTTAACCTATTAGG
Source organism: Oxytropis ochrocephala (assembly GCA_020916435.1). NCBI lineage: Eukaryota > Viridiplantae > Streptophyta > Magnoliopsida > Fabales > Fabaceae > Oxytropis > Oxytropis ochrocephala. Next base: position 81,616,347 of record CM037091.1, read on the forward strand.
ATTTAATTAGACTCTAAGGGATTATTTTGTCACGCCAAGGATTAATTTAATTCTTAGGGACTATTTAGTCACGCCAAGGATTAAATTAATTCTTAGGGACTAAACCATCTCTTAGACGCATTTGGGGCACCTAGGCGCCAAGGGGCAGCCACTTTGGCGCCCCACTAGCGCAACACACACACACACACACACAAAGACACATGCACTCACACAGCGCATAAGGGCGCTCGGTTGGCGCTCGCACCGCGCCACTCTCTCAGCGCACACACACACAGCGCTGTGGCTGCCCATTTGGCGCCCTGTTCCGTGTCATTCTAGCACACACACGCACACACCTAATCACAGGCGCCAAATTCCTCGTGAATTGCGCCCCCCAAACATCTGCGGGCCAAGGCACTGACCTCACGAGCAGAGATCGGGCGCCAATTTGCCTAGCAAATGGCGCCCCTTCCTGCACAACCGTGACAAACAACAACATTCAGCCCCTCAGCGCCATTTGCCTAGGCATTTGGCGCCCCCCCATCAAATACCCTCCCCCAAACACTTCAACCCCAATTTTCTCTCCAACAATTTATTTCTCACACAACCACACACATAAGGACATTAAATCCATTTCATTAAATTATCATATACACACACTTCTCTTCATGGCAATATTTCCTCAAACATATAGCATGCATAATTCACAACATACATTTTTCCATCAACAAGCAATGTGATACCAACAATAGCAATTAATTCACACATCAACCAACATACATTCACATCAACTTCACACAACAAATCATTCCTAGAGCTATTTCACCTATAAAACATACCCTACAAATTATTAAAGATGTAATGGAGAGTCCCCTAACCTTGTGTGAGCTAAAACCTCCAAGCAAGCACAAAAATCACAAAAATGAAGTACCCCCCTTGCTGTTTTTCAGCAACACGAACAGCCCTCTCCTTTGGGTGGAAATGAAAATTCAACAACAAGGGAAAATAGAGACCAAAGGTTACCATACTAGAAAGAGGAAGAAAAATGGTGAACAATGAACCAAGAAACCATACTTACCAACCAAAATCCAAGGGAAAGTTTCCTCCTTTCCCTCCTCTTCCTTGCGTCGGCTATTCCTCCTCCCTCTCTCCAAGTTCTTTCGTAGCTTCCTTTCAAATGAGGGTTATGTGACTTTGTGTAGGGTTTTTGGGGTTTTTAGGCAATTGGGCTTGGGTCATTAAGTGACTTGGGCCCTTATTTGCACCACTCTTTTTACTTATTCACATACCCCCTGAAAATAAAATAAAATGATCTCTAATTCAATTATTCCATTTAATTAAACTAGACCCCCTTTTTGATAAAATAAACCCAACTTAATTAATTAATTTAATTAAATGTTGCAAGCCTTACATAACTTAATTAGATAAATAATTAAATTATTTTGGGCGTTACAACTCTCCCCCACTTAAAGAATTTCGTCCTCGAAATTACCTGAATCGAACAACTCCGGATAGGCCTCCTTCATCTTGCTTTCCAACTCCCAAGTCATGCTCTCACCCACTGCTCCTAACCACACTACCTTAACCAAATTGATTTCCTTGCCTCTCAAGACCTTCACCTCACGGTCCTCAATCCTAACCGGCATAGTCTCCACTGTAAGGTTCTCTCTCACCTCTACATCATCCATCTGTACTACATGGGACGGGTCAGGCACATACTTTCGCAACTGAGACACATGGAATACATCATGCAGATTAGCAAGATTAGGTGGCAAGGCCACCCGATAAGCAACTTTTCCAACTCTCTCTGAAATCTGATATGGTCCAATAAAACGCAGAGTTAACTTCTTAGACTTCAAGCACGACTACACACCGTCGTTGGAGTGACTCTCAAAAATACATGATCACAAACTGAAACTCTAGATCCTTTCTCCTCTTATCATGGTAACTCTTCCATGTCTACTCGTGAGGCCTTCATCTTCTCTCTAATCATCTTCACTTTCTCTCGTGGTCTCACGCACCAAACTCGGGGCCTAGCACCACACTTTCTCCGATTTCATACCAACACAATGGAGTTCTACATCTCCTCCCGCACAATGCCTCAAAAGGCGCCATCCCGATACTCGAATGAAAAGCTGTATTGTAAGTGAATTCGATCGGTGGCAAATGAGAATCCCATGAACCTCCCCCGCCAAGAACACATGCTCTCAACAAATCCTCAAGTGATTGAATTGTCCTCTCCGATCGCCCATACATGCGGGGATGATATCTTTGAACTCAATCTCAATTTGGAACCCAAAGCTTCTTGCAAACTTCTCAAAAACCGGAAGTGAACCTAGGATCCCTATCGGACACAATACTCGGGGTACACCATGCAGCTTCACAATCGTCTTGACATAGATATCTGCTAACCTCGGAACTGGATAAGTAATATTAATCGGTAAAAAGTGCGCAGATTTAGTCAACCTATCAACAACCACCCATATAGTATCAAATCCCCTCGCTGTAGTCGGCAAGTGACCTACCACAAAATCCATGGAGATACTATCCCACTTCCATTCAGAACATCCAATGGTTGCATCAATCTGGCGGCTTCGATGTTCTACCTTCGATTTTCGACACGTCAAGCAAGCATACACAAACCGAGCCACATCTCGCTTCATACCAGGCCACCAAAACAGCCTCTTCAAATCTTGGTACATCTTAGTGGCCCCCGGGTGGATACTCAACTTACTCCGATGCCCCTCCTCTAGAATTGCCTTCTTAATCTCATCATCATTAGGAATGCAAATCCTCCCACGGTACCGTAACACATCATGCTCATCTATCACATAATCTTCACTCTGAGAGTGGTCAATTCCAACCGCAATTTCAACCAGTTTAATGTCCTTCTTTTGAGCTTCCCGAATAACATTGAGAAATTCATTGTGAATCTTCAACACACCCAATCTCACACTCTTAGGTGTCACCTCATGAGACTAGACTCAAATCTCAAACTGTTTCAATTAATTCAAGTTCTTTCACCATCATTGCAGATACATGTAAGGACTTCCTACTCAAAGCATCAGCTACCACATTAGCTTTCCCCGGATGATAGTTCAAGCTAAAGTCATAGTCTTTCAACAATTCTAACCATCTCCGTTGCCTCATATTCAATTCTTTCTGGTCAAACAGATATTGTAGTCCTTTATGATCACTGAATACTTCAAACTTAGAACCATACAAATAATGTCTCCAAATCTTCAAGGCAAAAACAATTGCCGCAAGCTCTAAGTCATGAGTGGGGTAATTCTTTTCATGAATCCTTAACTGTCTTGAGGCATAAGCCACTACTTTACCATTTTGCATCAAAACACCTCCTAGCCCCATCTTAGACGCATCGCAATATACTACAAAAGGCTCTCCGGATTTGGGCAATGTCAAAACAGGTGATGTTGTCAACCTTCTTTTCAATTCTTGGAAACTTTCTTCACATTTGGAATCCCACACAAACGCCTTTCCTTTACAAGTTAATTGAGTTAGCGGGAGTGCTAACTTTGAAAACCCCTCAATAAACCTCCTATAATATCCCGCTAATCCAAGAAAGCTTCTAATTCTGTGAATCGACTTAGGAGCCTCCCATCGCATCATCTGCATCAACTTTAGATGGATCTACCGCAATCCCATCACCGAGAAATAATATGACCTAGAAAGCTCACTTCCTTCAACCAAAAGTCACACTTTGACAACTTAGCATACAACTTTTTCTCTTTCAACACTTCTAGCACTAACTTCAAATGCTCGCATGCTCCTCTTGGACTTAGAGTATACCAAAATGTCATCTATGAAAACCACCACAAACCGATCCAAGTAGTCATGGAAAATACGGTTCATGTACTCCATAAACACCCCTGGTGCATTAGTGACACCAAGCGGCATTCTGTAATACTCATAATGCCCATATCTCGTCCCGAATGCGGTCTTCGAATATCCTCATCTTTCACTTTAATCGATGATAGCCCGATCTCAAATCAATTTTGCTAAACACCTTAGCACCAACTATTAGTCCATCGGATCGTCAATTTCGGAAGTGGATACTTGTTCTTGATTGTTACTTTGTTCAAATTTGTCTATAATCAATGCAAAGCCGCATACTTCCATCTTTCTTCTTCACCAAAAGTACTGGCGCTCCCCAAGGTGACACACTAGGCCTTATGAACTTCTTCTCAAGTAAGTCCTCTAACTGACTCTTCAACTCCGATAATTCGGATGCAGACATCCTATAGGGAGCCATAGACACGGGTCTAGTGCCTGGCACTAGATCAATACCAAACTCTACTTCTCTTTCAGGCGGCACATCTGGAATTTCGTCGGGAAACACTTCAGGAATCCACGCACTATTGGCAACTCTTCAATCTTAGCTTGGCTCTCAACGGACAAAGATGCCATCAATGAAAACAGCTTAACTTCCCCCTTCATAGCTCTATGCAATTGACTAGAATGCAACAACGCAGACTCTTCTCCCTTAGTAGAAGGAAAGCTCACGGATCTACTAGCACAATTAATATGCACTTGGTTATCAACTAACTAGTCCATACCAAGAATGATGTCCAAACCTCCTAAAGGCAAGCAAATAAGGTCAACAAGAAACTCTCTGCCAAAAACTGACAGAGGACACCTAGCACACATTAGGGAAGTAGTTACTGAACCTTTGGCTGGGGTATCAATAACCATGTCCCTTCTCATAGTAGACAAAACAAGACCCAATTTCTCAAAGACACAATGCAGCAATGAAAGAATGAGTAGCACCGAAGATCTACTATAGCAATCAAAGGAGTACCATTAATAAAACAAGTACCTCTAATCTCGTTGTCCCCCTCGGATCCCGCCAAAGCAAATACCTTCCCTTTAGCTGCCTCCCTCTTGGGCTTAGTACAATTAGCCTTAACATGGCCCACCTCCCCGCAATTAAAGCAAACCGACCCCTTCTTATCACAGTTAGTAGACTTGTGACCTTTCTGACCACACTTATAACAGAGGACCTCAGAACACTCACTGCTTCTATGACCCGGTTTCTTGCAAGAAAAGCACACAATCCCCATGATTCTCCTCCCCACTTGAACCTTTACACCGCACTAGCCTTCCACTTCCCCTGCCTCCACTAACTTCATAAGGTTTTCCCTAAACCGAGCATTCTTCTTCTCCCTAACAATCTTGTATGCAGCAGCACTGTCCTCCTCATAAATTCTACACTTGTCCACTAGCTTGGCAAAATCTCGAATCTCCTGGTATCCAATGGCCTTCTTAATCTCTGGCTGCAGACCATTCTCAAATTTTACGCACTTGGAAAATTCTGAATCAGCTTGGTTGTCATAGTAAGGGCAGAATTTGACCAACTCTTCAAACTTGGCTGCATACTCAGCTACAGATTTGTTTCCCTGTTTCAGTTCCAAAAACTCCACCTCCTTTTTAGCCCGCACGTCCTCCGGATAATACTTCCTTGTAAACTCTTCCTTGAATACCCCCCAAGTGATTTCTTCACCCGCAGCTTCTAGCCTCTGTTTCTTCCTCATCCACCAATCATCCGCTTCTTCTTTCAGCATATGAGTCCCAAATTTCACCTTTTGTGCTAGGGTGCACGCCATAACACGGAAGATTCGCTCTATCTCCTTCAGCCAGGTCAGTGCTCCATTTGGATCATATCTACCTTTAAAGGTAGGTGGGTTCTCGCGTTGAAATGTAGCTAACTTGCGATCCTCAGCATCTTTCTACCACCTCTCTGCTCCCCATAGCTTTGTGCTATGGCTTGCGAGCCTCACCTAGAGCAAAGATCAATCGCCGGGCCATTTTCAACCTAACACTGCAAAGATTAACATTCGTTAAGAAACAATTAACACTACCTAGTTGTCATAGATACTACATGCATGGACACATAATGGACAGACCGAACTGCTCTGATACCACTAATGTAACACCCCCCTCTATTTAATACTAATTAAACTAATAAAATCAGAGTTTTTCAAAATTTGTCCACGCACCTCAAAGAGGGTGATACATTTCATCAAAACATCGTCAAAACATAATTAAAAATTCAAACGCATCTAGTGCGTGAAATGCATAACATAGCCACATGGGTAAACCCTCAAAACCTGTTTAATGTTTACAATAATCCAAAAATAGTTCATAGCAGCGGAAAATAAAATTGAGTTCAACACACTCAATACATAGTTTAATTCAGTTTAATCCATGACATAAGATAATAAATACTAAAACCCAAATCCCCGGTGTTACTAGATCGGAGTCGACACATAATCCCAATGGAGCCTAGACATCCTCACTCAGATCATCACCGCATGTCGCCACGAGCGAGCAACATAAAATGCTAGGGTGAGTCTCTTTACATAAATAATAACAAGTAAGATAAGCGTTATAAGCGAGAAAAGCATCTAGCAAATAATAACCCTTCACAATCAAGACATTTATCATTTCAAGTACATTACTAGAACAACAATCACAATTTAATTAAGTATCAACAAGCATTTCCATGAATGTATGAGTTTATGCATGTATGCAATATGCATGTGGATCCATCACCTTCGCTTTTTGCCCAATGGGCACCCTTCGCTTTGGCGAAGCCCCTTCGCTTTATGCATATGCTTTATGCGACACTATGACAATGCAACATACACAATTAATTACCACCACATTCATTGTCACATCACTTAGAACATCACCACAACACAACTCGTCACTTTTGGCCGAAGCCCCTTCGCTTATTAACTCTTCGCTTTGGCGAAGCCCACATCATTTATTAATTCAACACCTCAACATTAACTCACGCTTGGTTGTCACTTCACCACATAATTTATTGATTAGTTTAAATCATCACTCATGGACTAAAACCCACCTAAGGACCATTTGACCCACAACAGTTTAATTTAGTACTCAAGGGTTATTTAGCACATTGTGATTAATTTAGTATTTAGGGACTTATGTTAACCTATTAGGATTTAATTAGACTCTAAGGGATTATTTTGTCACGCCAAGGATTAATTTAATTCTTAGGGACTATTTAGTCACTCCAAGGATTAAATTAATTCTTAGGGACTAAACCATCTCTTAGACGCATTTGGGGCACCTAGGCGCCAAGGGGCAGCCACTTTGGCGCCCCACTAGTGCAACACACACACACACAGCACACATGCACTCACAGGCGCATAAGGGCCGCTCGGTTGGGCGCACGCGCGCGCTCTCTCTCAGCACACACACACACGCAGGGCTGCCCATTTGGCGCCCTGTTCCGTGTCATTCTAGCACACACACGCACACACCGAATCACAGGCGCCAAATTCCTCAGGAATTGGCGCCTCCCCGCCAAACATCGGCATGAAGGCACTGACCCACTGAAACAGATGATCGGGCGCCAATTTGCCTAGCAAATGGCGCCCCTTCCTGCACAACCGTGACAAACAACAACATTCAGCCCCCAGGCGCCATTTGCCTAGGCATTTGGCGCCCCATCAAATACCCTCCCCAAACACTTCAACCCACATTTTCTCTCCAACAATTTATTTCTCACACAACCACACACATAAGGACATTAAATCCATTTCATTAAATTATCATATACACACACTTCTCTTCATGGCAATATTTCCTCAAACATATAGCATGCATAATTCACAACATACATTTTTCCATCAACAAGCAATGTGATACCAACAATAGCAATTAATTCACACATCAACCAACATACATTCACATCAACTTCACACAACAAATCATTCCTAGAGCTATTTCACCTATAAAACATACCCTACAAATTATTAAAGATGTAATGGAGAGTCCCCTAACCTTGTGTGAGCTAAAACCTCCAAGCAAGCACCAAAATCACAAAAATGAAGTACCCCCCTTGCTGTTTTTCAGCAACACGAACAGCCCTCTCCTTTGGGTGGAAATGAAAATTCAACAACAAGAGAAAATAGAGACCAAAGGTTACCATACTAGAAAGAGGAAGAAAAATGGTGAACAATGAACCAAGAAACCATACTTACCAACCAAAATCCAAGGGAAAGTTTCCTCCTTTCCTCCTCTTCCTTTGCGCTCGTCGGCTATTCCTCCTCCCTCTCTCCAAGTTCTTTCGTAGCTTCCTTTCAAATGAGGGTTATGTGACTTTGTGTAGGGTTTTTGGGGTTTTTAGGCAATTGGGCTTGGGTCATTAAGTGACTTGGGCCCTTATTTGCACCACTCTTTTTACTTATTCACATACCCCCTGAAAATAAAATAAAATGAACTCTAATTCAATTATTCCATTTAATTAAACTAGACCCCCTTTTTGATAAAATAAACCCAACTTAATTAATTAATTTAATTAAATGTTGCAAGCCTTACATAACTTAATTAGATAAATAATTAAATTATTTTGGGCGTTACATAAAGTAACTAAGTAACAAAATAATTTTGGAGTTTAAGTGACAACTAAGTTAGAAAGAAAGTAAAGTAAAGAGTGTTGATAATGCAAATGAGAAAAACTAGTTGGAATGTCTTCATCAAGTAATTTACTTCTAAGTATTTGATGCAGTATGTGATGCAGCTGCACTGAATGTTGTTGCATTAGCTATGTGCCTTTCAGTCACTTTCTTCAGAGTTTCAATACCAGCTCTTATGATCCTTGCTTTTTGCAGTAAAGAAAGGGTTGTCAATGCCTTTCTTGCCTCCTAACAATTATCCAAGTTGCTAAAATAAATTCACTCTTGTATTTTAAGTACCCACAATTCATCCTATGGACTATACTATCCTATTTCTAGGACTTAGCATGGTTTTCCCAAAGTTTTCTTTATGTAAAACACTCACCTATATTAGTTCTTGATTTCTTAATTGTAAGCCATGTCTGCTCTTACAAATCTACTTATTCTAAGTGATCAAGTTTAAAATAAGTTTTGAAAAGATTATCAAGCAAGAACTAAAGTACAAACATACATACATGCAACATACTTACTTAAAAGCTCATTAAATGATTAGAAATTCCAACTAAGAGAGGTTTAGCTAACAATAGACATTGCAAGATATATAATAAACTGAATAGACCATGTTTATATAATAGAAATCACAAAAGAGAAACAACAAGATAAAAGTTACAAATGTTGAAGCCCTTTGTATGAAATCTTCTAGCAATGCACTAGCATTACTCCTTAGCACTATACAAACACTATGAAATCGAGTTAAGGAGGATTTGTCAATTCCTTCCTTTCCCTCTTACAAAATAGAAACTAACTATGTATATTGAAATTTTGATCTAACTTATGGATTGTGATATATTTCCAAATGAAGATGTGAGGTCCTTTTATAGCCTTCAAGAGAGGTGCTTCCTTCCTTCATTTGAAGTAATATTGAGTGGATCATAGCTGTAGTTGCTTTTCAGAGGTTGATCCCAAGTTGAAATCTTTGACTAATTACATAGGGCGGTTCTATGATGATAGAACATGTGTCCCTATGTTGGTGACTCTTCAAAGCTCTGCCTATAGTTATGTGTGAATGGTAGGCGCCTACTATACAAGGTGGGATGACTTCAGAAGACCAAGCATGAGGTCAGCAATTGCAAGTGGATGCTCATGAAGCTGGCTGCTCATTCACCAAGTAGTGCAGTTTGATGCAGGATCAGTGCAGGAGCATTTGATGCAGAAAGCATTGAGACTGCACTGAACAAAAACATCAAACATACCACAATATATCCAAAATGGCCTATTAATAACTATAACCATTCAAATCACTTAAGTTATCATATATCACACTAAATACTATATAAACTCTTTATTATTACTTAAAAGAGAGCAATTACTAAGTTTAAACATATGAAATAGTGTATATAAAATAGAGTTATCACTAGCGCGAAGTGCGCTCCAAGCAACCGAGTTTGGGCCGGTTCGCTGATATGGGCCGATGGCCCAATGCTAATAGAACCTCTCGGTTTTGCTGATACACCCCGGAACAAGTTTCATCAAAAAGAACAAGGCCAATAAAGAAGAGAGTAAGTCGAATATTTACCTTAGATGCGTTGTCTTCAACATGAGGCGGAGTGCTTTCAGGTTCTTTTAAGATTTGTTCCCTTTCCTTTATGATTTTTCCTTGGACATGCCTTGCTTTTTCTGTGGGTAATTTTTTGCCTTGTGGTGATTTTGGGATGGTATGTTGAGGGAAAAGAGTTTAGGAATGTCTTGAGAGTACTTAGTTCTTCTCTCTGTTTCGACACTGGCTTTTGGTTTCTCAACCACAACCTTGGCAATGGCAGCTGGGTTTGTGGGATCAAGTGACTCACCAGACTACATAGTTCAACGAATATGTTAGTACAAATCAAAATAAAAGCATAAGTGTTGAAAACAAAATGGTCTATAATTTTCACCTCTGAATCATCACTCGGGTCAAATGAAAGAATAGCCTTCTTTACTCTTTTAGGAGTAACACCAGCAGCAAAACTGCTTGGCCTTTTTCGACTCTGTAAAAGGGAATTCAGTTTAGATGATGAGTTTGAAAAGAAAAAACAAGTAAGTTAATGCAAAGAGAAAAAAATGAAATACATACTTCTTGTTTCTTCTCTTCTTGTTTCTTCTTCTTCTTCTCTTCTGGTTTCTTTTCTGTTGGTTTGGAGGGTTTACTTGAGGTGGTGTCATCCTTCTTCTTCGACACGGTGGCTTCTGTCTGCTTCTTTGTTACTTTCTTGGTTTTGCTAGCAGTGGTATCTTCAGTCGAAGTAGATGTGACAGGAATAGCTGCAAGTGTTCGACAGATGTGTGAGTAAATCATGCACAAAGAAAATTGAATTCTCTAAGAGTTCTATATATATCACCTGCTACCGAAGGAGTAAGAACTTGAACATGTTGCATATCGACATGAAGATGATCCCTATACGTGTGTATGTCATACTTGGTCGAAACTACTTTTTGGGCTGCTTTAGGGTTTGAAAAAAGTTGATTTACTGAACCACAAAACAACCACGAAGGAGGTTACAGGTGAAATGCCAAAGCAAATTCACTAGTTGGCAAAGGTGGAAATTTAACTTTGTTCTTTAAAGCAAAAACATACTCATTTTTAATAAAAGGTGGAATAGGTGGAAATTTGATTTTTGGAAGTTTTTCATCAATTTTTTGCTTTAAAGTTCTAGCAGCCTCATAATCAGTTCGACCAAGATTTTTGTAATTTTAGAAATACAAAATACTAATTATTTAAACTCTTTACCTTAATAGTTTATGGTTAAATTGAAAGATTTTAATACTAAAGATTGAAAGACTATTAATGGATTCATTCACACGTCAAATAAAAACCATTGCTCTGTTCTTTTATCCACAAAGTAGTAATCTAAGATTCCAATGGTAGTTGATTCGCTACATGGGACGAGATGTCTGTAACAAAAACTAAAATAATTTTTTTTTTTGACAAAAGAACTAAACAGTTTATTAACCAAACCCAACCAGTTTATTAACCATGTCAAATGACAAAACAACTTCACCTTCTGTAATGATCCAAGAGTAATTAAGTAAAGCCCAAAAGAAACAAAGTTAGGCCCATTTAGAAGAGAATCTAGAAGGTTCTCTTATTGGATGAGTCACCAATTTTATTTTGTCTTGCCCATTATCCTTGCACCCAGTGATGGTGTCATTCCAAACCAAATCAGGACCTTTATAGCTATACTTGGTAACTTCCCCATAATTGTAGTCCCCAAACCATGTGTAAATGTCTTGAAATGAATAACTAAAATATGGGAATATTGATGTGCCAGATGAAAATTGGAATGCATAATTGTGTGTCCTATTGTGAGATTCAAATTGAATAAAAATGAAGGGACAAGCACTTATATGCATCAGCCTGAAAAATTCATTGCAAGGCTCCCTGGGTAAACCTTCAAACAGATTTACTACACTGCAGTGCAAATCTTGTGGCTCGGGCGGTGGTGTAGAGTGTGCGACGATGCAATGCATCGAATCCGGTGGTTCAGCCGGCGGCCGGAGGAGAGGCTTCCGTGTAAGCGGCGAGCGCAGAGCGACACGACGACCAAATAAGGCAGATGGCAGTGAAGGGATTGACACCGAGCAATATGGTGAATCAGGTGGCTTCGGCGGTGGAGGTGGAAATCTTACCTCATGCAAGCAAAGTAGATCTGAAAACGTGATTATCTTCTTTGATGTTGTTATAGTTGGTCTGCGTTGTTCCTGTGGAATGAATGTCACCTGCTTCGTCAACTTCCACAAAACCATCGGCGATTCAACCGGTTGAGAATCGGAAGGAGCGTCGGTGGTTACTGATGATGCATCTGCTAAACACATGGCCTGTGAGTGAACAACCATGTTTTCCTCGGTGACGTCTTCCACAATAGAATCCGAATCCGCTATTTCTGATTCTGTGATTTCTGGATCATGCGAAGAATCACCAGCAAAGTCAATGTCATGATATTTGGGCTTTGAATCAAATATTGGGGGAGAAACATTTAGAGGAAGCTGTGGTACGGGTTGGTCATGGTTATGGAGGTTCAGGTTAGTGGTAGTGGGTGATGGTTGAATTAGTTTCGTAGTGAATCAGTGGTGGTGTTTGACATAGGAAGTGGTTGAGGGTTTTGTGGTTGTGGAGTGAGGGATTTTGGGGCTGAGTAGCAACTGAGATTTTGGCATGGGGCGATGGGAGAGAGTGCTGGTGGAAGTGGGAGGTGGTTGGCTTTGGATGGTGTTGTATGAGTGGAAGGGATTACGGGTTGGAAATAGAAGGAAGTGGATGAGCTCCATGGAGAGGTGGTGGTGTGAGAGTGAACTTGGTGTTGGTGGAGTAAATGGTGCGGGGTTTGTGGGGATGAAAAGTGCAAGGGTGGTGTTGAGTGTGGAAAGGTCAGAGATGATGGCTGATATGGTCTGCTTACTGGCTTCTTGGGAATGGAGAATTTGGTGAAGAAGGGAGATAACGTGGGAGGTGGAATCCATGGCAATGAAAGCACCAATGTAAGGTACCCGAAAATAGGTAAACCTTCAAACAGATTTTGTAACCAAAGAAATACTAAAACTAAGCTAACAACTACACTAACTTTTCTTCATAATTTTCATTGATGGATTTGACTTCTACAATCAAGATATATATAGCACTTCAAATACATATTGTGCTAAAAAGATAGGGAATCCAATGACTAGCTAAAAGACAAAATAAAATTGGTGACTCATCCAATAAGAGAACCTTCTAGATTCTCTTCTAAATGGGCCTAACTTTGTTTCTTTTGGGCTTTACTTAATTACTCTTGGATCACCAGTTTATTAACCATGTCAAATGACAAAACAACTTCACCTTCACTCACATCTTCATCAGACTTATAAACCAAACCCAACCAGTGACAACAATTGTTGACATAAGGGAAAATTCGCTCTGTATTAGTAGTTACAAAGCGAAATGGGATAGCATCAAGGTTTGTCCAAGAGTTGGAATTAAGGTTGTATAACCCCATTGCCCATTTTCCCTCTATTACTTCATCTGTTCTTCTAGATAAAGTTGTTTCAACACCACAACTTTATAGTCATTGGTTTCAGGATCAAAGCCAAACCTAGGAAAATTATCGTGAGAATACTCTGTGGAAGTACGAGTGCCATGGGGAGCAGTCAAATGGGATTCAAGTAAAGCCCTAAATTGACTCAAAGAAGGGTTCATAATGACATTTGGGTTGCCTCTTAAGAAATAGATACCATTGCATGGACCCATGATATCCATCCAGAATCTGAAAGGAAACGTGAAATCAGAGACCCTGTTTTCAATGTACTGATAGGGGTGATTTATAACTCGAGAGGAAACTGGTTTTTGGGCTTCATTGGGATTCCAAGATACAATAGAAATCACAGTTTCTTCGTAAGCTAAAGAGTAGTTGGGTGTACGAATAAACAAGAGTTGCTCCTCTTGGGTATTGTAGAAAACATAATAGTTTTCAATAAATTGGGGATCAGTAATGATATCAAACCATAACTTACAAACGCACTTGCATCGCATCAAATCCTTCGCCGGCAACCATGAGAGCACTTTAGACACCAATTCTTGTAGTAAACTCTCCATCCTCAGATCACCTGGCTTTTTTTCCTTTTAATCTGAAACTGAAACATTAATAAAATAAAAAAATAAAAAATTGAAGAAAAGACTAAAGAAATCATCATGGACATTGTTGCCTTTTACCTGTTGTGTGGCCGAATCAAATCCAATCCAATCAATTGTATGTGTGTGTGTGAGATATGGAAAAATAAAGTGGTCGGCAATATTTGGACCGTTTAAAGTGTCGGTAAAAGTTAGATCGTTTAAAAGTGGTCGGCAATATCTGGACCGTCAATTAGTAATTGAATAAAAAAACCTGTTTGAGTTAGTTTAAAAAAATGACTTTTTAATGCGTTGTAGACCGTTTTTACCATGCGTAAATATTTTAAAATTTTTTAAAAAAATTATGACCTTGTAGAAAAAGTATAATAGTATGTTATGGAGGTTAAAAATACGAGTTACAAAATTATTTACGAACTGTAATTGTAGGACAAAGTGGCACTAAAAACATGTTTTTTAATGTAAAAAATGAGTTTTTAACTAAGTTTAGGACATTTTTTACCATGCGTAAATTTTTTTAATTTTTTTTAAAAATTATAACTTTGTAGACAAACTATACTACTACGTTTTTGTGCTTAAAAATACGAGTTACAAAATATTCTAAGACTATTAACGTGTACCAAAAAACCACCATATAATAATGTAAAATTATATAAACAATCAAGTGGTGATGTCTACATAAGAAAGTGGTGTCAGTGGAACATAATCTGGAAAGAAGACCATAACTGCATGCGTCCAATCTATGGATATTGCCACGATCTAGCTTCATCTGAAGCGTATCGACCACAAGAAGGATGTGCAGGAGGCATTGGGCTAGTGTGATTCAACTTGACTAGAATCCAATGATTCTTATGGATGAACCCAACACAAACCAAGTGGCTCTGACTGGAAATACAATCTTCCCTTAAAGGGAAGAATATCCAGTTCTCATGAGGTGACAACATAACCAAGGGTCTCTAATATCTAGTAGCTATAACATGTCCCGTTAGGATACAACCATTGCTTGTTCACATATGCAATAAGCTGGGGTATATCAGTAGACGATTGCTCCAAATCATGCAAAGCCTCATTAAACTCAAAATCAAATGTAGCATCAACTACATGATGCCAAAGTGTCATCAGTAACTCCACTCTATCTCCCTTCGCGAGCTTCTTAATTTGAGCATGAACATTTTTGTAAATATGATACCGACAAAGCAAATTCATTGCCTCCGAAAACACAACCTTGAGAGCATTCATCAAAGCCTCCTCACAATCAGTGAGGATAACCTGAGAAACACAACCCAGACCTTCTAATAGAAATGGAAAAAAATAAAAAACAGTAATGTAATGCGAAAAACTAAACTCAGTTAGCATTGAATTACTTGAGGAAGTGCAATATCACACACCATCAAATCTCGTAGGCTCTGCAGCACCCACGTGTAGTCATCATACCGCTCATGAGACAGATATGCAAACGCAACAGGAAATGTCAACTCAGTGGAAGTCACACCAACAATCTCCAGCAGAGGCAATGCATACTTGTTGGTCTTAAAGGTACAATCGATAATCAAAACAGTCAGAAACATTCTCAATAACTTGATACTATCAGGATGTGACCACATGATCTCCTCAACAATATCACTACCTTTAAGTCATCTCGTCCAACACAAGTAATGATTCGCCAGAATCAGTGTCATAAGTTGTTGCATCTCAGTCATACTACCTCTCTTTGCCTTCCGAATACTGTTGCGGGTTCTATACAGCTGACCAATGTTACTCAAGTTGTTTTTAAATCTGATCTTTAATGCATCAAGACTTTTTTGTGCTTTCACTCCCAAAGACAGATGCTCCTCAACAACTGACCGCTCCTCCTTGGTAAACTTACCAAATATACTTGCTTCAAAAATAGTCTTGTGAGGCTCATGATTGTGAATCCCATACACCACTCTCACCTTCCAATCAGAACTAGGAGGTAATATTGGTTTAGCTTTCAATTGAAACTTACAACCACATCTTTTTGATGTCTTGTGTCTACCAGCAGAGCACCCAACATCTACTCGACTGTATGTGCCACGTCTCTCACAGCCATAAACCATCTTGTTCTTTTTCCCTTTCCCATTCTCCGCCGTCTCGGATCGAACAATAACCACAATGATTCCGTTGGCTTTCCCGGTATCTCTAGCCCAACGTGTCGATGCATCTCGAGTGGGAAATATCTCAGATGTTGTAAACACATCGGTTAAATCCATAATAACCATCTGTTAAAAACAAATATAAATGTTAGATAAAAAACCAAAAAAAAAAATCCCGGAAATACCTTTTTTAGAGGTAAATTCGGTTCACATTTTGTGAACCGAATTTACCTTTAAAAAATGTATTTCCGGGAAAAATTAAAAAAAAAATTTCGGATTTACTTTTTATGGAGATAAATTCGGTTCAAAATTTCTGAACCGGAATTACCAACTTCTCGCGCTAAATCTGGGAAAAACAACAGCTAATTCCCAGATTTACCTTTTTTTAAGGTAAATTCGGGATTTCTGTTGGGTGGTGGGGTCTGGTCCGTTTTCTTATAAAATGTGAGGGGCATTTTTGGGTTATTTGTATTTATGGGGTGGAAGTGACAAGGAGGGGGGTCAAAAAAAACCCAATAGTAATTCGTAACTTGTGTATTTTTGTTGAGAAAAAATTAGTGGTGTATTGAATTAGGATTTCAGGGAATTTTAAAAGACTTTTTTTTAAATAAAACAATTCAGTGGTATTCAATCAAGACTTTTACCTAATATAAAAAAGTTTTGTGGTATTGAATCAGGATTTTAAAGATTTTTTAAAGAGTCTCACAAAATTCATTGGCATTCATTTGAGACTTTTTACAACTTAAAAGAATCTATTAGTATTCAAAAACACACATATTTGGATGGATTATTTGACTTGATAGATTTTGTGGGAATTTTTAGTACAAATCTATAATCCTCCACCCATAAAACAATCCCACCTAAACTCTTGAGATTCTTCAAAGTCTATCGAGACTTTTCCAAGTGAGTATTATCTATCTTCTCTTTTTCCAGTTTGAATCTGGCGATAGACAAACATTGCATGATAGATAGCCAATCGTTCTCTCTTTTTCCATTGTTCAGTGAATAGTTTACTGCTCGTATTTTTTTTTTGGCAATAATTTACTACTATTCTGCTAATCGCAAAGTGAAGTGATAAGGCATTATATCAAAATGAAGAGTCGTTTATCCACATAGGTGTACTGTCGATTAACATACTGCAATGCAGTTTATCAAAATGGAGATGATAAATTGACCCACTTTTCAGTGAAAATAGAAACTTATCTGTAAAAGATATATCAAAATATAAAAATATAATTTCAAAGTCAAATATGTTATCATTATTATTTTTTCTACAAAACATCATCAATTTTTTATTTTTAATAAATACAAGTTTTATTCATCAACGTAATCAAATACGTTATCATTTGCGTAAGGCGGTGGATATAGGCGCATATCAAGACTTCTCAATTAACGGTGACTTGAAATTCTCCATAATGCAATTCGCAGATGACACAATGTTGATGGGTAAGGCCTCTTGGAAAAACTTATGGAGCATCAAGTCTATATTGTGTTCTTTTGATTTAGCGTCTGGCTTGAAGGTTAACTTTCATAAGAGTAAACTTATTGGTATCAACATTCCAGAAGGTTTTTTGGAGAGGGCAAGTACTTTCCTTTATTGTAGAACGGAATCTATCCCCTTTAAGTTCTTAGGCATTTCTATTGGTGCAAATCCCCGGAGGGAGTCAACTTGGAGCTTCGTTATAGGGGTGCTTAGAAAGAGCTTGTCATTATGGAAGGGTCGTCTTCTTTCCATAGGAGGTCGGGTAACGCTGATCAATTCCTTGCTCAATAGCATTCCCTTATATATGTTTTCTTTCTACAAAGCGCCGAAGGTTGTTATTAAAAAGATGATCAAAATTCAACGAGATTTTGTATGGGGTATCAAAGAAGGGGATAGCGGTATGTACTGGGTCGCTTGGGATAGCATTTGTAAGCCAAAGAAAGCGGGAGGAGGTCTCAGGATTAAAAATCTGGAATTATTCAACTTAGCTCTTCTCTTTAAGTGGAAGTGGCAGGCATTGGAGGAGCCTAATGTAAGTTGGAGTCGATTGCTGCATCATAGATATGGGGAGTTTGGACCTCTTTTTGTTCATGCTCCGATGAAAGGTAACAACCATCGGAATACGGGGTAAATTTGGTGGAGAGATTTGGTAACTTTGGAAAAGTCATTAGAGGAAAGCAAAAGATTCGCGTGGTGTATAAGAAGAGAGTTGGGTAACGACGCTCTTATTAATTTTTGGAAAGATCAATGGCTTGGTATTGAGCCCTTGTTCAAGGTCTTACCGTTACTATATGAATGGAGCGGGCAGCAGCAACATTCCGTAGCAGATTTTGGCTTTTGGGACGGTGGTAGATGGACCTGGTTATCACCGTGGCTTGACCACTTCGACCAGGTTAGAGCAGCTGAAGGCGACATTTTGTTGAGCATGCTGCAAACTGTGGCCCCCAATAGTTCGAAATCAGATTGCTGGTCACGGCCCTACGATCCTTCAAAGAGGTTCTCAGTTAAATCTTATTACCAACATCTGGTTGGCACCGCTCCTTCCACTAATGTTTCGGCTCTACATTGTTTATTGGCAGGTTTTTGGAAATAAGTTGCTCCTTCTAATGTGGTTATCTTCGGTAGCCGTTTATTGTTGGACGCATTACCTTTACACGCTCAGCTGTTGCGCCGGAACATTATACTGACAGCAGAGGAGGCATGTTGTCTCCTGTGCCGTCTCGATTGCAAAGACTCGCAACATTTGTTCATGACTTGTCCATTTGCACAATCGGTTTGGACTTTAATTGGGGCATGGCTAGGCGTGAATGTTGATTTGTCTTTGAGTATGGTGGATTTTTACAGAAGTTGTGCTCATTGGCGCCAAGGGAAGAAATCCAAACGTGTAAAACATATCTTTTGGCTCACCACGTGTTGGAGCATTTGGCTTGCAAGAAACAACGTTGTCTTCAAAGAGGATGAAGCTAGCGTGAACTGTAACGCCCCAAAATAATTTAATTATTCATTTAATTAAGTTATTTAAGGCTTGCAACATTTATTTAAGTCAAATAATTAATTTGGAGTTTTATTTAATTAGGTGTTATAGTGATTAGTTATATTAAAAGAATAATAGGGTGTTCAATGTAACTAAGAGGTGTTGGGTAGTAAATAAGGGAGTGGTGATTTAATTATGTCAGGGAGTGGTTAAAGTAACTAAGGGGTGCAAATAAATGGCCCATGGACCATTAGTAGGCCCATAGTCAAGGAAATAACTTTGGGGTGTAGGGATTTCTACCCATTTTGAAGAAAAGAAAGAAAATGAGAGGGAGAGAGGAGGATGTAGGCGACGACAGCTGATGGGTTAGGGAGGGAGAGAGATTTTCTTTCTTGGCTTGGGGTAAGTGGATTTTAGTACCAATCTTCCTCATTTTTCATGCTCTTTCTATTAGTGTAAGTTTCACACACTAATTCCTTCTCATTTTCACTTTACCATGGATGGGGTTTGAAGCTCAAAGTGGTGGAGTAGCTATTTTTGGTGGTTCTTGAAGTGGTGAAGGAGAGGTTCTAGTATTCCTTCAATTTCTAAGGTTAGGGGGTTCTCTTTCATACATAATAGGTTATATGATGAGTAATTATGTGTGGGTTAGGTTTTTAGGATAATTAATTGTTGTTTATGTGTTGTTTGAATAAATGGGTGTTTATGTGTTGTTTGAATTAATTGGTGTTTATGTGTTGTTTGAATTAATTGGTGTTGTGTTTGAATTAAATTTGATGAACCCATGATGTGGTTGTTGAAAATGAACTTGATATGAATTATGTAAATATGGTGTTTGGTGTATTGAAATATGGTGGTTGAATGTGAATTTGTGATAATTGTAAGGTGTTGAAGGAAATGCCCAAAAATGATTTGAAACTCAATGAGATAAATGTTAAGTTGGTTGTTGTTGAAATGGAGTTGTTATGCACTAAAATGATGTTTATGTGTGTGGGTGATTTGGTGTTGATTTTAGGAGTTTGAAGTATTGTGCCTATATTGTGTTGGGTAGGTGTATGGGTGAATTGGGTGTTTGGGTGAGTATAGGTGAAGTAGGTGTATGGGTATGTTGGAGAAATTAGAATTTGGGTGTGTTGATGTGGTTGTATGGGTGGTGGCATGGCTAGGGGACGCCAAATGTGGCTGCCCCTTGCGCCTAGGTGTGCATGGTGGCGTGGTGTGTCACATAGGGGCGCCAAATGTGGCTGCCCCTTGCGCCTGAGTGCGCCTGAGTGTGCGTGGAAGTGTGGGCGTGTTGCGTAGGGGCGCCAAATGTGGCTGCCCCTTGCGCCTTTGTGCACCTGGGGGTAGGCGTGTGTGTGTGTGGCGCGGACAGGGGCGCCAAAGTGGCATGCCCCATGCGCCCGGTGCGTGCGTGTGTGCTGTGTTGTGTCTAAGTGCTGTCTAAAAATGCTGTTTTGGTCCTTTTCACCGTTTAGTCCCTAAAAGTGCTGTTTTGGTCCTTGTACACTATTGGTCCTTCTAATGTGTCGTTGTGGTCCCTATGTGACTGTTTAGTCCTTAGATGACCGTTTAGTCCTTGTGGGTGTTGGGTTAGTCCTTATGTGACAAGTTGGTCATCATGTGTGAGTTGGTCCTTGACGTTGGTGTTAGCCTTAGAGCTATGTCTTAGTTTTAGCCTTAGAGCTAGTGGTTGATGATGTCTTGGTGAATTTAAGGTGGTTGATTAATAACTTAAGGTGGTTGCTTAATAATTTAAGGTGGTTGCTTAATAAATTAAGGTGGTTGCTTAATAACTTAAGGTGGTTGTTTAAGGTGGTTGCTTAATAATTTAAGGTGGTTGTTTAAGGTGGTTGCTTAATACTTTAAGGTGGTTGTTTAAGGTGGTTGTTCAATGGTGGTGGTATTTTGCATATAATGAGATTGTATGTGATTGATGCATTTGTTCATGGTGTCTCATACTTCATATGCATCAAAAGGTGGTTGTAGGCTTCGGCCTTGATATCGAATGGTGGTTGTTGATATCTATTATGGTGGTTGTGCCCTCAAGGCAAAATTTATGGAGGTTGATGGTACCACATGCATATACCCTTAGTGTAGGGTTGCATACATGCATACATTCATGTAATTGGTGTTGCCTTTATGATGGTTGTGAGTTGATGTGCCAAACTTAATGTCATATGCTATTTGTTGGAATGTGATTGTTGCTAGTTGCCTTCCCTAATATAATGTTTATCCTATTTGCTATTATTTATGTAAAGAGACTCACCCTACTGCTTTCGTGTTGCTTCTCATGTCGGCAACCTGCAGGTGATAGCGAGTGAAGGTTCTTCTACCTTCTAGTGGGTCCTTTTGAGTCATGCTCTGATATGTAGCACGGGGAGGGGCGTCTTAGTTACTTAGTATTTTATTTTGATGTTATTAGGCTGATATTGGTAATGTAATGAATACATTCTAGACTTGTTATCTTTCCGCTGTGCTGGTGAATTACATTCTGGTTGTTGTAATCTTAAATAGGTGTTTTGAGGGTTCGCCCCGTTTCGATGTGCTATATATCACACACTAGTTGTGTTTGAGCCTTTAAAGTGCCATTTTATGTTGTTTGATGAAAATGTAGCACCCTCTTGTGGTTGCATTGAAAAAGTTTTTGAAAACTCTGATTTTATGAATTAATTAGTAGTATAATTAGAAGGGGGTGTTACATGAACTCGGTTGTTAACTGGGTTAAGGTTCTTTCCTGTAGTTGGTGTATCTATAAATTGAAGTGCAACTCATCTATGTCTATTTCTTTATGGGGTTCTAACCCTCTTTCATGCTTTCAAGGGGGAGAAACTATGGGTCGATATTCACGTTGTAAGCAATCAACATCTGTTTTGAGGTACTCTTTTTCCCTGCCTGAGTCTTTTTCCCAATAGGTTTTGGCTCATGGAGGTTTTAATGAGGCCCTCCCCATTCACTTTCTGTAAATGGGTTGGCGCACTCCTAGTGCTCCCATCAATACAATTATTGCTTATAAAAAAAATATGTTATCGTTCAAATTGTAAATAATTTTTTTAATAGATAATCTTCAAATTGCAAATAATGTTTTTCAACGAAATTGTTGAAATAATGAATTTTTGTTTTTAGGTAAAAATAATGAGTTATATTTTTAACTGATTTGTTAAAATACTTGAATTCTTGTCAAATCTCATAAGCCCATAAAGTCTTCTCAAATCTTATGAATTCTTTGACACAAATCCATTAAAATTCAAGGTAAAAAGTCTTGAAAGTCCTACAAAATCCTGAAAGTCATGGAATTCCTGCAAAGTCTTTTAAAATCTGCGACACTTTTTTCTGCTAAAAAAGTCCATTAAAATCCCAATCAAATACACCCCCCCCTAAAATTAAACTACACGGTTCATAATTTTTTTGACCAAAACTACACGGTTCATATTCACACCGTCTATTTAAAGAGTGATATGAAAAATTTACCGAACAAAAGAGTGATATATAAAGACAAAGGCTTAAATATGTTTTAGTCCCTTGCAAATATAGCGTGTTTTGGTTTAAGCCTCTGTAAAAAAAATTAGTAAAAAGTCCCTACAAAATCAACTTTTTTGAAATAGACCATTCTGTTAGTCAAACGCTACAAAAAATACAGTTGACTAACAGAAATCCTACGTGGCTTTTATATTTATTTCAATTTTTTTAAAATCCTAATTATTTGGCATGCAATCATCATCTCTCTCAATCTCCCCTCAAAACCAACACCCTCCATTCCCCATCTCCATGACCAACCACCCCGAACTCCGACGACCCTTCGCCGGCAACCATCACACCACCACCACAACCACTCTCTTGTCTCTCACCCACACCACAACCACCACACCACCACCACAACCACTATCTTCTCTCTCACCCACACCACCACATTCACTCTCTTCTCTCTCTCACACACACCAAAACCACCACACCACCACCACCACAACCACTCTCTTCTCTCCCTTATCCCAAAAATCAATTTCATAAAAGAATGGAAGAAAAAAAACCAATCATACAACAAAAATAAAAACCCACAAGTACCCATTTCCTTCTTCACAATCCCACCCCTTCACAAACACCACTTTGCCCTCCATCTCTCTCTCTCTCCTTACTCGCAATCCCTTCCCATTCAATTATCTGCTTCTTCTTCACATGGATTCAGGAAGCAAACTCTCCAACACCAATGGGATCTAACTTAGTTCTTCTGGAAGGAGATAAGGACGGCGATGACTTCAGTGGTTTTATTGATGATGCACGTGAATGGTTGTATCAATGGTTCAAATGGATTCACCCATGAAAACCGTCCGATGTAGATCCGGAACGGGTAACTTGGCTTAGATGTTACGGTATTCCAGTTCATGCGTGGAACGTGGAGTTTTTTAAGGAAACTTTTGGCTTATGTAGGAGTTTATATCAACTCAGATACGAAGAGGTCGTTAGACGTTGCTTGTCTTTTGGTTCGCACTCAGGAAACAGAAAGAGTGAATAGGATCTTTCAGGTCTCTATTAATAATGTGTCGTTTAATATTAAAGTGGTGGAAGATTGGAGCGGTCCTCTTCAATGGAGTAATGTGAGTGTCAAGGTTCAAGATGATGATGATGATACAACAAGTTCAGAGGAGGAGTTTTTTGATCAATATTTTTCCGATAACGCTGGCGAGCATGGAGAAGATAACAGTGGCGACGGAGAATTAAATGTCGCTGTTAATTCTTTGCGTGAATCAGGGAGGGATGCTATGGATATGATGGATGATAACGATTTACACTCATCATGGAGGAATTCTCGTGAAGTTAATGTGTCAAGAGCGCATGTTCAAACTCCATTTATAGGGGGATCCCATTCTTTGAATCCAAATTCAATTTCTAGCTTTGTGAAGGATACAGTGCATGTGGACAATCTCAATTTCGTTAAACAATCAATTGGTAGAGAACAACCTTTAGATCTAATTTTGATGGGTCAGGTTGACTAGTCAAATGGGGCGAGTCTAAGACTCATCAACGTAGAATGTCCTTTAATTCAAATTAGGGACTCAAGTCCAACAAGGAACGTTTTTCCAAGCAGTATTCCAGTGGGGAAACAAAGGTATCATAAGAAACCAATTAAGTTGAAGATACTAGGTCCAAAAAAAAAGGCAAGAACGGGCAAAACTCCACCTGCGGTTCATGAGCTTTATGATTCCATTTCTTCTACAGATATTGAGAATTGTAATAAACATTTTTGGGCGCTTCAAAATAAGGCAGTGGCTAGAAATGTGTGGGAAGGTGCTGAGAAGTTAGGGGTGGAGGGGTCTTTGCCTGATGGGGAGTATTTCGAGTTGATTGAAGAAGGAGAGAGCAGGATTCAGTTAGCAAGGGATAAGCGGGTGGCCAATAATGGTGACTCTTGAGTATCTTATCGCTTAATCTTCGTGGGTGGGGCGGTGATGCCAAACACTGTCATTTATCGTCGCTTATCAGGTCGGGTAAGTTTGATCTTATTTGCTTACCAATAACTAAGAGGGAGGCAATGGTTGAAAGAGAATTAAGTCTTTTGCGGGGTAATCAACCGTTTGAGTGGTATTGTTTCATCGTGCCTGGTTGGTTCTTGATTTGTTTGTCTTTCATTTTCTAGTACTGGTTTTGTAGGGATTTGTGCTGAGGTTATAGATTATTTCATCGATGTGGTTAATGTTTATGCATCGTGTTCTTCATCTGATATAAGGAGAGGATGGAGGAATTGAAAGAGTTGAAACAACGTTTTGTCAAGGGTGAGTGGTTCTTTAAGGGAAAGAAGTCCCAGAAGACAAGATAGTTGTTGTGGCTGACAAGGTGTTGGTATATGATTAGCTCAGAATGATCTCTTGACTAGAGGGGAAGAAGCTAAGATAGACTCCATTTTTTCTCGTTTTAAGTCTTTGTCTTTAAGGGTGGCTTAATGCTCTTACGTGTATAAACAATTCTTGAGAAAGTCTTGTTGTTTTGGTTTTGAGTACACTTGGTGCTCTTATTAATGAAATTTTTGCTTATCTAAAAAAATGACTATCCAAATCAATCAAATACAACCCAAGAGCGCTTCAATGAGATGATTTGGGTGTCTTTCAGCTTAACCAATGTCTTGGATTCGAATCCAGACTTAGGAATGCAACAACATTAAATCTATTGAATGAGAGTTTTACCGCTCATTGTGGTCCTACCAGACTCGAGGAATTAGTCTCTAGAGTTGCGTGCAGAGAATACCCAGTTTATTCCAAAAAAAATCAATCAAATACAAATCTTTACGTATATCGTTTTTTCTTTATCAAAATTATGTCTTTTACTTTATTTACACCATCGTTTATTTTAGCTGTCACAAGTATCACCTTACTTAACATTCTTTGAAGTATTTAAAGAACCTATAATTGAGGAACAATAAATTTGTTGAAATTACTTGTCAAAAAATTAAAATAATAAAATTAATTTCTCTCAGTAAAGAAATGCCACATTGTTTTTGTAGAGTGATTGCTGAAAATTCTTGAAAAACTGATTAGATTTATTTTTCTTTTATAGCATTATTGGAACATTTTGGTCTCTTTATTTCAATCATGACAATAAGATTTTCATTTTTCAAAAATAAAACAATGTAGACTCATTTGTCGGCTGGATGTACAAATTAATCTACTGATGCTGAATCTGAAGTATAGTACAATATATTGGCAGTAAAGTATATACTTCCAATTTGCCTATAGCTGATATTTCTATTAAAAGTTAAAATCCCACCAAATATGAAACTAAAACTATTAGAATCACAAATACAAACAACAATTACCGAACTCATCATGAATTATCTATCTATAATGTGTTTTAAGCAACCAACAAAGCAAATAGCAGAACACTGATTACTTGAAAAGAAGAAAAGAACAGTTGTACTGGTGAGTGAAAATGGCAACCTTCTTGTTCTTGAGATAATAAGTCTATAACTATGCTATGATTATGAAGACAGCAGAGATCATAATACAAAGAAGGGAAACTACACAATCCAATGTAGTTGAAGTAGAAGACTTTTTGCCATCAAATTCTCCTGAACTTGGTGCTGGTGCAGATGCCTCTGCCTCAGGAGAAGAACTCATTGGTTGATTATCACTAGGAGTTGGGAAAAATGAAGAAATATCAGGAGCATTGACATAAGGCAAAACACCTGGAGAAGCTGAAATTGTAGACTCATTAGTAGTAGTAGTTGAACTCATAACCTGTGAAATGTTAAGCAATACAACCACAAAGACAAAAACAAGTAACTTGATGATAACACTAGCAGTAGCAGCCATGAATACTAAGGAGTCTAGACTAGAGATGTGTGTTTTTAAACAGGGAAATAGAAGCAGTAACTATATCAGTGTGGTTGTTGTGACAGTTTGTGATTTTTGGTGAGTATCACGGGATAAGCAATTGGTTGTACTATATTAATATTATTATCTAAATATATTTATTAGAACCATAAGTTTCGGTTGATTTTTCGGTTGCTATCGTTGAAATGATTAAACATGATATTGGTCACGCAGTTCGGCCAATCTTTGTCTACGTCTGTGACTACAGAGCAGCTGTAGTTTCGTTTATTAACCGTATATTGTATCTTGAGTACAAGCACTAATGAGTTTAAATAGAGAAAACCTAACGGGTCTGGGCCGAATACATAAACAAACTACTATTTATAACATATCTTAACACTCTCCCTCAAGCTGGAGCGTATAGATTGTAGGCATCCAGCTTGTCACATATGTAAGTTATCCTTGGTCCCCGAAGAGCTTTTGTGAAGATGTCAGCCAATTGATCATTAGAACTAACAAATGAAGTAGCAATGTCACCGGACACAATCTTCTCACGAACAAAATGACAATCAATTTCAATGTGTTTGGTTCGCTCATGAAAGACTGGATTGGACGCAATATGTAGGGCTGCTTGATTGTCACAGATGAGACTCATAGTGCCTATTTTACAGAAGCGCGACTCTTGGAGAAGATGTTTCAACCATGTAAGCTCCTGAGTGGTAAGTGTCATAGCTCGATATTCAGCCTTAGCACTGGATCTGGCAACAACATTTTGCTTTTTACTTTTCCATGAAATTAGATTTCCACCAAAAAGAACACAATACCCAGATGTGGACCTTCTATCAATGGGACAACCAGCTCAATCAACATCTGTGTAAGCGACAACATTTGAATCACCTCTATCCGTGTAAACAAGACATTTTCCAAGAGCTCATTTGATGTACCTCAGGATTCTAACCACAACATCCCAATGACTGTCAAAAGGGGAATTTAGGAATTGACTCACCACACTAACAGTGTATGAATCTGAAAAGGACTCCCCCTGATCCGGTAGGATCCTGACATTAGGATCCATATGAGAGTCAATTGGCTTGCAATCTAGCATGCCAGTTTCTTCTCAGATATCCAAAGCATACTTTCTCTGAGAAATAGCAATCCCTTCCTTAGAATGAGCTACCTCAATGCCAAGAAAATATCGTAACTTCCCAAGATCTTTTACCTGAAAGTGGTGGACTAGATGTCGTTTAAGTCCTGCAATCCCATCATGATCATCACCTGAAATGACAATATTATCGACATAGACAACCAGATAAATACATTTGTGAGAGGAGAATTTATAAAAAAAACTGAGTGATCAGCTTCACTCCGAATCAAGCCATAGTCTTGAATGACACTGCTGAATCTCCCAAACCATGCTCAGGGAGATTGTTTAATACCATACAAAGCTTTGTGAAGTCGACAGACATACCCACGATACTCCCCCTGAGCAACGAAACCTGGTGGTTGCTCGAGATAGACTTCCTCTTCTAGATCACTGTCGAGAAATGCATTCTTGATGTCAAGTTGATACAATCACTACAAGAAAATCGTTGATTTGCCACGGACATTTCCGTGGCAAATGTACAAATTTCCGTGGCAAAACAACATTTGCCACGGATTTGCCACGGACCAAAAATGGTGGCAAAAACGCTCGTCGCAAATCGTTTGTGTTGCGCCCGAAAAAGTCCCCGAGGGGTTTTTCTTCGTTTACAACGTTTTAAAACAATGAAGTCGCCACCAATATTTTTTATAAGGAAAATATTGAAGAAAAACCTTTTTGGAAGGCAGATGGTCCTTTGGAAAGCCGGAAGATTTGGGTTCGGGGGTCGGTTAGGCATGGGGAAGGTATTAGCACCCCACACCTCCTTTCTACTGAAAGGGAACCTTTAATTAAACGCGTGATTTTAAGTGTTGATTTGAAAAATGCTTAAATTTGCCTCTCGGTTTAGTGAAAGTTTTATTTGCGGCGCTCGACGAGAGTTAGCCGCTTTAGTTTTTTGAAGGGAAAAATGTTTTTAGTTTATTGTGCTTGACGGAGGGGATCCGCTCCTACGTATCTCCAGGTGCGATGGAGAATTCAAAGCTACGTAGTTCTAGGTTTTTGGTTTTTTTATTTTGTTTAATTGTGAAAACTGAGCTTTCATGATGATCAATTGAGCGCAGGCTCCAAGTGACCACCATTAGTACTCCATTGTTAATGATCATGCAAGCAAAGGCTTCGCAAGACCACTACCAAAGTTTTTCGATTTATTTAAAGTCTTTAGAAAAATTATGCGTTCATGATGATCAATTGAGCAAAGGCTCCAAGTGACCACCACCAGTTCATCATTGTTCATGATCATGCAAGCAAAGGCTTCGCATGACCGCTAACAAAGTTTTTTGATTTATCGAAAGTTTTTTAGAAAAATTAGGCGTTCGTGATGATCAATTGAGCAAAGGCTCCAAGTGATCACCACTAGTTCCTCATTGTTAATGATTATTCAAGCAGAGGCTTCACAAAACCATTAACAAAGTTTTATGATTTATTGAGAGTCTTTCGTAAAAATTAGACATTCATGATGATCAATTGAGCAAAGGCTCCAAGTGATCACCACTAATTCCTCATTGTCAACGATTATGCAAGCAGAGGCTTCGCAAAACCATTAGCAAAGTTTTTTTGATTTATTGAAAATAATTAGAAAGATTAGGCATTCATGATGATCAATTGAGCAAAGGCTCCAAGTGATCACCACTAGTTCCTCATTGTTAATGATTATGCAAGCAGAGGCTTCGCAAAACCGTTAACAAAGTTTTTTGATTTATTGAGAAATTATTTGAGTTGAAAAAGAATTAAAACGAGAAAAAGGTGAAAATTGCGAAATGGGGTGCTATTAGTCGCAGGGGGTTGCGTAGCTAAATAGGGGGTGCAGGAATTAAGGGGGCCCAGCAGCGTTCTAATTAAAAAACAAAATGGGCTGGTAAATAAAAAGGGGGGTACGCGTTAAATCAGGGGTGTAAAAATAAATAAGAGAAAACAAAAAAACCACAAAAACGGAGAGCAGGCCGGCCCACGACCCGAACCGACCCCTACCCCTTCTTCTTCCTTCCTCAGCGCCGCCAACAACTCTTTCTTCTTCCTTCCTCAGCGCCGCCAACAACAGTGGATCATCGTCGTTCAAAGTGGGGGAATTTTAAGACTATCAATAACGTGTTTTCGTGCTTGATTTCTTCATTGATGGCTTGATAATTCTGAAATTTGGTTGAGCGATGATGGGTTCGTGTTTCAGATTTACAGATTTTTGGGTTTGTGAGAGAGAGATAGAGAACGAAAGTGGGGGAGAGGGACGACGGTGGAGGGCTGTCGCGGCCAGGGGTTTCGGTTTGGGGAAGAGAGTGGGCTGATGGTGATGGGAGGGTTCGGTTTGTGGTGGTTGGTGGTGACTTGTGGGTGGTTCGTGGGTGGTTCGTGGGTTGGTGGTGGTGGTTGTTTGAATGGTGGTTGTTTGGGTGGTGGTTGTTTGGATGGTGGTTGTTTGGGTGGTGGTTGTTTGTTGGTGATGATTGATGGTGGCTGTTGGTGGTGGTTTAGGGGTGAGTGGTGGCTGTTGGTGGTGGTTTAGGGGTGAGTGGTGGTGGTTGTGAGGGTTTGATGGTGGCTGTTGGTGGTGGTTTAGGGGTGAGTGGTGGTGGTTGTGAGGGTTTGATGGTGGCCGTTGGTGGTTGTTCAGTCTACATTTTGGACAGACTGCTTTTTTTCAGTATTAGGTTGATTTTTCGTCGTATTGTTGTTGTCTTGAAATTCGGCTCGATCGCTTTTTATAGTTGAAATTTAGGTCTCAAAGATTGATTACGCTTTGATCGGGCTTTGACTTATTTTTCAGTTTTGGAGCGGATCAAAGCCCATTTACTGGGAGAGCAAATCATTTGAACCCAGATTTGTTTCTTTGCTACCCTTTTTATTATTTTTTTGTATTTTCGGATTTAATTATTTTTGTACATTATGTGTTATTATTTTTGTATTTTTGGACACTTGAACACTTCTAATTTGTTGTAAAAATTAAATAGACTCTTTTTTGACATTTTTGGATTATATAACACTTTTAAATTGTAAATAACACTAAATGGGATTTTTGAAATCTTGGACTATATACATATGCTCAAAATAAATTAACTTTGCAAAAAGAAATAATAATAAAAAGAGTCCGCCAAACACAAAGACGAGAAGCGCTGCACTGCAGGCGAATACGCTAAAACGATACTCAAATAGGAGGAATGAGCTCATTAACTAAAGACACTACTTATGTACGACTAAACCCAAATACTTAAGATTAAATTGAAGAACGCGCACGAAAAGATTGATCATTCATTCGCGTGTCCGCTTAATTTAAACAACGGTATTTCAATTTAGTTGAAATTTGGATAATCGAAATTGACTTAAATTAAAAAGGCGGACAAAATTGGGGTATTACAGTTTGCCACGGACTTTTCCGTGGCAAATTTTTCCGTCGCAAACCCGTGGCAAATCCATCGCAAATTTTCGTCGCAAAGTCGTGGCAAAATCTGACATCTTCCGTCGCAAATCCGTCGCAAAATTTAAAAAAAAAATTAAAAAAAATAAATAAAATCATATCAATGTTTGTTTCACTCATCAATTTTTGTGTGCAGTATATCAAATATTATTTGATATACTTGAGAGTAAATCAATACTTTAAATACAACATGTTTAGATATACTTGAGAGTACAAATTAGAGAAAAACAATGGAAATTTGGTTATCTTCAATGTAAATCACCAGTAAAAAAAATTAAAAAAAATAAATAAAATCATATCAATGTTTGTTTCACTCATCAATTTTTTTGTGCAATATATCAAATATTATTTGATATACTTGAGAGTAAATCAATACTTTAAATACAACATGTTTAGATATACTTGAGAGTACAAATTAGAGAAAAACAATGGAAATTTGGTTATCTTCAATGTAAATCACCAGTATAATGGAAAGAATAACAACAATTGACTAACTACAGCATGTTTAGATATACTCTAGTGATGTCACTTGAATGTTGTTTTGTAACTAAACTAATCAGCATAAATAGGTACAAAATACATAAGAAGAAAAATACTGATTCACTAAGTAACCTCTCCAGATTGGAATGCAACAACTTCACGCTGTGAATCTTTTAGAAGATAACCTACGGAGGATTCCAGTGGTCGTTCATATGCAAGCAAAGCAACACAGTCCTGTAGAATAAAGAATCAAAACTCAAAATAAGATTATAATGATTATCAGCTTCAACCAATAATTATATAGTGTTGTCTATTATTAATAAATTGAAATTGGTATGTCTCCTTTTGATTTTAAATACAGAAGAGAAATGAGATTAAAAAATAGATTGTTACACAAATGACTGGTATTTAGCATGTAGTATTTGAGTTCCTCTGTTATTACTTAAGTGACTGAATTACTTCTTACTTCTAACAAAAGAAGTCTGAAATATTAAGTGATCATGTTTGAACATCCTATGACACAAAGACAAGTGTATGAACATTATTTAAATTTAAATCCCCAACTTGAGTGAAGAAAGATACCTCATCTACTCATTGAGTTGCACGTACAAATCTCCTTAAGAAACATTTGATTGTTGAAATTTGTCATTTCAAACTTCAGAAAATTCAATACTGTGGATTCCATCTGCAAAACCTGTATGGAACGACTTGCTTGAGATTTACACATTTCAATTACTATAAACAAGTTGACTTGTTAACCAAAGAATTCAACACAAACCTCTTCTTTGAAGTATGTGTTATCAGTTATATAACAAAATTCTTCAACTTGAGGTGCACAAATCTCTTCGTATTTATCACAACAATAAGGAAAAACAAAATCTTATTACTACATACTAGTACATGGCTCTAAGTTGATGCTCCTAGCATTTTAAAAGAAGAAATCCCATGAATAATAAAAAAAAAACAGGAAGAGCTTGTTTGATTCCTTACGAGACAATCATCATGGAGGCAACACCAAGTAATTGTAACTTTTGCCTATTCATCACATTCCCTGAGAGATACCGATCTATGTAGTTTACTGTCAAATACAATGTATCAAGTACAAGTCTATACTTGGAAAACATTTGTATAGCTAAATTTGCAAGTTTCTGGCCTGGTCATGAAACCTAGATTATCAATTAATCAGTCCGATTGTCTAAAAATTGTCAACAGGTATAACATTTATTTATTTAGCTGAAAGTAAGTTCAATCACATTATTTTATAGTTTTGATAGATCCAAATATTATTTTTTTAAAACTTCATATACTTGGACAACATATGAACATACAATATCAGTAATCAATTTTCCTTTGGCATAGAGTGTGTAAACATAGCACTATAGCAGAGATAATTGCTTTGCTAACAAGGAAAATGAAAATGTACCTCAGATGCACGAAGGTGTTTGTAGATATCACAAGCAAAGGTTGCACAGAGCTGAGGATCTCTGTAATCATTATCAATATTGACAATTTTCTCCCCCTTTTCCAACTCAACAAGAATGTCTCTACTACAAATATTGTCTGCAAACAAACAAATCAATAATATTACATTAAAAATCAGAAGTTAATCTCTTTATAATACAAAAAAAGTCAACCCAATGAGATATTTTTTAAACTCCGATGAGTGTTTGGCATCGAGATATTAAGACTACGAGAATGTCTTAACTAGCACCATGACCGGCTTAAGTTGCTGCTTTATCTCTCTTTTTTCCACTAGTTCCCGCACCATTACAGTCACCCTGTGAAAGTTAAAAACCAAACAATTAGTATAAGTAATTCACATTGGATTGGAAATAACTAGCAGGTCTTCAAGTCTATTCCATCTGCACTGGACCAGATCAATTAATATTTAAGTGCAGTTACTATAAATT
Organism: Oxytropis ochrocephala; assembly: GCA_020916435.1. Classification (NCBI taxonomy): domain Eukaryota; kingdom Viridiplantae; phylum Streptophyta; class Magnoliopsida; order Fabales; family Fabaceae; genus Oxytropis; species Oxytropis ochrocephala. The sequence continues at coordinate 81,649,717 of CM037091.1, forward strand.
ATTCTACATCAACAAGTTTACAAAATGATATATTTAAGATTTAGCAGATATAAGACCCGAACTTCCCATCCTTGAAGCAACTCAATAAGAGCATCTCTTAGATATGGATTTGGATCTGTTAGGAGCATCGTAGCGAAGTATGGGTACGATGCAGCAAGTACCTAAAAATTGGGATCAGCGGATAGTGCTAAACCTTCTAAAACGGTGAGAGACCTTAATATTAATGCACAGTATGCGGGGACTGTCACCACAAGAGGGAAATAACAGGTTTCAAAATCTTACCAGTACCAAGACAGTATTTGCATCTTTTCTGCTCCTGTAGTTTTACATTGTTTATCTCAACAACCATTAATGAGACAACAAGTTGGAATTAATGACAGAAAGTTGAAAGAAAAAAAACTAAATGAAATTGCTTACTTTAATGTCACAAAATGGAAAAAAAATTTGGCAATGTGTAAATAAAAGTAAATACAGTCAGTTGCTTGAAGTCATTCAATACAAACAAAATTGCAAAGGGAACAAATAAAAGAGAAATTTCCTTCCTAATTTTAATTTGAGTGCATATACATGCTTGAGAACACAAAACAAAGTGCTGAAAATTCTTACACTTGGAGCAAGGAGACCACCAAAACGAATTATCCAGAGATAAGGGAAAATTAGGTTGCATAATATCGCTTAAGGTTTCTTTGAAGTCCGCATATATGAAATTAATCACCATTTACTAAACCCTCTCAATGAAAGTAAATTTTTCATGTCCATTAAGAACAATAACAAAATCACTGTGACTACATGAAACTTACCAAAGGAGGCAAGAATGGAATGAATGGTGGGAAGTTGGGAAGTTCATTCTCTTGCTCTTCTTTCATTCCAAGTTCAGCATTTTTAATCCTTTCTTTGTATTCTAAGTCTACGAACCTACAAAAGTAAGAGGAAATCATTAGTCATTAGTTCATATGTCAATTACCAACTTCATTACAAACAGAAAAACGTTGCACTGTGAATTAAATCCAGAGAAGTAGTATTATTATTTAGCAATAACATATGGTTAAGTAGTTTATTGAAGCAGCAAGTGTCACTTCTTCCATATGTAAAAATAGTGATTTTTAAGGCGATTTGATCAGCCAAACGTAAGAATAGTGATATTCAACTTTATTGACTATTTTTGCTCAATGAATTAATTTCAGGCTGCCGAGAATCTAAAACATACCATCACTAAAATTATCCCTAAATTCTCAATCACAGTAACAGTCTATTTGAGTAGGCATAAGTGATTATCATATAAATCTTTATGGATGAGTTATTTACATAATCAAAGAGATAATATAGTCAAATAATCAAAATAAGCTGAAAACAACATACATAAACAACTCTTCCAAACAACCTGAAAATACTTATGTCACAGGAAGACATTGTCTCGTCCATTGAAACAGACATTCCATCTGATTTACCAGGAGATACATCCATAGAAACAGGAACATTTGGAACAACTGGAGCAGCAGCAGCAGCAACTTCATTTCTCCTTTCAGGAAATGAAGTAGTAATAATAGCCTTAGGAAAAACAACAGCAGAAGATTTATTATTATGACAGAAAATTACACAAACCCCAAATCCCAAATCACACAAACCCTAAAATCCATTCCCAAATCCCAAATCACACAAACCCTACAATTCAAAATCAAGAAGAAGAATGAAAATGAAATTAAAGAGGGAAGGAAACGATATCAAAGAGAAAGGAAAACAAAATGAAAAAGGAAAACGGATTGAAGAAGCTAGAAAACGAAGAAGAAACGAAGAAGGAATGAAGAAGTGAAAATCTAACCTTGAAACTTGAAGAACAACCGACTGAGCAGAAGTAGCGGCTGATGACGGAGAAGATGACGACAACGGAGCATGGAGGACGTTGGTGGAGTGTGGTGGTCCTGGTTCACGATGCTACATGTGTGTTGAGGGTTTCGTTGAGGAATGATGGAGCAGCGAGCACGACGGTGGGGAGTGTGGGTGGAGGTGAGGTGGTGGTGATTGAGAGTGAGGGAGGCGGGTTGTAGGTGAGAGCGAGAGGGTGAGGAGAAGAAGAGAGCGAGAGGGTGAGGAGAAGAAGGAGAACGGTCTAAAAGGGATTTAGGGATCCCGTGGGTGTTTTATTTTTATCATTGGGTTGCCACGGACTTGCCACGGCATCTCCGTCGCAAATTTCTGTCCGTGGCAAATCCGTGGCAAACACTAGCGGGAAATTTCGCGCTCTCACTTTTTACACATTCCGTCGCAAATCCGTCGCAAATTACTGACGGAATAAGCTCTGTGGCAATTGTTGGTGGCTAAATCAAGCTTTTCTTGTAGTGAATGGCCAATGTCACATTGCATCCATAGAAAGGAATAGACGGACAGAAGCCATTTTAACCACCGGTGAGAAAGCTTCACTGTAATCAAGACCAAAAACCTGAGTATAGCCCTTAGCCACGAGGCGGGTTTTCAGACGATCAATACTTTCGTCTGGACCAACTTTGACAGTATATACCCAACGACACCCAACAATAGGTTTACCAGGAGGAGGTGGCACAAGAGTCCATGTCTGGTTAGATTCTAAGGCTGTCATCTCATCTTTCATAGTCTGTCGCCAACCTGAATGAGAAAGAGATTCCTGTGTGGACTTAGGAATGGTGATGGAAAAAATAGTAGACACAAATATATAATGTGAAGGTGATAAGCGGTGATAACTGAGGAAATTATAAATCGGATGAGGGTTACGAGTGGAACGAGTACCTTTACGCAGGGAAACAAGAGGGTCGTCTGACTCCGTAGGCGGATCCAAAGTAGGAGAGGGAACCGGGGCAAGAGATGAGTCACTTGGATCTTCTGTAGGAGGTGGGTCGACAGGAGGGAGACGAGCACGACGCTGCTAAGTTTGCAAGGGAGGAGGACTAGGAGGACTAGGAAGTTCCGTAGGAGAAGGGTGATCTATCTGATCAATGATGGGTCTGAGTGGAGCCACGGGGGCAAGGTCAGGAATAGGTAATACTTGAGAGACAGACTCAGACTCAATGGGAGATGCAAAGAAGGGTGCATCTTCAAAGAAGGTGACATTGATAGACATGTAGGATCGATGTGTGGAGGGACAGTAGCATCGATACCCTTTTTTAACTCGTGAATAGCCTAGGAAGCCACACTTAACTACACGAGCAGACAATTTATCAAGTCCCGGAGTAAGATCATGAATAAAACAAGTTGAATCGAAGACTCGAGGAGAGATACTGAACAAGGGTTCATCGGGGAACAATATGGAATGAGGAACCCTATTCTGAATAGCAGAGGATGGCATTCTATTAATCAAGTGCCCTGCAGTGAGGACAACATCCCCCCAAAACTTCAAAGTAACATTAGCATAAATAAGCAAAGTGCGTGCTGTTTCAATGATATGACGGTTCTTACGTTCAGCAATCCCATTTTGTTGTGGGGTATGAGGACAAGATGCTTGATGTATGACACCATTTTCAACCATAAAAGAATTAAATGATGCAGAAAAATACTCTTTCGCATTATCACTACGTAAAGTACGAATAGAACAACCAAATTGATTTTTGATTTCTTTGAAGAAATTTTGAAAAACACCAAGAAGTTCAGATCTATCCTTAAGAAGGTAGATCCACGCACATCTAGAAAATTCATCAATAAAAGTGACAATATCTATGTCCGACAACTGAAGTGACTCGACTTGGTCCCCATAAATCTGAGTGAACAACATCAAAAGGAGAACGAGCTTGTGGATCGAGCATCGCTAGGAAAGAAGAACGAACATGTTTCCCAAGCTGACAAGACTCACAATCTAATGACTGCAGGTGAGACAAATGAGGAACCATAGGTTTGAACTTCTTGAGACTTGGATGACCTAACCGACGATGAAGAAGACTAGGAGACTCTGTAGTAGAAGTGGAGGCAAATGTAGATGAAGGTTGGATGGGCTGGAGGTAGTAAAGTCCATGTGACTCATATCCTGTACCAATCGTCCGCTTCGTGCTTCGGTCCTGTATAACAAAATAATCATCATAAAAAATTACAGAACATTTTAGACTTCTAGTCAGACGACTAACGGAAATTAAATTAAATGGGCAATATTGTCAATGGGTAAGGATGGAAGAGGAGTGGCTTCACCAATGCCACTGGCTTTAACTTTTGATCCATCGACAACAATAATATAATGTGGGGGGTGCTAGGCTCAGATATTTTGGATAAAAGAGATGGATTACCAGCCACACAATCGTAAGCTCCAGTGTCCATAATCCAGGAGTCAACAGGTGATGATTGAGAGTAACAGACTGTGGAATTACAAGAATGAGCAATTGTTGACGATGATGAAGCTTGGGAAGCCTTATACTGCAGGAATGCCTTATACTCCTCATCAGAAAGAACATTTTGTTTAGTGTTTCTCTGTTCAGAATCATTAACCTGAGTCACATTTACTGGTTTCTCTGGAAAGCCATGAAGGGAATAACATTGTCTTCAGTATGACTGAGTCTCTTACAATAAGTGCACTGACGGCGACCTCCTCAACCACCCCCACGACCACGACTGTGTCCCCCACGACCTGCAAAATTTGAAACAAGAGCAAAGGACTCTATGTTAGTTTGAGACCCATTGCTTCCAAATCCTTCTAGACTAGGAAGGCATATAAGACGTCTGATAAGATCCTCTGTGGAGGGAATATCTGATGCAGAAAGAATGTTGCTCCGGACTGACTCATACTTTTCATGAAGGCCACGAAAGACATAGCTCATGCAAACATTGTCCAGTTTCTCGAGCATTTTCTTTGAGTCAGTGTCGGTCACAAGGAGCTTGAACTCGTTTACAGCTGACTAAGCTTTGTTTGCATATGTCATGATGTTGTCTTCTGTCATTTGAAGGGTGGCTAAACTATGAATAACACCATAAAGGCGCTGGATATCATTAGAATACACATTCTTAGCCTTCTGCCAAATATCATAACAAGTGGTGTATGAGCGATAGTGGACCAACAAAGAGGGTTCAATAGTTTGCCACAGTAGAGAGACTAATTGACAGTCTGCTTGGTCTCAGTCTTGACGCAGATCTTTATTAATATCTGAAGAATTCTTGGTAAGGTGATCTGAAAGATTTTGCCCCTTAAACCACATTTCGACAGATGCAAACCAATTCAAATAATTATCACCATTGAGCTTCTCCGTTGTTATAGAGGGATTACCGGAGAAAACATAAGACACAAGAGTCTTACCCGAGGACCTAGACTTTTCCTTTTCCTTTCCTGAACTCATTTTTGATGATGATGAGATAAACCAAAAAGACAAGAAATAAACCAGTAACTAGAAACAACCAGAAATCCAGAAATAAACCGGCAAAAATTAACCAATGAGTGACCGAAATCTAAAAATTGATAGAAAACATCTGAAACGTGAAACCCACTGACCAAAATCTATCAGAACAGATAAATCGTTGAATTTCGAGCAGAATGGCACCAGCGGCATGAAAAACGAAGCAGAGGAGGGCGGCGCGTGGCCTACACGCGCCGGAAGGTGACCGAAGCAAGGGCGGCGTGTGGAGGTGCGTATGACGTCCGATGGCGATGAAATTTTAATGGGTTGCTCGAAATTTGATGGCGAGGCTGATGGTGGAGGCGGTGTTGCAAGACCAGACGTGGAAAATGGACTTTTGCACAAAAATAGTAGGTCACGTGAACCTAGGGCTGCCTAAGGTGGATTTTTAGGACAGGACAGCTAGGGTTTTTGAAGAGCTTGACTGTAGGCTCTAGATACCATGTTGAAATGATTAAACACGATATTGGTCACGTAGTTCGGCCAATCTTTGCTTACGTCTGCGACTACAGAGCAGTTGTAGTTCCATTTTATTAACTGTATATTTTATCTTGAGTACAAGCATTAATGAGTTTAAATAAAGAAAACCTAACGAGCTTAGGCTGAATACATAAACAAAACTACTATTTACAACATATCTTTAACAGCTATAAGTTCATGAACAGATCCTATTTTCCTAAGGGCAGTGAAGAAACTGATATTGTACTATCCTTTACTATTCTATTCACATGATGTAGGCATTAGATATTTGGGTTTTTTCTTTTATACCCCCACCCCATCCCCTCCCACCCCCACCAAATACCAAAAACCCCAAAATGCCCTTTGAAACTTAATTTTTTTAAAAAAAAATAAAAATAAATCGTATATACCCCTTTGGGTACGTATATACGATGGCTATTTTTTGTCCAATCGTATATACGTACTCAAAGGGGTATATACGATGCACTTTTTATTTTTTTTAATAATTTGTTTTAATTTTTATTACTAAAAGGCTACTAAAAATTCGTTAAATAGTCAAAACTACTCCAAAAAATTATAAAAACACCACTAAAAATCTAACAAAACCAAAATAAGGCTATACAAATTTTTTTTTAGATTTTTGGAGACTATGAAAAATTAAAAAAAATCGTAAAAATAGTAAACGATGGAATTTGGGATTTTGAGGCCGTAGTCCCGTAAGAAGTCCCTTCTAGGGGAGTCTTGATTCTTGATTTTTTTCGCTTCTAATGGCTGTGGTTTCATTACGATCGGAGTATGTTGCCCGAAAACCGATTTTTTAGCCTAAATTATTCGTTCGACGTATAACATCGTCACGTTTTAACGAACTACACACAAAACCTATTTTCAGGACTCATATAATTTTTATTTGACTTAAAAAAATTTAAAAAATACAATGGGGTCGTATATATACACAGGGGGTATATATACGACCCTATGCATTAGGCATCATATATACACCTCCCAAGGCGTATATACGATTATGGTGTGGATTTGTTAATCGTATATACGCGCTGGGGGTGTATATACGATGCCTAAATGCATAGGTCGTATATATACCCCTGTGTGTATATACTGATTGGTCAAAAATTTGTAAAAAAAAATACGTTTTGGGCGCGTTTTGGGGTTTTTGCGGTGTGGGTGGGGTTTATGGGGATGGGGTGGGGGTACAAAAGAAAAAACCCTAGATATTTTAATTGAAGGGCCCCATTATCTCATGGCCTTGAGAGTTGAGATGCTTCCTACCCTACCACATGTGGGTAGTAGTACTTACTTGTGACATGGTAGTAACCAGGATAAAAATTTATTCAATCATTCTTCAAGTTTTTAAATATAACATGGGTGAAAATTTTAGGATCCAGCCTATCAAACTCTTGCGTATTTAAATTAATATAAGATTAACAAATGATACTAATAACAGAACAAAAATAAATAAATAATAAAAGGTATTGCAAGGTTGCATTTGTTAACTTTACATATGAAAAATACTTGAGGGGATGGAGAGGAGAAAACCAGGATAACTGGGATCATGTTAATGCGATTTTTGTTACATCGCATTGATCAAACTAGATAAAACAGCAGTACATAACTACTTTAGACCTATCGAAAATTTATATAAGCCTAATTGTTTCTTAATTGGGCATTTTAATGCTCATCGAATTCAAGAACATCATTATGAACTTAGAAACATTGAAACTCTAGTGTCTAATATTTATGTTCTTTCCTAAACTATTGAACCATCTGGTTTACCTTATTGACTGCATCAGCATTATTTAATGAGTTTTCTCCATATAACTTATAAGCCCAAATCACGAGATATGAGAATTTCAATACAATATCAGAACATTCCTCAAAAAGTATCTCACAAAATCCCATCTCTCTCGATTTCACGGTAAGGCCCTGTTTGGATAAAAATAATTAATTATACGCTTATAGCATAATCGTTTATCATATAAGTGATTATGTATAAACTATTTCTATATAAAAGATAAAACAAAGTGAATTTGTTTTCATATAAATTATAAGCTAGTTTTATAAGCTATCCTGGAAAGCTTATGAAAATAAAGTGAAAAACAACTTAGTGACGTGTCATGTTTTGCTTTCGTAATGCTCTCTCATATAATATAACTCAATTATTCATGCGAGTAGATAAGTTCAAATAAATCAAATCCAAACAGCCCTAGTTCATTTCAACCAGCTTCTATCAATATCATGCACACAACACAAGCAAAAACAAAAATCATGAAGAAAGAAAAATACCCCAACTTCCACACAACTAACTATTATTCAATTTGGCTTCCACTGAATCAATAATACATTGTAAATAAAGCAATTATCATCACAAATTAACAAAATTGTTCAACTCTAAAGCCAACTAAGAAGCAGAATGTCAGATCAAATGGAAGAAAGTGATCTGAGTCCAGCCCTAAGCTAAAGGCAGATCTGTGCGATCAAAATTTGAGGGGACAAATAAAAAAAACAAAAACAAATTCGTTATCATGCAAAGTGTTGGTAACGAGATCAGAGTTTAAAGAATGAAATTGAAGTGCAGAGAGTAAGAGAAAGAACAATAATCGGGTTTGGTTAATTAAGTAGATTCAACTAGTAAGTATGATAAATTTGTATCAATAAATAAGAGTTGATTCAACAAGTGAATTCAAACATCAAAATAGTTCATCTGTACTGTATATATATATATATATATATATATATATATATATATATATATAAGCAATTTTTCTGTGATGAAAAAATGCCTACCCACTAGTTTAGTAAAATCAAGTGAGCCAAACAGAAGCAAAAACAAAACCAACTAAGGCAACACCAAGAGAAATGGCCTCAACCATACCTAAGGGAATTGCTAAGAAGATTTGAAGTAGAAAAAATATTCTTATTTATTAGTTAAAAAACATATAAGGAAGGTCTAATTTTAGTACAAGTGACTCGCTGCTATCCAAATAAGTTTATAAGATTATGATATGTTAATAGGATCATACCAACAGAGTTATAATTTAACAAAAGAACAAAGTAAACATTCAGTTCATTCCAGCTGCATCTGTAGTATAACATTTTTTTTGCACCTTCAGTTCATTTCAGCAACTACTTATTCATGCACAAAGAGAAGTAAAGGTGACATGGTATTTGAAGAAAAACATGTCACCTTTAAGTCTGAAATTGAATCGTTAATTAAATTAAAAAATGATAAAATGAAGACAAAGATTAAACTAATCATTGTCATGGTTGCCTTCTACCTGTTGTCCAATCGAATCGAATCAATTTTGTTGGTCAGACAATCATATGGCGATAGAGACTAGGGTTCCAACGGTAGAGAATAATGCATCCCCTCCATCTATTATGATACCATAACAGGATTTTAAAACTCACTTGAGATGTTCAATTTTAATGCAGTGGTGGGTTATGATATTTGGTTCACTAGCTCTAGTCAACTACTCATATATTGAGCTAAAAGAAAAACATTTTTTTTGCATAATTAGTTCATTCCAGCTGCTGCTGCACATGCTCAATGATAATGTAAAGGTAACAAATATAGAGCATAGGCTAGGGTTTTTTGAAAATCCGATGCTAAAAGTCACATTTAGCATCGGTTATTTAACCGATACTAAATGTCAGACATTTAGTATCGGTCGAATTAGCATCGACAGATAACCAATACTAAATGTACAAAATAACCGATGCTAAAAGTCTTTTCTGCACTAGTGATATATACATAATTTGAAAAATTATTAATGAGAGTCATTAAAAGGTTGAATTTAATAAAAACTTTCAACTTTTCTTTGCATATCTATTTCTTATTTATTGGTAAATATTTAATGATATGGATTTCATTAAAACTTTTTCTCCAAAAAATATGTTTATATTTACAAAATTTGGTAATATTTAAAAATTGATTAAAATCTTGGTCAATAAAAATTGATTAAAATCACATCATAAATTCAGTCATAACTTCTCATAAATAATTTATTATAAAAACATAGAATAATTTATTATAAATTCGTTAACCAAAGCTGGAAGAGCCAACCACCAAGCACAATGACAACAACATTCAGTTGGCGAGCTAAGGGATACTGAAGAAGTGCATCAAATGGGTGCAAGAAGAAGGCCCCGGGTTCAAATTCCGAAAACTAACATTTCCCCCACCCCTACTAACAATTGCCTATCTAAAAAAAATTCAGTTGTTTTATTATTTGCATTCTTTTCCTCATTTTTTCCGTCGAAGGTATATATACTCTTACTTTTATGTAAAATTTTATTAGATATAGTTAATATTAGGAATTAGAAAATTAGTTAGTGTCTAACTAACTTAGTTAGATTAGTTTAGAAGTTAGTTAGTGTCTAACTAACTTAACTAGATTAGTTTAGAAGTTGTTACATGTGTAGTTAATTTTCTATTGGAGTTAACTAAAGTTAACTATAGTTAAATATATAATACTATTGGACCATCAATCAAAATAAATAGAGTTTATTTTTCCAATTTATCTCTTTCAATTGAAACTCATTCTTGGAACTTAATATGATATCAAGAGCGATATAGCTTCCGCATTCCTTTCTCCTTGATGATTCCTCCATTCGCTTCACGCGAATGTCTTCACTGTTTTGCGATTCATGAACAATGGGGCTCATTGCGGTATGATAAGAAATTTCTTAATTTTATATTCATCTTATTAGTTTATTTTCCATTCTTTTCTTTCAATTTCAACTTCTTCCTCATTGATATTCAACCTTTGTGCGTTCATTTCTTTGATTTGGTCATTGGTTCTGATTTGTTGTTTCAATTTCGCATTTTTGAATCTGTTCCTCTATTTTTTGTGTTTTCCCCAATCTCGATTTCACAAATTCTTTGAATCGATTTTGATTCTATCATTCGCTTTTCAATCAGAATCGCGTTTTTCTCCTTCCTCTCGCTTCTTTGAGAGTTTCTGTTTGTGCAACTTGCTTTCGTTTGTTCCGTTTCTAATTCGTTTGACACAATTTGTTTGTTATTCTTGTATCGGTAATCATCATTTCCGTTTGCGATTCTTGCACATCAGTTTTTGCGATTTTGCTTTATTGTCCTCCTTTCATTCTGATTCCTGATGATTGTGATCTGAAGCGAAGTTCCAATTTCATTTTGGATTCGAGATCGGTATTCTTGCATCGCCTTTTTCGGGATCGGTGTTCTTGCATCGCCTTTCTTCATCATCTCGATTTTGCGATTTGAATCTATGCCTTTCATTAAGGGATTTTGTAACCTTTTATGGTTGTATTAGTTGGTATATGTGTCAATTAAAAGTGAAAGCTAATTTTGAAAAATCAATAGAGATGTTTTTGTATAAATAGATATTAGATTTGTACCATACACAAAAAGCTAATTTTGTGCAACTTAACATGCACCAAATTTGAATGCTTCCTTAGTGATGTCCCCTGATGATAGTAATAATAAGTATAAAGATACATAAGATACAAAAGTGATGGTAATTGCACTTTCAGAAGTACATGAAAATGAAATGATGACATACATGCCATATACATGAATAGAAGAAACCTTAGTAAAGATACAAAACTACAAAGGAAAAAAAAATGATACAAAAATCTTAATTGATGATATACTGCACCATTCCTCCTTTTGGAAGAAATGGAAAAGCTTATAATCCTTTTGCATATAAAAAAACAATAATCTGAGTATGGTTAATTAAGTAGATTCAACTAATAACTTGAGCAGACAAAACCAACATCTCAAACATAAGCAAAACAAAAATTAAATAAGACCAACACCCTGGAAAGAGGCCTCAACCATATCTAAAAAAGGGCAGTATTGAGTAACCAAAGTAATGAAGTATATAAGGGGAGTTGCTAGAAGACATTCAAGTAAAAAAAAATCCCTTTTCTTTTAGTTAAAAAATAAAATAAGATACAAGACAGGTCTAATTTTAGTACAAGAGCCTGGCTATCCAAATAAGTTTAATAAGATTATGATACCATAACAGGATTTTAAAACTCACTTGAGAATGTTCAATTTTAATGCAGTGGTGGGTTATGATATTTGGTTCACTAGCTCTAGTCAAACTACTCATATATTGAGCTAAAAGAAAAACATTTTTTTTGCATAATTAGTTCATTCCAGCTGCTGCTGCACATGCTCAATGATAATGTAAAGGTAACAAATATAGAGAAAAGTAACTATACAGGAATGAAGCATTATAATGTCGCTAAACAAGCCTATCACTAGGAAAATTCAAATCCAAAAGTAATGATTTCATAGATAGCATCAGTGGTTGAGTTGCTAATATTTTTAGGGTCCAACAATGATAAATAACAAGAACTTCATATATATATATATATATATATATATATATATATATATATATATATATACTTGCAGAATCAAACGTGTTTGCTATATTGGCAGAAACACTCAAGCACACACCATGTTGCTCATTAACTTGAAAGTGTCAATGATTTAAAGTATGTGGAGATGTGGACACATATATAACACACATTAAGATCTAAGAGTAAGAAACAGAGCAGAGAGCATAGTAATAACTCTCACACCAAAGCGAAAAATAGAAACACCGACTGGAATAAATCCATGACTAACATGTGAATAAAACCTGCTGAAGTGGAATATCAAACAAACTTCCATCAAGTCTTGGAAGGAAAACCTCTGTCCATTATCTTTGCGAGTCACAACATGTTGCCATTGAGTAATTAACATGGGAAAATGGTGTCTGCATCATTTGATATGGGGATAAATAAGCAAGATAATCCAAAAAGAATCAAGGATTATTGATAGTGATATATCATTAACTAATATCTACTGCAATTAGTGTTAGGCACGCACACAGAATGGAATAGGAAAGCATGTTCTTCAATAGTCAGTTTAGATAAGCATGATCTTGCAACAACTACATCTCAGCTTTTCAAAATAGCTCTCATTTAACTTTCCGAGAAACACCTACAAACTTGAAAGAACTTTTTGTATGTAAAGAATTATACTTCAATTGAAAAAGTCTCATAAGCTAGAAGTTAATCTAAAATGGGTCTATGTTTTCCTTGGTTTCACATTTTCAGATGAACCAAAACGTACGTTTTTTCTAACCATATATTTCATTCAATTCTACAAAACAGAAATAACACGTTCTATTTTATCCCCTCATAACCTATCTACCAAATGCTACCATAAATTACCTCACATCATTGCGAAGAAATCCTCCTTTCACAGCATAACTTTGCTGAGGATAGAGCACTGAAAGATAAGAGCACTTCTCAACAACCCTCTTTCACAAAGAAAACTTTGATTCTTAATGCTCCAAAACCTTGCCATAGCTCATGACAACGGACAAGTGCAGCCAAGAACCGATTATCTTTTATACGGATTTAACTGGTAGTTTACATAATTTAAATGCTAGAAACATAGTCAGCTTCAGAATTTGAGGAAATCAAAATGGTTATTGAATTAGGAAGTCAACAACCACACAGGAACTTTACTTTCAAAATGGACCTTAAAACAGATCACAAAATTATATATTTAAGTGATGATATGAAATTTTATTGTGAGGAAGAAACTGAAATAAGAAGTCACAACAATAGGCGGGAAGGCTCATCCTGGCAGACTATCTGTGGATTCTTGGGATATCAATGCACATGCAACCTTTTAAAGTTCACAGTTCTATGCAAAACAAAAAATTCTAACAGCATTCATGTTTGGTTGAGAAAACAGCTCAATTCTATTTTTCAAGAAGGAAACTAACATTTATCCAAAACATTATATCCCAATTACAATAGCATCATCTCGCATGAAAATCATATAATACATGTCAATCTAGATACAACAAGCTAAAAAGGTAAAAAAATAAAAAAGTCACTCCCTATGATTTAGTAGAGAATCTGGAACCCAACTAAATAAAAAGGGTTTTAGAATAAGGTCCCCTATTAGGACTTGAATTGTGACATTAAGGTTTTTGATATCTCAAAGATCACAATTGAAATATCATTTTTATCTGACTGCGATTCTTTGTAATGTCAATGGCGATGCAACTGTCATTACAGTCGCGATTGCGATTGCTATTTAAAATCTCGTTGATTACCGCTACTTTAGTTTCCCCTTCGAAGTGAAACAAGACTTTGCATGTATCTTACGGCTCTTATTGATTCAGCATTTCCATAAACCTGAAGATCCCCGGTATGATCGTCACAGTCAAATCCATATAACACCAATGTGCCATTGGCATCTTTCCAAAGAAATCGATTGCTCCCATAAAACCCGACAATACGCTTGTAAATAGGTGGCATGGAACTAACACTATATCGCTTGATCCAAGACTTGTCATCCCAGTAATCTTTCATCATCCACACATCAAAGCAAAAATAGTCCTCTGTTCCTCGACTTCCGGGATAAACTACAAGTCCAATGGTAGCAGATTCGGTAAAAGCTGTTAGATGACAATACAGACCACGAGAATGAGTAATTTGGGGCACTTCTATCTTTCTAAACAATTCAGTAACCATATCAAATGACATAACAACATACTCAAAATCATCATCACTCTTATAGCCCTCAAACTCATTCAAATAACCCCGCCAGTGACAACTATTGTTGACATAAGTGTAAAACCCAAAAATATCACTTGTTACAAATGGAAATGGGATAGCATGCTCAAGGTTTCTCCAAGAGTTAGAATTAAGGCTGTATATCTCAACTGTCCAATCCCCCTGTACTAGTCCACCTGGTTTCGCTTTATCTAGCCAATGTTCCGAGATCACCACAACTTTGTAGTCATTGGTTTTGGGGTCGAAGCCAAAATTGGGATACTTACCTACGGAAGACGTCCCATGGGGAGGAGGTAATTGGCATTGGGGTAAAGTGATGAACTGACCCAAAGAAGGGTTCATAATGACACTTGGGATACCTTCTAAGAAGTAGATACCATTGCATGGACCCATGATTCCTGGACCCCAGTAATTACATCGATGATATGGAGGATGGTTTATAAGCTGAGAGGAGGATACAAGTCCATTAAGATTCCAAGATAGGATAGAAATCTCAGTGTCGTAGAATTCGTCCATGTAATCAGGTTGGTTATTGCTAATGACTAAGAGGTGCTCCTGCTCCTCTAGGTTGTTGTAGAAAAGATAGTAGTTAGAAATAAAATGAGGATCGATTATGAGATGATACCAGGATTTGCAAACGCACTTGTATCGGATCAACTCCTTCGCAGGCAACCTTGAAAGCACATTTGACAGCAATTCTCGTGGTAGACGCTCCATCACTTGAATCAAATGGATTTTTGCTAGCCGTAAATGATGGTTGCAAAGGTTCCAACGCAGTGACTGTGAGTGGAGTGAGGAAGATCGAAATTTCGTTTAAATCAGAAGATAATAGAAAGACTAGGCCCTAGGGTTCCACCCACAGGGAAGAAGAATATCATTTCCGTTTGCTATCTTCAATTTCTTTCTAATCGGAAGAATATCACAAACAAACGATACTAGTAACACTAGTAGTAAGCTTTTAATGGATAAAAAAAACTTGTAACCAAAAATAGCTTTAATGGATAAACTGAATTTTAACGCAACACTACGTTTTAATTATTAAATTAAGAGTTTAATTAGTATACACATTATGTGTAAAGCTTATTACACTACCCACCAATCACAATACATGATAGGCATGACGCATCAGGTGGTTACTAATTGAGTAACTTCTTTTTAATGACTTGTCAAACTATCATTGGTATTAAATAATAAAATTGATTTTATACGAAACATGATTGACTCCGGTCAAAAAAAAAACATGATTGACTATTGATAAAAAAAAACATGATTGACTATTTTTATATTTTTTTTAAAAAAACATGATTAATAACATAAGCATGAGTTTTAGGTCAGTTGCTCGTCTTCGTGCGTGTTTGATTTCTCGTCTTGTTGCAGTGTTCGTTTGGTTTAGATCTATAAATCAACTTCGATCCATTTCAGATTCAACCAAGGACTAGGGCCTCAACATCATCATCACAATTGTAGCCATTTTGCCGTTTTACGCTATTAACTTGGGTGTTGTGAGTTTGTTCGCAGATTCATCCTTTTTATTTATAGTAATGATGAAATTGTTTTTTCATCGATATAATCTCTCTATTTGAATGAATGAGTATATTTTTTAGTAAAAAAGATGAATTTTAGGATCAAAATTCGTGTGCAAAATAGTACAAATTAGTAAACCTATATAAATATATAACCTCCCAATTTATCCATAAAATTCTAGGGATCCGAGACCTTGGGGTGGGATTTGAGTCCAATTATCACTTGGATCAACCTATGTTGGTAACACTCTCTTATTTTTTTTGGTAGAGTGGTAACACTCTCTTATGTTAGTCGCTACTAGACAATAATTTGTTTTTTTAAACTCCTAATATATTTTTATGATTAGCAACCCGTATTGATTTGAATCACATTTGCCTAAATTTGTTGTCCGAATTAATTACAATTACTCGATTTGAGTGTGCTCAAATTTTACATTATTTCTTCAAAAACCGAACTAAACTAATCTTATATTGAGCAGATTGGTTCAAATTGAAATTTCACGAGTCGTGGACCAAAATGTTAGTTTTAGAAATTATAAAAAGCTACACTTTTTTTGTAATATTTTAATACTTTTAAATAGCTAAAAAATCTAAAAATTACAGCAAATCAAACTCAAACTCAATAGTACGTAGACTTTCAATCCTTAGTATTAAAATCTTACAATGCACGCTTGGATGTTTCCATAGCAGAAATTATAAGCACAGTTAGTGAAAAATACATTCACGTTTCTGAGCAACTAATAGCTGAGGCCCTAGAAATACCAATAAATGACATGAAAATTTTTCAAGCCGAATGGTTTCACATGACATATACTTCTCTATCACATGTGTGTGAATGTTCTCAAGGATCCTTCATTTTGATTGAGTGCTTCAAATCTTCTTGACCATTTTAGAACCCTGCATAAGATAAGTGTGCACAATCTGCTGCCAACGGGTGGTTACTATGAAGAAGTAACCAATATCGATCTCTTTGTTCTCTTCCATTTACTTAGAATGCAACCTATCAGTCTCCCTTTCATCATCCTAAATCACATCATGAACATCATAGAACCTTTCAGAAACAATATGTGTCTAGCATATGGTATATGGCACTTACAAAAATATTTAGGCTTGCTAAAATAGACCTGTTATCTCATCCATACTTTGACAGCATACCTTCTTTTGGTACTCAAAATCTAATACAAATGGAGTTGGAATCGAATCAAGTTGACAAAATACAAGCTCACAAGAATTGACACGAGGATCATTTAGAAGAGAGGTGAAGAATAAAGAATGAGTACGAAATGAATCTGAGAAGGACCTAGAATCACAATTTGGTGACATAAGCCCCCTTTTACAGAAAGAAGAAAGTGCAAAAAAAAATGAGAAAATATAGCAGAGATCCTCAAACACATGCCTAGGTTTACCACTCTGTCAGGAGCTTCTGAATCAAGATTCTACATAAGAAAAGCATCTAAGAAAGCTGCAATAGAAAACCACTCACCCAATACCTTTTAGAAAAGAATGAGGATCATAGTTTTACAAGAAAATATCTCAAAGGAAAAAGGAAAGTGAATGAAGGAATCATTCATACAAGAGAGCATCACAATAGCTCAAAAGACAGTGAGAAAGATGAGAGTGAAGACCTCGACCCAAACAAGCTAAAATTCATTCATTATATCTTCAATTCCTCTCCTGAACCACCCAATCTAACCTATGAGAACTCAAACTTCTATAAAATGTTTCATTCTTTAGCTGCCCCAACATCAAGTGTCCAACCTACCAAAGCAAAAACATCAACCAAATCTCAGCTGTCAGCATCAACCTCTACCATTCATATCTCTCGCAGTCAACCTGGCATATCTAGGATCACCAATGTAGAAAAACAAGATCAAAACTACCCTTCGGCACATAATGCTTGATTAGAATAGAGTCCATACCAAACAAATTGTAAAGAAGCAAAACTATAACGTTTGCATGACTGGATACTCACCCTAGCTTCATCTAATGAATCTGAATATGGCTTGTCCTCTTCTGGTTCCTCCAACACTCCATAATCAGGTTCTTATGAACCCCTCTTTGATAATGACAAAGGGAGAGAAAGGGAATAGTAGAAACTATTAAGATTTAAAGTCTCTATGGGAAAAGGGTATAAGAATAGAAAGAAAATTATAGGGGTGTTACCGTTCCTATCTTTGCAAACAAATATGTTTTACACCTATTCATTATGTGTTTATTTATACACATTTATGCTTATTAGAACACACTTTTTATGCTTCATAAAATCAATTTGTACTATGTAAGAGCACAATTCTTTCTAACAACTTGTGCTTGTTTCAATTGTTATGTTTTTACTTACTAAATATATGCCCCAAAACTCTATGTTTCAATGCTTTCATTCTGGTTTTGAGTGCACTAAGTTAGAGTGCATCAACTCAGGAGGAGCATATAAATAAAATCCTATTAACAACTGCCATATTCAAAAAACTTAATCTTCTCAAAAAGTTTGTCATCATAAAAAAGGGGGAGATTATTGAGGCAAAATCTCTTAGACATATTTTGATGCAAACAAACCTTTTTGACAAATATTTAAAGTTCTCTGATTCACTAAATGTGCTAATGGATCTTCTTGAGTGAGATAAGTACAGGAGTCAAGAACTATAAAGTTATATCTCAAGAAGATAGTGTGCTAAGAGTGCATCACATAAAAAGACATAATCTATGTCTTAAAGGTAAAGAATTAAGGCTTTGAGGATAAATGAAGAAAAGAATAATGAAGTCACAAGCATGGTAACTTCACATGTCTAGAAGACCCTCCTCTAGAAGCCCCTTTCCATAAGAAGGCTTAATGAAGCCTCAGAAAAGAAGAATGATGGTGGTGAGTGACAGAAGCTGGGCGTCAGGCGCTGATGTGGGCGCCTAAACTCTGCACAATATTTTAGGCTATTTCTACTTCAACACTTTCCAAACAATGCCAAGAACTAGCCAACCAATATGAACCAGCTGCTGCAGAATTTCTGAATAGAAACCGATATCTTGTTATTTCCGGAATGAGCCAGCTGAAGCACACCCAAATGTTGGTAGAAATGAACAAACTCTACTTGTTGTTTTGCAAGCTGCGCTTCTCATAATCATTAGCAACTGTGCCCCTCAACAGTCAAAAAGGTTTATTGTAATTTCATTGTATCAAACATACCATTAGAAAATTTTCTTGAGACTTCGTCATTAATAAGTGTCCTTTGGGGCTTTGAAAATTGCCATATGATTTGACTAATCATGGATAACCATGGTACTGTGAGTACTATATGGAACATCAAATCTATTTGGTGAATATGCACCTGAACATGGTTGATGCAACATCAAAAGTGATGACAACCATACACTTCTCAACCTTCTCAATTTGTTTAACTTGTCCCTTTGTTGTTGCCAAACCCAATCTATATAGTAGGAAAAGACCAGTATTTCTGCCACAGATGTTGAAGATAGCTTTAATTTTACCTTCTCAGCAACTTCCCTAAGCCTCTGCAAGGCAATCTTAATTATCGTATGCTTAGAAAGGTCAATATTATTGCTCACTAGGAAGTCTAACAAACCATTATCAAAATCTTCTAAAATGAAAACCTCAAATGTTCCACCTCTAAGATCAAAAATGGCAATGAGCCACTCTAATGTTTTTCATAATGAAACATTACATAGAATTCTATCAATGGGCTGCAAAAAATAATAACTTGATGGTGGCGACGAAAGCAACATTATGCTCACATCTACAATGCAATGAAAGGATCCAAAGATAATCTTAAATAAGAAAATGCAAGGAAATTGATATGGTATTTTCTAGATCATGAAACTATGTCATGAAAAGTGGCCTCAACGGGGCATATTCTAAAACACTTGAAGAAACATCTCCATTCTATTTTTCAAGAAGGAAACAACATTTATCATTATAATATCCCAAGACTTTGGTTTCCCCTTTGAAGTGAAACAATACTTTCCATGTATCTTGCAGCTTTTACTGAACCAAGACCTATATAATCCCAAATATCCCTGAAATGCTCTCCACAATCAAGTCCATATATACAACACCAATCTCCCCACGTAGCCTTCATTGTCATTCCAAAGAAATTGATTTCTCCCATAATACCCAACAAGCCAGTTGGAAGTAATTGGCATGGGATCAACGCTGTATCGCTTGATCCAAGACCCTTCATCTGAATAATATTTCATCATCCACACATCAAAGCAATAGAAAGAGCATAAGCAAAGGCGAAGACAGTCACATGTTCGTTGACTCAATTTGAAATCTATAACTCCAATAGTAGCAGATTCGCTTAAGGGTATGAGATTTTTAGAACGCATGCTTGAAGAATGAGTAATTTTGGGCACTTTTATCTTCCTGAACAATTCATTAACCATGTCAAATGACAGAACAACATCTTCAACAACATCACTCTCATTTTTATTAGACTCATATACAGAACCCCACCAGTGACAACAATTGTTAACATAAGTGAAACACTCAGATGAATCACTAGCTTCAAATGGAAATGGGATAGCGTTAACACCAAGGTCTCTCCAAGAGTTGGAATTAAGACTGTATAACTCAACTCTCCAAGCACCCATTTGTCGTTCCTCTAGCCAAATGTCCTTCAGCGCCACAACTTTATAGTCATTGATTTTGGGGTCAAACCCAAACCTAAGATAAATATTTAAAGAAAGACTTCCGTCAGGAGCAATGAAATGGTATTCAGGTAAAGCGATGAACTGTCTCAAAGAAGGGTTCGTAATGATATTTGGGCTACCTTCTACCAAGTAAATACCATTGCATGGACCCATGATATTGCCCCATAATTTATATTGATAGGGAGAATGATTTATAACCTGAGAGGAAACTAGTCCTTCGAGTTCATTGGAATTCCAAGATAGAATAGAAATCTCAGTTTTGTTCCAGAAGGGGTTGCGTGTGGGAATGAGCAAGAGATGCTCCTGCTCCTCTCGACTATTGTAGAAAACATAGTAGTTTGAAATAAAGTTTGGATCGATAATGAGATTGAACCAGGACTTGCAAACGCACTTGCACTTGCACCGCATCAACTCCTTTGCCCGGCAACCGTGAGAGAACGTACGTACGACACCAACTCTCGTAGTAAACTCTCCATCCCCAAATAGAGTCTAATGGAATCAAATTTGCAAATCAGACTATGGTGTTAAAGTTTGGACTCCACTAGTAAGGAATGAAGAATATATAATCAGTTATATGTTGACATTTGTTGTAAGTTAAAGAAAGAGAAGTGTCCTTCCAAAGTTTTGTACAACTATTTTTCTTCCCGATTCTTTGACCTTTTGACTTTCCAAGCATCAATTCTTCATTCGCCAAAGTAAGTGGACTTTGCTCCATTTGTTTAGATTTTTTTTTTTGTTCAGTTCGGCTTGTTTATAATTGTTTTATGCAAAAATAAATAAATTAGGAAACATACTCCCTCCCTCCGGCTTTGTTCATTTACAAAATTACTTAATTTCATATATATTGAGAAGTTAATTAGTTTATAAAAAAAAAGTTTGTTAAGTTAGCTTAATTATTTTGAGACTATATAAAAATGAATTGTAATTAATAGAACATCTTTATGCATTGGGAATTCATAAAAGTGGAAGAAAATTAATAAGAGATATTTTTATTGATTGTTGATTAGTTGTTGAGTTACTTTTAGGTTTGAGGTTTAATGTATTAAGCGTGTCAACAGCAGCAACTATCTCTTCTTAGATTGAAGTATATCTTCAACTATTAATCGCAATCTTCTTGATTATATAGTGTAACTATAATTGAAATGTTGTTGTTCATTTTATCTATCTATATTTTAATATAGATAATCAGCTGAGCCCCCTAGGAGGAGGAGGAGGAATGAGTACGAAATGAATCTAAGAAGGAACCTAGAAACCAAGATAATCATGTTTCTTTCAGTGGTTACTAGGAGGAGGAGGAGGAATGAGTACGAAATGAATCTAAGAAGGAACCTAGAATCACAATTTGGTGACTTGAGCCCCCTCTTTCAGAAATAAGAAAGTGCAGAAAAGAAAGGAGAAAATATAGCAGAGATCCTCAAACTTCTATAAAATGTTTCATTACTTAGCTGCTCAAACATCAGGTGTCCAACCTACCAAAGCAAAAACATCAACCAAATCTCGGCTGTAAGCATCAACCTCTACCATTCCTATTTTTCTCAGTCAAACTGGCATCTCTAGGATCACCAATGTAGAAAAACAAGTGGAAAAGATCAAAACTACCCTTCAACACATAATGCTTGATTAGAATAGAAACCATACAAGACAAATTGTACAAGAAGCAAAACTAAAACGTTTGCATGACTAGATACTCACCCCTAGCTCCATCTAATGAACCCGAATCTGGCTCGTCCTCTTCTGGTTCCTCCAACCCTCCATAATCAGGTCCTTATGAACCCCCCTTTGATCTTGAGAAAGGGGGAGAAAGGGAATAGGAGAAACTATTAAGATTTAAGGTCTCTATGGGAAAAAGGGTATAAGAATAGAAAGAAAACTAGGGGTGTTACTGTTCTTATCTATGCAAACAAATATGTTTTACGCCTATTCATTATGTGTTTATTTATATACATCAGTGCTTATTAGAATACACTATGCTTCATAAAATAAATACGTGCTATGTAAGAGCACATTTCTTTCTAACAACTTATGCTTGTTTCGGTTGTTATGTTTTTATCTACAAAATATATGCCCCAGAACTCTATGGTATCAATGCTTTCAAATCATGTTCTGGTTTTGAGTGCACTAAGTTGAAAGAGTGCATCAACTCAAGAGGAGCATATAAATAAAATCATATTAACACATATTCAAAAAACTTAATCTTCTCAAAAAGTTTGTCAACATAATAAAGGGGCAGATTATTGAGGCAAAATCTCTTGGACAGATTTTGATGCAAACAAACCTTTTTGACAAATGTTTAAAGTTCTCTGATTCACTAAATGTGCTAATAGATATTCTTGAGTGATATAAGTACAGGAGTCCGGAACTATAAAATTAAATCTAAAGAAGATAGTGTGTCAAGAGTGCACCACATAAAAAGACATAATCTATGTCTTAAAGGTAAAGAATTAAGGCTTTGAGGATAAATGAAGAAATGATTAATAATGAAGTCACAAGCATGGTAACTTCACATGTCTAGAAGACCCTCCTCCAGAAGCCCCATTCCATAATAAGGCTTAATGAAGCTTCAGAAAAGAAGAAATGGCAGTGAGTGTCAGAAGCTGGGCGCCAGGCGCTAATGTGGGCGCCCAAACTCTGCACAATATTTTAGGCTATTTCTACTTCAACACTTTTTAAACAATGTGAAAACACAAGAAATTCCAGCAACACATCATTCTTTCATTCAAATGGCACCAAGTTTAACATAATCAAATACTATCGCATAAATTCACTCGCAACAATTGTCAATAGATGTAAATTTTACTTTTGAGTTCAAATGAAAATATATTAAGTGTTGTTGGTATATTTATTTTTGTAGAATTATTCATAAAATCACCCATAATAAGTAATATAGTATTGTCAAAAAAAAAAGCAATAAAATATGACCCATACGTATTCACAGATATAGTACTAGTTTTAAAGTAAAATAAAAATCAAAAAAATACAATTATAAATCACCGTAGTAATTAATCAAGTTAAATAATCATGTTTCTTTCAGTGGTTATCCTTCTGTTTATTCCAAGATTCATTTAGATAGAGTTGCTCAAGCTCGACACATAACACAGAGAACGATCTAAATTAATAACCTTAATTTAAGTCAAATAAATATTTTATTATCCTATATAAAAGACGAAAACCTATTTATGATATTGAGTTTTATTTATTAATCCAAACATGAAACATTAACAAACTCTTATATTTGACATTAGACATTATAGATGTTTAATGGAAAGAACAAAGAAGCCAGGCCTAAGTTCCATTATTAATGTCCATAACAACTTTCATTATTCATTGAAGAATGAAGACAGATCAACCATGTATAGAGACAGGAAAATGGATTCTAGGGAGTAATATGGTAAAATTCAGTCTTTAGAGTAGAAATCCCAACAACTAGAATGAAATTCGGAACAAGCTAGGAATATGAGTAAAGAGAATGAAAGTTTTAGAGAGAAGATCATATTTATGGAATGTTGATTGATAGTTAATGTATTTCTACAACAAACCCTCCCCTTCAAACATCTTTATCCTTAAGGATGAGCATTCTCGAGTGCATCCTTAAGGGATAAAGAATGTCATTTGATCATCTTCCTATGAAAAATAGCTACAAAAGCAAACCAGGTAAGAACTAGCCAACCAAGATAAACCAGCTGCTGCAAAATTTTGAATAGAAACTGATATCTTGTTATTTCCAGAATGAGCCAGTTGAAAGCACACCCAAACCTTGGTAGAAAGCAACAAACTATACTTGTTGTTTTGCAAGCTGCTTCTCAGAATCATTAGCAACTGGGCGCCCCTCAACTCTCAAAAAGGTTTATTGTAATTTCATTGTACCATTAGCAAATTTTCTTGAGACTCCGTCATTAATAAGTGTCCTTTGGGGCTTTGAAAATTGCCATATGATTTGACTAATCATGGATAACCATGGTACTGTAAGTACTATATGGACAAACTGTTGATAATTTTTGAATTTTTTTCAGTATTTTATAACTAAAATCAAATTAATTTTAAATTATCTTTTTACAAACAACTTTAATTGAGTCTCTATGTGAAATAAAAATTTACTTTTTAGTCATTAGTTTTGTTTATAAATAATTATTAATTTATATTTATCTACTTTGATTGTATTTTCCCATACTCTGTTACGGCTCTTTCACAACCTTTGTTGTTTGCTTTCTTTCGTCTTTGCGTTTTTTGCATCTCTATTCATGCGTTTGAGTTTTCATATCTCTTTCATTAGCGGGTCACCCAATTTTTTTAGCCAAAATCCACCACTGTATGGGCTTGTGTCATTGACCACAACCAGTCTTCTACTATAGGTTCCATGCACCACTACGACATCACGGAAGAGTCATTAACCAGTAAATCGCAATCGCAGCCAGCAAAGACAGCTTGTGTCTGTCTGGTTATTATATACAAGAATAGGCAATGCTCCTTTTTTTTCTGATAAATTGAAATATTATATTAATGGCCAATTGGCTCAGCATTATTGACACAGACTCCCCGCACTATTATTGAAGAATTTAAGAGAGTGTCTAATCATGTGCTAAAGCTAACGGAAAAAAATACACCGATCCAAATACATTGTGAAACAATGTGTACGAACACAGAGGTTCACAATGGAACTTCCTAAGAACACCAACTGCAACATATTAGACTAAAAACCAATGGACACCTAACTTATGAAAAGGAAAAGGAAAGAATCCGGGCAAGAAACCAACACCAGGCTAGGGGTCCCGACAGCAAATAAGCCTGAGAGACATTTTGGGCCATATTTAAATACTGATAAATTATGTGACACAGCAGTTCTAGCTGCAAACTTCAGCAGTAATAGTAACAGGATTCAAGGGAAGTAGCAGATCTTTCCTCTTAAGGTGCTGCTACGACCCATTTAGTGGCTTGATGCAGTGCCTTGCTTTTACCTTACCAATTCTTTCTTTGAACCACACAACCCTTCCTTTAGATAAATTTAAAAAAAGAATGCTTAAAACTAGTGGAGTGTATATACCAGGACAGTGCACACCACTCATAACACAGCACAAGGGATAGGCAATGCTACTAAAACCCATATTTCAAAAAACAAATTAGAATCAACTTCCTTGTGGCAACAGAGAAAACCACACTTCTTAAACAAAGATCTGATTCCAACAAAGCATTAAACAAAGAAGATAGAGTAAAATAGAGTATTAAAGTTCAAACCAAATGTAAAATGACTTTTAAGACAATCTTGTATCACATTCACAGCCACCTGCTGAAAGAATTTATTTTAACCAGCTGAAGAGCTATCCTAATTATTCTGTGAGGGTCTATAATTGATTTAGTCATTAAATTTTCTTAATTCCAAATACCCATCAGATACTAGTAAAGGAAGCAAAACATTGTAGACATGTATTTATAGGTAATTCAGTCATACAATAAAAATAGAAGCAACGGAAACAAAAACATGTTGTAATAAGTAAACCTGCAAATTCTAAAGAGCTATGCAGAAAGCTTAGTAAGATGGGAAGGCAGCACTGAGAAACTCCTCATCCTCAAAGAAAATCTGCAAATTCTTAGACTCCATTAGAAATTCAATTTCTTCATTCTTGAATTTCAGCACATAACCCAATTTGATCAGTTCAGAAAGCTCAGCTACATGCTCGTGATTCTCGCACAAAACACCCTCAGATATTGCTTCAGAGAAGTAAGTGGCATATCTCAGTGCATTTCCATGATGCTCATCCATCTTGTGGAAGAAAAACTGGGAACTTTGCCTTTCCCAACGTACCATTTTGTTTGCTTCCTTAATGATACTCTCCCCTGATGATAGTGATAAAGTATATTTTACACTTACTGGCTCCATTGTCTCACAGAAACTCAGGTTGAGAAGACATTCAACAGCTTTGTGCCTCTTCTCTGGTTCCATTTTCAGACTAGAACAAGACAGGTAACCAAGAATGAGCTTAGCTAAACCTTTTAAGTTGAAATCTGGATCAACATGCTTCAGTTGAACGCCATTCAGTAAAGACGATTCTTCTTTGCATACAGATTCGGATATATTTGAAGCACCGACTTTCCTGAAAATGTCAAATAATTTACACCTTGAAATTGGCACCAGGTTTTGTTGAGGACAGAATACAAAAACTTTCTCATGCTCAAAAAGTTTCTTCAGATAAAGACTATCTGGAATAAAAACATCTTCCTTTTCCAACAAAAATATGTCGTCTCCTCCCGATGTCGCAGGAAGTTTCATCAAGCTATCAGCAAGTTTCTTCTCCTTATTTGGGCTCAAATGTTTCAAGATAAACATCCAGAACTTATAGCACTTGTCATATGATAGTTTCTCCACTGAACTCTCCCACTCACTCCAAAGCTCACAATAATCATCAACTGAGGGCCTGCTTTTTACTTCCATTGCAGAGGAGAAAAAAGGAAGAACCTTCTTATCATATAAATCTTCAAGAACATGAAACTTCAAACCAAAAAGCTTATCCGGATCATGCATGACGCATTTTTCAGAATCGACCCAATTACCATCTTTAGTTCCATTCGGAATCCGAATCTTTTTGGCAGCTTTCTCATCAGGTTTCCAGTGGTGTTCACCCAAGTACTTGTAAATTTTCACAATGGTATCAAAATCAGAAAGAGAGTCAAGGTAGTCAGCAAGCAAGAAGCACCCTTTCTCAACATCAATTATGACTCCTATGGCATTGAGTTCTTTCTGGTAAGTTGTCATTTTAACTCCATAGTGATTCTCATCTATGAAAGGGCCATTTGTTGGCTCCAGGAACAAATTCCACTTAGAACCAAATAACAAGCACTTTTCTGGAGGCCTATAATCAGCATGTGTCTTCAACCAGCTTCTTGACAATCTTTTGCAGAAATCACCTTCGACGAAAAGCTTACTAGGTTCTTTCATTAGAATCCGGATGCATTCCAGCAAAGAAAATACACTTTCAGGAGTAATAGTGGAGGGATCTGAAGGAAAATTTAGAGATTCAGGCACAAACCACAACCCGGCTTCCAATTCAGTAACAACTCCAATGCTTTTCAGCTCATCCTTGTACTCATGTATTTCTGCACCATAACAAATGCTACTGTCATCAAGGAAAGGGAGATTGGTTATTGAAGAGATAGATTTCCACTCCGGACCATATAAAATACATTCTCTTGGGCGCTTATAACCACCACATTTAGTATGCAACCACTTCTGATTACGCATCATGACCGAGAAATCAGAAGGAAATCTATATTCAGTCCCTTTCAGCTTCCTGTAACAAGAGAGAAATGACATAACATGCTGCTGGTTAAACTTTGTTTGTGATGCCACCTGTTTGAAGAGAGCAGCAAATTGTTTGATAGAATCCTCAAATTCAACCACCACTCCTATTTGCTTCAACTCAGCTTTGTAAGTTAAAATCTTCTCCCCATAGGATTTATGATCAATGACAGGAATGCCATTGAATACCTCCAAAATACAGCCCCAAACTAGGTCATACAAGAAACATTCACTGGTACTTTGAACCCCATGTTAGTTTTCAAGCAACATGTTCCTTGAGTGAATTCAAGAGTTTACTAGGGCGTTCAAGCAACGTATGCATTCCATTATCAAAAGAACAGCCTCAGCTGTCAATGAGGATATATTTGAGGGCAACTTAAAATGCTCAACAATAACCTTGTAATTTCCATTTAAGCCAACTATCACACCCAGCAACTCCAACTCCTCTTTGAAGTTATATAGATCCTCACCATAATAAGACTTGTCAATGAAAGGGATGTCACTAATTTGTGATGCCACCTGCCAACTTGAATCATGCAAAACGGATCCCACAGGAGACTTGAGACCGCAACATGTCTTTAGCCAACTTCCATCTCTGATGCTATTGACAAATTTGTCCACAGGAAGAAGGCTTTTCCGGAGATATTTGATGAAGTTAAGCATCAAAAGAACGTGATTACTGCTTAGAGTGAAAGAATTTGCGCGAGACATTAGCTCTCTTCCCACAAAATCACATGCCTCCTCACAACTGAACATCACGCCAATGGTCTTCAACTCCTCCATGTACGTCTTTATTCCATCACCATAGAAGCTCTCATCAATCAGCGGAATGTCAACAAGAACAGAACCACTTTGCAAAATCTTTCCCAAGGAAGAGCCAATTAGGAATGACTTTGACGGGGCCATGTATCCACCAACAGATACTCTAATCCATCGGCCTTCTTTGATACATTTCAAGAACCTCTCCGGTAGATGAGCTCCCCTATACTTCAGATTCCGAATCCAATTAAGAAGCAAAAAGGCATTGTCTTTGGTAAGTGGTGTATCTACTGCTGAAAACCCAGCATTTGGAGGAGATATATCAGGTATGTCAGAAGCTCCAACATGAGTTTTGAGAAACTCTATAAGCTTCCCAGAACCTGTAACGTTTCCTGCATATTTGGATGACTGTAAATACTCCTTTCCCAACTCAACATAGTTCTCATTTCTCCAAGGATTAGAAACAATCAAGTCTGCCCATTTGCTTTCATTTGCCGGGACGAGAACCCCTTTTCTACTTTCAATCACACATCCATAGTTGTCCACAAGTGGCATAGAACTACATAAAGCATCAACCTCCCTCCTTGACAAATAACCCTTTGACAATGAGTGATGCAAAAAATGAGCATAAACAATTGCACGTTTGCAATTATTTTTACTGGTACGGCAGAGGATACCTGCAAATTTGTACACACTCAAAGTATCAACATCAACATCATTTTCTAACCATTCCAACAATGTTTGCTTATGAGGGAATCGCAAGATAGCTTGCTGTGTGCTTTCTGGCATAAAAAATCGGTTTGCTGCACATGCGAATTCCTGGTTCCAATTTATTAGCCAAGAACAAGACTCACTCGAGTCTGCAAGTACTACTTGATTGGCACCTGCAGAGTTCTGTGTGCATTCATGAAGACTGAAAAAGGATAGAGTCCCATTAGAAGCCATATATTTAATCAATGGAATATTAACGATGTTGGTGCCCTTAAAACTTGAAGACCAATTTTTGGCAACAAACAATAAAAGCTGAAGATAAATATTTTCTGACACTCCCCCCACAAGATTAGAACTCTGGATGCACTTAGCATACCAATTCACATTCACCGGCTTCACTCCTAAAAAATTGAGTACATTATCATACTCGCTTTTATCAAATGAAGAACTCAAGATTTTCCTACCATCATGAGAAGATAGGTTAAGTAAGTGCACTTTTTCCTCCCTAGCCTTTATCAAAATATTCCAGAAATCAGGAAGTAGCCTGCCAACTTCGCGAGGCTTGTAGAAATGCTTTTGCTCTGTGTATGTCTCAATTGGAATAATATTTTCTTCAACCATTTTTTCTTTGATTTTCTCCCTCACATAATTTAACTTCTCGAAGGGAGAACTATCAATGGGAAGGAACTTGAACATACGAGGCAAACTGGATACTGGAGCTTGATCAGATCCTATTACGAGAGTTTTGAATGCATCCATAAAAGCCAATGGAACACATTCAAGTATCCCTTGGTTCCACTTATCATCCAAAAGAATTGTCTCCCTTGATGAGGCAAGGACAAAATCAGCCTGAATTATGAAAGGGAAATTAGTGACCATCTCAGTAGGAAGAAATGCATAAACCCCTGGTAAGCTTTTTCCCCTGTGAAGCCTCTCCTGATTTGGGAAGGCCAGTGTAACAACTAACTCTTCCACATCCGTTCTCCTTTCCACTACATTTTCCAATCTTACAGGAAATTTTTGCTTCCACATGTAGTAACTACATTCTTTTTCAACATCACTATTTTCCTCAGCAGAGAGATGGAGTGTGTAAGACTCGGCATTCATGTTTTTTCTTGTAACAAAGTTAATCTCGCTGGAAATAGACACAGCAGTTACAGAATTCTTTGCTGGATCCTCATTAACTTCTTTGACAGAAAGGTGTCTGATTTTCGACAAGAACAACAAAACTTCTGGATGCATGCTAGAGAGCTGCTGTTTCACAGGTTTGACCTTGTCTTGCTTCAGAGGTAAGACAAATGTTGTAGTCGGAAAGGAATCTTTAGCAACACCATATATTTGCTTTATGTCAAGAAGGGTTGGCTTCTCATCAACCCATTCAGGAACTACATACCCAAGATTGCAATGAGAACAAGGCCTCTCATTGAACCTTATCTGATATCCATTACTGAAAATATATGGCTGAGCAGTAACCAGAAATACACTCTTGAATCCAATTCCTGAAATTCAACCACATGAGAGATTTTGTCAAAAATTTGCATCATATTCCTCAATTTGGCACTCTAATAAGATCATCAGACTCGATTAACATGTCTTTTCAAATTCTATAAAATAAACACAGTCTTTCAAAAGATACAACGATGTATATTGAATAGTAACATAGTTAGATTTTAGAACTATATTTTGCACAAGAAATACAATCAATGAAGCACTAAAAATTAGTATCTGTTTTTTTTCTTCAGTATGATTGCTGAAAATGTTATCTTTACTGTCCCTCACTGTTGGTTGCTTTGGAAATTTCAACGACATGGGGACGTCGGCTCCGGGTTCGAACCCGGGTGTGAGCAGTTAGTTGTAGTGTGTGTGGTGTTTATTTGACATTTCATTTAGTTAGACCATATATTTACAAGAACAGACCTAATGGATATTGAGTGCATATATTTGCAACTCATGCAGTACATTGAAAATATTGTTTAACTAAACATCATCAAAAGCATCCACACAATAACCCACCCAAGTAAGAATACAAAACACTTTGTTAGAGATGTACCTTTCTCGCCTATGTAACCGCTGCTCCTACTGCCTTTCTTTGTTGACCGCCCAATGCTGCAGATGGAGTCAATATTCTTGGGAGAGAAACCCTTCTCATTGTTGAAAATGAGCAATGTGGCTGGAGCACCAGTAGCTGTTATGTCCTTAGAAGTGATGATGAACTCTAGTGTAGGACTCACTCCTTCAATGTAGTGGTTATCTTCAGCATTCTGTGAAAGTAAACAAGTAAATTATAGCCATGAATATCACTCGTTTACACTTCTATTTAGCACTGACCAACTAATATTCTGTTTTGGCTAGTGAAACAACACATACTCAGCTTTTAACAGAAATTAGAGTCACAAAACTCAGTTAATTATTGGCAAAGGTGATAACTTTTTTGCATAATGACCAAATTAAGAGTTGATATTCAAGGTACAAAGATGTACAAAGGCATCAAAGTACAAAGCCCGATCATCAAAGATTATTTATTTTGGTCCAATACAAAGATGTAGAAATGTATTGAAAGTAGAATCTTGAATTTAAGCAAAGAAATAGACGGTACCCTAACAGGCTTAGTACATAATTGATATGCATTATTAGAAAAAAATAAAAAATAAAAGAAAAAAGATTACCTGAACAAGTTCCATGAGAAAGTGAACATCTTTAGCATATAACTCAGCGGAGAGATTCCTAACAGCATGATGAAGATCTTCAGTCAAAGGATTAGGTTCTCCACCAATTGAGAACTTTTTTCTTCTAATCTCCTCAATGTGTTCTTTCGGTGTAGCCATTTCTTTTTCTTAACAACAACAATGTGAGTATGTGGTATGAATGAATGTGTGAAGAAGAGAAAAAACAAAAACAAGTAGTGTTGGAAAGACTGACTCTCTCTTTTACTTCTTGGAGAAGGAAGGTTGAAAAGTAAGGTCATATCATAGTACTAGTAGCATTATCTACCCTTTATATAAGTGGGTCGACTTTTCAGTCGTTTAGAACACTGTTCATCCCACTCTAAGTGCAATATCTCTAGGTGTTACTGTTCATCCAAGATTATTGCAATTACAATTAATAAAAGTCAGGGCCAATCCGTCAAACATGTTGGACTATACCT
The DNA here is from genome assembly GCA_020916435.1 of Oxytropis ochrocephala. Classification (NCBI taxonomy): domain Eukaryota; kingdom Viridiplantae; phylum Streptophyta; class Magnoliopsida; order Fabales; family Fabaceae; genus Oxytropis; species Oxytropis ochrocephala. Next base: position 81,682,186 of record CM037091.1, read on the forward strand.
TCCAATCCTGTCTTCTCTCATGGTCAATTATATGTTGCACTTTCAAGAGTTACTTCAAGGCATGGTCTTAAGGTTTTAATCAGCAATGATTCTGGGGAAAGCTCCGGTTTGACTTCCAATGTAGTCTACCCAGAGGTGTTTTCCAACTTAAGATAATTTATATATGTCAGGTATTCAAATATCGACCTCATTTAGACCCTTCCCTATTCCAATAATGTATGCCAATATTTCCAGTTTATTATTTGTTTTGCTTTTAAAAACTTTATGTTAATACCATCATTTTAAATGTTTGTGTGCCTGAATTTTGATATTCTTCTCTTTTTTTTCCACTGCCCAGAATCCGAACACCTACTGGGTTCGTTGACGGCATCCATGAAGGTGCACTTCCAACTAATATTAAAGTCAAAGACATATTTGGCAACATTTATGATGCTACAATTGAACGGAATGGAAATGGCAAGGTTTTTATAAAAACAGAAACTGATACAATATCTTTTGTGCTCGACTGTGAGAAACCTGAAATTGTCTGTATCACATACATTGCAGATGCAAAATTTTACATTGCCAACAACAGTTCAATCGCTGACTATTAAATGTATTACCTAATGCATTTAGTTGTATTGCTTATCTTTAGCACCAAACTCCTACTTTGTATGCTTAATATTTTTCATGATCCGTCAATCTTAACTCTCTGAGTCATATTTACAAATCCCATTTTGATAATCAATGTAAGTGTTGTATTCCAATGCTTATTACTATATATACCTTATAAATAATCAAAGCATCCCAAATATATGAATTTCCTCTATAGACAATGAATCTAAACCTCATCTTCACCATCCACAAAAACTCATTCTAACCGTAATTCAAAACATATATATCAGTGAAATACTCGGCTTTGTACGAATCTGCCCGTGCGTATGCACGGGTGTCTGCCCTAGTCAATAATAATAATTGTACGTTAAGTGTCTTTCCACCCTCACCTTTAACTTTCCATTTCCAACGTGCATAAAGTCTCGGATTTTCAATTGCCAACCCTTATTGTTAGATTTTTTTGGTCAACTTTTTTGGGTCGTTTTGAAATTTGTTAATTTCAATGAATATTGTTATGATTTTAATATTTTTTATAAATACATTTTTTTATTAAATTAAGTGGTTTAAATTGAGAAATATTTTACTTCAAGCTGTATTTGAAAAAACGTTATAAGCTAGCAATAAGGGTGTGTTTGGAGTACACGCAGCCACCCAATCAATTAGAAGTTGGCTGTCGCGCAAAATAATAAAAGTCATCGAATCTCTAGTGTTGTGTACTCCTTCTCCAAGTGGTGTTGTTGTTGTGCCGGTCCTTAGAGTGGGTGGGGTGGGAGATCATTGGCAAAAACCACCTACAGGGTTTGTTAAATGCAATGTTGTGCCTTGATTTTTGATAGCGGAGGTAATAAGGTTGGCTTTGGTATGTGTCTTTGAGATGAAAACGAAATCTACCTTAGAGCCAAGTTGTACTCTTTTGTGCCACTAATTGAAAGTCTACAAGGGGAGGCTCTAGGGCTCCTGCTTGCTAATGAGTGGGTTCGAGAAATTAAGTTCAAAGATGTTTTTTTTGAGCTCGATGCAAAAGTTGTGGACTTGTGGTGGATGACTTTAACAAGTGCTCTCCCATTTTTTCTGATTATAGTTGTATTTTAAACTCTTGTAAGGAGTCTTTTGCTTTTTTTAGTAATAACTCTCATGCGGAGTTCTCTAGGAGAGAGACTAACAAGGTCCATCATTCATACTCTACCTGGGGTAGTCTTGTTTTCAGCTTCTTCTCATACTTTGTTTGACATTCCAACATGTATTTTTGCTACCATTATGAATGAAATGAAGTAGATTTCGTTTGTCAAAAAAAAGGCGTGTTTGGAACTGTGTTTGCTTAGTATGGGGACGTGAGTTTACCAAACGCTACAACTGGTAGCGTGTGATATGACATGGGTTTGCAAGCCTGGGAATGTGGTTTCAAACAGGCACTAAGTAGTACATACTTATAGCAGATAACTTATAGCGGATAAACTATACTTGTAAGTGTTTGGTGCAACAAGCTTATAGGCTCTGTTTGGCAAGTCTGATCTGCTAGCTTATAGCGGATGGAAAAAATGAAAGGTGTTTGGTAAGCAGTAGCGGATAGCGTTTCTGGGATAGTTTATAGCATTTTTTGAAACGCTACTTCAAGTAACGCTTTGAGCTAACAGCGTCTCATTTTTTAATCATTTTTATCGTCATTATTTTTATAATATTCCTTATTTGTCGTCAATAATTAAAATAAAATTTCCAATACTTTTAACTATGAATTACTGTCCTCCTCTCTTCAGAGTTGGTTTTCGTCATATTTTATATCTCTGTCATTGTACTGCACTAAGGGATGGCAAAACAGGTTTGGCCCGCCGAGCCAACCCACGCTAACCCGCCAGAAAATGACGGATTAGATTGGTGATTTCCCCCCCGCTGACTCGTTGTAGCCCGCCCCACCTAACCCACCAACTCGCGGGGCCAAAGTCGGGGTGGGGCGTGCTAACCCGCCAACTTTAATTTTTTTTCTATTTTTTATGTTCTCCCATGTTTTTAACCATTTCTAAATACTTTTTAATGTTTTTTGGCAGGTTGTAGCGGGTCAACTCACTAACCCGTCATTTTTATCTTGTTTTTTTGTAAGTTTGGGCGGGCCAACCCGTAAATCCACCTATTTTATACCCCAAAAAGTGAGATTTAAAAAACTTTTAATTATTTATTTTAATACCGGGCTAACCTGCCGGTCCGCCAACTCGCCGAGGGGCGGGGCAGACTCAACTTCTCATCCCACTATCTTATGGCGGGCTTGCCTGCCCGCTCAATTTTTGGCAGACTCAAGATGAGGCGGGCTTGCTCATTTTGCCATCCCTAATTGCACTACAATTCGTTTTTTTTCTTTGTTGAAAAACACATAGGATATATATAATATGCTATGTATGTAGTTTTTTCTTGATACATATGCTATGTTTTTTTTTTATTTTTAGATAATCTGATACATATGCTATGTATGTAGTTGTACACGCACATAAAATATAAATTTAAAGCAATAAAGTACATTTCTAAAAGAAATAAATAAATTAGTTTAGTTATCACAAGTAGATAAAATTATTAATTTCTAAATATAAGTAATAGTTAGTTTAATTATCATAAATTTATTTTTTTTACTCAATTATCATAAAATTTATAGTAATAATGATTTATACATATTTTGTTATGCTTTATATTGATTAAATAAAGGCAAAATTGCTTTCGGGGTCCCTTAACTTATTTTCAGATTTTGAATAGGTCCCTTTGGTGTATGGAAAACACATACACTTGTGTGCAAGTATACACTGTCCAAAAACAAGTAGTAAAAAGATCGAACCCACAGAGATTGAAAAACTCACTTTTAAAATCAATATAAAGTAATAAAGTGTAAAGTAACTAAGTAACAAAATAATTTTGGAGTTTTGGTGATGATCACAACTAAGTTAGAAAGAAAGTAAAGTAAAGATGTTGATAGTGTAAAAGAGAAAAGCTAGTTGGAATGTCTTCATCAAGTAATTTACTTATAAGTGTTTGATGCAGTATGTGATGCAGCTGCACTGAATGTTGTTGCATTAGCTATGTGTCTTTCGGTCACTTATTCAGAGTATCATTACCAGCTCTATTGATCATTGCTTTTGCAGTAAAGAAAGGGTTGTCAATGCCTTTCTTGCCTCCTAGCAATTATCCAAGTTGCTAAAATAAATTCACTCTTGTATTTTAAGTACCCACAATTATCCTATGGACTATACTATCCTATCTCTAGGACTTAGCATGGTTTTCACAAAGTTTTCTTTATGTAAAACACTCACCCATATTAGTTCTTGAGTTCTTAATTGTAAGCCATTTCTGGTCATTTACAAATCTACTTATTCTAAGTGATCAAGTTCAAAATAAGTTTGAAAAGATTATCAAGCAAGAACTAAAGTACAAACATACATACATGCAACATACTTACTTAAAAGCTCATTAAATGATTAGAACATTCCAACTAAGAAAGGTTTAGCTAACTATAGACATTGCAAGATATATATAAACTGAATAGACCATGTTTATATAATAGAAATCACAAAAGAGAACAACAAGAGAAAAGTTACAAATGTTGAAACACTTTGTATGAAATCTTCTAGCAATGCACTAGCATTACTCCTTAGCACTATACAAACACTATGAAAACGAGTTAAGGAGGATTTGTCAATTCCTTCCTCTTCCTCTAAAAATATAGAAACTAACTATGTATATTGAAATTTTGATCTAACTTATAGATTGTGATATATTTCCAAATGAAGATGTGAGGTCCTTTTATAGCCTTCAAGAGAGGTGCTTCCTTCCTTCATGTTGAAGTAATCTTGAGTGGATAATAGCTGTAGTTGCTTTTCAGAGGTTGATCCCAAGTTGAAATCTTTGACTTGATACATAGGGCGGTTCCATGGTGTATGAACATGTGTCCCTATGATGGTGACTCTTCAAAGCTATGCCTATAGCTATGTGTGAATGGTAGGCGCCTACTATACAAGGTGGGATGGCTTCAGAAGACTAAGCATGAGGTCATCAATTGCAAGTGGATGCTCATGAAACAGGCTGCTCATTCACCAAGTAGTGCAGTATTGATGCAAGATCAGTGCAGGAGCATTTGATGCAGACAGCATTGAGACTGCACTGAACAAAAATATCAAACATACCACAATATATCCAAAATGGCCTATTAATAACTATAACCATTCAAATCACTCAAGTTATCATATATCACACTAAATACTATATAAACTCTTTATTATTACTTGAAAGAGAGCAATTACTAAGTTTAAACATATGAAATACTCTATATAAAATAGAGTTATCACACCCCCAAACTTAAACCATTGCTTGTCCGCAAGTAATGACAAAGACAAACTATTAAAAACTATATTTTTAGAAGATAGATCAGTTTGATTTTTGGATTTCATGAGGAGTTCCCTATGAACTTCATTTTTCAACAATCTTTCTTGTGCCTTTATTTCTTGAAAACTACCAAAGCTATTCAAACTCTTTTGTGTGTGTGTGAACCCACTGAGTTGAGATTGGTTCCAAGACTAAGTGAAAAATTTCCTCCTAGCTTTTGAAAGGATTGGTTCATCTTTGGTCACACAAAAATATTTTTCAAAAGAGAGTTTAGACTCACAAAATTTTCTCAAGTGTTGGAGAGTTCTAAAATCAAAGGGCTTGTTTGAATCTTTCAAAGCTTTTGAGCCAATGCAATTTTCTATTTTTTTTGTGTGGATCTTTTTGTGCAAATGCAATACTTCTTTGAAGTGATTTGTGCATTGATTTTTTTTTTCTGCATTTTGCTTTTCTTTAGTGCAGTTTGCATTGATGCTTCTGCACTGATGATGCTTTTTTCTTTTGCTAGCTCATATTACCTTCCTCACTGACCTCCAGTTGCAAATGCACTTTGCATGTGTCTTTGACCTCCGAGATGCATATATTTTTTCTTTGCACTTTGCATTGAGTTCGCTTTTTGAACTATCCTCCAGATACATTTATTCCTGCATGGCACAGGTCTTTGACCTTCAGATGCATTCATGTACTTAGGCACAGGTATAGTTTCAAAAGATTCAGGATATGGCTTTGTCCACATTTTTGTATTTCTTTTTGTGCATTGTTTACTCTTTATACTTTTCAAATTCAGGCTTTGTTTTCATAAAACACCCCCAAACTTAATTCTTTAAGCTCTTCTTTCTACGGAGGAGTGATGGTTACCTTTAGAGGTGCGAGTTTCATCGAGGGTGCTATGCTAGAATTCAATGTTTGTTTGTTGTGGTGTGTTTAAGTTGCATGTCCATGATAGTTAGATTTTCGAGGACGAAAATATTCTAAGTGGGGGAGAGTTGTAACACCCCAAAATTAATTATGTGAGTGTTTAACTAATTTAATTAGGTGACTATTTAATTAATTTGATTAAGCGATCATTTAACTAAATTAATTAAGTGATTACTTGACTAATTTAATTAAGTAATATTTTAGTCGTCTATATTAAAATGAATATAGAGTGACTAATTAAATCAAGGAGTGGAGTGTGGTAAATAAATTATGAGTATTATAGTTAAGTGGGGAGTATTTTAATTAGATTGGGTGAATGTGAGAAAGTAACTAGAGGGTGTAAATAAGGGCCCAAGCCCACTAAATAGGCCCAAATGCAAGGCATTAAGCTTAGGGGTAGGTCTTTCCCTTCTCATTTGCAAAAAAAAGAGAAGAAAATAGAGAGGGAGAGGGAGCATAGGGGCTGCGCAGCTGCACAAACAAGGGGGGAGGAGGAAAATTCATTTTCTTGCTTGTGGTAAGTAGTATGTGGTACCAACCTTCTCCATTTTTCTTCCTATATCTTCTAGTATAAGTTTTAACCATTAATTCCCTTCCATTTCCTCTTTTCCATGGATGGGTTTGAAGCTCAAGTGTTGGAGAGAAGCCATTGTTGAGTGGTTCTTGGGTTGTTGGAAGAGGGGTTTTCTTGGGTTTGCAATTCTAAGGTATGAGGGCTCTCTTTCATGGTTAATAATTTATAAACCTTGAAATCATATGGATTAGGTGTTAGGAGTAGTTGTTTAATTAATTAATGAAGTAATTGAGTATTTGATTGTTTGAGTTTTGAGCTAACGCTATGCTTGTTGTTGTATTTGTATTTAATTTGATGATACCATGATGCTTGATGTTGGAAATAAATGTGTTGTTAAATGTGCATGCCATGTGTTTGATAAAATGCTTCAATGTGAAGAAAGATGAGAATATGTTGATTTAATGGTGTTGATTAAATGACTAAGTGAGTGTTGTTAAGGTGAGTTATATGAATTAAATGCAATATGGTGTGTAATAGGTGTTAAATAATAATGAGGTGAGTGAGTTAATTAATATAAGTGAATAGGAGGAATATTGGTGTTTGATAAGTGTTTGATAGATGGTTAGAATTAGAGTTGGGAAGGGGTGTGTATGTTGTTGTGGATAAATTACATTTTAGGTTTGTGAATAGTGTTGGGCGCCAATGTGCAGGGGGGGGCGCCACTTTGCGGGGAAAGTTGGCGCCGAGTTCATCGTTGTTGCGCATAGAGGGGCGCCGATTCGCTAGGAACTTGGCGCCTGTGTGCGTGCAGAGTGTTGCGTGTGGTGTCTGGGCAGGGGGCGCCATTTGGCTGCCCTGTGGCGCCGGCCAGGCGCCGTGTCTGCGCCGATGTGTCTTTCTTGTGTGTTGCGAGCGCCATTTGCTGCCCTGTGCGCTTTTGGCGCTGGTAATGTTTGGTTGTCTAAGTGTGGGTTCAAATTAGTCCCTAAGTGTGGAATTGATGGAATTGAGTCCTTATGGTGTCAAACTAGTCCCTAGGTGTCAAAATAGTCCTTATGGTGTCAAAATAGTCCCTAGGTGCTAAAATAATCCTTATGGTGTCAAATTAGTCCCCGAGGTGTCAAACTAGTCCTTAGGTGCTAAAATGGTCCTTACGTAATGTTTTAGTCCAAATAATGGGACGTGGTGTAATTGTTGAGTTAAATGCTAGTTTCAATGCTGTAAGTTGAGATATAAAATGTTGAGGAGGCTTAGGCCTAAATTGTTGATGTGCCCTCAAGGCTTATGTTGTTGATGAACGAGTTGATTAATAATAATGGCGAGTTTATTAGTTGTTGTTGAAGTTGCTGGTTGGTGTGTTATGTTGCATTGTCATGGCATCACATAGGGTATGTGCATTGTTGTTGAGACTTCGGTCTGTAAATGTTGTTGAGACTCCGGTCTGTAAATGTTGTTGAGACTCCGGTCTGTAAATGTTGGTGTGCCCTCTAGGTAAATTGAGTTGTTGATGGATCCACATGCATATTGCATTTCATACATTACATGCATGCTCTGGTGATTGATTGGATGTTCATGAATTAATGGTGTGTTTGGTGTAACGATATTTGGCGTAACTGTAATTGGTGTAACTGCATTAATGATGTATTTGAATTGACTGTATTTCTGGTGTGCCTATTCTACTGTGTTTCCTGTTTTATTCATTATTATCTATGTATTGAGACTCACCCTACTGCGTCGTGTTGCCTCGTATGCCGGCAACCTACAGGTGACGGTGACTAAAGGTGTTTAGAGATCCTTCTTCTAGTGTGGTCGAGTCGGCTCTGATACGTAGCACCGGGGGGAATATTTAGTAGTTGTTATTTCATTATGTTTTGAACTATTACGTTAAGCTATTATCTTCCGCTGTTGTACTATTTGAATCTCAGACTTGTTGGTGCTATGTATCGTATTCTGGAGTTTATTTTAATTACTCTTTTAGAGTTATGTAAGGTGTTTTGAAGAAATGTAGCACTCTCTTTGTGGTGCGTGGAAAAATATTATGTTTCTGAAACTCTGATTTTTAAAATCGACTAATTAATAGTAGTCAGAAAGGGGGTGTTACAAAGGTTCTTTTCACAAGAAATAAGGCTTCTTTTTCTCTTTTTCATCATTGAAATTCCATCCATAGGGCTTTCACCATATTTTTGAAAAATTGATCTTTTCTACTAAAATACTTAGATACTACTTTGTTAAGTACATCTAATATTTAAACAAACTATAAACTACTTAAAACATATATATATTTACTATATAAAACATTTTTAATTAAACACACAACATATTAGATAAAAAACATATTAAAACATAACATGCAAGATATGCAAGATAAATCCCCCCCCCCCAAACTTAAGGGGTAGCAGTGTCCACACTACTAATTTGTTCAGAAAAAACAAACCATATTTGTTCAAAATAGGGGAGAGGGATTAAATACAACCAGGGAAATAGTTCAGATAGAAACAAAACAAGCTATAGCAGTTTATGTGAAAACTTGTAAATGATACTCATTTCTTGGCTCCACTCGATTAGGTGCTATGCCGCTGGAGGAGTGTGTTTCACCTTCTCGCTTCTTCTCTTTGGGTGGCTTGCTTGGTGTTTTTTTCTTCAGTAGGTGCAGATGCACCTCCTTCTACAGTGTATTAGCAGCAGAACATTTACGTGATTGATGCAGTGCATCGGTCTTCGCATCGCTTTTCTTCCTCTTTGGTGTCAATTTAGATTGCCTTCCTGCAGGTGTCTTGAAGAATTTCTGAGTGTTGTGCAATGCATCTCTCTTCTGTTGAGCTATTTGTTCTAGAACAAGCTTGATTGTTGCCTCATCATGCATTGTTGTTGCCTGCTGTGATGCAGCAACAAGTGATGCAGGAGCATCACTCTGCATCACTTCCGTTTGAGCTAGAGGCTCCTTTGCAGATGATTCTTCTCCTTTGTCTTCTTTGTTGAGTCCTTCTTCTTCTCTTTCCTGCACAATCTCTTTCTCAAGAGCAGAAATAACATTAGAAGTAATGTTGCTTGGGTCAGAAGGTACTTGTTGTTCTGTTTGTGGTTCAGGTCTGGTAGGGCTAGGCTCAGAGATGGTTTGTTCTATGTGAGGTGTTTTCTCAGGTTCATTTCTTGGAGAGGGTGGTGGAGGGGTTGTTTGTGGTGGTGATAGGACTGGTGGATCATTGAGGGAGGGTAATGGTGATTTTGGGATGGAAGATGATTCTTGGTTTGGTGAGATGATGGGTGTTTTGGTAATTGGTGATGTGATAGGGGTTTCTTGTTGAGCTTGTGGTGTTTGTTTGGCATATTTTTGCCTAGCTATTTCTTCTAGGATTACACCCCTAGCATGTTCTTCCTCTTCTACATCAACTTCCTCATCACTCTCTTCTTCTTCTTCTTCTTCAACTTCCTTATCCATTTCTTTCTCTAATTCTTCATCCTCAGTATCAGAATCATATAAATCTTCAATAACAGGTTCTACCACAACCTTCTTCTTTCCTTTTGATTGTTTCCTAGTCACCTTCTTCTTGGTACTAGGTTCCTCTACCTTCTCCTTTCCTTTCCCTTCCTCTTCAACCTCTTTCTCTTCCTCTTCTTCTCCTTCAGCTCTCAGTACCCAACTTGGGAATTCAGGGGCATTCACTTGGCCCACAAGATCAAAGATCTTGTCAAAAACTAATTGAAGCCAATCATGTTGGTCATTCATAAATTTCCAGACTGCCCTCTGCTTCTGCATGTAATGCTCTTGCATTGTAGGTGCAGTTCCTTTCACATTTCTCAATCTCTCTTTCATTTCAGCATTTAAATTACCAGGTGGGAATTTTCTTTGTTCATTAGCAGCAATTGGAACACCTTCTTTCATGCATAATTCAGTGATAAGACAAGGGAAAAACAGAAATCCCTCGGAGAGAATTGTATCTAGCAAGATCAATCTCTCTTTGGTCATTGAATATGTGTGTGATGTGGGCAGAATTGATGTTGCTACAAATAGATGCCAATTTCCTAGTGCATCAATCAAATAATTGCTCCTAAGCTTAATTTCATTTGGTGTAAATTTTTCCCAAACAGATCCTGGTATAGCAATCCTATTTCTCAGTTCTTCCATTTCTTTCTTAAAGGCCTTGGCCACTTTGTTCTCAAATTCAACTCCATTATATTTCAACATATAATGTTCATTCAATTTCTTTGCATGAAAGTGTACAAGTTTACCTCTCACCATGGAAGTGTAGGAATGCTCTGTTCCTTCTTGTGGTGTGATTCCAGCATAGAATTCTCTCACCAAATCTTCAATGTAGCCTCCTCTTGGTAGCACAAAGTGGTCCCAATTGAGATTGGCCACTGTTGACATGAATGATGGGCTTGCCTTCTTCAAATCATACCCTCTCTAGGGTAGTAGATGCATTTTCCAGAAATGAGCATTGTTATTGGTTCTGGATTCTGGTTCATTGGCTTTGCCTTTCTTGATTGATGATGATGATGCATGCATGACTTTCTTCTCTTTTTGGGGAGTTTTGGTCTGCTTGCTTGATGACTTCTGTGCTGATTGCTTCTTCACCATTTTGATTGCTTTCAATTTCTAGGTTTTTGATTGTTTTTGATTTGAGAAGATGAGAATGTGAAGATTGATTTGTGTTTAGAATGAGAGGAAATTGTGAGATTTGTGAAGAAAGGGGTAACAGTAACAAGTTTAAGGCCTTATGTTTTCAGGAGGAAGGAAGTTAGTGGATTTATTAGGTAGCCGTTATGCATTGCGTGTTGCGCATGCATCATGCCATGTGTCATCCTTGGCTACTAATACTTCATTGATCTTGCTTAACTTCCCTTTGATCTTCCTGAAGCCTTATGACTCACACTTAATCACATTCTTCAAATTTTTTGAGTTTTTTGCTGCAGGGCACACTTTCCTTCAATGCAGGTGCACTTGATGCAGCTGCATTAGTTTCCTGCATTTCTGCAAAACAACTAAAAACATAAAATTGCACAAAATAATTAAAAACAATGGGTTGCCTCCCATCAAGCGCTTGTTTTAAGAGTCTTGTCAGCCTGACTACCTCTTTTCACTTAGAGATTTTGCAAATGAGTGGTGGTTTTGTCTCTCACCACATGTTCACCATAGTACATCTTAACTCTTTGACCATTCACTTTGAAGACAATATTTGAGGTTTTATCAAATAAGTCTACTGCTCCATGTGGATAAACCTTTATCAACTTATATGGTCCTGACCACCTTGATCTTAGTTTACCAGGAAATAGCTTCAACCTAGAGTTGTATAGAAAACTAGTCCTCCTTCTTTCAATTCTCTTCTGTGAATTTTCTTGTCATGCCATATCTTAGTCTTAGCTTTGTAGATTTCAGCATTCTCATAAGAGGTGTGCCTAATTTCTTCTAACTCATCAAGCTCTAACATTCTCTTTTTACCTGCCTTGTTTAGGTTGAAATTGAGCTTCTTGATAGCCCAATAAGATTTGTTCTCCAATTCCACAGGTAAATGGCATGCTTTTCCATAGACTAATTTGTAAGGGGACATTCCTAAGGGTGTTTTGAATGTTGTTCTATATGCCCATAAAGCATCATCCAAATGTAAAGACCAATCTTTTCTATTTGGACTTACCATTTTTTCTAGCATTCTCTTAATTTCCCTATTGGATAATTCTGCTTGTCCACTAGTTTGAGAATGGTAGGCTGTAGCTATCTTATGCTTAACTCCATACTTAGCTAGAAGGTTTTCTATGATCTTATTGCAAAAGTGTGAACCTTCATCATTAATGATAGCTCTAGGAGTTCCAAATCTAGAGAATATATTTCTTTGAAGAAACTTACTCACCGATTTAGCATCATTATTAGGTAATGCCATCGCCTCTACCCATTTGGACACATAATCAACAGCTACTAAGATATATAAATTGCCAAAAGAGGGTGGAAAAGGTCCCATGAAATCCATGCCCCAAACATCAAATAATTCAATTTCTAAAATATTAGTTCTAGGCATTTCATGCTTATCATAAATATTCCTCGCTCTTTGACATTTATCACGAAGATTTGACCATAAAATAAGCATCTTTAAATAAAGTAGGCCAAAAATAACTAGACCTGTAATACCTTAGCGTTGTTGTTCTAGTGCTTCCAAAGTGTCCTCCATAAGGTGAGAATGGCAATGCGTATAATCGCTTGTTGCTCCTCTTCAGGTATGCATTTCCTCATTAATTGATCAGGGCACATCTTGTAAAGGAATGGATCATCCCAATAGTATTGCTTGACTATGTGGAAGAATCTTCTCCTTTGTTGATATGTCATATTCACTGGTACTACTTTGCTTGCAAGGAAATTTACAATATCAGCAAACCATGGTGCAGATGCATTCGATGCTCCTGCATTGCTTATAGCAAATGTAGTTTCATGTTTTGCATTGACTGTGATTGCCAATAGTTTCTCATCTGGAAAGCTCTCCTTGATTTCTTCTCCTTGTGTACCAAGTGATTCTCCTTCAATCCTTGATAAATGGTCTACTACTTGATTTTCTACTCCTTTCTTGTCTCTTATTTCTAAATCAAATTCTTGTAGGAGTAGAATCCACCTTATCAGCCTTGGTTTTGCATCCTTCTTTGAAATTAGATACTTAATGGCAGAGTGATCAGTATAGACAATAATTTTAGTGCCAACTAAGTAAGATCTAAATTTTTCAAATGCAAATACCACAGCTAATAATTCCTTTTCTGTAACTGTGTAGTTAACTTGAGCTTCAATTAATGTCTTGCTAGCATAATAAATGGAATGAAAAACCTTGTCATACATTTGCCCTAGGACTGCTTCTACTGCAAAGTCACTAGCATCACACATTAATTCAAATGGTCTGCTCCAATCTGGTGTTACTATAATTGGTGCTGTCACCAATGCCTTTTTAAGCTTGTCAAAAGCTTCTATACAGGAATCATCAAAGTTGAATATTACATCATGTTGCAGAAGCATACATAATGGTTTTGAGATTTTTGAAAAATCTGTGATAAACCTTCTATAGAAACCAGCATGGCCTAAGAAGCTCCTGATACCTTTAATTGTATTTGGTGGTGGTAGATTCTCAATGACATCAACCTTAGCTTTGTCTACCTCTAGACCTTTCTTTGAAATTCTATGTCCTCGCACAATGCCCTCTTGTACCATAAAATGGCACTTTTCCCAGTTTAAGACTAAATTTGTTTCTTCACATCTCTTGAGAATTTGTTCCAAGTTTGTTAAGCAAACTTGAAATGTTTCTCCAAAGATAGAGAAATCATCCATGAATACTTCCATTGATTGCTCAATGAAATCTGAGAATATAGACATCATGCATCTTTGGAATATAGCAGGTGCATTACATAAGCCAAATGGCATCCTTCTAAAAGCAAAGGTTCCATAAGGGCATGTAAAGGTGGTTTTGTGTTGATCCTTAGGTTCAATGGCTATTTGATTATAGCCTGAGTAGCCATCTAGGAAACAATAAAATTCTTTCCCTGCTAGTCTATCTAACATTTGGTCTATGAATGGTAAAGGAAAGTGATCCTTTTTAGTAGCTTTGTTGAGTTTTTCGTAATCCATACTGATTCTCCACCTGTGATGCTTATTATTCTTGTCACACCCCCTTTCTTTGGTACACATTGGACAGACTTACCCAAGCAGCATATCGATATGGGGTATATGATTCCAGCATCTAGCCACTTAATGATTTCCTTTTTCACAACCTCTTTCATAATAGGATTTAGTCTTCTTTGACTCTCTATGCTATTTTTGGAATTTTCTTCCAAAATGACTCTATGCATGCATATAGAAGGACTAATTCCTTTGATATCCGCCATCCGCCAACCTATAGCTTTGGTATGTTTCTTTAGAGTACAAATGAGATCACTCTCTGTTTTGATGTTAAATCGAAGCAATGATAATGTGTAAAGTCTCATTTGTTCCTAAGAAGGCATACTTAAGGTGTTCGAGCGATATTTTCAATTCTAACTTAGGAGGTTGTTCTATTGAGGTCGAGTTCTTCTTGAGAATTGGATCCTCAAGATTGAGTGGTTCATAAGTCCTAGCCCATACTTCCTTACAAGAGTTTTCTATTGGCGATTTTCCTTTTCTAGTATTTCATCATCTAGTAATGCAATTTGCATCTAATGCATCTGCATTGGCTAAATGATCATCTCGCTTGTAAAACCTGCTTTTTCTACCAATTGATCTAGAGAGAATAAGGATGAACACTCTTACGTATCCTCTGAAGGATACTTCATAGCATTCATTACATTGAATTTGATCTCTTGATCATTCACTCTCATAGTGAGTTCACCATTCTGCACATCAATTATGGTTTTACCAGTTGCTAAAAATGGTCTACCTAGGATAATAGGCACTTCCTTATCTGCATCAAAGTCAAGGATAACAAAATCTACAGGAAATACAAATTTATCTACCTTAACTAAGATGTCTTCTATGATACCTTGAGGATAGGCTATTGATCGTCTACCTAATTGAAGTGTTACAGTGGTTGGTTTTGCATTTCCAATTTCTAACTGGTCAAAAATAGATTTAGGCATCAAGTTGATGTTTGCACCTAAATCACATAAAGCTTTACCAGTATAGGATTTTCCTATAGAAAATGGAATTGTAAAACTACCTGGATCCTTCAATTTCCTAGGAATCTTATTTTGCATAAGCAAACTACAATCTTCTGTCATGGCAACTGTTTCAAACTCTCCTAATCTTCTTCTCTTAGTAAGCACATCCTTCATAAACTTTGCATAGTTTGGCATTTGTTGGAGTGCTTCCACTAAGGGAACATTGATGTGTAATTGTTTTAGTACCTCTAAGAATTTACCAAATTGCTTCTCCTCATGTGCTTTTTTCAGTCTTTGAGAATAAGGAGGAGGAGGGTATTCAGGTACTAACTTAGGTAGTGGACTTTGAACTTCTTGTGATGCAGGAGCACTAGATGCTTCTGCATTGGTTTCTTTTTGATTTTTGGCTTTTTCTCCCTTTTCTACACTTTCCTTCTCAGTTAACTCTACCAGATCCTTACCACTTCTCAAAGAAATAGCCTTAACCTGCTCTTTTCCTTTGGTTTGGGAAGGTGTAGCTTCGGTATTTGAAGGTAAGGCACCTTGTGGCCTTTGATACAGAGCTGTGGCTAATTGACCAACTTGATTCTCAAAGTTCTTAATGGAAGCATCTTGGGTTTGTCTAGCAATTCTAGATTCACCTATAAATGCTGTGAGCATGGATTTTAGAGAATTCTCAGTGGTAGGTTGAGAGTTTCTTTGGTTATTGAAAGTGGGAATCTGGTGGTGTAGTTGGTGTAGTTGGTGCGATTCTAGAGTGCAGTGCACTATTGTTGTTCCATCTAAAATTTGGGTGATCTTTCCAACCAGGATTATAAGTGTTGGAATAAGGGTTGTTATTCCTATTATAACCTACATAATTTACAGAGATAGGGTTGCTAGAACACTCCTCATACAAGTGACCTCCTCCACAAGACACACAACTAGGTGTGCACGGAGGTACTTGTTCTCATCTCAAGCATTCTGGTGTTGTGCGGTGATGCATTTGCATTAGATCTTGATAGCATTGCGTAAGTGAAGTTTTTCATTAAATTAGCTAGAGTGGCTACTTGAGCAGATAGGGCAGATATATCATTAATTTCATGTACTCCTGATGGTTTCTTTTGGGCACTTACCCTCTCAGTAGGCCAACTAGAGCTATTAGCTGCTATTCTATCAAATAATTCACATGCTTCATTGTATGATAGATTTAATAACACTCCACCAGATGATGCATCAAGCATTATTCTGGTTTGAGGTTCTAAACCATTATAAAATGTTTCCATTTGAATAATATGAGTAAACCATGATGAGGACATTTTCTCAAAAGTTCCTTCCATCTTTCCCATGCTTCAAATAAAGATTCAAACTCTTTTTGTCTAAAAGATGTAATATCATTTCTTAACCTGACATTTTTGATAGGTGGGAAATATTTTCCTAAAATTTTTTCAGCCATTTCATTCCATGAATGGATAGAGTTAGGCTCTAAAGAATTTAGCGAAGCCTTAGCTCTATCTTTCAAAGAATAAGGAAATAACCTTAATCTAAATGCATTTTCACTAACACCAGGTATAATAAAATTACTACATACTTCTAGAAATTGCCTTAAATGCAAATGAGGATCTTCATGAGGAGATCCTCCAAATTGACCAATAGTTTGAAGCATTTGAAACATCATAGGCTTAAATTCAAAATGCATGGCATCAATATGAGGTCTATTTATGCTAGTTTGCATGTTTTGATGATCAAACTGAGCATAATCCCTCACATGTCTATCTCTATCATTAATCATACCTATGTGATCCATGTGGATGAGTTTTTCTCTATGAACTTCTTCTTCAGTAGCATGCTGTGAACCAGGGCCTCCTCTCACTGAGTGTGGCCTTGAGCTTTGTTCTTCACTGAAAAACATGTTGCAGACTTGTTGATTTTGCTTTTGGAGTCTTAGCAATCTCCTGAATCTTCTTTCTATTTCTGGATCTAAGCTATATTCTAGTGTTCTGTTTTTGGTTCTGTACATATACTAAGTACCATGTACTGTTTGTTGACAGAAACTATAAATACCAGAATTATATACAACACTAAATTACTATATATCAGAATTTTAAAAAGAATTTACTTCAATCCCCGGCAACGGCGCCAAAAACTTGGTGTATGGAAAACACATACACTTGTGTGCAAGTATACACTGTCCAAAAACAAGTAGTAAAAAGATCGAACCCACAGAGATTGAAAAACTCACTTTTAAAATCAATATAAAGTAATAAAGTGTAAAGTAACTAAGTAACAAAATAATTTTGGAGTTTTGGTGATGATCACAACTAAGTTAGAAAGAAAGTAAAGTAAAGATGTTGATAGTGTAAAAGAGAAAAGCTAGTTGGAATGTCTTCATCAAGTAATTTACTTATAAGTGTTTGATGCAGTATTGCTGTTGCATTAGCTATGTGCCTTTCGGTCACTTTCTTCACAGTATCATTACCAGCTCTATTGATCCTTGCTTTTGCAGTAGAGAAAGGGTTGTCAATGCCTTTCTTGCCTCCTAGCAATTATCCAAGTTGCTAAAATAAATTCACTATTGTATTTTAAGTACCCACAATTATCCTATGGACTATACTATCCTATCTCTAGGACTTAGCATGGTTTTCACAAAGTTTTCTTTATGTAAAACACTCACCCATATTAGTTCTTGAGTTCTTAATTGTAAGTCATTTCTGGTCATTTACAAATCTACTTATTCTAAGTGATCAAGTTCAAAATAAGTTTGAAAAGATTATCAAGCAAGAACTAAAGTACAAACATACATACATGCAACATACTTACTTAAAAGCTCATTAAATGATTAGAACATTCCAACTAAGAAAGGTTTAGCTAACTATAGACATTGCAAGATATATATAAACTGAATAGACCATGTTTATATAATAGAAATCACAAAAGAGAACAACAAGAGAAAAGTTACAAATGTTGAAACACTTTGTATGAAATCTTCTAACAATGCACTAGCATTACTCCTTAGCACTATACAAACACTATGAAAACGAGTTAAGGAGGATTTGTCAATTCCTTCCTCTTCCTCTAAAAATATAGAAACTAACTATGTATATTGAAATTTTGATCTAACTTATAGATTGTGATATATTTCCAAATGAAGATGTGAGGTCCTTTTATAGCCTTCAATAGAGGTGCTTCCTTCCTTCATGTTGAAGTAATCTTGAGTGGATAATAGCTGTAGTTGCTTTTCAGAGGTTGATCCCAAGTTGAAATCTTTGACTTGATACATAGGGCGGTTCCATGGTGTATGAACATGTGTCCCTATGATGGTGACTCTTCAAAGCTATGCATATAGCTATGTGTGAATGGTAGGCACCTACTATACAAGGTGGGATGGCTTCAGAAGACTAAGCATGAGGTCATCAATTGCAAGTGGATGCTCATGAAACAGGCTGCTCATTCACCAAGTAGTGCAGTATTGATGCAGGATCAGTGCAGGAGCATTTGATGCAGACAACATTGAGACTGCACTGAACAAAAACATCAAACATACCACAATATATCCAAAATGGCCTATTAATAACTATAACCATTCAAATCACTCAAGTTATCATATATCACACTAAATACTATATAAACTCTTTATTATTACTTGAAAGAGAGCAATTACTAAGTTTAAACATATGAAATACTCTATATAAAATAGAGTTATCACCCTTATATTTTTTTGTAATGAATAGGTCCCTTATTATTATTATTATTATTATTATTATTATTATTATTTTTGTAACGAATAGGTCCATTTTATTTTAAAATCATTGTACTGTTATCCTTTTTCAAGTTTCAAACAAGTCCCTTATATTTTAAAATCATTGCACTGGTGTCTGCCCTTTTTTGTAACAGAGATCAATGGAAAATATCAAAAAAGGGTAAAGATGCAATGATTTTAAAACAAAAGGGGCCTATTCATTCGAAAAAAAATAAATATAAGGGGCATATTTGAAACTTTAGAAAAAGTTAAGGGACCTTGGAGCTATTTTGCCTTAAATAAATCTAACTATTAAATAAGTCCTTTTATGTCATTTTACTTTTATCAACTAGTTCAATTGCTAATTTTACCAAACATTTCATTTGTCATCAACTAGCTTATCAGCTATCAACTATCTGCTATCTGCTATAAGTTCATCTGTTATCTGCTAGTTTATCTGATATCCGCTGTTTTTTTATCAAACAGAACCATAGTGTATTCCACTACCTTATAGTGTTTTTTTTGTGTTCCCAGCTGAATTGACCGATATCTAGAAGGCTAGGCCTGACATACTGCACTTAAAAGAAGAACACAACAAAAGCTTTTTTGCGGTCGCCCACATTCCTCAAACAGTCGGCCCACGTCTCATTCAATCGGCTCACATCTCATTCGGTTGGCCCACACTCCTCATTCGGCTCACATCTCATTCGGTTGGCCCACACTCCTCATTCGGCTGGCTCATACATCGGTTCGGCTGGCTCCTACGTTGGTTGGCCTATCTGTAACTGAAGACAAGCATTCATTGGAATCTCTTATATCTAGTTTTTATATCTTGTAACGGTCGCAACAGCCATAATGTATAATAAATGTCAATAATCACCCGTTGTACTATTTATAATGCCCTCAGAGGATAATAGAAGGATCGTACATTATTGATTCATGAAAATTACTCTTATTCTCTACACCTTACGACTATCTTGTGATTATTTCACTCTTGTGTTCTAGCTAGATCCTACCCGTGGAAATAGTTAGAAACATTTTGAAACGCTACTTTAAGTAGCGTTTGAGCACATAGCTTATAACATTTCACTTTTTCTCTCATTTTGACTCTTGTTACTTTAATTAAATTTATTATTTATCCTCTATTAAATCAATATTCTCTCTACTTTTCAAACATTAATTGCAACGGTCTATTTATGTCATTTTATATGTAATATTATAAGCTAGTGCAACCGCTAATTGATTTGAAAAGAAAAATAAAGTAAAAAAAAGAAAAACAAGTGGTGTTGGAAAGACTCTTTTGCTTCTTGGAGAAGGAAAGTTGATAAGTAAGTTCATTGTATCTGATCTCTGTGTGTGTACCTTTACCTTTCCATTTCCAACGTGTGTATAAAGTATCGGGTTTTCATTTGCCAAAATATTATAATTTTTACTGTTTGTTAGAAATTTTTTTGGTTCTTTTTGTGTTAATTACAATTAATATTGTTATAATTTTAATTTTTCTATAAATACCTTTTTGTATTAAGTGACTTAAATGGAGAAATACATTATTGAGAAAAAAATTGACAAAATTATTGAAAAAAACATTATAAACTAGTAAGTAGTGCTAAACACTTAACCTCAAGGGGTTGGTCTAGTGGAGTATGATTTGAGTTGTATGCGAAAGGTTCCGGGTTCAACTTTCCACTAGTCTCCTTGGGGTGAGGTAAATGTAATTATCTTCGTAAGTACTCAAAGAGTCCGAAAGTCTTTCCTACCTTGCACTGGGCTGCATCCCCTCACCCTAAAATATTTCCTACAAAAAAAAACACTTACCACAAAACCAACATCGTTTGTTCAATGCCTTGATCTGTTCTGAGACACGAGAGGTAGACTCGGTGCTCCCGAAAATGTCTTCCCTGCCTTGGGCTGGGGCTGCATCCCCTCACCCTAAAAATTTTCCTACAAAAAAAACACTTACCACAAAACGAACATTGTTGGTTCAATGGCTTGATTTGTTCTGGGACAGGGGAGGTCGACTCGGTGCTCCTGGGTTCGATTCTTGCAGTAGACAAACTCGGTATTGGCAAATTCTAAATTTAATCCTAAGTACGAGCAGAGATTAGTCTTTCGAAAAACTTGGAATACTCCGTGGGTAGCCAATAAATGTAAAAAAAAAAAACTTACAATATTATTGCTAAATGTCAGTTATAGAGCCTTATCTTATGAATTCTTATCTTATGTTCATCTTTCATAAATGACTAGGGAAATGCACGTGCGTTGCACGGGTTTTCCAAATATTTTTGTTGACTTTTATCGAGTTTAATCATACAATATATAAATTATTAACATAATCATGTAACATAGAATATAGTTTAATATAAATATGAACCTAATTTTTTTTATCAAAATTTATCTATTTTAAGTAATATGGTTATATAGAGATGTGTTTTATAATATAAATGATTGTCAAAAAAATTTAAATTAATTGTTTTGAAATACTATAATTTTACAAAAGTGAAATGAATTTTACAAAAATTATAAAATTGATGATCATCCTAAAGGCTCTATTAGAGCTTCCCTTAAAAAATATTTATACAATAAATTAGAATAAGTATATATATAAAATATTATTTTAATTTGAATAGATATGATTTTAATAATAATAAAGTCTTTATAAATTTTGAAAAACAAAAATCTAAATTTAGGTTTAAAAATTAAAAAAATAATTGACTTCGATAATTATTATTATTTTCTGAAATAGTAGTAGACCTTTGAATTTAGTTATCCTTTCCTTAGTGATTTTTTATTTTATTTTTCCAATTGAATATTACCCTCATCGATAATACTGTTATGGATAATTATTATTATTTTCTGAAATAGTAGTAGACCTTTGAATTTAGTTATCCTTTCTTTAGTGATTTTTTATTATTTTTTATAAAATTGCACCCTTTGTTAGATTTTTTTTGGTCAACTTTGTTGGGTCGTTTTGAAATTTGTTAATTTCAATTAATATTGTTATGATTTTAATATTTTCTATAAATACATTTTTTATTAAATTAAGTGGCTTAAATTGAGAAATATTTTACTTCAAGTTTTATTTGAAAAAACGTTATAAGCTAGCAATAAGGGTGTGTTTGGAGTACACACAGCCACCCAATCAATTAGAAGTTGGCTGCCGCGCAAAATAATAAAAGCCATCGAATCTCTAGTGTTGTGTACTCCTTCTCCAAGTGGTGTTGCTGTTGTGTCGGTCCTTAGAGTGGGTGGGGTGGGAGATCATCGGCAAAAACCACCTACAGGGTTTGTTAAATGCAATGTTGATGCAGCTTTTGATAGCGGAGGTAATAAGGTTGGCTTTGGTATGTGTCTTTGAGATGAAACGAAATCCACCTTGCAGCCAAGTTGTACTCTTTTGTGCCACTAGTTGAAGTCTACAAAAGGGAGGCTCTCGAGCTCCTACTTGCTATGGAGTGGTTTGAGAACTTAACTTCAAAGATGTTATTTTTGAGCTCGATGCAAAAGTTGTGGTGGATGACTTTAACATGTGCTCTCCCATTTTTTTTGATTATGGTTGTATTTTAAACTCTTGTAAGGAGTCTTTTCCTTTCTTTATAGTAACAATTCTCATGTGGAGTTCTCTAGGAGACAGACTAACAAGGTCGCTCATACTCTAGCTGGGGTAGCCTTGTTTTCAGCTTCTTCTCATACTTTGTTTGACATTTCAGCATGTACTTTTGCTACCATTATGAGTGAAATGAAGTAGATTCCATTTGTCAAAAAAAGGTGTGTTTGGAACTGTGTTTGCTTAGACGCTACAACTGGTAGCGTGTGATCTGACGTGGGTTTGCAAGCCTGGGAACGTGGTTCCAAAAAGGCACTAAGTCTACACACTTATAGCAGATATCTTATGGCGGATAAGCTATACTTGTAAGTGTTTGGCGCAACAAGCTTATAGGCTTTGTTTGGCAAGTCTGATCCGCTAGCTTATAGCGGATTTGACTAGCTTATAGCGGATGGAAAAAATTAAAAATGTTTGGTAAGTGATAACTCTATTTTATATAGAGTTATTTGCGCAACTAAATCTAAATAAATTGCTAAATTTTCAAGTAAAAGTGTTTAGTTAGATAGTAATATAGAATAATAACAACATTCAAGATCAAAAGAAGGTTTTTGCAATCAACTTAGTATTTTGCATATATTTTGGTATTTTGATGTGTTTGTTCAACGCTTCAGCAATATATGCCCCAACATTGGTGACACCACAATGCCCCAACATTAGATGCCCCAACATGCATAACAGACCATAATACTCAAAGCTTCTTGGAACATCAAAATGTCTAAGCAATTAAATGATGACGTCATGCTGCGTCATAAAGGCAGGTGTAAGTGGATGATTTCGGTGCCACCTTTGAAAGTCATAGCTCACAAGTTGAAGTTTCTTTAGGGAAACTTGTCCATTCCATATTAGACCTCCTCTCTTTTGATAAAGTGAAGATCACATCAAACATCTTGTGGAGACAAGTTGATGCAAGCGGCCCTAACTTCAGCTCCAAGTTAAGAGGCTCATGAAAGAGAACATCACTTTTGGAAGCTTATATAAAGACCTTCAACTTCTCATTCAAGAAAACACTTAGATAGAGTTTTAGTTTACCTTTCTAGTTTTCTTGTACGAAGGGAGGAAAGGAATTGACAACTTCATTCATTGCCTTTAATCAATCTCGTAGTGATAACTGAATGTTGTGAGGTTAATGCTACAGCATTGATAGGCAGATTAATGCAAGAACATCTCAATTGTGTAAACTCTTACTCTTTGTATATACTTTTGCATTATCAATTATATGAACATGTTTAATTCAGTTTATATAAGCCTTGAAATGTGTAGCATGATCTAAACTTCTTTAGTTGGGCTGCCTTAACTTTATAATGAACTTTTGATTAAGTATTTGTGTTATGTATTGATATGGGAAATTTAGTTCTTGCATTATAATTCTTTCACATTCATGTTTTAGAATTGATCAGCTAAAATTGAATGCAAGTTATAAATTCAGACATGGTTTATAATTGGAACTCAATAACTAATGTGGGTAAGTGCTTAAACAAAGGAAACCATGTTAAAACCTAGACATAGGATAACATAGTCCATAGGGTTATACCGTGAGTACTTTAAATACAAAGGTGAACTTATTTAGAGCTTAGACATAAGACTTATAATGAAGCCCTGACGAAAGTGACTGAAAGGCACAATTTTATTGCTATAGCATCCATTGCTCCAGCATCAGATATAACACAATGCTATCAAAAGTGATTTATTTAGTGTAAAACATCATAACTATCTTTCTCACTTGATTGTAATCTCATCCTACATAAACTTGTTATTTTCTGTTCTCTCATCAAAATTATTCATTGTTACTTGTTACTTGGTCCCTCAAACATCGAATTACTATATTTTGAGGCCTTAAGAATTAATCAAATCTCTGTGAGTACGATCTCATCTTTCATATACTACTTGTTGTAGAATGTGTACACTTGCACATACTCATTTTCTCACAACAAAAAGCAGAAGCGAATAGCGTTTCTGGGATAATTTATAGCATATTTTGAAACACTACTTCAAGTATTGTTCGAGCTTATAGCGTCTCATTTTTGAATCGTTTTTACCCTCATTATTTTTATAATATTCCTTATTTGTCCTCAATAAATTAAAATAAAATTTTCAATACTTTTAATTATGATTTACCGTTCCCCTCTCTTCAGAGTTGGTTTTCGTCTTATTTTATACTAGTATTCTAATCCGTGCGATGCACGGGGGGAAATTTGTTGAAAATTTATATTGAGTAAGATATCATTATTCAAATATATAATAAGTTAAAAAGTGTTAAAAGTGAGTTTTAGTAATATAAAAGAAAATTGGTTATGATTGATAAATAATTAAATCGAATTATATGATATTGTAAGGTATTATAACAAAAATGACATTTGTAACATAAAATGACTTATTGTTTTATTTGTTGAATTGAAAGACATAGATATGCTTTATATTATAATACTAAAATACTCTTGTACACAAAAGAATATATTAATTTTATTTAAGATTTTATACCAAGTTTTTTGAATAAATTTTCATGTAATATGCTGCAGTACTACACATACAGTATATAGTAAAAAAAACTATAAGTTTATGGTTTTGACTCAAAAAAAATATAAATTCTATGTTGAAATGTATATTAATATAAACTTTGAAAAAGATACATAACAAATTAAAGAACATGTCTGTGGAGTGAATATGGCAATGTTTATATATGGTTATTGTCATGCAAGATGGTGTGTATGAGAAGCTTCATATATAGGCAATTGGGAGAGTAGTGCATGAGAAGCAATTACAAAATGTGACCTCATGAGAGATAACTGATTTTATCTTTTTTATTGTATACATAAGATATAATCTCTTCTTTTTCTACAACTAATTTTGTAACTCTATCAAAATTCTCATCCCCCATTAATATTAAGATTAGAACTAAGAGTCAGTTAGTTGGTTATTTCTACATGACACAAAACACACATATTCACAAATTTAATAATTCATTTTCAAGGTAAAAATTCTTTTAGGCATAATGGATAATGATCTTGCCTCCAAATTCAAAACAGTTGTTCCTATAAAAAGGACAAAGGCATCACTTCCTAATTATTATATTTTAGGCAAATGGATTTCCTAAATCCCTCTAATATTGTATTATCAAAAGAATATTGTATTAGCAAAAGAAAGAGAAGACAAATAAAATATAAAACTAAATTTTATAATCACTAAACGTATCCATGAAATCAACTATATACATTACAACATTAAGCATCAACTTTCAATTTCTTAAGTGTGTAACACTATAGTCGCCTAGATGTTCCTCAAGCTTTAATATCCTTCCATTATACACACTCAATGTTGGAGGAGACGTCAAAAAACAAACCATGATGAAGCCATGGTCACATTCCCTTAAAACAACAAATTAGTTTGAGACACGTGAAGACACTATTATCCTCAAGAACGAGTCTAGTTTGTGTCACTAAACAATATGTTTAGTAACAATAACTAAAGGTTAGAATGGTAACATGCTAAATGATAATTAATAAAATAAAAATAGTTTAAAATTATTCAGTTTTCCAATTCCTAAAAAGATGGAAAAATATTAGGCATTTATTAATAAAAACACACACATTAATTTAAGAACCACAAAAGAACGAAAACCAAAATCATTGGCAAACCCAGAAGCTTCAACATTCAATAGCTTCAAACATTCATTCAGGGTAATGAATCAATATTGTATACTATGGAAGGCAAGAGGTAAATGAATCAATCTAACCACGAAGTCACTTAACTGTGGCTAGTAGGCTACTAGCCACAGAATCAACAATTCTGGTTAGTTGTCTCTGGCCACTTAATTATAGAGCTTTGGTTATTTATATATAATATGCAACGGTAAATGAATCAATCTAACCACGAAGTCACTTAACTGTGACTAGTAAGCTACTAGCCACGGAATCAAACAATTCTGGTTAGTTGTCTCTAGCCACCTAATTACGGAGCTTTGGTTATTCATATATAATATACAATAAATGTATGAAGAAGGAGTATATATATATCAATGAAAACAGGAGTATGAAGAAGGATTAACACTATGAGGGAACAAACGCTATGCGAATTAAAGCGTAATTAAATCTGGAGAACGAACGCAGGAGCTGGAGCTGGGAAAAAAACGTACGCAGGAGCTGGGAGAAAAAAGAAGAAGAAGAAGAAGAAGAAGAAATAATAGGAACCATAATTAAAGCAATTTAAATGTGAGTGTTTATAAGGGGGAACCTCATCCATTGGGTTGGGCCCCAAGGGGTACTCAATTTTGTGGATGGGTGAGGACACACAGAAAGTGACCACCACACGCGCGCCGCCGCCGCCCGGCCGGCTGGCTCGGCTTTTGGTGTATTATTTTATTTCAAAAAAAAGTTTGAAAGGAATAAAAATTATTTTTTGTTAACCAGAACCGTTTTTTCCAACACGAAGTGTAACCGAAATTTTTATTTAAAATTGTAACATTTTTTTAATGCTTGTAACGAGTTTGTCTTGAAAGAGTCGTTGGCTCTTATTTGTTTCCTTCGACCCTCTCCCACTCTTCACCTATATAAGGAGCTCTTCTCCTTCATAGCAATTCGCACCAAAGGATTGAAGATCAGGGGTTTTCTCTTCAACCTTTTCTCTCTTCTCCCTAAAATCATTTATTGTTCCTTTGTAAGCTTGAAGCATTTCCAAGCTAAGAGTGGTTTTCATAACCATATAGAGTGGTTTCCATAAACCATATAGAGCGAATTCCTCACAGCGCATTGAAAATTCGTAACAGTGTAACTGGGCTGTTTTATAATGGGGACGTCGTGGTTGATAGTCTACTTGCACCTTTGAGTAGTGCCACGAAACGTCTTAAAGAGAGCGACCTAGTTCGCGACTCATCCCAGTAATATCTTCAGTTAGATTTTAAAACAACAACAATGTTGTTTGGGGAAAGTTCTGGCTAAGGAAAGACTTGGTATTTAAGTGTGTCCATTGTGACCCACCTCTCTTTCTTGGGAACCTACTCGAATTAATATTTATAAGAAAAATTCTAACTTAGGAGTAATAGATTAGATAAAGCTTTCAAAAGACGTAACCTAATTGAAACGTGAACCTGTTAGCCTGTATTTTCGACAGGCTAAATAAATGCAGACAACGAGGTTTAACTCATCACTTCAAAGGGTGAAATGTTGGTCTTCGACATTGAATGGGTATGTCAAAGGTGACCTTCGACTCACCGCAAAAACTTAGTGAGGTTGAAGACTTAAACGCAAAGCATTTTGACCAAGAAGAAGAGTAAAGATTGGTAGCGAGAGATCCAAAGCTAGGAAGAGATTGTCAAGCCAAGCAAGCTACCGTCAAGTCAAAGGCTTAGCGATTATTAATTTGAATTTAAACGTGTTATGATTATAAGCGATTACTTTTTCCTCCTAGTATATATAGTTTTTCCTGAGAAGGAAAACGGGTCACAAATTCACATACAGAATTCTCACGCTCAACTTCCAAGTCACAGCGAAACGAGTAATAGAAAGATGTATGATCTTGTGTACCAATTTCTTACATTCCAATGCAATTTAATTATGTTTCTTTAAACATTTTTCTGCATTTTACTACTTTATTTCTCAGACATTTTTCGCAAACTCCTTGATTTTCAAGGCAATTTATGATTTCAATCTCTCTCAAATCGACGGTTATTTCAAGAACGTAAGAACATTCAAACTATTCTGAAATAAAATTAACACAAAATGCTCCTGAGATTAACTGGTTGATCTCGCAAGTAACCAAATTGGTAACCAACGGTTGTTTACCAAAAATCACAGTAAACAAATTGGCACACCCAATGGGACAATTTAGACCACCTTAGTATACATAGATGATATTGTTGTTAAGTCTTCATCAGAAAGTGGTCATTTAGACCACCTTCGACAATCATTCAAAAGAATGAGAAAATATGGATTGAAAATGAATCCAATCAAATGTGCCTTTTGTGTACGTGCAGGTGATTTCTTAGGCTTTGTTGTGCACAAAAAAGGCATTGAAATACAACAAAACAAGACAAAGGCAATCTTGGAAACGAAGGCTCCTTCGACAAAGAAAGAATCACAGTCATTGCTAGGGAAGATAAATTTCCTAAGAAGGTTTATCTCAAACCTGAGTGGCAAAACACAAGTTTTCTCACAATTGCTTCGACTGAAGAAGGAGGACGTTTTCAGATGGGATCAGAGCATCAACAAGCATTCGAAAACATCAAGTCTTACTTGACACAACCACCTATGTTGCTACCCCCTATTGGAAATAAGTCAATGAAATTGTACATGGCAACGTCAGAAATGACAATAGGTAGTATGTTCGCACAAGAAGACGAAAATGGTGTCGAAAGGGCTATTTACTATTTAAGTAGATTGTTAAATGATGCAGAAACAAGATACTATCCAATTGAGAAGTTGTGTCTTTGTTTGTATTATTCTTGTACCAAATTAAAGCAATACATAAAGCCTGTTGATGTGTATGTTTATTCGCAATATGATATTATAAAACACATGTTGTCAAAACCAATACTTCATAGTCGAATTGGTAAATGGGCTTTAGCTTTATCGGAGTATTCATTAACATATCAACCACTAAAAGCTGTAAAAGGGCAAGTAGTGGCTGATTTCATAGTAGACCACTCTGTGGTCGAAGAGCAAACGTACATGGCCGAAGTTCAACCATGGAAATTGTTCTTTGATGGGTCAAGTCATAAAAATGGTACTGGAATTGGAGTCTTAATAGTATCTCCAACAAAAATACCATAGAGAAGCTCATAGAAACCAAAGAGAAACTCTTTTCAACAGATAATTCACCCAACAAATTGTCAATGCAAAAACTTGGGGGGTGCAGAGGACAAATTAGAATTGTTATTTCCTCCAATGGAAAACTTAGATGATTTTCAAAATTTTCATGTTTTTCAAGTTTTTGCCATTGACAATATGCCAAATGATGATTGGCGAAGGCCAATTGTCGAATACTTAGAAAACCCAACAGGGGTAACTTGTTGAAAAACTAAGTACAGGGCTTTAAGCTACATGATTGCTGGAAATGAATTGTTCAAGAAAACTGCTGAGGGTGTTTTGCTCAAGTGTTTAAGTGAGAATGAAGCCTACTTAACAGTATCCAACACTCATAGTGGTGCTTGTGGGTCACATCAAGCAGGTCACAAGATGAAATGGCTTCTCTTTCGACAAGGTGTGTATTGGCCAACTATGTTGAAAGACTGCATAGATTATGCTAAGGGTTGTCAAGAGTGTCAAAAACACGCAAGAATTCAACATGTACCTGCAAATGAACTACACTCAATAATTAAACCTTGGCCATTTAGAGGTTGGGCCTTAGATATAATTGGTGAAATAAAGCCAACCTCGTCGAAAGGCCATCGCTTTATATTAGTATGGATTGATTACTTTACTAATGGGTCGAAGCAATACCTTTGATTAATGTTGACCAAGAAGCAGTTATGAGCTTTATTCAGAAACATATTTTATATAGGTTTGGGATTCCAGAAACCATTACAACAGATCAAGGTTCAGTTTTTACCGGTCAAAAAATGGTAGAATTCGCTTCTGAAAAATGTATCAAGTTACTAACTTCGACACCATACTATGCGCAAGCTAATGGTCAAGTGGAAGCTATTGGGAAAAACCCAAGTCCCACATTGACTAGAGATATGGTCTCAATAGGGTTTATAATGAAGAGGCAACCCTCACCTTACAAGCCGATTTTGTGGGTTGAGTTAGGCCTAAACCACATTCTAAGATGGTATCAGAGCCTATCCTAGATCTATCGGGCCACCTACCATTAAAAAAACACGCTACAAGCCTAATAGTGCTTAGAATGTGGTTTAGGTCTAACTCAACCCCACAAAACTGGCTTGTAAGGTGAGGATTGACTCCCACTTATAAGCTCTTTTGAGACCATATATCTAGTCAATTTGGGACTTGGGTTTTTACCAATACACCCCCTCACGCCCAACACTATTGGGCTTGGTGCGTGGATAATAATGGTGGGTGGCCCGAAGGATCTTGGGTTGGCTCTGATACCATCTTAGAATGTGGTTTAGGTCTAACTCAACCCCACAAAACCGGGTTGTAAGGTGAGGATTGACTCCCACTTATAAGCAAAGTCCAGGTCGTCGCCGGGCGATCGTCCTGAATTAGGGTCATCTCGGCTATGAAATCAACCAACACTTGTGCTTTAGCGGCCGACCTGGATTCAAATTTGATACCGAACTCGCTGAGTCCAACTGCCCATTTAATCATTCGTCCCGCCAGGTCTGGTCGATGAAGGACTTGCCTTATTGGTTGATCGGTTCTTACCACGACCTGGTGGGCCACGAAATAGGGCCTCAATCTCTGGGCGGCCACCAGTAGTGCAAGGGCTAATTTTTCAATCTTCTGATACCTTAGTTCTGGCCCTTGCAGCACCTTGCTGATGAAATAGACCGGGTTCTGCTTCAGGTCGTTCTCCCTGACCAAAACGGCGCTCAAGACTTCTTCCGTTATCGTTAAGTATAGATACAGGATTTCCCCTGGTGACGGCTTAGTCATGATTGGCGAGTTGGTCAGGGCTTCTTTCAGTTCATCCAACGCTCGCTGGCATTGGTCGGTCCACTCAAATTATGCGTCCTTCTTTAAGAGTCTGAACAGAGGAAGCGACTTGCAGGCCGCCTTGGGTATGAATCTTGACAGGGCAGCGACCATGCCATTCAATTGCTGAATCTCTTTCTTGGAGGTGGGCGGCCTCATATAGGCGACCGCCCTACATTTATCGGGATTGGCTTCAATCCCCCTTTCTGTCAGGTGAAAACCCAGAAACTTGTCGGCCCTTACACCAAAGGTGCACTTTTCCGGATTCAGCCTTAGTGAGTTCCTTCTGGCTTCCTTAAAGACCTCTCTTAGGTCGTCTACATGGTCTTGGTCGGTTTTGCTCTTAATGATCATATCATCTAAGTACACTTCAGCTACCCGACCAATCTGTCTCCTGAAGACCTTATTCATCATACGCTGGTAGGTCGCCCCTGCGTTCTTCAGGCCGAAGGGCATGACCTTGTATTGAAATTTGCCACGGTCGGTCATAAACGCAGTCTTGTGGCGGTCTGGGGGATACATCGTGATTTGATTGTAACCAGAATAAGCGTCCAAGAAGGACAGGAGTTTGTAGCCCGAGGCGCCATCGACCAGCTTGTCAATGTTGGGCACAGGAAAGGCATCCTTCGGGCATGCCTTGTTCAAGTCGGTGTAATCCACGCACATACGCCACTTGCCATTCTTTTTCTTCACCAGCACGACATTGGACAACCAGGTCGTGTATTTAATCTCTTCGACGAAATTGGCTTTCACTAGGTCCTCAACGGCCTTTGCTGCTGCCTGAGACTTTTCTTCACTTGGCGTCCGCCTTCTCTGGGCGACCGGCTTAGCTGTTTTGTCGATCGAAAGTTGATGACTAGCAATCTCTATGGGAATACCTTGCATATTTGATGCCTGCCATGCAAATAGGTCAGTGTAATCCCTCAGGCATCCCATGATGCTTAACTTGCTCAGGTAGGTCGCTACCTAGCTTTACTGTCTTTGCTGGGTCATCGCCCAACTGGATGTCCATCAGTTCCCCATGAGGCTCTGGCCTTTTCAACCTGTTTTTTAGCTCGCGGGCTAAGTCGTCATCATTCTCCTCAGGGTCGCTGTCTGGATCATACCGGGCATCTAGATCGGTAAGATTAACTTGGTGACCTTCGCCAAGACTCCTAGGGTTGGAACTCACGTCTTGCTCATCGCAGATGTCCTGATACAAGTAATGACTTCGTTTGGCCGCCTCCATGTCGGCCATCAAGGTGACTATCTGGTCGTCTTTGCTATAGAACTTCATTCTTAGATGCACTGTGGAGGCAACGGCCTCCAACTTCCCGAGGGTCGGTCGGCCAATGATACACTGGTAGCATGACTTGATTGGGAGGACCAAAAATGTCGTTCTGACTGTTCGGTACAGGGTGCTTCCTCTCGTATCATCTCCGAAGGTAACCAAGAGCTCTATCGTACCCAAGGGGTAAGTGGTCGATCCGTTGAAGCCCGTCAGCGGGGTTGGATCGGCCCGTGGGATGATCTCACTCCGATCTACATTAAGGTTATCGATCAACTCTTCAAACATAATGTCGGCCGAGCTTCCTTGGTCGACCAAGATTCTTCGAACTTCTGTGTTGGCCATAACTGCTGATATTACCAACGAAACATAGTTGTTCGTCCTGCCATCGAGCAGGTCTTCATCTCCAAAAGAAATGGGCGGCCTATTCGAGACCCGCTCGCGTTACCGAGGTCGTCCCAACCATAAGAATGTCGTTCCATTTCCTTTTTGTGGCTTTGTTGGAGTCCCTGCGATCCAAAGGGTTCCCACCATGAATTACCATAGCTACATTGCGGCCTTTCGATTGCCGAGTGTCTCGATCTTCTTCAGATCCATCTTTTTATTGGGCGGCCGTTGTTATGACGATGCCCTTTCCTCTGTTCTGGGCAGGTCCTCCTGTCTTTTCTTGAGGTCGCTCGTTTTCTTCAGTCCTCACATACCTACTCAACTTACCCTTTTGGATAAGGTATTCAATGTCATCTTTCAGGGCCATGCAATCGTTGGTGTCATGTCCCTTGCTCTTGTGATAGCGGCGGTATTTCTTGGTCGGTCGCGCCCCATTTTTGAGCACGAGAGGGTCAGACCGCTTTACACCCACAAATTCGTTGTTTTGGCACTCCATGTAAATTTGTGCAATAGGCGTGTTCAAACGAGTGCGCTGCTCGTATTTTTTCTCTCTATAGTCCGGCCTGTTGTCTCGGCGCCCTTCCTGCCCCTTGGCTGGTCTATTCTGATCTTATTTAGGACGCGCGCGGGCGCCCTTTCTTGCAGCCAGAGTTTCTTCGTAGGCCATATGATCATTGGCCCGCCTTAGGAACATGTTGAGGTTCTGATAGTGATTCAGGGTGAACTCTTCTGCGAACCTATGGTCCGGTCTAATACCACGTTTGAGGTATTTCAGCTTGTCCTTATCAGATAGGTCGCGAATCGTCTCGGCCTCAGTGTTGAATCGGTCGATATACTGTCTTAGTGTTTCATTATCTCCTTGAACGACCGTGTCCAAGTGCTCCTCGTACTGGTATTGGCAACGGTTGGCTGTGTAGTGGGCTAAGAAGATTCTTATCATGCCCTCCCACGAGGAGATGGTGTTGGGACGAGCGATTCCCACCATTCTAATGCCCCGCCGCCCAATGATCGAGGAAAGAGCCGACATTTCATGGTCGCGACCCGATTCCCTATAAGCGCAATAGTTGTTGTCGGAGTATCGATATGCTTATCCGGATCTCCACGGCCATCAAACTTGTTCAGATTGGGCGGTTTCCTTAAGTCTCTTGGAATGCGGTAGCGCCTGATCTCTCTGGTGAATGGTCCATGGCCGTTCGGGATGTCACTCGACCCAAAGGGCTGCATGGTGAGGCACGCCTCGTTGCCCGTCATTCCGTAGAATCCGCCAGCGATAGGTTGGCCAAAAGGTGGCAGTTGAGGGTGTCTTCCGGGTCGCTCGTTGTTCCCCCTTCTCGGTCGCTGCGAGACGTCTCTATTTCCTCTGTCTCGATAGTCTTCAAACTCATCATGTGAATCCCAGGATCTACTCCTCGATCGCCGGGAACCGGACGACTCGCAGGAGGAATACCTAGTAGGCGAGCGACCGGATTCGGGACGGTAGCTGGAATCTTCGTATCCATAATTGTAAGAATGGGAACGGCGTCTGCGCACGTTCCTGCTTGGGGGCGACCTGCGCGCCCTGGTTCGTCGTGCCGGGGATCGGTGAGAAGTACTTCCTCGGTGAGGGACGCTCCTTCGAGGGGGCGTTCGGCGTCTACGTGATGGACGACCTTGAGCAGAGGGTTCTCCGTCTACCACTCGCTGGCGGACCGGAATCGTCTCTATCTGCGATGAGCTGATTCTTGTTCTGCAGTACTTGAAGAACGGCTTGAGTGATGTGCTCTGGCAAGGGCTCGCGATCCTCGCCCGCCAATTTCTACCGGTATCGGTTGTTGGACCGGTTGGATCACCGGCATGTGGCCGCCCTGCACCAATGGTTCTTGGCGAGGGTTTCCTTGTGATTCGTGTACAGTAATGGGTACTCCTTCCAGGGTTTGCTGCTGAGGGTGTTGCTGCCCGGAGGGGTTCAGTCGAGATGAGGCCCGCGTCTGGGGCCTGTCGCGTGGAGCCATAGTCGGGGTAGGATAGCGCTCGGGCCTCCCACTGTGGTCGCCAATTGATCGTACCTTGACCAATGAAGTGTTGATGTTGTTCGCTGTGTTGGCCGGTCGCTGAAGGATTGAACGGACCGGTCTTGGCTGCACGCGGGTGGTACCTGCAATGACACTCCAACGCTCAAGTCAGTGTTCGCTCGGGCAGGGTATCACGAGGTATAGATAACGTCCCTGATAATGAGAATGCGTGCAGCATTTATACTATTGGGATTACCGACCGTTGCGAGATTTTCGGCCGGTTACCGCGGAGTGCACTCCAAGCAATCGAGCTTGGGCCGGTTCGCTGGTATGGGCCGATAGCCCAATGCTAATGGAACCTCTCGGTTTTGCTGATACACTCCGGAACAACTTTATTTACACCTTCGTTTATTTTAGCTTTCACAAGTATCACCTTACTTAACATTCTTTGAAGTATTTAAAGAACCTATAATTGAGGAACAATAAATTTGTTGAAATTACTTGTCAAAAAATTAAAATAATAAAATTAATTTCTCTCAGTAAAGAAATGCCACATTGTTTTTGTAGAGTGATTGCTGAAAATTCTTGAAAAACTGATTAGATTTATTTTTCTTTTATAGCATTATTGGAACATTTTGGTCTCTTTATTTCAATCATGATAATAAGATTTTCATTTTTCAAAAATAAAACAATGTAGACTCATTTGGAGGCTGGATGTACAAATTAATCTACTGATGCTGAATCTGAAGTATAGTACAATATATTGGCAGTAAAGTATATACTTCCAATTTGCCTATAGCTGATATTTCTATTAAAAGTTAAAATCCCACCAAATATGAAACTAAAACTATTAGAATCACAAATACAAACAACAATTACCGAACTCATCATGAATTATCTATCTATAATGTGTTTTAAGCAACCAACAAAGCAAATAACAGAACACTGATTACTTGAAAAGAAGAAAAGAACAGTTGTACTGGTGAGTGAAAATGGCAACCTTCTTGTTCTTGAGATAATAAGTGTTATGGAGAAATCACACGCCTACTATTCACATCCCCCACTCTTTCAGGCAAACTGATTGGGCCTTCAACAGTCCAAGCCCATATCTACTCATCGAATGGCCCAGATTGCACCTCCACAACGAACGGACCAGATCATCACAATTAAATGCCTCCAAAGCCTATAAATACCACATTTATCATGAGAGAGAGGGACGCATTAAATACTACTCATTTGCATTAACTCCACAGCTACTGACTTTAGCATCGGAGTGTTTGTGCAGGTACACCCCACCTCAGCTCGGAATATCAACTCGGACGTGACTCCATATTGATCAAAACTTCATTACCTACCAACTATCTCGGACATATATTATCCTTAGATACGGTACAGAACATTGGTCATTTGCATTAACTCCACAGCTACTGACTTTAGCATCGGAGTGTTTGTGCAGATACACCCCACCTCAGCTCGGAATATCAACTCGGACGTGACTCCATATTGATCAAAACTTCATTACCTACCAACTATCTCGGACATATATTATCCTTAGATACGGTACAGAACATTGGCGACCACAGTGGGAGCTTTCCCGAATTCATAAAAAAAAAACTTTATCTATTTTTCTTTGATCAATCATGGACCCCGAGTTTAGAACCGGCGCACGGATAGCAAGTATCATCCGATCTCAGGAAGAAGGGACCCCGGAGGGAATTGCAGTAACCCAATCCGTTACTGACCGAAATGTCAATAACAGAGAATCAACCTCAAATCGAGTTCCTTCACCTCCTGCGGTTATTCCCGTTCCAGTAAACACTTTGCAACAGCTAGTTCAAATTCTAAATCAGCATAATGAAGCATCTCAAGCTAGGAGTCTCCGTATCTCCGAATTAGAAGCCGAGGTTGCAGGATATCAAGCTCGAGACATTGCAGATCGGGGTTCTCCGCAGCGATATCCACGGATTAACCCGACAGAAGAACCCGAACAACCCGGCAGAATAACTGAGCCCCGAAGGCGACATCGTTCTCCCCCAAGGCGACGTCATTATCATCGCTCTCCCCCGAGGAGACGAGGAAGAGAAGAACCGAGGGCAACTCTTAGAGATATAGACGACTCTGGGGAAGAAGATTCCTCTTACGCATCATCTTCACCACGCAGACAACGATCTAGGAGCAGAGAAAGTCCTCCAAAACGAGAGCATCACTACCATAAGGGGAGAGCCCCGAAACTTAATCAATATCGTTCCAAATATCAACCTCGCAAAACTCGGAACCAGGAGAAAAAACAGGAAGTACAACCACCAAGAAGAGGGCCTTTTACTTCGGAAATAGATTATTTCCCAGTTCCCCGAGGTTTAGAGAAACCTCCTGAGCACTTGAAAATTTATGACGGACTCGGAGACCCAGACGTTCATTTAGAATACTATGAGACCATGATGCAATATCGGAATGCCCCAGGTGAGATCATGTGTAGACTTTTTTCCCTCACCCTTGATAAATCTGCAGGTTTATGGTTCAGAGACATCCCGGCAAATTCGATCTCGTCCTGGGAACAACTTTCCAAGTTATTCTCGGCGAGCTTCGCACATTCAAAAGTAAGGCCGAAATCATGGATGGTGTTACATGCAATCCACCAAGCCGATGATGAATCTATCCGGTCTTATATTGCAAGATTCAACAATTGAGCAGGAAAGGTGCATGGGTTAAATGAGGAATTTCGTCTGTATTTCCTATCCCAGGGTTTACGCAGAGGCACTTTATTCCAGATTGACGTAAGCATCAACCAACCCTCAACCTTAGGGGAGTTCCTCCGACTTTCAGAAAAGTACATAGATCATGAGGAAGGCGATGAAGCTAGCAAATTCTTTGTGAAAAGCGTAGCAAACCAAACCAAGGAGAACAGACCTCGAATCGAAAAATCAAATCCAAACACTGAAAATCCTCGGAGATTCCAGACCGGCGGCCCATCTAGGGAATACAAACCTCGGCAAGGGCGACATCGAGACTACGCCGAACTCATATGTGGAAGGGAGAAGATCCTGCAAGAATGTCAGAACAATGAATTCAAACATGTAAGGTATCCTGATCCTATTGCCCCAAGACCGGGATTGAGGAACAACAAGTACTGTTGTTATCACCAAAGCGCCGGCCATGACACAAATCGGTGCAACGCCTTAAAAGACGATATTGAAGACCTTATCAAAAAAGGAAAACTCGGGCAGTATGTCAGAAAGCCATTTCAACAGGAGAAAAACATTAAACAGGAGAAAGAGGTTGACGAAGTAAAAGGGAAAGATATCGTAGATTATAAGGAAGAGCCAGACACTCGAAGGAGTAGAGGCCGACCTGTTGTGATGGTTATCTCAGGTGGTGAAGTCGAAGGAGCAACAGCAAGAACAATCAAAAGAAAGTGGAAGGAAATTCAATGTGTAGCATCTACGTCGTCAGCCCAACCAGTAGCAACTCGTCCCCCTCTGTCATTTGGGGATGACGATCTACTAAACGGGAAAGTAAACGAAGACATTCCACTGTTAATCTCGGCAGTAATGGCCGAGAAAGAGATAAGAAGAATTTTAATTGACCAAGGCAGCTCTTGTGACATTATGTTTTTCGATGTATTGGAGAAAATTGGAATTACACCAAGGGAACTCTTCCCCTATCACGGAACGGACCTTTCCGGTTTCAATGGATCCCGAACTAGACCGATGGGTTATATAGACTTAAGAGTCACTTTCGGAGAGGAACCTTTATCTCGGACAATTTTGGTTAAATTCATGGTACTACCTTGCTCATCAATCTACAATTGCATCATTGGAAGGCCGACTTTGGGGAAACTCGGGGCGGTGACTTCCACTGTACATCTGAAAATGAAGTTTCACTCTCATAGCAACGAGGTAATAACTATCAATGCCGATCTAGAATCTTCTGAAAGATGCTATTACCTCCTTCTCAAAGCCGAAATTTCTGCAAGAGATAAGGCCAAGCTTGCATCAAAGAGTACATCTGCGAAAGAAGGAAAAGTGAAGTTTTCCGAGGTAAATGTGATGGATTTAGACGCACGCTTTGATCCTGAGAGATCGGACGAAGAGAAAGATAGCGTTCAGCATCCGCATTCAGAGAAAAGGCCAGAACGACCGAAACCGGATGGGGAATTCATCAGAGTGATATTGGGAGACGATCCAACAAAAGCGATCAAGATCGCAGCACGGACCTGCGGACGAAATAAAAAGAGAATTAACCCGATTGCTTGAGGAACACGCCGATCTATTTGCTTGGTGGTGAAGACATGCCCGAGATACCACCGAAATCGCTTCGCCATCATTTGTCAATATATCCCGATGCGAAGTGGGTTGCCCAACGCAAAGGGTGCAAAATATCGAGAAGATCAAGCGACGCCAAGGCGGTGAAGACGACTTAGTAAAAGCTAATTTTGTGGCGAGCTCAAATATACTACTTGGCTCTCAAACCACGTACTTGTTAAAAATCAAATGGAAAATGGCGCATGTGCATTGATTACACCGATCTCAATAGGTCATGTCCTAAAGATGCTTTTCCGGTTCCAAATATTGATCGACTAGTCGATCACGCGTCGGGATTTTGTTTATTATCATTCATGGATGCATATTCAGGATATAACCAAATCCCAATGTTCCCCCCGATCAAGAGAAAACTGCTTTTATGACTGAACGCGGAAATTTACATTCATCGAGTTATGCCTTTCGGTCTCAAAAATGCAGGAGCAACGTATCAGAGAATGATGAACAGAGTTTTCAAAGACCAGATCGGACGAAATGTAGAAGTATACTTAGATGATATGATTGCAAAAAGTGAGCGAGCAGATCGTCATGTTACCGATCTCAAAGAAATTTTTGCAGAGATAAGGAAAAACAAAATGAGATTAAATCCGGAGAAATGCACATTCGGAGTCAAAGCCGGAAAATTCTTGGGATCCTATCTCACTGAAAGAGGAATTGAGGCAAACCCAGACAAATGCAAGTCGGTGACTGAGATGAAAACCCCAAACACCAAGAAGGAAATTCAGAAACTTAATGGCATGATTGCGGCTCTATCTCGGTTCATCTCAAATGCCGCGTTTAAATCACTACCCCTTTTTAAACTTTTAAAAAAGGAATCTGAATTTATTTGGACCACAGAACGGGATGAGGCGCTCACCCAGCTAAAAAAGATATTATCAGAACCTCTGATACTAACCCGACCTGAACCTGGGGAAGTATTACATTTATATCTCTCAATATCTGAGGAAGCATTAGGAGCAGCACTGGTCCGAGAAACAAAAGAGGGGCAGAGCCCGGTTTACTTTGTGAGCAAAGCTTTACAAGGGCCAGAACTTCGATATCAAAAAATAGAGAAAATAGCTCTGGCTTTAGTAATAGCTACTCGGCGACTCCGACATTATTTTGTATCTCACCAAGTAGTGGTTCGAACAAACCACCCGATCAGACAAATCCTACATCGCCCAGACCTTTCAGGAAGAATAATAAAATGGGCAGTAGAGCTGTCCGAATTCGGTATCAAATATGAATCAAGATCGGCAATGAAAGCTCAAGTGTTAGCCGACTTTGTAGCAGAAATGACTTCGGCAGAGACCGAGGATGAAATATGGACAATCCATGTCGATGGCTCTTCCAATCCCAAAGGAAGTGGGGCTGGAATTATTCTTGAAAGTCCTTCGGGAGTGGTTATAGAACTGTCTCTCACTTTCAAATTTACAACATCAAATAATCAAGCTGAATACGAAGCATGCATTGCAGGTCTACGTTTGGCCTTAGATCTACGTATCACTCGGTTAAATCTCCATACCGATTCACTCCTCGTGGTCTCCCAGATCGGGGGACAGTACGAAGCAAAAGAGCCAATCCTCCAAAAATATCTGAATCATGTGAAGAAACTACTCACCGAATTTGATTTCGCCAAGGTTAAACATGTCCCAAGAACAAACAACATTCGGGCCGATGTTCTTTCCAAATTAGCAAGCACCAAAAGCTCGCGGAAATCACCTGGTCGATTATACAAGAGATCCTCAAAGAAACCTAGTTTTGAAGATGACTTACACTCGATTTCATCAGTGTACGTAATAAGTGAAGACCAAACATGGATTGCTCCTATCTTGAATTACATCATGTCGGGCGTAGAACCTTCCGATCTTGAGGAAGCCAAGATCATCCGAAGAAAAGCAGCATCTTTTGCAGTGTTCAATGAGCAGCTTTACAAAAAAGCACTCTCTTCACCGTTATTGAAATGTCTAGAACATACGGAGGCCGACTATGTGTTAATGGAAATTCATGAAGGAATATGTGGCCAACATTTAGGAGGTAGATCCTTAGCCAGGAAGGTGTTAAGAGCGGGATACTTTTGGCCAACCATTGAAACTGATGCAAGGAACTATGTGAAGAAATGTCCGAATTGCCAGATTCACGCAAACGTTCACATTGCACCTCCTACCGGTCTCACAACTCTCTCCTCCCCATGGCCTTTTGCATGGTGGGGGATAGACCTTCTAGGACCTTTTCCAAAAGCCCCAGGGAGGAATAAATTCTTAATTGTGGCAGTTGATTATTTTACTAAATGGATTGAGGCCAAACCACTATCTGTTATTAAGGCAAAGAACTGCATCTCTTTTTTCCGAAAAGAAATAATTACCAGATTCGGGGTGCCCGAGGTGGTAATCACGGACAATGGAACTCAATTCGTTGATAAAGGATTCAGGAAGTTGATGTCCGATCTTAAAATCAAACATCGATTCACATCGGTGGAACATCCCCAAACAAATGGTCAAGCAGAAGCAGCAAACAAAGTACTTCTTAACGGGTTGAAGAAAAGGTTAGACAATGCTAAAGGAAATTGGGTTGAAGAGCTCCCTTATGTCTTATGGGCATATAGAACAACCCCCCAAAGCTCCACAGGAGAAACGCCTTTCCGGTTATCATATGGGAGTGAAGCAGTCATCCCAGTCGAAATCGGAGAACTGTCTTGGAGAACCACAAATCCGAAATCACTAGAAGACAATGGACAAGCTTTACGAGAAGAGCTGGATCTTGTAGAAGAAGTCTGAGATCACGCATCCCTCACGCGTCCCAAGGGATTTTGATGTCGGTGACCTCGTCCTGAGAAGAGCCGATGTTGGATTAAAAAATGCATCACAAGGCAAGCTAGCACCAAACTGGGAAGGTCCATATCGAGTCACTTCAAAAACGGGAAATGGGGCTTTCGAGCTAGAGACCCTAGAAGGCAAGGCGATCCCAAGAACGTGGAACGCCACCAAACTCAAGAAATATTACAGTTAGACTTGCTTTGTTAAGGCATTCTATTTCCGATCTTGTTAAATATAGACTTGCTTTGTTAAGGCATTCTAATTCCGATCTTGTTAAATATAGACTTGCTTTGTTAAGGCATTCTAATTCCGATCTTGTTAAATATAGACTTGCTTTGTGAAGGCATTCTATTTCCGATCTTGTTAAATATACACTTGCTTTGTGAAGGCATTCTATTTCCGATCTTGTTAAATATAGACTTGCTTTGTGAAGGCATTCTATTTCCGATCTTGTTAAATATTGACTTGCTTTGTTAAAAGCATTTTATTTCCGATCTTATTTCTATATGATTCAAAGCATTGATCGATATCACAGTTTTTTATCTCATAGTCTTGTTTAAAACAGAAGGGAAGAGATATCTGAGATAGAGACACAGTCACAAAGGAAGCCAAAATATGACAGATATTAATACGATGATGTCATTACAAAAATACCGGTTGCGGCCGGGCCCTCAGTTTCAAAAAAACAAATGAAAATAAACAATTACACATCTTTGGGATAAACGATCCTGGACACTTCATCGGATTCCGGGTCGAACTC
The DNA here is from genome assembly GCA_020916435.1 of Oxytropis ochrocephala. Taxonomy (NCBI): domain Eukaryota; kingdom Viridiplantae; phylum Streptophyta; class Magnoliopsida; order Fabales; family Fabaceae; genus Oxytropis; species Oxytropis ochrocephala. The sequence goes on from CM037091.1 coordinate 81,724,595, forward strand.
AACAATATGCCCATCATGAACCCCGTACTCCGGGTTAAAAATATCACGATCAGCAATAAAGTCGGGATTGACTACGGCAACTTGGTCAAGTGCGTTATTAAAAGCCTCTACTATGCCGATCTTCAAGAGCTTTAACATTCAGAGCAGTGAGTTTCTCAATCTGTTCCTGAAGCTCGGGAAAGTTCTGGGCCGAGGTTGTAGCCACCATCTCGGCGATCTTATCATCTTTTTCTTGAAGCTCAACGGCAGCCTTTTCAAATTTTTCATTCGACAGCTTCAGTTCGGCCTCCAGTTGTTTCTTTTCAGCCTCGAGTTGTAGGCGCTTAGCTTCCGAATCTTCGGCCATCTTTTTATAAAGATCCACATCTTTTTGGGATTTCTCAAGATCAGCCTGAAGTGGACTTGACTTTCCGAGCAGACTCATACTTGGCTTCAAGATCTACACAAATAGATAAAAAACATAAGTATAAAAGAAATTGGAAGACCGGATGGACGAGCTTAGAAAACCAGAAGCCATACCTTTAATTTGTAGAGCAGCAGCTGTTTTATCCTCCCTCACCAGATCGGCCATCCTCGACAGCACCGAGATTGAAACTCCGAAGGGGTCAGCTTGGAACTCCTCGGTTTTGAGGGTCATATATGCCTTTGGATCAAAAGGAGCAGCAGACTTATGTTTTTGTTTCTCTTTTTGGTGTCGCTCAGATTAATCACGGTTTTTTCCCGATCTTGGGGTTTAGACCTAGGAGGGAGTTGACCAGATGGTTGTTTTCTCTTTCTCTGGAGTGGCCGATCTTCCTCTTCGTCCTCCACTTCGGGATTAACCACAGTAATAGGCGCGGCAGGAGTAACAATTGCTGCAGAGGTCCCCTCAGCTGCGACCCCGCTACTAGTTCCGACATTGGGTACCAGTGGTGCAATTTGTTCAAGTGTCAGGGCTTTTAAAGCCGCCATATTCCTTTTTGGGGCCATACTATCTGCAGAAGAAATACAAAATTCAGTTAGGAAAATTATGCAAGTAAGATCGGCAGATATAGTGAAAATAAACTAAGAAAAACGATTTAGAACCGACCTAAAGCTTTCTCGACGTGCTCAAACTTAACGGATGCTACCAATAGCTTAGTATCGAAACCCCATTGATTCGCCCTATGTTCATTATTGGTGACAATCCGATCGGCAATGAACATCAGCACTTTCAAGGTTTTCCGATCTTCCACTTTTAAATGATTCTTTTCAACAGAATGTCTTTTGGATTCATCTCGACGGGTCCAACCAAGAGGAAACTTGGTGGTGAGAACAATGTCATTCTCGGCATTAAATGTACCAACTCGATCTACTACTACTGGCAACACCGGCTCTACCCAGAAAAATTTATTTTTCCACTCATATTTTAAACTCTCTGAATACGGCCGAAAAACCTTGATGCTTGGCCGAGATCGGAGGGTATAATGCTCTAAACGCGCAGGTCTGCCACTGTTCTTCTCGGTCCTTTTGTTTATTTGGAACATATGTAAGAAAAGTTGTAAGGAAAGGGGCCGACCTAGATGAATACATACAAGCTCAAAAGCTCGTACGAAAGCCCAAGCATTGGGGTGAAGTTGAGATGGGGCTACCTCTAACCTGGCCAATACCGACTGTTGGAAGAACGTGAATGGAGGACGGATGCGCATATGAGCTAAAGTCGTCCAATAAACAATAAACTTAAGAGAATCAGGGTAAGTAGCCACATGCTCGCCCTTTCCCATTCCAAAACACGCGGCGCTACGGGATCTTTGGCATAAAGCCTCTTTGAATAATTGCTAATATCGATCTCCGAGTCAAGAATGAGTCTATACCACGAAGTTTTTGGACACCGGGAATAATCGCGGGCGAGCCCAAAGGGGGAACTACGGGGAGGTCGACGTTGTTAACCCCGGAATCTTCATACCCATATAATAACTCGAAACTTCCCGGTATCTTCCGGTTCTTTGCCTCTTCTCTCTTCATCAATGTTCTCTTCTTCTCGGGTCGATTGCACGGATCGTCAACCTTTCTTCCATCCGACTCGTCTCGGATTCGAGAACTTGACTCGAGCTCAGAGTCATCTGAAGAGCTCGGATCTAAGTCAACATCTACTTGGGCCTCAGAGTTCGGATTATTAGGCGCGGAAGGGGTGGACGATTCTTCATCGGAAGCTCTTCTACTATCACTTCCTCTCGGCCCAGAAGACATTTCTTCCTGTATCTCGAGGGCAGCCATTCTTTCCTATCTATAGGATTAGAATCAGTCCTAGATGCCATTAGCTTTCCAATGTCAGGGCCTCTAGACTTGCGAGCTTGCTCGGCTTGGTCTATAAGTCGGAGCGTTTCGGCGCGAGTTGTCTGTTTTGTTTTCGCCAGTTTTTACCTACAGGAATGGGGGCAAGCTATCAGGATAAATCAAAAATAAGTTGGGTTCACGAACAAGATCGGAACCCGACCTGACAACCCCCATCCTGACAAAAAGATTGCAGCCCGAGGCTAGATCTCACCGGTGAACTGAAAAACGGTTAACGAAAAATAATTTCTACGAAAAACACAGAAAAAAGTAAATTCAAATGGAAGTACTAACCTCAGAAGAAAGTCTTGATAAAAATGGAAAGATTTGATGTCATAATTTGAAGGAGCGAGCTTGGAGAACTTAGATTCACGAAGTCGGTAGCTCTGAATGAAGCAGGGAACTAAAAAAGATGAATGAATTACCCTCGCTTGTATTTATAGGGTTTTGGGATATGACCGTTACTGTTCATTCGAAGCGACGCACTCAATCAAATCAAAGCAACACGAGAATCGAGGAGTCATCATTAAAAAGACGCCTCGAGTCCTGCGAACGATCACATCGATCAACACGAGCATTTAATGCTCTATCGAAAAAAGAAATAAATGTTAAAACGAAGCGTCACCAACACACTACATCTTCAAGATCGGTAATACAACTCGACTTCAACCTTCTTCAAGATCGGTAATACAGCTCGACTTCAACCATCTTCAAGATCGGTAATACAACTCAGCTCCAACCATCTTCAAGATCGGTAATACAGTTCGGCTTCAGCCATCTTCGAAATCGGTAACACAGTTTCATTTCAAACATCTGCAAAATCGGTAAGAAAGTCCGAACACGACTATTCTTCCAATCTCACTTAAACGATTTATTTTTTACGCATATTTCAAGTCTAGTTTGACCTAACATGCCAAACCGACTTGGGGGGCAACTGTTATGGAGAAATCACACGCCTACTATTCACACCCCCCACTCCTTCAGCCAAACTGATTGGGCCTTCAACAGTCCAAGCCCATATCTACTCATCGAATGGCCCAGATTGCACCTCCACAACGAACGGACCAGATCATCACAATTAAATGCCTCCAAAGCCTATAAATACCACATTTATCATGAGAGAGAGGACGATTAAATACTACTCATTTGCATTAACTCCACAACATCGACTTTAGCATCGGAGTGTTTGTGCAGGTACACCCCACCTCAGCTCGGAATATCAACTCGGACGTGACTCCATATTGATCAAAACTTCATTACCTACCAACTATCTCAAACATATATTATCCTTAGATACGGTACAGAACATTGGTCATTTGCATTAACTCCACAGCTACTAACTTTAGCATCGGAGTGTTTGTGCAGGTACACCCCACCTCAGCTCGGAATATCAACTCGGACGTGACTCCATATTGATCAAAACTTCATTACCTACCAACTATCTCGGACATATATTATCCTTAGATACGGTACAGAACAATAAGTCTATAACTATGCTATGATTATGAAGACAGCAGAGATCATAATACAAAGAAGGGAAACTACACAATCCAATGTAGTTGAAGTAGAAGACTTTTTGCCATCAAATTCTCCCGAACTTGGTCTGCAAAAGTGCGGATGCCTCGCCTCGGGAGAAGAACTCATTGGTTGATTATCGTAGGAGTTGGGAAAAATGAAGAAATATCGGAGCATTGACATAAGGCAAAACACCTGGAGAAGCTGAAATTGTAGACTCATTAGTAGTAGTAGTTGAACTCATAACCTGTGAAATGTTAAGCAATACAACCACAAAGACAAAAACAAGTAACTTGATGATAACACTAGCAGTAGCAGCCATGAATAAGTCTCAGAACTTTCTCTAAACAGAGGTGTGCAAATACTAATTAAGGAGTCTAGACTAGAGATGTGTGTTTTTAAACAGGGAAATAGAAGCAGTAACTATATCAGTGTGGTTGTTGACAGTTTGTGATTTTTGGTGAGTATCACGGGATAAGCAATTGGTTGTACTATATTAATATTATTATCTAAATATATTTATTAGAACCATAAGTTTCGGTTGATTTTTCGGTTGCTATCGTTGAAATGATTAAACACGATATTGGTCACGCAGTTCGGCCAATCTTTGCCTACGTCTGTGACTACAGAGCAGCTGTAGTTTCGTTTTATTAACCGTATATTGTATCTTGAGTACAAGCACTAATGAGTTTAAATAGAGAAAACCTAACGGGTTTGGGCCGAATACATAAACAAAACTACTATTTACAACATATCTTAACACTCTCCCTCAAGCTGGAGCGTATAGATTGTAGGCATCCAGCTTGTCACATATGTAAGTTATCCTTGGTCCTCAAAGAGCTTTTGTGAAGATGTCAGCCAATTGATCATTAGAACTAACAAATGAAGTAGCAATGTCACCGGACACAATCTTCTCACGAACAAAATGACAATCAATTTCAATATGTTTGGTTCGCTCATGAAAGAATGGATTGGACGCAATATGTAGGGCTGCTTGATTATCACAAATGAGACTCATAGTGCCTATTTTACAGAAGCGTGACTCTTGGAGAAGATGTTTCAACCATGTAAGCTCCTGAGTGGTAAGTGCCATAGCTCGATATTCAGCCTCAGCGCTGGATCTGGCAACAACATTTTGCTTTTTACTTTTCCATGAAATTAGATTTCCACCAAAAAGAACACAATACCCAGATGTGGACCTTCTATCAAAGGGACAACCAACCCAATCAGCGTCTGTGTAAGCGACAACATTTGAATCACCTCTATCCGTGTAAACAAGACCTTTTCCAGGAGCTCCTTTGATGTACCTCAGGATTCTAACCACAACATCCCAATGACTGTCAAAAGGGGAATTTAGGAATTGACTCACCACACTAACATCGTATGAAATATCTGGCCTCGTTATGGTCAAGTAAATCAACTTCCCAACTAGCCTCCTTTACCTTCCTGGATCTGAAAAGGACTCCCCCTGATCTGGTAGGATCTTGACATTAGGATCCATAGGAGAGTCAATTGGCTTGCAATCTAGCATGTCGGTTTCTTCTAAGATATCCAAAGCATACTTTCTCTGAGAAATAGAAATCCCTTCCTTAGAATGAGCTACCTCAATGCCAAGAAAATATCGTAACTTCCCAAGATCTTTGACCTGAAAGTGGTGGACTAGATGTTGTTTAAGTCCTGCAATCCTATCATGATCATCACCTGTAATGACAATATCATCGACATAGACAACTAGATAAATACATCCGTGAGAGGAGAATTTATAAAAAACCGAGTGATCAACTTCACTCTGAATCATGCCATAGTCTTGAATGACACTGTTGAATCACCCAAACCATGCTCGGGGAGATTGTTTAATAACATACAAAGCTTTGTGAAGTCGACAGACATACCCACGATACTCCCCCTGAGCAACGAAACCTGGTGGTTGCTCGAGATAGACTTCCTCTTCTAGATCACTGTCGAGAAATGCATTCTTGATGTCAAGTTGATAAAATGGCCAATGTCACATTGCATCCATAGAAAGGAATAGACGGACAAAAGCCATTTTAACCACCGGTGAGAAAGCTTCACTGTAATCAAGACCAAAAACCTGAGTATAGCCCTTAGCCACGAGGCGGGTTTTCAGACGATCAATACTTTCGTCTGGACCAAATTTGACAGTATATACCCAACGACACCCAACAATAGGTTTACCAGGAGGAGGTGGCACAAGAGTCCATGTCTAGTTAGATTCTAAGGCTGTCATCTCATCTTTCATAGCCTGTCGCCAACCTGAATGAGAAAGAGCTTCCTGTGTGGACTTAGTAATGGTGATGGAAAAAATAGTAGACACAAATGTATAATGTGAAGGTGATAAGCGGTGATAACTGAGGAAATTATAAATCGGATGAGGGTTACGAGTGGAACGAGTACCTTTACGCAGGGAAACAAGAGGGTCGTCTGACTCCGTAGGCGGATCCAAAGTAGGAGAGGGAACCGGGGCAAGAGATGAGTCACTTGGATCTTCTGTAGGAGGTGGGTCGACAGGAGGGAGACGAGCACGACGCTGCTAAGTTTGCAAGGGAGGAGGACTAGGAGGACTAGGAAGTTCCGTAGGAGAAGGGTGATCTATCTGATCAATGATGGGTCTGAGTGGAGCCACGGGGACAAGGTCAGGAATAGGTAATACTTGAGAGACAGACTCAGACTCCATGGGAGATGCAAAGAAGGGGTGCATCTTCAAAGAAGGTGACATTGACAGACATGTAGGATCGATGTGTGGAGGGACAGTAGCATCGATACCCTTTTTTAACTCGTGAATAGCCCAGGAAGCCACACTTAACTACACGAGCAGACAATTTATCAAGTCCCGGAGTAAGATCATGAATAAAACAAGTTGAATCGAAGACTCGAGGAGAGATACTGAACAAGGGTTCATCGGGGAACAATATGGAATGAGGAACCCTATTCTGAATAGCAGAGGATGGCATTCTATTAATCAAGTGCCCTGCAGTGAGGACAACATCCCCCCAAAACTTCAAAGTAACATTAGCATGAATAAGCAAAGTGCGTGTTGTTTCAATGATATGACGGTTCTTACGTTCAGCAATCCCATTTTGTTGTGGGGTATGAGGACAAGATGCTTGATGTATGACACCATTTTCAACCATAAAAGAATTAATGATGCAGAAAAATACTCTTTCGCATTATCACTACGTAAAGTACGAATAGAACAACCAAATTGATTTTTGATTTCTTTGAAGAAATTTTGAAAAACACCAAGAAGTTCAGATCTATCCTTAAGAAGGTAGATCCACGTACATCTAGAAAATTCATCAATAAAAGTGACAATATCTATGTCCGACAACTGAAGTGACTCGACTTGGTCCCCATAAATCTGAGTGAACAACATCAAAAGGAGAACGAGCTTGTGACTGAGTACTGCTAGGGAAAGAAGAACGAACATGTTTCCCAAGCTGACAAGACTCACAATCTAATGACTGCAGGTGAGACAAATGAGGAACCATAGCTTTGAACTTCTTGAGACTTGGATGACCTAACCGACGATGAAGAAGACTAGGAGACTCTGTAGTAGAAGTGGAGACAAATGTAGATGAAGGTTGGATGGGCTGGAGGTAGTAAAGTCCATGTGACTCATATCCTGTACCAATCGTCCGCTTCGTGCTTCGGTTCTGTATAACAAAATAATCATAATAAAAAATTACTGAACATTTTAGACTTCTAGTCAGACGACTAACGGAAATTAAATTAAATGGGCAATATTGTCAATGGGTAAGGATGGAAGAGGAGTGGCTTCACCAATGCCACTGGCTTTAACTTTTGATCCATCGACAACAATAATATAATGTGGGGGTGCTAGGCTCAGATATTTTGGATAAAAGAGATGGATTACCAGCCACACAATCGTAAGCTCCAGTGTCCATAATCCAGGAGTCAACAGGTGATGATTGAGAGTAACAGACTGTGGAATTACAAGAATGAGCAATTGTTGCCTGTTATACCCCAATTTTGTCCGAGTTCTTTTTAATTGTTTTTAATTTGAACTTTTTCAACCATTTTATTTTTGACTTTCTCTGAAAATTACAAAAAAAAATAGTATTTTTTTGCGTATTTTCGGGTGTTAGTTTTTAGCTACTATTCGAAGCAAATTTCTCTCTCGTTGTACCTCGTTTTTACGATCTGAACGGTGAAAGTGAAGACACATTTCCCACGAACCCGCTGTTAAAAAATGAAGACGATCCGACGGTTAACGAATCCGGAATCGCACTTTTACGATGAGAGGTTTGAGAAAAACGGACCAAAAACTGCAGCTATTGCAAAGGCAATTTCTCTCTCATCAGACCTCGTGTCAACGATCCGAACGGTGAAAGCGTAGATATATGTCTCACGAACCTACTGTCAAAAAAGAAAGACGATCCGACGGTTAACGAATCCGGAATCGCAATTTTTACGGTGTGAGTTTGAGAAAAACGGAATTGTGTTTTAAAGGGGAATTGCTTTCTCTACCTTGTTTTAGTCCCACATTGCTCACAAGAAACAAGAGCTCCCTAGCAATTGGATATAAAAGGGGTTGAGAGGTGAAGATTAGAGGGAGAGATCATTGGCGGATTAAGTGATCTTTTGGGTCAAAGCGAGAGCGGCCCATTTCACTAAAAACCCGTCTTTGATCATTTGGACGTTTGAGTCGAACTTTCCGATTCTCAAAGCGTTTTTTGCGGTCTCTTGGGGTCAAAATGGACTAGATTGAAGTCGGTTTTTGCTTTCATCCCGGTCGGCACTCGTCGAGTCCAAAGTTAGTTTTGTATTTATTTTGTTTATTTTTATGTATATATTTATTTATCATTTATTTGTAATATAATTTATTTATTTATTGTTTATGTATATATCTATTCATATTTATTTATGTATATAGTTATTTATTTATTCATTTTTTTTAGCCTAGTCTTTATTAATTATCGCTTTTTGTCCTTTTTATGCACAAATTAATATTTCTTCAAAAATCAAATAAAGACTAAGTCGGTTTTTGTCTGTACAACGGGTTAGTCATCATCCTAGACCAATGAGTTATGCAGATTCAAGAATCCTAAAAATTTATAAAAATATAAATAAATCATTTCTCCCAAAAATAAATGACTAAGTCGGTTGTACAACCGGGTTAGTCATCATCCTAGGACCAATGAGCTGTACAATTCAGTAATCCTAAAAACTTATAAAAATATAAATAAATTATTTTTCCTAAAAATAGGGGACTAAGTCGGTTGTACAACCAAGGTTAGTCGTCGTTCTAGAACTAATGAATTTATCTGATTTCAGAATTCTAGAATACCTATTCTAAAACCAACTCACCTCACATCAAACAAACTTCTTTCAAAAAACCTCAAAAATACTTTCAAAAGTAGGGGACTAAGTCGGTTGTACAATCGGGTTAGTCGTCCTAGAATCGATGAGTTATGCAGTTCAAGGAATCCTAGGACCCCTACACTAAAAAACACCAACCAACAAACCTTTTTCAAGAAGAACTACGTAGCTTTGATTCCTCCATTGCATCCGGAGGTACGTAGGAGCAAGAGTCCACTCTTGTCAAGCACTAAAAACTGATAATTTTAATTAAGTCTTTTTTCCTTCACATTCAAATAAAAGGGTAAAATGATAATAAACCACAATTAATTAGACTAAAGGATGTCGTGGGGTGCTAATACCTTCCCCACGCATAATGACTCCCGAACCTTAAACTCGCCTTGTCCAAACTTAAAAGGGATTTCCCGAATTTGCCCTTAAACTAGAATTTCGGTGGCGACTTCCTTTGAACCTTTCGAAGAATCCTTTCCCGGATTTTTCGGTCGCTACAGCTGGCGACTCCACTGGGGACTTAACTTTTTAGAGAGTCAAAACCTAGTCTAATCATTTAGGATTAACTTAATTTTTACCCTTCCCTTTATTTATTTGTTTATTTATTTATTATTATTATTATTATTATTATTATTATTTGCATATTATATTTTTATGTGATATATAAACTCTAGGATAGAAGACCATATTTGTATGAATGTTTGTACATTTGCAATTTGTTGGGCTGTTTTTAAATTGCTCCTACACACTCCACAATTACACTTCTGCACACACATGTGAGAAAAGTCCTCTACCCGGACTTGAGTGTACCCTAAGTTAGAACGAGATTGCGTAGTGATGGCCTGCGGGACGTACGTCTCGTCGGGTGGTCATGAAAATCTCACCTAGAGTTTGATTCCTTTTAAGGATGCTATCCCTTCTAATAGCTTGCCTATTGTTGGGGTCAGTGTTCTTGACTGGGGTCCTTGGCTCTAGGAACCATGTGTAGGATTCTTTAGAACTACCATTGTGAGGCTCACTATAAAAGAAACCTTAGACTCACTCCGTAAGTTACCTTTCTAGGGTCACAAAGGAGCTTCATACCCTTGCATTCAAACAAATATTTGTGCTTACCGTCTTTTATCCAAAACTCAAAAAAATCAAAAAGTCAAAAACCCAAATCATTATTTACCGCAAGTTTCTTAGAAACCATACCTCATGCATTTTTCTTTGCATTACAAAAAACAAAAATAAACATCTTATGTTACGTACATTTTTATGACTGTCTGAGAATTAAAAGTTTTATTTTGGAGAGAAGCCATGCATGCTAAAGTCAAAGTCAAACTTTGTACTTTACTCTCCAAACGTAAAACTTATAATTCCCCGACATGATAAATAAAATCATATATTATCATTTCATTCACATACATTATCATTACATTCACATTTCACATACATTCATTCGCATTTCATGCACACTCGTTCATTTGCATAATCATGCATTAATACAAAAAAAAATGAGCATAATTCTAGAAAAAAATTGTGATGAAGGGTGAGACATTCTTGTGAGGTAAATCATTCTTTTTTGAAAAAGTTTAGCCATACTTAGTCGCAAGCTCAAGGCATTTCAAGGCACTCAAATTTTCAAATTAGCAACTCGTTCACATTTTTTTTACAAAGCGTTGCATCCCATGATGAATGACCAAAATGGTCCACCAAATTTTATTTTTTTTCATGTGTTAACTAATGTTAACTCTCTACGAAGCATTCGTATAGTAACTTGTGTGTGACATGTGACTTCATTCTTGTTTGAGTCAATTAATATCCCTACCTTGTCATTACCCCCGTCCAAGTCTAATCCCACCCCGACCACCCTAAAGTACATACTCCCCTACCTAGTCGACTTTTTGGTTTGTTCTCACTAATGAAACAACGCTTTAAGCCCTCCATACTGGGGCAAATTTGTGATCTCTAAAATACCTTGTCAACATTGTATTCCCTTGGTGCAAGTCCTTTACAAAAAAATAAATTCAAAAAGGCCCGTTAGGTTGAAAACTCGTAAGAGCGGCTTAAGCAAAAATTAGGGCATAAAAAAAAGAAATAAAGAAAAAAAGAGCAAATATATAAAAGTAAATAAATTATTGTCCTTAAGTTAATTTTTGAGAAAACTAGCAATCATGATTTGAAATGAAGTTTGACCATCTTCCCCTATCCTCAAAAAATCCTTTGCCACCCACCTTAAGCCAAAAATCCCAAACCCTAGACAAGGATCGATTCCGCATCAAAAATGGTGCATTTGTTTTATCAGCTCACTCACCCAAAAAAGAAACAAAAATCACAAGAGTGAAGTCAAAAAGAGGATTAAAAAAAAATCCCAAAAAAAAACAAAAATAGTACAAATCGTGAGCCGATACTTCATTACCGTCAAAGCATAAGAGATACTTGTCTAAAAATAAACCTCAAACACTTCTTTTGGCCTCAAAATCCTATCTTCCATAAACCCTTAGCCACGTTAAAATCCTAAACAAGTCCATCCAACCATGAGGCACATCAATTACTCAATAAAATCTCAAACACTCATTTGAGCCTAAAAACAATTTCCTTCATAAATCATCACCCATTAGCCAAGTTACATCACCAAATCATTTGTCCCATCAATCATCAAACACCTCTTTGAGCCCAATTATCCCTTCCTTCATAAATCATTAACCACCGGCAACATTACAACCCTCTAGAGTTCATTCCGATCATTGACTGATTGCTTTTGTTTTCTCAAAGTTTTAATTTTTAGGACAAGTAAGTTTATTTATTTATAATATGTTTGCTCAAAAAAAATATATCTCAAAAACAAAAACTCAAAAGAAGAGAAAAATCAAAAGGCTTGCACCACAAGATTCATTCAAGTTACAGTTATACTAAGACAAGGTCTAGTGATCACCAAGTGTAGTTTTCATCATAGCAAACTCAAGACTATTGTAGTCTGAGAGTCATTCTAAAGATAACCAAAAGTTTATACTAGGATCGTCACCTAGATCCTAAAGTGGGGCATCCCTTTCACCATCTATTCCATTTGAACTTGGGGAAATTTGTACAGTGTCCATCCCATACCACACCCAGCCTATAGCCATACCAGACAAACTCCAAAAAACCATAACCCTAACCCTGTCACCTTTCCCAATCTCACTAAAGCCAACCATTCGAAATACCCTTCCAAGTGGGGCAATTCTGTCGCTCTTCACTCCACCTTTAAATGGGAAAATTCACCTTACACCCATCTCACCCCCTTGCCATATTCACAGCCAAAAAACCATACCGGGGCAATTTCTCAACTCACTATTCTAAATGTTTCTACTCTAGTCGGGGCAATCTTGTCCTTACCATAATTAGGGAAGCATCAAAACTCTATGGGTTGAGACAACATCTCCTACTTGCCACCTTTCATTCCAAAGCCAATGCCTTCCCAATTCATCATCTTCTACACCCCTAGCTTGTCACCACTAGACAGGGGCAAGTTATTCACTCACCGTCATCAAACCTAAATTGGGGCAGTCCTGCATTTCTTGGCTTGGGAAAACCTACCTTTCATGACCTTGACAAAGACCAGTCAGTCATTCACCCCTTCATGTGCCACAAATGTCCGCACCCAAGGTCTTTAGAACCCCAAGTTAACTGACTCATTCATCTATATTCACACTACTATACATCTTCACAAAACAATGCTTCAGAGAGAGAAAACACAAGTTGATCATATGATGCTAAAAATCCACTTAGGTAACTTTGTGGACATAAACTTCGGTCATCATGGGGCATCATAATGGAAGAGAAAAATGAACGAGCTTGCAAATCTGATCAAGTACCTTTTCACGTCGATTAATACGTGAGATAACGACCTTGAGATTGCCGAAGTTTGAATCAAAACTAACTTTTCCAAAGAATGATCAATATTCATCTTCGCCCCTCGTATCCAAAGCCTCACATCTCATCATCACAAAAAAAATGTTTCTACACCCAATCAATCATTTCATATCATCGCACCATGAACCATAGCATTAGCATTCAATCATTTCATTTGCATCATATTCACATTTGCATTTCATGCATTTATTACGTAACAAGCAAAAAAGCAAAAAACAAAAGAGAAAAATCATTCCATCAGATACCAATAATTGCACGTACGCGTGCACCATTAATTGCATTGCCAAAAGAAGAAAGCTTTTCCCTCCCCGGGAAGATGCATTTGTTAGGTGTGCTCGGATAAACATGATAAGTGTCGTTCCCTATGTTTGTTCATCTAATATCCGCGCTTTAAGCATCGATCTCATAGCATATCACAGATCACCGAGTTGATCCCCCAGACCCCGAGTGGTCCTTCAGAGCACTACGCTCCTTCAGTGCCCTAAGTGGCCCAGGTCGCAACGTCGGAGTCGAGCCCGGCGGACATTCGCAGAACCCGAGTGGTCCTTCGGACTAGTTGTGTCACCCTAAGACACGTGGGCGCCCTTCATGGTCAACATATCAGTTCTAGACCTGATCTTGACCCATCATGGCCGCTCGAATATAAAGGCCCCCTCAGACCGTTTAACTAGTACCGTAGCTAGTTGCGCTCCTTCAGACCACGATGGTCCTTCAATTAAGGCTTAGGCAGCCTTCCAGACCCTGAGTGGTCCTTCAGAGCCTTAGTGCTCCTTCAGGTCCTTGATGACCCTTCATTTAACTTCAGGTTAACGCACCGAGTGTTAACCTTTCCTTGTTACTGCCTCTTATCTCTCAAACCTTCCACTTCCTCTTAAACGGACAAAATTGACGTCTATTCTATGTTTATTTCTATTTTCACTACGAAAAATTGAATACACTTCACTTTTTCTAGTAAAATATAAATAAAGAGGGGCAGCTGTTATACCCCAATTTTGTCCGAGTTCTTTTTAATTGTTTTTAATTTGAACTTTTTCAACCATTTTATTTTTGACTTTCTCTGAAAATTACAAAAAAAATAGTATTTTTTTGCGTATTTTTGGGTGTTAGTTTTTAGCTACTATTCGAAGCAAATTTCTCTCTCGTTGTACCTCGTTTTTACGATCTGAACGGTGAAAGTGAAGACACATTTCCCACGAACCCGCTGTTAAAAAATGAAGACGATCCGACGGTTAACGAATCCGGAATCGCACTTTTACGATGAGAGGTTTGAGAAAAACGGACCAAAAAATGCAGCTATTGCAAAGGCAATTTCTCTCTCATCAGACCTCGTTTCAACGATCCGAACGGTGAAAGCGTAGATATATGTCTCACGAACCTACTGTCAAAAAAGAAAGACGATCCGACGGTTAACGAATCCGGAATCGCAATTTTACGGTGACAGGTTTGAGAAAAACGGGAATTGTGTTTTAAAGGGGAATTGCTTTCTCTACCTTGTTTTAGTCCCACATTGCTCACAAGAAACAAGAGCTCCCTAGCAATTGGATATAAAAGGGGTTGAGAGGTGAAGATTAGAGGGAGAGATCATTGGCGGATTAAGTGATCTTTTGGGTCAAAGCGAGAGCGGCCCATTTCACTAAAAACCCGTCTTTGATCATTTGACGCGTTTGAGTCGGCTTTCCGATTCTCAAAGCGTTTTTGCGGTCTTGGGGTCAAAATGGACTAGATTGGAGTCCGGTTTGCTGCTCAGTCCGGTTCGGCACTCGTCGAGTCCAGGTTAGTTTTGTATTTATTTTGTTTATTTTTATGTATATATTTATTTATCATTTATTTGTAATATAATTTATTTATTTATTGTTTATGTATATATCTATTCATATTTATTTATGTATATAGTTATTTATTTATTCATTTTTTTTAGCCTAGTCTTTATTAATTATCGCTTTTTGTCCTTTTTATGCACAAATTAATATTTCTTCAAAAATCAAATAAAGACTAAGTCGGTTTGTATAACAAGGGTTAGTCATCATCCTAGACCAATGAGTCAGCATAGATTCAAGAATCCTAAAAATTTATAAAAATATAAATAAATCATTTCTCCCAAAAATAAATGACTAAGTCGGTTGTACAACCAAGTTAGTCATCATCCTAGACCAATGAAACATCTGATCAAGAATCCTAAAAACTTATAAAAATATAAATAAATTATTTTTCCTAAAAATAGGGGACTAAGTCGGTTGTACAACCGGGTTAGTCAGCGTTCTAGAACTAATGAGTCACATCAGATTCAGAATTCTAGAATACCTATTCTAAAACCAACTCACCTCACATCAAACAAACTTCTTTCAAAAAACCTCAAAAATACTTTCAAAAGTAGGGGACTAAGTCGGTTGTACAATCGGGTTAGTCAGCGACCTAGAATCGATGAGTTGCATGCAGTTCAAGGAATCCTAGGACCCCTACACTAAAAAACACCAACCAACAAACCTTTTTCAAGAAGAACTACGTAGCTTTGATTCCTCCATTGCATCCGGAGGTACGTAGGAGCAAGAGTCCACTCTTGTCAAGCACTAAAAACTGATAATTTTAATTAAGTCTTTTTTCCTTCACATTCAAATAAAAGGGTAAAATGATAATAAACCACAATTAATTAGACTAAAGGATGTCGTGGGGTGCTAATACCTTCCCCACGCATAATGACTCCCGAACCTTAAACTCGCCTTGTCCAAACTTAAAAGGGATTTCCCGAATTTGCCCTTAAACTAGAATTTCGGTGGCGACTTCCTTTGAACCTTTCGAAGAATCCTTTCCCGGATTTTTCGGTCGCTACATTGCCGATGATGAAGCTTGGGAAGCCTTATACTGCAGGAATGCCTTATACTCCTCATCAGAAAGAACATTTTGTTTAGTGTTTCTCTGTTCAGAATCATTAACCTGAGTCACATTTACTGGTTTCTCTGGAAAGCCATGAAGGGAATAACATTGTCTTCAGTATGACTGAGTCTCTTACAATAAGTGCACTGAGGGCGACCTCCTCAACCACCCCACGACTACCATTGTGTCCCCACGACTGCGCAAAATTTGAAACAAGAGCAAAGGACTCTATGTTAGTTTGAGACCCATTGCTTCCAAATCCTTCTAGACTAGGAAGGCATATAAGACGTCTGATAAGATCCTCTGTGGAGGGAATATCTGATGCAGAAAGAATGTTGCTCCGGACTGACTCATACTTTTCATGAAGGCCACGAAAGACATAGATCATGCAAACATTGTCCAGTTTCTCGAGCATTTTCTTTGAGTCAGTGTCGGTCACAAGGAGCTTGAACTTCGTTCTACCGATCGAGCTTTGTTTGCATATGTCATGATGTTGTCTTCTGTCATTTGAAGGGTGGCTAAACTATGAATAACACCATAAAGGCGCTGGATATCATTAGAATACACATTCTTAGCCTTCTGCCAAATATCATAACAAGTGGTGTATGAGCGATAGTGGACCAACAAAGAGGGTTCAATAGTTTGCCACAGTAGAGAGACTAATTGACAGTCTGCTTGGTCTCAGTCTTGACGCAGATCTTTATTAATATCTGAAGAATTCTTGGTAAGGTGATCTGAAAGATTTTGCCCCTTAAACCACATTTCGACAGATGCAAACCAATTCAAATAATTATCACCATTGAGCTTCTCCGTTGTTATAGAGGATTACTGGGAAAAAACATAAGACACAAGAGTCTTACCCGAGGACCTAGACTTTTCCTTTTCCTTTCCTGAACTCATTTTTGATGATGATGAGATAAACCAAAAAGACAAGAAATAAACCAGTAACTAGAAACAACAAGAAATCCAGAAATAAACCGGCAAAAATTAACCAATGAGTGACCGAAATCCAAAAAATTGATAGAAAACATCTCAAACGTGAAACCCATCGACCAAAATCTATCGTAACAGATAAATCGTTGAATTTCGAAGGTAATGGCACCCGCGCATGAAAACGGCGAGCAGAGGAGGGCGGTGCGTGCCTACACGCGCCGGAAGGTGACAGAAGCAAGGGTGGCGCGTGGAGGCGCGTATGACGTCCGATGGCGATGAAATTTTAATGGGTTGCTCGAAATTTGATGGCGAGGCTGATGGTGGAGGCGGTGTTGCAAGATTAGACGTGGAAAATGGACTTTTGCACAAAAACAGTAGGTCACGTGAACCTAGGGCTGCCTAAGGTGGATTTTTAGGACAGGACAGCTAGGGTTTTGAAGAGCTTGACTGTAGGCTCTAGATACCATGTTGAAATGATTAAACACGATATTGGTCACGTAGTTCGGTCAATCTTTGCTTACGTCTGCGACTACAGAGCAGTTGTAGTTCCATTTTATTAACTGTATATTGTATCTTGAGTACAAGCATTAATGAGTTTAAATAAAGAAAACCTAACGAGCTTGGGCCGAATACATAAACAAAACTACTATTTACAACATATCTTTAACAGCTATAAGTTCATGAACAGATCCTATTTTCCTAAGGGCAGTGAAGAAACTGATATTGTACTATCCTTTACTATTCTATTCACATGATGTAGGCATTAGATATTTTAATTGAAGGGCCCCATTATCTCATGGCCTTGAGAGTTGAGATGCTTCCTACCCTACCCCATGTGGGTAGTAGTACTTGTGACATGGTAAATTGGTAACCAGGATAAAAATTTATTCAATCATTCTTCAAGTTTTTAAATATAACATGGGTGAAAATTTTAGGATCCAGCCTATCAAACTCTTGCGTATTTAAATTAATATAAGATTAACAAATGATACTAATAACAGAACAAAAATAAATAAATAATAAAAGGTATTGCAAGGTTGCATTTGTTAACTTTACATATGAAAAATACTTGAGGGGATGGAGAGGAGAAAACCAGGATAACTGGGATCATGTTAATGCGATGTTTGTTACATCGCATTGATCAAACTAGATAAAACAGCAGTACATAACTACTTTAGACCTATCGAAAATTTATATAAGCCTAATTGTTTCTTAATTGGGCATTTTAATGCTCATCGAATTCAAGAACATCATTATGAACTTAGAAACATTGAAACTCTAGTGTCTAATATTTATGTTCTTTCCTAAACTATTGAACCATCTGGTTTACCTTATTGACCTGTACTGTACTTAACAGGTTTTCTCCATATAACTTATAAGCCCAAATCACGAGATATGAGAATTACAATACAATATCAGAACATTCCTCAAAAAGTATCTCACAAAATCCCATCTCTCTCAATTTCACGGTAAGGCCCTGTTTGGATAAAAATAATTAATTATACGCTTATAGCATAATCGTTTATCATATAAGTGATTATGTATAAACTATTTCTATATAAAAGATAAAACAAAGTGAATTTGTTTTCATATAAATTATAAGCTAGTTGTATAAGCTATCCTAGAAAGCTTATGAAAATAAGCTGAAAACAACTTATGGACATGTCATAAGCTGTTTTCATAAGCTCTCTCATATAATATAACTCAATTATTCATGCGAGTAGATAAGTTCAAATAAATCAAATCCAAACAGCCCTAGTTCATTTCAACCAGCTTCTATCAATATCATGCACACAACACAAGCAAAAACAAAAATCATGAAGAAAGAAAAATACCCCAACTTCCACACAACTAACTATTATTCAATTTGGCTTCCACTGAATCAATAATACATTGTAAATAAAGCAATTATCATCACAAATTAACAAAATTGTTCAACTCTAAAGCCAACTAAGAAGCAGAATGTCAGATCAAATGGAAGAAAGTGATCTGAGTCCAGCCCTAAGCTAAAGGCAGATCTGTGCGATCAAAATCTGAGGGGACAAATAAAAAAAAACATAAACAAATTCGTTATCATGCAAAGTGTTGGTAACGAGATCAGAGTTTAAAGAATGAAATTGAAGTGCAGAGAGTAAGAGAAAGAACAATAATCTGGTTTGGTTAATTAAGTAGATTCAACTAGTAAGTATGATAAATTTGTATCAATAAATAAGAGTTGATTCAACAAGTGAATTCAAACATCAAAATAGTTCATCTGTACTGTATATATATATAAGCAATTTTTCTGTGATGAAAAAATGCCTACCCACTATTTTAGTAAAATCAAGTGAGCCAAACAGAAGCAAAAACAAAACCAACTAAGGCAACACCAAGAGAAATGGCCTCAACCATACCTAAGGGAATTGCTAAGAAGATTTGAAGTAGAAAAAATATTCTTATTTATTAGTTAAAAAACATATAAGGAAGATCTAATTTTAGTACAAGTGACTCGCTGCTATCCAAATAAGTTTATAAGATTATGATATGTTAATAGGATCATACCAACAGAGTTATAATTTAACAAAAGAACAAAGTAAACATTCAGTTCATTCCAGCTGCAGCTGTAGTATAACATTTTTTTTGCACCTTCAGTTCATTTCAGCAACTACTTATTCATGCACAAAGAGAAAAATGTTGCATATTTCAGTGCATTTCCATATGCCCATCCATCTTATACCAATTTGAATGCTTCCTTAGTGATGTCCCCTGATGATAGTAATAATAAGTATAAAGATACAAAAGTGATGGTAATTGCACTTTCAGAAGTACATGAAATGATGACATACATGCCATATACATGAATAGAAGAAACCTTAGTAAAGATACAAAACTACAAAGGAAAAAAAATGATGCAAAAATCTTAATTGATGACATACTGCACCATTCCTCCTTTTGAAACTGACCAGATGTACATGATCCACTTTTGGAAGAAATGGAAAAGCTTATAATCCTTTTGCATATAAAAAAAAAACAATAATCTGAGTATGGTTACTTAAGTAGATTCAACTAATAACTTGAGCAGACAAAACCAACATCTCAAACATAAGCAAAACAAAAATTAAATAAGACCAACACCCTGGAAAGAGGCCTCAAACATATCTAAAAAAGGGCAGTATTGAGTAACCAAAGTAATGAAGTATATAAGGGAGTTGCTAGAAGACATTCAAGTAAAAAAAATCCCTTTTCTTTTTGTTAAAAAATAAAATAAGATACAAGACAGGTCTAATTTTAGTACAAGAGCCTGGCTATCCAAATAAGTTTAATAAGATTATGATACCATAACAGGATTTTAAAACTCACTTGAGATGTTCAATTTTAATGCACTGGTGGGTTATGATATTTGGTTCACTAGCTCTAGTCAACTACTCATATATTGAGCTAAAAGAAAAACATTTTTTTTGCATAATTAGTTCATTCCAGCTGCTGCTGCACATGCTCAATGATAATGTAAAGGTAACAAATATAGAGAGAAGTAACTATACAGGAATGAAGCATTATAATGTCGCTAAACAAGCCTATCACTAGGAAAATTCAAAGCATTATAAAAATTCAAATCCAAAAGTAATGATTTCATAGATAGCATCAGTGGTTGAGTTGCTAATATTTTTAGGGTCCAACAATGATAAATAACTATGAATATCTACTGCAATTAGTGTTAGGCACGCACACAGAATGGAATAGGAAAGCATGTTCTTCAATAGTCAGTTTAGATAAGCATGATCTTGCAACAACTACATCTCAGCTTTTCAAAATAGCTCTCATTTAACTTTCCGAGAAACACCTACAAACTTGAAAGAACTTTTTGTATGTAAAGAATTATACTTCAATTGAAAAAGTCTCATAAGCTAGAAGTTAATCTAAAATGGGTCTATGTTTTCTTTGGTTTCACATTTTCAGATGAACCCAAACGTACGTTTTTTCTAACCATATATTTCATTCAATTCTACAAAACAGAAATAACACGTTCTATTTTATCCCCTCATAACCTATCTACCAAATGCTACCATAAATTACCTCACATCATTGCGAAGAAATCTTCCTTTCACAGCATAACTTTCTGAGGATAGAGCACTGAAAGATAAGAGCACTTCTCAACAACCCTCTTTCACAAAGAAAACTTTGATTCATAATGCTCCAAAACCTTGCCATAGCTCATGACAACGGACAAGTGCAGCCAAGAACCGATTATCTTTTATACGGATTTAACTGGTAGTTTACATAATTTAAATGCTAGAAACATAGTCAGCTTCAGAATTTGAGGAAATCAAAATGGCTATTGAATTAGGAAGTCAACAACCACACAGGAACTTTAATTTCAAAATGGACCTTAAAACAGATCACAAAATTATATATTTAAGTGATGATATGAAATTTTATTGTGAGGAAGAAACTGAAATAAGAAGTGACAACAATAGGCGGGAAGGCAGAACCAAGAACCTCCTCATCCAGGCAGACTATCTGTGGATTCTTGGGATATCAATGCACATTCAACCTTTTAAAGTTCACAGTTCTATGCAAAACAAAAAATTCTAACAGCATTCATGTTTGGTTGAGAAAACAGCTCAATTCTATTTTTCAAGAAGGAAACTAACATTTATCCAAAACATTATATCCCAATTACAATAGCATCATCTCGCATGAAAATCATATAATACATGTCAATCTAGATACAACAAGCTAAAAAGGTAAAAAAAAAAAAAAAAAAAAAAAGAAAAAGTCACTCCCTATGATTTAGTAGAGAATCTGGAACCCAACTAAATAAAAAGGGTTTTAGAAAAAGGTCCCCTATTAGGACTTGAATTGTGACATTAAGGTTTTTGATATCTCAAAGATCACAATTGAAATATCATTTTTATCTGACTGCGATTCTTTGTAATGTCAATGGCGATGCAATTATCATTACAGTCGCGATTGCGATTGCTATTTAAAATCTCGTTGATTACCTCTACTTTAGTTTCCCCTTCGAAGTGAAACAAGACTTTGCATGTATCTTACGGCTCTTATTGATTCATCATTTCCATAAACCTGAAGATCCCCGGTATGATCGTCACAGTCAAGTCCATATAACACCAATGTGCCATTGGCATCTTTCCAAAGAAATCGATTGCTCCCATAAAACCCCACAATACGCTTGTAAATAGGTGGCATGGAACTAAAACTATATCGCTTGATCCAAGACTTGTCATCCCAGTAATCTTTCATCATCCACACATCAAAGCAAAAATAGTCCTCTGTTCCTCGACTTCCGGGATAAACTACAAGTCCAATGGTAGCAGATTCGGTAAAAGCTGTTAGATGACAATACAGACCACGAGAATGAGTAATTTGGGGCACTTCTATCTTTCTAAACAATTCAGTAACCATATCAAATGACATAACAACATACTCAAAATCATCACTCTTATTATCCTCAAACTCATTCAAATAACCCCGCCAGTGACAACTATTGTTGACATAAGTGTAAAACCCAAAAATATCTATTGTTACAAATGGAAATGGGATAGCATGCTCAAGGTTTCTCCAAGAGTTAGAATTAAGGCTGTATATCTCAACTGTCCAATCCCCCTGTACTAGTCCACCTGGTTTCGCTTTATCTAGCCAATGTTCCGAGATCACCACAACTTTGTAGTCATTGGTTTTGGGGTCGAAGCCAAAATTGGGAGACTTTCCTACGGAAGACGTCCCATGGGGAGGAGGTAATTGGCATTGGGGTAAAGTGATGAACTGACCCAAAGAAGGGTTCATAATGACACTTGGGATACCTTCTAAGAAGTATATACCATTGCATGGACCCATGATTCCTGGACCCCAGTATTTACATCGATGATATGGAGGATGGTTTATAAGCTGAGAGGAGGATACAAGTCCATTAAGATTCCAAGATAGGATAGAAATCTCAGTGTCGTAGAATTCGTCCATGTAATCAGGTTGGTTATTGCTAATGACTAAGAGGTGCTCCTGCTCCTCTAGGTTGTTGTAGAAAACATAGTAGTTAGAAATAAAATGAGGATCGATTATGAGATGATACCAGGATTTGCAAACGCACTTGTATCGGATCAACTCCTTCGCTGGCAACCTTGAAAGCACGTTTGACAGCAATTCTCGTGGTAGACGCTCCATCACTTGAATCAAATATGTCGATATGAAAGAGTAGGGTTTCACCGAAAGGGAAGAATGTATCCTTTCTGTTTACTATCTTCTTCAATTTCTTTAAAATCGTAAGACTATTACAAACAATCGCATACAGTGATAGAGGCTAGGGTTCTAACGACAGAGAAAAATGTATCCCTTCCAACGCGGTGGAGATTAGGATCAGAAGCATAGAGTGGGACGGTGGAGATGATAGTGGCGCTAAGCCGTAAATGATGGTTGCAAAGGTTCCAACGCAGTGACTGTAAGTGGAGTGAGGAAGAGCGAAATTTCGTTTAAATCAGAAGATAATAGAAAGACTAGGCCCTAGGGTTCCACCCTCAGGGAAGAAGAATGTATCATTTCCGTTTGCTATCTTCAATTTCTTTCTAATCAGAAGAATATCACAAACAAACAATACTAAGTTACACTAGTAGTAAGCTTTTAATGGATAAAAAAAACTTGTAACCAAAAATAGCTTTAATGGATAAACTGAATTTTAACGCAACACTACGTTTTAATTATTAAATTAAATAATAAAATTGACATTTTATACGAAACAAAACATGATTGACTCCGGTAAAAAAAACATGATTGACTATTGATAAAAAAAAAAACATGATTGACTTTTTTATATTTTTTTAAAAAAGAAAACATGATTAATAACATAAGAATGAATTTTAGGTCAGTTAATCGTCGTGCCGCGTGTTTGATTTCTCGCAGGGGCGATTTTAGGGCTCAGCTAGCCTGGGCACGCGCCCGGGCTCAACTTCTACTTTGTTTGTAAAGCCCCCAATCTAATAGCTGATTTTTTCTATTAAGGATATATAATATATATCTCGTTTGCAAGATGTTTCACAACAAATGGTTGTGCTTGTGACAAGATGTTCATTGTTTTGTATTTGTGTTGTATTCAAAAGCGCGAGTTCAACCTCAAACTTTCTTAAATTTTGCAATGCTTACATTTTATTATTTTTCAAGATATAGTAGCGAAATGTGAAGTGGGATGTATGTGTGTTGCTTGAATCAAAATGTTTTTTACAATATTTGTTAATTGTTTTGCATTTATTTTTGGTGACAATATATATTTTCATAGTATAAAATAAATTCAATCGTATTTATGATTAAAAAATCAAAGTTACCTTTTTGAAAAACACAAATTTTTAATTTATTAACCAAGGCACTATATTTTGTCAAAAAATTGAGTATTTATTGTCCAATTAAAATATGATTTTGAGAAAACTAATTTTGTTTGTAAATTTAATATTTCTATTATATTATTTGATTACTTTTGGCTCCCCTAATAATTCATTCAAGTTCCGCCATCTTGTGTGTGGAGATGGAACACCTGGTTTAGTGAAGGAAGTAACAATGTCTTTGAATTCGCTTCTCATGTCTTGAAAGTTTGGCTATGAAGATGGTTCAAACTCGTAAACATTTGGTATTTCTATTGGTCTACAAACTCATTGAGTTGGCTTTCTTTATTCTTAGGTGTCGATGAGATCCATGATATGGCGGACCTACATATATTTGAGGGGTTCAAGTGAACCCCTCAAATAATAAAATTAAGATCGATACTTTAGGGAAAAATATTTTTGCATCCCCTGAAAAATATGTTTTGCACCCAAGTTCTTAGTATTGCACCAAAGTTCCTAATTTTGCACCACTCTAATGCACCACACTCACACAATCACTCACACTCTTACTATATTTTATTTTAAAAAAGTTTTTGTCTCTCTAGTTTTGCCTGTTGCAACCGTACATGTAGAAATAACTTTCTCTGCTATGAATATTGTGAAGAAATGTTGCGTGATCGGATGTGGGATACATGGATGAACGATTGTTTGGTGACGTACATTGAGAGTGATGTATTCAATAAAATTGACTCTGAGCTTATTATTCAACGATTTCAGAATATGAAATCACGTAGAGGAGAATTATGAAATGTATAATTTATTTATTTAAATATATTACAGTCTTTTTTAATTATATTTTTAGTAAATTGTGTATTTAAAAAATTTGACACCCCTGACCCCGGGGTCCTGGATCCGCCACTGAGCATCCGTTGAAAGAGCTTTTTCAGCAATGAAGATTATCAAGTCTAAATTTCGCAACAAGATCAACGATGAGTGGTTCAATGACTTGATGATATGTTACACCGAGCGGGAGATATTCAAGTCACTTCAAGATGTTGATATTATGCGAACATTCACCCGAAAGAAGTCTCGGAAAGGGTATTTACCTCCTAATTTTATTTAGCACTCTATTGACAGGTTATATTTCATCTCTCCTATTTAGCACACTTTATGATTATTTATATATTATGTCATATGTCAATTGGCGGGAAATTTTCTTGCCCAGACTCTAGAAAAATCCTGGTTTCGCCACTGATTTCTCGTCTTGTTGCAGTGTTCGTTTGGTTTAGATCCATATATCAACTTCGATCCATTTCAGATTCAACCAAGGACTAGGGCCTCAAAGTTCCAGATCCGTAATTATGGGTATTCAAGTGATTTTTGTTTCGTCACAATTGTAGCCATTTTGTCGTTTTACGCTATTAACTTGGGTGTTGTGAGTTTGTTCGCAGATTCATCCTTTTTGTTTATAGCAATGATGAAATTGTTTTTTCATCGATATAATCTCTCTACTTGAATGAATGAGTATATTTTTTAGTAAAAATGATGAATTTTAGGATCAAAATTCGTGTGCAAAATAGTACAAATTAGTAAACCTATATAAATATATAACCTCCCAATTTATCCATAAAATTCTAGGGATCCGAGACCTTGGGGTGGGATTTGAGCTCAATTATCACTTGGACCAACCTATGTTGGTAACACTCTCTTATTTTTTTTGGTAGAGTGGTAACACTCTCTTATGTTAGTCGCTACTAGACAATAATTTGTTTTTTTAAACTCCTAATATATTTTTATGATTAGCAACCCGTATTGATTTGAATCACATTTGCCTAAATTTGTTGTCCGAATTAATTACAATTACTCGATTTGAGTGTGCTCAAATTTTACATTATTTCTTCAAAAACCGAACTAAACTAATCTTATATTGAACAGATTGGTTCAAATTGAGCTCACGAGTCGTGGACCAAAATGTTAGTTTTAGAAATTATAAAAAGCTACACTTTTTTTGTAATATTTTAATACTTTTAAATAGCTAAAAAATCTAAAAATTACAGCAAATCAAACTCAAACTCAATAGTACGTAGACTTTCAATCCTTAGTATTAAAATCTTACAATGCACGCTTGGATGTTTCCATAGCAGAAATTATAAGCACAGTTAGTGAAAAATACATTCACGTTTCTGAGCAACTAATAGCTGAGGCCCTAGAAATACCAATAAATGACATGAAAATTTTTCAAGCCGAATGGTTTCACATGACATATACTTCTCTATCACATGTGTGTGAATGTTCTCAAGGATCCTTCATTTTGATTGAGTGCTTCAAATCTTCTTGACCATTTTAGAACCCTGCATAAGATAAGTGTGCACAATCTGCTGCCAACGGGTGGTTACTATGAAGAAGTAACCAATATCGATCTCTTTGTTCTCTTCCATTTACTTAGAATGCAACCTATCAGTCTCCCTTTCATCATCCTAAATCACATCATGAACATCATAGAACCTTTCAGAAACAATATGTGTCTAGCATATGGTATATGGCACTTACAAAAATATTTAGGCTTGCTGAAATAGACCTGTTATCTCATCTGTTAGGGTTTACGCAGCAGAATAATTTGCAAGCAATGTAACAGTAACCGATTGCATGCAGAAAAACCAGAAACGATTCAATGTTGATCAAACAATGTTACAGATCCTTGCTTTCAATCAAGATCAATCCTATATCATCCAACGAGTAAAACGCACAAAGATTTGAAGGTCAATTTCACTCGGATTGTGAAATTGATCTTAAATCCCCAATTTCAAACCGATGAACCCTAAAATCCAATTAAGAACCCTAAAACCAAAATTGAACAAATTGCAGTGAAATTAAAGGACACGTGGACGCGTGTTTACCCGCTCAAAGATCATCAGTGATGCCTACATCCGGGGACCAAGCCAAATTGCTTGTCCATTTGCATTGAATCAAAGTATCAAGATTACACAATTGTGAAGAACCTCCCAATGGTGGTTTTCCCCCTCACCGTGATTTCCCACGTTTCCCGATCACTCTTCACACACCCACTCGTTGTTGTTGTTACAATCATACAAAGTTAGCTATTTATAGCATTACAAGTTTGGCGCCTAACTTGCAATGCAAGTAACTAACCTAACTAACTTTTAAACCGAAAGAAACAACTTGAAGTAGATGATTACGGTGTCTTTGATATTCACTCAGATTGCCACGTAGGATCCACCTCAGGTGAGAGCTAACCACTAGAAGTGCCACATATACAACAATCTCCACCTTGGCACTTCAAACCCAATGCAAATGACTTAACTTCAAGCAAAGTAACTCGGTCCAAAACCTCCACTTAGCCACAATCAACATTCAACAAGTCCAAGCAATGCTTGAACTTGGCTAAGGGAACAACCTTGGTGATAAAATCAGCAGGGTTGTGTGCTGTATGTATCTTCTTTATGATCACCTTGCCTTCAGCAATGATGTCCTTTATCCAATACAGCCTAGTGTCGATATGTTTTGTCCTCTCATGGAATGTTTGATTCTTGCATAGATGGATTGCACTCTGATTATCACAGTGTATTGTCACACTGTCTTGCCTTATTCCAAGTTCATTCACAATCCCTCTAAGCCACAGAGCTTCTTTCACAGCCTCTGTTATACCTATATATTCAGCCTCAGTTGTTGAAAGAGCTACCACATGTTGTAGAGAAGCTTTCCAACTCACTGTGTTGCCATATAAAGTGAACACATATCCAGTCAAGGATCTCCTCTTGTCACGGTCACCTGCAAAGTCTGAGTCAACATATCCAATGACTCCACCTTGAGCTACATCCTCTTTCCTGTAGTTTAAACCAAGTTTGCAGCTCCCTTTGAGGTACCTTAGAATGTTCTTGACAGCTAGCCAATGTTGTTGGCCTGGATTTGCCAAATATCTGCTGACTAGGCTTAAAGAGTAAGCTAAGTCAGGTCTGGTACACACCATAGAGTACATTAAGCTACCAACGGCACTAGCATAAGGAATTGCTTCCATTTCCTTCATTTCTGCTCGATGCTTGGATCATCACTCTTACACGCCTTGAATCGTGGAACCAATGGGTACACTAATTTGGTTTTGCAGACAAAGATATTGTACCTATTCAGAACTTTCTGAATGTAACCTCCTTGTGTGATTGACAATCCTTCATTCCTATCAATTTCCATTCCAAGTATTTTCTTTGCTTGACCCAAATCCTTCATCTCAAATTCTTTCATTAGAAGCTCTTTAAGCTTGCTAATTTCCTTCTTACTCTTGCTAGCAATTAGCATGTCATCTACATATAGAAGTAAATAGATGTAGTTTGATCCCTCTATTTTTCTATAGTAGACACAACTATCAAAGTTGCTCCTCTTGTACCTTATGTTCAACATATAGTTGTCAAACCTCTTGTACCATTGCCTAGGAGATTGCTTCAGGCCATAGAGAGACTTTTTCAGCAGACAGACCATATTTTCTTTTCCTTTTTCTTCAAAACCTTTTGGTTGAGCCATGTAAATTCTTTCTTCGAGCACACCATGTAGAAATCTTTGTTTTGACATCCATTTGCTCTAGATAGAGATTAAATCGAGCTACAAGTGCTAGAAGCACTCTAATGGATGTGTGTTTGACCACGGTGAGAAGATTTCATTGAAATCAATACCTTCCTTTGAGTCTGTGTAGCCTTTAGCTACAAGTCTTGCTTTATACCTTGGAGGGTCCTTCTCAGTCATTCCTTCCTTTTTCTTGTAGATCCACTTGCAACCAACTAGCTTTGCACCAGTAGGTTTCTTTACCAGAATCCAGGTTTGATTCTTATCAAGTGATTGCATTTCATCAACCATAGCTGCTTGCCACTTATTTCTGTCCTTACACTTCATAGCTTCTGCATAGTGTCTTGGTTCATCATCACCTGCACATACAGAGGTATTCAAAGCATAGGCTGTCATAGACTCATAACCAAACCTATTTGGTGGTTTGATTTGTCTTCTCTCTCTATCTCTACACAATACATAGTCTTGTTCTATTTCCTCAGGTTCTGTGTCACTCTCTTCAGAACTTGAACTTTCATTATTTCTATCATCACTTGGAGTTTCCACAGTATCAGTTTGAGTTCTCTTCTTTGAGGTGCTTGTCTCTAACTCCACCTCAAGTTGAGTATCATGTACTGTCTTCTCCTCTTCCAATGTTTCATTGCTCATTGATTCCTCAATCAATTTTGACTCATGAAAGATAACATCTCTGCTAATGATACACTTCTTTTCATCAATAGACCAGATTCTATATCCTTTCACACCTTGAGGATATCCCATGAACAATCCTTTCTTTGATCTAGGCTCCAATTTTCCTTCATTCACATGGAAAAATGCAGGACATCCAAATGTTCTCAGGTGTTGATATTCTGGAGGGTTTCCAGTCCACAATTCTTGTGGAGTTTTGAAGTCTAGAGCTGTAGATGGACTTCGGATAACCAGGTAGCATGCTGTATATACTGCTTCACCCCAGAAGGGCTTGCTTAATTTTGCACATGACAACATACATCTCACTTTCTCTAGCAAAGTTCTGTTCAATCTCTCTGCAAGACCATTTTGTTGTGGAGTACCTCTTACTGTCATGTTCCTGTATATACCTTCCTTCTTGCAATACTCATTGAATTCTTCATTGCAAAATTCGAGCCCATTGTCAGTTCTTAAAGCCTTCACCTTATTACCACTTTGTGTTTCCACCTTCTTTTTCCATTCTACAAAGGTCTTGAATGCTTCATCCTTTGTTTTGAGCAGATAAATCCACACCTTCCTTGTAAGATCATCTGTGAATGTTATGAAGTACCTCTTTCCACCATGTGTTGGTGTTCTAGCAGGCCCCCATAGATCAGAATGTATGTAGCCTAGTTTCTCCTTAGTTTTGTGAATTCCAGTAGCAAATTTGACTCTAGTTTGTTTACCTAGAATGCAATGTTCACAGAAACCAAGATTATCAATTTTGTCACCACCTAGCAGACCTTGTTTTTCTAATTCTTTCAAGCCTTTCTCACTCATGTGTCCAAGTCTATGGTGCCACATGAGTGTCTTATCATTAGTAGCAGTTACCACATTTGCTTCTCCAATCACAGTCTTGCCATGGAGTACATAGAGACAGTTTCCTTGTCTAGATCCTTTCATGACCACTCTATTCCCCTTCATGACTTTCAATACACCATCTTCACCCTTGAAGCTAAAACCAGCCTTCTCAAGAGTTCCAAGTGAAATAAGAGCCCTCTTTAGTGCAGGTACATGTCTAACATTAGTTAATTTCTTAGTTGTCTCATCTGCAAGCTTTATCATAACTGAACCTATGCCAATTACCTTGCAAGCAACATTATTTCCCATTCTTACCTGTCCACCTGAGTAAGCTCTATACTCACAGAACCACTCTTTCCATGGACACATAGGATATGAACAACCAGAATCCATTACCCACTTTTCATCTTGATTACTAGTGCTTGGTGTATCCTGTTCAACATTATCAGAGACCGCAGCAACTAACACTTCACAGTCATCATAGGTGTCTGATGCAACTGATGCATCTCCTTTCTCCTCAGAATTGTTTTGCTTCTTGTTCTTTCTATCAGGGCAATTTTTCTTAAAATGTCCTGGTTTATGACAGATATAACACTTGTACTTGGTTTTAGATTTAGACCTTGACCTCCCCTTTCCTTTATCATCTCTATTATCACTCCTCCCTCTAGCTACAAGACTTTCACCATGATCCATTTCTTTTTCAGTTCTTTTAGACAATTCTTTTGACATCAATGCAGCTTGTACTTCATCTAGAGTTATAGATTCTCTACCATATACTAATGTATCAGCAAGAATATCATACAAGCTATTTAATGACCTTATCAACAGTAGAGCTTGATCCTCATCATCTATCTTAACATCTATGTTTTCTAGATCCAGAATCAACTTATGGAACTCATCTATATGATCACTAATAGACGCGTGCACTGATTGCATTTTGAGAGTGTAGAGTCTTTGTTTGAGTAAAGACGGGTGGCCAATGACTTTGTCATGTAGAGACTCTCAAGCTTGAGCCATACGCAAGCAGCGATCTTTTCTTTTGAAATTTCCCTCAAGACTTTGTCTCCTAGGCTTAGTATGATTGCACTATGGGCTTTATTCATCAATTCTTTCTTTTCTTTCTCAGACATATTTTCTGGAAGCCTTCTTTCCCCTTCCAATGCCTCTTCCAAACCTTGTTGGACCAAGAATGCTCTCATCTTCATTTTCCAAAGGCCAAAATCATTCTTGCCATTGAATTTCTCAATATTGAATTTTGCCATTTCCATTTGTAAAGAAACCTCCCAACGAAAGCTACTGATACCAGTTGTTAGGGTTTACGCAGCAGAATAATTTGCAAGCAATGTAACAGTAACCGATTGCATGCAGAAAAACCAGAAACGATTCAATGTTGATCAAACAATGTTACAGATCCTTGCTTTCAATCAAGATCAATCCTATATCATCCAACGAGTAAAACGCACAAAGATTTGAAGGTCAATTTCACTCGGATTGTGAAATTGATCTTAAATCCCCAATTTCAAACCGATGAACCCTAAAATCCAATTAAGAACCCTAAAACCAAAATTGAACAAATTGCAGTGAAATTAAAGGACACAGGGAACGTGTTTACCAGATTCAAAGATCATCAGTGATGCCTACATCTCGGGGACCAAGCCAAATTGCTTGTCCATTTGCATTGAATCAAAATATCAAGATTACACAATTGTGAAGAACCTCCCAATGGTGTTTTCCCCTCACTACTACCAGATTTCCCGTTTTCCGATCCACTCTTCACACACCCAATTCTGTTGTTGTTGTTACAATCATACAAAGTTAGCTATTTATAGCATTACAAGTTTGGCGCCTAACTTGCAATGCAAGTAACTAACCTAACTAACTTTTAAACCGAAAGAAACAACTTGAAGTAGATGATTCTGGTGTGCTGATATTCACTCTGTATTGCCACGTAGGATCCACCTCAGGTGAGAGCTAACCACTAGAAGTGCCACATATACAACATCATCCATACTTTGACAGCATACCTTCTTTTGGTACTCAAAATCTAATACAAATGGAGTTGGAATCGAATCAAGTTGACAAAATACAAGCTCACAAGAATTGACACGAGGATCATTTAGAAGAGAGGTGAAGAATAAAGAATGAGTACGAAATGAATCTGAGAAGGACCTAGAATCACAATTTGGTGACATAAGCCCCCTTTACAGAGAAAAGAAAGTGCAAAAAAATGAGAAAATATAGCAGAGATCCTCAAACACATGCCTAGGTTTACCACTGTCAGAGGGAGCTTCAATCAAGATTCTACATAAGAAAAGCATCCGAGAAAGCTGCAATAGAAAACCACTCACCCAAGACCTTTTAGAAAAGAATGAGGATCATAGTTTTACAAGAAAATATCTCAAAGGAAAAAGGAAAGTGAATAAAGGAATCATTCATACAAGAGAGCATCACAATAGCTCAAAAGGCGGTGAGAAAGATGAGAGTGAAGACCTCGACCCAAACAAGCTAAAATTCATTCATTATATCTTCAATTCCTCTCCGAACCACCCAATCTAACCTATGAGAACTCAAACTTCTATAAAATGTTTCATTCTTTAGCTGCCCCAACATCAAGTGTCCAACCTACCAAAGCAAAAACATCAACCAAATATCACGGTGTCAAGATCAACCTCTACCATTCATATCTCTCATGATCAACTTTGGCATATCTAGGATCACCAATGTAGAAAAACAAGATCAAAACTACCCTTCGGCACATAA
The DNA here is from genome assembly GCA_020916435.1 of Oxytropis ochrocephala. Classification (NCBI taxonomy): domain Eukaryota; kingdom Viridiplantae; phylum Streptophyta; class Magnoliopsida; order Fabales; family Fabaceae; genus Oxytropis; species Oxytropis ochrocephala. The sequence goes on from CM037091.1 coordinate 81,757,594, forward strand.
TGCTTGATTAGAATAGAGTCCATACCAAACAAATTGTAAAGAAGCAAAACTATAACGTTTGCATATTTGGATACTCACCCTAGCTTCATCTAATGAATCAATATGGCTCGCCCTCTTCTCGGTTCCTCCAACACTCCATAATCAGGTTCTTATGAACCCCTCTTTGATAATGACAAAGGGAGAGAAAGGGAATAGTAGAAACTATTAAGATTTAAAGTCTCTATGGGAAAAGGGTATAAGAATAGAAAGAAAATTATAGGGGTGTTACCGTTCCTATCTTTGCAAACAAATATGTTTTACACCTATTCATTATGTGTTTATTTATACACATTTATGCTTATTAGAACACACTTTTTATGCTTCATAAAATCAATTTGTACTATGTAAGAGCACAATTCTTTCTAACAACTTGTGCTTGTTTCAATTGTTATGTTTTTACTTACTAAATATATGCCCCAAAACTCTATGTTTCAATGCTTTCAATTCATGTTCTGGTTTTGAGTGCACTAAGTTAGAGTGCATCAACTCAGGAGGAGCATATAAATAAAATCCTATTAACAACTGCCATATTCAAAAAACTTAATCTTCTCAAAAAGTTTGTCATCATAAAAAAGGGGGAGATTATTGAGGCAAAATCTCTTAGACATATTTTGATGCAAACAAACCTTTTTGACAAATATTTAAAGTTCTCTGATTCACTAAATGTGCTAATGGATCTTCTTGAGTGAGATAAGTACAGGAGTCAAGAACTATAAAGTTATATCTCAAGAAGATAGTGTGCTAAGAGTGCACCACATAAAAAGACATAATCTATGTCTTAAAGGTAAAGAATTAAGGCTTTGAGGATAAATGAAGAAAAGAATAATGAAGTCACAAGCATGGTAACTTCACATGTCTAGAAGACCCTCCTCTAGAAGCCCCTTTCCATAAGAAGGCTTAATGAAGCCTCAGAAAAGAAGAATGATGGCGGTGAGTGATGAAAGTCAAGGCCAGCGGTGATGTGGGCGCCCGAACTCTGCACAATATTTTAGGCTATTTCTACTTCAACACTTTCCAAACAATGCCAAAACACAAGAAATTCCCGCAACACATCATTCTTTCATTCAAATGACACCAAGTTTAGCATATTCAAATACCATCTATAAAATTCACTCGCAACAATTGTCAATACATGTAAATTTTACTTTTGAGTTCAAATGAAAATATAAATATAAATATAAATATAAATATAAATATAAATATAAATATAAATATAAATATCTTTATCTTTATTATATTTAAATAAGAGTTGACACCTCACTCATCAAAAAAGCCACTTCAGCAACAATAAAAGCCACGTAAGCAGCATAAAAAGCCACCTCATTTTACAATAAAATCTAACGGCTACAAAATAGTCCAGCTGCTAAATTTACGGATCAACGGATGAGATGTGTTTGAATTTACAGACAGTAAAACACGAATTGTAATTACAATTCAATTCTCAATTAAAGACTAATAATTATGCTTGATTTTTTTTTTGCTTTACGGTTACAGCCCAATTAGTGGGGAGGTTATGATGATGTACAGGTATTGAAAACAATTCATCTTTCTCTTTCTCTTTCTTCTTCAATCACGATAAAATTCAAAACAATTCATCCCTATCTTCCATTTTCTTCCTCTTTATTCTCCATCCTTCAAACATTCACTTTCCTAAAAAAAAAATCATCTCTTTGTGGTGAAGAGAGAGATAATAGAGAGGTGAGAGAAAGGGCGCGAATGGGTGACGTGCGACGGGCACTCAAACGACGGCGACGATGACATTCGCGGTGGAGGCGACGGGAATAAAACGATGGACATTCCACAGTAAGCTTCTGACTATAAATTGCTCTTATTCTCGGATTCCTTCCTCTTCTTCACTATTGTTAGTCTGAAAATTGTTATTATAAAAAACTAATTTTAAATTAAAGATTTTAGGGTTTTCTTATTAAAGTTGTTTTTGGGATTTTAGGATTATGGTTTTGTTTGGTTTTTAGGAATTTTAGGATTTCTTGCATTTTTTTTCATTTTAGTTTTCAATTAAAATTTGGGATTTTAGGTTTTTTTCCTTCTGATTTTTGCATTATTAAGGATTTGACCAATTATAGGTTTTTATTTATTTATGTTTTTATGCTTTTTTTCCCAATTTTATATTCATTTTAAACATTTAAAAAAAAAAAAAAACAGCCTTACAATTTTAATGGGATGACTACCACTTCAATATACTTATAACTTTTGATTTATAACTGTTATTGTTATCTACTGACATTGACTAAGAAAATTTGAGAAATCAAAACAAAGATAGTTGTGAAATCAACCATGTCTTATAACTGTTGATGTTATGTGCTTAATGCTTATGTTAACGTGTTTTGTGCATTCTATTAAGTTACTAAAATGGTTTATGCTGAGTGTTTGTTGGGTCTAATATCATGTGAATTTCAAAGGATGTTTTCTTGAATATATGCACGATAAGGATACTAACATATCAGGCAGGGAGCATAATTAAGTTTTATGGTTGCTCGATGGGGAACTTTGTCCAACTTGGTTGGGTGGATTTTGTTTTGATTAGTGTTTTTATATGGGGAGTGCCTAATTTATCATTACCAATATTCCTTAATATTTCTTTAAAAAGTAGAAGACATTTAATGTCATTATTTAACTAACTTATTCATGAACTTCTGTATGGTTATAGCTTTCCAATAGGGGTCAAAATCCTTGCATTGAGTCACCTTCTAAATTTCTAACCCGATACTCTCTGTTTATGTAACAATGACATGTATTATTACCTTTAAACTTTTCTATAAAATATTACAGGAGGCATCAATCGACTTTGATTTGCAAGTCAATGACTTCGACATTAACGATTACGATAAAATAATTTTGGGCTTTTGCAAATACTGCATATTGGTGAAGTCAATGATTGTTAAATCTTTAAACAAACATAGAAGGATATTGTCTATTCTGAGATAATGCCCATATATTCTATTTTGGATTTCATTTTCTTCTTCCCTTTGTTTGCTTCTGACTGGCAATTGCTTCTTCTTTGAACAGATACAAATGGGATCTCCTTTGGAAATTGAAAAGACTTCATAAATCTACAATGCTATTCTGGAGACCTGCTAGGGGAGTCTATCTACAAGGACAAATCTAGCATAAAAGGGGGTAGAATGTAGCACATTATGTTCTCAATGTAGCACATTATTTTATGGTTGGCACTTATTTTATGCTTTAAGGATAAAGTTACCATGTTTTGTTCAAGAAATCATAATTGATATTTGTAGATTTATGCAGCTTTGCATTATGTGGATGTCAATAGAGGTGGAAAGCTTGCTGAAGTGATGATTATTCCTTTGCAGTGTGTCACTGCATGTGACTTAAATCCCACTGGTACTTTTCCTTTTTATTCAATTATTCTTGCTTTCAATCTCCATCTCCATTGCATTCTCCGCTTTTTCAATGAATTTTGTTAAAAGCGCGATTTGATTCTTGCTAATCTATATGGAAATGGAATTGGTTTTAATTACATCAAACTAAGAAATGTGTGTTGCTAAGATAATGTTTATTTGGTTACATTTTAAAGATGTTAACAGACATTTTGAGGCTAGCTAGCATTGAAAATACACGTTTTATTAGCATTGAAAATACATGTTTCTGAAAATACATCTTAAAGGAGGTTAGAATACATGAATTCTTTTTAAGTCCAACACGCATTACCGATAGCCAACTCCCACTATAGATAGTATCAAAATCAAAATGATTATGTAATAGCCACTACATTTTATAGTAAAGCTTGATGGAATTTCATCTACAGGCACCTTGCGGTGGCTAGGGAGTGATGAAGAAGTGGCTTACTTTTGAAGCATGGGAGTCTGATTCACGGTCTTGGAATGTCAATACCAGATCTATAATGATTTCAATATATTGTTTTGACAAGTTTTTGTGTCTTGAATATGCCACATATTTCTTTGAAATCTAATCGTGACAACCTTTGACAATATTCTGACATGTTCTTTATTTGCTTGGAAGCTGTCTTACCTATTGTCAATACTTAAAATTAAGTTGAGTAAAATTGTGAAATTTTAGACCCGTTGACACCCTCATGCTTTGGAGTTTGCACACATAAACTTAATTGAGAGAAATGCGTATCCCATATAATGTGTAATTCTGAATTGGGGGAATTGGGATATATGTAATTCTGAATTCACCGGAAAACATTGTTTTGGTCGATCATTTACGGGTAGTCGATTTTTTAATCATATAAACGACTAAAACATAAAATTGAATATTTTTCTGAGTGAATAAATTATAAATTATATATCACGATGACACGTCTACCCGTGCAGCGCACGGGTAATTCATACTAGTATATATATATATATATATATAGATTATATATATAAATAAATATAAATATAAATATAGGAGAAGTGTCTTGGTTCTTCAACCATCTTTATCGTCAAGGATGAACATTCTCGAGTGCATCCTTGAGAGGTAAAGCGTGTCATTTGACCAAAACTTTAAGAACCGAGACACTTCTCCTATTGATCATCTTCCTACGAAAAATAGCTACAAAACCAAACCGGTTAAGAACTAGCCAACCAATATGAACCAGCTGCTGCAGAATTTCTGAATAGAAACCGATATCTTGTTATTTCCGGAATGAGCCAGCTGAAGCACACCCAAATGTTGGTAGAAATGAACAAACTCTACTTGTTGTTTTGCAAGCTGCGCTTCTCATAATCACTAGCAACTGTGCCCCTCAACAGTCAAAAAGGTTTATTGTAATTTCATTGTATCAAACATACCATTAGCAAATTTTCTTGAGACTTCGTCATTAATAAGTGTCCTTTGGGGCTTTGAAAATTGCCATATGATTTGACTAATCATGGATAACCATGGTACTGTGAGTACTATATGGAACATCAAATCTATTTGGTGAATATGCGCCTGAACATGGTTGATGCAACATCAAAAGTGATGACAACCATACACTTCTCAACCTTCTCAATTTGTTTAACTTGTCCCTTTGTTGTTGCCAAACCCAATCTATATAGTAGGAAAAGACCAGTATTTCTGCCACAGATGTTGAAGATAGCTTTAATTTTACCTTCTCAGCAACTTCCCTAAGCCTCTGCAAGGCAATCTTAATTATCGTATGCTTAGAAAGGTCAATATTATTGCTCACTAGGAAGTCTAACAAACCATTATCAAAATCTTCTAAAATGAAAACCTCAAATGTTCCACCTCTAAGATCAAAAATGGCAATGAGCCACTCTAATGTTTTTCATAATGAAACATTACATAGAATTCTATCAATGGCTGCAAAAAATAATAAGTTGATGGTGGCGAGAAAGCAACATTATGCTCACATCTACAATGCAATGAAGGGATCCAAAGATAATCTTAAATAAGAAAATGCAAGGAAATTGATATGGTATTTTCTAGATCATGAAAGTATGTCATGAAAAGTGGCCTCAACGGAGCATATTATTAACCGTGGTAATGAAGTATATATATATATAAGGGAGGGAGTTTCTAAAACACTTGAAGAAACATCTCCATTCTATTTTTCAAGAAGGAAACAACATTTATCCAATACATTTATCATTATAATATCCCAAGACTTTGGTTTCCCCTTTGAAGTGAAACAATACTTTCCATGTATCTTGCAGCTTTTACTGAACCAAGACCTATATAATCCCAAATATCCCTGAAATGCTCTCCACAATCAAGTCCATACAACACCAATCTCCCCACGTAGCTGTAATGAACCTATTATCTAGACTAGCCCAAAGAAGAGAAAATCAGCCCAAGGCCCACAACAAAGAAGAGTATTGGATATATATGAAAGAAAGTTAATTCAAAATAGGCATGGAATGAAATGTGTCAAGTCTTCTTCTCTCCCTCTCTCTAATTGTCTTCTCTTCTTTTCTACTTGGGAATGTTCTTGGCCAATTTCCCACTATACCTCACACTATTATACTATTGTAATTACATTTGAGGATTTGATTCCACTATTACTTGAATGAATCAGTGAATTCCTCATTTATGTGTTTATACTTTCCTGTTAATTGTTGAGTGTGTTACATTGGTGCTTTCATTCTCACCATGGCAGAGCAAACATCATTGAGCTCTCTCTGTGGTGTTATGAAATCAAATTTAGAGACAACACGACAACTTCTCGTCCGATTTCAAGTCTTCCGTGGTGATTCATATAGAGATTGACCAATGTATAGAAAAATCTGCACAAGAGATGAAGCAATCATGTGCAAGAATTCTAGAGCTATTACAAGAAGAAATTGATGCTTGAGAATCGCGAGAAATTGTTGCTTGAGAATCGCGGGATGTTGATGCTTGGAATTGTCGGTGGACAAGATGATGGCAACGATGACAGATGACTCGATTCATTGCAAGATGCTCGCAAATCGGAAGCGTTTACGCAATTCACCGACACTACAAGCCTCAGATTCATCCATCTCTTCGCCACCAGTAAAAAACCGTCGTATTGCGATCCAACACACAACGGCGTAGCAGGAGGAGACACACGATTGAGCTTCCATCCCAAAGATTATACCACGACAATCCAAAGTCAAGGTTAGATTGTTTTCGTTTATTTCTTTCAAGGCCTTGGCTTCATGAAATTTAGAAATATCACTAAAGTAACTACAAACGGTGTGTACTATGCACAATTAAATCTTTCACGGGTGCACAAAAGCTGTTTGATACTTTGCTTCTTAGGAACAATGCTATTTGGTCTCACACAATAATACGTTCCTCAATTTCTCTAGGAGCAATACCTATTGACATGTTATGCCCAATTGTCTTGCAAGAAAATGTTGTATTAGTTAATCATAAGCAAGTTTATGCAAGTGTATGTAGTGCTAGTGCTTATGTGCAAGTTCTAAGTCTTGAATGGTTTTCCAAAATTGATGAGGAGGAGACAACACATCAGGTAGTGGATGACATGCCTAGGATGATAATGCTTTGTTTAAAGTCTCTATTCTTGGGGTATATAACAGTTGGTATTTTCACAACTTTGTTGATGTATGGCACCAAAAGACCAATTGTTCTTGCATTTTTCATACACCAGCTTGTCAATTTTCTTGATATAGAGAAGTTGTTGAGTGACAATTCCTCAAGAAAGATTGTGGGCTCATATGTGATAGTGACGGTTATGCTTGGATTTTGGCCAATGTCTAGCCCTCCACTCCCTCCGAAACCACCTGAATCATATCAAACTAACTTTCCTAGCCACTTGAATGGATTTTATTGGTACTACCATGTTAACCTCAACATGGAGCTATTGAGTATGTTGGCAATTGCTGGCAATGGTGTTAAATTTCTGAATTGCCAATTTTCATCAAAAATGTCAATGTATTTTTCCTATTCTGTACACCAAAGAAGACTCACAGTCTTGCAGAGTTCAATTGAATATGAGAGGAAGAGAGCTGTTTGGGTTCCAACACAACAAACGATGGTATCCAGAAAGGTTTGGACAACTTGTTCATGGTATGGGTATCACCTTGGCCTTCTTTCAAAGCCAATGAATCAATCCACTGTCATGATAATATGGATTTCTTCTACTTATGTTGGATGCGTACATTTCATGGAAGTTGGAGATAGCTTTGCAGCATTATCAAACATTGTGTGCCAAATTATGTTGCCTTCAAGTATCAAAGTCCATTGTCATGATATAGAAAATCATTCTATCACTGCTAGCTATGTACAATATGTGTTGGTTAGCCTTAATTTTGCCATTAATTTGACTCTTAGTCGCATTGTGTTTTACAATAATATTTTTGGCTTCAACTTGGCATGCTAGAGTTGATGAGTTTGGGTGGCCTGTAATTTGGATTGAGCAACAAATGATGACTGCTACCATAATGGTGCAATTCTTAACTCTTGTTCAGCAAGCTGTATTTGAAAGGTTTCCAGGGCATCTCAAAATGCATATGGTTTCTCTTGAAGTTGGAAACTCTTGCTATGGATTATATCATCCATTAATACTAGGTGGTGTATATATTCTGAAATCCTCTTTTGCAATTCATGATGAGTTGGCTGGTGTATTAATTCATGGGAAAATGAAGCTAGTGAAGCTACTGAATTCAAAGCTTGTTAGTAATATTATGCACCTCTTTACTCATATTGCTACAATGACTCAGAGTGGATGCTTACCTTTTAGCATTAGTGACGAGACTCAATTTTTCTGGTATGCTCCGAGGGATACTCAACCTTCAAATACTTTTGATATGTTCAACTCATTGTTAATGGAGTGGTTATTCCACCCAAGTTCCACCAAAGATTTTGTAGTAGCATTTGATCCCATCTCCCTTGCACCAATTTTGGAGAATAATCTTAGTATCACAATGCTTAAATTCATTTTTTATCTCCAAACATTTATTGTTGTGGTTACCATTGCTGCTGGTGCTATTAAAAACAGTGTTAATGCTGCTATAAATTGGCTTAGTACTTTCAAGAATGCTCCTTACATTTTTCAGCCAATAGAAGGAGACATTATGGTACTTATTCAACAGGTTGCAGCTGATCAGTCAAAACAATTCTATTATGCATCTCACCATGTCAGGATCAAGCAACAAATTGTCCTGCCAATTAACCGCGAGAATTGGGATCCGGGTGAAGCTGGCTATTTTGTAAATACAATAGGGTCCTTGCAGTTGGAAAATATGTTGAATTTTTCCGTGAGAATTGGAAAAATGCATCTCAAGTCGCATTTGGTCACGTTTACCGCAGTTAGATCATCATTGTTCAAACGGTGGGACCCAGGAATATTGGTTCCAAATGCTAAGCCAATTAAGATCATTCTACTTAACGATCTCTATGAGCTACAAGCTGTCCCGATTGCATTGTGGTGTCATTTTCTCATTTTCCCATTCCAGTTTGGTGGTTTACTTTTCTTTACCCATGTTCTATTAGCTGCAGTTGTTCCCACAGTTCCAGACCTTGCAGAGCAAACACTACTTTCCTATGTTCTCACTAATTCAAGTGGTTCTAGTAATACAATTTCCTTTGGAGTTTTTATGCAATGTAGCTCATTCATCATGGAAGGTGTCTTTCTTGTTAGTCCCATTCAAACTGTCAAGACAGGTGCTGCCACACCAAATGGCACTTGTAAGGAAGTGAAGAATTTGCACAACCTTGATTTCTCCCATAATACCCAACAAGTCAGTTGGAAGTAATTGGCATGGGATCAACGCTGTATCGCTTGATCCAAGACCCTTCATCTGAATAATCTTTCATCATCCACACATCAAAGCAATAGAAAGAGCATAAGCAAAGGTGAAGACAGTCACATGTTCGTTGACTCAATTTGAAATCTATAACTCCAATAGTAGCAGATTCGCTTAAGGGTATGGGATTGAACCAGGACTTGCAAACGCACTTGCACCGCATCAACTCCTTTGCCGGCAACCGTGAGAGAACGTACGACACCAACTCTCGTAGTAAACTCTCCATCCCCAAATAGAGTCTAATGGAATCAAATTTGCAAATCAGACTATGGTGTTAAACGTTTGGACTCCACTAGTAAGGAATGAAGAATATATAATCCAGCTATTTGGACAATGGAAAATGGACAATGATGGACAACTACGGTGGGTCCCACACGTTACAATGGTTAATGTTTTAAAAAAGTTGGGTATTTATTTTGCTGCAATGGTTAACCTCAAAAAGTAAACTTTGGAATTTTACTACGTGGTTAATGTTTCAAAAAAGTTGGGTATTTATCCTGCTGCAATGGTTAACCTCAAAAAGTACTCCAAAGAATTGACAATGCAATAGGCTTCCACTTTTGGAGTACCTTTTGAGGTTAACCATTGCAGCAGGATAAATACCCAACTTTTTTGAAACATTAACCACGTAGTAAAATTCCAACGTTTACTTTTTGAGGTTAACCATTGCAGCAAAATAAATACCCAACTTTTTTAAAACATTAACCATTGTAACGTGTGGGACCCACCGTAGTTGTCCATCATTGTCCATGTTTCATTGTCCAAATATCATTTCTCTATATAACAGTATCAGTTATATGTTGACATTTGTTGTAAGTTAAAGAAAGAGAAGTGTCCTTCCAAAGTTTTGTACAACTATTTTTCTTCCCGATTCTTTGACCTTTTGACTTTCCAAGCATCAATTCTTCATTCGCCAAAGTAAGTGGACTTTGCTCCATTTGTTTAGATTTTTTTTGTTCATGTTTATAATTGTTTTATGCAAAAATAAATAAATTAGGAAACTGATAACTCATATTTATATGAGTTATTTATGCTCTTATTACTTAACTTAATTCAAGTTCTTAAGTAATATTGTTGTTTAATTCAGTAAATATATGTTGTTTAGTGTAAAAGAGGGTTAGGAACTGATTATGTGACAAATTGGCACTTTTTGGTGCTTTCTTGTTATTTTTAATGTGTTTGTTCGCTTTACAAAGATTAGGCGCTATAAGCGCGCAGACGCTATAGCGTTGGATTCTGCGGTGATGAGAGAGAAAACGGAAGCGGTTTCATAGGTTTCCAAAACGTGTCGAGATCATCAGAGAGCGGTGAGAGAGCAGTTCTGCATCACCACCCACCTTTGCTTTATAGGACACTTGTCTATTTTGTAATGGTAGTTGGTAATAGTTGGTGGGATGGCTTTTCACCTTTTTGAGAGATATTTTCTTTATATTGAAGTCTTAAAACTTCATCTTCAAGCTTGGTTTTTCTTTGGTTCGTAAGAGAGGAGAGTTAGAAATAACTCTTAAACTCCATTTTCGCCCAAGCTCCATTTTCACAATAAAGAGTAGATTTTTTCATAGTTGTCGAGAGAGACGCTTATAGCGTCAAGCGCTATAAGCGGCACGAGGAGCCGTCATCATTTGGAGTATTTTCTACCTCTTGGTGATTTTGGTTTTATGGCTTTAGGTAACACTTTTATGTTGTATTTCTTGTGTTGTTGCTCATCATGAGTGACTCTCTTGTAGTTGGATGCTTAGAGCTTTGTAATGAACCTTTAGTATCGCGTATATAATATTTCACGTTTTATGTTTCAATCTTTGTGTGTTACTTCTTTCAAACTTGTTTTAGAAATGATCAGCTAAAATAGGTATATTCATGGGTATGACATGGTCCATGATTCGAACTCAAAGATTGATATGAACGAAAAGTTGTTTAAAGACATTTAACCAATTTTTGCTTCCTCTAGACATAGAAGTGCAATAGTTCATAGGGCAAAAGTCGTGGGTTCTTTATTATACAGGTGAACTTATTTAGAACCTAGACATAGGCATCTTGTAATGAAACCTCGGCGTTAGTGATGAAAAGCACAAAATCATTTGCAACATAACAGCTTGACGCTTATAGCGTGAGACGCTATATAGCGCCTTACTCGGGAAATTACTTAGCAAAGAGCATTCCAACTACTCTCACTCTGAATTTCTACTTATAATCTATCTTATTTGCTTTTGTACCTTTATGTTGATAACATTAATGATTTGACAACTTGTTATTGTTATTTATGTACTCACTAGCTAAATTACTAATTTAAATATAGAAGTAAACTCAACAATCCTCGTGGGAACGATCTTTACTTATCATTATATTACTTGTTGCGATTGTGTACACTTGCACAACTACTTTTCGCACAACAAGTTTTTGGCGCCGTTGCCGGGGATTGTGAAAGTTAATTTCTATTATTTAGTTAGTAAGTTTAGTTAGTTTTTTTTAGTGTGTTCTGTTTTTCAGCAAATTTTTTTTATTTTGCATTGTGCTCTATGTTTGTAGTGTATTTTCTTTGTTGATATTACTGTTATTGTTTGTATTGAAAAAAAAAAAAACCACTTTATGCCATGGACCATTGGAGTTTTTACTTTATGCAAGAAATGAATGAATTGAATGCTCAACAAGAAGGTTTCAATTATGATTTCCATGGGAGTGAACATGAAAGGGGTTGTTATGAGACAAATTTCATGCCCATGACAGCCCAAAATATGGATTATGGCATGGGAAATGTTGTGTATGAGCAAGATTCATATTCTCAAGCTCAAACCGAAGGATTGCATGAGGACAACTTTGAATTAAAAGAACTCTTAGCTCAATTCCTTGAGGATATCAAAGTGGATAGAGACAACTCTCAAGTGTCATGCAATAATATGGAAGAGAGTTGTATTGAAGAGGTGGTTGAGCAAAATGAAGATAATTTCAAAGAACTCTTAGCTCATTCTATTGATTATGTGAAGATGTATCATGACAACTTTGAAGCTTCATGTAAGAATATAGAGGCTCACATTAACACAATTTTGGAGCATCTAAAAGAAGAGAGTTGTGTTGAAGAAGTGGTTGAGCTAGAAAAAAAGAGTTGTATTGAAGATATGGTTGAGCAAAAGGAAGAAAAGAGTGTAGAGTGTGAACTTGAATGTGGTCATTTGGAAATGGTGGAAGAAAAAGAAAAAAATAGTGTAGTTGTAGAAAAACAAAAATTCAAAAATAGTGACAAGAAAGAAAATCCAAGGTTGAGGTATGAAAAGAGTCATGTGACAATTGAGAATCAACCTTTGGTAATTGAAGAAAATATCCCTCCGCAAAATGAGCTTCAAATTTTTCAAGAAAGGGGAAATTCCTATCCTAAGTGCTTATTGGTTGGTGCATGGGAACACTTGCTTCCATATGCCAAATACATGGGATTTCTGACCAAAAAGAGAAAGCGGAAGGATGAAACTTTCTTCTTGTCCTATTATCCACCCTAACTTGGGGTTTGAATTCCAAGTCTGGCTGATGACTCTTAAACCAAGCGCTACTGGGAGGCAACCCAGAATTTTTATTCTAATATTTGTTGTTTTTGTTTCTATTTTGATGTTGCAGGGCTGACCAATTGCATTGATGAAGTGAGCTTTATTTGTGAAGCGCTATAGCACCTGACGTTATAGCGTCAACTGCTGCAACAGCTGAAACTGAACAAGAAAAGAATTGTGTTTTGTTCACCAACCAGTAACTCTTCCCTCTTATGTTGTGTTGTGTTGTGTTATTTTGTGTTGTGGTGTTAATTGTTTCCAAATAAACTTGTTGGATGTTGTAGCATTGTAATAACATCTAGCAATTGTGTATGATTTCAAAAAGTATGTTGTGTTAAATGTTTTTAATTTCAGTATTGTAGTGTCCAAAAGGTCTCTCCCATTAGAATTGCATGAGAAGTAAAGACACTGCTGAGTCTTACGTTTGGGGGAGGACCTTAAATGTGTTTAATGTTATATGTGTAAAATGTTAATATTATGTGTTTAATATTATGTTTGTTGAATAGAAAGCATGATCAGTTGCAATTCCTAGTCTTTCAATAATAGAATGTGTATCTTCTTGGGCTAAATTTAATGATGATTAAGTGTATATGTGTAGTGTAGCCTATGTGTAGTGTAACCTTGTTTGATTGATGACTAGTCTTATTGCTGCTGCTACACAAAATCTCTGTGCTTAAGTAGAAACTTAGTTAGCTAAGGACTATCTGATGCTTAAGTTAGTCCTGGTTAACCAAGGTGGAATCAAATCTTGAATAAAAACCTTGAAGAGCTTTTGAAGCTAAGTTTGGGGGTGCACAAGTTATATAAAGGCTAGGTATCAAGATCCTAGGGTGGTTAGTGAATTAGGACTTCATTGTACTCATATGTATTATAGATACTTTTGTAATGGTCAGAATTACTCGAAACAAAAGTTGAGCTGTTCAAAAAGCAAATGTATATATTTAAAAAAAAAAAAAAAAAAAAAAAGAAAAAGAAAAGAAAAAAAAAAAAAAGAATAAATGCTAAAGGAGCTCAGTAATGAGGGGGTCAAGAATTATGTTCATCAAAGTTCCAGCGTTATAGCATCAAACGTTATAACGTTGCTGATTTATATTCAATAGTTAGAATCACTTGACCATAGATCTGAAATACCTAATCAAGCCCTTTGTCATGCTTGAAATCCTCATTTTTTGTGTGAAGTTGTTAGTCTATTCCTTTGTTTTGAAAAAGTCTTTGATTTCACCAAAAGAAAGCCATTCTTTCCGAGGCTAAGAGAAATCCAAATCTAGCTAGGAATTGAGATGAGTCAGAGATCACACACTCACAAATGAGTAGTAATAATTCTAGATGTTGTGAAAAACAATGGTGTGTGTGTGTGTGTGTGGGTGTGAATCAAAGTTTGGCCCATTAAGAACATTTTTGGAAAAACAAGTTTGATTTAGGAAGCAACTGGTTTTGCCTTTCTATCTTGTCATTGTTCATTTTCTATTAGTTGATTGTCTTTGTAAATAGTCATTACTTGAGGACAAGCAATGGTTTAAGTTTGGGGAGTGATAACTCTTATCAATAAGAGTTATTCATGCTTTCAAGACTTAAATAAATGTGAGTTCTAAAGTAATAATTTTTTTTTTAGAGAGATATTGTTATTGTGTTGTTTGTGCGGCTAATTTATGTCATTGTTTCTTCGATGTTGTGTTGTTTGTTCTTTGTCAAGCGTCATTACTTGAGGACAAGCAATGGTTTAAGTTTGAAGTGTGATAACTCATATTTATATGAGTTATTTATGCTCTTATTACTTAACTTAATTCAAGTTCTTAAGTAATATTGTTGTTTAATTCGGTAAATATATGTTGTTTAGTGTAAAAGAGGGTTAGGAGGCGATTATGTGACAAATTGGCACTTTTGGTGCTTTCTTGTTATTTTTAATGTGTTTGTTCGGATTTTACAAAGATTAGCGCTATAAGCGGCAGACGCTATAGCGTTGGATTCTGCGGTGATGAGAGAAAACGGAAAAGGTTTCTGTAGTTTCCAAAACGTGTCGATCATCCGTAGAGCGTTGAGAGACAGTTTCTGATCACCACCCACCTTTTGCTTTATAGGACACTTGTCTATTTTGTAATGGTAGTTGGTAATAGTTGGTGGGATGGCTTTTCACCTTTTTTGAGAGATATTTTCTTTATATTGAAGTCTTAAAACTTCATCTTCAAGCTTGGTTTCTTTGGTTCGAGAAGAGAGGAGAGTTAGAAATAACTCTTAAACTCCATTTTCGCCCAAGCTCCATTTTCACAATAAAGAGTAGATTTTCTGCAGTCTTTGAGAGACGCTATAGCGTCAAGCGCTATAAGCGCACGGGAGTCGTCATCATTTGGAGTATTTTCTACCTCTTGGTGATTTCGGTTTTATGGCTTTAGGTAACACTTTTATGTTGTATTTCTTGTGTTGTTGCTCATCATGAGCTGACTCTCTTGTAGTTGGATGCTTAGAGCTTTGTAATGAACCTTTAGTATCGCGTATATAATATTTCACGTTTTGCGTTTCAATCTTTGTGTGTTACTTCTTTCAAACTTGTTTTAGAAATGATCAGCTAAAATAGGTATATTCATGGGTACAGACATGGTCCATGATTCGAACTCAAAGATTGATATGAACGAAAAGTTGTTTAAAGACATTTAACCAATTTTTGCTTCCTCTAGACATAGAAGTGCAATAGTTCATAGGGCAAAAGCTGTGGGTTCTTTATTATACAGGGGTGAACTTATTTAGAACCTAGACATAGGCATCTTGTAATGAAACCCTGGCGTTAGTGACTGAAAAGCACAAAATCATTTGCAACAGCGCTTGACGCTATAGCGTGAGACGCTATAGCGCCTTACTTCTGGGAAATTACTTAGCAAAGAGCATTCCAACTACTCTCACTCTGAATTTCTACTTATAATCTATCTTATTTGCTTTTGTACCTTTATGTTGATAACATTAATGATTTGACAACTTGTTATTGTTATTTATGTACTCACTAGCTAAATTACTAATTTAAATATAGAAGTAAACTCAACAATCCTCGTGGGAACGATCTTTACTTATCATTATATTACTTGTTGCGATTGTGTACACTTGCACAACTACTTTTCGCACAACAGAAACATACTCCCTCCCTCCGGCTTTGTTCATTTACAAAATTACTTAATTTCATATATATTGAGAAGTTAATTAGTTTATAAAAAAAAAAGTTTGTTAAGTTAGCTTAATTATTTTGAGACTATATAAAAATGAATTGTAATTAATAGAACATCTTTATGCATTGGGAATTCATAAAAGTGGAAGAAAATTAATAAGAGATATTTTTATTGATTGTTGATTAGTTGTTGAGTTAGTTTTAGGTTTGAGGTTTAATGTATTAAGCGTGTCAACAGCAACAACTATCTCTTCTTAGATTGAAGTATATCTTCAACTATTAATCGCAATCTTCTTGATTATATAATGTAACTATAATTGAAATGTTGTTGTGCATTTTATCTATCTATATTTTAATATAGATAATCAGCTGAGCCCCCTAGGAGGAGGAGGAGGAATGAGTACGAAATGAATCTAAGAAGGAACCTAGAATCACAATTTGGTGACTTGAGCCCCCTCTTTCAGAAATAAGAAAGTGCAGAAAAGAAAGGAGAAAATATAGCAGAGATCCTCAAACTTCTATAAAATGTTTCACTACTTAGCTGCTCAAACATCAGGTGTCCAACCTACCAAAGCAAAAACATCAACCAAATCTCGGCTGTAAGCATCAACCTCTACCATTCCTATTTTTCTCGGTCAAACTAGCATCTCTAGGATCACCAATGTAGAAAAACAAGTGAAAAAGATCAAAACTATACCCTTCAGCACATAATGCTTGATTAGAATAGAATCCATACAAGACAAATTGTACAAGAAGAAAAACTAAAACGTTTGCATGACTGGATACTCACCCTAGCTCCATCTAATGAACCCAAATCTGGCTAGTCCTCTTCTGGTTCCTCCAACCCTCCATAATCAGGTCCTTATGAACCCCTCTTTGATCTTGAGAAAGGGGGAGAAAGGGAATTGGAGAAACTATTAAGATTTAAGGTCTCTATGGGAAAAAGGGTATAAGAATAGAAAGAAAACTAGGGGTGTTACTGTTCTTATCTATGCAAACAAATATATTTTACGCCTATTCATTATGTGTTTATTTATATACATCAGTGCTTATTAGAATACACTTTTTATGCTTCATAAAATAAATATGTGCTATGTAAGAGCACATTTCTTTCTAACAACTTATGCTTGTTTCAGTTGTTATGTTTTTATCTACAAAATATATGCCCCGGAACTCTATGGTATCAATGCTTTCAAATCATGTTCTGGTTTTGAGTGCACTAAGTTGAAAGAGTGCATCAACTCAAGAGGAATATATAAATAAAATCATATTAACACATATTCAAAAAACTTAATCTTCTCAAAAAGTTTGTCAACATAAAACGGGGAGATTATTGAGGCAAAATCTCTTGGACAGATTTTGATGCAAACAAACCTTTTTGACAAATGTTTAAAGTTCTCTGATTCACTAAATGTGCTAATAGATCTTCTTGAGTGATATAAGTGTCAATGCATCATCACCATAGTTGATGCTTAACCGAGGTGAGAAGACGACGGTGGTCGTCGTCGGAATACACTAGCCGAGAAGAGAACACACACGAAGCCGAGAACGCAAGAACCACAACGGAAAACGCGCGTAAACGTAAAACGAAATATTATTGAAAGTCAGTTATTACGGTTACACCGAAAGGGATTTTATATCCCTTTGATACAATGCAAAAAGACTAAACTAACCCCACAACCGAGGTGATAGTACAAACAAGTCCTAAGCTTAAACCGATTTGTGAAATTACATATTTACAACACCATCCCTTAATTTCACAAATCAAAACTAAGAATTACAGTAAAATGAAACTATGGCTAGTCGAAATCAATGAACCAAACATAGTCCAAATCTTCAACACCTCGGACATTCACTTCGACGCAGCAGACGACCTTAACACCTCGGCAAACGACAGCTTTAACACCTCGGAAATCCGAAACTTTGACACCTCGGCACTCAGTCGAACGCTTCAACGCCTAGGTCATTCCTTAGCTTCACAAACTGCTCGGCTTTCAACGCTTTGGTGAATATGTCTGCTACCTGCATTTGAGTGTTGCAGTAGCAGACTTCAAGTACCTTTTTCTCAACCTGTTCACGCAGGAAATGGAATTTGGTCTCTATGTGCTTGCTTCTCCCATGTGAAACTGGGTTCTTGGCAAGCATTATTGCCGACTTGTTATCAATCATGAGTTTAATCGGCTCCTTACTCTCAAGCTTCAGTTCTGTCATGACTGATTTAAGCCAAATAGCTTGGCATGCAGCAGTAGCACCTGCTATATATTCTGCTTCGCAGGACGACAATGCGACCACTGGTTGCTTCCTCGAACACCATGAGATTGGTGCTCCAAAACACATGAAGATGTAACCCGTAGTACTCCTTCTGTCGACCTTATCACCACACCAGTCCGAGTCGGAGTACCCAAGTAACTTGCAGCTATTCTGATCTGGTTTAGCAGGAAACAACAAACCATACTTCAAAGTTCCCTTCAAGTACCTTAGAATTCTAGTAGTTTCCGAGTAGTGTATCATTTTTGGCTTCTCCATAAACTTGCTAACAACACTAGTAGCATAGCATATATCCGGTCTACTATTGCACAGGTACCTTAACGAACCAACCAATTGCTTAAACAAGGTCGGATCTACACATTCTCCATCAACATCAGTCGTCAGGTTCTGATTTACCTCGGCTGGTGTTAGAACAGGCTTGCAATCAAACATTTCAAACCTCTTCAGCACTTCTATTGCATATTTCTTCTGATGTAACACTATTCCTTTAGGAGTGTAAAGGAATTCCATTCCCAGGAAGTACACAACTCTCCCGAGATCACTCATCTCAAACTCGGACATCAACCTTTCCTTCACAGACTTCACCTCGGTTTCACAGTCACCGGTTAGCAATATGTCATCTACGTAGAGGCAAACTAGGCTCATTTTACCTCGGCTAGATGTTTTCATATATATTCCATATTCGACACTGCACTTCTTAAATCCACAGCTTCCAAAGAAGGCATCTATTTTCTTATTCCAAGCTCTTGGAGCTTGTTTAAGGCCATATAGAGCCTTGTTCAGCTTAAACACCATTTGTTCTTTCCCTTTTATTTTGAAGCACGGTGGTTGTGTCACATAAACCTCTTCCTCTAGTGCACCATTCAAAAATGCCGACTTAACATCTAGATGTAGTATAGTCCATCCCCTACTACATGCTAGAGCTATCACTAATCTTATTGTCTCATGTCTAGCTACAGGCGCAAATACCTCCTTGTAATCTAGACCTTCCTTCTGCAGGAATCCACGAGCCACAAGCCGAGCTTTGTGTCTTGCCACTGATCCATCCGGCTTCAGTTTCACTTTGAAGACCCATTTCACACTTATCGGTTTCTTGTTTGGAGGTAGCACAGTTAACTCCCAGGTTTTATTCCTTTCAATTGCATTCAATTCTTCAATCATTGCGGCCTTCCACACCTTATCTTTCACTGCTTCTGTATGACTAAGTGGCTCAGTATCAGCTACTAGTGCAAATTGCAGTAAATCACCATCATTGTCTATCAAATAAATCGCAATTAGCTCATAATCGGTGAGCCGAGGTGGTAAATTCTCTCTGTCTTTGTGGGCTCGCCTCGCGGCTTTGGAACTTCATCATCGGACCAGTCGCCGTAATCATTCCTTGTTGTTCAATTTCATGCGGGCCGTACCTCTCCCCTGCATTGGTACTTCACTATTATCTTCTTCAAGTATTGCAATCACAATGTCAATCGATGTTACTCCATTTGAATTCCAATTCCACCTTTCTTGTTCTTTTACAATCACATCTCTACTAACTTCAACTTTGTTGGTTGTAGGACAATACAATTTGTAGCCACCTATTGAATGATATCCTACAAATATCATTGGAGTACTCTTGTCATCTAACTTCCTTCTCCTAGCATCCGGTATATGCTTGTAGCATATGGTATAGAATACCTTCAAGTGACTTACATCAAAGTTTCTCACCACTCCACATCTCCAAAGGCACCTTATTCTTCAACCTCCTTGTCGGACATCGGTTCAAGATGTATATATGCAGTTGCACATGACCTCACCCCATAGAGTGTTTGGTAGTTGCATCTGTTTAAGCATGCATCTTACCATATCAAGTATCATCCTATTCCTCCTCTCGCCTACTCCATTGTGTTGGGGTGTATAGGCGGCGTGACCTCATGTTCTATATACCGCTCGTCCACAAAACCTTTTGAACTCGGTGGAGCCTGTACTCTCCACCACCATCACTCCTTAATACTTTCACCTTGCAGCCACTGTTTTTTCTTGCATATGCCTTGAACCTTTTAAACTGATCAAAGACTTCATTTTTCTGTTTAATCAAATACACCCAGATCATTCTTGTAAACTCATCAATGAAAGTCACAAAATATTTGTTTCCACCCAAGGAAGGAACTTCAAAAGGTCCACACACATCGGAATGTACCACACCCAAGGCAAGTGTTGCTCTTGGAGGTAATTCTGATGCAAAGGGTAATCTAGATTGTTTACTCTTCATGCACACTTCACAAGCTACACTACTAGCAGTTACCTTTGGAATGCCGAGTACAAGCCCTTTGGATTGCAATTGACTCAAACTCGCATAATTGAGATGACCATACCTCTTGTGCCACAATGCACTCTCGTCCTCAGCCTTTGTAACACTCAAGCACTGAGCTTCACCAGCTTCAATCTTCACTTTGAAGGTTCTGTTCTTCTCAAGTGGAGCCTTGAAGATCATTTTCTTATTTTTATCAAACAGGGTCATCACATTATCCTCCATATTCACTGAATATCCCTTTTCTAGCAGTTGGCCAACACTCATCAAGTTGTTTTTCACTCCTGGTACATACCACACATCCTCAATCAACACTTTTGAGCCATCACTCATTTGTACCAGAATGTCACCCATACCTTCTGCTGTCAAGTACTCACCATCAGCACATCTGATCTTTGTTCTCTTGCTGCCATCGAAATTGATCAACCACCTCTTATTTCCAGTCAAATGATTTGAGCAGCCTGTGTCGAGGTACCACATATCTGTAATCACCCCTTCCTCATTTGTTGTCACCATCAGGATCACGGGTTCCTCATCAAAATCCCCTTGCGCTATGTTAGCTTCTTCCTTCTTTTTCTCTTTATTCGACCAGCATTCATCGGCAAAGTGGTCGAATTTATCACAATTGAAACACTGAACCTTTCTTTTATCAAAATTTCCTTTCTTGTTTGGATTCTTAGAGTTCTTTCCAGGTGGTCCTCCCTTATCACTATTATTACTGCTACTACCAGTTTCTTTCTTATTGTTCTTAGCAAGCCACTCTTGTTTCTTTTGTTTCCACTTATTTTCTTTCCAATTCAGTTTGTTTCCACCACCTTTATTAAAGACTTGTGCTTATAAAGTGCCTTTTGTTCAGTTTCAACTTGAACATCCCTATCAATTACAAGTGTTTCATGTGCTTCTAAACTACTTTGTAATTCATCTAACTTCATTACACTAGTGTTCTTAGATTGCTGGATTGCTACCATGATAATATCAAATTTTGGAGTTAAGGAACGAAGTACCTTTTTCACGATCATTTCTTCAGTTACTGTTTCACCGTTCTGCTTCATTTCGTTGGTGATTGTAACCACACGCGTGATATAGTCTGCAATTCTTTCATCACTCTTCATGTTCAGATTTTCGTATTGTTTTCGTAGTGATTGCAATTTCACTTCTTTCACAGTAGCATCTCCACCATAACTTCGAACAAGAATATCCCACGCAGCCTGCGCATGGTTGCCTCTGAGATTTTTTCAAACACCTTGTGATCTATGCATTGATGAATGTAGAACAAGGCCTTTTGATCTTTCTTCCTCGTCTCCCTTTGCGCATTTCTCTGTGCCTCGTTGCACCTTCACCTACGGTGTGTAGCCGTCTTCCACCCGTTCGCGCACACATCTTGCGCGCCAAAAAGAACTTTCATTTGAATCGACCACCGATTCCAATTTTTCCCGTCGAACACCGGAAGCTTCGTGTTCAATCCACCGTTACCGCCGTTCATCTTCTCTTTCACTCTGATTACTCAATCTCTCGTGTTTCCCTAACCCACGAAATCAAGAAAGACGATTTCGTTTGATCTTGATTTGCAATCCGATGTGAATTACAAGAACAAGATCGAATGCACACACCTCACCGAAGAATCAGTTCACTCGTGTTTCCCCAAGATCCCTCTAAAACGCAGCTCTAGATACCATGTCAATGCATCATCACCATAGTTGATGCTTAACCGAGGTGAGAAGACGACGGTGGTCGTCGTCGGAATACACTAGCCGAGAAGAGAACACACACGAAGCCGAGAACGCAAGAACCACAACGGAAACGCGGCGTGGCGTAAAACGAAATATTATTGAAAGTCAGTTATTACGGTTACACCGAAAGGGATTTTATATCCCTTTGATACAATGCAAAAAGACTAAACTAACCCCACAACCGAGGTGATAGTACAAACAAGTCCTAAGCTTAAACCGATTTGTGAAATTACATATTTACAACAATAAGTACAGGAGTCAGGAACTATAAAGTTAAATCTCAAGAAGATAGTGTGTCAAGAGTGCACCACATAAAAAGACATAATCTATGTCTTAAAGGTAAAGAATTAAGGCTTTGAGGATAAATGAAGAAATGAATAATGAAGTCACAAGCATGGTAACTTCACATGTCTAGAAGACCCTCCTCCAGAAGCCCCATTCCATAATAAGGCTTAATGAAGCCTCAGAAAAGAAGAAATGGCGGTGAGTGTCAGAAGCTGGACGCCAGGCGCTAATGTGGGCGCCCAAACTCTGCACAATATTTTAGGCTATTTCTACTTCAACACTTTCTAAACAATGTGAAAACATAAGAAATTCCAGCAACACATCATTCTTTCATTCAAATGACACCAAGTTTAGCATAATCAAATACTATCGCATAAATTCACTCGCATCAATTGTCAATAGATGTAAATTTTACTTTTGAGTTCAAATGAAAATATATTAAGTGTTGTTGGTATATTTATTTTTGTAGAATTATTCAAAATCACCCATAATAAGTAATACAGTATTGTCAAAAAAAAAAGCAATACAATACGACCCATACGTATTCACAGATATAGTACTAGTTTTAAAGTAAAATAAAAATCAAAAAATACAATTATAAATCACCGCAGTAATTAATCAAGTTAAATAATCATGTTTCTTTCGGTGGTTACTAGCCAACCAAGATAAACCAGCTGCTGAAAATTTTGAATAGAAACCGATATCTTGTTATTTCTAGAATGAGCCAGCTGAAAGCACACCCAAACCTTGGTAGAAAGCAACAAACTATACTTGTTTTGCAAGCTGCTTCTCATAATCATTAGCAACTGGGCGCCCCTCAACTCTCAAAAAGGTTTATTGTAACTTCATTGTATTAAACATACCATTAGCAAATTTTCTTGAGACTCCGTCATTAATAAGTGTCCTTTGGGGCTTTGAAAATTGCCATATGATTTGACTAATCATGGATAACCAATGGTACTGTAAGTACTATATAGACAAACTGTTGATAATTTTTGAATTTTTTTCAGTATTTTATAACTAAAATCAAATTAATTTTAAATTATCTTTTACAAACAACTTTAATTGAATCTCTATGTGAAATAAAAATTTACTTTTTAGTCATTAGTTTTGTTTATAAATAATTATTAATTTATATTTATCTACTTTGATTGTATTTTCCCATACTGTTATTACGGCTCTTTTCACAACCTTTGTTGTTCGCTTTTTTTTTCTCTTTGCGCTTTTTTGCATCTCTATTCATGCGTTTGAGTTTTCATATCTCTTTCATTAGCGGGTCACCCAATTTTTTTAGCCAAAATCCGCCATCAGTATGGGCTTGTGTCATTGACCACAACCAGTCTTCCTACTATAGGTTCCAAGCACCACTCCGACATCACGTAAGAGTCATCAACCAAGAAATCGCAGCCAAAGAAAGACGACTTGTGTGCATGCAGTTATTATATACAAGAATAGGCAATGCTCCTTTTTTTTCGATAAGTTGAAATATTATATTAAAGGCCAATTGGCTCAAGATTATTGACATGCACTCCCGCACTATTATTGAAGAATTTAAGAGTGTCTAATCATGTGCTAAAGCTAACGGAAAAAAATACACCGATCCAAATACATTGTGAAACAATGTGTACGAACACAGAGGTTCACAATGGAACTTCCTAAGAACACCAACAACAGCAACAGAATAAGACTAAAAACCAACACTACTACAGGGGACACCTAACTTATGAAAAGGAAAAGGAAAGAATCAGGCAAGAAACCAACACCTGGCTAGAGTCCCGACAAAGAAATAAGCCTCGAGAGAAATTTTGGGCCATATTTAAATACTCGATAAATTATGTGACACAAAGCAGCTTCTAGCTGCAAACTTGAGCAAAGAATAGTAACAGGATTCAAGGGAAGTAGCAGATCTTTCCTCTTAAGGTGCCGCTAGGACCCATTTAGTGGCTTGATGCGAAGGCCTTGCTTTTACCTTACCAATTCTTTCTTTGAACCACACAACCCTTCCTTTAGATTAATTTAAAAAAGAATGCTTAAAACTAGTGGAGTGTATATACCAGGACAGTGCACACCAACACAGCACAAGGGATAGGCAATGCTACTAAAACCCATATTTCAAAAAACAAGTTAGAATCAACTTCATTGTGGCAATAGAGAAAACCACACTTCTTAAACAAAGATCTGATTCCAACAAAGCATTAAACAAAGAAGATAGAGTAAAATAGAGTATTAAAGTTCAAACCAAATGTAAAATGACTTTTAAGACAATCTTGTATCACATTCACTGACCACTCTTTGAAAGAATTTATTTTAACCAAACCAAGAGCTATACTAATTATTCTGTGAGGGTCTATATTTGATTTAGTCATCAAATTTTCTTAATTCCAAATACCCATCGATACTAGTAAAGGAAGCAAAACATTGTAGACATGTAGGTAATTCATCATACAATAATAATAGAAGCAACGAAAACAAAAACATGTTGTAATAAGTAAACTCGCAAATTCTAAAGAGCTATGCAGAAAGCTTAGTCGGATGGGAAGGCAAAGACGAGAAACTCCTCATCCTCAAAGAAAATCTGCAAATTCTTAGACTCCATTAGAAATTCAATTTCTTCATTCTTGAATTTCAAAGACATAACCCAATGTGATCGGCTCAGAAAGCTCACTTACGTGCTCGTGATTCTCGCACAAAACACCCTCGAGATATTGCTTCAGAGAAGTAAGTGGCATATCTCGGTGCATTTCCATGATGCTCATCCATCTTGTGGAAGAAAAAGCGGGAACTTTGCCTTTCCCAACGTACCATTTTGTTTGCTTCCTTAGTGATACTCTCTCGATGATAGTGATAAAGTATATTTTACATCGATCGCTCCATTGTCTCGCAGAAACTCAGTTGAGAAGACATTCAATGACTTTGTGCCTCTTCTCTCGGTTCCATTTTGGACTAGAACAAGACAGAAACCAAGAATGAGCTTAGCTAAACCTTTTAAGTTGAAATCTGGATCAACATGCTTTGATTGAACGCCATTCAAGAAAGACGATTCTTCTTCGCATACTGATTCGGATATATTTGGAGCAATCGACTTTCCCGAAAATGTCAAATAATTTACACCTTGAAATTGGCACCGTGTTTTGTTGAGACAGAATACAAAAACTTTCTCATGCTCAAAAGTTTCTTGAGATAAAGGCTATCCGGAATAAAAACATCTTCCTTTTCCAACAAAAATATATGTCGCCCGCTCCCGATGTCGCAGAAGTTTCATCAAGCTATCGCAAGTTTCTTCTCCTTATTTGGGCTCAAATCTTTCAAGATAAACATCCAGAACTTATAGCACTTGTCATATGATAGTTTCTCCACCGAACTCTCCCACTCACTCCAAAGCTCACAATAATCATCAATCGAGGGCTCGCTTTTTACTTCCATTGCGGAGGAGAAAAAGGAAGAACCTTCTTATCATATAAATCTTCAAGAACATGAAACTTCAAACCAAAAAGCTTATCCAGGATCATGTATGACACATTCTTGAGAATCGACCCAATTACCATCTTTAGTTCCATTCGAATCCAAATCTTTTTGGCACTTTCTCCTCGGTGTTTCAGTGGTGTTCACCCAAGTACTTGTAAATTTTCACAATGGTACCAAAATCGTAAAGAGAGTCAAGGTAGTCAGCAAGCAAGAAGCACCCTTTCTCAATATCAATTATGACTCCTATGGCATTGAGTTCTTTCGGTAAGTTGTCATTTTAACTCCATAGTGATTCTCATCTATGAAAGGGCCATTTGTTGGCTCCAGGAACAAATTCCACTTAGAACCAAATAACAAGCACTTTCTCGGAGGTCTATAACCAAAGATGTGTCTTCAACCGTTTCTTGACAATCTTTTGCGAAATCACCTTCGATTTAAAAGCTTACTAGGTTCTTTCATTAGAATCCGGATGCATTCCAAAGAAAGAAAATATACTTTCGGGAGTAATAGTGGAGGATCTCAAGGAAAATTTAGAGATTCGAGCACAAACCACAACCCGGCTTCCAATTCAAGAATAACTCCAATGCTTTTCACTCATCCTTGTACTCATGTATTTCTCCACCATAACAATTGCTATCGTCATCAATGAAAGGGAGATTGGTTATTGCAGAGATAGATTTCCACTCCGGACCATATAAAATACATTCTCTTGGGCGCTTATAACCACCACATTTAGTATGCAACCACTTACGACACGCATCATGACCGAGAAATCGGAAGGAAATCTATATTCATCCCTTTCGACTTCCTCGTAACAAGAGAGAAATGACATAACATGTCTTCTTTGGTTAAACTTTGTTTGTGATGCCACTGTTTGAAGAGTGCAAACAAATTGTTTGATAGAATCCTCAAATTCAACCACCACTCCTATTTGCTTCAACTCGGCTTTGTAAGTTAAAATCTTCTCCCCATAGGATTTATGATCAATGACAGGAATGCCATTGAATACCTCCAAAATACAGCCCCAAACTGGGTCATACAAGAAACATTCACTGGTACTTTGAACCCCATGTTAGTTTTCAAGCAACATGTTCCTTGAGTGAATTCAAGAGTTTACTAGGGGCGTTCAACAACGTATGCATTCCATTATCAAAAGAACAAACCTCGGTGTCAATGAGGATATATTTGAGGGCAACTTAAAATGCTCAACAATAACCTTGTAATTTCCATTTAAGCCAACTATCACACCCAAAGAACTCCAACTCCTCTTTGAAGTTATATAGATCCTCACCATAATAAGACTTGTCAATGAAAGGGATGTCACTAATTTGTGATGCCACCGCCAACTTGAATCATGCAAAACAGATCCCGGGGAGACTTGAGACCGCAACATGTCTTTAGCCAACTTCCATCTCTCGATGCTATTGACAAATTTGTCCACGGGAAGAGGCTTTTTAGGAGATATTTGATGAATTTAAGCATCAAAAGAACGTGATTCTCGCTTAGAGTGAAAGAATTTGCGCGAGACATTAGCTCTCTTCCCACAAAATCACATGCCTCCTCACAACTGAACATCACGCCAATGGTCTTCAACTCCTCCACGCACGTATTTATTCTATCACCATAGAAGCTCTCATCAATCAGCGGAATGTCAACAAGAACAGAGAACCACTTTGCAAAATCTTTCCCAAGGAAGAGCCAATTAGGAATGACTTTGACGGGGCCATGTAACCACCAACAGATACTCTAATCCATCGGCCTTCTTTGATACATTTCAAGAACCTCTCCGGTAGATGAGCTCCCTATACTTGATTCGAATCCAATTAAGAAGCAAAAAGGCATTGTCTTTGGTAAGTGGTGTATCTACTGCTGAAAACCCGGCATTTGGAGGAGATATATCGGTATGTCGAAGCTCCAACATGAGTTTTGAGAAACTCTATAAGCTTCCCTAAACTCGTAACGTTTCTGCATATTTGGATGATCAGTAAATACTCCTTTCCCAACTCAACATAGTTCTCATTTCTCCAAGGATTAGAAACAATCAAGTGCGCCCATTTGCTCACATTTCTTGGGACGAGAACCCCTTTTCTACTTTCAATCACACATCCATAGTTGTCCACAAGTGGCATAGAACTACATAAAGCATCAACCTCCTCCTTGACAAATAACCCTTTGACAATGAGTGATGCAAAAATGAGCATAAACAATTGCACGTTTGCAATTATTTTTATGATGTACGGCAGAGGATACCGCAAATTTGTACACACTCAAAGTATCAACATCAACATCATTTTCTAACCATTCCAACAATGTTTGCTTATGAGGAATCGCAAGATAGCTTCTTTGTGTGCTTTCGGCATAAAAACCGGTTTCTTTGCACATGCGAATTCACGGTTCCAATTTATTAGCCAAGAACAAGACTCACTCGAGTCCGCAAGTACTACTTGATTGGCACTGCAGAGTTCGTGTGCATTCATGAAGACCGAAAAAGGATAGAGTCCCATTAGAAGCCATATATTTAATCAATGGAATATTAACGATGTTGGTGCCCTTAAAACTTGAAGACCAATTTTTGGCAACAAACAATAAAAGTCTGAAGATAAATATTTTTCGACACTCCCCACAAGATTAGAACTCTGGATGCACTTAGCATACCAATTCACATTCACCGGCTTCACTCCTAAAAAATTGAGTACATTATCATACTCGCTTTTATCAAATGAAGAACTCAAGATTTTCCTACCATCATGAGAAGATAGGTTAAGTAAGTGCACTTTTTCCTCCCTAGCCTTTATCAAAATATTCCCAGAAATCAGAAGTAGCTCGCCAACTTCGCGAGGCTTGTAGAAATGCTTTTGCTCTGTGTATGTCTCAATTGGAATAATATTTTCTTCAACCATTTTTTCTTTGATTTTCTCCTCACATAATTTAACTTCTCGAAGGAGAACTATCAATGGGAAGGAACTTGAACATACGAGGCAAACCGGGATTGGAGCTTGATCGGATCCTATTACGAGAGTTTTGAATGCATCCATAAAAGCCAATGGAACACATTCAAGTATCCCTTGGTTCCACTTATCATCCAAAAGAATTGTCTCCCTTGATGAGGCAAGGACAAAATCACTGAATTATGAAAGGGAAATTAGTGACCATCTCGGTAGGAAGAAATGCATAAACCCACGGTAAGCTTTTTCCCTGTGAAGCCTCTCCGATTTGGGAAGGCGAGTGTAACAACTAACTCTTCCACATCCGTTCTCCTTTCCACTACATTTTCCAATCTTACAGAAATTTTTGCTTCCACATGTAGTAACTACATTCTTTTTCAACATCACTATTTTCCTCGTGAGAGAGATGGAGTGTGTAAGACTCGGCATTCATGTTTTTTCTTGTAACAAAGTTAATCTCATTTGAAATAGACACAGCGATTCTGAGAATTCTTTCTTTGGATCCTCATTAACTTCTTTGTGAGAAAGGTGTCCGATTTTCGACAAGAACAACAAAACTTACGGATGCATGCTAGAGAGTCGCTGTTTCACTGAGTTTGACCTTGTCTTGCTTGAGGTAAGACAAATGTTGTAGTCGGAAAGGAATCTTTAGCAACACCATATATTTGCTTTATGTCAAGAAGGGTTGGCTTCTCATCAACCCATTCAGAACTACATACCCAAGATTGCAATGAGAACAAGGCCTCTCATTGAACCTTATCTCGATATCCATTACATGAAAATATATATGCGGTAAGCAAAGAAGAAATACACTCTTGAATCCAATTCTCGAAATTCAACCACATGAGAGATTTTGTCAAAAATTTGCATCATATTCCTCAATTTGGCACTCTAATAAGATCATCGGACTCGATTAACATGTCTTTTCAAATTCTATAAAATAAACACAGTCTTTCAAAAGATACAACGATGTATATTGAATAGTAACATAGTTAGATTTTAGAACTATATTTTGCACAAGAAATACAATCAATGAAGCACTAAAAATTAGTATCTTTTTTTTCTTGAGTATGATTCTTTGAAAATGTTATCTTCTTGTCCCTCACTTGTTGGTTGCTTTGGAAATTTCAACGACATGGGGACGTCGGCTCCGGTTCGAACCCGGTGTGAGCGATTAGTTGTAGTGTGTGTGGTGTTTATTTGACATTTCATTTAGTTAGACCATATATTTACAAGAACAGACCTAATGGATATTGAGTGCATATATTTGCAACTCATGCAGTACATTGAAAATATTGTTTAACTAAACATCATCAAAAGCATCCACACAATAACCCACCCAAGTAAGAATACAAAACACTTTGTTAGAGATGTACCTTTCTCGCCTATGTAACCGCTGCTCCTACTGCCTTTCTTTGTTGACCGCCCAATGCTGCAGATGGAGTCAATATTCTTGGGAGAGAAACCCTTCTCATTGTTGAAAATGAGCAATGTGGCTGGAGCACCAGTAGCTGTTATGTCCTTAGAAGTGATGATGAACTCTAGTGTAGGACTCACTCCTTCAATGTAGTGGTTATCTTCAGCATTCTGTGAAAGTAAACAAGTAAATTATAGCCATGAATATCACTCGTTTACACTTCTATTTAGCACTGACCAACTAATATTCTGTTTTGGCTAGTGAAACAACACATACTCAGCTTTTAACAGAAATTAGAGTCACAAAACTCAGTTAATTATTGGCAAAGGTGATAACTTTTTTGCATAATGACCAAATTAAGAGTTGATATTCAAGGTACAAAGATGTACAAAGGCATCAAAGTACAAAGCCCGATCATCAAAGATTATTTATTTTGGTCCAATACAAAGATGTAGAAATGTATTGAAAGTAGAATCTTGAATTTAAGCAAAGAAATAGACGGTACCCTAACAGGCTTAGTACATAATTGATATGCATTATTAGAAAAAAATAAAAAATAAAAGAAAAAAGATTACCTGAACAAGTTCCATGAGAAAGTGAACATCTTTAGCATATAACTCGGCGGAGAGATTCCTAACAGCATGATGAAGATCTTCAGTCAAAGGATTAGGTTCTCCACCAATTGAGAACTTTTTTCTTCTAATCTCCTCAATGTGTTCTTTCGGTGTAGCCATTTCTTTTTCTTAACAACAACAATGTGAGTATGTGGTATGAATGAATGTGTGAAGAAGAGAAAAAACAAAAACAAGTAGTGTTGGAAAGACTGACTCTTTTACTTCTTGGAGAAGGAAGGTTGAAAAATAATAATAGTAATAATTGTACGCTAAAGAATGATAAGAAGTGTCTTTCCAAATTTCTGTACTCCAATTCCCTCACCTTTAATAACTTTCCATTTCCAACGTGAATAAAGTATCGGATTTTCAATTGCCAAAATATTGGAAGGCTATTATTTTTAGTACCCCTCTAATCATCTATCCCACCCCCATAAGTACCAATATGCCTAAAATGCCCCTGGCATTTAAAAAAAAAGAACCGGACCTACATAAAAAAATATTTCCGGAATTAGCAAAAAAAAGAGGTATTTCCGAAATTTTGGAGGTGATTTTTCCGGAATTAGCGCAGAAAATTGGTATTTCTGGTTCACAATTTTTGAACCGTAATTATCTCCAGAAAAGGTAATTCCGAAATTTTGTATTTTTAAATTAATTTTTTTTTCGGAAATACCTTTTTCAGAGGTAATTCCGGTTCAGAAAATGTGAACCGGAAATACCTTTTAAAAAGGTATTTCCGAAATTATTATTTTTTTTTAACATTTTAATTTTTTTTTTAAATAGATGGTTATTACGGATTTAACCGGTGCCTTTACTACATCTGAGATATTTCCCACTCGTGATGCAATGACACGTAGGGTTAGAGATACTGGGAAAGCGAATGGAGTCATTGTGGTTATTGTTCGATCAGAGACGACGGAGAATGAGAAAGGGAAAAAGAACAAGGTTGTTTATGGCTGTGAGAGACGGGGCACATACATCACCTTTGAAGCTCTGAAAGAAAAAATAACAACGAAGGTGCAGCTGGAGGGCGACGAGCGAGAAGTCACCCGGATCATTTATCGCTACCCGACTATGGGTGATAATAATCGTGTTCAGTGGTCCACCATGGATGTGAAGAACAACGATGACGTTCGAGTGATGATGGACACTTTTGACATATTTCAGATGCGGAGTCCTATTCAGCTGTATGTCGAAACCGAAGGACCGTTCTGCGAGGTCCTTCCGACGTCTCCAACCACCATCTCACTAGTTTGTACCGTGTTTTTAGTTCGTTTGTTGTTGCGTTATGTTATTTTTTTTCATCAATTTCATGTATTGTATCGTTTCGTGATCGAAAACGCGTCTTTAATTAATTTTAATCTGTTTTTAATTAATTTTTTTTTTTCGGAAATACCTTCAAAACTAGGTAATTCCGGTAGAGTTTAAAAGATTTCCGGAATTACCAAAAATTGAGGTAATTCCGGTTCACATTTTTTGAACCGGAATTACCTCAATTTTTGATAATTCCGAAATCTTTTAACTCTACCGGAATTACCAATTCGCTTGTGTAATTCGAAATTTTATATATTCCTGGGGGCATTTTTGTCCAAAACGTATATTATGGGGTGAGATTGATGATTAGGGGGGTACGAAAAAAATTGCCATATTGGAATTTGCACCCTTTGTTAGATATTTTTTGGCTCGTTTTGAAATGTGTTAATTTCAATTACTATTGTTATAATTTTAATATTTTTTATAAATACATTTTTGCATTAAATTAAGAAGTAATGTTATTTAGTCAAAAAAATTCCAACCAAAAATAATCAAAAAAAATACTTTACAACATCAATTAACTAAGCTTTTGAGGCTATTAACTAAGAACTAATTAACCAATTTTTAGTCAATGACCTAAAAAACTGTGAAAAGACAAGTTGGTTAATCCTAGTGTTGTGTACTCCTTTTTAGAAGCCACTGAATCTCTAGTGTTGTGTACTCCTTTTCCAGGTGTTGCTGCTATTGCGCTGATCCTTAGAGCGGTTGGGGTGCAAGATCATTGGAAATACCACCCACGGGGTTTGTTAACTGCAATGTTGATGCCGCTTTTGATAGGAGAGGTAATAAGGTTGGCTTTGACATGTGTCTTCGAGATGAAAACGAAATCTACCTTGCAACCAAGTTGTACTCTTTTGTGCCACTAGTTGAAGTCTACAAAGGGTAGCATTGTTTTCAGCTTATTCTCATACTTTGTTTGACATTCCAGCATGTACTTTTGCTACCATTATGAGTGAAATGAAGTAGATTCAGTTTGTCAAAAAAAAGTGTGTTTGGAACTGTGTTTGCTTAGTATGGGGACGTGAGTTTACCTGACGTTGCAACTGGTAGTGTGTGATCTGACGTGCGTTTGCAAGCCTGGGAACGTGGTTCCAAACAGGCATTAAGTAGTACTACACACTTACAGAAGATAACTTATAGCGGATAAGCTATACTTATAAGGCTCTGTTTGTCAAGTCCAATCCGCTAGCTTATAGCAGATTTGACTAGCGGATAGCGGATGACAAAAAATTAGACATGTTTGCCAAGTAGTAGCTTATTATAGTATTTTTTAAAACGCTACTTCAAGTAGCGTTTGAGCTTTTAGCATATAGAATCTCATTTTCTTAGTCCTGATTAAAAAAAATACCACAATATTACATAGCATTTTTTTTGGTTAACAATTTTAAGCTTTACGTTTTATTTTTTTTTATCAAAGCTCAACGTCTTATTTTTTCGATCAAAGCTTTCAATCTTATTTGTTATCTTTTTTTTTATTATTTGGTCAATTGGATCTGCATAAAGAAATTGTTTTTATTATACACTATTTTTTAATTTAAATGTATTTAAAATTAGACTTTCAAATCAATATATAAATTAGACTATCAAAATATACATTTAAAAAAATTATTTTTTAAATATCTTAAACATATTTAGTAATAATTAAATAAATCTAACTATTAATTAAATATGTCCTTTTATGTCATTGGCATCGGTGCTTTATATAACATAACTTCGTGTGTGTTTGGTTGCACGGTGAGGAGAATTGAGTTTGCCAGAATTGATTTTGTAGAATTGAGTTTAGTTAAAAGTGAGTTGAATGTAACGTGATTTTTGTTTGGATACATTTACCGAAAAGTGATTTTGACCAAGCATTGTTGTTTGGATAGTTTAGATCAAAAGTGCTTTTACATGTAAAATTACTAAAATGGGTATCAACTTAAAATTAAATTTAAAATTACAATTAAAATTAAAGTAAGCACATAAAATATCTAATAAATTAAAATTACAATTAGATAATATAAATTAAAGTGCAATACAATACTAAATCTTGATAATGACTAATTATTTTGCTTATACTCGATAATTTGATCCCGAATCGAGTCACGAACATGATCCATCTCTCTTGAAGAAGCGGTATTTAAAATTTGAGATGAATCCAAGTTAATTGGTCTTTGATAATCATCACTGTGAAGGTCTATGTTTTCATCCTCATAACGACTAAAATCGATATCCATTTCAGAATTCCTTCGGATAAAATTGTGTATAGCCATCGTTGCAACCACTATTTGAACTTGGGTTTCCATTTTGAATTTAGGCATGCGACGTAAAATTGCAAACCTGTTTTTCCATACACCAAAAGTCCTTTCTATAGTGCATATTAAACTTGAGTGGTAATAATTGAAAACTTCATTATGATTTGCAAATCCGCGTGAACGCCTAAAATCAGGAAGATGGTAACATTCACATTTGTACGGACCAAGGTACCCCATTGGTGTTGGATAGCCAGCATCCACTAAATAATACTTACCTAATAAAAAAAATATTAAAATGTAAAGAACAAATTTAATAATTGAGGAAAATATTTTTATCCATGTAAAAAGAACATACTTGATGGAGGATGGGGAAAATTTAAGTTTGCATTTGTCAGAGCTATGTCAAAAATGCGAGCATCATGGGCACTACCTTCCCACCCAGCTAACACAAAAGTGAAACACATGTTCCAATCACATATAGCCATTATGTTTTGTGTTGGGTGTCCTTTTCTTCCAATAAACCGGGTTTGATCACTGGCACTAACGACACATGGCACATGTGTACCATCGATGGCTCCTATAGCATTCTTAAAAAATGGCCAATACCGTTGATCACTTCTAATTTTTGCATGACTATCACGAAATATAGTATCTTGAGGTTTAATATACTTAACAGACAACTTAAGGCAAGCAACAAGAACCTGATGAAAATTTCTACTTACAGTCTCTCCTGGTTTAATATCCATCATTATCATTGTCATTAGGATCATTAGGCAAAGATTCAACAAATGATGGTGCAAACATAAACTCTCCATTAGCCACAACATCCTTGAAGAGTATGGTTAGTTGGGGAGCGAATGCAAGTCCCTTGTCCCTAAATTTTCCATAGAGGGGGTTTTCCTGCATGTTTAGAGTTCACCCATCATTTAATAAACTATAAATATATTATGCAATAATAGAAAACACCAAAATGATTAGAACATACCAGTTGCTTGTTGTCCCACCACTCATTCGGTGCATCAACTGTATTTTTCGCATGATCCCATCCTAATCCAGTTTCTTTTCCAAATAAATTATACCATACGCCATTCCTTTCTAAGACTGTCATACTTATTCTTCAACTGAGCCTTATCGTAATTCCTTTGAGTTGATTCATTAAACTCGGAAACAATACATTGCCATCCTTTTTTTGTAAAACTAGTACCCAAACGCTCTCCCTTAGCAACTTGGTCCAGACATGCTTTGACAAAATGGCCAATTCCTCTATTATCCCAAACAGCTTTTGATCCACTCATTCTATTTAAACCAAACAAGCACATAATAGAAACTATAAAAACACAACTAAAGACATGGATTTGTAGTTAACTGACCAAGTCACTCATAATCATCTCTCTTCTTTTTTTTACCAAACTCTTTTACACATTTTATCAAACACAATAAAGGCATGGATAAACAAGCATATATTTATTTACATGAGTGACTAAAGCTTAGAAGCTTATCAAAAAAGACAGATTATTATGACAATCAACATGGAAGCAAAGTGATAGTAAATTATATAAGGATATAACCATACTAACCTTCAATTGGAGGAAGTCTGGAAGCCTTGAAATTCTTTTGCTGGAAGCTGGAAATTCCTTCGTTACTAACACAGTGTTTGCTGGAAGCAAAGTGAAAGTGAGTGGTTTGCTGGATAATAAGACAGTGTTATATAGGAACTGTTGTCAAAGAAGTTTATTGAAGGGAAAAAGGAATTTATGGTTGAAGAATTTATTAAGGAATTTATGAAGGTAATCCTATGTTGGTGAACCATGGTGTTGAAGGGAATCCTAGGTTGGTGAACCAGAGTTATTAATGAAGGAATTGATGAAGGAATAGAGAGGTGAAAAGGAATTGATGAAGGAAACAGTAGGTTGTTGGAAAAAGAATTGAAGAAGGAATATTAGAGAGGTAAAAGAAATTTATGAGGTTGTTGAAAAAGAATTGATGAAGGAATAGAGAGGTGAAAATGAATTGATGAAGGAATTTATGAGGTTGGTGAACGATGGAAGTGATGAAAGGTTAGTGAAGGAATTTTTGAGGTTTATGAAGGGCATTTCAGACAATCATTAATTGAGTCATCTTCAACGTGATTCCCCTAAACGCAAAAGCTACAAATTACCACTTCAGAGTTGCCGTGATTTTTTCCATTGAATTGCGTTGCCGCTGCCGCGATGGAGAACAACCAAACAACACAGAATCGCTTCTATGGCTCTAAAAGCACTTTTGGAGGTTGCAAACGTGCAACCAAACACACGCTTCTTTGAGGTCTAGATATTTATCCCCTTATCCGGGATCCAAAAGGACTACCCGCTACTTTGAAGCTTCAAGAGCTATGGACTAAGTAGGATACACAGAGTTACATTTATCAGTTTGTTCAACGGTTAATTTTATCAAATCAGCAATCTTTAGAACCCAATCAGCAAATTCTCTTGCTTCAGCAAGATCTGCATTAGATGTACCATGCAATAATCTCATATTTTTTGTTAACGTTAAAAACTCACAATCTTTCCATAGATAAGAAGAGTTGATTGTGGCATGCACAATTTGTTGCCTTGTTCCCTTAGGTATAACTGGTAGTATATCGATTTAAAATCCCCACCTAAAACAACAACCTTACCTCCAAAAGGAACACTTAAACTGTTACTATGAGAAGGTCTCAAAATATCTTGCAGCGTTCGATCTAGAGCCTCAAAATAATTTTTGTTTGTCATTGGAGCCTCATCCCATATAATCAATGAACACCTACGAATGAGTTCTGCTAAGTGACTGCCCTGTTTTATGTTGCAAGTTGAAAACTCATCTGGGTTGAGTGGTATTGCAAATCTAGAGTGAGCTGTCCTACCTCCAGGAATTAAAAGAGAGGCAATACCGCTTGAAGCAACCGCCAAAACAATTTTTCCTTGTGATCTTAAACCAGTTGTCAATCCCCTCCAAATATAAGTCTTCCCTGTTCCGCCATACCCACTCAAAAAAAAGAAACCAGGTTTTTTTTCATTTACCCTTGACATGATTCTATCATAAATGTTGATTTGCTCATCTGTCATTGATGCTAACAACCGTTGATTCTCAACCTGTAGCTTAATTCTATCATAATTCATCTCATCAAATATAAGCCTATTTTGATTTGTTCCAAGAATGTCTTCATCAGGTTGAGGTAAAGTAGTAAAATCAGAAAGACTCATATTATTGCTCTGCAACAACTTATTAATCTCAACCAAAGTAAATGTTTTTATTTCATCAGCAGACAATTGTAACTCTGTAATAAAAAATAAATGCATTTATAATTTTTGTAAGAAGGGCAAATTTGACTAACACAACTTGCAAAAGATGTAGAAGCAAACCTGGAAATCGTAAAATGGATCGTTGCCTATGCAAAATGTCATCACCTAAATGGAACCAGGTAGCATCCCAAACAACCTCAGGTCTTGTAATTTGTGCAGATAGTAAAAGTACAACAAACAATTTGCGAAGAAAGTGCCCAGTACCCCAATGGCTTGCCTCTTTGATACCATCTATGTATTCTTTGTCATCTTCTAATAAACCCAATGCATAGCAAGCATCTTTAAAATTTGGATGAACAAAATCTCCAACCTTTCTTATATGTTCAAAACACTGGACTCCTTAACATGATTCAACAATCTTCTTAAATAGTAGAGTTCCCAGCTCCGGGAGGACATAATGAAGTCTTCCAATGGTATATCCTTTTTACGTGGAAACCATTTTCTCTTTTCATCATTCCAAACAAATTTTGTTGGAAATTCAAAGCATAAGTCGACTCTCTTGCTTGTGGGTATATTTGGTTTGCATCCATCCATGCCAAAAATTTGGAAGCTCCAATACTTGGCCTAGAAAGAACAGATTGAATAGACCGATTATCTCTATAAATAATCAAGTGTTCACCTGGGAGATGAAATTGGAGTCTTTCTAACGATGGTTCTCTATAATGAATGTCAAAGCGAAAATATTCTCCACTTGACTTCCAGATGAGGCTAGATATCTACAATCATAATACAACTTGATTTCATCAACAATTCCATTGTTAGAGTTGGAATCACCAGAAGCATAAAAATTTGTTGTAACTCTATCATGTCCTTTGCTAACATACTTGAAGAGATACTTAATTGCTCTAGATTGGTTACAATATTCAACATTTATATGAGCACTATACTTCAAAAGCAAAGATTTGTTGTAAGGCACAACAAACCTATTATCCAAAAAGGATTGACCTTTTCGAACAAAAACTCCATTGTCTCTTCTCTTATAAAGAGGATAACCATCGAATCAATTGACGTCTTGTCTTCGTATTTCTTTGGAAAATGTTTGGTACACCTTTTGTTTTCCATGCAAGGAGATTTTGGGTTTTGAACTCCACAAGGTCCATGAAGCATGGATGTAGAAACAATTTCAAATAACTGTGGATCAGATTCTTTATCAGGAATTTCAGCACATATAATCTTCTCAATGTCATTAGGATCCTTGCATTTAGAAGATGAATGAAGAAAGACTAAGATGTGGGCATGGGAAGACCACGTTTTGAAATTCAAAGTGTAAATAATCGCAAATCAATGAGTAAAACATTCTTAATTTATAACACATTGAATATATATTAAAAACAAAGAATATATAGATACTTGATTACTGCGACAACACGACCAAAAATATCTCCCTTTTTTATATCCTTAATCAATTGATCAAGCTTTACTTTGAAAACTCGGCATACCACATCAAGACGATCTTCCGACTTCAACTTATTTTTGGAAAAGTACCTTGATAACTCGGCCATTTATGGTTGCGGTGAAGGTTATGAATAGTTCAGGTATCCAATCCAATTACAAATTGTCATGGCATCTTGATAATTTTGGATCATATAACGAGGTCCCCTACAAAAGTAGCCGGCAAAATAATTCTTTTACCCGTTGTGGAGGTGTTTCTCTCACCCAGCATGAGCATTCTTCAAGACCTCTGTAAACATCGGCTCTCGATTCTACACCGGTTGTTTTTAACCCACCTCAATCTAGAAGATTCAATCATCGTATAACCATCGACCAAAAATTGTTGGAATAAACGACCGAGAAAATAAAAGGACACCTCTATCATTTTCTCTCGTGATGAATTCTATATGCATATGCTGCTTGATCTCTAATAGTGAGATGATCTCTTTTATGATCGCTGCGTTGTTATCGATTCCGAACTCAATACCCTCGAAAAACCATCTTCCCATGAGGAAACAATAAAGGTACTTGCGCAGGGTAAATATGCAAAGACTCAAAACAGAACTCTTTGCAACAATCTCGAATGAGTACTCACAATAACATCCCTATCAAATCCAAAGAGGATCAAAATCGCCAACAATTAAAGCTGCGACTTACGGCCGTTGGTAAGTTGTATTGCCTACCGTCTCGATTTCTTTTTCCCAAAAGACGAAGTTTAATTGTTGGTTGAGGATCTTTGAGAGAGCAAATGTCTTGCCATTCAAGTATGTTTTTACAAATGGATTACATAAATCAAGACATTGTTTTATATCGGTGACAATTTACATTCTCAAGTTTATATCATCATCATCCATCCTATAATCAAGCGAGAAATTAATAAATCAATAAACAACATAATAACATGTGAATAGAAAACAGATTGGGTAGATAATACCTAACAACAGACATTTCGGTTGGATACTTCATTGTCGGTGTCATGTATATAAAGTTGGCGAATTTTGGTTCATTATCTGGAAGGGGAGTAAGCTACCAATTTGATGATAGTTTTCTCCATTTATGACAAAGACCGGAGGTCCACCACCATTATTTATGCTTTTATCGATCTTTCCTCCCATCGAGGTAAAAGCGAACATACTATTGAAGGATCGAATGTTTGCCAAAAAAAATTTGCCTCTCCTATCATGTTTATGAAATAGATCATACAATATTTCAGGAGGAGGGTCATAGAGAGGCAAAGTTACTCTCCCTTGCTTACAACACAAAGAAAATCTTGGAAAGCGAGGCTTAAAATTCTTTTGGATTCTTTCCTCAAACCACATCAATGCACCACAAAATTGGCATACGTGTTTTGCATCTCCAATATCCCAATAAGAAACTTCATGAAGCACATATGTCAAATAAATAGAGTAATCAAGACAATATAAGTTTGTATTAATCATAAATGAGAATTAGACGAGTTGTGGAATACCGGTTGGTGATTGTAATGGAGTAGAATTTGGTGTCAGTCTTTGATTAGATGTTGGTATTTCAGGAGTGATCCCATTAATTGGAAGTACAGGTTGAAGGAGTGTGTCTTGAAGAGCTTCATTATTAGCAACAGATAATTGGTCAACACCAGTGGGTGGGGTAACTGAAGAAGGAACTTGTGGCAACACTGAAAGAGGATTTGTTGAATTTTCAGGAAGTTGATCAGAAGTAGTTGGATTGAGTGCATCTGTATCTTGAATAAAATTTATCAGTGTTTGATTAGATGTTGGTATTTCAGGAGCGATCCCATTAATTGGAAGTACAGGTTGAAGGAGTGTGTCTTGAGGAGCTTCATTATTAGCAACAGATAATTGGTCAACACCAGTGGGTGGTGTAACTGAAGAAGGAAGTTGTGGCAATACTGAAAGAGGATTTGTTGAATTTTCAGGAAGTTGATCAGAAGTAGTTGGATTTAGTGCATCTGCATCTTGAATAAAATTGATGGAGCCAGATAACAAATATCAGCAAGTTATGAGATGGGAAAAATAGTTAAGTAGAGACAACAAAAATCAAATAGGGAGGTAATTGGTGAGTGCCTGTCGTTGGTCTTATCTGAGAAGTGATGGGGATAAGTTCTGCTGCAATCACTTTTGAAGAAATGGGATTAAATGAATGACCAGCAACTTGATGAACTGATTTATGCTGGTGTCCTGGAATTTCACAAGTGGTTGGATTAAATGCAGCTACACCTTGGAAGAAGTCTCATGGATCAACAAAGCGGTATTGGCAAGTAGTTAGACATACACTCGTAAATTAGCATTTAATACTAACCGAGGATAACACAACGTTTGATTCGAGAGTTGAGGATTTAAGCAAATAATAGCAGTAAATATAACACTACAAAGCCATAAATGTACAATATTGCAAACATTCATGAGAGGAAGGTGAGTCTGAAGATGTAAGAGATTAAACATTCATCAGTCATTTTGTACAATAAATTTAAATAAGCTAAGATTAATTGTAAGAAAAGAATACCAGTTTGACTGTGATGTCGAAGACCATTCTCTTGAACAACATTTCTTTGTTTAAGTATGAACTTCCCTGGTCTCAAAGGTCCCACAGAAGGTTTTACATAAGAGGAACATGAGGCTGAAGCTGTCAGACATATTATAATAGGAACGATGTAAGGATCAAAAAGAAATGTACATAAAAGATAAGTCATCCGCATATTAATGTAATACGAAAAGAAAGTAAAAAAGATCTCGACAATTATAATAGTTAGAAACAATAGGAAACCAGGTTCTCTTGGTGTTATGCTTTGTATCTTTCATTTGAGAATATTGAAGAACTTGGTTGTTTAAGCAATAGCAGAGTTGTTGTTAGAAAGGATAGAAGAGTTGCTGAAAACAAAAAGAACCAATAAGAAGTATATAATGGATGAAAACATGTCCATTCAGCTTAAATGGGAATAGATGAGAAAAAGATG
This sequence comes from Oxytropis ochrocephala, assembly GCA_020916435.1. Lineage (NCBI taxonomy): Eukaryota > Viridiplantae > Streptophyta > Magnoliopsida > Fabales > Fabaceae > Oxytropis > Oxytropis ochrocephala. Next base: position 81,799,801 of record CM037091.1, read on the forward strand.
AAAGAACATTGAGAAGGAGTGTTAAAACAATGAAAATAGAAGCCATAAACCGAATATGGATCTGAGTATCTTTGATATGAATGATGAAGGAAAGCAGACGATCAAAGAAAATCAAGACAGTCTTGGATGATGTCATGAAATAGAGAGTTAAATCATGCTTGCATCACGTAAGTTTATGTCACAGAAAAAAAGCACAAGTGATATATGTTTATTTTATATGATTTTTATATTCATGGTTAATAGAGACCATGTGTAGAAGAATATCAACTTCATAATATGAGGTGGGAATGTATTTTGGTACTTGAACTATGTTGCTTGGTCGAAGTAAGGAGTGGAGAATATCACGTTAGTTATGAGGGTTACATATCATGATGGGAACCTGGTTTGGGCGTGTACAATAGACTAATAGTGGGATTTTCATTAGATTGAAGAACATTAATATGGCAAAGAAGAAGATGAATAGCTAAATCAATTGTCATTATAAAATATTCTAAACCTTAAAAAACAACCACCTTTTGCATAAAGATCTGCATAGGAAGGAAATAAAAGGATAGCTAATAATAGATAGAAAGGCCAAATTACAAACACTCAGTATTTTATAACATTAAATCCAAGGACATTACATACCATTCTTGTAAGGATAACTGAAGAGGGTACAGAATACATAAATAGATAGAGATAGATACAACTACTACTTAATAACAGTAAGAAAAGGACTGTAGAAGCAATCCACTTTGTTTGATCAGCAAACAAATATTTGACAGAAAAGCAATATAAGTTCCTAATCACTTCTTATTTAATCCACCTTTAACTATAAAGGGGAGAAACACCTAGGTAATACATAATGACAGTAACAACAGGACTGCAGAAGATAAGAGACCAAGTCAGTTGGTTTTCTCTTTCTTGATGGCTTTCCTCTTAAGATTTTTTGTAGTCGAAGTTTGTGGAGAATCCATTGACACAGTGGCTCTCTTGAGACCAGATGGAGAAGAGGAAGCCTCAGGAACATTAGCTTGTGCAGTACTCAACACAGCAGGAGAACTGCTTCCAGCATTAAGGGCCACAGCATCAAGTTTGCTGGATGGAGTGTTGGGAACTTCCATGGCAGCAGGCTCATTTAAATCATTGGAAGCAACATTGTCGAGAGTAACCTACCAATAATGTGGAAAAAATAATGAGGCAATAAACAGATAGGAATTACTTAGTGCTAAATGTAATTGTATTATGAAAACTGAGATACCAGAGGACTTTGAGCACAATGGTCAGAGTAATCATTTGAATGAAGATCCTCTTCAAGAGTTAAAGTCTAGGAATCAAAACCAACAAATATTTGAGATTCAAGAAACAATAAAAATTTTAAAACAATTGCCACCCAAATAATAAATGAGGCGAGCAACACGGATTGAGTGCAATTGGATGAACTCGTTGATGATATCGAGAATCCATGATCAACCTCCTAGCAAGCGTAGTTATTCCGGCCGTGATTAATGTTTGAATCCCTGATCTCAACTTTAAATAGAAGGTTTTTGTCATAAAAAGAGCGGAACTCATTAGGAATTCTGGAGGCATTAACAGGATCATCAGGAGGACCAATTAAATCTTGTGCAGACATTCCAAGAAAGTTGCTAACCACACGATCAAACACCATAAAGCTTGTGGAACCAGTTCCATCGATAACATTGAGTTCAATTTTGTACCTGATCAAACACATCAGAAGATAATTGTGTTTAAAAAAAACAACAATAATGTAAGCAGACAATGTAAGGAGACTGGGATGATTTTTGAATTAGCTTGTCAAATAGTTGAATAATACCTGGGAATACCAGTAACATTCTTGTTGCATTCATTGCAAAAGAATTTAGATCCAACTTGAACCACCTTACGATAACACTTTTGGCATGAGCTGTAAAACCACCCATGTGTAGATTCAATATCAACCACTTGGGCAAGGACAGCAGCAAAACCGACCTGAATTTGGTTTATGATATGAATGAAGTATGGTATTCGGATAACCTGAGGGAAAATCAATTAAAGTGCAAAGGAACATTTCTTACAGTAGTGGCCTCCATGACTTCAAAAATAGTTTTGTAGGGGGTTTGCATAAAATCAGTATGAGCAGTTACAATAGGGGGAGCAGAAAGCTGACCCATGGATTGTGTCAAGGATAGATCAGAAGATTCCATTCTAAGATAAAGCAACAAAGGTTTTAAATAAAAAATGTAATACTTATATTCACAGAGCTAAAGTAGACACAAACTATACTTGGTCTTGTAGTCCAAAATCTCTGGGAGATCAGCATTGATGAAAATCTTGGTTCCATAGTAAGCATTGGAAATACCCATGATACCTGTCAAACCAGATAGTTAGCAATGAAAGAAGAATAACGTTAGGAGTCAAAAAACAACCTGAAAAAATTAAGTGGTAGGATGAACCTTGATATTTTTTGAGTTTGCAAAGCTGAAGGATGATAATTGGAGATGATGAGGAAGAGGCATCAGTGATATCAGAGGCAACCTGCTCAGCAAAGTCACTCCAGAGAGTGCAGTGAATCCTGTTGAATCTGTAGATGAGGTATGTGAAAAGTAGAAAAACTGAGGATTTAATTCATTAACCAAAACATAAGAGGTGCAAATAAGAGAGAGAAACTAACTCCAAATCTTCAAGGACCAAATTAATCAGTTTATAAAAGCTATTCTCTGTCCGTTGTGTTTTTAATTCACTCTTCTCAACAATATGACCTATTACATCTGATCAACACAAGAGATTAGGGAAGGACAAAAAACTGAAGACAATGTTATAATAAAAAGTTTTGTGTAGAGGAACCACAAACCAAGGATTTTATCATCTTTGGGTGAAGCCAATATATCAACAAAAGGAGTAAAGATAAAATCATTGACAGGGAATGTTCTTCGCTCCGCAGGTTATACAGCCGTGATAGGCATAAAAGCAAGCTTATGCTTGTTGTCTGTTGTCCTAAACTTTGCGTCATTAAGACCAACATTGAGCTTATCAATTCGATAGCAGTTGCCCTCCTTCAATACAGGTTGGAACACATGAAGCAGGGAATTCTTGATGATCTGATGGATCCTATTAAAGTGAGATAGGAGAAGATTCAAAACACAGAAAGGACAGCATGATAAATGAAAGAACAGGAAAAAAAGTTAAATAGCTTGCCTTCTCATCTAATAAAATCATTTCAAGACTGTTAGTGTTGAGAGGATTTTTTTTCTCAGGTAATGTCCAGAGTCTTATGATGCAAACTTCAAGTTTCCAGTTAATCTTGCCAGGGGCAATTTCAGAAATGAAGTTAACACGAGCTGCCATTGATTTCCTACAGTCAAACAAAAGGTGAAAACAGAACAAAAGCCAGAGTCATCAAGGCTAGGAAATAATGATAGATAAAAAAAAATCCCAAGGTCATATTTGGCGAAGTCCATGAAAACTTATTGTCTAAAATGACTAAAACAAACCTCTTAAGAGTAGAAAGAAAAAGGGAGAAGCAAATGAATGCAACAATAAATCGATTACTTTGGTGATGAAGAAGTTGGGAAAATTGGTTTAAATAGAAAAGTTAGAAAGATATGATGGGAAAAAGAAGTTGGGAGGCTTATTGATAACTTTGTGATAGACTTGGTTATGATACCAAATAAGTTAAGTATCTTTGTCATAGATATGCAAACGTCGATGGAAGAAAGGTTTGATGTCATAGGCTACCATGGAAGAGCGTGAAAGAAAGATGAATGCAAGTTGAACAAAGGAAGAAAAGGCAACCACGTGTAGATAAATAAAGCGATTTAAGGCAAATGATTGATTTGTCATATGTATTTCAGGAATATGGTGCATGCTTGTAAGAATAATCTTAAGACTGTATTTAGATATGCAAAGATACATATATGTAGAATTGATGTCATATAGTGTAGTGTAAAATCAAATAAGTGTGTATCTTATGTCATCACATTGGGAAGTTAAAATATAGAAAATTTTAACCATTAGTCCACACAAAGAAATGCGTGGAATGATAAAATGTGTCAGTTATGAAATATCAAGATTCAGATCCAACGATGGATATGATAGTAAATATATTTGAGTTACATGCGAAGGAGAAGATCAACCTAATATGATCCATTTGTGGAAAAATGCAACTTATAGATGATCTTCAAAGGTGAAAGGATACAACTTCATTACACATTATCAGTTAAAAAAGTCAATTATCATGATCAACTGCATATTTAACTTCCCAATCACAATTCAGTCAAGTAGGTTAATTAAGTCAACTCAAGATAAATCACAATTCACATTCAAGCATATTAATGCAGTCAAGTGTCATTTTAATTTAATGAAAAGCCCTTAATGCATAAGGGTGGTAATCAGTGAAAAATATATTGGAAATTTGCTGAACTGTATTACTACATCACATACTACTGTATTGCTATATCAGATAAACAACTGCAGGAATATGACTGACCAACATTATATTAGATAAACTACATAAGGTGCTAGTGTTCTGCCATATCAGTATCCAAAGGGATATATTCTTATAGAGGAGGAAGATTATGTTTTGTATGCATGTTTAAACATGTGGATAAAAGCAAAGACACCTCTTGAATGTTGTCTATGGTTGTTAAATGCTTGCTCTATTCTTTGGAGAGTGTATTTTTATGTTCTTGATTCGTGCATAAAACTTAAATAATTAGTTTCTGTGTTTGTCAAATTAGGCCCACCATTTGAAGTTACCTCAGATGAAATAGAAAAAAGGGGTCAATAGAATTTAAGAAGAAAATAAGCATGGGGGATTTTTTTGTGAGCTGCGAAGCATTCAAATCAATAGAATTTATCCTATAGGTAGATAGCCATGTTGATTTATAACAAATTATATTATATATCATATATAATGGAACAAAGAAAGGACACAATGCTTTTGAGTGACAAAAGACTTGATACTTAATGAACAAATACCACACTAATAATAAACAACAGGGTCTAGCAAAATACAGAATTACATCCAAGAAACTGAATTACACCCTAAAGACCACAAACAACAACAGAAGGCTAGGGAAAAACTTAATTAGAAGAACCCTACTAAATTAGACTCTAAAGACCATAACAAACAACAAAGAATGACGATAATGACCTAAGAAAGGATTCATATTGGCCTCTTAAACTCAAAGCGAGGATGGATCTTGGAGTGCGGATGTGATACCAAGGCTAATATAAGTACCCTCAAACAAAAGCTTGGTATGCCGAAAGAGAACCCAACCAGAATACACACCACAGAGAGAGACATCATCCTGATCGTTCCTCACCTCACAGACCCAAGCATGGCCATAGGAATCAATTAGTTTCACTTCATGAAAACCAGCAGGCATGATCATATGCAAAAATCGGTGGGGATTGCTCGCACACCATAACACAACAAAATCAGGAAAATAGGAAAGCAAAGATGCCCGAACAACACCAAAAAAACACCATAAGCATGAAAATAAAAAAACACACCAGTCTTTCACCCTTAGAATCATCTGCAGTTAGGCGCTTCCTCAATGTGTGGTAAAGAGTAGGGACCTTAGAGATTGCTTTGAAGTATCCGAGTCGCTATCATTGGTTAGGCGTGGAATTGGAGCTTGACTAAGCTTATAAATCTGAGGAGGAGTAGGGTACTCAACTTGATTACCAAACCTATTTTTAACTTTGATGAGAAATCTGCATTTGCCCCAACAAAAACCAACCTAACTATTCCTCGACCATTTTGGAGATAACGATGACCCATTTCATTCCAACCGGTTCCAAAATACACACGAGCATTAACTTTCTTAACCACAACTTGATGCTCATTCCCCAACTGGGTCATACAGATTGACCAAAAAACCAACATCATTGCCATGTTGTTTTGTGAACAATTCAGACGGTGAGCAGATAAGCGAGGAACACAAAGACCCAACAATAATAAGAGGAAACATAAATGATTAGGAGGATACTATGTGATTGGAAAAGAAAACAATAAGCAGTAGAACCTATTGGACCTTACATTTTCGGCCGGATACTCAACATAATATCTATCAAACTTGATAACCAAGGCATAGGTGTCTTTGTCATCTCTATGATCGGTGGTAGTGTGAGCATCTGCAAAAGGAAATTCTCAAAATAAACCAACCACAACAAATCGGTGAGTCGAGGCAATACTAAATATGATAGCTCATTTTTAATTAAATTCATAACAAACATGACAATGATCATTATATGTTCGATCCGCAACATCGGCTATAATGAAGGAAACCCAAAAACAACAAATGTAACCATTTCTAGTAAGACTTTGCCTATCGAGAGATCAACCAAAGCAAGCAGATTTTCTATGATAAACAAATATGCGAAACAACATAGAAACAGCAAGAAGACATGCATAGATTAGTTGAATAGAAGGCAAAATGAAAGAAAAGGCATTACCTTGTGATGCAAAAGGAGAGAACACGGAGGAAAAAAGAGAAATCTTAGCAATACAATAGGCTTGAATGGTTGAAAAAGATCGAGAGAGCAAGTTGTTAGCAAATGGTTAAATACAAATGATATATATATATAGAAGTAAGGGTGGAACAAATAAGATGTTAAGAGATAAACATATACTCAATAACTTTGAGTGAAATGTCAAATCGATGACATGAGAGATAGTAAGCGTCGATTTTTGAGGAAGGCAATAAGAAATGTGATGATCTCTCTTAAGTCATGTCAACCAAAGATTTGATTAGATTTGCGAGAATATGGTGATCCCAAATTGAAATTTCATACATTAATCATTTGTCGGGTATGGAATTAAAATGATTTATATGCTATGTGAGGACTAATTTGCACAATGTATCATTTATGGAATTTGATATCGACTTTTTTTCTAGTTCCAGTTTTAGCATGACAGAATAACAAACCGAGTGTTAAGCCAAAAAATTATGCACAATAGATATATAATGCCTCCGGATATGTACAGAATAAGAAACGAGTGTTAAGTCTAAAAATTATGCACAATAGATATATAAGAGCTATTCAAAGAAAATGTAAATTGCGGGAATCTCGCTAATAACGGAATTTGCAAAAATCAATGCAAAAAGCCCATCAAATAGCTCTTTGCAAAGCAAGTTTACAACATTGAATAAGTACAATAGAAGTTCGATATACGAAGAATGTTGCTTACTTTGGAAGATATACAATACTTGTGGTTAACTATTGATTAAAAATACAATTTATAAGATACGTGTGGCATAATTTGCATTGAGGTATGATTAATGGAATTTGATATCGAGCTTGGCTTGAGTTCCAGTTTAAAAGATGTCAATTCTTTGAAATACAATTTTGTAACATAGGAGCAATCTTAATATTAGAGAAAAGGGAGGATGCTAACAAATGAATTTACAAAATATATCAATCAAAGAGTTAGAAGTTAGCGGACACTTCATTTGTCAAAATCCATTGCAAAAAGCCCATGAAATAGCTCTTGCAAGCAAGTTTACAACATTGAATAAGTACAATAGAAGTTCTGATATATGAAGAATGTTGCTTACTTTGGAAGATATACAATACTTGTGGTTAACCATTGATTAAAAAATACAATTTATAAGATACGAGCGGCCTAATTTGCACAAGGTATGATTGAGTTCAGTTTAAAAGATCACAATTGTTGAAATACAATTTTGTAACATAGGGACCAATCTTAATATTAGAGAAAAGGGGATGCTAACAAATGAATTTACAAAATATATCAATCAATGAGTTAGAAGTTAGCGAAACTTCTTTGTCAAACACCGACCGATGCACGCAAAGACATCCACAGGCGCCAAGTTCTTAGCAAACTGGCGCCCTGTGCACAAACACACACACACACGCACACACTGTCTCACTGGGCGCCAAGTTTCTAGCAAACTGGCGCCCCCTTCACCGTGCCACTCTCGCAAAGACACACCCACACCGAGGCACGCACCCAAGCGCCAAAATTCTAAGGAATTGGCGCCCCACACACACGCACCGTGACACACTTGCCTAGACACACACACACGCACCCTGGCGCCGAATTCCCAGGGAATTGGCGCCCTCTCCTGCACCTGCACCGACACCGTGCGCATCATGCACTCACCAGGCGCCAGATTCTCAGTGAATTGGCGCCCTACACCCTGCCCAGCCACCAACCAGCATGCCTGGCGCCATTTTGCCTAGCAAATGGCGCCAAAAAATAATCAACTAACACAAGAGAATTGTTCACGCTTAAAGATATTTCATAAGATAGTTTCCTTGGAACAGGTGAAAATAAATATATTTCATAGCTAGAAGTAGCACAATACAAAAAGTCATGTGAATCATGTATCTCATAGCCCAAAACAAACCCAGATAAAGCTTTTTAACCAAGGAGTCTAGTCAATACATCAAAAGGCTTAGTTGGACAGCAAAACATTGATAATTAAAAGGCCTACACACAAAAGGGAAAAGAAAAAAAACACTCTGATTTAACCTAACTCCCATAAATAGATATCACCTAGTCCTCAACAACCTTGACAAAGAGATATTTTCTATTTTTCTTGGCCACACCAAACTTCACAGAGGTCCCTGGAAGAAGACCATTCAAACCACGAAAGGTCACCCACCCTTCAGAAACACAGCAGTAATTGAGTTTTGAACTTTGCCATTGAAACTTACACTTCCATTTCCTCCCACGAAAGTTGACTAAAGTGATGGAAGTAGCAGCAGGAGAGAAAGCAAAGCGGCAAAACCAACGTGGAGGAACTGGAAAAAAGTCAGGAAAAGAATTTAAATAAGAATTTACAAAAATAGAATATCCCTTGAATGAGGGTAACAACAAAATAGAAGACTACAAATTTAAAAAGGGTAATACACTGAAAAACTCATGCATACCAGAAATGGGCTGTTAGTTTCCTCAAGAGAGATTGTTTTGGTCAAAGAGTGGTGAAAATGGATAGAATCAACAAAAAGGAATTCATCCTGGTCCTCATGAATGAGACTCATAGGGAGGTTAGGCTCTCCAAGACCAAAATTCTTAGGAGGAAATGGATATGCAACTTGGTTCCATAGCCTGTCCCTGACAGATATTTCAAAGGTCACACCCTTCATAAATTTAAGAGTGATCCAGCCACCAGACAACAAACTGTAAACCTCCCCAATGCGAGCAGAACCATGATTTAAGTAAACCCTGCTTGGACGATGTTTAATGGAGATGACAAAAACATTACCCAACGGATCCATGAGGCGAACGATTGATGGCATATTGTTATAGAAGTCTGCTAAGAAAAGAACGGGGAGTGGCTGCATAGACTGAATAAAAGAAGAGAATACAATTAGGAGCACACAATCATGAAAAACAGGCTGTTAAATGGAGAACACAGGGAACTCACAAAGCCAGGAACAAATTCAAATTCATAAGTCTGATATTTGTCAACATAGTCTGCAGTGTCGAGGGATCCCAGCTAACCAAATGCCATGCCAATCAACATAGAAGAATAAATTAGGCTAACTATAGCAGATCAAGACAATGTCTGCTTCATAAACGGTAAGCAGACCTAATATATCTACAAAAATACACCACAATGATGAACAATAACCTATCATAACTCGTAAATAAAGCTTGAACACAGTATAATAGACATAAAAACAACAGAATAATCAACAGCTAATACAATTTAAAAAATCAAAGACAAAAATCAAACAATAAACCAGGGGAAGAGAACAAATACATGGTTTTCAAACAAACACATGGAATAAATCAATCATACATGGTTGGATAATCAAGGGAAAAAAAACAGAACAAATAGAGTTACCTCATTTTCTTTAGCTACAATGTCAAGGGGTCCATCTAGCAAAAGGAAAAATAAATGGTCAAACATACGTTAGGCCACTAAAACAAATATGCCTAAACACACAACAATATATAGGTAATTTTTTTAGGAAAACAACAATTAAACCAGCTCAAACATTGAACACACCGCTATTGTGTCAAGGATAAACCGAGTAAAAGAGTGAAAGTGGATTTTTAGCAAAGCAAACTATAAATTGAACTTCTTAGCATGGGCCTTATTTTAATATGAGGAATCAGCGATACATGAGAAAATAGTGAAAGTTGCTTTTTAACAAAACACCTATAAATCTAACTTATTTCATGAGTCTCATTTTAAAATGAGAAACCGAAGGCCTAATAAAATCACGATAACAAAATTTAACCTCTTGGTTCCAATACAGTAAGAAACACCATTGACCTAAAAAAGAATCCAAACCAAACTTAACACTAAACAAAGGGGCTAATCACAATATAAAGCATCGATCTAATTCAATGATTTTGATGCACATAGTTTCTGTACTCAGAACACGTATAACAATGTGAATAACAGAAAGCAAATGTATATCCTGAAATGCATAGGAAAATCAATAGCAGATAATGCAAACCAATTGAAGACAATGCAAATAATAAACAACAATAAACAACAAATGAATAAAGAGGGAAAAGCAAAGCAATGCAGTCACCTGTTTGCAGAAGACGTCAAGAGGAAAAAGGAAACCAAGAACCTGAAATACAAAGCAAAATGAATGGAAGACAATGCAACAAACAACAAAGGAAGAAAAGTTGGGAGATAAAATGTGAAGACCAACCTCACAAACGCTGGGTGTAAAAATGATAAGTATGAGTGTTCTGTTATGAGTATTTATACAAAGGGGAGGATCAACATTCAATGCACATTAAATTAACAATGATCAGTAATTAGGAAACAAAGAAGAGTCATGGTGAATGATGAACGAAAAAATTAAGTAAGGATTAGAGAAGAGTGTAGATTGAAGTAAGAAAAGAAAATTGCAGCCCAAGTGTAGAAGAAAGAGGGAGATAACTTGTAAGCAAGAGTAGAAGGATAAGAGAGCGGCAAACAATTGAAGACATGTGGCGTTAGTAAGTGAAGTAAATCTTTCACAACTGCATCAGCATCACACATGGCGCGAACTTGCTGAAACAAAGGAGATAACTTGTAAGCAAGAGGAGAAGAATAAGAGAAGCGACAAACATTGAAGACATGTGGCGTTGATAACCCGAACTAAATCTTTCACACCTGCATCAGCATTACACATGGCGCGAAATTGCTGAAACTAAATCTTTGGCAATATACTCACTCTTTCAAGCTGCCAAAACATTAATTCATTACCTACATACCTGCATCAGCATTAGCTTAGTTGGCAGCTCACACCACTTGGATCCAACATGGCACAAATGGCTCCCATTGATTGACCGGAGCAATGGCGTGGAGGAGGGGCGTTTTGGCGGGAATGACATGGCATTGGTGACATGGAGACTCAACAGGATGTATTGTCTTTGATTCTTCTCTCAACAATGGAGATGAAAGGGAGTTTAACTAAGACAACAACCAAAAACAACCCAGATCTGCGAACATTCTCCCTCCCTCCATTTCATCGAAAAAACAATCCTCCTGTACTTGCATTATTTTCACGGAGGAAAATGCTGGATCATGGTCACCAACAATGGTGACAGCTTCTCCTGTGTTACATTCTGTTCCATCATTCATTAATAAAACCAGAACTTCATTGCTTATTTTGGAAGCTTGTCTTGTGAAAATGAAATCCAACTATGTCAATGTGCTACTTCTTTTTTATGTTCTCTTGTCGTTCTTTTAGGTGAGCATTTTTTTGACAGATAGGTGAGCATTTGGCAGCAGTAAATTGATTGGAGCAAGCCTTTTTTTATTTTTTTTTATTTTATGAATCCACTAAAATCCTACGGAGTATAGAAGTCCTACAAAAGTCCATTAAAATCCTGATTTACAAGTATTGTAGAATTCTGTAAAATTCTGAAATTCCTGCAAAGTCTATTAAAATCCATAAGACTTTTCTCAACTAAAAAAATCCATTGAAATCCTGAACCAATCCATCCCCTTAATTATGAATTACGGTCCCCCTCGCTTTAGAGTTGGTTTTCGTTCTTTTTTTTTGGTCAATTTTTCGTTCTATTTTATATCCCTGTCATTGTACTCATGTACTGCACTACATTGATTTTTTTTTGTTAACAAACACATAGGATATAATATGCTATGTATGTAGTTGTCCGTAGCTAGTTTTTTTTTCTTTTCACACACACAATTAATCTAATCTAATCTAATCTAAATCTAAATCCCTATATATAAATCCTATATCGAATTTATAAGGCACTTTTGGTGGGAAAAATATTTTTCCACCATTTACCAATATACCCCTCGTTTTATACCCCACTGTTTATCAATATACCCCCACTCTATATTTTTGGACTGACATACCCCCACTCTATATTTTGTACCTCACCATTTACCAATATACCTCTCATTTTGTACCCCATTGTTTACCAATATACCCCCACTATATATTTTTTTACCGACATACCCCTGATAAATTTTTTATTTGTCCAACACTCTTTTTTTTTTTATTATTACCTCTCTTAATTAATACACAATCCATTTACCAAATATACCCCTCATTTTGTACCCCACTGTTTACCAATATACCCTCACTCTATATTTTTGGACCGACATACCCCCATGTACCCCACCATTTACCAATATAACCCTAATTTTGTACTCCACTGTTTACCAATATAACCCCCACTATATATTTTTGGACCGACATACCCCTGACAAATTTTTTATTTTTCCAACACTCATTTTTTTATTATTATCTCTCTTAATTAATACACAATCGTTGACTTCCCCACTTTTGGTGGGAAAATTTTATTCCACCATTTACCAATATACCCCTCATTTTGTACCCCATTGTTTACCAATATACTACACTCTATATTTTTGGACCGACATATCCCCACTCTATATTTTGTACCCCACCATTTACCAATATACCCCTCATTTTGTACCTCACTGTTTACCAATATACACCCACTCTATATTTTTGGACCGACATACCCCTGACAAATTTTTTATTTGTCCAAGACTTTTTTTTATCAAATGTACCCCTCATTTTGTACTCCACTGTTTACCAATATAGGGATGTGTTGTGTATTTTTATACCCCCCTTATAAAATGTTACAACCATTTTTTTTAACCAATAGTACACACATCCATTTTTTGTGAACCATATTGTCATCATTATTGTTAAAGAGTTTTTTTATCAACGTTTTTATGATTTAAGTTTCTCACATTCAAAATCACCACCACACATTGGTACGTATCTTCGGAAATATATCATATATAAACACAACTCTGTTAACATATAAATTTCATTCTATGTTTGGTTGTAAATTATCAATTCATATCAACCACTAACTTTGCAATACATAATTTTTTAACATTTTTTACATAATTCCTTATAACCATGTCTTGTGCATCGCACAGATGTACGTCCTAGTAACATAAGCGAGAGTAGTGGCTTGCCGTCAAAACTCCCGCCTCCCATTCCTTTTTTTTCTTTTAGCTTTTAGCGCCAAAAGCTCCCCCTCCTTTTTTTTCCCTCCTTTCTTTAGCTTTTAGTTCTCCCTTTTTATTCTTTGGGTATTTTTTTTACCCCCACCAACATTTTTCTTCCAATTTTATCTTTCAATTTTTTACAAAATAGATTTACCTACTAAATAGATAAATCCGTTGTATTACTAAATAGATAAATCTCTTGTCTAAAATTAACACAAATGCATTTATCTATATTTAGTGAGTAAATCCATTTTGGATCCAAAAATTCACAAATAGAATTATGTCCATAAAAGTTACTCCAGTATTTCATTTATATTCAAAACGGAATTAGCCATATATCGTCAAATTATTTTTTAACTTTTAGGGTCCATTGGACTTTTTTAAAAAAGGTCCATTTAAAAAATAGGCTAAATTACTGTTTTGGTCCTTTATCTTTGGCCTTGATTTCATTTTGGTCCTTTATTTTTTTTTCGTTTTGGTCCTTTATGTTTCAGTTTTGTGTCAATTTGGTCCTTTTTGTGTCAATTTGGTCCTTTTTTGTGTCATTTTGGATGGAAAACTACAAAAAGGACCAAATTGACACAAAATCAAAACATAAAGGACCAAAACGAGAAAAAAAAAAAAGATAAAGGACCAAAATGAAATCAATGCCAAAGATAAAGGACCAAAACAGTAATTTAGCCTAAAAAATATAATTGTGTAATGCTTTAGAGTTCCGACAAAATTTTAGATGTTTAAATACGTGGAGTTCGTTTTTCAATAATCACTTTACAAAATTTGTAAAGCGTGATGCTAAGCAGTGTGTATTGAAGTATTTTAGAGTCTGAAGAAAATTTTATATGCTGTAATACGTGAAGTTCCTTCCTCAATAACAAGTTTGGTGAAAAAAATCGTGTAAAATGGGGTTGAATTGGTTTTTTTTTCCTAATTTCAAAACAGTTTTCCATAAAAACCACAAAAATAGGTTTTATAATTTTTGTTTCTGTTTTTATTTCATTCACCTCTGATCATCAATATATCTGACCACCACCAACCACCGCCAACCACCACCAGCCACCGCCAACCACTACTGACCACCATTCCAGCCACCGTCAACCACCACTTTGACCACCATCAACCACCACTTTGACAACAATCCACCACCGTCAACCACCACTTTGACCACCACCAACCACCTCTCTGACCACTGTCGACCACCACTTCGACCACCACCAACACCACTTTGTCCACCGCCAACCACCACTGGCCACCACTCCGACCATCACTTACCACCACTTCGACCACCGTCAACCACCACTCTGACCACCTCCAACACAGTCAATTACCACTTTGGCCACTGTTGTGCAAAAAGTAGTTGTGCAAGTGTACACAATCGCAACAAGTAATATATTGATAAGTAAAGTTCGTCTCCACAGGGATCAAGTAGCAAATAGTTTTAGTCACAAGTTATCAGTGAAAAGAGTGCAGAGAAGAAACAGTTAAAAGAGTGGTTTAAAATATGAGAGAAGTAAGTTGGATTGCTCTTTACTAACTAAATTCCCAAAAGTGAGACGTTATAACGTCACACGCTATAGCGTCAAGTGCTGTTGCAAATGATTTTGTGCTTTTCAGTCACTGACGCCAGGGTTTCGTTACAAGAAGCCTATGTCTAAGTTCTAAATAAGTTCACCCTTGTATAATAAAGACCCTACAACTTTTACTCTATGAACTATTGCATTTCTATGTCTAGAAGAAGCAAACGTTGTTTAAATGTCTTTAAACAACCTTTCATTCATATCAATCTTTGAGTTCTATCCATGTACCATGTACAACACCTTTCACCATTGAATCTTTCTCCAAGCATGTGAACAACCACCGCTGAAAAACCAATGCATCGTTTTCGTAACCATACCACAATGAGAACGACACCCACGCACCATCGACTTCCGCCATGTTTTCTTCTTCAACTCCAAAACCACTACCGAACCATCTGGAAACACCAAAATTTAGTTGAAATTGCGAGAAATCCATTTAAGCCCCTGCAATTTTTATTTTTTTTAAAAAAGCCATTGTAAAATATTGACGTTTTTAAAGAAGCCCTCGCTGTTAGTTTTATATAACAGAGTTAACTTGGAGCTGACGTGGATGACATGGTGGATTGACACGTGGATTGAAACGTTTTTAAAGAAGCCCTTGTAAAATATTGACGTTTTTAAAGAAGCTCTCACTGTTATATAAAACTAACAGCGAGGGCTTCTTTAAAAACGTCAATATTTTACAAGGGGCTTTTTTTAAAAAAAATTGCAGGGGCTTAAATGGATTTCTCGCAATTTTGCAGGGGCTTATCATATATTTAAGCCTTGTTTATTCTTATATTTTGTATCATCCTTTTGGTTTCAGATCTGGTGCATCCTCCAGGAATGGCTCTTAATCTCCCCCTCCCTCTTGATCACCCTTCTCGGTTCAGCCATGAGCAATACAATCTTGAAATCATGGGTTTCTTTTTGCCTCCCCCCCTCTTAATACCCATTCTCTTTTGTTGCAATTTCTACTACCATCACAGATTCAACTAGCTGAACTGTATTTCATTGTGCCTTTCATTCCTCACTATCACCGATTGTAAAACCATTAATGTAGATTTTTTAAGTGATGCTAATGTGAGTTTGAAGTCGTATTTTGATTTAGGTGGATCCCTTTGTTTGTTATGATTTTATATTTTATAAGTGGAATGTCCAATTGAAGCAACAATGGTGTGGTTGAAGAGACAAAGGAGAAGTAGTTAGAGAAAAAGATATTAACAAAGACTAACGAAACGTTTGATGAAAGAGAAACATTCATTTTGTTAATAAAATAAAAAGTCCAGGTATTCAATTCTTATTGGAGAACAGTAAAACCAGTACCATTGGCACTGTACATAAGTTTTGTCCTTTTGGATTCCACTAACCACAAATATGAATCTGTGGTTAGTGACCACTAACCACAGATTCCTATTTGTGGTTAGTAGCATCTGGTTCCACCAACAATAAATTATGTATATTGCTTTAGCATTAGTAGTGCAATTCAATTGACTCACACAACTATTCAATATCACTAGTTCAACTTTCAAATCATTCTTACTACCATGTAAACAAGATAGCACGATTAATTGTCGGAGAAATAATAAAGAAAAAGCCAATTAAAGATTAACTTCAAAGTCAATTCAAATTATCACAAATATGGTATTAGAGATTCTGCTTTCGACTTGAGTTAGAAGTTGAATCCAGTATCTAGCATAAATCTTCTGAAAGGTTTGGACAAACGAAATGGCAACCACAAGTTTAAAAACAAAGCCATCATAACCAATATTAGTCAATTTGTGGACAGTGCATTAGATCAGGTGGAGGATCCAGAAACACAGTGTCTGATACCTGTGTATCTGGTTGGGTTAAAGGCACAGGGAAGCAGTGTTTGGTTGGTGTATTTGTGTGGAAAGGAAAGTAATTCTTATAGAAAATAACATTGCGTGACTGTATGAGCTGATGTGAAGAGAGATCATAAAGAATGTAACCCTTGATCCCCTCTTTAAACCCCAAGAAGACAGTTTTGCTAGCTCTTTGGTCAAACTTAGTTCTATTGGCTTTAATTGTAGAAGCATAGGCAAGGCAACCAAAATTTTTTAGATGGATAAGGGAAGGAGGCTGATTGTGAAGGACTTCAAAGGGTGACTTGTTTTTGAGTATGGGTGTAGGTATACGGTTAATTAAATGGACTGCATGTTGAACAGCAAAATTCCACAATTTATGTGGCAAATTGGCTTGAAAGAAAAGTGCTCTAGCAACATTTAAAATATGTTGGTGTTTCCTCTCAACTAAGCCATTTTGTTGAGGGGTTTCAACGCATGATCTTTGGTGTATTATTCCCTTGCTAGAATAGAAATCATGCATAAGGAATTCTACACCATTGTCACTTCTCAATCATTTAAGTTTGGTATCAAATTGTGTTTCAATGTAGGCTATGAAAGATTGTAGGTTAGTACGGGTCTCAGATTTGTTTTTCAAGAGAATGATCCATGTGAATCTACTAAAATCATCAACTAGTGTGAGAAAATATTTGTGCCCATGTGTGGAAGTGTGAGAATAAGGTCCCCAAATGTCAACAAGTAGTAAATCAAATATGTGTGAAGTTGTGGAACTACTTAAAGGAAAGGAAAGCTTTCTTTGCTTAGCAAAGTGGCAAATGTCACAAGGAAAATTTTTATTCTCAAATTGAATAAAGGGGAATTGCTTTGAAATACAATGTTGCCTATCATGAGATAAATGTCCTAGTCTCATGTGCCATAGTCTACTACTATCTAAGATAGAGATATCAGACTTACAATTTGGATTAGGTGGTATGGAAACATTACAAACATAGTAATAATCTTTGGTAGGCTTAGTTACTTGACTGGAGATATTAAAAAGCTTCTTTTCCAACTTAGCTAATCCAATCATCCGCTTGGTATGGGTGTTGCGTTGGTATATTCGTGTGGTTTTCGCAATTATAGTGCAAGTATACACATCGTACAAGTAATAGAGTGGTTTTAAGTAAGAGATCGTTCCCACGAGGATTGGTATACTTTTCAAAGTTCAAGTTTCAAAACACAAGAGAATCAAGTAACAAATCGGCAATAAGAGTTGGTTTTAAAGCTAAAGATGTAATTAAAACAAGTAAACAAATGTTGGTTGTGAATATGGATGAGAGATGAGTTGAGTTGTTGCATGCAAGTAAATCTTTTCTAGCCAGACGTTATAACGTTTATACGTTATTACGTACAAATGTTATTTTGTATAGACGTGGCCACGTTTGAACGCTGTTGCAAAAGAGCTATGCTTTTCAGCACAAAACGTCAGAGTTTCAAGTATAAGAGGTCCTATGTCTAGGTTCTAAATAGGCCCACTCCTGTATTTTAAGCACCCACAACAATGTTCTATGAACTATTATCCATTCTATGTCTAGACTTAGATAAAGATGCCTAAATGTCTTTAGTACATTGTTCATTCATATAAATCCTTGATTTCTTTTCATAGACCATGTCTGTACCCATGAATCTACCTATTTTAAGAGGCCAACCTCAAAACAAGTTTGGAAATATTTTCACACAAGGATTTAAAACATGCACGTCAATACTTCATAACATTAACTAGAAGTTCATTACAAGCAAAACAACAACTCAACTACAAAGTGTTTAGCTCATCTTTGAGCATCTTTCTGAGAATGATGAGGATTTAGAATCCAAATACCATACATAATGAAAAGAAACTAAGTGCAAAAGATACACCTAAGTAGCTCTTGGCAAAGATGTACTGTTGTATAGACGTTACAACGCCCGAGCCTCACGAGAATGAGAAAATAAAACAAAGTTCGAAAAGCAAAATACGTAAGTCTGTTTCCGGATCTTCTTTACTGAGACTACTTCGAATCTTTAAAAAATGGTGAAGGATGAAGATGAAGTGTATGAAGTGGTTTCGAATGGGTGTATGTCTCGGTGCCTTGAGAGAGAGTGAGCCTTCATTAAATAGCCTCCTTGCTCACGTGTGGTGATGTCACTTGCCCAACTACCAAGTCTGTTTCCTCTCTTACGCGACGACCTTTGTCGATTGCTCACGATTGTATCTACGTGTCGGTTCATGGGGAATAGAAGATCTTCGACTTTTATATCTTTGACCATCATTACTAGCGCGCAAAATGAAGATCTTTCACCCTTGCTCTGCTGCACTTCTATAGACGTGGTGAGGGCGTGGTAACGTCAAAGACTATTTCTCGCACAAGCACAAAAAGCATCAAAACGCTCTCAAGGGCACCATTTGGTGCCAAAATGCACAGATTCATTCATTTAACCTCTTATTCACTAAAAACTCAGAGATTAACATAAAACTAATTAATTATCCTTGTATTGCTAGAGAACTTGCGCGATTTATTCTTTGAATGAGTATAAATAACTCATATAAATATGAGTTATCAATGGGCCTGAAAAAAGAGACAACCTTCATCAAAGAAGAAGACAAATTTTTTGCTGCTAATCACTAATTCAGGAACTGAACTGAGATTAGAACCAAAATTTTCAACATATAAGACATTGTGAAGAACTATATCAACAACGAGATGTACAGTCCCTATGTGTGTGGCAAAGGCAGAAGTATGGTTAGGGCAATTAATCTTGATAGGTTTAATTGGTTTGCAACTAGAAAACAAGCTGAAATCAGAAATAATGTGGTTAGTAGCTCCGAAATCAATTATCCAAAAGATCAACTTCTCACCAGAGGCTTGATCAAGAGATGAAATGTTGCTGGTGGCTGGTGAGTGAGTTATGACAGTGTTGGCAGCATGCGAAGAGTTCTGTATTTGCTGCATAGATTGTTGTAGCATTTCAATAAGCCCCTTGTATTGCTCTGCAGTGAAATTCAGGCTGCTAGTGCCACTGGCAGTACCCTTTGGCTAATTATTTAGCTTCTGCGTATCACTTTCAATGGAATTGGTGGAATTTTTCTGTTTGGCAGATTGATACCCTGGTGGAAATCCATGAAGAAAGTAACAAGTGTCTATAGTATGGTTAGTTTTATTGCAATGAGTACAAAATCTTGATTGTCCTCTACCAAAGCCACGACCAGGCCTCCCTCTTCCACGGTTGTTATTGCCTCCTCCTCCTCCTCCTCTATTAGAACTTTGAACATGATTAACAATTGAGGAAGGCTTACTGCATTTCGACTCGACTCGCTGGTTACAACATTCATGTTTCTCTCTTGTTGAATAACAAGAGAGACAGCCTTGGTAATTTGGGGAAAAGGCTCCATCATCATAATTTGCCCCCTCACATGTGAATATTCATCATTTAGACCTTTTAGGAACCTAATAGTGTGATCTTGATCCCTAAATTTTCTAAAAATTTGTGAAGCACCACAAGAACAAGGAATTGCACAGCTACAATTCATAATTGGGCGAAAACTCTCAAGTTCATCCCATAAAGATTTCAACTCAGTGTAATATTCAGACACGTCTCACGTACCTTGTGAAATCTTGTAAATTTCTTCTTGTATGTCTCCAATCCGAAACATATCTCCTTGATCGAATCTGTCAAGAAGATCCTTCCACGCTTCAGATGCTTTGTCGAAGAATACAATAGATTTTCCCACATTTGCACTAACTGATTTCTGCAGCCACGCTAGTACCAAATTATTGCAGCGAAACCACTGATTATAGAGAGAATTGGTCTTTGCAGGAGCAACAACGGTGCCATCAACGAAAACTAGTTTGTTCTTTGAGATTAATGACACACGCATAGATTGAAGCCAAGGTTGAAAATTCTTGCTTCCTTCAAGAACCGGTTGCACAAGAACTACAGTGGGTGATTCGTTTGGGTGAATGTAAAAGGGATTGGAAGAATTGGTTGTGTAATCGGCGTATTGAGTCAGATCCTAGCTCGCCATTTCAATTGCAGTAAGAAATGCAGAAGATTCGCATAAATGAATTTGAAGCTGAACCCTAATTTGTTCAATTCAAGAATTGAGAAGAAATTTAAAGAAATGCCAATCGAACTCAGGGACGATTGAGCGGAAAGAAGAATGAATCAATCAAATGAATCAATGCGAAATGACTGATTAAAGGAAAGAACTGATTTGAAGACGACGATGGCGAGGCCAAAGCTCAATTTCTGAGCTCTGATACCATCTTGGTTTCACTCAAAACACATAAATGTGGAGAAAGGAAGAAGATGATGAAAAAGTTCTTCATTATTGTGAATCAGTTAACTGTTACAATATAGACTATGGGCTATTTATAAATTGCAATTCACAGTAGAGTAAAGCTAACTATCAACAAACTATGCTAGAACTTTTTGTAAAGAGTTAAGCTCCTTGGTGGCTAGGTTTTGGTGGAAATCAGAAGGAAAAGAAAGAGGTATTCACTGAAAAAATTGGAAGTCTTTAACCTCTGCTAAATCTCAAGGAGAACCTTTTTGGTCAGTAAAGAAAAAGCCAGCAGATTCATGGATTTGGGGTAGTATTCTTAAAGGGAGAGATTTTCTTAAAGAAAATGGTAGATGGTTGGTGGGAGATGGGAAGAATATTGATTTGAAGGTTGAAAGATGGTTAGTTTCTCGTGATTTGGCTAGAGTTAAAGATCCATCTTCTAATCTAAAGGTAGCAGATTGTATTGATGTTTCTAATTCTAAATGGGATCTACACAAGATGGGGCTTATTCTACACCATGATTCAGCTATGGAGGCTATTAAAACACCTATGAGCTTGTTTAAAGGTAATGATTCCTTTTGGTGGCCACATTCTTCTAGTGGTTGCTTCTCAGTTAAATCTGGTTATTTTGTGAAGCATCAGATTTCAATCCCTAGTCATGTTCATGCTTCTACTTCAATGGATATTCCTAAAGAACTATGGGATGGGATTTGGCGAGCTAAAGTTCCTCGGAAAGTTAAACAATTTATCTGGAAAGTATGCCACAATGCTTTGCCTATTAAGAAGAATCTTTGTCTTAGAAAGCTAACTGTTAATCCTTCTTGTCCTATTTGTTTTGCTACTGAAGAAACTGTGGAGCATACTTTTCTTCTGTGTCCTTGGGTTACTCCAATATGGTTTGCTATTAATATTCCTATGGTTCCAACTTCTATGGAGATATCCTCATGCACTAAATGGTTGATTAATCTAATTTGTTCAGAGGAGTCTTCTAGGAGTATTGATGAGGTTCAAACTATGTGGCTTTTTATGACTTTATGGTGTATTTGGAAGGGTAGGAATGCATGTGTGTTTGAAGATGTTACCCCATCTCCAATGGGGATAGTTCAAATGATTAAATGCAATATTTCAGAACTAGCTAGCACAAACAACAACCAAATTCCTATTTTAACATCTATTCATCAAGTTTCAAAAAGAAAGAGTATCTGGAGACCTCCTTTAAGAGGAGTTCTAAAGATCAACTCGATGCTAGTTTTTTACCTCACAATAGCAAGGTGTTTGGAGCCTACATTATCAGAGATCATGAAGGAGTGATGGTTGCGGGAAATACTTACAGTGGTATGGCAAATTCCCTCTTCTATTTGAAGCTTTAGTGTTGCGAGATGCTCTTATCTTTGCTAGTAACCTCAATATGGTGAACATTGTGGCTGAATCGATAACCAATTGTTGGTTAATGCTTGCCGAGAGAAATCGAATTAAGAGGGGTTAGTAATGTGACAAAAGATATTCAAATGTGAAATCTAGTTTGAATCGATTGAGTTTTCTTGGGACGGTGGAGATGGGAATAATAGTGCTCACCTAGTTGCAGAGTTTCATTGGCATCAAAACTTGCTAGGTGAATTGGATCTTGAGCCTCCTTCGTCTCTTGAAGTTCAATTGCTCAAGATCGGCGTCAAATTGTATTATCGAACCTCTAATTCTTGTTTTGGGGTTGTTTTTGCTGTTTTGCTTGTGGAGTGTAGGGATCTTCTCTCTTGCTTCTCAATTTGGGATTATGCTTCTTCTGAAGCGTGTTGATGGTGTGTTTGTGTTTGTTCGTTTCTTCGCATTGTTGTTTTGTTGTTGGCTTTGTTGTGTTGGGCCGAGTCTTTTGATCCGTGTTTGTTTTCCATTTGGACTAAAGCTACTTTTGTTGTATTTGGTTTGGGCTTTGCCCATTTATTAAATCAGATATAATTTGGACCAAAAAAAAAACTATGCTAGTTAAATACTAACTGCACTAACTGCTGAACTAACTGTAGTAAATTTATTGTTACAGATATGAACTAACTAATTATAATGCTAACTGATTATAATACTAATTAGCTAACTATGTGTAAATATATAATGCTAACAGAGAAAGTGTTGTAGATGTGTATTTTTAGCTTTTCGATTATTAAGCAATCTTAACATTGAATGTTTCCTACACTTCCTAATTTCTATAGAATTTCTATTTTTTAGCATTTCTACGCACAATTCACGACTTCATTTTATTTTATTTTTTTGACTCAACAAATTAAACAACGGTTTCGGTTGTGTCTAAATTCTAAACAAAAGGTGTGGTATGCCACTTTGGATGCACATATTTTCGCTCAGTTTTTTTCTCTGGATGACCTGCAAAAGTTTGTTACCTTCACAAGGTTTGTGGAATGAGCTAATCTTATTTTTAGGCATACTGAACACAATTTTCCTTATAAAAGGAAAGGAATTCTGCCTTACGCTTAACAACTCCATCAGTTTATTGCTATACTTCCGTTTGTGATGGTAGTTTCTTCCTTCACCACCACCATAAGCTAACATAAGTGACTCCCGTGACTAGTCTTCTAACATCATCTTTGCAGGAACTAATGGTTGTACCACTGGCTGGTCTACTAGAATGAGGATTGTAGTAGGCCAGTCAATGGTACAACCATTCTCTCTTGTGATGAAAAATGACACAGTTAAGTGATACAGACAAATAGTTAGTCAAAAGCAAAACCATAATATTCATGATACATACGACGAAGGTAATACTGTAAATTGTGATTAGGAACGAATTGTTTCAACACCGTGAATGCAGAATCTGAGGGGTGTTGTAAGGTGACGGAGGTGGTCAGAGATACTAAGGTCAACCTCGATATTGAATTCGCGCTCACCTTGGGCAGTTGCAGGTTTTAATCTTTTGATTGCAAGATATCCTTTTGATGAGACAATAATATGCCTTTGTAAACTAATACAAAGCCCCCTTCTTCGATAAGGTTGGAGGCTGAAAAACCGCTTTTGGCGGTTTCCAAATCACCAAAGGGGAAATTTCCACCGGTGGAAAATAAATTATTTTGTTTTCTTCACAACTTTCTCCCTCTCAGTATATATAATATAATGAGGGGAGAATGAGCTCTAAGCAAGACACACTGCTCGAAAGCAAGGTGTCCTACTAGTTCATTCTTAGAAGAAGTAGAGGGTGAACGTTGGTTTTGGTTCACCCCCATAGGTTGGGGGTTGTTGTTAAATGTGAGAATGGAAAATCTCATTTTCTGTTATTGTGATTAGTTACTGTACAACAAACTTTACGGTTAACTATATTATGTACAAAATCAGATAACAACTAACTAGTGTTTACTATCTAGAGTCAGAAATTAACTAAAGTTAACTTAGCTTAATGCAACAACTAAAAGCTAAACACATAATTAAACAATTGCTATTCTAAATCTAAATCAATTACTTCAAGTCAAGTCAATAGTTTTACGCAGTGATTTTTTTATATATATTACGCAGTGACTTTTTTCAATTTTCTTAGAAAAAATTTCTGGACATATTGATTTCCTATTTATGTATTAGCTTCTCAATTAAACCACTAACTTATAGATTTTTTTAAAGCAAAAAATATTTGCAGTTTTAATTTTTTTCTAACATATTCTCTTTCAGTATATTTTATTATTTAATAAACTTTATGTTTATATAAAGAGAGAAAATGACACATTGTAACCAAAAAAAGAGAGAAAATGACACATTAATGGCAAAGAGATAGAAGTTCAGATCTAATTATATCCCTATGTAACTTTTTAAACAATAATGATATCTGGGGAAAGATTTTTAGCCAAATAACCAACCTACAACATCAACTAACCAAGTTTTTTAGGCTATTAACCAGGTAATCAATTAAGCAAGTTTTTAGTCAATAGCCTAGAAAACTGTGAAAATACAGGTTGGTTAATGAACTAAAAAACTTGGTTAATTGGTGTTGTAGGTTGGTTTTTGGCTATTTTTGGCTGAATAAGAAATGGTATATAGGTCTAAACAAAATTGTGTATGTTGCTAACATGCTCCTTCTAAAAACAAAGTGTGTGTATGTTAATATTCCTATATAGGACTGAAAATGAGTTGAGCTGAGTAGAACTTGTTTCAGCTCGACTTGATAAGTTTTGGTTCAGCTCGTAGTTCGACTAGAGTTCGACATGAACTTTTTTTGTCAGCTCGAACGCGACTTGACTCAAACTCGCAAGCAGCTCGGGTCAGCTCGTCAGGTCAACTCGAATGAATAAAAAGTAAAAATAATATATTTTTTAAAGAAAATGCCAAAAGAATCTAGATCACTAACATTTTTAAATTATCAATTTAGTTTTTTTGGATAAAATAATTTCTAATTATTTTGTGGAAAAACACTTACATAATAGAAAATATGAATATATTTGTAGTATTTATTGTTTATTTATCTATTGAGTTTAATAAAAAAAATTAGACAAGCTTATATAATATAATTTGAGAATTATTTAATGATATAATTAATTTAAACTAATTGCACCAATCAATAAACAAAAAATATTGCTCTAGAAGCAAAAAATGGATAACAAAGATATATATATATATATATATATATATATATATATATATATATATATATATATATATATACTCATATATAGGCTTTGGCTTATGTTACTAAGCCTTTTGCTTAGTAACTCTTACTAAATAAATAGTAGTCGTTGGATTCTCATTTTTTTAAGCAAATTTAATCTAATTTAATCTAATGGATAAAAATGAATAAGGGCATTGTTGTCACAGTTTTTTTTAATTAAATTAAATAATTAAAATAAATTAACCATTAAATCAGTCCATATTTTTAGGGACAGTTACAAAACTAAATCAGAATTTCCACGTTTTTCTCTCACTCCTGTCTCTTATTTTTTTTCACGTTCTTCCTATCTTTTAGGGACACTTCTTCTTCTTCTTCTTCTTCTTCTTCTTCTTCTTCTTCTTCTTCTTCTTCTTCTTCTTCTTCTTCTTCTTCTTCTTCTTCTTCTTCTTCTTCGCAATTGCATGACGCAAAGAAATTTGCAAAAATGTATATATATATACACACACACACACACACACACACACACACACACACACACATTATTAACGAGCTGGTTTGTTTACCTGGCTCAAGTTGAAATCATTTATTTGACGAGTTCAATTTTCACCTCAAGTTCAACTCATTCGATTCATGAATCAATTTTATTGAATCGAGTTTCGAACTTTGTCACACACACAATGAATCAATTATTAAAACCATTATCTATAATTTGATTTGACTAATAGAAACAAGAGAAAGGAAATGACATTGCAAAAAAAGTGTACGACATTTTGTCCAAAAAAAAAAGTCTTCGACATTTCTATTTTTCAAACTTATGTAATTGTATCGTCATTTTTTACATCTTTCACGAGCGATATTATAATTCCCAAGTGAAATTAAAATATCGAAAAGTCAAATTACCCCTACATCAATAATATTATCTTCAAGGGTGTATAAGCAATGAAACTTTCACCTAAACTTAAAGACCTTATCTAATCTTTCTCCATTACTACCCCATTGCACCAATTAGTGAATGTTTTCGTCATTAGTTGTGAGTTTTTGTCTGTTATACATACGTGAAATGAATTCACCCATTGACCGTAAAAACTGACTTAGCGACCTACTCGCAAACTAAATTTACCTACACAACGAAATGAATTGAGTATACATACGTGAACTTAGTTTGCGTTTGGCATAAGAAAACTTTGTCTACATGTAAATAAGTTAATTGATTTCACTTATACTTACATGAACTCAGGTTGCGTATAACATCAAAACGAATGAGCTTGTGCAGGCTCATGTAGTCCAATTTTGTGTTGTTTTTGATGCATGCATTATTTATTCTAAACTAAATGGGCTCTAATGTGAAATTTAATAGTACACAGTTAGTGGCAAATCCTGTAATTATAAAAAGATCCTCTGCAAAAAAGGGCTCAAAAATTGATTTCTAAGTCTAGATATTACTTTTAGCTTGAACTTTTGGTGTTTTAAAAAAAATATTTGAGTAATTCCATGTTAAGAAAAATTATAATGTTCTGAGGATGCCTGCAAAGAATCATTCAAAAGTTTAAAAATTGAGGGTAAATAAACAAATTTGAAATTTAGAGAGACTAAAATTGGGTGTTGGAAAATTTTAGAAGGATACAAACATCTTATTTATTTTATAGGGACTAAAAACCAAACGATTCAATATTTGTAAGAACTAAAAACTTATTTAACCCTAATTATTATTTAAAGTGATTTTCCTTCTTGAGAATAGCTAAATGTGGGAATAGTAAACATGACCCATTAATTTCACGCAATCTAAATCCCAGATAAACAGACATTCGAGTTGAGCAATAATCACAAAGAATCCATTAATACATTACTAATACTGTTGGTGGATCCAATTAGTAGCTATATTCAAAATCAACATTACAATGGAGGTGCTCAAGTCCCATCTGAATCTAAACTGAGGGACTCTTCTAATACTGACATTGTCATTTACATTACAAACGTATACAACTTTCTTCTTTCGATCAACTAAGGAAACGCTTAGCCATCAGACCAAAGAATGGATCTAGATTAATTTAGATAAAAGGCCAGATGATAAATAACAAATTGGTCATGCCTCATTAATTGGTCTTCGAAGACCAAAACAAACAGCTGACCGAAAAAGAGGAGGTGCATTTTCTGTTAATACCTCTGCATCCAACTTTTCAATATGGGGCCATATCTGCCAAAAACAATAAAATTGTCACGTCAGGTCAAATCATTTACAAACACATTATAAAATCATTTTTGGGGGTTTGCTACTTGAACAATATTTAAGAAACAGGTGTAAATTTTTACATATGCAGGTGTTGTTTATATGGAATTCCTATCTGACCACGATTATTTTCAAAATTCAATCAAATGCAAGAACTAAAATGAACAATACCTCGTAAGCGCATCTTGCCTCGAAAAAGCATTCACATAACCCAAAGTAGTGATACACCACCGCTCCTTTTCACCTACATTATAAGCACCACTTTTCTTCCCACCATTTGACCGATCGTAAAAGATGCCAAAATTAGTCGTAATAATATTATTATTGTTTAATATTTTTGTGGTCGTAATGACTGCTCATGAACTCGTTTCGAGGTATCTCGATTCTCATTGTCTAATTCCATGGTTGATGTTTCTTCAGTGGTCAATCGCCATCTCATCAACTTGTGCAGACTTCAATTCATGCGTTGATCGCGCCCAGATCCCTTGGGAAGGCGCTCCGTTAATATATTTGAGAAGCTTTTGTACATCAAGAGAAACAATGCTCGCATGCACCAATGTACCACGTACCAATGCAAGGTAAATACTATGGAGAAACAGAACTTCAAGTGCATGCAATTCAAATTAAGTGGGTTGACGACCCCCTTGATCCACCACTCTAAACCTTAGCCGTTGAGCAATCCAGAAAAGGCCTTGAATGGCTTTTAAAAATCAAATAAATAGCACATCCAAATTATGTTAGCAAAATCCAAGAAACAAGCGGAAACTACAAATGAAAGTGAACAAAAAATTTTATAGTTGTATAGTGCTACTTCAAGTTCCTTAAAACATGACAAAGAATTGAAGTATAGAAGTGGCTAGGTGCTTCTCCAAAGGTCTCGTATTTTACTTGTACTTTCTTTCACCGCTTAAGAGGGTTCCTTATATTCTATTATAATTATGTACTTTCAACCCTTCTTTCAAATGTTTCTTTTTCAAGACTCTTTTCGCAATCACAATGTTGCTAAAATAACCAGACTTCCACATTCACGGGACCTTCTCTATGGCCATGATATATCTAACAAATCCAAATGGTTCCTAACCACGGCAGTAAAAATCTGCCCAAAGAGATGGAAGAGGCACTTTACAGGTTCAAACGTCATCTTTGATAGTGAAAATATCTCCGGACTATTAACCACCGCAAGTTTTAGAACAATTACCTCATTTTCATCGATTGCCGGGCAAAGAAGAGCTTCCTTAGCTTCTAAAGATTATTGAAGAGACACCAGTTCCTCCTTTGCTTTTTCAAAGACGTGATTTCAATCTATTCAACTCCGACAGATTTTCACCATGAACTGGTTCACCATCCACCAAAGTGTGAGTGTTGACTCGCAAAGATCTACCTCGCTTTTGCTTCTTTGGCACTTTTTTTGGTGATGAAATATTCCTTTTAAGAGACAATATCTCTTTCCTTAGATCGTAAATACGATTGTATGTTTTGCTTATCGCCCATATTGACTTGCCCATATCTTTCTAATACTGCTTATCAAATGAGTGAAACTCTTGGATCCAATATTGAGAAGAGTTTGTATGACAACTCTAAGCACAACTTCAAGACTATTATTTGGAAACACACTTTCATCAATCCATGAGATTTTTCTCGGACAGTGCCTTCCCTTTAACCATGTCGTTGAGCTCTCCGCATAAAGACTGCTCATAACAACTCAAAACTAACTTCCAACTAACATAACCCCACATACCAAGGGTCTATCATTAGGTAACTAGAACTAAGACTCGATGTGATCATAGGACACACAATCTTTCAATACAATATTATTACAACAATGATGTTTACAGATGTTCAAACTTATTTACTTCCTAAAATTTCCCCGCTATAATAAGAAACCCGCTAGGGAAGAAGAAAAGAACTCGTGTCCGTAACTAATACTAGTTCTTGATGTACTAAAAATGAAGAACACCGATGACCAAAAGGTGATATTCCTATTATCGATCTAGTAATAGTAAATACCTCTTATCCACTTACTTGGACAAATTAGTTGAATGGTTGTACGGATGAACAATTAAGGTTATGATGGTATGAGCTAGATCGATAATGGTTAGGTGATCATTTAGCAATTAATAAACAAATTGTTGCATGCATACTCCATCCCAATAAATGGATAGAACAGAAAAAAACCGATAAAGGGTGTGGAAATTAACATGTGATAAACAAAATCAATCATGGATAAATAGATATAAATAACTACATTAAAATTAATATATACAATAATAAAACAAATCAATATATATTAAAAATATCAAACAATATACATACATATCTACATATACAATTGCAAAATTTATAAATAGATATAAATACCATATCCTACAAAACATAAATAGATACAAGATATCATGCTTTAGACATCATAAATAGATTGGAAATTCATATGAAGCAAAATAAAAATATATAGCTCTTAAGTAGTAACACGTATATGACATGTGGTGGGAAGTAAAGAAAATAAAACTAGAGGAAAACAAATACATTTTTTACAACTTAATCGGGATGTGTTTTATCTGTTTATTTTGAAACCTAATTAATTCCTCGCATTGTGGCACTGGGACAAGGTTACTAACTACATCATTCACAGAGAGATACAGATAGGGAGACCGAGTTCCTAATGAAGACCCCTACTTGGAACTCTTAACTTTTTATGTTGGCTTCACAAAATAAAAACGTTTTTTCTGCTAGCTTATGATAATATGGCCAACCTTCACACTACATGCAAAGTTTGTGTCTAAACAGAGTGAACGATATATACACAAGCGCAGATACACTTAAAGTCCATAACCTAGTTACGTCCCGCCAATAAGTGTATCATAGAAGTTCGATTTATGTGATTTGGGTGTCTAAAACAGAGAACACCTTACTTGTATTTATAATGTAATTAAATTAAATTAAATGAATGCTAAATTGGCGTGGTTGCTTAATCTACTCTTAATCACCGATTTTGTACTGACTAATGGATATAAATATGTGTAATAAATTCTAGCATGTGACTAATTTCAACATGTATGGATTTACGTTAATAATTTAACCTATAAACCATGGCCTTTGCACAATTCTTTCTCCTTTTCTTTCCCCGTAACGTTAAGGAAAATATTTACAATTTATTGATATAAGAAATAGCGATTTCACTTCAACAATTTGACAAGTAATCGAAGATAGCCGATTCAAAGAATTTTAATGTGATAGTTATAAATATTATCTCAATGTTATTTTGGAACTTTAGCATATAAAATCAACAGAAGACTAGACATGACTTTTTTAAAAAAGTGAAGTCTGTATTAAAGTGATGAAAGAAAAAGTTTAAGTGTAGGGGAAAACAAGATAAACACCGAAACGGAACATGCACACTATATATTATCTTGAAAGATGAGTTCGAAATAATAAGTTTTAAAATTTTGAACATACAAAATGGTGTGAGAACCAAAGGATTAGACGTATTCGACACTCCATATCCAAATCATCAATCTTCTCAAAGAGAGCACGGATCGCCCAAACATAATCATGGAAAGGCTCGGGAAGAGCCTATTATGTAGCCACACAATTAGAAAGCATTAAGCACTCAACATAACTGGAAATTGAAGTCTAAAATTGTATAGAGAAAGCAAGAATCCCTCGGTGATGGAGAAAAGAAGTCAACAATGTTAAGCCCACTTGCGAGTACCTTACAAAGGTCAATAATAACAAGCGTGTAATACATTGGTTTGAAAGGTGGTTGTGGTAGCATCAAGAATGCAAAAGAGATACATATGTATAATATTATTACTAACTCTCCCAATATTGTATGGCACATCCAGCTACTTTTGGTTGGCACATTTAGTTATTAGTATAGAAAGTACAAGCAAACAAAATTCAGCAATATCAAAATATGATATAAAACATGTTAGTACACTTAATTTGCAATTTTGCACAACATTTTTTTTTCAAGTTGAACAATACAACACTTTACCTTAAGCTCCTACGTAGAGTGATAACTCATATTTATATGAGTTATTTATTCTCATTCAAAGAATAAATCACGCAAGTTCTCTAGCAATACAAGGATAATTAATTAGTTTTATGTTAATTTCTGAGTTTTTAGTGAATAAGAGGTTAAATAGATAAATCTGTGCATTTAGGCACCATGTGGTGCCCTTGAGAGCGTTTTGATGCTTTTTTGTGCTTGTGCAGGAAATAGTGCTGAACGTTACCACGTCCCTCACCACGTCTATAGAAGTGCAGCGGAGCAAGGGTGAAAGATCTTCATTTTGGCGCGCTAGTAATGATGGTCAAAGATATAAAAGTCGAAGATCTTCTATTCCCATGAATCGACACGCAGATACACCGTAGTAGCGGGCAATTGTCGAGGCGTAAGAGAGGAAAGCAGACACGGTAGGTGGGCAAGTGACATCACCACACGTGAGCAAGGAGGCTATTTATTGAAGGCTCGGCTCTCTCTCAAGGCACGAGAGACACACACCCATTCGTAACCACTTCATACACTTCATCTTCATCCCTTCACCATATTTTCCATTAAAACCAGAAGTAGTGTTGTAAAGAAGATCTGGAAACAGACTTCTGTATTTTGCTTTTCTGAACTTTGTTTTATTTTCTGCATTGCTGTGAGGCTCAGACGTTGTAACGCCTATACAACGCATACATCAAGAGCTACTTAGGTGTATCTTTTGCACTTAGTTTCTTTTCTCGTTATGTATGGTATTTGGATTCTAAATCCTCATCATTCTGTAAAGATGCTCAGCATGAGCTAAACGCTTTGTAGTTGAAGTTGTTGTTTTGCTTGTAATGAACTTCTAGTTAATGTTATGAGGTATTGACGTGCATGTTTTAAATCCTTGTGTGAAAATATTTCCAAACTTGTTTTGAGGTTGGCCTCTTAAAATAGGTAGATTCATAGGTACAGCCATGGTCTATGAAAAGAAATCAAGGGTTTATATGAATGAACAATGTACTAAAGACATTTAGGCATCTTTATTTAAGTCTAGACATAGAATGGATAATAGTTCATAGAACATTCTTTGTGGGTGCTTAAAATACGGGGTGGGCCTATTTAGAACCTAGACATAGGACCTCTTATACTTGAAACTCGACGTTTTGTCTTTGAAAAGCATAGCTCTTTGCAACAAATGTTCAAACGTGGCCACGCGTCTATACAAAATAACATTTGAACGTCAAAACGTGTAAAGCG
The DNA here is from genome assembly GCA_020916435.1 of Oxytropis ochrocephala. Taxonomy (NCBI): domain Eukaryota; kingdom Viridiplantae; phylum Streptophyta; class Magnoliopsida; order Fabales; family Fabaceae; genus Oxytropis; species Oxytropis ochrocephala. The sequence continues at coordinate 81,832,961 of CM037091.1, forward strand.
TTATAACGCCTCGGCTAGAAAGGATTTACCGCATGCAACAACTCAACTCATCTCTCTTCCATATTCACAACCAACATTTGTTTACTTGTTTTAATTACATCTTTAGCTTTAAAACCAACTCTTATTGCCGATTTGTTACTTGATTCTCTTGCGTTTTGAAACTTGAACTTTGAAAAGTATACCAATCCTCGTGGGAACGATCTCTTACTTAAAACCACTTTATTACTTGTACGACGCGTGTATACTTGCACTATATTTGCGAATACCACACCTAACGCAACAAGTTTTTGGCGCCAGTTGTTTAGGGATTGTAGTAACTTTTATTGTTCAAAAGTATTAGAACACAAGTTGAAAGAATTTTTCTTGTGTTGTTTGTTGTTTTTGTGTTTGAACAGTAGAGACGCATAAACAGTATGCTTAGTTCCAACACAAGCTCTAGTTCAATCGAGCCAAGGAGTGAGTCTACACACGAGTTTGATCGGAACCCGAAAGAACTTTCGGACAACTAAGGAGACAACAAAGGTTAAGAAGGAGGCAACAACAACAAAGAACAACACCCAACCATGTCCGAGCATAACACCGGTTCTAGATGTGGACATACACCAAGAGGAGGTAGAGGACAAGGTCGTGGACCACAAACTCATACAGAGACAATAGTTGTTGATGATGAACACTACCAAAGGCAAGAACTCATCAATGCGGGACCACAAGATATGGTCAATGAGCGAGGATGGGCCTATGCGTGACTACGCTGTGCTCAACCCCGCTCATTTACAACAGCCACATTGCAAGACCAACCCTCCATATCGGTCATTTCGAATTCAAGCCAATGATGTTCCAAATGCCGCAAATCGCAGGCAATTTGGAGGTTTCCTCAAGAAGATCCATATTCTCACCTAAGGCAATTTACGGATGTGTGCAAAGAACTTTATCATCCCCGAGTCTCAGAGGATGCTTTTAGATGAAGCTCTTTCCTACTCTCTTAAGGATAAGGCCAAAAATTGGTTGAACTCCTTGGAGCCAAATTCAATCCACACTTGGGATGAGCTAGCCGAGAAGTTTCTTGCAAAATACTTCCTCCCAACAAAAATGCTAAGTCGAGGAATGATATCACTTCCTTCAAACAAAGGGAAGGGAATCATTATTTGAAGCTTGGGAGAGGTGGAAGGAATTACTAAGAATGTGCCCACACCATGGCATTCCCTGTGGTGATCCAAATGGAGACTTTCTACAATGGTCTAGATCAACCCACTAGGTTGATACTTGATGCTTCATCGGTGGTGTCATTCGAACATGTCCTTTTCTCGAGGCATGCAAGCTTATTGATGACATAGCCACCCATAACTCTCATTGGCCATCCGATAGATTTACTCACGGAAAGAAGGCGGTGTCCATGAAATAAGTGAAGTGGATCGCTCTTTCTCGCTCAAGTGGCTACCTTGACCAACATGATCAAAACTTTGAGTACTTCAAACGTGGCCACGTCTCGAGAAGCTGATCGGCTGCTGCAGCGATAGAACCCACACATTGCGGGGAGTAGTATGTGTTTATTGTGAAGAAGGGCATGTATATGAAGAGTGTCCTTACAACCTCATCAGTAAACTTTGTATCTCGTAACAAAGGAAACTGTCCCTATTCCAACTCTTACAATTCAAATTGGAGAAATCACCCAAATTTCAGTTGGAGAAACAACAATGCACTGAATACCAGCAATACTGCTCCTGCAATACCTCCAGGATTTCCCCCTCAACAACAACAATAGAGGCAGTATGTGCAGAATAACAACAATAGCAATTTGGAGGCTATGATGAAAAGCTTCATAAGTGATTGTAAGACAACTTTGCAAACTCATGAGTCTTCAATCAAAACTCGGAAAATCAGTTGGACAGATAGCTTGGCTCTCTCACTCAAAGGCGAGAATGGATCTCTTCCTTCTACAATGTGAAACACCATCATCATCCAACCCTAATGGTAATAATGGGGTAAATGGACAGTAAATGCAATTTCTTTAAGAAGTGAGTGGTACTGAATATCCCGAACCAACTATGCCTGTGGAGGAAGAAGTACAGGAGAAGCAAAAAGAAGTACCAGAGAAAGAGAAAAAGAAAGGGAAAGAAGCAAGCTCAAGTGGAGTGAAAGATACTCCAGACATTGTGATGTCTAACCCAGACGTTACAACGTCTAGTTTTGAACCAGGAATCAAGACTGTGCCTAGGCTTGTACCTGAGTATCCTCCTCCACCATACCCTCAAAGATTGAAAAAGGCTCATGAAGATAAGCAGTTCAGCAAGTTCATGGAGATGTTAAAGCAGTTACACATCAACCTTCCTTTGGTTGAAGCTTTACAGCAGATGCCAAACTATGCCAAGTTCCTGAAGGACATCATCACCAAAAGAAGAAGGCTAGGGGAGTTTGAAACTGTTGCTTTGACTGAGGAATGTAGTTTAATTATGCAGAATAAACTTCCTAGAAAACTCAAGGATCCTGGCAGTTTTACTATACCATGCTCTATTGGAGATTTTTACATTGGAAAAGCTTTGTGTGACTTGGGAGCAAGTATCAACTTGATGCCCAAGTCCATTTATGACAAACTTGGTATAGGAAGGCTAGGACCTACTTCTTTAAGTTTAACTTTGGTGATAAAAGTAGAGTTTATCCCGAGGGCATATTAGAAGATGTTTTGATTAAGGTTGACAAGTTTGTGTTTCGGTGGATTTTGTTATTTTAGATTTTGATGCAGATAAAGAAGTTCCCATCATTCGGGAAGACCATTCTTAGCTCTTTGGAAGGACAATCATTGATGTGCGTAAAGGAGAATTAATCATGAGAGTCAATGACCAAGAAGTCAAGTTCAATGTCCTCAATGCACTCAAATACCGGATCCGCATTACAGAGGAATGCTCGTATGTAGTTGCCATTGATCATATGGTTCAAAAGCAATTCAACAAAGATAATGATCATTTGGAGAAGATGTTAGGCAATGACGAAGTGCAAGAGCTTTTAGCGAAGAAGTTGTTCCTCCAGACGTTGTAACGTGCATTGCGCACGTGGCCACGTCCCGAGCCCCCGCACCAAAGTCTTGGACAAAGAGGTACGAATCTCTAGGGCAAGAGGAATCAAATCTTAAGAAGAATGTGCCTTCCATCAAAGAGCCACCTACCTTGGAACTAAAGGTGTTACCTGAGCATTTAAAGTATGTCTTTTTAGGGGAAAATGATTCTCTACCTGTGATCATCTCGTCCAAGCTCACCCAAGAGCAGAAAAATGATCTCATTACTACCCTAAAGAGACATAAAAAACCAATTGTTTGGCAAATGACAGACATCAAAGGTATCATCCCACAATCTGTATGCACAGTAATTGTCTTGGAGGAAAATGCCAAGAATAGCATTGAAGTAAGGCAGAGGAGATTGAACCCAATAATGAAGGAGGTAGTAAAGAAAGAAATCATTAAGTGGTTGGATGCAGGAATCATTTATCCTATTAGTGATAGCTCCTGGGTAAGTCGAAGATGTGTGTGTGCAAAGAAAGGAGGAGTTATTGTGGTAACAAATGAGAAGAATGAGTTAATTCCAACAAGGACAAGAATAGTTGGTGGAGGATATGCATGGACTATAGGAAGCTGAACAAAGCGACTAAGAAGGATCATTTCCTCTTCCATTCATTGATCAAATGCTAGACAGGCTCGCAGGCAAGGATTTCTACTGTTTCCTTGATGGTTATTCAGGCTACAAACAGATAGCCATAGCACCCGAAGATCAAGAAAAGACAACATTCACTTGTCCCTATGGTACCTTTGCTTTGGAGAAGGATGCCATTTTGGGCTGTGCAATGCTCCCGCAACATTTCAAAGGTGCATGATGGCCTTATTTTCTGATTTTATTGAAAATTCCATGGAGGTCTTTATGGACGATTTCTCAGTCTATGGAGATTCATACAAGGCATGCCTGGATAATTTGGAAGGAGTCCTAATAAGGTGTGAAGAAACCAACCTAGTTCTCAATTGGGAAAAATGCCATTTCATGGTACAAGAAGGAATAGTGTTGGAGCACACGAATATCAAAGAAAGGGTTAGAGGTAGACAAAGCAAAGATTGATGTTATTGACAAGCTACCTCCACCAACAACTATCAAAGGAGTCGAAGTTTCTTAGGACATGCAGTGGTTTTACTGAAGATTTATCAAAGATTTCTCAAAAATTTCAAAACCCCGTGTTCGTTGTTACAACGTGACAACGTCTTCAACTTTGATGAACAATGTCATGAAGCTTTCAACAAACTAAAGATCGCCTTTAGTGATCGCTCTCCAGTAATAGTCACCAGCATTGGTCTAAGCCATTTGAGTTGATGTGTGATGCAAGTGATTATCTTTGTAGGAGCTGTATTGGGGCAAAGGTATGGAAAAATTTTCATTCTATTTATTATGCCAAGAAACCTTAGATGAGGCCCAATTAAATTATCTTGTGGATTGAAAAAGAACTTTTGGTCGTTGTATTTGCTTTTGACAAGTTTAGATCTTACTTAGTTGGTGCAAAAGTTGTTGTATATCTTCGATCATTCAGCCATTAAGTACTTAATTTCTAAAAAGATGCAAAGCCAATGCTTATTAGATGGGTTCTCCTCCTCCAAGAATTTGACTTGGAAATACGTGACAAAAAGGGGTGGAGAACAAAGTCACGATCATCTTTCTAGGCTTGAGAATGTTGATGCAGGTACAAGTGAAGAAGAGATAAAAGAAAAATTCCCTGATGAGAGACTATTATCAGTAGCTTCAATAGTTGAAGACGTTACCACGTCAATGACACTTTCGTCAAACGTTATAACGTCTGATACTAATACACCATGGTATGCTGATATAGTTAACTTTCTTTTTAGCAAGATTGTGCCTGTAGGATTCAACTACCAACAAAAGAAGAGGTTCTTCCACACTATAAAGCAATATTTTTGGGATGAGCCATACTTGTACAAATTGTGTCCAGATCAGTTACTAAGAAGGTGTCTAGCTGAGGAAGAACAACTCCATGTGCTGCAACAATGTCATTCAGCACCTTATGGTGGACATTTTGGAGGTACCAGAACAGCTGCAAAGGTCCTACAATCTGGCTACTATTGGCCTACACTATTCAAAGATGCTCATGAGCTAGTCAGGAGATGTGATAAGTGTCAGAGGACAGGAAATATATCAAGTAAGCAAGAAATGCCTCTCACAAACATTCTGGAAGTTGAGTTGTTTGATGTATGGATTTCATGGGACCATTTCCTATGTCCCATGGAAATCTATATATTCTAGTAGCTGTGGATTACGTGTCAAAGTGGGTTGAAGCAGTGGCATTACCCAACAATGAAGCCAAATCAGTTAGCAAGTTCCTTAAGAAGAATATATTCACAAGATTTGGTACTCCAAGAGCCATAATCAGTGATGAAGGCTCTCATTTCTGCAATAAGTTAATTGAGAACCTCTTGGCTAAGTATGGAGTGAAACACAGAATTGCTACAGCCTATCATCCCCAAACCAGTGGCCAAGCAGAGGTATCCAACAGAGAAATCAAAAGAATACTGGAGAAAATGGTTGGTCCCTACAGAAAGGAATGGTCACTACACTTGGATGATGCACTTTGGGCCTACAGAACAGCATACAAAACACCATTGGGCATGTCCCCCTACAAGCTAGTCTATGGCAAGGCTTGTCATCTACCAATTGAGCTCCAACATAAGGCTTACTGGGCATTGAAGCAATTAAATCTGGATCATGCAAAAGCTGGTGAAGCAAGGTTGCTGCAATTAAATGAACTAGAAGAGTTCAGACACCATGCTTATGAAAACTCAGCAATGTACAAGGAAAAGACCAAAAAGTGGCATGATCAGAGAATTCAAAAGAGAGAACTAACAGAAGGACAACAGTATTGCTATTCACAATTCAAGGCTAAAGTTGTTCCCAGGCAAAAGTCAAGGTGGTCAGGACCTTTCAAATTAATAAAAATCTATCCTCATGGTCTTTGTGGACCTCTTTGATGAAAAGACAAACACCATGTTCAAAGTTAATGGCCAACGGGTGAAGCAGTATCATGGAGAACATGTGGAAAGGGACAAGATCCAAATGTCCTTCAACAATTCTTGAATTAAAATGGCAAAAGTCTGGCTGAAGACTCTTAAAGCAAGCGCTCTTGGGAGGCAACCCAATGATTTTTAATTAACCAACAATTTTTGTGTCTTTTTAATTTTTGTTTTGCAGGAATAAATGTTGAAGAAATGGAAAGTAAAAGGTGGTAGACGTCGTAACGTCTCAGTATGCACTAGACGTGGGCACGTCTGGGCTGGCAGGGCAGATTTAAACTAAGTCAAAGGCGTAAGTGATGACGTGTGAAAAATCATTTCCTTTCTGCAGAACGAACGTGGTAGCTGACCATGACGTCATCTCCCTTCCCCTACTTGTCTAATCAACGGTTACTTTTCTCCATTACTCCACTCTACCATTTCTCAACTCCCCATAACCACTTCCCCATAAAAATCCCACCATTCACCATCATCCCACCACCTGCAACCTCTCTCTAATCTCCTCTGCAAAACCACAATCTTTCCTCTCTTTCTCGAGAAAACCTAAAAACTCCAAAAATCCCCATTTCTCTCTAAGAAATTTCTCGCGCAATCACCATGACAAAAGTGAAGCAATTTGCCAAATCCATCGGGAAAGGCAAGAATATTGACCTAAGTTCATCTTCAGCCCCTATCCCTGAAACACCAAATCCATCTAAAAAGAAAGCCCTACTCCCAGAAAGGGGTTTTAGTCAAGAAAGCCCCAATCCCGATTTTCTATCGCAACCGCCGCAGTCATTGGGTGTGAAGTTCGTTGTGCAGAAAGGAATACATTGCTACTTTGGTTCACGATTTTTACAAGGGAATCGTTGAGAGGCCTGAAGGAGAGCCGTCCATTGTTTCAAAGGTGCGAGGCGAGGAGGTAAAGTTTGGGGTAAGAGTGATCAACAATTATTTTGGGCTAGGTTACTACGGAAAGGCTGTGGAGACCAAGCGAAAGACGTATGGACTGACTGAAATGGACGCAATCAAGGAAAGGATCTGTGTTGAAGGTGCTGTCTGGGAGAGAAGTGGTGAACACGGGAGTGAGTTCAAAATCATGAAGAGGTACCTATGTGATGAAGCCAACACTTGGTTCCATTTCATAAGGCACTGCTTAATTCCTACCTCTCACACCTCATGGGTAGATAAAGAGAGACTGATTGTGATTGATGCAATCATGTCAAGAGACAAGGTGGAGGTTGGAAAATTGATCAACCGTGAACTCAACAAATGGAAGAACAAAAAGATGGGTACTTGTATTTCCCATGCATGATTACCGATTTATGCATGGAGGCTGGAGTAGAGATTTGAAGCATCTGAACTCGAGGAGCAACCTCAAGGCCCCTTTTCAACAAAATTCAAACCTAGGGTGAAAACTGCTGGAGCTTCAAGTTCTGTTGATGCACTGACGTTGCAACGTCCGGAGGAAAGGCGTAACACCCCGCAAAGTTTGTCAAAGAGCAATTTGAGTGGCAAAAGAAGGTATTTGCCCAAATGTCTAAAGGAAGAAAGCGATTGAAGAACTCCGTGTTGCTCGATTTGGATGCAGGAAGAAAATGATGATGATGTGCCTCTATCTACAATCCAAAGAAGAGCCGTGAAGAAAGAAAGGGCCAAGCGAGCAAAAAGCCCACCAAAGAGAAAGAGCCCAGCAAAGAGGCAAAAGAAGGTAAGTAGTGAAGAGAATTTTAATTCTGATGATTTGGATGATATTTCTGATTTTGATGTAGATGAATCAAGAAAGGTGAGCATGGAGGCAATAAGTGAGGAAGAGAAAGAGGATAGCCATGAGGAAAAAGGAAGTTCAAGTGAGAAGACTGTAAGTGAATCCCCATCAGACCAACCAATCAAAGAGCCAGCCCAAACAAAATCCAAAGCAACTAGCCCCAAACCACCACCTTCACCACAAGAACCCTCCACCCAAGATCAAAACACCCCTAAGACTCCACAATCCAAAGCTCAAGATCAATCAACAACACAACCACCCCCACCCCAACCCGAACCTCAAAAGCAACCATCACCCCAAAAGTGGCAGGACCGGACGTGGCGACGCGTCGAGGCAACAAACACGAGAAGCAACCTGCATTCCCAACCCATCTCCCCACCCAAGAAAACCAGAGTGAAAAGTGCACTCACATACAACCCTTTTGGAAGGAAGAAAAAAGGAAAGAGCTAGTCTTTGAGTCAAAACAAGCCCAAGTGAGTGGAGAAAAGAGGAAGTTGTAGCCCCACAACACTAAGACAAAAGCTCCCAAAGAAAAGGAAAGGTCAAGGTCGCAGGAAACTCGCATCGCTACTAGTGCAAAGCATTTGTTGCCACTAGTGTTTCGAACAAACCCTTCCCGCTATTCTTTGAAGAAGCGCTCGCAGACGTCACAACGTCTGCTGAAAAAGAGCGCAGCCAAACTTGCGCAAATGCAAGATACCAATGAACGTGAAGCTGCGTTGGAAAAGGTAAATCAGCAAGCAATGGAGGAGGCCACTCAGAAACTAGCAGAGCACCTTTTGAAGCAAGTCCAGTGGCGATTCTTGCCGGAATTGGAGGATCATCAACAGACGTGGCAACGTCTAAAGAGCCAGAGGTGAAAAAAGCCCAGATGAACCTCAATGAGCCAATGCATTTTAACCCTGCGGAATTAGCAATGAAAATGTGGGAGGAAGCTAAAAAGAGGGTTGCTGCAGCTTCAAGTGCTGCTGGTGCGGGTGAAAAAGAATCTGTTGAAACAACAACAACTACCACAACTGAGCAAGGAGGAGTAAAGGTGAAAAAGGAGAAGAAGGATAAGAAGAAAGGAGAAGGTCAGTCAGGAGTTCCCACCAGACAGAGCGGAAGGCTCAGGTCTGGTGCTGCAAACAAGTAAGTCCCCCATTAATTTCATCAGTAGTTGTAGTTTTTAAATTTGAGTTTAGTTTTAGTTTTAGTAGTACTATTTTATGTCTGTTTGATTAATTCCCCCCTTATAAAAAAAACCCATGTTTTAATCTTTGAGCAAGTGAGGACACTGCTCACTTTAAGTAATGTGGGGGGAAGAATCTCAATGTTTTAAGTTTCTGTTCTGTGTTGTGCATGAAATTAAATGCAAAAGCAAATTTTTGTTCTTACTCTGTCAAGCATGAAAATAATTCTCTTTGGGCTGAAGTTACTAAAAATATGTGTGTGTGAGTAGCCTGTGCATAATTAGATGAAAAGAATTGATTCTTTGCTCCTACACAAACTCTGTTTTAAGAAAGAATCTAGTTAGCTAGGGAATATTTTGTCTTTGAAGCTAGTTTTGGTGAACTATGGTGAGAATAAAACTTGATTAAAAACTAAGAGTAGCAGTAGAAGCTAAGTTTGGGGGTAAATCAAGTTGTACTAAGGCCGGGTGCAAAGGCGTAGGATGGTTAGTGCAGGTGTAGTGTGAGTGCAACGTTGTAACGTCTACCCGTAACGTTATAACGCATGCCGCGTGTGTGTTGTGTTGTGTATTCGGACGTTGCAACGTCTCACCCATAAACGTGGTAACGTCTATTCCCAAAAAGACCAAAAAGAGTGTGTTGTTACAAATAAGTGGAAAATCCACATGTATGCTGTGTTCCCTGTAATACCCTGAAACAAATGCCGAGCACTCCAATAAATGAAAAAAAAAGAGAAGAGAAAAGAGAACTCCAAAATGAAGCAAATGAAAGAGAGTTGCTCAAGAAATGAGGGGTTCTGATCTTTTGTGTATGAGTCAATAAATTAGTGCACTAACCCAGTCCTAGTACCCAATTAAGACCCTTTGTCATGCTTCAATTGAAACCCCAGCTTTTTTTGTGAAAATATTAGCCTAATATTTGTTTTGAAAGATGTTTCTTTGTCACCATTTGGAAACCACTCTTTCATAAGCTAAAGTAGTTTCGAACTAGCTAGAGGAAGAATTAAATGCAGAGATCACACACTCACTTGAGCTTTAATGAATCTGGAATTTAATTATGCATTGGTGTGTAAGTGTGTGAAGAATTAGCCCTCGAGAATGAACTTTTGATCTGCTTTGGTTTGAGTAGAACATAACTTGCTAGTGTAGTTGATTTCATGTATATCCATTAGATGTGTGTTTTGTCTTGATTGCTTGAGGACAAACAATGATTTAAGTTTGGGGTGTGATAACTCATATTTATATGAGTTATTTATTCTCATTCAATGAATAAATCACGCAAGTTCTCTAGCAATACAAGGATAATTAATTAGTTTTATGTTAATTTCTGAGTTTTTAGTGAATAAGAGGTTAAATAGATAAATCTGTGCATTTAGGCACCAAGTGGTGCCCTTGAGAGAAGCTTTTGATGCTTTTTGTGCTTGTGCAGGAAATAGTGCTGAATGTTACCACGTCCCTCACCACGTCTATAGAAGTGCAGCAGAGCAAGGGTGAAAGATCTTCATTTTGGCGCGCTAGTAATGATGGTCAAAGATATAAAAGTCAGAAGATCTTCTATTCCCCATGAACCGACATGCGGATATGCTGCAGTAGCAGGCGATTGTCGAGGCGAAGAGAGGAAACAGACCTGGTAGGTGGGCAAGTGACATCAGCCACACGTGAGCAAGGAGGCTATTTATTGAAGGCTCAGCTCTCTCTCAAGGCACCGAGACACACACCCATTCAGAACAACTTCATACACTTCATCTTCATCCCTTCACCATATTTTCCATTAAAACCAGAAGTAGTGTTGTAAAGAAGATCTGGAAACAGACTTCTGTATTTTGCTTTTCTGAACTTTGTTTTATTTTCTGCATTGCTGTGAGGCTCAGACGTTGTAACGTCTATACATCGTACATGCTGAAGAGCTACTTAGGTGTATCTTTTGCACTTAGTTTCTTTTCTGTTATGTATGGTATTTGGATTCTAAATCCTTATCATTCTGTAAAGATGCTCAGCATGAGCTAAACGCTTTGTAGTTGAAGTTGTTGTTTTGCTTGTAATGAACTTCTAGTTAATGTTATGAGGTATTGACGTGCATGTTTTAAATCCTTGTGCGAAAATATTTCCAAACTTGTTTTGAGGTTGGCCTCTTAAAATAGGTAGATTCATAGGTACAGACATGGTCTATGAAAAGAAATCAAGGGTTTATATGAATGAACAATGTACTAAAGACATTTAGGCATCTTTATCTAAGTCTAGACATAGAATGGATAATAGTTCATAGAACATTCTTTGTGGGTGCTTAAAATACGAGGGTGGGCCTATTTAGAACCTAGACATAGGACCTCTTATACTGAAAAACTCGGCGTTTTGGTCTTTGAAAAGCATAGCTCTTTTGCAACAGCTGCTCAAGCGTGGCCACGTCTATACAAAATAACATTTGAACGTCAAAAGCGTGTAAGCGTTATAACGTCACGCTAGAAAGGATTTACCGCATGCAACAACTCAACTCATCTCTCTTCCATATTCACAACCAACATTTGTTTACTTGTTTTAATTACATCTTTAGCTTTAAAACCAACTCTTATTGCCGATTTGTTACTTGATTCTCTTGCGTTTTGAAACTTGAACTTTGAAAAGTATACCAATCCTCGTGGGAACGATCTCTTACTTAAAACCACTCTATTACTTGTACGACGTGTATACTTGCACTATATTTGCGAATACCACACGAACGCAACATAGAGACCTAATGCAAGCTTCTAGGGATAACATGGTAATGCCAAACCTCAGATTACATGCATTTGGGGAGGGGCGGGGAGGTTTGTAATTTTACAGGACAATACCGAGAGAATATTGTCTCGGCCATTAGGTACTCATATCTCAAGGCAACGGCGAAGCCAACCATGAAAGAAAGCACATTCCTTTCGACTAGCTTTCCATAAATCCACAAATGAGAACAGTTAAAATTACATTGGAAATATTTAACAGGGAAAGTGTGAAAGAAAAGAGATCAAGTATAACAAAAGATAAGAAGAGTTACAGTAAACTCTAAATAAAATAACTAGCCAGACTGTAACACCCCCTTTCTAGACAACCGTTAATCACTGTATTCTATCAGAGTTTTTAAAAATAAAATCATTAAAGGGAATGTCACATTTCAACGCTTATAAAAACAATCAGCTCATAGTCAATTCATAAGAAGTTTATAAAATATTAAAACGATACGCAGCACATAGTTTAGGGTCGGGCCCTCAAACACCTGTTTTAGTTTACAGCACCAAATTAAAATACCTCCAACACAGCGGAAAATTTTAGTCTGGACTCATACTTAATACATCACCACGAATAGTTTAAAACATAAAAATAGCAATAAAAGTAACACTACGCCCTCCCCCTGGTGCTACATATCAGAGCTGACACGACTACTAGCAAAAGGGCATAAGAATGCCTTCACTCGCGATTACTGCGATTCTTGAGACATAAGAAGCAACACAAGCAGTAGGGTGAGTCTTTTATACAAATAATAATAATTAGAATAAGCAGTATATATTGGTCAGGCAGCAGAACATCTAATCCACAACCACACAACGCGTTATCAGCACACATCATCATATTTATAACGCATTCACAGAAGTATAACCATCAAAGAATCATCAATAACATATGTATGTGTTTATGCATGTAATGCCACATGCATGAGGATCCTATCATCACCACAATTTGCCTTGAGGGCACTCATCGCTTTGGACCGGAGTCCCACGTCGCTTTGGCCGAAGCCTACACATCGCTTTATGCATATGCATCATGAGGCTCTATGTCAATGCACCACAAACACACACATTGCCACAACTTATTAGGCTCACCATTTTTCAGTTATTAACTCATCTCCATCTCACCAACAAATTAGCCTTGAGGGCTACACATCGCTTACGTCGCTTACTTGCTGTTATTCACGTCGCTTTTAGACTCAAGGTGTATAAATGTCGCTTTTTAGCTCACAGGGGTATTTCCGTCACTTTGACTCAAAATTAGTTCACAGGGGTGAACACATCATTTGGACTCAAAAGGGTAATTTCCAGCAACTGTACGAACTTAAAAATTAATTTAACATATCAAAGCGGTGCGGAACTTCGCAAATAAATATTCCTGGAAAGCTTAGGATGTCTAGTTTCTAAACATAATTTTCATTTATTTGTTTAAGTACTCAAATAGTACAGTTTTGCAAAACACCTCTCAAAGTACAGAATTTCGATGATTCTATCAACCAAATTGTAACCCAGTTTTCTCTTTGAATTATCAACCAAATGAAACGAAATCCGTATCTAAATTGAAGCCCGTGAGTCTAGTTTGCAATGAGGTAAAAATCACTCAAGACGAAGTTCGGTGGAAAGAACAAAACATTGCACCTATACCTATACGGAGTTATTGCAGCTTTTTTCAGATTCGGTTACCCATTTTGTAAAAATATTTTCTCCGATTATACCGACTCAAATTAAGCGAAACCAGTGCCTAAAATGAAGAGAATCGCGTCTACTTCCCAATGGAACAGACCCCAACCCAATCGGACAAACACTGAAGTCGCAATCACAAAAACACTGAATGCCTATCGTCACGGTTTCAAAACGGATTCTCAGCACATCACTTGCAAATCAATAAACAACAACTCGCAACAACTTCATCAAATCGCATATCAACAGCAACATCATGAATTTAACACCAAGATCACGCATAAGACACATGGTTCACGAATTAAACAATAACAACATGAATTCGACAACAAAATCACGAAAACAAGAAAACATCAATCATCACGCATAAGACACATGGTTCCTACCCTTGCAACCCATCATATAACCCCAATTCTAAGAATTATTATAGGTATAAGAAGAGCCCCCTTACCTTGAAATGCTAGAAATTCGAATTCTACTCCAAGGAAAATCACAAGAGCAAGCCGCTTCCCTTCCTCTTTCCAAACCGTGGCTGTCCTTCTCTTTGAACGCATGGGAGAGCAACAAGAATATGATGAGGGGTTGAGGATTGTGACGTTGGAAAAGAAAGGAACATGAAAAAGGAAGGATCAAAGTGAATTACTTACAGAAAACGTGAGAAGAAGCTTTCCTTCCCTTCCTTTCCTTTGCTCACGCCGCGCCTCACACAGCACTTCTCCCTCTCTCTGTTTTCTTGTTTTTCAACGTGGGAATGAATAATGAGACCTTTCTCAAGGGTTTTGGGAACTTTAGGAATGGGCTTGGGTCAAAAAAATGACTTGGGCCCTAATTGCACCCCCTTCTTTATTTAATTAGGCACCCTCTGAAATAAAATAATCCCAACATCACTTTTCAATTTAAATAAATATTGAAATCCCTCAAATAACTTAATTAAATAAATAATTAAATTATTTTAGGGCGTTACACAGACCCTAAGTTTCTGTTGATGTAACAAAACAAAAATTGGAAAACACTATGGAACTATATATTAAAATTAACAGGACGAAGGTGGCACATCATAATGTTTTTGAGTAATAGTATGTATATTTTAATTTGTTCCTTATTTGCACACTCAACAGTCAACAATGCGTCACAACTACTCTTTTAGCAAAAAGAAATCTAGCAGTGTATACAAACCTGCCATTGAAGTACAGAAGCACATCTAGGAGATACTCTTCCATCACAAACCGATCTATAGGTTGTAGATCCTGTCATCCATAAGATCTGTTTTACTGAATAGATATAGGTGATTGGCAAGAATTAAATCTGAACTAATAAAAAGGAGGCTAATCATGCAAAAAGCAGTCTCAAGCTCACTCAGAAAATTGGTCTTTTGGGGGATGTTATGAAGAGGAATTTAGTTAGAGAAACAAGAGAAGTACAAATGCAGACAGTAAGATTTCCTCCTAAAGAACAAGACGATGCATCATTGCACATCACATAACTTCTCCCTTTAACAGGTTATATGTAGATAAACAAACAAACTTGCAATGAATGTAAAATAGACTTATTTGTGTTCCAAAATATAGAATAAAATTAAAAAAATGGTCTGTGTTTGGAATGCTAAACTTATATGAAAGCTGGTATGCCATAGATGCTGAATTCTACTGCAAAAAACATTAAAAACATTGGTTAGCAAAAATGGCATGGAAGTATCTGTTCCGAAAATTGCACCATTGATTAATAAACGCTTCAATAAATTTTTATCGCAAAGATGCTGTTGTCTGAGAATCAAAACTACACGGAACAAAGCCTTATACAAGAACAGTTTTTCGAAAGCTCTATATAGATGCTTAAATTAGTAAAGTAATCATTAGACTAGCATTTTTAAGAAACTTTACTTTCTTACAGCCACGACAGCTTTTAAAAGTATTACCTAGATACTTCTCAAATGAACCTGTTGCTTTTAAGAAGTATCCTCAAAACATTTTATCAAAAATATTTAGGGTGTTTTTTCCGCACCCCCTCCTTCCCTATCTCACCCCATAATTCCACACTATCCCGTTTTACCCCCATAATTCCACAAGTATCCCGTTTTACCCCTGGTTTGTTAAAAAAAAAAATTAAAAATTTTGAATTACCTCTAAAAAGGTAATTCGGTTCAAAAAATTTGGAATTTCGATTTACCTGTAATTAGAAAAGATTTTGAAAATTACTCAAATGAGGTAATTAGGTTCACATTTGTGAACGGAATTACCTATTTCGAGGTAATTCAAAATTACAATTTTTTTATTTTCAATTATTAATTTTTTCGGAATTATTAATATTTTTATTTGAACGAATAATTTAGGCTAAAAAATCGGTTTTGGACAACATACTACGATCGTAATGAAACCACAACCATTATATCCGAAAAAAATCAAGAATCAAGACTCCCGTAGAAGGGACTTCTTACGGGACTACGGCCTTAAAATCCCAAATTCCATCGTTTACTATTTTTTACGATTTTTCTAAATTTTTCATAGTACCAAATTGTTGCAGCGAAACCACTGATTATAGAGAGAATTGGTCTTTGCAGGAGCAGCAACAGTGCCATCAACGAAAACTAGTTTGTTCTTTGAGATTAATGAAACACGCATAGATTGAAGCCAAGGTTGAAAATTCTTGCTTCCTTCAAGAACCGGTTGCACAAGAACTACAGTGGGCGATTCGTTTTGGTGAATGTAAAAGGGATTGGAAGAATTGGTTGTGTAATCGGCGTATTGAGTCAGATCCTAGCTCGCCATTTCAATTGCAGTAAGAAATGCAGAAGATTCGCAGAAATGAATTTGAAGCTGAACCCTAATTTGTTCAATTCAAGAATTGAGAAGAAATTTAAAGAAATGCCAATCGAACTCAGGGACGATTGAGCGGAAAGAAGAATGAATCAATCAAATGAATCAATGCGAAATGACTGATTAAAGGAAAGAACTGATTTGAAGACGACGATGGCGAGGCCAGAGCTCAATTTCTGAGCTCTGATACCATCTTGGTTTCACTCAAAACACAGAAATGTGGAGAAAGGAAGAAGATGATGAAAAAGTTCTTCATTATTGTGAATCAGTTAACTGTTACAATATGGACTATGGGCTATTTATACATTGCAATTCACAGTAGAGTAAAGCTAACTATCAACAAACTATGCTAGAACTTTTTGTAAAGAGTTAAGCTCCTTGGTGGCTAGGTTTTGGTGGAAATCAGAAGGAAAAGAAAGAAGTATTCACTGGAAAAATTGGAAGTCCTTAACCTCTGCTAAATCTCAAGGAGAACCTTTTTGGTCAGTAAAGAAAAAGCCAGCAGATTCGTGGATTTGGGGTAGTATTCTTAAAGGGAGAGATTTTCTTAAAGAAAATGGTAGATGGTTGGTGGGAGATGGGAAGAATATTGATTTGAAGGTTGAAAGATGGTTAGTTTCTGGTGATTTGGCTAAAGGTAGGAGATTGTATTGATGTTTCTAATTCTAAATGGGATCTACACAAGATGGGGCTTATTCTACACCATGATTCAGCTATGGAGGCTATTAAAACACCTATGAGCTTGTTTAAAGGTAATGATTCCTTTTGGTGGCCACATTCTTCTAGTGCTTGCTTCTCAGTTAAATCTGGTTATTTTGTGAAGCATCAGATTTCAATCCCTAGTCATGTTCATGCTTCTACTTCAATAGATATTCCTAAAGAACTATGGGATGGGATTTGGCGAGCTAAAGTTCCTCGGAAAGTTAAACAATTTATCTGGAAAGTATGCCACAATGCTTTGCCTATTAAGAAGAATCTTTGTCTTAGAAAGCTAAATGTTAATCCTTCTTGTCCTATTTGTTTTGCTACTGAAGAAACTGTGGAGCATACTTTTCTTCTGTGTCCTTGGGTTACTCCAATATGGTTTGCTATTACTATTCCTATGGTTCCAACTTCTATGGAGATATCCTCATGCACTAAATGGTTGATTAATCTAATTTGTCCAGAGGAGTCTTCTAGGAGTATTGATGAGGTTCAAACTATGTGGCTTTTTATGACTTTATGGTGTATTTGGAAGGGTAGGAATGCATGTGTGTTTGAAGATGTTACCCCATCTCCAATGGGAATAGTTCAAATGATTAAATGCAATATTTCAGAACTAGCTAGCACAAACAACAACCAAATTCCTATTTTAACATCTATTCATCAAGTTTCAAAATGAAAGAGTATCTGGAGACCTCCTTTAAGAGGAGTTGTAAAGATCAACTCTGATGCTAGTTTTTTACCTCACAATAGCAAGGTGTTTGGAGCCTACATTATCAGAGATCATGAAGGAGTGATGGTTGCAGGAAATACTTAGAGGGAAATGGCGAATTCCCCTCTTCTAGCTGAAGCTTTAGTGTTGCGAGATGCTCTTATCTTTGCTAGTAACCTCAATATGGTGAACATTGTGGTGAATCGATAACCAATTGTTGGTTAATGCTTGCCGTGGAGAAATCGAATTAAGAGGGGTTAGTAATGTGACAAAAGATATTCAAATGTCAAAATCTAGTTTGAATCGATTGAGTTTTCTTGGACAGCTAGAGATGGGAATAATAGTGCTCACCTAGTTGCAGAGTTTCATCGGCATCAAACTTTGTCGGTGAATTGGATCTTCGAGCCTCCTTCGTCTCTTGAAGTTCAATTGCTCAAGATCGGCGTCAAATTGTATTATCGAACCTCTAATTCTTGTTTTGGGGTTGTTTTTGCTGTTTTGCTTGTGGAGTGTAGGGATCTTCTCTCTTGCTTCTCAATTTGGGGCGAAATTTCTCCTCAGTGTTTAGGGTTTTCAATTTGGGATTATGCTTCTTCCAAGCGTGTTGATGGTGTGTTTGTGTTTGTTCGTTTCTTCGCATTGTTGTTTTGTTGTGTTGGGCCGGGTCTTTTGATCCGTGTTTGTTTTCCATTTGGACTAAGGCTACTTTTGTTGTATTTGGTTTGGGATTTGCCCATTTATTAAATCAGATATAATTTGGACCAAAAAAAAACTATGCTAGTTAAATACTAAGCTCTTGAACTAATCAGTAGTAAGTTTATTATTCTGAGATATGAACTAACTAATTATAATGCTAACCGATTATAATACTAATTAGCTAACTATGTGTAAATATATAATGCTAACAGAGAAAGTGTTGTAGATGTGTATTTTTAGCTTTTCGATAATTAAGCAATCTTAACATTGAATGTTTCCTACACTTCCTAATTTCTATAGAATTTCTATTTTTTAGCATTTCTACGCACAATTCACGACTTCATTTTATTTTATTTTTTGACTCAACAAATTAAACAACGGTTTGGTTGTGTCTAAATTCTAAACAAAAGGTGTGGTATGCCACTTTGGATGCACATATTTTCGCTCGCTTTTTCTCTCCGGATGACTGCAAAAGTTTGTGACCTTCACAAGGTTTGTGGAATGAGCTAATCCTATTTTTAGGCATCACGAACACAATTTTCCTTATAAAAGGAAAGGAATTGCGCCTTACGCTTAACAACTCCATCAGGTTATTGCTATACTTCCGTTTGTGATTGTAGTTTCTTCCTTCACCACCACCATAAGCTAACATAAGTGACTCCCGTGACTAGTCTTCTAACATCATCTTTGCAGGAACTAATGGTTGTACCACTGGCTGGTCTACTAGAATGAGGATTGTAGTACGCCAGTCAATGGTACAACCATTCTCTCTCGTGATGAAACACAAAAAATATTGGCATAAGTAATTTGTGTTAAAAATGACACAATTAAGTGATACAAACAAATAGTTAGTCAAAAGCAAAACCATAATATTCATGATACATACGACGAAGGTAATACTGTAAATTGTGATTAGGAACGAATTGTTTCAACACATTGAATGCAGAATCTGAGGGGTGTTGTAAGGTGACGAAGGTGGTCAGAGATACTAAGGTCAACCTCCATATTGAATTCGCGCTCACCTTGGGCAGTTCCAGGTTTTAATCTTTTGATTGCAAGATATCCTTTTGATGAGACAATAGTATGCCTTTGTAAACTAATACAAAGCCCCCTTCTCCGATAAGGTTGGAGGCTGAAAAACCGCTTGTGGCGGTTTCCAAATCACCAAAGGGGAAATTTCCACCAGTGGAAAATAAATTATTTTGTTTTTTCTTCACAACTTTCTCCTCTCATTATATATAATATAATGAGGGGAGAATGAATACTAAGCAAGACACTGCTCAAAGTGGCGAGTCCTACTAGTTCATTCTTAGAAGAAGTAGAGGGTGAACATTGGTTTTGGTTCACCCCCAAAGGTTGGGGGGGGGGGGGGGGTTGTTAAATGTGAGAATGGAAAATCTCATTTTCTATTATTGTGATTAGTTACTGTACAACAAACTTTACGGTTAACTATATGTACAAAATAAGATAACAACTAACTAGTGTTTACTATCTAGAGTCAGAAATTAACTAAAGTTAACTTAACTTAATGCAACAACTAAAAGCTAAACACATAATTAAACAATTTCTATTCTAAATCTAAATCAATTACTCCAAGTCAAGTCAATAGTTTTACGCAGTGATTTTTTTATAAATATTACGCAGTGACTTTTTTCAATTTTCTTAGAAAAAATTTATGGACATATTGATTTCCTATTTATGTATTAGTTTCTCAATTAAACTACTAACTTATAGATTTTTTTAAAGCAAAAAATATTTGCAGTTTTAATTTTTTTCTAACATATTCTCTTTCAGTATATTTTATTATTTAATAAACTTTATGTTTATATAAAGAGAGAAAATGACACATTAATGGCAAAGAGATAGAAGTTCAGATCTAATTATATCCCTATGTAACTTTTTAAACAATAAAGATATTTGGGGAAAGGTTTTTAGCCAAATAACCAACCTACAACATCAACTAACCAAGTTTTTTAGGCTATTAAACAAGTAATCAATTAACCAAGTTTTTAGTCAATAGCCTAGAAAACTGTGAAAATACAGGTTGGTTAATGAACTAAAAAACTTGGTTAATTGGTGTTG
Organism: Oxytropis ochrocephala; assembly: GCA_020916435.1. Lineage (NCBI taxonomy): Eukaryota > Viridiplantae > Streptophyta > Magnoliopsida > Fabales > Fabaceae > Oxytropis > Oxytropis ochrocephala. The sequence goes on from CM037091.1 coordinate 81,853,369, forward strand.
TAGGTTGGTTTTTGGCTGAATAGGAAATGGTATATTGGTCTAAAAACAAAGTGTGTGTATGTTAATATTCCTATATAGGACTGAAAATGAGTTGAGCCGAGTCGAACTTGTTTCAGCTCGACTTGATAAGTTTTGGTTCAGCTCGTAGTTCGACTAGAGTTCGACATGAACTTTTTTTGTCAGCTCGAACGCGACTTGACTCAAACTCGCAAGCAGCTCGAGTCAGCTCGTCAACTCAACTCGAATGAATAAAAAGTAAAAATAATATATTTTTAAAGAAAATGCCAAAAGAATCTAGATCACTAACATTTTTAAATTATCAATTTAGTTTTTTTGGATAAAATAATTTCTAATTATTTTGTGGAAAAACAATTACATAATAGAAAATATGAATATATTTGTAGTATTTATTGTTTATTTATCTATTGAGTTTAATAAAAAAAATTAGACAAGCATATATAATATAATTTGAGAATTATTTAATGATATAATTAATTTTAAACTAATTGCACCAATCAATAAACAAAAAATATTGCTCTAGAAGCAAAAAATGGATAACAAAGATTATATATATATATACTCATATATAGGCTTTGGCTTATGTTACTGAGCCTTTTGCTTAGTAACTCTTACTAAATAAATAGTAGTCGTTGGATTCTCCTTTTTTTAAGCAAATTTAATCTAATTTAATCTAATGGATAGAAATGAATAAGGGCATTGTTGTCACAGTCTTTTTTTTTGTTTTAATTAATTTAAATAATTAAAATAAATTAACCATTAAATCAGTCCATATTTTTTAGGGACAATTACAAAACTAAATTATAATTTCCACGTTTTTCTCTCACTACCGTTTCTTATTTTTTTCACGTTCTTCCTATCTTTTTTCAACGTTCTTCTTCTCTATTCCACGCTCTTCTTCTTCTTCTTCTTCTTCTTCTTCTTCTTCTTCTTCTTCTTTTTCGCACGCAATTTCATGACGCAAAGAAAGTCGCAAAAATGGATATATATATATATACACACACACACACACACATTATTAACGAGCTGGTTTGTTTACCTGGCTCAAGTTGAACTCATTTATTTGACGAGTTCAATTTTCACCTCAAGTTCAACTCATTCGATTCATGAACTAGATATTTATTGAATCGAGTTTGAACTTTGTCACACACACAATGAATCAATTATTAAAACCATTATCTATAATTTGATTTGACTAATAGAAACAAGAGAAAGGAAATGACATTGCAAAAAAAAAGTGTACGACATTTTGTCAAAAAAAAAAAAAAAGTCTACGACATTTCTATTTTTCAAACTTATGTAATTGTATCGTCATTTTTACATCTTTCACGAGCGATATTATAATTCCCAAGTGAAATTAAAATATCGAAAAGTCAAATTACCCTACGTCAATAATATTATCTTCAAGGGTGTATAAGGAATGAAACTTTCACCTAAACTTAAAGACCTTATCTAATCTTTCTCCATTACTACCCCATTGCACCAATTAGTGAATGTTTTCGTCATTAGTTGTGAGTTTTATCATTATACATACGTGAAATGAATTCACCCATTGACCGTAAAAAGCGACTTAGCGACTACTACTCGCAAACTAAATTCACCTACACAACGAAATGAATTGAGTATACATAGGAGTACTTAAACTTAGTTTATGTGTATGGCATAAGAAAACTTTGTCTACATGTAAATAAGTTAATTGATTTCACTTATACTTACATGAACTCAGGTTGCGTATAACATCAAAACGAATGAGCTTGTGCAGGCTCATGTAGTCCAATTTTGTGTTGTTTTTGATGAATGCATTATTTAATCTAAACTAAATGGGCTCTAATGTGAAATTTAATAGTACACAGTTAGTGGCAAAGCCTGTAATTATAAAAAGATCCTCTGCAAAAAAGGGTTCAAAAATTGATTTCTAAGTCTAGATATTACTTTTAGCTTGAACTTTTGGTGTTTTTATTGACAGTGGTGAATTCCATGGTTGAATTGAAGAACAAAAGGAAAATGAAGAATGAAGCAGGTTGAAGATAAACCTGATCTTTTACTTTCTATTATTTCTTTTCATCAAGATTACTTACAAAGTTGTGAGGGAATGATTTATATACATTGACTCTGTAACTGATTTCAGTTACACAACTGATACTCTAACTAAATTGCAATTGATTCTAACTACCTAATTAACAAAAACTAACAATCCCAGCTAACTAGTCAAAAGGGGAATAGTAGGAACAGAGAAGGATAAAAGAGTAAAAACACTAATTTAGAGACTTAATGAACTAACTTAATACTCCCCCTCAAGTGGGAAGGAAGATGTTCTTCATTCCTAACTTGGACATAAGCGAAGTGAACTGGTTTCTGGGGAGAGCCTTGGTGAGGAGGTCTGCCAATTGTTTTTGAGAAATCACATGAATCAGCTTTAAGAACCCGGTTTGAACGTGCTCACGGAGGAAATGACAATCAATATCAATGTGTTTCGATCTTTCGTGAGTGGTGGGGTTTTCAGCTAGTTGGATAGCTGATTTGCTATCACATAGTACTATTGTGGAAGAGATGTTTACTTCAAAGTCACGCAGAAGTTGTTTGATCCAAAGAAGCTCAGATGTTGCTGCTGCCAAGGCCCTATATTCGGCCTCTGCAGATGATCTGGCAACAGTAGTTTGTTTTTTTGATTTCCAGGCTATCATGGAGTTGCCTAGGTACACACAGTATCCCGTGGTTGATCTTCTACTAACTTGGCATGAGCCCCAATCTGAATCAACATAAGCAGTTAGATTAAGACTTGACAAATGAGGAAAGAAAATTCCTAGACCTGCCGTGGCTTTCAAGTACTGCAGAAGTTGGTGAGTTGCTTGAAGGTGGGGAGTTCTTGGCTTGGTCATGAATTGACTGAGTTTATTAACAGTGAATGTAATGTCAGGACGGGATATAGTCAGGTAAATGAGACGACCAATCAATCTTCGGTATTGGGAAGCATCTTGCAATGGTTCTCCATCAGTATCATTGAGTTGCAAGTTAGTATCCATAGGAATATGCAACGGTTTGGCAGATGTGAAGCCTGTATCCATAAGCAATTGTAATGTATACTTGCGTTGGCATAAGTGTATGCCCTGTGCAGACCGTGCAATCTCAAGTCCTAAAAAATACCTCAGATCACCTAAGATTTTTAGTTTGAAATGTTGTTGGAGAGTACCTTGTATCTTAGATATTAATTGACTGTTGGGGCTAGCAAGAATGATGTCGTCCACGTAGACCAAGAGTGCTATGAATGAGGATCCTGATCCTTTTGTAAACAGAGAATTATCTGCAGCACTCTTATTGAAGCCAAGACTGATAAGGGTGGAACTGAGCTTGTGAAACCATTGCCGTGATGCTTGTTTGAGTCCATACAGGGACTTAGTGAGTTTGCAGACTTTGCCCTCCCCCTGTGTGGGATAACCCGGTGGTAATCTCATGTAAACTTCCTCATCAAGCTCACCATTCAAGAAGGCGTTGTTGATATCAAGTTGCACAAGTTTCCAATTGAATTGAGATGCAAGGGATAGAAGGATACGAACTGATGTGAGCTTGGCAACCGGAGAGAAAGTGTTGAGAAAGTCTATACCGGCTTGTTGGGTGAAGCCTTGAGCCACAAGTCTTGCTTTGCACTTATTGAGAGAGCCATCAGCATTGTATTTGACCCGATAGATCCATTTGCAACCAACTGGTCTTTTGCCTTGGGGTAAGGAAACAATGTTCCAAGTATGATTGGCCTCAAGGGCAGCAAGTTCCTCAGCCATAGCCCTTTGCCAAGTGGGATACTTAACAGCTTGGGAATAGTGTTGTGGTTCAAAAGTGGATGACACATTGAAGATGAAATTTTTGTAGTTGGAGGAGAGGTGGTTGTAGGAGAGAAAGGTTTGAATGGGATAGGTGACATTACTTCAATCATAGTCTTGTAAGTGTGATGGAGGTATGTGAGGTCTAGTAGATCTTCTAGATACAACTAAATCACTTGTGGTAGGAGGATCAGTATCTGTATTAGTATTAGGAAGATCCTGGGCAGATGGAGGAGTAGCTTCAGGTATTGTTTCAGTGACAGGTAAAGGTATAACAGTGTCTGTAGTAGTAGCATTGTCAGGTGTATCATGATCGGGAACTATGTTTGGCAGAAGAGTGTCACTAAACAAGTCTTGTGATATTAAACCAGTAGGTGATTGGTGGTAAGGAAGAGTAGTCTCGCAGAATACAATATCTCTGGATATGAGGAATTTGTTGGTGGTAGGATCAAGGAGCTTGTACCCTTTAATTCCAATTGGATAGCCCATGAATATGCAGGGGGTGGATCTCGGGGAGAATTTGTGTCGTTGTGAAGGAATGGTGGAGACAAATGCTAGACAACCAAAGACACGGAGAGAAGAATAGTCGGGCTCAATGTTGTAGAGTGATTCAAATGGAGACAGACCCTTCAAGGATGGGGATGGGAGCCTGTTGATCAAATGGACAGCAGTGGACACACATTCACCCCAGTATTGTAGAGGAACCTTGGACTGAAAATAAAGGGACCGAGCCACATTGAGAAGATGTTGATGTTTGCGTTCAACAACGGAGTTCTGTTGTGGCCGATGGGGGCATGATGATTGATGGAGAGTGCTTGAGCTTGAAGAAAACTGTGTAATGCAAGTTCTTTTGCATTATCTGTTCTTATTGCTTTGATTGTTTTGTCAAATTGAGTTTTTACAAATGAAAAGAAATGCTGAATTAGAGTAGGAGCTTCAGACTTTGCTTGCATAAGATGAACCCATGTGAACCTTGTACAATCATCAACAATGGTTAAAAAATAACGTTTGGAATCATGTGTGGGTGTGTGAAAGGGGCCCCAAACATCACAATGGATTAAATCAAATGCAAAAACAGAATGATTGTTATGGGAAATAAAAGGTAATCTATGCATTTTAGATAATGGGCAAACAAGACAGGAAGTATCATGAAAATCATTTTTATTGAGAGACAATTTTGTACATAGCAATTTCATTATAGCATCTGATAAATGGCCTAAGCGAGAGTGCCAAAGATGAAATGTATTTATAGTATGAAAACTAAGAGAATTACAAGAAAAATTGGAAGAAGGATTACAATCAAAGGAATTATTGCCAGAAAAAGTACAATTATCAGAATTGCAGTCATTAGAAACACATGATTTGTAGAAGTAAAGGCCATGGCGAAAATCACTCTTGCCAATCACCTTGTGATGGGGTGTTGCCTGAATGAAGAAAACATTATCACAAAAAGACATGTTATAGTTAGGATCTTGTTGTAGGCAACTTACTGATATGATGTTAACATGAAAATCAGGGATGCAAAGGACATTGTGCAGAACCAAACCAGAAAATAGTTTTACAGAGCCAGAGGCAGTAATAGGAACACGAGTGCCATTAGGTAATGTGACAAATGTGTTGTGTAAACGAGTGTAGCTAGTGAAAGAATTCAAGGATGTGCATATGTGTGCAGTGGCTCCAGAATCTATAATCCAATCATTAGAGTGCAAGAATGAAAAAGCAAACAGCAGGGTATTCAAAGAGCAAGAGAATTTCAAGAAATGTAATAAAACATCACCAGATGAATCCTTAGATTCAGTAGGAGGGACAGAGGCCTTTGCCATTTGAGCTTGGAGGTAGTCAAGAAGCTGCTGGTACTGTTGATGATTCATATTAGGAGCAGAGGTGCCAGAACCAGCAGTAAATGTCACTTGCAGAACTTGTGGAGCACTAGATGAAACCTTTGTCTTCTTAAATCCAGGGGGATATCCATGGAGTTTGAAGCATTTATCCTTGGTGTGACCAAGGAGACCACAATGAGTACATTGGGGACGATCACGCCTAGAACCTTTGTTGGTGTTGTTGGATACGGCAAAAGCGATAGGAGATACTTCTGCAGAAGTGGTAGAAGAAACTTGACGTTGTTTTTCATCTTGTAGAATCATGGAGTACACTTTGTTGATATCCGGGAGAGGTTCTTGCAAGAGAATGTTACCACGGACGTTGTTGAAGGATCGATAAACCCATGAGGAAAGTCATGACTGTTCTTGCGAAGATAGACACCACCACCACAGCACAATCGGGGTTTGATTCGCAGAGAGATCAAGAGTCCCATAAACCTTTGAATTTCTTTGAAGTAAGCACTCACGAGAAAGTGATCCTTGAGTGCGGTGATCATCTCTTTCTTCAATTCGTAAACACGAGGACCCTTTGGTTTGTTGAAAACGATGCTGTAAATCTGTCCAAATTGCAGAAGCCGAATCTGCATATAGAACACTGATGTGAAGATCTTTGGAGATGGAGTTCAAGATCCATGAGGTGGTCATATCGTTGCTGCGTTGCCACTTAGGAAGACCGGGATCGTCGTCATCAGGTTTCGGAATTGAACCAGTAACGAATCCTAATTTATTTTTGGCTCCGAGTGCGATGCGCATGGCACGACACCAGGAACCATAGTTTCCACCGGAATCTTGAAGAATTTGAGAGACGAGGACAGCTCCGGGGTTGTCGGAGGGATGCAAGTAGTAAGGATCGGCGCCATTGTCAGCCATGGAATCAAGAAAAGACACGATCGGAGAAATTGGGGAAACACGATCGGAGAAGGAGAAGACACGAAACGGATGAGGGAAACCGAGACGGAGAAGAAGGAATCACTCAGAAATTGCGGAAGAACGATGGTTTTGCAACTGATACCATATTGACAGTGGTGAATTCCATGGTTGAATTGAAGAACAAAAGGAAAATGAAGAATGAAGTAGGTTGAAGATAAACCTGATCTTTTACTTTCTATTATTTCTTTTCATCAAGATTACTTACAAAGTTGTGAGGGAATGATTTATATACATTGACTCTGTAACTGATTTCAGTTACACAACTGATACTCTAACTAAATTGCAATTGATTCTAACTACCTAATTAACAAAAACTAACAATCCCAGCTAACTAGTCAAAAGGGGAATAGTAGGAACAGAGAAGGATAAAAGAGTAAAAACACTAATTTAGAGACTTAATGAACTAACTTAATAGTTTTAAAAAAAAATATTTGAGTAATTCCATGTTAAAAAAAATTATAATGTTCTGAGGATGCCTGCAAAGAATCATTCAAAAGTTTAAAAATTGAGGGTAAATAAACAAATTTGAAATTCAGAGAGACTAAAATTGGGTGTTGGAAAATTTTAGAAGGATACAAACATCTTATTTATTTTATAGGGACTAAAAACAAAACGATTCAATATTTGTAAGAACTAAAAACTTATTTAACCCTAATTATTATTTAAAGTGATTTTCCTTCTTGAGAATAGCTAAATGTGGGAATAGTAAACACGACCCATTAATTTCACGCAATCTAAATCCCAGATAAACGGACATTCGAGTTGAGCAATAATCACAGAGAATCCATTAATACATTACTAATACTGTTGGTGGATCCAATTAGTAGCTATAATCAAAATCAACATTACAATGGAGGTGCTCAAGTCCCATCTGAATCTAAACTGAGGGACTCTTCTAATACAGACATTGTCATTTACATTACAAACGTATACAACTTTATTCTTTCGATCAACTAAGGAAGCGCTTAGCCATCGGACCAAAGAATGGATCTAGATTAATTTAGATAAAAGGCCGGATGATAAATAACAAATTGGTCATGCCTCATTAATTGGTCTTGAAGACCAAAACAAACAAATTGAGAAAAAGAGGAGGTGCATTTTTTCATTAATACCTCTGCATCCAACTTTTCAATATGGGGCCATATCTCGCCAAAAACAATAAAATTGTCACGTCGAGTCAAATCATTTACTAACACATTATAAAATCATTTTTGGGGGTTTGCTACTTGAACAATATTTAAGAAACAGGTGTAAATTTTTACATATGCAGGTGTTGCTTATATGGAATTCCTATCGACCACGATTATTTTAAAAATTTAATCAAATGCAAGAACTGAAATGAACAATACCTCAAGCGCATCTTGCCTCGAAAAAGCCTTCACATAACCCAAAGTAGTGATACACCACTGCTCCTTTACACCTACATTATAAGCACCACTTTTCTTTCCACCATTTGACCGACTGTAAAAGAGATTAAGATGCCAAAATTAGTCGTAATAATATTATTATTGTTTAATATTTTTGTGGTGAATGTGGCTCATGAACTGTTACGAGGTATCTCGATTCTCATTGTCTAATTCCATGGCTGATGTTTCTTGTGGTCAATTGCCATCTCATCAACTTGTGCAGACTTCAATTCATGCGGTGATCGCTCAGATCCCTTGGGAAGGCGCTTCGTTAATATATTTGAGAAGCTTTGGTACATCAAGAGAAACAATGCCTGCATGCACCAACAGCCACGTACCAATGCAAGGTAAATACTATGGAGAAACAGAACTTCAAGTGCATGCAATTCAAATTAAGTGGGTTGACGACCCCTTGATCCACCACTCTAAACCTTAGCTGTTGAGCAATCCAGAAAGGGCCCGGTAATGGCTTTTAAAAATCAAATAAATAGCACATCCAAATTATGTTAGCAAAATCCAAGAAACAAGTGGAAACTACAAATGAAAGTGAACAGAAAATTTTATAGTTGTATAGTGCTACTTCAAGTTCCTTAAAACATGACAGCAATTGAAGTATAGAAGTGGCTAGGTGCTTCTCCAGTGTCTGTATTTTACTTGTACTTTCTTTCACTGCTTAGGAGGGTTCCTTATATTCTATTATCATTATGTACTTTCAACCCTTCTTTCAAATGTTTCTTTTTCAGTACTCTTTTCCCAATCACAATGTTGCTAAAATAACCAGCTTCCACATTCACCGGGACCTTCTCTATGGCCATGATATATCTAACAAATCCAAATGGTTCCTAACCACGGCAGAAAAATCTGCCCAAAGAGATGGAAGAGGCACTTTACAGTTCAAACGTCATCTTTGAAAGTGAAAAATATATCCAGACTATTAACCACTGCAAGTTTTAGAACAATTACCTCATTTTCATCAGTTTCCCGGGCAAAGAAGAGCTTCCTTAGCTTCTAAAGATTCTTGAAGAGACACCAGTTCCTCCTTTGCTTTTTCAGCACATGATTTCAATCTATTCAACCTGACAGGATTTTCGCCAAGAACTGGTTTACCATCCACCAGTGTGAGTGTTGACTCTGCAGCATCTACCTCTGCTTTTGCTTCTTTTGCTTCTTTGGCAGCTTTTTCAGCTGATGAAATACGATTGTATGTTTTGCTTACTGCCCATATTGACTTGCCCATATCTTTCTAATACAGTTATCAAATGAGTGAAACTCTTGGATCCAATATTGAGAAGAGTTTGTATGACAACTCTAAGCACAACTTCAAGACTCTTATTTGGAAACACACTTTCATCAATCCATGAGATTATTTCTCGGACAGGTGCCTTCCCTTTAACCATGTCGTTGAGCTCTCCAGACAGCACCTGTTCATTTTTTTCTTTACCATCTTCTGCACTAAGACTTAAGTTTGGTCCACCCTTTGGAGGAAGCAGTTCTTCTAAACCAGGTGCATTTTCAATGCTCTATACAAAATATCATAAAATATACGATGGAAACATCAATATGTCAACTTCATGAAATGAAACTAAAGCCTATCAATTAATTGTTTACAGAAAAGCATCCATGCCAGAAACAGATAATGAGACTTCCTCGTACCAAAATAAATTACAAGTGGCACTGCAGTAATGAATATTACCTGTTTGACTTTGTCCCAGTATGACAAGCGAACTTCCATCTCCAAAATCTCCTGAACAAAGACGCGTTGAGGGGCCCAGCTTGGGAGATCTAAGACATAAGCCCACTCTTCCCATGGCCAGATGAACTGAAAGTTTGATCTGTATAGCAAAAACCATCAACCACTTTGGACATAAATAAACTAGAAAATAGAGACACAACTTTGGCTTAAATGTCAGTTTGAAGGAAAAAGGAGGACTGATTAAAAAATATTGTATTTAAGCATTAGTAACACATTGATAACACAAATTCCCATACAAACTAGGAGGCAGGAAGTAAGAATGTAAATATGCAAGGAAGAAGGTTTAGCAAGCTAGATCAGAAATTATGTTAGAAGCACGACCAGTTGAACAATGCAATGAATCGTAAAACAATTGTTAGAAAACACATTGAACATGTGTGTGTATTATCTAAATATAGGTGCTAGTAATTACGGATGTGGTTGCACAAATCAAGGATTTAATTTGATCCTTCTTAATTATTACAAGATTATATTATGTGATAGACACCTAGCCTATCCGCACAATCAAAAGGACTAAAGAATAAAAATGAAGTAGAATGGAAGAGTTTTATTGAATATGTTTGTGCTGCATGGAGGCGAACAAAAACCTCTTATGAATTTCCGATTCCACAAGTTCTTTGGTCGGGATCGTGAAACTATCTGTGAAAGTGGTTGAGAGAAAAGGCTCTCCGCCCCCAGCATAACCCGGCTAGAATTTCCGGCCTAACCCAGAGAATCCTTACAATTTCTCAATATGTCAAAAGATATCTCTCCCATTCCCTACACTTCTATTTATAAGCATATAGAAGGATAGGGTGATGGTTACAACTTACAAGGATTAACTAACCCTAACCAATTATTAACAAACAACTACCAACTAACTAACTAATAGGAGTTAAAGGCAACAAACTACCTAACTAACTAACATTACAAAATAACTCCCTAACTAACAATAACCACTTAATTAATCCCTAACAACCTACTTGAACATAAAAACTCAAAACTAACTTCCAACTAACATAACCCCACGTACCAAGGGTCTATCATTAGGTAACTAGAACTAAGACTGATGTGATCATAGGACACACAATCTTTCAATACAATATTATTACAACAATGATGTTTACAGATGTTCAAACTTATTTACTTCCCTAAAATTTCCCTGCTATAATAAGAAACCCGCTAGGGAAGAAAAAGAACTCCAGGTCAAGAACTAATACTAGTTACTGATGTACTAAAAATGAAGAATACTGACAGCCAAAAGTTGATATTCCTATTATCGATCTAGTAATGGTAAATACCTCTTATCCACTTATTTCTACAAATTAAGTGAATGGTTGTACAGATGAACAATTAAGGTTATGATGGTATGAGCTAGACCGATAATGGTTAGGTGATCATTTAGCAATTAATAAACAAATTGCTGCATGCATACTCCATCCCAATAAATGGATAGAACTAGAAAAAACTGATAAAGGGTGTGGAAATTAACATGTGATAAACAAAATCAATCATGGATAAATAGATATAAATAACTACATTAAAATTAATATATACAATAATAAAACAAATCAATATATATTAAAAAAATATCAAACAATATACATACATATATATATATATATATATATATATATATATATATATATATATATATATCTACATATACAATTGCAAAATTTATAAATAGATATAAATACCATATCGTACAAAACATAAATAGATACAAGATATCATGCTTTAGACATCATAAATAGATTGTAAATTCATATGAAGAAAAATAAAAATATATAGCTCTTAAGTAGTAACACGTATATGACAGGGTGGGAAGTAAAGAAAATAAAAGTAGAGGAAAACAAATACATTTTTCTGACTTAATTGGGATGTGTTTAGCTGTTTATTTTAAAACCTAATTAATTTCGCATGTGTGGCTTTGGGACAAGGTTACTAACTACATCATTCGAGAGATACAGATAGGGAGACCGAGTTCCTAATGAAGACCCTACTTGGAACTCTTAACTTTTTCTGTTGGCTTGTCAAAAAAAAACGTTTTACGCTAGCTTATGATAATATGGCCAACCTTCACACTACATGCAAAGTTTGTGTCTAAGCGGAGTGAACGTATATACACAAGGCGGATACACTTAAAGTCTATAACCTAGTTACGTCACCAATAATAAGTGTATCATAGAAGTTGATTTATGTGATTTGGGTGTCTAAAACAGAGAACACCTTACTTGTATTTATAATGTAATTAAATTAAATTAAATGAATGCTAAATTGGCGTAGTTGCTTAATCTACTCTTAATCACTGATTTTGTACAGCTAATGGATATAAATATGTGTAATAAATTCTAGCATGTGACTAATTTCAACATGTATGGATTTACGTTAATAATTTAAACCATAAACCATGGCACTGCACAATTCTTTCTCCTTTTCTTTCCCCAGAACGTTAAGGAAAATATTTACAATTTATTGATATAAGAAATAGCAGTTTCACTTCAACAATTTGACAAGTACTGAAGATAGCCGATTCAAAGAATTTTAATGTGATAGTTATAAATATTATCTCAATGTTATTTTGGAACTTTAGCATATAAAATCAACAGAAGACTAGACATGACTTTTTAAAAAAAGTGAAGCTGTATTAAAGTGATGAAAGAAAAAGTTTAAGTGTAGGGGAAAACAAGATAAACACCGAACAGAACATGCACACTATATATTATCTTGAAAGATGAATTCTGAAATAATAAGTTTTAAAATTTTGAACATACAAATGGTGTGAGAACCAAAGGATTAGACGTATTCGGCACTCCATATCCAAATCATCAATCTTCTCAAAGAGAGCACAGACTGCTCCAGCTACAACTGTGGGAAAGGCTCCAGGAAGAGCCTATTATGTAGCCACACATTTAGAAAGCATTAAGCACTCAACATTAACTGGAAATTGAAATCTAAAATTGTATAGGAGAAACAGTAATCCCTCAGTGATGGAGAAAAGAAGTCAGCAATGTTAAGCCCACTTGCGAGTACCTTACAAAGGTCAATAATAACAAGCGTGTCATACGCTGGTTTGAAAGGTTGTTGTGGTAGCATCAGCAGCTGCAAAAGAGATATATATGTATAATATTATTACTAACTCTCCCAATATTGTATGGCACATCTAGCTACTTTTTGTTGGCACATTCAGTTATTAGTATAGAAAGTACAAGCAAACAAAATTCAGCAATATCAAAATATGATATAAAACATGTTAGTACACTTAATTTGCAATTTTGCACAACATTTTTTTTTTCAAGTTGAACAATACAACACTTTACCTTAAGCTCCTACGTAGAGACCTAATGCAAGCTTCTAGGGATAACATGGTAATGCCAAACCTCAGATTACATGCATTTGGGGAGGGGGCAGGGGAGGTTTGTAATTTTACAGGACAATACCTGAGAGAATATTGTCTCAGCCATAAGGTACTCATATCTGAAGGCAACCGGCAGGCCAACCATGAAAGAAGCACATTCCTTTCGACTAGCTTTCCATAATTCCACAAATGAGAACAGTTAAAATTACATTGGAAATATTTAACAGGGAAAGTGTGAAAGAAAAGAGACCAAGTATAACAAAAGATAATAAGAGTTACAGTAAACTGTAAATAAAATAACTAGCCAGACCCTAAGTTTTTGTTGATGTAACAAAACAAAAATTGGAAAACACTATGGAACTATATATTAAAATTAACAGGACGAAGGTGGCACATCATAATGTTTTTGAGTAATAGTATGTATATTTTAATTTGTTCCTTATTTGCACACTCAACAGTCAACAATGCGTCACAACTACTCTTTTAGCTGGTATGCCATAGATGCTGAATTCTACTGCAAAAGAACATTAAAAACATTGGTTAGCAAAAATGGTATGGAAGTTTCTGTTCCGAAAATTGCACCATTGATTAATAAATGCTTCAATAAAACTTTATCGCAAAGATGCTGTTGTCTGAGAATCAAAACTACACGGAACAAAGCCTTATACAAGAACAGTTTTTCGACAGCTATATATAGATGCTTAAATTAGTAAAGTAATCATTAGACTAGCATTTTTAAGAAACTTTATTTTCTTACAGCCACGACAGCTTTTAAAAGTATTACCTAGATACTTCTCAAATGAACCTGTTGCTTTTAAGAAGTATCCTCAAAACATTTTATCAGAAATATTTAGGGTGTTTTTTTTCGCACCCCCCTCATTCCCTATCTCACCCCCATAATTCCACACTATCCCGTTTTTACCCCTGGTTTGTTAAAAAAAAATTAAAAATTTCGGAAATACCTCTAAAAAAGGTAATTCCGGTTCAAAAAAAATTGGAATTTCGGATTTACCTTGTAATTCCGAAAAGATTTTCGGAATTACCTCAGAAATGAGGTAATTCCGGTTCACATTTGTGAAACAGAATTACCTATTTCTGAGGTAATTCCAAAATTACAATTTTTTTATTTTCAATTATTAATTTTTTTCGGAATTATTAATATTTTTATTTGAGCGAATAATTTAGGCTAAAAAATCGGTTTTGGACAACATACTCTGATCGTAATGAAACCACAGCCATTATATCCGGAAAAAATCAAGAATCAAGACTCTAGAAGGGACTTCTTACGGGACTACGGCCTCAAAATCCCAAATTCCATCGTTTACTATTTTTTACGATTTTTTTAAATTTTTCATAGTACCAAATTGTTGCGAAAACCATGAGATTATAGAGAGAATTAGTCTTTGCGGGAGGCGAGAAGCGGTGCCATCAACGAAAACTAGTTTGTTCTTTGAGATTAATGACACACGCATAGATTGAAGCCAAGGTTGAAAATTCTTGCTTCCTTCAAGAACCGGTTGCACAAGAACTACAGTGGGTGATTCGTTTGGGTGAATGTAAAAGGGATTGGAAGAATTGGTTGTGTAAGCGGCGTATTGAGTCAGATCCTAGCTCGCCAGAGCTCAATTTCTGAGCTCTGATACCATCTTGGTTTCACTCAAAACACAGAAATGTGGAGAAAGGAAGAAGATGATGAAAAAGTTCTTCATTATTGTGAATCAGTTAACTGTTACAATATTGACTATGGGCTATTTATACATTGCAATTCACAGTAGAGTAAAGCTAACTATCAACAAACTATGCTAGAACTTTTTGTAAAGAGTTAAGCTCCTTGGTGGCTAGGTTTTGGTGGAAATCAGAAGGAAAAGAAAGAGGTATTCACTGGAAAAATTGGAAGTCTTTAACCTCTGCAAAATCTCAAGGAGAACCTTTTGGGTCAGTAAAGAAAAAGCCAGCAGATTCGTGGATTTGGGGTAGTATTCTTAAAGGGAGAGATTTTCTTAAAGAAAATGGTAGATGGTTGGTGGGAGATGGGAAGAATATTGATTTGAAGGTTGAAAGATGGTTAGTTTCTGATGATTTGGCTAGAGTTAAAGATCCATCTTCTAATCTAAAGGTAGTAGATTGTATTGATGTTTCTAATTCTAAATGGGATCTACACAAGATGGGGCTTATTCTACACCATGATTCAGCTATGGAGGCTATTAAAACACCTATGAGCTTGTTTAAAGGTAATGATTCCTTTTGGTGGCCACATTCTTCTAGTGGTTGCTTCTCAGTTAAATCTGGTTATTTTGTGAAGCATCAGATTTCAATCCCTAGTCATGTTCATGCTTCTACTTCAATGGATATTCCTAAAGAACTATGGGATGGGATTTGGCGAGCTAAAGTTCCTCGGAAAGTTAACCAATTTATCTGGAAAGTATGCCACAATGCTTTGCCTATTAAGAAGAATCTTTGTCTTTGAAAGCTAAATGTTAATCCTTCTTGTCCTATTTGTTTTGCTATCAAGAAAAGCGTGGAGCATACTTTTCTTACGTGTCCTTGGGTTACTCCAATATGGTTTGCTATTAACATTCCTATGGTTCCAACTTCTATGGAGATATCCTTATGCACTAAATGGTTGATTAATCTAATTTGTCCAGAGGAGTCTTCTAGGAGTATTGATGAGGTTCAAACTATGTGGCTTTTTATGACTTTATGGTGTATTTGGAAGGGTAGGAATGCATGTGTGTTTGAAGATGTTACCCCATCTCCAATGGGAATAGTTCAAATGATTAAATGCAATATTTCAGAACTAGCTAGCACAAACAACAACCAAATTCCTATTTTAACATCTATTCATCAAGTTTCAAAAAGAAAGAGTATCTGGAGACCTCATTAGTAACACATTGATAACACAAATTCCCATACAAACTAGGACGCAGGAAGTAAGAATGTAAATATGCAAGGAAGAAGGTTTAGCAAGCTAGATCAGAAATTATGTTAGAAGCACGACCAGTTGAACAATGCAATGAATCGTAAAACAATTGTTAGAAAACACATTGAACATGTGTGTGTATTATCTAAATATAGGTGCTAGTAATTACGGATGTGGTTGCACAAATCAAGGATTTAATTTGATCCTTCGCAATTATTACAAGATTATATTATGTGATAGACACCTAGCCTATCCGCACAATCAAAAGGACTAAAGAATAAAAATGAAGTAGAATGGAAGAGTTTTATTGAATATGTTTGTGCTGCATGAGCGAACAAAAACCTCTTATGAATTACGATTCCACAAGTTGTTGGGTCGGGATCGTGAAACTATCGGTGAAAGTGGTTGAGAGAAAAGGCTCTCCGCCCCAAAGCATAACCCGGCTAGAATTTCCGGCCTAACCCAGAGAATCCTTACAATTTCTCAATATGTCAAAAGATATCTCTCCCATTCCCTACACTTCTATTTATAAGCATATAGAAGGATAGGTTGATGGTTACAACTTACAAGGATTAACTAACCCTAACCAATTATTAACAAACAACTACCAACTAACTAACTAATAGGAGTTAAAGGCAACAAACTACCTAACTAACTAACATTACAAAATAACTCCCTAACTAACAATAACCACTTAATTAATCCCTAACAACCTAACGAACATAACAACTCAAAACTAACTTCCAACTAACGTAACCCCACATACCAAGGGTCTATCAATAGGTAACTAGAACTAAGACTGATGTGTTCATAGGACACACAATCTTTCAATACAATATTATTACAACAATGATGTTTACAGATGTTCAAACTTATTTACTTCCCTAAAATTTCCCTGCTATAATAAGAAACCCGCTAGGGAAGAAAAAGAACTCCAGGTCCAGAACTAATACTAGTTACTGATGTACTAAAAATGAAGAATACTGACAGCCAAAAGTTGATATTCCTATTATCGATCTAGTAATGGTAAATACCTCTTATCCACTTATTTGGACATATTAGTTGAATGGTTGTACAGATGAACAAGGTTATGATGGTATGAGCTAGATCGATAATGGTTAGGTGATCATTTAGCAATTAATAAACAAATTGCTGCATGCATACTCCATCCCAATAAATGGATAGAACTAGAAAAAACTGATAAAGGGTGTGGAAATTAACATGTGATAAACAAAATCAATCATGGATAAATAGATATAAATAACTACATTAAAATTAATATATACAATAATAAAACAAATCAATATATATTAAAAAATATCAAACAATATACATACATATCTACATATACAATTGCAAAATTTATAAATAGATATAAAAACCATATCCTACAAAACATAAATAGATACAAGATATCATGCTTTAGACATCATAAATAGATTGGAAATTCATATGAAGAAAAAAAAAATATATAGCTCTTAAGTAGTAACACGTATATGGCAGGGTGGGAAGTAAAGAAAATAAAAGTAGAGGAAAACAAATACATTTTTTACATCTTAACTGGGATGTGTTTAACTGTTTATTTTGAACCTAATTAATTTCCTGCATGTGTGGCATTGAGACAAGGTTACTAACTACATCATTCACAGAGATACTGAGATAGGGAGACCGAGTTCCTAATGAAGACCCTATTTGGAACTCTTAACTTTTTCTCGCTGGCTTCACAAAATAAAAACGTTTTCTGTTAGCTTATGATAATATGGCCAACCTTCACACTACATGCAAAGTTTGTGTCTAAAGAGATAAACGATATATACACAAGCGCGATACACTTAAAGTCCATAACCTAGTTTTGTCCACGCCAATAAGTGTATCATAGAAGTTCAGATTTATGTGATTTGGGTGTCTAAAACAGAGAACACCTTACTTGTATTTATAATGTAATTAAATTAAATTAAATGAATGCTAAATTGGCGTAGTTGCTTAATCTACTCTTAATCACTGATTTTGTACAGCTAATGGATATAAATATGTGTAATAAATTCTAGCATGTGACTAATTTCAACATGTATGGATTTACGTTAATAATTTAAACCATAAACCATGGCATTGCACAATTCTTTCTCCTTTTCTTTCCCTAAGCGTTAAGGAAAATATTTACAATTTATTGATATAAGAAATAGCAGTTTCACTTCAACAATTTGACAAGTACTGAAGATAGCCGATTCAAAGAATTTTAATGTGATAGTTATAAATATTATCTCAATTTTATTTTGGAACTTTAGCATATAAAATCAACAGAAGACTAGACATGACTTTTTAAAAAAGTGAAGCTGTATTAAAGTGATGAAAGAAAAAGTTTAAGTGTAGGGGAAAACAAGATAAACACCGAACGGAACATGCACACTATATATTATCTTGAAAGATGAATTCTGAAATAATAAGTTTTAAAATTTTGAACATACAAATGGTGTGAGAACCAAAGGATTAGACGTATTCGGCACTCCATATCCAAATCATCAATCTTCTCAAAGAGAGCACGGACTGCTCCAGCTACAACTGCGGGAAAGGCTCCAGGAAGAGCCTATTATGTAGCCACACAATTAGAAAGCATTAAGCACTCAACATTAACTGGAAATTGAAATCTAAAATTGTATAGGAGAAACAGTAATCCCTCAGTGATGGAGAAAAGAAGTCAGCAATGTTAAGCCCACTTGCGAGTACCTTACAAAGGTCAATAATTACAAGCGTGCAATACGTTGGTTTGAAAGGTGGTTGTGGTAGCATCAACAGCTGCAAAAGAGATACATATGTATAATATTATTACTAACTCTCCCAATATTGTATGGCACATCCAGCTACTTTTTGTTGGCACATTTAGTTATTAGTATAGAAAGTACAAGCAAACAAAATTCAGCAATATCAAAATATGATATAAAACATGTTAGTACACTTAATTTGCAATTTTGCACAACATTTTTTTTTTCAAGTTGAACAATACAACACTTTACCTTAAGCTCCTACGTAGAGACCTAATGCAAGCTTCTAGGGATAACATGGTAATGCCAAACCTCAGATTACATGCATTTGGGGAGGGGGGCAGGGGAGGTTTGTAATTTTACAGGACAATACCAGAGAGAATATTGTCTCAGCCATTAGGTACTCATATCTGAAGGCAACCGGCAGGCCAAACATGAACGAAAGCACATTCCTTTCGAGTAGCTTTCCATAAATCCACAAATGAGAACAGTTAAAATTACATTGGAAATATTTAACCGGGAAAGTGTGAAAGAAAAGAGATCAAGTATAACAAAACATAAGAAGAGTTACAGTAAACTCTAAATAAAATAACTAGCCAGACCCTAAGTTTCTGTTGATGTAACAAAACAAAAATTGGAAAACACTATGGAACTATATATTAAAATTAACAGGACGAAGGTGGCACATCATAATGTTTTTGAGTAATAGTATGTATATTTTAATTTGTTCCTTATTTGCACACTCAACAGTCAACAATGCGTCACAACTACTCTTTTAGCAAAAAGAAATCTAGCAGTGTATACAAACCTGCCATTGAAGTATAGAAGCACATCTAGGAGATACTCTTCCATCACAAACCGATCTATAGGTTGTAGATCCTGTCATCCATAAGATCTGTTTTACTGAATAGATATAGGTGATTGGCAAGAATTAAATCTGTACTAATAAAAAGGAGGCTAATCATGCAAAAAGCAGTCTCAAGCTCACTCAGAAAATTGGTCTTTTGGGGGATGTTATGACAAGGAATTTAGTTAGAGAAACAAGAGAAGTACAAATGCAGACAGTAAGATTTCCTCCTAAAGAACAAGACGATGCATCATTGCACATCACATAACTTCTCCCTTTAACAGGTTATATGTAGATAAACAAACAAACTTGCAATGAATGTAAAATAGACTTATTTGTGTTCCAAAATATAGAATATAATTAAAAAAATGTTCTGTGTTTGGAATGCTAAACTTATATGAAAGCTGGTATGCCATAGATGCTGAATTCTACTGCAAAAGAACATTAAAAACATTGGTTAGCAAAAATGGCATGGAAGTATTTGTTCCGAAAATTGCACCATTGATTAATAAACGCTTCAATAAAATTTTATCGCAAAGATGCTGTTGTCTGAGAATCAAAACTACACGGAACAAAGCCTTATACAAGAACAGTTTTTCGAAAGCTCTATATAGATGCTTAAATTAGTAAAGTAATCATTAGACTAGCATTTTTAAGAAACTTTACTTTCTTACAGCCACGACAGCTTTTAAAAGTATTACCTAGATACTTCTCAAATGAACCTGTTGCTTTTAAGAAGTATCCTCAAAACATTTTATCAAAAATATTTAGGGTGTTTTTTTTCGCACCCCCCTCCTTCCCTATCTCACCCCCATAATTCCACACTATCCCGTTTTTACCCCCATAATTCCACACTTTCCCGTTTTTACCCCTGGTTTATTAAAAAAAAATTAAAAATTTCGGAATTACCTCTAAAAAAGGTAATTCCGGTTCAAAAAAATTTGGAATTTCGGATTTACCTTGTAATTCTGAAAGATTTTTGAATTACTCGAAATGAGGTAATTAGGTTCACATTTAATGAACCGGAATTACTATTTTTCGAGGTAATTCAAAATTACAATTTTTTTTTTTTTCAATTATTAATTTTTTTCGGAATTATTAATATTTTTATTTCGAACGAATAATTTAGGCTAAAAAATTAGTTTTCGGATAACATACTCTGATCGTAATGAAACCACAGCCATTATATCCGAAAAAATCAAGAATCAAGACTCCCTTAGAAGGGACTTCTTACGGGACTACGGCCTCAAAATCCCAAATTCCATCGTTTACTATTTTTTACGATTTTTTTAAATTTTTCATAGTACCAAATTGTTGCAGCGAAACCACTAATTATAGAGAGAATTGGTCTTTGCAGGAGCAGCAACGGTGCCATCAACGAAAACTAGTTTGTTCTTTGAGATTAATGACACACGCATAGATTGAAGCCAAGGTTGAAAATTCTTGCTTCCTTCAAGAACCGGTTGCACAAGAACTACTGTGGGCGATTCGTTTGGGTGAATGTAAAAGGGATTGGAAGAATTGGTTGTGTAATCGGCGTATTGAGTCAGATCCTAGCTCGCCATTTCAATTGCAGTAAGAAATGCAGAAGATTCGCAGAAATGAATTTGAAGCTGAACCCTAATTTGTTCAATTCAAGAATTGAGAAGAAATTTAAAGAAATGCCAATCGAACTCGGGGGCGATTGAGCGGAAAAGAAGAATGAATCAATCAAATGAATCAATGCGAAATGGTGATTAAAGGAAAGAAGCGATTTGAAGACGACGATGGCGAGGCGAGCTCAATTTCTGAGCTCTGATACCATCTTGGTTTCACTCAAAACACAGAAATGTGGAGAAAGGAAGAAGATGATGAAAAAGTTCTTCATTATTGGGAATCAGTTAACTGTTACAATATGGACTATGGGCTATTTATACATTGCAATTCACGATGAGAGTAAAGCTAACTATCAACAAACTATGCTAGAACTTTTTGTAAAGAGTTAAGCTCCTTGGTGGCTAGGTTTTGGTGGAAATCGGAAGGAAAAGAAAGAGGTATTCTTTGGAAAAATTGGAAGTCTTTAACCTCTGCTAAATCTCAAGGAGAACCTTTTTGGTCGAGAAAGAAAAAAAAACAGATTCGTGGATTTAGGGTAGTATTCTTAAAGGGAGAGATTTTCTTAAAGAAAATGGTAGATGGTTGGTGGGAGATGGGAAGAATATTGATTTGAAGGTTGAAAGATGGTTAGTTTCTGGTGATTTGGCTAGAGTTAAAGATCCATCTTCTAAACTAAAGGTAGCAGATTGTATTGATGTTTCTAATTCTAAATGGGATCTACACAAGATGGGGCTTATTCTACACCATGATTCAGCTATGGAGAATATTAAAACACCTATGAGCTTGTTTAAAGGTAATGATTCCTTTTGGTGGCCACATTCTTCTAGTGGTTGCTTCTCAGTTAAATCTGGTTATTTTGTGAAGCATCAGATTTCAATCCCTAGTCATGTTCATGCTTCTACTTCAATGGATATTCCTAAAGAACTATGGGATGGGATTTGGCGAGCTAAAGTTCCTCGGAAATTTAAACAATTTATCTGGAAAGTATGCCACAATGCTTTGCCTATTAAGAAGAATCTTTGTCTTAGAAAGCTAAATGTTAATCCTTCTTGTCCTATTTGTTTTGCTACTGAAGAAACTGTGGAGCATACTTTTCTTCTGTGTCCTTGGGTTACTCCAATATGGTTTGCTATTAATATTCCTATGGTTCCAACTTCTATGGAGATATCCTCATGCACTAAATGGTTGATTAATCTAATTTGTCGGAGGAGTCTTCTAGGAGTATTGATGAGGTTCAAACTATGTGGCTTTTTATGACTTTATGGTGTATTTGGAAGGGTAGGAATGCATGTGTGTTTGAAGATGTTACCCCATCTCCAATGGGAATAGTTCAAATGATTAAATGCAATATTTCAGAACTAGCTAGCACAAACAACAACCAAATTCCTATTTTAACATCTATTCATCAAGTTTCAAAATGAAAGAGTATCTGGAGACCTCCTTTAAGAGGAGTTGTAAAGATCAACTCTGATGCTAGTTTTTTACCTCACAATAGCAAGGTGTTTGGAGCCTACATTATCAGAGATCATGAAGGAGTGATGGTTGCAGGAAATACTTACAGTGGTATGGCGAATTCCCCTATTCTAGCTGAAGCTTTAGTGTTGCGAGATGCTCTTGTCTTTGCTAGTAACCTCAATATGGTGAACATTGTGGCAAAATCTGATAACCAATTGTTGGTTAATGCTTGCCGTGGAGAAATCGAATTAAGAGGGGTTAGTAATGTGACAAAAGATATTCAAATGCTGAAATCTAGTTTCGAATCGATTGAGTTTTCTTGGACAGCTAGAGATGGGAATAATAGTGCTCACCTAGTTGCGGAGTTTCATCGGCATCAAAACTTGCCGGTGAATTGGATCTTCAGGCCTCCTTCGTCTCTTCGAAGTTCAATTGCTCAAGATCGGCGTCAAATTGTATTATCGAACCTCTAATTCTTGTTTTGGGGTTGTTTTTGTTGTTTTGCTTGTGGAGTGGAGGGATCTTCTCTCTTGCTTCTCAATTTGGGGCAAAATTTCTCCTCAGTGTTTAGGGTTTTCAATTTGGGATTATGATTCTTCTGAAGCGGGTTGATGGTGTGTTTGTGTTTGTTCGTTTCTTTGCATTGTTGTTTTGTTGTGTTGGGTCGGGTCTTTTGATCCGTGTTTGTTTTCCATTTGGACTAAGGCTACTTTTGTTGTATTTGGTTTGGGATTTGCCCATTTATTAAATCAGATATAATTTGGACCAAAAAAAAAAACTATGCTAGTTAAATACTAACTGCACTAACTGCTGAACTAACTGTAGTAAGTTTATTGTTACAGATATGAACTAACAAATTATAATGCTAACTGATTATAATACTAATTAGCTAACTATGTGTAAATATATAATGCTAACAGAGAAAGTGTTGTAGATGTGTATTTTTAGTTTTTCGATAATTAAGCAATCTTAACATTGAATGTTTCCTACACTTCCTAATTTCTATAGAATTTTCTATTTTTTAGCATTTCTACGCACAATTCACGACTTCATTTTATTTTATATTTTTGACTCAACAAATTAAACAACAGTTTCGGTTGTGTCTAAATTCTAAACAAAAGGTGTGGTATGCCACTTTGGATGCACATATTTTCGCTCAGTTTTTTTCTCTGCATGACCTGCAAAAGTTTGTGACCTTCACAAGGTTTGTGGAATGAGCTAATCCTATTTTTAGGCATACTGAACACAATTTTCCTTATAAAAGGAAAGGAATTCTGCCTTACGCTTAACAACTCCATCAGGTTATTGCTATACTTCCGTTTGTGATTGTAGTTTCTTCCTTCACCACCACCATAAGCTAACATAAGTGACTCCCGTGACTAGTCTTCTAACATCATCTTTGCAGGAACTAATGGTTGTACCACTGGCTGGTCTACTAGAATGAGGATTGTAGTACGCCAGTCAATGGTACAACCATTCTCTCCTGTGATGAAACACAAAAAAATATTGGCATAAGTAATTTGTGTTAAAAAATGACACAGTTAAGTGATACAAACAAATAGTTAGTCAAAAGCAAAACCATAATATTCATGATACATACGACGAAGGTAATACTGTAAATTGTGATTAGGAACGAATTGTTTCAACACAGTGAATGCGAGAATCGAGGGGTGTTGTAAGGTGACGAAGGTGGTCAGAGATACTAAGGTCAACCTCCATATTGAATTCGCGCTCACCTTGGGCAGTTCCAGGTTTTAATCTTTTGATTGCAAGATATCCTTTTGATGAGACAATAGTATGCATTTGTAAACTAATACAAAGCCCCCTTCTCCGATAAGGTTGGAGGTGAAAAAACCGCTTGTGGCGGTTTCCAAATCACCAAAGGGGAAATTTCCACCAAAGTGGAAAATAAATTATTTTGTTTTCTTCACAACTTTCTCCTCTCGGTATATATAATATAATGAGGGGAGAATGAACTCTAAGCAAAGACACCGCTCCCAAGCAAGGTGTCCTACTAGTTCATTCTTAGAAGAAGTAGAGGGTGAACATTGGTTTTGGTTCACCCCCATAGGTTCAGGGGTTGTTCAATGTGAGAATGGAAAATCTCATTTTACATTATTGTGATTAGTTCTTTGTACAACAAACTTTACGGTTAACTATATGTACAAAATCGAGATAACAACTAACTAGTGTTTACTATCTAGAGTCGAAATTAACTAAAGTTAACTTAGCTTAATGCAACAACTAAAAGCTAAACACATAATTAAACAATTTCTATTCTAAATCTAAATCAATTACTCCAAGTCAAGTCAATAGTTTTCTGCAGTTGATTTTTTTATATATATTACGCAGTTGACTTTTTCAATTTTCTTAGAAAAAATTTCTGGACATATTGATTTCCTATTTATGTATTAGTTTCTCAATTAAACTACTAACTTATAGATTTTTTTAAAGCAAAAAATATTTGCAGTTTTAATTTTTTTTCTAACATATTCTCTTTCAGTATATTTTATTATTTAATAAACTTTATGTTTATATAAAGAGAGAAAATGACACATTAATGGCAAAGAGATAGAAGTTCATATCTAATTATATCCCTATTTAACTTTTTAAACAATAATGATATTTGGGGAAAGGTTTTTAGCCAAATAACCAACCTACAACATCAACTAACCAAGTTTTTTAGGCTATTAACCAAGTAATCAATTAACCAAGTTTTTAATCAATAGCCTAGAAAACTGTGAAAATACAGGTTGGTTAATGAACTAAAAAACTTGGTTAATTGGTGTTGTAGGTTGGTTTATAGCTATTTTTGGCTGAATAAGAAATGGTATATTGGTCTAAACAAAACTGTGTATGTTGCTAACATGCTCTTTCTAAAAACAAAGTGTGTGTATGTTAATATTCCTATATAGGACTTAAAATGAGTTGGTGAGTAGAACTTGTTTATTTCGACTTGATAAGTTTTAGTTCACTCGTAGTTCGGCTAGAGTTCGACATGAACTTTTTTGTCACTCGACGCGACTTGACTCAAACTCGCAAGCAGCTCGAGTCAGCTCGTCAACTCAACTCGAATGAATAAAAAGTAAAAATAATATATTTTTTAAAGAAAATGCCAAAAGAATCTAGATCACTAACATTTTTAAATTATCAATTTAGTTTTTTTGGATAAAATAATTTCTAATTATTTTGTGGAAAAACAATTACATAATAGAAAATATGAATATATTTGTAGTATTTATTGTTTATTTATCTATTGAGTTTAATAAAAAAAATTAGACAAGCATATATAATATAATTTGAGAATTATTTAATGATATAATTAATTTTAAACTAATTGCACCAATCAATAAACAAAAAATATTGCTCTAGAAGCAAAAAATGGATAACAAAGATTATATATATATATATATATACTCATATATAGGCTTTGGCTTATGTTACTAAGCCTTTTGCTTAGTAACTCTTACTAAATAAATAGTAGTAGTTGGATTCTCCTTTTTTTAAGCAAATTTAATCTAATTTAATCTAATGGATAGAAATGAATAAGGGCATTGTTGTCACAGTCTTTTTTTTGTTTTAATTAAATTAAATAATTAAAATAAATTAACCATTAAATCAGTCCATATTTTTTAGGGACAGTTACAAAACTAAATTAGAATTTCCACGTTTTTCTCTCACTACCGTTTCTTATTTTTTTCACGTTCTTCCTATCTTTTTTTCAACGTTCTTCTTCTCTATTCCACGCTCTTCTTCTTCTTCTTCGCACGCAATTTCATGACGCAAAGAAAGTCGCAAAAATGGATATATATATATATATATATATATATATATATATATATATATATAGACACACACACACACACACACACACACACACATTATTAACGAGCTGGTTTGTTTACCTGACTCAAGTTGAACTCATTTATTTGACGAGTTCAATTTTCACCTCAAGTTCAACTCATTAATATTATCTTCAAGGGTGTATAAGGAATGAAACTTTCACCTAAACTTAAAGACCTTATCTAATCTTTCTCCATTACTACCCCATTGCACCAATTAGTGAATGTTTTCGTCATTAGTTGTGAGTTTTGTATGCATTATACATACGTGAAATGAATTCACCCATTGACCGTAAAAAGCGACTTAGCGACCTACTCGCAAACTAAATTCACCTACACAACGAAATGAATTGAGTATACATAGGAGTACGTAAACTTAGTTTGCGTATGGCATAAGAAAACTTTGTCTACATGTAAATAAGTTAATTGATTTCACTTATACTTACATGAACTCAGGTTGCGTATAACATCAAAACGAATGAGCTTGTGCGAGCTCATGTAGTCCAATTTTGTGTTGTTTTTGATGAATGCATTATTTAATCTAAACTAAATGGGCTCTAATGTGAAATTTAATAGTACACGATTAGTGGCAAAGCCTGTAATTATAAAAAGATCCTCTGCAAAAAAGGGCTCAAAAAAATTGATTTCTAAGTCTAGATATTACTTTTAGCTTGAACTTTTGGTGTTTTAAAAAAATATTTGAGTAATTCCATGTTAAAAAAATTATAATGTTACGAGGATGCTCGCAAAGAATCATTCAAAAGTTTAAAAATTGAGGGTAAATAAACAAATTTGAAATTCAGAGAGACTAAAATTGGGTGTTGGAAAATTTTAGAAGGATACAAACATCTTATTTATTTTATAGGGACTAAAAACCAAACGATTCAATATTTGTAAGAACTAAAAACTTATTTAACCCTAATTATTATTTAAAGTGATTTTCCTTCTTGAGAATAGTTAAATGTGGGAATAGTAAACACGACCCATTAATTTCACGCAATCTAAATCCCAGATAAACGGACATTCGAGTTGAGCAATAATTACAAAGAATCCATTAATACATTACTAATACTGTTGGTGGATCCAATTAGTAGCTATAATCAAAATCAACATTACAATGGAGGTGCTCAAGTCCCATCTGAATCTAAACTGAGAGACTCTTCTAATACAGACATTGTCATTTACATTACAAACGTATACAACTTTCTTCTTTCGATCAACTAAGGAAACGCTTAGCCATCAGACCAAAGAATGGATCTAGATTAATTTAGATAAAAGGCCAGATGATAAATAACAAATTGGTCATGCCTCATTAATTGGTCGTCGAAGACCAAAACAAACAAATTGACCAAGAAAAAGAGGAGGTGCATTTTTCATTAATACCTCGCATCCAACTTTTCAATATGGGGCCATATCCGCAAAAACAATAAAATTGTCATGTCGAGTCAAATCATCTACTAACACATTATAAAATCATTTTTGGGGTTTGCTACTTGAACAATATTTAAGAAAGCAGTGTAAATTTTTACATATGCAGTGTTGTTTATATGGAATTCCAATCGACCACGATTATTTTCAAAATTCAATCAAATGCAAGAACTGAAATGAACAATACCTCGTGAAGCGCTTCGCCTCGAAAAAGCCTTCACATAACCCAAAGTAGTGATACACCACCGCTCCTTTTCACCTACATTATAAGCACCACTTTTCTTCCCACCATTTGACCGATCAGTAAAAAGAGATTAAGATGCCAAAATTAGTCGTAATAATATTATTATTGTTTAATATTTTTGTGGTCGAATGATCGCTCATGAACCTCGTTCGAGGTATCTCGATTCTCATTGTCTAATTCCTTGGTGATGTTTCTTCAAGGTCAATCGCCATCTCATCAACTTGTGCAGACTTCAATTCATGCGGTGATCGCTCCGGATCCGGGGGGAAGCGCTCGTTAATATATTTGAGAAGCTTTGGTACATCAAGAGAAACAATGCTGCTTGCACCAACAGCCACGTACCAATGCAAGGTAAATACTATGGAGAAACAGAACTTCAAGTGCATGCAATTCAAATTAAGTGGGTTGACGACCCCTTGATCCACCACTCTAAACCTTAGCATTTGTTGAGCAATCCGAGAAAGGGCCCGGTAATGGCTTTTAAAAATCAAATAAATAGCACATCCAAATTATGTTAGCAAAATCCAAGAAACAAGCGGAAACTACAAATGAAAGTGAGCAGAAAATTTTATAGTTGTATAGTGCTACTTCAAGTTCCTTAAAACATGACAGCAATTGAAGTATAGAAATGGCTAGGTGCTTCTCCGATTATCTGTATTTTACTTGTACTTTCTTTCTTTGCTTAAGAGGGTTCCTTATATTCTATTATCATTATGTACTTTCAACCCTTCTTTCAAATGTTTCTTTTCAAGTACTCTTTTTCGCAATCACAAAGTGTTGCTAAAATAACCGACTTCCACATTCAAGGACCTTCTCTATGGCCATGATATATCTAACAAATCCAAATGTTTTCCTAACCACGGCGAGAAAAATCTGCCCAAAGAGATGGAAGAGGCACTTTACAGGTTCAAACGTCATCTTTGATAGTGAAAAATATCTCCGGACAATTAACACTTTGCAAGTTTTAGAACAATTACCTCATTTTCATCAGTTGCCCGGGCAAAGAAGAGCTTCCTTAGCTTCTAAAGATTCTTGAAGAGACACCAGTTCCTCCTTTGCTTTTTCAACACGTGATTTCAATCTATTCAACCTGATAGGATTTTCACCAAGAACTGGTTCACCATCTACCAGTGTGAGTGTTGACTCTGCATCATCTACCTCTACTTTTGCTTCTTTGGCAGCTTTTTCAGCTGATGAAATAATCCTTTTAAGAGACAATATCTCTTTCCTTAGATCAGAAATACGATTGTATGTTTTGCTTACTGCGCATATTGACTTGCCCATATCTTTCTAATACAGTTATCAAATGAGTGAAACTCTTGGATCCAATATTGAGAAGAGTTTGTATGACAACTCTAAGCACAACTTCAAGACTATTATTTGGAAACACACTTTCATCAATCCATGAGATTATTTCTCGGATAGGTGCCTTCCCTTTAACCATGTCGTTGAGCTCTCCAGACAGCACTTGTTCATTTTTTTCTTTACCATCTTCTACACTAAGACTTAAGTTTGGTCCACCTTTTGGAGGAAGCAGTTCTTCTAAACCATGTGCATTTTCAATGCTCTATACAAAATATCATAAAATATACGATGGAAACATCAATATGTCAACTTCATGAAATGAAACTAAAGCCTATCAATTAATTGTTTACAGAAAAGCATCCATGCCAAAAACAGATAATGAGACTTCCTCGTACCAAAATAAATTACAAGTGGCACTGCAGTAATGAATATTACCTGTTTGACTTTGTCCCAGTATGACAAGCGAACTTCGCTCTCCAAAATCTCCTGAACAAAGACGCGTTGAGGGGCCCACCTTGGGAGATCTAAGACATAAGCCCACTCTTCCCATGGCCAGATGAACTGAAAGTTTGATCTGTATAGCAAAAACCATCAACCACTTTGGACATAAATAAACTAGAAAATAGAGACACAACTTTGGCTTAAATGACAGTTTGAAGGAAAAAGGAGGACTGATTAAAAAATATTGTATTTAAGCATTATATTATATTATGTGATAGACACCTAGCCTATCTGCACAATCAAAAGGACTAAAGAATAAAAATGAAGTAGAATGGAAGAGTTTTATTGAATATGTTTGAATCATGAGCTGAACAAAACCTCTTATGAATTCCGATTCCATAAGTTCTTTGGTCGGGATCGTGAAACTATCGGTGAAAGTGGTTGAGAGAAAAGGCTCTCCGCCCCCAGCATAACCCGACTAGAATTTCCGGCCTAACCCAGAGAATCCTTACAATTTCTCAATATGTCAAAAGATATCTCTCCCATTCCCTACACTTCTATTTATAAGCATATAGAAGGATAGGGTGATGGTTACAACTTACAAGGATTAACTAACCCTAACCAATTATTAACAAACAACTACCAACTAACTAACTAATAGGAGTTAAAGGCAACAAACTACCTAACTAACTAACATTACAAAATAACTCCCTAACTAACAATAACCACTTAATTAATCCCTAACAACCTAACAAACATAACAACTCAAAACTAACTTCCAACTAACATAACCCCACATACCAAGGGTCTATCATTAGGTAACTAGAACTAAGACTGATGTGATCATAGGACACACAATCTTTCAATACAATATTATTACAACAATGATGTTTACAGATGTTCAAACTTATTAACTTCCCTAAAATTTCCCTGCTATAATAAGAAACCCGCTAGGGAAGAAAAAGAACTCCAGGTCCAGAACTAATACTAGTTACTGATGTACTAAAAATGAAGAATACTGACAGCCAAAAGTTGATATTCCTATTATCGATCTAGTAATGGTAAATACCTCTTATCCACTTATTTGGACATATTAGTTGAATGGTTGTACAGATGAACAATTAAGGTTATGATGGTATGAGCTAGATAGATAATGGTTAGGTGATCATTTAGCAATTAATAAACAAATTGCTGCATGCATACTCCATCCCAATAAATGGATAGAACCAGAAAAAACTCATAAAGGTTGTGGAAATTAACATGTGATAAACAAAATCAATCATGGATAAATAGATATAAATAACTACATTAAAATTAATATATACAATAATAAAACAAATCAATATATATTAAAAAAATCTCAACCAATATACATATATATATACATACATATACAATTGCAAAATTTATAAATAGATATAAATACCATATCCTACAAAACATAAATAGATACAAGATATCATGCTTTAGACATCATAAATAGATTGTAAATTCAAATGAAGAAAAATAAAAATATATAGCTCTTAAGTAGTAACACGTATATGACAGGGTGGGAAGTAAAGAAAATAAAAGTAGAGGAAAACAAATACATTTTTTACGGCTTAACTGGGATGTGTTTAACTGTTTATTTTGAAACCTAATTAATTCTCGCATTGTGGCACTGGGACAAGGTTACTAACTACATCATTCACAGAGATACAGAGATAGGGAGACCGAGTTCCTAATGAAGACCCCTACTTGGAACTCTTAACTTTTACGTTGGGCTTGTCAAAATAAAAATGTTTTCTGCTAGCTTATGATAATATGGCCAACCTTCACACTACATGCAAAGTTTGTGTCTAAACGGAGTGAACGTATATATACAAGGCAGATACACTTAAAGTCCATAACCTAGTTCTGTCCCTGCCAATAAGTGTATCATAGAAGTTCAGATTTATGTGATTTGGGTGTCTAAAACAGAGAACACCTTACTTGTATTTATAATGTAATTAAATTAAATTAAATGAATGCTAAATTGGCGTGGTTGCTTAATCTACTCTTAATCACTGATTTTGTACAGCTAATGGATATAAATATGTGTAATAAATTCTAGCATGTGACTAATTTCAACATGTATGGATTTACGTTAATAATTTAACCCATAAACCATGACACTGCACAATTCTTTCTCCTTTTCTTTCCCCAAAACGTTAAGGAAAATATTTACAATTTATTGATATAAGAAATAGCAGTTTCACTTCAACAATTTGACAAGTACTGAAGATAGCCGATTCAAAGAATTTTAATGTGATAGTTATAAATATTATCTCAATGTTATTTTGGAACTTTAGCATATAAAATCAACAGAAAACTAGACATGACTTTTTAAAAAAAGTGAAGCTGTATTAAAGTGATGAAAGAAAAAGTTTAAGTGTAGGGGAAAACAAAATAAACACCGAACGAAACATGCACACTATATATTATCTTAAAAGATGAATTCTGAAAAAATAAGTTTTAAAATTTTGAACATACAAATGGTGTGAGAACCAAAGGATTAGACGTATTCGGCACTTCATATCCAAATCATCAATCTTCTCAAAGAGAGCACAGACTGCTCCAGCTACAACTGCGGGAAAGGCTCCAGGAAGAGCCTATTATGTAGCCACACAATTAGAAAGCATTAAGCACTCAACATTAACTGGAAATTGAAATCTAAAATTGTATAGGAGAAATAGTAATCCCTCAGTGATGGAGAAAAGAAGTCAGCAATGTTAAGCCCACTTGCGAGTACCTTACAAAGGTCAATAATAACAAGCGTGTAATACGCTGGTTTGAAAGGTTGTTGTGGTAGCATCAGCAGCTGCAAAAGAGATACATATGTATAATATTATTATTAACTCTCCCAATATTGTATGGCACATCCAGCTACTTTTTGTTGGCACATTCAGTTATTAGTATAGAAAGTACAAGCAAACAAAATTCAGCAATATCAAAATATGATATAAAACATGTTAGTACACTTAATTTTCAATTTTGCACAACATTTTTTTTTCAAGTTGAACAATACAACACTTTACCTTAAGCTCCTACGTAGAGACCTAATGCAAACTACTAGGGATAACATGGTAATGCCAAACCTCAGATTACATGCATTTGGGGAGGGGGCAGGGGAGGTTTGTAATTTTACAGGACAATACCTGAGAGAATATTGTCTCAGCCATTAGGTACTCATATCTGAAGGCAACCGGCAGGCCAACCATGAAAGAAGCACATTCCTTTCGACTAGCTTTCCATAAATCCACAAATGAGAACAGTTAAATTTACATTGGAAATATTTAACAGGGAAAGTGTGAAAGAAAAGAGATCAAGTATAACAAAAGATAAGAAGAGTTACAGTAAACTCAAAATAAAATAACTAGCCAGACCCTAAGTTTCTGTTGATGTAGCAAAACAAAAATTGGAAAACACTATGGAACTATATATTAAAATTAACAGGACGAAGGTGGCACATCATAATGTTTTTGAGTAATAGTATGTATATTTTAATTTGTTCCTTATTTGCACACTCAACAGTCAACAATGCGTCACAACTACTCTTTTAGCAAAAAGAAATCTAGCAGTGTATACAAACCTGCCATTGAAGTACAGAAGCACATCTAGGAGATACTCTTCCATCACAAACCGATCTATAGGTTGTAGATCCTGTCATCCATAAGATCTGTTTTACTGAATAGATATAGGTGATTGGCAAGAATTAAATCTGAACTAATAAAAAGGAGGCTAATCATGCAAAAAGCAGTCTCAAGCTCACTCAGAAAATTGGTCTTTTGGGGGATGTTATGACAAGGAATTTAGTTAGAGAAACAAGAGAAGTACAAATGCAGACAGTAAGATTTCCTCCTAAAGAACAAGACGATGCATCATTGCACATCACATAACTTCTCCCTTTAACAGGTTATATGTAGATAAACAAACAAACTTGCAATGAATGTAAAATAGACTTATTTGTGTTCCAAAATATAGAATATAATTAAAAAAATGGTCTGTGTTTGGAATTCTAAACTTATATGAAAGCTGGTATGCCATAGATGCTGAATTCTACTGCAAAAGAACATTAAAAACATTGGTTAGCAAAAATGGCATGGAAGTTTCTGTTCCGAAAATTGCACCATTGATTAATAAACGCTTCAATAAAATTTTATCGCAAAGATGCTGTTGTCTGAGAATCAAAACTACACGGAACAAAGCCTTATACAAGAACAGTTTTTCGAAAGCTATATATAGATGCTTAAATTAGTAAAGTAATCATTAGACTAGCATTTTTAAGAAACTTCATTTTCTTACAGCCACGGCAGCTTTTAAAAGTATTACCTAGATACTTCTCAAATGAACCTGTTGCTTTTAAGAAGTATCCTCAAAACATTTTATCAGAAATATTTAGGGTGTTTTTTTTCGCACCCCCCTCCTTCCCTATCTCACCCCCATAATTCCACACTATCCCGCTTTTACCCCTGGTTTGTTAAAAAAAATTAAAAATTAAAAATTTCGGAATTACCTCTAAAAAAAGGTAATTCCGATTCAAAAAAAAGTGGAATTTCAGATTTACCCTATAATTCCGAAAAGATTTTCGGAATTACCTCAGAAATGAGGTAATTTCGAAAATTACAATTTTTTTATTTTCAATTATTAATTTTTTCGGAATTATTAATATTTTTTATTTCGAACGAATAATTTAGGCTAAAAAATCGGTTTTCGGACAACATACTCTGATCGTAATGAAACCACAGCCATTATATCCGAAAAAAATCAAGAATCAAGACTCCCCTAGAAGGGACTTCTTACGGGACTACGGCCTCAAAATTCCAAATTCCATCGTTTACTATTTTTTACGATTTTTTTTTATTTTTCATAGTACCAAATTGTTGCAACGAAACCACTGATTATAGAGAGAATTGGTCTTTGCAAGAGCAGCAACGGTGCCATCAACGAAAACTAGTTTGTTCTTTGAGATTAATGACACACGCATAGATTGAAGCCAAGGTTGAAAATTCTTGCTTCCTTCAAGAACCGGTTGCACAAGAACTACAGTGGGTGATTCGTTTGGGTGAATGTAAAAGGGATTGGAAGAATTGGTTGTGTAATCGGCGTATTGAGTCAGATCCTAGCTCGCCATTTCAATTGCAGTAAGAAATGCAGAAGATTCGCAGAAATGAATTTGAAGCTGAACCCTAATTTGTTCAATTCAAGAATTGAGAAGAAATTTAAAGAAATGCCAATCGAACTCAGGGACGATTGAGCGGAAAGAAGAATGAATCAATCAAATGAATCAATGCGAAATGACTGATTAAAGGAAAGAACTGATTTGAAGACGACGATGGCGAGGCCAGAGCTCAATTTCTAAGCTCTGATACCATCTTGGTTTCACTCAAAACACAGAAATGTGGAGAAAGGAAGAAGATGATGAAAAAGTTCTTCATTATTGTGAATCAGTTAACTGTTACAATATTGACTATGGGCTATTTATACATTGCAATTCACAGTAGAGTAAAGCTAACTATCAACAAACTATGCTAGAACTTTTTGTAAAGAGTTAAGCTCCTTGGTGGCTAGGTTTTGGTGGAAATCAGAAGGAAAAGAAAGAGGTATTCACTGGAAAAATTGGAAGTCTTTAACCTCTGCTAAATCTCAAGGAGAACCTTTTTGGTCAGTAAAGAAAAAGCCAGCAGATTCGTGGATTTGGGGTAGTATTCTTAAATGGAGAGATTTTCTTAAAGAAAATGGTAGATGGTTGGTGGGAGATGGGAAGAATATTGATTTGAAGGTTGAAAGATGGTTAGTTTCTGGTGATTTGGCTAGAGTTAAAGATCCATCTTCTAATCTAAAGGTAGCAGATTGTATTGATGTTTCTAATTCTAAATGGGATCTACACAAGATGGGGCTTATTCTACACCATGATTCATCTATGGAGGCTATTAAAACACCTATGAGCTTGTTTAAAGGTAATGATTCCTTTTGGTGGCCACATTCTTCTAGTGGTTGCTTCTCAGTTAAATCTGGTTATTTTGTGAAGCATCAGATTTCAATCCCTAGTCATGTTCATGCTTCTACTTCAATGGATATTCCTAAAGAACTATGGGATGGGATTTGGCGAGCTAAAGTTCCTCGGAAAGTTAAACAATTTATCTGGAAAGTATGCCACAATGCTTTGCCTATTAAGAAGAATCTTTGTCTTAGAAAGCTAAATGGTAATCCTTCTGGTCCTATTTGTTTTGCTACTGAAAAAACTGTGGAGCATACTTTTCTTCTGTGTCCTTGGGTTACTCCAATATGGTTTGCTATTAATATTCCTATGGTTCCAACTTCTATGGAGATATCCTCATGCACTAAATGGTTGATTAATCTAATTTGTCCAGAGGAATTTTCTAGGAGTATTGATGAGGTTCAAACTATGTGGCTTTTTATGACTTTATGGTTTATTTGGAAGGGTAGGAATGCATGTGTGTTTGAAGATGTTACCCCATCTCCAATGGGAATAGTTCAAATGATTAAATGCAATATTTCAGAACTAGCTAGCACAAACAACAACCAAATTCCTATTTTAACATCTATTCATCAAGTTTCAAAAAGAAAGAGTATCTGGAGACCTCCTTTAAGAGGAGTTCTAAAGATCAACTCTGATGCTAGTTTCTTACCTCACAATAGCAAGGTGTTTGGAGCCTACATTATCAGAGATCATGAAGGAGTGATGGTTGCAGGAAATACTTACAGTGGTATGGCGAATTCCCCTCTTCTAGCTGAAGCTTTAGTCTTGCGAGATGCTCTTACCTTTGCTAGTAACCTCAATATGGTGAACATTGTGGCTGAATCTAACAACCAATTGTTGGTTAATGCTTGCCGAGGAGAAATCGTATTAAGATGGATTAGTAATGTGACAAAAGATATTCAAATGCTGAAATCTAGTTTCGAATCGATTGAGTTTTCTTAGACAGCTAGAGATGGGAATAATAGTGCTCACCTAGTTGCAGAGTTTCATCGGCATCAAAACTTGCCAGTGAATTGGATCTTCAGGCCTCCTTCGTCTCTTCGAAGTTCAATTGCTCAAGATCGGCGTCAAATTGTATTATCGAACCTCTAATTCTTGTTTTGGGGTTGTTTTTGCTGTTTTTCTTGTGGAGTGTAGGGATCTTCTCTCTTGCTTCTCAATTTGGGGCGAAATTTCTCCTCAGTGTTTAGGGTTTTCAATTTGGAATTATGCTTCTTCTGAAGCGTGTTGATGGTGTGTTTGCGTTTGTTCGTTTCTTCGCATTGTTGTTTTGTTGTTGGCTTTGTTGTGTTGGGCCGGGTCTTTTGATCCGTGTTTGTTTTCCATTTGGACTAAGGCTACTTTTGTTGTACGTATTTGGTTTGGGCTTTGCCCATTTATTAAATCAGATATAATTTGGACCCAAAAAAAAACTATGCTAGTTAAATACTAAGCTCATTTGAACTAAGCTGTAGTAAGTTTATTATTCTGAGATATGAACTAACTAATTATAATGCTAATCGATTATAATACTAATTAGCTAACTATGTGTAAATATATAATGCTAAATGAGAGAAAGTGTTGTAGATGTGTATTTTTAGCTTTTCGATAATTAAGCAATCTTAACATTGAATGTTTCCTACACTTCCTAATTTCTATAGAGTTTCTATTTTTTAGCATTTCTACGCACAATTCACGACTTCATTTTATTTTATTTTTTTGACTCAACAAATTAAACAACGGTTTCGGTTGTGTCTAAATTCTAAACAAAAGGTGTGGTATGCCACTTTGGATGCACATATTTTCGCTCAGTTTTTTTCTCTGCATGACCTGCAAAAGTTTGTGACCTTCACAAGGTTTGTGGAATGAGCTAATCCTATTTTTAGGCATACTGAACACAATTTTCCTTATAAAAGGAAAGGAATTCTGCCTTACGCTTAACAACTCCATCAGGTTATTGCTATACTTCCGTTTGTGATGGTAGTTTCTTCCTTCACCGCCACCATAAGCTAACATAAGTGACTCCCGTGACTAGTCTTCTAACATCATCTTTGCAGGAACTAATGGTTGTACCACTGGCTGGTCTACTAGAATGAGGATTGTAGTAGGCCAGTCAATGGTACAACCATTCTCTCCTGTGATGAAACACAAAAAAATATTGGCATAAGTAATTTGTGTTAAAAAATGACACAATTAAGTGATACAGACAAATAGTTAGTCAAAAGCAAAACCATAATATTCATGATACATACGACGAAGGTAATACTGTAAATTGTGATTAGGAACGAATTGTTTCAACACCGTGAATGCAAAATCTGAGGGGTGTTGTAAGGTGACGAAGGTGGTC
The DNA here is from genome assembly GCA_020916435.1 of Oxytropis ochrocephala. Taxonomy (NCBI): domain Eukaryota; kingdom Viridiplantae; phylum Streptophyta; class Magnoliopsida; order Fabales; family Fabaceae; genus Oxytropis; species Oxytropis ochrocephala. The sequence continues at coordinate 81,891,696 of CM037091.1, forward strand.
AGAGATACTAAGGTCAACCTCCATATTGAATTCACGCTCACCTTGGGCAGTTCCAGGTTTTAATCTTTTGATTGCAAGATATCCTTTTGATGAGACAATAGTATGCCTTTGTAAACTAATACAAAGCCCCCTTCTCCGATAAGGTTGGAGGCTGAAAAACCGCTTGTGGCGGTTTCCAAATCACCAAAGGGGAAATTTCCACCAGTGGAAAATAAATTATTTTGTTTTCTTCACAACTTTCTCCCTCTCAGTATATATAATATAATGAGGAGGAGAATGAATACAAGCAAGACACCTGCTTCAGTGGCAGGTCCTACTAGTTCATTCTTAGAAGAAGTAGAGGGTGAACGTTGGTTTTGGTTCACCCCCATAGGTTGGGGGTTGTTAAATGTGAGAATGGAAAATCTCATTTTCTGTTATTGTGATTAGTTACTGTACAACAAACTTTACGGTTAACTATATGTACAAAATCAGATAACAACTAACTAGTGTTTACTATCTAGAGTCAGAAATTAACTAAACTTAACTTAGCTTAATGCAACAACTAAAAGCTAAACACATAATTAAACAATTTCTATTCTAAATCTAAATCAATTAAACAGTGATTTTTTACGCAATGATTTTTATATTACGCAGTGACTTTTTTCAATCAAACTTAACTTAGCTTAATGCAACAACTAAAAGCTAAACACATAAAAAGTAAAAATAATATATTTTCTAAAGAAAATGGCAAAAGAATCTAGATCACTAACATTTTTAAATTATCAATTTAGTTTTTTTGGATAAAATAATTTCTAATTATTTTGTGGAAAAACAATTACATAATAGAAAATATGAATATATTTGTAGTATTTATTGTTTATTTATCTATTGAGTTTAATAAAAAAAATTAGACAAGCATATATAAAATAATTTGAGAATTATTTAATGATATAATTAATTTTAAACTAATTGCACCAATCAATAAACAAAAAATATTGCTCTAGAAGCAAAAAAGGGATAACAAAGATTATATATATATATATATATAATTATATATATATATATATATATATATATAATTATATATATATATATATATATACTCATATATAGGCTTTGGCTTATGTTACTAAGCCTTTTGCTTAGTAACTCTTACTAAATAAATAGTAGTCGTTGGATTCTCCTTTTTTTAAGCAAATTTAATCTAATTTAATCTAATGGATAGAAATGAATAAGGGCATTGTTGTCACAGTCTTTTTTTTGTTTTAATTAAATTAAATAATTAAAATAAATTAACCATTAAATCACTTCATATTTTTTAGGGACAATTACAAAACTAAATTAGAATTTCCACGTTTTTCCCTCACTCCCGTTTCTTATTTTTTTCACGTTCTTCCTATCTTTTTTTCAACGTTCTTCTTCTCTATTCCACGCTCTTCTTCTTCTTCTTCTTCCTCTTCTTCTTCTTCTTCTTCTTCTTCTCACGCAATTGCATGACGCAAAGAAAGTTGCAAAAATGGATATATATATATATATATATAGACACACACACACACACACACACACACACACACATTATTAACGAGCTGGTTTGTTTACCTGGCTCAAGTTGAACTCATTTATTTGACGAGTTCAATTTTCACCTCAAGTTCAACTCATTCAATTCATGAACTAGATATTTATTGAATCGAGTTTCGAACTTTGTCACATACACAATGAATCAATTATTAAAACCATTATCTATAATTTGAGTTGACTAATATAAACAAGAGAAAGGAAATGACATTGCAAAAAAAGTGTACGACATTTTGTCCAAAAAAAAAGTCTACGACATTTCTATTTTTCAAACTTATGTAATTGTATCGTCATTTTTTACATCTTTCATGAGCGATATTATAATTCCCAAGTGAAATTAAAATATCGAAAAGTCAAATTACCCCTACGTCAATAATATTATCTTCAAGGGTGTATAAGGAATGAAACTTTCACCTAAACTTAAAGACCTTATCTAATCTTTCTCCATTACTACCCCATTGCACCAATTAGTGAATGTTTTCGTCATTAGTTGTGAGTTTTTGTCTGTTATACATACGTGAAATGAATTCACCCATTGACCGTAAAAACTGACTCAACGACCTACTCGCAAACTAAATTCACCTACACAACGAAATGAATTGAGTATACATAGGAGTACGTAAACTTAGTTTGCGTATGGCATAAGAAAACTTTGTCTACATGTAAATAAGTTAATTAATTTCACTTATACTTACATCAACTCAGGTTGCGTATAACATCAAAATGAATGAGCTTGTGCAGGCTCATGTAGTCCAATTTTGTGTTGTTTTTGATGAATGCATTATTTAATCTAAACTAAATGGGCTCTAATGTGAAATTTAATAGCACACAGTTAGTGGCAAAGCCTGTAATTATAAAAAGATCCTCTGCAAAAAAGGGCTCAAAAATTGATTTCTAAGTCTAGATATTACTTTTAGCTTGAACTTTTGGTGTTTTAAAAAAAATATTTGAGTAATTCCATGTTAAAAAAAATTATAATGTTCTGAGGATGCCTGCAAAGAATCATTCAAAAGTTTAAAAATTGAGGGTAAATAAACAAATTTGAAATTCAGAGAGACTAAAATTGGGTGTTGGAAAATTTTAGAAGGATACAAACATCTTATTTATTTTATAGGGACTAAAAACCAAACGATTCAGTATTTGTAAGAACTAAAAACTTATTTAACCCTAATTATTATTTAAAGTGATTTTCCTTCTTGAGATAGCTAAATGTGGGAATAGTAAACACGACCCATTAAATTCACGCAATCTAAATCCCAGATAAACGGACATTCGAGTGAGCAATAATCACAAAGAATCCATTAATACATTACTAATACTGTTGGTGGATCCAATTAGTAGATATAATCAAAATAGACATTACAATGGAGGTGCTCAAGTCCCATCTGAATCTAAACTGAGGGACTCCTCTAATACAAACATTGTCATTTACATTACAAACGTATACAACTTTCTTCTTTCGATCAACTAAGGAAACGCTTAGCCATCAGACCAAAGAATGGATCTAGATTAATTTAGATAAAAGGCTAGATGATAAATAACAATTTGGTCATGCCTCATTAATTGGTCTTCGAAGACCAAAACAAACAGCTGACCGAAAAAGAGGAGGTGCATTTTCTGTTAATACCTCTGCATCCAACTTTTCAATATGGGGCCATATTTGCCAAAAAAAATAAAATTGTCACGTCAGGTCAAATCATTTACTAACACATTATAAAATCATTTTTGGGGGTTTGCTACTTGAACAATATTTAAGAATTAAGTACGTAAATTTTTACATATGCAGGTGTTGTTTATATGGAATTCCTATCTGACCATGATTATTTTCAAAATTCAATCAAATGCAAGAACTGAAATGAACAATACCTCAGAAGCGTACTGCCTCGAAAAAGCCTTCACATAACCCAAAGTAGTGATACACCACTGCTCCTTTTCACCTACATTATAAGCACCACTTTTCTTCCCACCATTTGACCGATCGTGAAAAGAGATTAAGATGCCAAAATTAGTCGTAATAATATTATTATTGTTTAATATTTTTTTGTGGTCGAGAATGACCGACTCATGAACTCGTTTTCGAGGTATTTGATTCTCATTGTCTAATTCCATGGTGATGTTTCTTCAGGTCAATCGCCATCTCATCAACTTGTGCGAGACTTCAATTCATGCAGTGATCCGCTCGAGATCCTTGGGAAGCGCCGTTAATATATTTGAGAAGCTTTTGTACATCAAGAGAAACAATGCCGCATGCACCAGCGACCACGTACCAATGCAAGGTAAATACTATGGAGAAACAGAACTTCAAGTGCATGCAATTCAAATTAAGTGGGTTGACGACCCTTGATCCACCACTCTAAACCTTAGTTGTTGAGCAATCCGAGAAAGGGCCCGGTAATGGCTTTTAAAAATCAAATAAATAGCACATCCAAATTATGTTAGCAAAATCCAAGAAACAAGCGGAAACTACAAATGAAAGTGAGCAGAAAATTTTATAGTTGTATAGTGCTACTTCAAGTTCCTTAAAACATGACAAACAATTAAAGTATAGAAGTGGCTAGGTGCTTCTCCGATTATCAGTATTTTACTTGTACTTTCTTTCACCGCTTAAGAGGGTTCCTTATATTCTATTATCATTATGTACTTTCAACCCTTCTTTCAAATGTTTCTTTTTCAGTACTCTTTTCGCAATCACAATGTTGCTAAAATAACCAGCTTCCACATTCACCGGGACCTTCTCTATGGCCATTGTCGTGACCTGGATCTCGACATTGACGGCTCAAATATAAAATTATTAGGAGTCGCCACCCAATTTATTAAAATAGGAAAAATTGAGAAAAACCTAATTGAAAGAATTAATGGTCTGCGTAACTAGGTTGGATTCGGGAGTCGGTTATGCGAAGGGAAGGGGTGAAAACAAGTTTCACTGCACCCCTAACACATCTGTCCTAAGACAGTTACCCTAAATTTAATTTGTGCAATAATTACTACGCCGTTTAATTATTTGTTTACCCAAAATAAGATTTAGTGGTATTTGGTAGAAAAATAAGATAGTTATTTACGAGAAATTGAAAAATGACTAATTTAGAAAATTTTAATTTTGACTTTGACAGGGAGACCCCGCGCCTACGTACTCTCTGGTGCGATGAGAGACTCAAAAGTCACGTAGTTCTTCCTGAAAATTTGTTTGTTGGTTGATTTTAATTTTGAAGGGGTTTAAGATCTAAGTTGTACAACTCGAGTCTCTTAAACCGGTGTTGCGGGATTGATAAGATGTACATCTCGATCAAACCCATTTTTATTTATTTTTGAAAAATAGGTGCTATATACTAATAAACTGATTAGGGGATTTTCGGAAAAACATGTTCGGTTTTAATTTTAAAGTGGTTTAACACCAAGTCGTACAACTCGGGTCTCTTAAACCGGTGTTACGGATTTGATAAGACGTACGTCTCGACCAAATCCTAATTATTATTATTATATATTTTGGAATAAAATAAATAAATACCTAAAAAGAAACAAGAAATAATAGTAATAACAATTAAAATTAAAATAACCAGAGGGGTGCAACAGCAAAATAGTAGTGTAAATAATTAAGGGGAGGTCACACCATTAATCAGGAGGTGTAGCAGTAGGCCCAGATGCACATTTTTTTGAAGTCAGGGGCATTGATCCAGAAAACAAACAAAAAACAAAATGGACATGAGGAGGTGCGCGCAACAATTAGGGGGGTGTAAAGAGCAGGCCTGGGTTAAGAGGCCCAACAAACAAACAGAAGCCCCAATTCCCCTCCCCTTTCTTCACCACGCCGCCAGCAACTCTCTCAGGGGAAGAGAGAGGCGATTTCCACCATTGAAGGGAGAGAGAGATCGCGAGAAAGGAGAGAGAGAGGAACGAAACGCAGACAAAGGCTGGGGGTGACGTTTTGCAGCAGGTTCGCGATGGGGTTGGGCTTCACGGTGGGGGTTTCGGTTTTGGGATGGCGACGGTGAGAGGGGTTTACGATGGTGTTAGGAGATGGTGGTGGTTGAGCGTGAGAGGGTGAGCGTTGGGTGGTCCGCGGCGATGGTTGGGGGACAGTCAGTGGTTGGGTGAGTGCTGGTAGTTTTTGGCGGCGGTTTGGTGTGGAGGTCGAAGGTGGGAGATGGAGTTGATGGTTCCTACATTTTTTTTTTGACCGATCTGGTTTTGCCCTTTTTTTTGGGTGAGAATTCTGATTTGGGTGATTTTTTTTCTAAAATCGGCTCCTCTTTTGACTGCCATTTGACCCTCATTTTATATTAATAAATTAGGTTTAAGCATTTAATTTTGTTTGACCGTGTTTGATTGGGCCTTGAATCATTTTTCAGGTTTGGAGCGGTGGACTAGGCCCATCAGCAACTTGGAGCACTTTGGAGCACCCTAATTTCTATTTGTTATGTTATTTTCGGATTTGTAATTTATTTTATTTGGATGACTGTAAAATGACATTGTAACACAATTAATTAAATCTAATTATATTTTGTAATTTCTTGAATGATATTCCTTTTTTTTTATTTTTGTCTAAATGAAAATAGTAAAAACAACGTAAAAGTGACAAATGCGAGCAAAACGACAGATTTAACACTAAAATCCGAAAATACATCAAAACGATTATTTTAGTGATTTCTCGGAAAAAAAGTGAAAAACACCGAAAAAACTAGAGTGTTCACAGTTGCCCCTCTGTGCTCATTTTCTTACGATATAATACAAAAAACGTACGTTTCGTTGTGTTATTAAAGTAAGAAATGAGTACAGATATGAACCTCAATTTTAGTCGGTGATGTTGAAGGTGCGGTGTTAGGGTTAGATTAGTATCACAAAGTAGAAAGCAACGCCAGGGCAAGACCAATAGCGGGAAAAATAAAAGACTATGCAGGAGCAAGATCAGTCAGCATGTCAAAAAAAACAGTGCTAGGGCAAGACCGATAGCACGAAATAAAAGCAACGCCAGGGCGAGACCGATAGCGGGGAAAATAAAAGACAATGCCGGAGCAGGATCGATCAAGATGTCGAAAACAGTGCGTGGCAAGACCGAGTAGCACAAAACAAAAGCAACGCCGTGGCAAGACCGATGGCGGGAAAATAAAAGACAAAGCCGAGCAAGATCGATCGAAAACAAAGCGTGCGTGGAAAGACCGATAGCACAAAATAAAAGCAACGCCAGTGGCAAGACCGATGGCGGGGAAAATAAAAGACAAAGCCGAGCAAGATCGGATCGACTTGTCGAGAGAACGATGCGTGGCAAGACCCGATAGCACGAAATAAAAGCAACGCCGTGGCAAGACCGATGGCGAGGGAAAATAAAAAGACAATGCCGAGCAAGATCGGTCAAGACATGTCGGGAAGCGATTGCAAGGGCAAGACCGAGTAGCACGAAATAAAAGCAACGCCGAGTGGCAAGACCGATGGCGAGAAAAATAAAAAGACAATGCCGAGCAAGAAGATCGATCGGCATGTCGGGAAAGCGATGCGAGGGCAAGATCGAGAAGCGGGAAAAATAAAAAGACAATGCCGGAGCAAGATCAGTCGGCATGTCAACAAACAATGCCAGGGCAAGACCGATAGCACGAGGATGAGAAAGGAAATGCCAGGGCTGAACCGGTAGCATGAAATAATGTGCCAGGGCTGAGAACCGATACGGGGATGAGAAGTGGAAATGCCGAGGGCTGAACCAGTAGCATGAAAGAATGTATGTGGGTGAACCGATAGCACGGGGATGAGAAGGGAAATGCCAGGGCTGAACCGGTAGCATGAAAGAATGTGCCAGGGCTGAACCGATAGCACGGGGATGAGAAGGAAATGCCAGGGCTGAACCGGTAGCATGAAAGAATGTGCCAGGGCTGAACCGATAGCACGGGGATGAGAAGGGAAATGCAGTGAATCGGTAGCATGAAAGAATGTGCTGTGGGTGAACCGATAGCACGGGGATGAGAGGGAAATGCCAGGGCTGAACCGGTAGCATGAAAGAATGTGTCAGGGCTGAACCGATAGCACGGGGATGAGAAGGGAAATGCCAGGGCTGAACCGGTAGCATGAAAATTAAAGACAATGCCAGGGCGGAACCGACAGCATGAAAAATAAAGATAATGCTAGGGCGAAACCGATAGCACGGGGAATTAAGGGAAATGCCATGCAAGCATTGCTTTGGATTTTATTTACAAAGTACTGCACACAAATGTATGCTTTTAGTCATGAAGTGGAATGCATTGATGGACATGAAATGTATGCAAACTATGACATGAAATGCATGGATTATGCATGAGTTTTGAGATGCACTTGTCTTGAAAGCTGGATTCACTGAGAATTTTTCTTTTTGTGCATGCTTTGTTTGAAATCAATCAAGCTTGTTCTCATATGGAAGCTTATCCTCAACACAGCTAACTTGCTTAGACCCTTTTTTTTTCTCTTTTTATGATCACTTCTCACCTTTCAAGCGAATCACCCTCAAATTTTCCCTTCTCTCTTTTTTTTTGATTGTCATTAGCTCTCTAAATCGCATTACTGATTCCCAGTTGACTATCTCTGAAGCATTACTTAATGAACATGCATGGATTCATGAGAATTTGAGAGCTGGAATATTGTGTTTCTGGATTTCTGGTTTGAAAGTGGATGGTATTTTGGAGGGAAATCATAGGACGGACAAAGTCGACACAAGGTGGTAGGGAAAAAGGTATTATAGCAACCCCGAGTTATTGGGAATTCCATTTACTTGATGTACCTGACTTGCTAGAAATTGGCTGAGAATTGGGTTTTATCACAGAGGGAAACTACCAGGCATAACAGGCAAAATCTGATTCATCGGGGGTCAAGCAAACATTTTTTTTTTGCCCCAGTGTCGGTAAGAGGTATCGCCCTAAGAGAAGGCTACACGGGTGTACCAAACAAAGTTTGACTCATGAAGGGCCCTGTAAAGATTTTGCTTCTGTGTGGCAACAAGCATTCTTCAAGAGAAAACAACCCAAGTGTGCAAAGAGAATTTTGACTCGTGAAAGGTCTTGCACCAGTTTTGCCCCAATATTGGTAAAAGTTGTCGCTCACAAGAGTGTACTGGTGTGGCAAACAAAGTTTGACAGATGTAGGGTATGGTAAGAATTTTGCCTCATTTTGGTGAAAGACATTGCCACGAGAGAATACTACATGGTGTAGCAAGAAACCTTTGACTCCTAAAAAGGGTCTTTGAAACCTTGCCCGGTGTGGGGGTTGTTACCCTCCACAAAATTGCCCTAATGTACACTGTTGTTTGGTCCAAGTAGAAGAAATTTCCCAATGAACTACATACGCTTCTCAGTGTAAGTCTCATTCCCCTTTTGTACCCTAATTTTTGCCTCTAGGCGCTTTGCGAGTTTTTTGATCTAGCGGGCTTTATTATTATTATTTTTATTATCCCTAATTCTTGCCTAGACCGCCCTTTCGGGTTTTCAATCTAGCGGGATTCTCTCTTTTTTCTTTTCACTTCATTTTTTTTTATTAGAGCAAAAGAATAATTTAAAAGAAACAAATGATTTATCTCAAAATTAACATTAAGAAAATGAAAACAATCATTAATAAATCGGAGTGGGCTTTTGGAGGCTTGTAATGTGGCTATGGGTTGTGAAAGAAATGTGATTAGAAGGCTCAAAGAAATGTTTTATGGATATGGGTCATGAACTACAGTTTATGGTTGAAAAATGAAAAGAAGGCTCAAAGAAATGTTTTATGGATATGGGCTATGAGTTATGGAAGAAAAATGGCTAGAAGGCTTAAAGAAATGTTTTTTTGGATATGGGTTATGGAAAAGAAAGGAGTAGAAGGTATAGAGAAACGTCTTATGGGTAGGGGTAATGAGTTATGGGAATGGATCATGAATCTTTAGTGCATTCAACTTCCTCTTGTGTTCCCCAATCCTCAAATCATTCACATTTTTTTTAATTATTTTTTTTCACTTCTCTGCTTTTTCATTACTTTTTCTTTTGTGCCCTAACTTTTGCCAAGACTGACAATACTTGCTTTCAGTCTTGCGGGCTTTATTCCCTTTTATCTTTTTCTTTTTTGAACTTTTTCCACTATCTCTTTGATTTCATAACTTTGGAAAACTGAATGCACTAAATTCCATTGTAGTGTTGATCCTTGTCCAGGGTTTAGTGAATGGACATTACAGGCTCAAAGGGGATGGTAAGGGATAAATTTTGTTTGGGATGGATAAAGACGACCACTCTTCATTTGAAATCATGATTCCTCATTTGCAAAATTTTAATTTCAAAACAACATTCGCTCTTTTACACATCCTTTGCTCTTTATATATTTTTTTTTCTTTTTTTGTCTATCCTTTTTTGTTTTTTTTCTTTTTTTTCCTTTTGTTTTTTTAGGGGAAATGGACCTTAAAAACCTGATATTCGTTCACGGGCTCATCCTTGAATGATACAACCAAAAGGGCTTTAAGAATTATCACGAGACAAGAGCTCAAAAGGGGTTGGTGTTTTAAGGGGACACGGGGAAAAATGAGATTCATGCAAATCCATTGGTGTAAAGCTTCAACAAAGTTAACTTAGTTTCAAGCTTACATGACTAAACAAGCGCTAATGACAATCCTCTCTTTTTTGGGCTTTGAACTCTTTATTCAAGAACTGATTGCCACAACCTTATGTCTCCCTATTTTCCAATCATCTTTTCCAATATGCCCCGGTATAGTTCCCCATGATATTTGTCCTCTCACCCTACTTCTCTAATCCTCCAATGACTAATCTTACCAACAACTTCCAAGAGAATGATCAAATTCCATGAGTCTAAGCTTGATTGGTATCCATTTTCACGCAAGCACAAAAATTTAACATGAATGAAGACTTAATGACTTCAAAACTCTTTTTTTTATTGATTTTCTTTAAACAGAAAAAAAAATGCTACATGAGAATGGGTCAAAGAAACCAATATGTTATGAAATGTGTGATATGAATGCAAGCACTCACCCTAAGATGCAACATGCATTTGTTTTGTAATATTTTTTTCATTGTTTTATGAAAAAAAGTAAAGCAAATTTTCTTGCCCCTTGAAGGGAATATGCTATGTGTTTTGCTTATTTACTCATGAAGATATACAAATTTTTTTGGAATACATACAAAGAAAAACAATGGAGAAATTTTATGATGAATGACAATGAAATGAAAATGTACACTACATGCAAATTTTTTTAAGGACTTATGCAATACGAATGAATGATACGGGGTAAATCCTAATTTTTTTTAGATGAAATGAACTTCTAGATGCAACATGATTTTTTTATGTTTTTTTATGCATGAAATGCAATATGATATTTTTTTATGCATGAAATGCAATATTATTTTTTTATGCATGGAATGCAATATGATTATATTTTTTTTTTATGTATGAAATGCAATAAGTTTTTTTATGCATGAAATGTAATATGATTATTTTGTTTTTTATGCATGAAATGCAATAAGGTTTTTTTTTATGCATGAAATGTAATATGATTTTTCTGTTGCATGAAATGCTACACAATTTTTTTGATGATTTTTTTGTGTGTAGACTAATGAGCAATAACGAGAAAAATATATACAACAAAAAAACAAAGATAAGAGGAAAAGTAGCTCCCTTTGTGGTCTAATTTGGTTAGCCTGCGCTTTTGGGCATTGGGACCTATAGGGCTAATGTCTCTAGAGCCAAGTACCCTTTTAGAGAGTTAAACACAACGGGATGTACATCCCGGATGTGAGTACCCGCATAGAAGGATCGTGCTCTAGATGAGGTATTCATGGAAGTCACATAGGATGTACATCCAGAATGAGTCCCACTTATCCTCGTTCTAACTTAGGGTGTTTTTTGTGGCTCAGGTATGAGCTCAACTCTCAGTGTGTGCTCACAGTGTAGGTGTAGTGTGTGAAGGGAGCATACAAACCTCAAAACATAAAAATAAAATAAAATCACAAAAAAATTCAATAAACTCAACCAAACAACAAATAAACATGTCATCTAGCCTAGAGTTTATAAGGAACAATATAAATATAAAAATAAGATATATACAAAGAAAAACAATAAATAAATAAGAAACTAAGAGGGGTAAACAAAGCGTACCTTATAATCATTTTGCACAACCAAACATACCAGGCTTGACTCTCACTATCCCCAGTGGAGTCGCCATCTGTCGTGACCCCCAAATTTTATTAGAAATTATTTGGAGTTGATTTGATAGGGTAGTGGACCATGTTGAGAAGGACTAAAATTGATGTTATAAATACTTAATATAAGATGATTATTATTATTATTATTATTATTATTATTATTATTAATATTATTATTGTTATTATTAAAAGCAAGTTTCTAGGGAAAACCAAAGTGGTTATAGGAGGGAGGAAAAGTAGGAGGAAAAGTAGGAGGAAAAGTAGCATATGGTTGGGAATTAAAAATCAATTAAAAAAGGGTTAGAGTGTTGATGCTCATTTAAATAAGGAGTGGGGTGTAGTAAATAAATGGGGAGTGTTTTAGTTAAATAAGGAGGGATATGAGAAAGTAATTAGGAGGTGCAATTAGGGCCCATTGGAGTTAAGTGGCCCAAACCCAATTAATAAAAACATTAGGGTCTTAGGAGAAACCCTCATTAGAAGCAAAAGATCAAAATTTAGAAAGGAGAGGAGAGTGAGAAGAGTGTGACGGCTAGGGCTTGAGAGAGGGAGAGATTGCGTGAAGAACCAAGAAGGAAGAAGAAAAACGTGGATTGTTGGTGTCTAGGGAGGTGTTCTTGAGAGCTTTGGTCTTCTTCTTCAATTTTAAAAAGGTATGGGGGCTCTCTTACATAGTTAATAATTTATAAACCATGAAATCATAGGGATTAGGTGTTAGGAGTAATTGTTTGAATTGACTTATGGAGTATTTGATTGATTAGGTGATTGTTTGACTTCACATGTGATTGACTTGAATTTCATGCATTGAATTGATAAATTATTGATTGTGGTGTTATGGTGTTGTTGTAGCGTAAATTGAATATATAAACACTAGGAGTAATTATTTGGTTGAGTTATAAGGTGAATTGCATGAGTTAAATGTAATATGGTGTGTAATAGGTGTTAATAGGTGATTGGTTGTTAATTGATATAATTAAATAGGAGCGAGTATGTGAGTACTAGGTGTTTGGGTAGAATTAGTCTTGGTGATCTTTTAGTCCCTAAAGAAGTACTATTTGTGGTGTGGTGTATTATTGGTGATTAAATAGTGGTGAGTTGGGGTCTATGACCTTTCTTTGGTGTTGGTGAGCCCACAAGGCTATTGGTGAGTATATTATTGCTTTCTTTTGGTGATTTGGTGTTTTTGGTGCATAGTCATGGTGTTGCATAATCATATGCATATTTTTGGTGAATAGGCCTCGGCCTCATAAATTATTTTGGTGTTTGGTGAATGCCCTCAAGGCAATTTTGGTGATGGATCCACATGCATATGCCCAGTGGAGTTTTGGGTTGCATCTCATGCATTACATACATGTTCTGGTGATTGATTGGGTGTTCATAAATATAATAGTGTATTGGTGTAACTGTATTTATGGTGTAATCGTATTTGGTGTAACTGTATTCTTGGTGTAACTGTATTCTTGGTGTAACTATAATTCTTGGTGTAACTGTATTCTTGGTGTAACTATAATTCTTGGTGTAACTATAATTCTTGGTGTAACTGTATTCTTGGTGTAACTATAGTTCTTGGTGTAATTGTATTCTTGGTGTAATCGTAGTCACAGTGGTGTAGTTGTATTAGTAGTGTATTTGAATTGATTGTACCTTTGGTGTGCCTATTCTCATTGTGTTTCTGTTTTATTTATTATTATCTATGTATTGAGACTCACCCTACTGCGTCGTGTTGCCTCGTATGTCGGCAACCTGCAGGTGACTGTGACGGTGACTGAAGGTGACTAGAGATCCTTCTTCTAGTATGGTCGAGTCAGCTCTGATACGTAGCACCGAGGGGGTGTTTAGTTGTTATTTCTTATATATTTGAACTAAGATGTTAAGTTATTATTTCCCTTTCTTTGTAGTATTTTGTCCTCGGACATTGTTGGTGCTATGTATCATTTACTGAAGTTTATTTTGACTAATACTTTGGAGTTTTATTTTAATTACTATTTTGGAGTTGTTTAAGGTGTTTCCATTAAATGTGGCACCCTCGAGTGGTCGCACTAAAAGTTTTTACGCACTCTGATTTTCAAAATTAATTAAATAGTAGTTATGGTAGAAGGGGTGTTACATAAGTGGTATCAGAGCGATTCGGTGCCGTCCGCCAAGTTGTCGAGTCTGTTAACCTCGAGTCTTGGTACTCGTTCTAAGTTATAGTTATGTTGTTGTTTATTTTTGTCGAATGTTGTGAGCGTCTAGGTCTTGTGTTGTCTCGCTATGATTGTCTTGTATTGCTGGTGTGTTCTCTGTGTCCCTTGTCGATCTTCGGATGAGACTTTGTTATGAATTTTTGTTTGCCGTTGGATGGGGTAATTGTAATCTTGGGTATGGCTGGTTAGAGCATAACCATGTTCCTATTAGTTAAATTTTCGAGGACGAAAATATTCTAAGTGGGGAAGAGTTGTAACGCCCCAAATTTTATTAGAAATTATTTGGAGTTGATTTGATAGGGTAGTGGACCATGTTGAGAAGGACTAAAATTGATGTTATAAATACTTAATATAAGATGATTATTATTATTATTATTATTATTATTATTATTATTATTAATATTATTATTGTTATTATTAAAAGCAAGTTTCTAGGGAAAACCAAAGTGGTTATAGGAGGGAGGAAAAGTAGGAGGAAAAGTAGGAGGAAAAGTAGCATATGGTTGGGAATTAAAAATCAATTAAAAAAGGGTTAGAGTGTTGATGCTCATTTAAATAAGGAGTGGGGTGTAGTAAATAAATGGGGAGTGTTTTAGTTAAATAAGGAGGGATATGAGAAAGTAATTAGGAGGTGCAATTAGGGCCCATTGGAGTTAAGTGGCCCAAACCCAATTAATAAAAACATTAGGGTCTTAGGAGAAACTCTCATTAGAAGCAAAAGATCAAAATTTAGAAAGGAGAGAGAGAGTGAGAAGAGTGTGTGGCTAGGGGCTTGAGAGAGGGAGAGATTGCGTGAAGAACCAAGAAGGAAGAAGAAAAACGTGGATTGTTGGTGTCTAGGGAGGTGTTCTTGAGAGCTTTGGTCTTCTTCTTCAATTTTAAAAAGGTATGGGGGCTCTCTTACATAGTTAATAATTTATAAACCATGAAATCATAGGGATTAGGTGTTAGGAGTAATTGTTTGAATTGACTTATGGAGTATTTGATTGATTAGGTGATTGTTTGACTTCACATGTGATTGACTTGAATTTCATGCATTGAATTGATAAATTATTGATTGTGGTGTTATGGTGTTGTTGTAGCGTAAATTGAATATATAAACACTAGGAGTAATTATTTGGTTGAGTTATAAGGTGAATTGCATGAGTTAAATGTAATATGGTGTGTAATAGGTGTTAATAGGTGATTGGTTGTTAATTGATATAATTAAATAGGAGCGAGTATGTGAGTACTAGGTGTTTGGGTAGAATTAGTCTTGGTGATCTTTTAGTCCCTAAAGAAGTACTATTTGTGGTGTGGTGTATTATTGGTGATTAAATAGTGGTGAGTTGGGGTCTATGACCTTTCTTTGGTGTTGGTGAGCCCACAAGGCTATTGGTGAGTATATTATTGCTTTCTTTTGGTGATTTGGTGTTTTTGGTGCATAGTCATGGTGTTGCATAATCATATGCATATTTTTTGGTGAATAGGCCTCGGCCTCATAAATTATTTTGGTGTTTGGTGAATGCCCTCAAGGCAATTTTGGTGATGGATCCACATGCATATGCCCGGTGGAGTTTTGGGTTGCATCTCATGCATTACATACATGTTACAGTGATTGATTGGGTGTTCATAAATATAATAGTGTATTGGTGTAAATTGTATTTATGGTGTAATCGTATTTGGTGTAAGCTGTATTCTTGTGTAATGCTTTGTATTCTTGGTGTAACTATAATTCTTGGTGTAATTGTATTCTTGGTGTAACTATAATTCTTGGTGTAACTATAATTCTTGGTGTAAGCTTGTATTCTTGGTGTAACTATAGTTCTTGGTGTAATCTGTATTCTTGGTGTAGCTGTAGTCTGGTGTAGTTTGTATTAGTAGTGTATTTGAATTGACTGTACCTTTGGTGTGCCTATTCTTTGTGTTTCTGCTTTATTTATTATTATCTATGTATTGAGACTCACCCCTCTTGCGTCGTGTTGCCTCGTATGTCGGCAACTGCAGTGTGATGGATGAAGGTGACTAGAGATCCTTCTTCTAGTATGGTCGAGTCGGCGATACGTCAGTACAGGGGGTGTTTAGTTGTTATTTCTTATATATTTGAACTAAGATGTTAAGTTATTATTTCCACTGCTGTAGTATTTTGTCCTCGGACATTGTTGGTGCTATGTATCATTTACTGAAGTTTATTTTGACTAATACTTTGGAGTTTTATTTTAATTACTATTTTGGAGTTGTTTAAGGTGTTTCCATTAAATGTGGCACCCTCGAGTGGTCGCACTAAAAGTTTTTACGCACTCTGATTTTCAAAATTAATTAAATAGTAGTTATGGTAGAAGGGGGTGTTACAGGAGTCGCCATCTGTCGTGACCTGGATCTCGACGTTGACGGCTCAAATATATAATTATTAGGAGTCGCCACCCAATTTATTAAAATAGGAAAAATTGAGAAAAACCTAATTGAAAGAATTAATGGTCTGCGTAACTAGGTTGGATTCGGGAGTCGGTTATGCGAAGGGAAGGGGGTGAAAACAAGTTTCACTGCACCCCTAACACATCATCGTCTAAGACGAGTTACCCTAAATTTAATTTGTGCAATAATTACTACGCCGTTTAATTATTTGTTTACCCAAAATAAGATTTAGTGGTATTTGGTAGAAAAAGAAGATAGTTATTTACGAGAAATTGAAAAATGACTAATTTAGAAAATTTTAATTTTGACTTTGACAGGGAGACCCCGCGCCTACGTACTCTGCAGTGCGATGAGAGACTCAAAAGTCACGTAGTTCTTCACGAAAATTTGTTTGTTGGTTGATTTTAATTTTGAAGGGGTTTAAGATCTAAGTTGTACAACTCGAGTCTCTTAAACCGGTGTTATGGATTGATAAGATGTACATCTCGATCAAACCCATTTTTATTTATTTTTGAAAAATAGGTGCTATATACTAATAAAAGCGATTAGGGGATTTTCGGAAAAACATGTTTTGGTTTTAATTTTAAAGTGGTTTAGGACCAAGTCGTACAACTCGAGTCTCTTAAGCGGTGTTACGGATTTGATAAGGCGTGCGTCTCGACCAAATCCTAATTATTATTATTATATATTTTGGAATAAAATAAATAAATACCTAAAAGAAACAAGAAATAATAGTAATAACAATTAAAATTAAAATAACCAGAGGGGTGCAACAGCAAAATAGTAGTGTAAATAATTAAGGGGAGGTCACACCATTAATCAGGAGGTGTAGCAGTAGGCCCAGATGCACATTTTTTTGAAGTCAGGGGCATTGATCCAGAAAACAAACAAAAAACAAAATGGACATGAGGAGGTGCGCGCAACAATTAGGGGGGTGTAAAGAGCAGGCCTGGGTTAAGAGGCCCAACAAACAAACAGAAGCCCCAATTCCCCTCCCATTTCTTCACCACGCCGCCAGCAACTCTCTCAGGGGAAGAGAGAGGCGATTTCCACCATTGAAGGGAGAGAGAGATCGCGAGAAAGGAGAGAGAGAGGAACGAAACGCAGACGAAGGCTAGGGGTGACGTTTTGCAGCAGGTTCGCGATGGGGTTGGGCTTCACGGTGGGGGATTTCGGTTTTGGGGTGGCAACAATGAGAGGGGTTTACGATGGTGTTAGGAGATGGTGGTGGTTGAGCGTGAGAGGGTGAGCGTTGGGTGGTCCGCGACGATGGTTGGGGGACAGTCAGTGGTTGGGTGAGTGCTGGTAGTTTTTGGCGGCGGTTTGGTGTGGAGGTCGAAGGTGGGAGATGGAGTTGATGGTTCCTACATTTTTTTTTTTGACCGATCTGGTTTTGCCCTTTTTTTTGGGTGAGAATTCTGATTTGGGTGATTTTTTTTTCTAAAATCGGCTCCTCTTTTGACTGCCATTTGACCCTCATTTTATATTAATAAATTAGGTTTAAGCATTTAATTTTGTTTGACCGTGTTTGATTGGGCCTTGAATCATTTTTCAGGTTTGGAGCGGTGGACTAGGCCCATCAGCAACTTGGAGCACTTTGGAGCACCCTAATTTCTATTTGTTATGTTATTTTCGGATTTGTAATTTATTTTATTTGGATGACTGTAAAATGACATTGTAACACAATTAATTAAATCTAATTATATTTTGTAATTTCTTGAATGATATTCCTTTTTTTTATTTTTGTCTAAATGAAAATAGTAAAAACAACGTAAAAGTGACAAATGCGAGCAAAACGACAGATTTAACACTAAAATCCGAAAATACATCAAAACGATTATTTTAGTGATTTCTCGGAAAAAAAGTGAAAAACACTGAAAAAACTTGAGTGTTCACAGCGATGATATATCTAACAAATCCAAATGGTTCCTAACCACGGCAGAAAAATCTTCCCAAAGAGATGGAAGAGGCACTTTACAGTTCAAACGTCATCTTTGATAGTGAAAAATATCTCCAGACTATTAACCACTGCAAGTTTTAGAACAATTACCTCATTTTCATCAGTTGCCCGGGCAAGAAGAGCTTCCTTAGCTTCTAAAGATTCTTGAAGAGACACCAGTTCCTCCTTTGCTTTTTCAGCATGTGATTTCAATCTATTCAACCTGACAGGATTTTCACCAAGAATTGGTTCACCATCCACCAGTGTGAGTATTGACTCTGCAGCATCTACCTCTGCTTTTGCTTCTTTGGCAGCTTTTTCAGCTGATGAAATATTCCTTTTAAGAGACAATATCTCTTTCCTTAGATCAGAAATACGATTGTATGTTTTGCTTACTGCATTTCTAAGAATCTGTTGAATGGAAAACAAGGTGGTAATTACTAAAGGAAATAAAGAAGCATGCAAGGCAAAGATCAAATAATTTAAAAATTGAATGTGTTATATTTTGTAATTTAAAGACCAAGATTAAGTACCTCCCATGGACGATCCGATGTATGAAATTGTTCAACATTTTCTTCTGAGAAGACCCATCTCACAATAGCCAGATTCGATACAAGCCGATAGCCCATCATTCTGTCAATTGCTATGGCTGTCATTTGGGTGTTACTATTCCAGAAAGAGCTCACTTCAGCAATCAGCATAACTTGCTTATCCTGGTCAGGACATACTTTCGCAATGACTTGCCCATATCTTTCTAATACAGTTATCAAATGAGTGAAACTCTTGGATCCAATATTGAGAAGAGTTTGTATGACAACTCTAAGCACAACTTCAAGACTATTATTTGGAAACACACTTTCATCAATCCATGAGATTATTTCTCGGATAGGTGCCTTCCCTTTAACCATGTCGTTGAGCTCTCCAGACAGCACTTGTTCATTTTTTTCTTTACCATCTTCTACACTAAGACTTAAGTTTGGTCCACCTTTTGGAGGAAGCAGTTCTTCTAAACCATGTGCATTTTCAATGCTCTATACAAAATATCATAAAATATACGATGGAAACATCAATATGTCAACTTCATGAAATGAAACTAAAGCCTATCAATTAATTGTTTACAGAAAAGCATCCATGCCAAAAACAGATAATGAGACTTCCTCATACCAAAATAAATTACAAGTGGCACTGCAGTAATGAATATTACCTGTTTGACTTTGTACCAGTATGACAAGCGAACTTCCCTCTCCAAAACCTCCTGAACAAAGACGCGTTGAGGGGCCCACCTTGGGAGATCTAAGACATAAGCCCACTCTTCCCATGGCCAGATGAACTGAAAGTTTGATCTGTATAGCAAAAACCATCAACCACTTTGGACATAAATAAACTAGAAAATAGAGACACAACTTTGGCTTAAATGCCAGTTTGAAGGAAAAAGGAGGACTGATTAAAAAATATTGTATTTAAGCATTAGTAACACATTGATAACTCAAATTCCCATACAAACAAGGAGGCAGGAAGTAAGAATGTAAATATGCAAGGAAGAAGGTTTAGCAAGCTAGATCAGAAATTATGTTAGAAGCACGACCAGTTGAACAATGCAATGAATCGTAAAACAATTGTTAGAAAACACATTGAACATGTGTGTGTATTATCTAAATATAGGTGCTAGTAATTACGGATGTGGTTGCACAAATCAAGGATTTAATTTGATCCTTCGCAATTATTACAAGATTATATTATGTGATAGACACCTAGCCTATCCGCACAATCAAAAGGACTAAAGAATAAAAATGAAGTAGAATGGAAGAGTTTTATTGAATATGTTTGTGCCTGCGGAGCGAACAAAAACCTCTTATGAATTCTGATTCCACAAGTTGCTGGTCGGGATCGTGAAACTATCGGTGAAAGTGGTTGAGAGAAAAGGCTCTCCTCCCCCAGCATATATAACCCGGCTAGAATTTCCGGCCTAACCCAGAGAATCCTTACAATTTCTCAATATGTCAAAAGATATCTCTCCCATTCCCTACACTTCTATTTTTAAGCATATAGAAGGATAGGGTGATGGTTACAACTTACAAGGATTAACTAACCCTAACCAATTATTAACAAACAACTACCAACTAACTAACTAATAGGAGTTCAAGGCAACAAACTACCTAACTAACTAACATTACAAAATAACTCCCTAACTAACAATAACCACTTAATTAATCCCTAACAACCTAACGAACATAACAACTCAAAACTAACTTCCAACTAACATAACCCACATACCAAGGGTCTATCATTAGGTAACTAGAACTAAGACTGATGTGATCATAGGACACACAATCTTTCAATACAAAGGATTATTACAACAATGATGTTTACAGATGTTCAAACTTATTTACTTCCCTAAAATTTCCCTGCTATAATAAGAAACCCGCTAGGGAAGAAAAAGAACTCCAGGTCCAGAACTAATACTAGTTACTGATGTACTAAATGACAGCCAAAAGTTGATATTCCTATTATCGATCTAGTAATGGTAAATACCTCTTATCCACTTATTTGGACAAATTAGTTGAAGTGTAAGGGAAAACAAGATAAACACCGAACGGAACATGCACACTATATATTATCTTGAAAGATGAATTCTGAAATAATAAGTTTTAAAATTTTGAACATACAAATGGTGTGAGAACCAAAGGATTAGACGTATTCGGCACCTCATATCCAAATCATCAATCTTCTCAAAGAGAGCACGGACTGCTCCAGCTACAACTGCGGGAAAGGCTCCAGGAAGAGCCTATTATGTAGCCACACAATTAGAAAGCATTAAGCACTCAACATTAACTGGAAATTGAAATCTAAAATTGTATAGGAGAAACAGTAATCCCTCAGTGATGGAGAAAAGAAGTCAGCAATGTTAAGCCCACTTGCGAGTACCTTACAAAGGTCAATAATAACAAGCGTGTAATACGCTGGTTTGAAAGGTGGTTGTGGTAGCATCAGCAGCTGCAAAAGAGATACATATGTATAATATTATTACTAACTCTCCCAATATTGTATGGCACATCCAGCTACTTTTTGTTGGCACATTTAGTTATTAGTATAGAAAGTACAAGCAAACAAAATTCAGCAATATCAAAATATGATATAAAACATGTTAGTACACTTAGTTTGCAATTTTGCACAACATTTTTTTTTTCAAGTTGAACAATACAACACTTTACCTTAAGCTCCTACGTAGAGACCTAATGCAAGCTTCTAGGGATAACATGGTAATGCCAAACCTCAGATTACATGCATTTGGGGAGGGGGCAGGGGAGGTTTGTAATTTTACAGGACAATACCTGAGAGAATATTGTCTCAGCCATTAGGTACTCATATCTGAAGGCAACCGGCAGGCCAACCATGAAAGAAGCACATTCCTTTCGACTAGCTTTCCATAAATCCACAAATGAGAACAGTTAAAATTACATTGGAAATATTTAACAGGGAAAGTGTGAAAGAAAAGAGATCAAGTATAACAAAAGATAAGAAGAGTTACAGTAAACTCTAAATAAAATAACTAGCCAGACCCTAAGTTTCTGTTGATGTAACAAAACAAAAATTGGAAAACACTATGGAACTATATATTAAAATTAACAGGACGAAGGTGGCACATCATAATGTTTTTGAGTAATAGAATGTATGTTTTAATTTGTTCCATATTTTCACACTCAACAGTCAACAATGCGTCACAACTACTCTTTTAGCAAAAAGAAATCTAGCAGTGTATACAAACCTGCCATTGAAGTACAGAAGCACATCTAGGAGATACTCTTCCATCACAAACCGATCTATAGGTTGTAGATCCTGTCATCCATAAGATCTGTTTTACTGAATAGATATAGGTGATTGGCAAGAATTAAATCTGAACTAATAAAAAGGAGGCTAATCATGCAAAAAGCAGTCTCAAGCTCACTCAGAAAATTGGTCTTTTGGGGATGTTATGACAAGGAATTTAGTTAGAGAAACAAGAGAAGTACAAATGCAGACAGTAAGATTTCCTCCTAAAGAACAAGACGATGCATCATTGCACATCACATAACTTCTCCCTTTAACAGGTTATATGTAGATAAAAAAACAAACTTGCAATGAATGTAAAATAGACTTATTTGTGTTCCAAAATATAGAATATAATTAAAAAAATGGTCTGTGTTTGGAATGCTAAACTTATATGAAAGCTGGTATGCCATAGATGCTGAATTCTACTGCAAAAGAACATTAAAAACATTGGTTAGCAAAAATGGCATGGAAGTTTCTGTTCCGAAAATTTCACCATTGATTAATAAACGCTTCAATAAAATTTTATCACAAAGATGCTGTTGTCTGAGAATCAAAACTACACGAAACAAAGCCTTATACAAGAACAGTTTTTTGAAAGCTATATATAGCTGCTTAAATTAGTAAAGTAATCATTAGACTAGCATTTTTAAGAAACTTTATTTTCTTACAGCCACGGCAGCTTTTAAAAGTATTACCTCGATACTTCTCAAATGAACCTGTTGCTTTTAAGAAGTATCCTCAAAACATTTTATCAGAAATATTTAGGGTGTTTTTTTTCGCACCCCCCTCCTTACCTATCTCACCCCCATAATTCCACACTATCCCGTTTTTACCCGTGGTTTGTTAAAAAAATATTAAAATTTTGAATTACCTCTAAAAGCGGTAATTCGGTTCAAAAAATTGGAATTTCAGATTTACCTGTAATTGAAAGATTTCGGAATTACCTCGAAATGAGGTAATTCGAAAATTACAATTTTTTTATTTTCAATTATTAATTTTTTCGGAATTATTAATATTTTTATTTCGAACGAATAATTTAATTTAAAAAATCGGTTTTGGACAACATACTCGATCGTAATGAAACCACGGCCATTATATCAGAAAAAATCAAGAATCAAGGCTCCGTAGAAGGGAGTTCTTTACGGGACTACTGGCCTCAAAATCCCAAATTCCATCGTTTACTATTTTTTACGATTTTTTTAATTTTTCATAGTCTCCAAAAATCTAAAAAAATTGTATAGCCTTAATTTGGTTTTGTTAGATTTTTAGTGGTGTTTTTATATTTTTTCTGATAGTTTTGACTATCTTTAGTAGCCTTTTAGTAATAAAAATTAAAACAAATCGTATATATGTCATTTTGGACACATATACGATGCTACTACTAACCGTGAGCGAGGAATGTCATGATCTGACTCACGAGCCTCTGTAGAGTGTCGAGGAGAAGAATCTCGCTCTTGCTCTGCTGGCCTCCCCAGAGTACTCCTATTTTATGTTGGTCATTTTATATATTTTGACGTATTGTTATTTAAATCGTAAATCGTTCGTATCATATTTCCAAAATAAAACGCGTTTAAATCTTAATTTAATATACAAACTTTTAAAAAAAAAATTAAAAATTTCGGAATTACCTTTTTTAGAGGTAATTCCAAAAATTTTAATTTTTTTTGAACCGGAATTACCTTTTTTAGAGGTAATTCCGAAATTTTTAATTTTTTTTTAAAAGACAGGGGTATTTTTGGGTTTTATTGAATTATGGGGGTGTAGGAGATAATGAGGGGGGTGGGAAAAAAAAGCCAAATATTTATGTGCTTTTTCTGGCATAAAGCACCAAAAACTCAGTCATAACGGGGCCTAAACAATAGACTACTCAAGAAACCAAACACCCTGTTTAAAACTAAGACAAAAGGATGCACAATTCTCATGTTCTTTTTTAGGAGAAGGTATAAAAAAAATTGCTTATATAGTTAAAGGATGGTATTCATGAGAAGTTCTCTCTAGTAAAAAAAACAAGACATGTCCTAAAAGAAAAGAAAGGCTTTTTTTTTCGCACCCCCCTCCTTCTCTCCTACACCCCCATAACCCTATTAATCCCAAAAATACCCCTGTTTTTTTAAAAAAAAATTAAAAATTAAAATTTGGATTTACCTCTAAAAAGGTAATTCTGTTCAAAAAAATAGTATTTCGGATTTACTTTGTAAACCGAAATGGAATTTTAATTACCTCTAAAAAAGTAATTAGGTTCAAAAATTTAATTTTTTTAAAAACTTTTATATTAAATTAAGATTTACACTTAAATAACAATACGTCAAAATATATAAAATGTCAAACATAAAATAGGAGTACAAATACAACTATGGGTCCAAAATGTCTAAAAATGACTGAAAATAACGACGTGAAGTGGGTGGTGCTCAGCAGGTCTAATTCTAGGAAACTTCTGGCCGTGAGATACAACCTTTAGTTTTCGAGGCTGAAAAAATTAAAATTAAACCATACGTTATTAAAAATAAGTAATTAATTGCTGTTAAGTAAAATTAAAATAAAGAATTAAAATATTACTTCGCCTCTATCTATCTAGGACGCGCAGTGCGTATCCCAGTGTAAATATAATGGTGTGTGATCCACAGCTGGGGCAGGCTGAACCTCGGCCTGAACCTCCTCCTCCTCCTCCTGATGTTGACCCTCATCCTCCTGCTCCTCCAAAGCCTCCCAACCGTGAGCAACAATGTCATGATACAGCTCTGGGTGCTCCTATTGGTGCCGCATATGGTACTCATAATCTGGGTGGTCACGGTAGGGCTGCTCATACCGGGGCTGAGGCTGAGGCTCAGGCTCAACCATCTCTATCACTCGGGTGCGGGCTCTCTGGCGCCTCTGACGCTCAGAAGCATGTCCAGCAGCCTACGAGCTTTCGTAGAGTGTCCGGAGAAGATATCTGCTCTTCTTCTTTGGGCTCCCAGCATCTTTGTGCCGCTCGCTCGTCGCCGGCCGTCTGCCGCTCGGAAGACGCGCTCGCTACAGCATATGCAGTCGTCTACTACCGCCATTGTTAAAAAAATGTAATTAAAAATATTAATAATTGAAAAAAAAATTGGGATTTTGGATTACCTCAGTAATTAGAAAAGAATTCGGAATTACCTCACTTCGAGGTAATTCAAATTCTTTTCGAATTACAGGTATTCAAAAACTCTCCGTATTTACTTACTTTTTCGGAATTATGAAATCTGATTTGTGAAATGTGATTTTTGTAAATTTTCAAAGGCATTTTCGTCCGTTTGCGTAACTATGGGGGTGGGAGTGATAACGAGGGGGTGGGGAAAAAAAAGCCAAAAAGAAAATCCGACGTCATTGCTACAAGATTTGGAAGTTTTGTAGTCAATGCCAAATAATGCAAACCAAATAATTACAAACTTCAAGAAAAATATGTACTTATTATTTCCCAAATTCAATAACAAGAGAAACACCATTTATCGTTGATTGAAAATCAATAGTCAGTTTTTGAAAACAAAAACCCAAAATAAAACAGGGGAAATTGAATGTTAATCCTATTCAAATGGTTTGGTGAATTCTAAAGTACCTACTACATAATGTATGGTACCAACACCTATATGAGTTGTCAAAACATTAAGAGGTGATGTGTTTCAATTCCCAAGCACTAATTGTGCTTACTAATTATTAATTACATTTTAATACCTAACACTAATTGTGCGTTTTCAAATTCAAATTTTTAAATAAATAAACCTTTTAAACCAAAATTGTTCAATTAGAGGTTCGAACCTTAGACCTCCATCTAGGATTTGGCGATTTTACCACTAGGATAGATAATATATTTGTTGATATTAATTACGAATACTGTTATTTATTCTCTAAAAAACTGGCTATGCGGTTCAACTGTTGTTGACCATTCAGTCCAACCCTTGACCCAGTGATCCAGTATTCACCGAGCCGGTCACCGGCTCGAGTTTTAAAACACTAATTAGGTTGACTATGGTTACATTGACTAAGGTTGGGACCTCTAGTCAACACAAGTCTAACCACCAGTACCTAACTAGGTTGACTATGGTCGATAGAGAGTCAACAGCCAATGAAGATCTCACACTAATGAAGTGGGGAGGTGCCAGATGACTCAAAGGAAGCATCCCTATCCAGAATGTGGGCATCATCTTATTCTGTGATAGAAAGAAAACTCTACCAAAGAGGGTTTTTCATGCCGCTTTGAGGTGCTTGAAGCCAGGAGAGATAGATTATGTCGTGCCTACCGAGAAAATCAGTCGTGCTCGGAGAACTCACAAGTCGCTCTCGAGTGCAAAAAGTAGGAAATGTTCGAAATGAAGAGAAGCGGTGGGGTCCTTATATAGTGGGCCTATCAATAGATCGTGGGTCGAATATGAAACGACGCGCGACCTTCGCCCCACTCATTAAATGTGTGCCTTGAAATAATCAACGATCGATCTCACCATCATTCTGAGACCATCTCGAGGAGTGCAAGCGTCACACCGATCAAAGCTCGGAGCCCACATCATTTCAACCATGTTCGGTTGTTAGAATACCCAAAAATGCGGCGTGGATGCCATGGACACGCAGCAGGGACACGATCTCAATCTCGAACTCGCCTCAAGGGCGACCGGCTTGAGAGAAAGCTGTTTCGGGTGGGTTGAGGGCCTAATCAGCTTGATGGGCGAATCGCCAAATGATGGTTTCGGGCTTGCATAGCTAAAGGAAACGCATGAAGGTTGTGATCAGCGGCCAGGATCGAGCGGTGATCCTACGACACGGAGGCGCCTCCGACTCTATAAATAGGAGTCAACCCCTGCGAAAGGTACACTTTGCACACTTAACTCATTCCCTACTTTGACTTCTTCTCTCCTGGCTTGGGCGTTGGAGTGTCTTTGCAGGTACAACCCGCCCCGAGCTTTGCTCGCGACTTCGTCAACAGAAGGATCTTAAACCCGACCGGTTCTTTCAAGGGACGCTCAGGTACGGATCAGGTGTGAATCGGGTATCCTTTGCATGCAATTGTAGAGACTAATTTTATTTTCAAACTAAAATTCGAATGAAATAATCTCAAATTTTCATAATATACATTAAAAGAGATAATTTATATTATAATATTTATTTAAAACATTAAAAGATAGCGTATTTTCTTATTTCATTTTTATACTTTTAAAAGTAATTTATTTTCTTATTTTAATTTTTATACTTTTTAAAATATTAAAAGCTATTTGTCAAAAAAATATTAAAAGATAATGTATTCTCTCACTGGTGAACTACTAAAAATGATCGTAGGATATTGTGTAACATGCTATGAGTGATTAAGATGGAACAAACAAGTATTAGATCTCAACCGTTGATGACTTTTTATACTATATCCTATGGTCATATTTAATGATTCACCGGTGAGGGATTTGATTTGCTATTTCACCCTAAAAACAAACTCCAAATAAAAAGGGTTTTAATAGTTTTTATAACATTTGAACAACCTTTTACTAGGTTTTAATTTCCTCTTTGTCGACCAACATAAATCTCAATACTTCTTCATTCCTTTTAGATTCATCGTATCATAACTTATGTCTTTGATGCGCATTAGTCTGTGCCACTTAATTAATATACTAGACAAGCGCCACATGAGTGAGCGATGTCTAGTGCCACTAAAAAATAGTCCCCCTATTTTTACCAACTCAATACTTTAGTCCCCTAAAATTTTTTTTCCACAAATTTACTCTCTCTATTTTCACCAACTCACGATTTTAGTCCCCCAAAAATTATTTTCACGAATTCAGTCCTCCTATTTTCCCAATCTAATATATCAATTTAGTTTTCGAAATATAACAACGAAAATCCTTAAAAAATATTAATTTTAAAAAAACTATAAATTCAAATTAATAATTTAGATTTATTAATATTTATTTAAAACATTAAAAGATAATGTATTTTTTTATTTTATTTTTTATGCATTTTAAGGCTAAATATCTCCATATTAATAATTGACTAAACTTAATAAAAGACTTTATTTTTTATGGTGAAATTAAAAGGTTTTTTTATAAGAATAAAAACTGTTAGAAAAAAAAACTATCCTGATAAAGTTAAAAGAACAAAAGGCTTTTTTAAATTTGATTGGCAACGCTAAAAATCCAAACTTTTTTTTGACCAACTATAAAATCCAAACTTAAGAAGGGAAGTAATGGATTATAATTGATTGACAACAATAAATAAAATTCAATCTTAGCAATTAATGCAATGAGTCAAAGCATATAATAGTAATCTTAAAAAAAATAGGTGTCGGTACTCATATTTTTTAAATGGGTAACGAAGTTGCCAAAATATAAGTTTCCATAAGGAAAGTAAAAGAAGAGAAATTAGTGCAAATAAGCGGGACAAATATCATATAGAAGGCAAATCACCTCCATTTTACTGGAAGTAAAAGAAGAGAAATTAGTGCAATAAGCGGGACAAATATAATTGATTAATGACATTAGCATACACTAAATGAGAAAACAATTGTGAATGCAACTATGGTTGGTAACAACTGCATCTGATATTCCAAAAAGTGTGAAAAGTTGTACATATTGTTAGAATAATAACATATTTAACATATGCTAAATATGTTTAGTGTGCTGACTAGACTACGAGTAGGCTCATCATATGTAACCAATGTATATGATTATCCTTGCACTATATATAGGTATCTCCTGTGTAGTTTGAATCATCAAGTATAATACAATATCACTTTTACATGTTATCAAAGCAAGAGCAAGATAATTGAGAGAAAAGGGATATGTTCTCTGAGTTGACCATATCTGGAACAAGTTGGGATCATATGACATATGTGTTCCAACTTGAGAGGAGTGTTAGAATAACATATTTAACATGTGTTAAATATGTTTAGTGTGGTTGACTATACTACGAGTAGGCTATGGCTCATAGCAATCATATGTAATTAATGTATAAAATTATCCTTGTACTATATATAGGTATCTCATGTATATAGTTTGAATTCATCAAATAGAACACCATATAACTTTTACACATGAATAAAACTTCAGCCTCAATAACACTAAGATTTTACTATTACAATTTGTACCTTAACATTTTCTTGTATATATTAGCTCTTGTGAAGCGTTAGTTAAAGACATTCTCTCTAAACATCAACGATTAAAGAGAAGTAAATACAAAATCGAACATATTTATATAAGGACAATGTGCACTAGAATTACAGATATAAGAGCGAATATCAGTATAAAGGATTTTACATTTTAATAAAGATATAGACGTATAGTAAAATCGGCTAAGGTTTACATCACTAAACCATGTCTTTAGTTATAGTAACTAAATTAATGGTAGCCGTAGGATGATCACATTTTTAATAAAAATGTATCCTACTGTTGGTAATTAAGGAGGGTAGTTTAGGTACAATCAAAAAATCTGATGTTTATTAAATAAATCGATTTAATTATTAATAATATAAATCCCTATTATTATGGCACATTTAATTTAAAGTTATAACTCCCGTTATTGTCTCAATTCCTTTTTTATCTCCTACTATTTCTCAATCACTTGATTTTCACGTTTCTATCATCCAGCTTTATGGTTCACGCTTCTTTTTTTTCTTCAGGCCATTGTTCCAACCTTCAAGCTTCAGACCTCACTTGATTTTCCCGTTTCTATCATCCAGCTTTATGGTTCACACTTCTTTTTTTTCTTCAGGCCATTGTTCCAACCTTCAAGCTTCAGACCTCACTTTTTCATATTTTCTTCCTTCAATATTTTTGTACACGTTTTATGTTCTCTTCCTTTTCTTATCTTTGCTTCCTTCAATATTTCGATATTTTTGTACAAGTTTCTTCCTTCAATATCTTTCACGCGATATTGACAACCTTCAAGCTTCATTACGGGATTGATGGCTCAATACGAGATTGATGATGGAACATATATGGTTATTTAAGTGACTAATCATAGGAATAGGTAACCTTGGTTGGTTAAGTGACTAGCCACCAATTAACTAAGCATAGGTTAGTTAAGTGACTAACCACAAGAATAGGTAACCTTGGTTATTAATCCACTAACCACACTATGGAACATGTATGGTTATTAAACATTACATACATGCATTCTTTTCACAAATATGAAACTAATTTTATCCCTCTAATTTAGTTATGCACTTTATCCCACTAACATAGTTACGAATCTAACAACATGAATACGGTATTATGGTTAGTACCGAAATTGTATCCCACACGATTTTTTTTATCAAATCCACTTCCACATGATTTCTCCTTTAATTTAATATATTATATATTTAAAATAAATGAATAACATATTAAAAGTTAAAAAAAAACCTAATTTAATAATAGAAACAGAACGTTGGAAAAAATAAAAAGGAAGGGCTCGCTATCAACAAGATGATATTACAATAGACCATTATTACAAAGTTAATATCTTCAATGCTGTGATAGACTCTCAATTGCAGGAACTAAATGAAAGATTCAATGACAACATAGTGGAACTACTCATTCTTGGTTCTGCTTTAAATCCAAAGGAAATGCAAATATCATTTAGATCATGTGAGATAGTTTCCTGATTTTGGAGCATTAAAAACTACTTCTGACCTATGTCATTGGATGATGAAAACCAGAAAAGCACAAGTTTACCCTCTTGTATATAGGCTGATAACTCTTATTCTCACACTTCCTGTCACTACAACTACTACTGAGCGGTCCTTTTCAGCTATGAGTCTAGTCAAGACTACACTTCGCAACAAGATGAAAGATGAATTTTTGAGCGATTGTCTCTTAGTATACTTTGAAAAGAGAATTGCTAAGAAGTTCACCGTAGATTCAATTATAGATCATTTTCGTGACATGCAAGAAAAACGTTCTATATTTTGATAAAATATTAATGTAATTAATATTTTTGGATTCAATTAGTACATTGTTATTTGTGAAATATTTTGTAGAGATTTTAATTTTTCAGCTAGCCCCCCCACTAATCAAATCCTGGCTCCGTCCCTGCCTGTGTCACAACCTTAAACGACATAATATGGGACGGAGGGAGTAACCTTTTTAATATTTAATGAAAAGAACATTTTATTTGACTTTATTGTCAACCACTCAAATTTAATGAAGGGCATAGATGGAACAATAGCATTAAATATAGTAAAAGTAGTTAACTTTTGCTTATAAAAGAAACCAAAAATTTAACCATGTTTTTTGTTTATAAACTAGCAATATACCCGTGCATACGCACGGGTAACATCGTATTTTTTTTTATAAATATATTTAGATAAAATTCAATTACAACACATCTTTCAAGTTGATAAGAAATGAAGTTTAATAACTTTAAAATATTTTCTTCAATTGAAATTTTTTATCGTTATGTAATTATCAATCATCTAAAAATAATGTAGCTCCAATGGCGAATAAATATACGAAATACATTTTATCAGTAATAAAATTATACCAACATGTAATATTTTCCCGTTGTAACTCAAAAGCAGAATATAAAATAATTAGTCAAACAATGTGTAATGTTTACCCGTTAACGTGTAATGTTTTCCCGTAAGAAATCAAAAGTAATGAAATTATACTAACCACATGTAACGGTTACCCGTTAACACACAAAATATTAGATAAAAAAATTTAAAAATTAAAATATTCATTTATAAAATAAAGATGTTTTCCCGTTTAATATTTTATCAAAATTAAATAGAAGAAAAAAAATAGAGATATTTAATATTGTGTGTTTTGATTAAAAAGATTTTAAAAAGTTAAAAAAAATAGAAATGTGAAGAGAGAGAGAGAGAGAGAGAGAGAGAGAGAATAGAGGGGAAGAGATAGAGAGAAAATTGAGAAAGATAAGAGTGAGAAAGAAAAGAGAAAATTGAGTTTTAAATGTGAGATTAAAAAAGATAAGAGATGATATGAGAAAGTGGGACCCACAAAAAATAAAAAATGAAATAGAAAAGTTGAGAATGACATATTTGTCCTTAAAAAGTGAGTTTTGAAAAAAGGATAGATTGGTAATTTTGGTAGTGGGTGTTTTGATAATAGTTATAGTTGAAGAGACCGGAGGGAGTACAAAATATGATGAAAACAAAATTCTCCTGAATTCAAAGGAAAGTGGCCTTTATGTTGTCAAAGCAATTCATTTAATCTATTCTCTATGGTTGTTAAACTCTTGAGTTAACTCACAAGTAAACTCTTTTTGGGGTAAACTAGAACGAGTTCAAGTAAACTTTGAAAATATGAGAAACTCATAAACTCTCAGTTTTACAAACAATTTCAAGTAAACTCTGAAAAAGTTAGTATACTCTGAATGAATATGTGTATTTTGAATCCTAATTTTTATTTTCTCCACCTATGATATTTAAAGGGGGTGCGTGTCTTAGTTTATAACCAAAAACAAATTATAAAAAAGCTACACTCTGGAGAATAATAACATTGATATGTTGCTCAAAGAACAGACAAATAACTCATAATGAAGTATTTACAAACAGAAGCCAACCTTATTATTGAGATCTCTTTCCATTTCATCATCATTCTCAAAAAAGGATAAACCAGTGTTAGAAGTATGACTTCTGATGCTCAAGTATGCTTCCATACCAACCATTACTCTCTCAATATCTTCAGGAACTTGCTGTGAGCAGACACTGTAACACCCCGTTTCTAACCGGTAAATTTATAATAAAATATCAGAGTTTTAAAAAATCATTTTTCACGACATCCTCAAGGGGATGCTACATTTACTTCAATAAACATCAAGAGTCGGTAATCAATTTGCTCATCAATCAAAACATAATGCGTAACACATCATAAATGGGACAAACCCTCAAAACACCTGTTTAGTTTACATAATGGTAATCTCTATCACCACGCAGCGGAATAAAAACAGTCATAATCATCATCAATAAAACAGTTCAACAATCAATAGCAAAATCAACTAATAACTAGTGTTCGTTCTCCCCCTGAGTGCTACGTATCAGAGCGACGACCGACTCAAAAGATGAAGGAAGACAAGCCTTCACATATGGTTACCTGCACGTTACCGGCATAGGGTAACATTCAAGCGAGAAGGGTGAGTCTCTAACAATATAATAGCATAAATGATAGAGAATATACTAGAGTACGGCACTACATCAACTACTACACAACCACATCAATACATATATAATTACCACATCCATATATATAACTACCAAGGAAATATCACAATGATATGAATATATGTATGAAATGCAACCCACATCGGACATATGCATTAGGTACCATCATCAAATAAATTTGCCAATCGGGCATATCGTCGCTTTTGAGCATCATCATCATCTATAGTTCGAAGGCCGAAACCTTATATCACTCGAATAATGCACATGTAATGCATGCGACACCATGGACAACAACATTCATAGCCATCTAAGTGACACAACAACATCAACACTAACATCAAATAAAAGGTCATAGACCCATCATCATCATCATCATCATCATAATTTGGTCATTAGATCTATCATCATCAACAACATCAACAATAAAGTGGTCAAAGACCCAAACTGGTGCCAAGTGGCAACACAGCCACACAGGGCGCCAAACAGGCACAAAACTGGCGCCCAGTGGCAACACAGCCACACAGGGCGCACACAGGGCAGCAACATGGCGCCCTGGTGCAACACGGTTTTAGACACATAACGCAACACGATTTGGACACAAAAGCGCAAATACAGTTTTAGACACAAACGCGCGCAGCGACCAGACAAAAGCGCAATACGGTTTTAGACACAAAATGAAACACAGTTGTAGACACAAAACGCAACACAGCTTCAGACACAAAACGCAACACAGGCGCCACAGGCAGCAACACAACACAAGTGCTGAATTCCTACAGCAGTGCACCTACTTCGGCGAATTAATTAAAATAGAAAACGACATCGGATTTCAACAAAAGACCACTCTTTGGAAAGCTCTCTGAGTGTAGTTTCTGCCTATGAATTTCGTTTTTCAAAATAAGTATCCAGTTGGTACAGTTTTTCAAAACACTACACTGAGGTACCAAAATCGGACAGAACTCTTTACCCAACTCACAACCAAATTTTCTTTCTCATTTCTTAATGGAATTTCGTGAAACCAGTGCCTATTTCGTAGAGAATTAAGTCTACTTTTCAATGAAACAAGAATCATTCAAAACGGAGTTCAATTGAGAACACAAAACCTGCAAAAACCGAACCTACTCACAGTTTGATTCCAGAAATTTGACCTAACTTTGTAGACTCATAACTTGAGCTACACAACTCCAAATTGAACGAAACCAGTGCCAAAGCGACCGGCCTTAAGTCTATTTTCAAAAAACATTAGCCACATAATTTTTGGATCAACCAAACAGTACAAGTTTCAGAAAGACCGAAACAGTGTCCAGAAACGCACAAAAACCATAAGCAAGTAAAACTCATCATGATCAATCACCAAAACCAATTATAATCCCCACAAATACAATCAAAATCATCAAATAGCACATCAAACATAATCAAATCACAACCTAAGACCTAACTCCCACATAAACCCCATCATAAACCCTATTATAGAGCAAGAACCCATCCTTACCTTGGAATTTGTCGAATAAGAGACTCTTCCACGCACTCTAAGGAAAACCACCGCAACTAGCTTTCTCTTCTTCTCCTTCTCTTCTCTTGTGCGCCTCACTCTCCCTCTCTTCTCCTCTCTTTGCGCCGCTCCCTCTTTCTTTTCTTTCTTTTCTTTTTGCTCTCCAAATGAGCAATTGGCTCTAACCCTAGTGCTTATATCATTGGGCTCTTGGGTCGTGGGCCTCTTTTTACCACTTACTTAATTACTAAACACCACATTTTTCTACCACTTACTTAATTACTAAACACCACCCCAGGATTTAAATGAAGTACCCCATTATTATTTTAATCACTATACCTATACAATACCTAAACAAGTTAATTAAATAAATAATTAAATTATTTGGGGCGTTACAACTCTCCCCCACTTAGAATATTTCGTCCTCGAAATTTTACGTCAATTCCATAAAAACAATATCAATCTAGTCTTATTCCTAACAGTCATCAAAGTTCTCTTGTATACTAAGCAACAGACCACACATAAAAATTCATTTCAATGATATTAAGTACAACTCACAAAACAAACAAATAAATAGCATACACAAAAGTTAATGACTTAGAACAACAAACATGTAGACATTGTGATCAACCTTCTTACCCTAACGAAGGAACTAGCATCTACCTTTAATTAATTACCAGCATGTTATTTCACTACGCTTTACGAAAAAAAAAAGAAATAGAACATATAATACCTCCAAGACAAATTATTTGCATGCTATCAAATATAATCAAATCAAAACTGAAAATATTCCTAATGTTTAACGTTAGGAGTTTTATACATAAACTTCAGTCTCGGTAAATCTACTATAACATCTCTAGAGTCTAACTAGAAAGATAAGAAATAAATAATGAATTGTGCCAATTATGTTTAGCTAAATTAATTAAGCAACAAAAACTTCCCACAATTAATATGGTTGTTCACTCCATGACATTCAGGGACTAATACTGATTTTATATAGCACAAAATAATCTTTTGATACTCCACGTGTGTTGTACATGCTATATCTTAACTAGAAGAGTTTGCACACAACGATAAAATTAAGATCATGGAAGACGAGAGAAATAGATGAAGGTATTCATAACATAAAGTGAAGTCAATGAATAAAATCATTACAACTAATTTCAATTTTAAAAATAAAGAGACAATAAATGTAGCATCTGAACAAAGACATTGTTACTCGTATTGATTAAAACTTCGTAGAAAGTTATATTATTAGTGAAGTAATACCATAAAATAATCGACAAAACAATTTACAAGGCATTTAGTCCTAGACATCAATACATATATAAAACACGCTACAACAACAACTTTATGTAAGACTTAGTGCTGATTAAATAAAACAAATCAAGTACATATGGGTGTACACAACAATAAACTAGTTTAATAGAAGCTTACAAGCCAACTAAGTACACATTTCAATCTTAGATCACCAAACCCCACAGAGCAAATAATATCTTAACAACTACAAAGTCAAATTATAGAAGCTTAAGCTAATAAAGCCAGAATTACGAAACTGTTACAAAACAAATGGAAGAATATTTACAGAGTTCACCCAGAGAAAACACAATAGACACACAACACACGGCCTAAAGAATAAACCGAGCTCTATAAAAATTCTCTCTACGGGAAAAGAGTCATTCGGGATCTAGGTTAGATCCTAACATCATTATACCAGCTCCGACTTTGATACTCTTTTCTAAGAATATTTACCACTCATCCTATTATCTTGAGAACTTCACCAACTAAGTTGGCCACCCTCCTCCTCACGCAACCAACTAATTAAGGTCACAAAAACTATTATCTTTCGAGTTTACACATACCACACTAAAAGACTTTTAACGCAGTCTAGAGTGCGAAGGCTTCGTCACGACTCCCACTCTTTTGACGTCATTAAGATTCTTGTAATCACACATATCTTAATAAACCAATACAACATTCAATCATTACCCATTAAATAATTTACAAGGCAAGGTAATGAGAAAAAAAAATAAAACCAACAAAGGTAACAGTAATAAACAGCAACATAACTATAATTCAGAACGAGTACCAAGACTCGAGGGTTAATAGACTCGACGACTCGACAACTTCGCCGGACAGACCGAACTGCTCTGATACCACTAAATGTAACACCCCCTTTCTAATACAACTATCTAAACGAATAAGAATCAGAGTTTTCGAAATCCTTCTCAATGCAACCACAAGAGGGTGCTACATTTTCACCAAACAACATAAAACAACACCTGAATGCTCATAAAACAATAGAGTATGTGATACATAGCACATCAATCGGGACGAACCCTCAAAAACACCTGTTTAGTGATATTACAGTCCACTTAATCACCACGCAACGGAATAAGACATGTTTCATAAAACATATTCAAATACATCACCAAATAAACAGTTCAAACAACTTCAATTAAAACAACTAATAACAGGCGCCGAATTCCCCAGGAATTGGCGCCCCTCCTGCCGAAACAACCCAGACCGAAGACACAGCTCACCCAAACAGTAAACTGGGCACACATATAAAGACAATTTATTTCCCACACAACCACACATATAAAGACATTAAATCCACTTCATTAAATTACCATATACACAAACTTCTCTTCATGGCAACATTTCCTCAAACATATAACATGCATAATTCACAACACACATTTTTCCATCAACAAGCAATATGATATCAACAATATCAAGCATTTCATACATCAACCAACATACAATCACCATCAAAATCACACAAACAAGTCATTCCTAGAGCTATTCCACCTATAATACATATCCTACAAATTATTATGAATGTAGTAGAGAATCCCCTAACCTCAAATGAGCTAGAGCTTCAACCAAACACCAACAATCAACAAAATGAAGCACCCCACATCCTATTTTCCAGCAAGACCGAATTCTCTCCTCCCTTGGGGTGAAAATAGAAGTTCAAAATAATGAGAGTGAGACCATAAAACTCATGGAAATGGAATAAGGAAGAGAAATAGGGAAGATTGAGGCCAAGTTCTCCTTACCTAGAGTCAAAGTGAACAAAACCCCATTAATGGCCAAGGTGAGCTTTGAACATGGAATTAGAAGAGAAGAAGTCAAAACATCATAATGGAGAAGTAATTGCAGCAAAAAGGTTTCCTAGACCTCCAATATGAAAATCCACATTCCAAGCTTCCTCCCACGTTTCCCTCACGCCTTCACCTATCACCCTCCCTTCTTTCCTTCGTTTTCCTTACTCCCTCTGCCGTAAGCATCATTTCTTCCTCTCAATTCCATTCTTTTTACTCCTTATTTAACCCTAGGCCCAATTAATTTGGGCCCTATTACTTGCACCCACCTCCCCTCTTTACTACCACCACTCCTAATGCTTAAACACCTCCTAATTAATAGAAATAAATCCTAACTTAATTATTCCACTTAATTAAATTAGACCCCTCATTTATTTACTACCCTCACTCTTTAAATAAATTGATTACCTTATTATTATTTAAATATGGCCAACTAACATATTACTTAATTAAATTAGTCATAATCACTTAATTAAGTAAATTAAATAATCACCTAAATAAATTAGTTAAATATTCACCTAATTAATTTTTTTGGGGTGTTACAACTCTCCCCCACTTAGAATATTTTCGTCCTCGAAAATCACGCTAATCTCAACAACAAGATGAATCTAGTTCGCACTTAATCTCTTCGAAAACTTACACGATTTAAATCCTAGTGTTAACCCGGTACATCCACCTACAACCCTTTCAAAGTTCTATTCTTTGGTGCGTGAAACACTAACGTATGCGTCTACTTCTCCTCATGGATCTCAACCTAATATATTGACTCCACCGCTTAGGTTACATAAGCGTGTACTTTCATTCTAAGCATAAATCGCCACTCTGAGTTCAAGAATGACACACAATTCCCATGATAGCGTCTCCCCCACTTGGCTCTTTGCCCGAACTCTCCTCTCCCTGTACTATCTTATATGAACGATTGCTATCCCCCTCAAAAATCTACGCTAAACTCATGAAATCAACATCCACTCTTCTTATCTCCGCTAACCGTTATCATCCGAGTCCTATCGTACACGCAGCAGATCACACACTCTTCCCTACACTCTTACTCCCCAATTAGGTATTCTAACCTGTAGGTTGTCAAAATCCTACCCGACCACCCAACACAAGAGGCAACAACAATTATGGCCAGGGGCCCAACAACCCTAACAACCGTAATTAACACAACAATACCAATCCCAACAAGTTATCGTATCTCTAATATTATTCACATCAACGATTAACACAATCAACAAAATTCGAGTTCAACCTATTCCACGATTAATCATTTTATTCAACGTTCAAATTATTCTTTCTAAACTCAGGTGCAGAAAATTCTGCAGCTATGTGTCTACTTTGGCGAATTAATTAAAATAGTAAACGACCTCGGATTTCGACAAATAAATACTTGTTGGAAAGCCAAGGATGTGTAGTTTCTGAATATGTCATTAAAGTTTCAAAACAATGAGTCAATTGGTACAGTTTTTAGAGGCAACCCGAACAGTCCCTAGACTTGACAGATTCTGTCCTCCTACTTCATTTCACGTTAAACTGACTTAAACTTGACCAAATGGGACAGAACTTTAGCCCGAATAAAAACACTTTGAGTGTAGTTTCTAATGGAAAAAGAATCGTTCAAAACGGAGTTCGTTTGGAGGCATAAAACTTGCAAGCACCGAACCTACCCACAGATTGACTCAAAAAAAAATTGGCTCGACTTTGGAGACTCATAACTGGAGCTACACAACTCCGAATTTAATGAAACTAGTGTCAAAACGACCGGCTTTAAGTCTATTTTCGAAAACACTCAGCCACATAATTTTTGACTCAACCAAACAGTACCAGTTTTCAAAAGACTGAAACAGTGTCCAGATTGTTTTCCAGAATTTTAACCTAACTTGTTTCACCTATAACTTGAGTTCTACAACTCCGAATTCGACCCAATCAGTGGCAAATTAACAAGCATTCAATCAAGTTTTCGAAATGACAAACCACATAATTTTTCAATTGGCCAAACAATACCAGTTTTTAAAAGACTGAAACAGCATCCCGTAACACACAGAAATCATACGCAAGTAAAACTCACCATTATCAATCACCAAAACCAATTACAATCATCACATACTCATGCATTTCATCAAACATCAACTAAGCATAACCAATCATGCAACAACTTAAACACGCAATTTTACAACTTCCCTAGAAAACATCATGGGCATACAATCCTACTAAATTTAATGGATTTCATGTCACCAAATTAATATAACCAACACATGCTTCTTAAAACAATTGCTTTGATTCAAGACCTGATATTAGTTTAACCAAATGAAATTACATACTCTTGTCAACATTCAGCAAAGAAAACTAATCAAGTAATATAAGTGCATAAAAGATCTCGCCGCACGTTTCATCATTAGATTTTAGGAGCCACGTAATCAACCAAGAAGTGACAATTAATAATGGTAATAGCAACAACAAGGGCCACCGTTAAATCATAAACCGAACAAAATTTTCACAATTGGAACTCATATTTAGAAGGTATTCAAAAGTGTATATGTTTGTTTCTAAAACATTGACAATTATTATTGGACTTACATCCTCGGAGCATAAAATTTTTAACTCATTAA
The DNA here is from genome assembly GCA_020916435.1 of Oxytropis ochrocephala. Lineage (NCBI taxonomy): Eukaryota > Viridiplantae > Streptophyta > Magnoliopsida > Fabales > Fabaceae > Oxytropis > Oxytropis ochrocephala. Next base: position 81,932,012 of record CM037091.1, read on the forward strand.
ATCATACAATTTATGTCCAATCTCATAATTTTTCAAACATCATTAAATCACAACCTAATCGGTTCAAAAGCCGAATTTATGTCACTTTTCGAAATAAAATCTTAGAACAACTTGAAAACCAAATACAACCCAATTTGGACATCACATTCGTTTTCCCTTTAGTATAAAATTTTCCAATTACCGTTTCTTTTTGAAAATCATAGAACTTACAGTTTGTCCAAAAAGGGGAGACCATATGCAACCCTAAAGCTTACTATCACACAATTATGTAACCACATAAACAACTACTTATTAGTTCAAACTTCTAGTTTCCGACATACACTCGGAAGGTAAGGAAAGTTAATCATTTCATTTTTGATGATTCATATCATGCTCACAAACAAGCCGAAGTGAAACACCGAAAATGTCAAAACTTCAAGTCGAGCAACCGATTAAGAAAATGAAAATATAGCATTACACATTATTTTCTTTTTGGCATACTATCTTCAAAGCAATTAAACACAAGTCAAATCAAATTTAACTCACATGCATCACAAAACAATCAACCTATGACAAGGACGTCAATTAAGTGCAACAATTTTCACATGCAATCTTCAAATATTGTTCATTGTATACTTACCACGGTTAGGTCATATAAAATTTTTTTTTATATCCTAACAAACTAATCAGACAACCAATCAAATTAAAATTAGTGCATGCATCTAAAGTTAATAATAACTATGAGTTATTGTCGCGCCTCTTTCGGTGGTGATGAGTGATTGGGGTGATCAATCCTCCTACTCATGCAACCAACTAGTCAAGGTCACCAAACTACTTCCTTTTCAATTTATAACTACCACATTAAAAGACTTTTAACGATAAATGCGAGTGCGAAGGCGTCGTCACGACTTTCACTCCTCCTCGACGTCGTTAGAACTCTTGTAATCACACATATCTTAATGATAAAACAACGATCCACGAGCAGACAAAATCAATGCTACAACCATCGATTTACAGTTCGATCACACATATACTTCAATAATACAATATAACTTTCAATCGTAATCTAACAAATAAGTCACAAGGCATGTCAATGAATTAACAAACCAACAAAGTTACTTGATAATAAGCAAGCAATATAATTATGATTTTAGAGAACGAGTACCAAGACTCGAGGGTTGACAGACTCGACAACTTGGCCGGACGGACCGAACTGCTCTGATACCACTAATGTAACACCCCCTTCTACTTAAATTTAATTACACTAATAAAAATCAGAGTTTTTTCAAAATTTGTCCACGCACCTCAAAGAGGGTGATACATTTAATAAAAACATCGTCCAAACATATTTAAAAATTCAAACGCATCTAGTGCGTGAAATGCATAACATAGCCATGTGGGTTAAACCCTCAAAACCTGTTTAATGTTTACAGTAATCCAGAAATAGTTCACAGCAGCGGAAAAATAAAATTGAGTTCAACACACTCAATACATAGTTTAATTCAGTTTAATCCACGACATAAAATAATAATGCTAAAACCCAAATCCCCGGTGTTACTAGATCAGAGCCGACACAAAATCCCAATGAAGCCTAGACATCTTCACTCAGAATTACCTGCATGTCGCCACGAGAGCAGGCAACATAAAATGCTAGGGTGAGTCTCTTTACATAAATAATAACAAGTAAGATAAGCATTATAAGCAGAAAGCATCTAGCAATAATAACCTTTCACAAGTAAGGCATTTACCATTCAAGTATATTACCAAGACAACAATCACAATTTAATTAAGTATCAACAAGCATTCCATGAATGTATGGGTTTATGCATGTATGCAATATGCATGTGGATCCATCACCTTCGCTTTTTGCCCAATGGGCACCCTTCGCTTTGGCCGAAGCCCCCTTCGCTTTTTGGCCGAAGCCCCCTTCGCTTTATGCATATGCTTTATGCGACACTATGACAATGCAACATACACAATTAATTACCACCACATTCATTGTCACATCACTTAAAACATCACCACAACACAACTCGTCACTTTTGGCCGAAGCCCCCTTCGCTTATTAACCCTTCGCTTTGGCCGAAGCCCACATCATTTATTAATTCAACACCTCAACATTAACTCATACTTAGTTGTCACTTCACTACATAATCTATTGATTAGTTTAAATCATCACTCATGGACTAAAACCCACCTAAGGACCATTTGACCCACAACAGTTTAATTTAGTACCCAAGGGATTATTTAACACATTGTGATTAATTTAGTATTTAGGGACTTATGTTAAACTATTAGGATTTAATTAGACTCTAAGGGATTATTTTGTCACGCCAAGGATTAATTTAATTCTTAGGGACTATTTAGTCACGCCAAGGATTAAATTAATTCTTAGGGACTAAACCATCTCTTAGACGCATTTGGGACACCTAGGCGCCAAGGGGCAGCCACTTTGGCGCCCCACTAGCGCAACACACACACACACACAGCACACATACACTCACAGGCGCATAAGGGCCGCTCGGTTGGCGCCCTGCACCGCGCCACTCACAGGCGCACACACACACGCAGGGCTGCCCATTTTGGCGCCCTATTCCGTGCCATTCCAGCACACACACGCCACACACCTAATCTCAGGCGCCGAATTCCCCAGGAATTGGCGCCCCTCCTGCCGAAACAACCCAGACCGAAGACACAGCTCACCCAAACAGTAAACTGGGCGCCAATTTGCCTAGCAAATGGCGCCCCTTCCTGCACAACCGTGACAACCAGCAACATTCAGCCCCCTGGCGCCATTTGCTTAGGCATTTGGCGCCCCCCCCCCCCTCAAACACCCCCACCCAAAACACTTCAATCCAATTTTCTCTTCAACAATTTATTTCCCACACAACCACACATATAAAGACATTAAATCCACTTCATTAAATTACCATATACACAAACTTCTCTTCATGGCAACATTTCCTCAAACATATAACATGCATAATTCACAACACACATTTTTCCATCAACAAGCAATATGATATCAACAATATCAAGCATTTCATACATCAACCAACATACAATCACCATCAAAATCACACAAACAAGTCATTCCTAGAGCTATTCCACCTATAATACATATCCTACAAATTATTATGAATGTAGTAGAGAATCCCCTAACCTCAAATGAGCTAGAGCTTCAACCAAACACCAACAATCAACAAAATGAAGCACCCACATCCTATTTTCCAAAGAAGACCGAATTCTCTCCTCCTTGGGGTGAAAATAGAAGTTCAAAATAATGAGAGTGAGACCATAAAACTCATGGAAATGGAATAAGGAAGAGAAATAGGGAAGATTGAGACCAAGTTCTCCTTACCTAGAGTCAAAGTGAACAAAACCCCATTAATGGCCAAGGTGAGCTTTGAACATGGAATTAGAAGAGAAGAAGTCAAAACATCATAATGGAGAAGTAATTGCTGACAAAAAGGTTTCCTAGACCTCCAATGTGAAAATCCACATTCCAAGCTTCCTCCCACGTTTCCTCACGCCTTCACCTATCACCCTCCCTTCTTTCCTTCGTTTTCCTTACTCCCTCTGCAGTAAGCATCATTTCTTCCTCTCAATTCCATTATTTTTACTCCTTATTTAACCCTAGGCCCAATTAATTTGGGCCCCTATTACTGCACCCACCTCCCTCTTTACTACCACCACTCCTAATGCTTAAACACCTCCTAATTAATAGAAATAAATCCTAACTTAATTATTCCACTTAATTAAATTAGACCCCTCATTTATTTACTACCCTCACTCTTTAAATAAATTGATTACCTTATTATTATTTAAATATGGCCAACTAACATATTACTTAATTAAATTAGTCATAATCACTTAATTAAGTAAATTAAATAATCACCTAAATAAATTAGTTAAATATTCACCTAATTAATTTTTTTGGGGTGTTACAACCTGCGCCACCACAGGGGCACAAACACGATGATGTCTGGCGCCTGTGGCAACTCAAGGCCCAGTGGGGCGCATGCACACGCAAAATGGCGCCCTGTGGCAACCTGTGTAACACCCCCTTTCTAATACAACTATCTAAACGAATAAGAGTCAGAGTTTTAGAAATCCTTTTCAATGCAACCACAAGAGGGTGCTACATTTTCACCAAACAACATAAAACAACACCTGAATGCTCATAAAACAATAGAGTATGTGATACATAGCACATCAATCGGGGACGAACCCTCAAAAACACTGTTTAGTGACATTACTGATCCACTTAATCACCACGCATAGCGGAATAAGACATGTTTCATAAAACATATTCAAATACATCACCAAATAAAGCAGTTCAAACAACTTCAATTAAAACAACTAATAAACTAATCGCTTTGATTGCTACGTGACAGAGCAAGACACCACAACCGGACTAAGGAAGGTAGAACCTTCACTCGGGATCACCTGCACGTTGCCGACATAAGAAGCAACATAGAAAGCAGAAGGGTGAGTCTCTAGCACATATAATAGAATGTATGATAAACATCATGTTAGAGAAAGGCAACTAGAAACATCACTGCTCAATAGACAGACACACAACATCAATTTATAACACATCAACTCATAATCATCAAGAGACATCACCAATTGCATGAGTATATGCATGCAACCCAACACCAAGGGTATATGCATGTGGTACCATCACCGTCACAAATATCTTCGGGCATGTCCGTCATAATCATTAATAATATCAAGGCCGAAGCCTACACCGTCACTTTGATGCATATGGGGCATGTGACTCCATGAACAATGCATCAACCACAAACAATCATATCATGTATGAATTAACACCGTCACTAGATTCATCACCGTCATTTAATCCACCGTCATTAAATACACCGTCATTAAATACACCGTCATTAAATACACCGTCATTAGGTACACCGTCATTTAATTCACCAATACATCATCAATTAATAGCTCTATGGCTAACACCAATACATCAATCAATAGCTCTATGGCTAACATCAATACATCAATCAATAGCTCGATGGCTAACATCAAACTCACAGGATACATCAACACCAAAAGTCATGGACTAAACTGTCACTACAAGGACCAAACCGTCACACAAGGACTAAACTGTCACTACAAGGGACTAAACTATCACATAAGGACTAAACCGTCACATAAGGACTAAACCGTTACATAAGGACCAAACTGGACAACACAAGCTAAGACACAGGCAGCAACACAGCACAAGTGCTGAATTCCTACAGCAGTGCACCTACTTCGGCGAATTAATTAAAATAGCAAACGACATCGGATTTCAACAAAAAATCACTCATTGGAAAGCTCTCGAGTGTAGTTTCTGCCTATGATTTTCGTTTTTCAAAATAAGTATCCAGTTGGTACAGTTTTTCAAAACACTACACTGAGGTACCAAATTCGGACAGAACTCTTTACCCAACTTGCAACCAAATTTTCTTTCTCATTTCTTAATGAAATTTCGTGAAACCAGTGCCTATTTCGTAGAGAATTAAGTCTACTTTTCAATGAAATAAGAATCATTCAAAACGAAGTTCAATTGAGAACACAAAACCTGCAAAAACCGAACCTACTCACAGTTTGATTCCAGAAATTTGACCTAATTTTGGAGACTCATAACTTGAGCTACACAACTCCAAATTGAACGAAACCAGTGCCAAAACGACCGGCCTTAAGTCTATTTTCAAAAACAATCAGCCACATAATTTTTAGATCAACCAAACAGTACCAGTTTCAGAAAGACCGAAACAGTGTCCTGAAACACACAAAAACCATAAGCAAGTAAAACTCCTCATAATCAATCACCAAAACCAATTTCCACATCACATACTTATGCATTTCATCAAACACCACATAAGCATAGTAAATTCACCTTCAAAACTCATAGAGTAATATCATCAAACACCTTGTAGGCAACATATGTTCATAGTTCATTTCAACACCAAAACACCACAACTTCACCAAATTGAATCAAACACAACATCAATCACACAATTAACAACACAATCAATTCAATAATCATCCTAGAGTTTAACCCATACATAATCCTCATCATATACCCCATCATAGGTGAAAAAGAGCCTCCTTACCTTAATGGATTGAAGAACACAAGCACTCTCTCCACCAAGAATCCAAGAATCACCAACAAGCAAGTTTCTCTTCCTCTCCCTTGGAGCCGTCACACCTCTCTCCCTCTTCTCACTTTCTATTTTTTTTCTTTGCTTTGGTTGAAATGAGCACTCACCCTAGACTCTTAAGCTTATTACATGAATATGGGCCTAACTAATGGATCATGGGCCTTTATTTACACCTTCTCAATTACTCAAACACATCCTGAATAAAATAAAACTCCAAATTAATTATTTGACTTAATAAAATGTTGTAAGCCTTAAATAACCCAATTAAATAAATAATTGAATTATTTTTGGGCGTTATAACTGCGCCACCACTGGCGCCAAGCAGTGAGCAAGCGGCGCTGGGGTATCTTGCGCGCCACCACGGGCGCCAAATGATAAGAAAGCGGCGCTCAGGGCATCTGCGCCACCACTGGCGCCAACAGTAAAGAACATGGTGCTGGCAGCAACTTTGTGTTGCGCGCGAGGCGTAAAACAAGAAGACATGCCGCTGGCAAGAACCTATGTTGCGCTAAGGCGCTAAAAAAGCAAGAAGACAAGGCGCCTAGTGGCGCCTAAAATGCTTAATCCTTGATTTTTTTACCAATTCCAGCAGCAAACACAATTCATCACACAATTCCACCTTGAATTCAGCCACACAATTCATCACACAACAAATAGGCATTCAATCAACAAGGTGACAATTTGTCAAACACCTAGCGTGCATTCTAAACTTCACTTAGACATTCTATCAAACACCTAAGGTGCAACGTTTTAACAATATTCCAATCAAGCCAACAACGCTCAAAACAATACCAACAACATACGTATACGCATAATTCAATCAAGCATAAAATCAAACATCTCCTAGACATCATAGATTCTACCCTCCCATATACAACCCATCATAAACCCTTTATACTATGAGACTCCCCTTACCTTAGGAATTGTTGGAGATGAAAACCCTTCCACGAAATCACCCAAGAACACAGCAACAAGTCTTCGATTCCTTCCTCTCCTCTTCTCCTTGGCCGCGCGCTTCTTCCTTCTTTTCTCCTTCTCTTCGTTTTTCTTTTCCTTTCTTTCTAAGTGAATGAGATACTAACCTAAGCCTTATATATTTTGGGCTCAAGTGGCTTAGGCCCTTTTTACACCCCCTTCAATTACTTCCACTACTCACTAACATAATAAAATACATATTATCAATTTTAATATGATTAACCCACAAAATACTTAAATAACTTAATTAAATAATTAATTAAATTATTTTTGGGGCGTTACAGAGGTGGTTTCGGCCAAAGGGCTAGAGAGAGGAAGGGAAATGTGCAAATGAGGCTCCTCCTCTTATTTTTGAAGAGTAGGCTTATATATGGTCTTGTGTAGAATTAGGGTTAAGGGTAGGATAGGAATGTAATGTTCTATAAGAAGTAAGAATGTGAAATGCAATGAAGGGGTAGGCTAAAGGGTGTGTCAAAATGACCAAGAGGGGTATGGTGAGATATGAAAGTGAGTGCCAATCATTGGATATGTATTGAATGGGTAAGATTAAGAAAGGTACAAGAATATTCTTAAGGAATAATTGTACAATAGAAGAGTGTGGAAGAAATTGTGGAGAGAGAGAGAGAGAGGGAATTTCGTAGGCAACAAAATGGGGAGGGAAATTGCTTCTCTTTTTTTGGTTTTTTGTCTTATTGAGGACACTTTGTACTTTTTATTTGAATTTTGAATTTTTGGGCATGCAAATGATAGTGCACCTATTGAAAATGTGTCACATATTTTTGGGCACCATAAAATACCCTCCCAATTTATTCTTGACAACAAAAATTGTCATTTAATAATTGGGGAATATTTAATGGTCTTTTTAGATTTTTTATGCAATAAAAATGGGGAAAAATACATTTTTAATTATTTTGGACTAGGATTTTCTTTCTAAAAATTGTACAAAAATTATCCTTGATAGAATAAAATGTACTTTTGTGGATGCATATTTTTGACGAGAAAATCATCCTGTTGTGAAAAATGACCAAAATACCCTTTGACCTAAAAACTTGCTTCTTGCCCCAAAAAATGCATTTCTACCCTAAAAATGATTTCAAGAACCTTGGAATGACTTCTAGGACCCAAAATGCAGTGCATAATGCTCTTCACTCTTCAATTAGAACATACGATGGCGCCTGGTGGCAACACAGGCACATAAAATGGCGCCTGGTGGCAACACAGGCACACCCAGGGCGCCAAACAGCAAGAAAACTGGCGCCTGGGGGCAACACAACACCCCCTAGCGCCTGGTGGCAACACAGGCACACACAGGGCGCCAAACAGCACCACAACTGGCGCCTTGGCGCAACACAGTTTTCAGACACAAAACGCAACACAATTTTAGACACATAACGCAACACAGTTTCAGACACAAAACGCAACATAGTTTTAGACACAAAACGCAACGCAGCTTCAGACACAAAACGCAACACAGTTTTAGACACAAAATGCAACACGGTTGTAGACACAAAATGCAACATAGTTTTAAACACAAAACGCAACACAGCTTCAGGCACAAAACGCAACACAACACGAGCGCCACGAGCAAAGAACACAACACAAGTCTTCGAATTCCTACAAAGAACGGTGCACCTACTTCGCGAATTAATTAAAATAGCAAAAGACATCGGATTTCAACAAAAGACCACTCATTGGAAAGCTCTGTGTAGTTTTACGCCTATGAATTTCGTTTTTCAAAATAAGTATCCGGTTAGTACAGCTTTTTCAAAACACTACACTGAAGTACCAAAATCGGATGTAACTCTTTACCCAACTTGCAACCAAATTTTCTTTCTCATTTCTTAATGGAATTTCGTGAAACCGATTGCTTATTTCGTAGAGAATTAAGTCTAATTTTCAATGAAACAAGAATCATTCAAAACAGAGTTCAATTGAAAACACAACCTGCAAAAACCGAACCTACTCACAGTTTGATTCTAGAAATTTGACCTAACTTTGGAGACTCATAACTTGAGCTACACAACTCCAAATTGAACGAAACCAGTGCCAAAACGACCGGCCTTAAGTCTATTTTCAAAAACAATCAGCCACATAATTTTTGGATCAACTAAAACAGCACCAGTTTCAGAAAGACCGAAACAAAGTGTCCGAGAAACTCACAAAACCATAAGCAAGTAAAACTCATCATGATCAATCACCAAAACCAATTATAATCATCACAAATACAATCAAAATCATCAAATAGCACATCAAACATAATCAATCACAACCTAGGACCTGTTAGAATTCTAGAGTAACATTGAAATGATATTATTTTCCTTCATTGATTCAATTGAGAAGTACATTGATGTCTATATATATAGATCAGATAGTCTAACTAACTAACTGAACTATATGACAGTTATTGATATCTCTAAAGCTAACAACCTAACTGTTATCATAACAGATATAACAGATTTACTAACTAACTAAAGTAACTACTTGAGATACAACATTGACTATTATTATTATTATTATTATTATTATTTAACTGCTATCCTCTAATATTCCCCCACAAGCTCAAAGAAGCATTTAGTACTACGAGCTTGTCTCTCAAGCGCGAAGCTTTGTTTCTTTGAGAGGTTTTGTTAGAATATCTGCAATTTGAACTTGTGAAGGGACATAGGTGGCAACCAGGGACTTGTTGAGGACTTTTTCTCTGACAAAGAAGATGTCTAGTTCCATGTGTTTGGTCCTAGAATGTAGAACAGGGTTGTGAGTGAGTGCCACAGTACTTTGATTGTCACAAAAAATCACTGGTGTTGGTGTAGAGATTTTGAGCTCTTGAAGAAGTGACTGAATCCAGAGAACCTCAGTAGCTGCCAAGGCTAGACTGCGATATTCTGCCTCTACAGTAGATTTTGCAACTAAAGTTTGCTTCTTTGACCACCATGTAATCAAATTTGGACCTAGGTAGATGCAAGCACCTGGATGTGGATCGTCTATCATCAATGTCAGATGCCCAATCAGCATCACAGTAAGCATTTATAGCAAGTGGTAGGCTTACAGTGGCAGGTTGCAGAGTAATGCCATGATCAATAGTGCCCTTTAGGTATCTTAGTATTCTTTTGACAGCAGTCCAATGAGAGGTGAGGGGTTGAGACATAAACTGGCACACTTTATTGACCGAGTAACCAACTTCTGGTCTTGTGACAGTGACATACTGCAGAGCACCAACAGTGCTTCTATAGAGTAGTGGATCCTCAAAATAGTCACTGCCATGCCTAGAGAGCTTTAAGTTGGCCGGCAGAGGTGTGGAGATTCCTTTGCAGTCATCCATGCCAGTTCTATGAAGGATATCTCTTATATATTTTGACTAGCAGAGATGTAAAGAACCTGTATTGGTGAACTTGCATTCTATGCCGAGGAAGTAGTCAAGATTTCCCAGCTGTTTTAAGGAGAATGTCGGATGTAGTTTGTTGATGATGATATTAATGGCAGTAAGAGATGATCTTGTTATAAGGATATCATCAACATATATGAGAACCATTAAGTGACAGCCCTTGTTGTTGTAAATGAGAAGAGAGGGATCACACTTGGATTGTTGAAAACCAAAGGAGCACAGAGTTTTTGTTAGGCTAGCATACCATGCACGAGGAGCTTGCTTTAATCCATAGATTGCTTTATTGAGATGACAAACTAGGGAGGAATCTCCCTTTATGAATCCTTGTGGCTGATGCATATAAACATCCTCTTCCAAATGTCCATGAAGGAAAGCATTATTTACATCTAATTGCCTAATAGGCCACTTTTGAGTGAGAGCAAGAGTGAGAATTACCCGAAAGGTCACTGGCTTGACAACTGGAGAGAATGTATCAGTATAGTCTTGTCCATGTTTTTGAAGAAACCCTTTAGCCACTAGTCTAGCTTTATACCGATTGACAGAGCCATCAGGATTTTGTTTAATCCTAAAAATCCATTTGCATCCAATAGCTTTCTTTCCTGCTGGTAGGGGGACCAAGTCCCAGGTGTGATTGGCTTGTAGAGCATCAAATTCACTTTGCATAGCATTGGTCCAGTGAGGAGAAGATAGAGCTTGTTGAATATATTAGTTGGTTCTGTGGTGGTGAGATTTGTGATTGGAAAGCAGGGAGGTTTAAGATTCTTAGGTTTTAGATCTTGTTTGCATAGGGTGAGTGTTGAGAGGTGGTGAGGGTGAGGGTGATGGTGAGTTAGGATCAATTGTGCTGGAAGCATCTGATGGGAGAGGTGTAGGTGGTGAGTTAGGCTGGACATGAGAGTTACTGTGAGTGAGCTGAGGTGAGTATATTGAAGGAGTATTCTGGTGTAGCAAAGGTGAGGTTTCTGTTGGAGTATTTGTTTGGGATAAAGAAGGTGACTGTGTAACAAAGAATGGTGAAGGTGAAGGGTTGATTGTAGGCTTGGTGGAGTTGTGAACAACATTCAAGGGTGCCTGCATAGATGGGTTAGTATGTGCTGTGTGCGTATGTGGATTAGCATCAGTAATTTTGCTTTGGAAAGGAAAGTGATTTTCATTAAAAATGACATCTTTAGACACATAGAGACGACCTGTTTTGCTATCTAGACATTTATAACCATGGTGAGATGAAGAATAGCCTAAAAAGATACACTCACTAGACCTGTATTGAAACTTAGGGTTGTTGTAGGGTGTTAAGATAGGATAGCATGCACAACCAAATGATTTAAGAAACTTGTAATCAGGAAGTTTTTGAAACAGAGTTTGGAGCGGAATATGAGGTGAGTGAGATGGTGACAGTCTATTTATGAGATAGACAGCAGTGTGGAATGCATGGTCCCAGAAATAGTAAGGCAATGAAGAGTGAGAGAGGAGTGACAGACCTGTTTCTACTATATGACGATGTTTTCTTTCCACAACCCCATTTTGGTGATGAGTATGTGGACAGATGACACGGTGAATAATTCCAAGATCAGTAAGGAGTTTGGTGAAGGGCCTGAACTCACCTCCCCAGTCAGATTGGACTGATTTGAGTTTCTGGTTGAGCTGCAATTCTGCTAAAGCTTTAAATTGTTTAAAGACTGTGAGAGTTTCTGATTTATCATGTAGGAAGTAAATCCAAGTGTATCTACTAAAAGCATCAATAAATGAAACATAGTATTTAAATCCCATAGAGGAGGTCATAGGGGCAGGGCCCCAAAGATCACAGTACACAAGAGCTAGAGGTTCACTATAAACCGTTTCAGATAATTGAGATGGCAATCTATGAGATTTACTTAGACAACAAGCAACACAGAAATTCTTTTCATTAATTGGAAATGATGACAGATTACAATGCTACAAAACTTTATTCATAGTGTCTAAGCTAGGATGTCCTAGCCTATTATGCCAATTAAAATACAAGACAGAGTTTGCTACAACAGAATTGATGGAATTTGCAGTATTGATAGACACAGAATGATTTGGAACAGCAGGACTTGAGTGGAGAGGATAGAGACCCTCAGATGTCAGCTTGCCTTGTAATATAACTTGGTCATTGACCTGAGATTTCACCAAATAATGATTAGGATAAAACAGGACATAAGCATGATTATCTGCAACAAATTTATTGATGCTAATCAAATTTTTGTTCAAAGTTGGAACATGAAGTACATTGTTAAGATATAAAGTGTGTTGTGGGTGTGTAGGTGATTTAAAAGCAAAGTTGCTAATAGATTGGACTGGTAACTTCATACCATTGCCTAGGAAGATATTTTCTAAGTGAGGTGGAGGAGGAGCTGCCCCTGGTGCAGCAGGCAAGTGAGTTACATGTTGACATTGAACATTGGAACGACCACTGCCGCGTCCTCCTCGACGTCCATATCGGCCCCCTCTGCCTCGATTGCTCGAATTTCCTCTTCCCCCAAAAGTTAGGGTTTGCGCGTTTTGGGGATTTCCCAAATTCGGGTTGCTTGTATAATTCGCTTGTGCGTTGACGACAAACTTGACATTGAACATTGGAACGACCACTGTCGCGTCCTCCTCGACGTCCATATCGGCCCCCTCTGCCTCGATTGCTCGAATTTCCTCTTCCCCCAAAAGTTAGGGTTTGCGCGTTTTGGGGATTTCCCAAATTCGGGTTGCTGCTTGTATAATTCGCTTGTGCGTTGGCGTTAACTTGCAATTGCGCTGCTTCTTGATTGTCTTTGGTTGTTGATCGAGCGAGATTCAGTGAAGACGCTTCTTCGAGAAATTTTTCCTTGTCGAGCCTCTGTTCATGAGCTAATAGCAGCGATTTGATTTCTTCAAGATCAAACCAATCAATCTTGCTGTTTATTAGTGTGATTAAAGATTCAAATTCACGCGGCAATCCTTCCAAGATTGCATCCATTTGGTCTTGAATGGTGACTGTTTCACCAATTGACGGCAGGGAATCAGCGACGTGCTTGATTTTGGAAAGAAATTCGGATACGCTACCTGTTCCCTTCTTCATGGTGCGCATTTGTTGGCATAAATGGCGAGCTTGAGCCTTCGTCTTCGATTGAAAGGTTTGGTGGATGTTTTCCCACAGTTGAAACGTATGCTTGCACCCGATAACAGAGGGTAAGATTGATGGAGAAAGGGATGATTGCAACCAAGCTAGTAGCAGTTGATCTTGTAATTCCCATTCGGTGTATGCAGGGTTTTCTATATTTCTGATTCTGTCATCTTCACAGAGAAATTGAGGAGGTGTGGTGGGTGCGACGCAGTATCGGTGAAGACGATGCGCTCGTAGAACTGGCTCGATCTGCTGCATCCACACGAGGTAATTATTTTCATCCAATTTCACAGAGATCTTGTAGTTAAACGACGACAGAGGTGGCTGGTTATTTGTAGATCGCACCACCAGTGATGGTGGTGGAGTTGGTGGAACAGAGGCCATTAACGAAGAGGAAAGAATGAACTAAAGAAAAGAACGAATGAAAAGAGAGAAAGAACCACGCTTGTGGTTAGAGAGAAGCTCTCGATACCATGTTAGAATTCTAGAGTAACATTGAAATGATATTATTTTCCTTCATTGATTCAATTGAGAAGTACATTGATGTCTATATATATAGATCAGATAGTCTAACTAACTAATTGAACTATATGACAGTTATTGATATCTCTAAAGCTAACAACCTAACTGTTATCATAACAGATATAACAGATTTATTAACTAACTAAAGTAACTATTTTCCATACAAAATTAACTATTTTTCTTAATTCCTGTGTCACAACCTTAAACGACATATAATATGGGACGGAGGGAGTAACCTTTTTAATATTTAATGAAAAGAACATTTTATTTGAATTTACTGTCAACCACTCAATTTAATGAATGGCATAGATGGAACAATAGCATTAAATATAGTAAAAATAGTTAACTTTTGCTTATAAAAGAGACCAAAAATTTAACCATGTTTTTTGCTTATAAAAGAGACCGGGGGGAGTACAAAATATGATGAAAACAAAATTCTCCTGAATTCAAAGGAAAGTGGCCTTTATGTTGTCGAAGCAATTCATTTAATCTATTCTCTATGGTTGTTAAACTCTTGAGTTAACTCACAAGTAAACTCTTTTTGGGGTAAACTAGAACGAGTTCAAGTAAACTTTGAAAATATGAGAAACTCATAAACTCTCAGTTTTACAAACAATTTCAAGTAAACTCTGAAAAAGTTGGTATACTCTGAATGAATATGTGTATTTTGAATCCTAATTTTTATTTTCTCCACCTATGATATTTAAAGGGGGTGCGTGTCTTAGTTTATAACCAAAAACAAATTATAAAAAAGCTACACTCTGGAGAATAATAACATTGATATGTTGCTCAAAGAACAGACAAATAACTCATAATGAAGTATTTACAAACAGAAGCCAACCTTATTATTGAGATCTCTTTCCATTTCATCATCATTCTCGAAAAAGGATAAACCAGTGTTAGAAGTATGACTTTTGATGCTCAAGTATGCTTCCATACCAACCATTACTCTCTCAATATCTTCAGGAACTTGCTGTGAGCAGACACAACATGTCATTCAGTAGGACGGAGAATTCAACGAGTAATAACATGAATACCGTAATTTGAACAACCATATTAACTTACAAATATGAAAATGCCAACAACTGAAAGCATAGATGTCAAATAATTTTATGCAAATTTGTAACTTCTCGACATAACAAAAGTTAACAGCATTTTATGCATCAAATTCTTTATACATGCAAAAATACAACGACAGCATCATTGTCTCAGCAAGGCATCATAGTGTAACCAACTTATAGCTACCCACACATACAAGGAAGACACAGTGAGTCTCTCTACACAGACAACATCAACATTTAAACACAGTGAAAAATAAGTCAAGCATGTTGTTATTCATATATGAAATATACAAAGCCACACATACACGTGTGTGTGTGTTGTGTTTGTGTGTTCTTAAAAAAGCAATAAAACCTTCAAATTTATAATAGCACGTGTTATTTTAAGACATCAGATAAAAATAACAACAAATTCATAAAAGAAAATGATGTAATAATCAGACTGAGAAACAGATTAAAACAGAAGAACGAAAAATTTAAAATTATAAGGTCATATAATGCAGCAGCAAAGTTTTCCAAGAGCTTCCCTAAAGTTTAAAAACTCAACCAAATGCTCAAGCATAACATAATTACCTCAACAAGTTCAGCCCCACCCCATGTGAGGCATGACAAAATGCAAGTTATGTAAAAGTCAGCACACGGCTGCCATACGGGATTCCCTTTTTCTTCGTCTACCGTTGTGGCAGCTGATGATAAAAATGTTTCAAAGACACCCACCAGCCACCAGAGAGCTTGGTTGAAGAACCTTACTGCACATCTAAGGAATTTACAATAAAGCAACCAAAAAAAGAAAATACTTTCAGCTGCATAAAGATACTTCACAACATATGCAAACAGCAGTACAGGACAACAGAAATAGGAAGATCAGGCTTTGTAGAATCACATAGACCAAAGAAAAACAACCAATTATCAATCAACAAGATATTCGACCTTGCTATAAACGATGAGGTAAACAATCCATACTTGATTCTCATAAAATAACAAACAAACAAGACTAAATTCAAAAGCACACAGAACCCGACCACAGCTCTATAAAGTTGTTAACAAAATCCAAGTTATCTGCTACATTAAAAAGACAACAGTTCAAAAGTAAAGTGAAAGTAATAAAAGGGTCCATTCTCCAGTCCTCAGTCCTTTAAGCTTCCAGCAGCAATCTGCGCCAGCATTCCCCTTTCTATCACCCTAAGAGCCCTCCTCCTTCCAGAAGGGTTCTTCAGACACTCAGCTGTGATTGTGTAAGCTGCTGGATGCATATCCTTCAAGAGCAAAGTTCGAGCCAATGCTACTGCAGCCTTGCAATCTTCATCAGACATGGTGGGTTTTGCACATAACATCTTGAGCCGTTCATAAACCTTTGCACTTCCCTTATTTGTTCCTCTAGTCGACAATGCCGGCCTTCTAGACTCTTCTAACTCTTCAACCTGAGTTCCAGGATTCTGCTCTTTAACTGCTTCTGGCCCTGCTTTGAG
This sequence comes from Oxytropis ochrocephala, assembly GCA_020916435.1. Taxonomy (NCBI): domain Eukaryota; kingdom Viridiplantae; phylum Streptophyta; class Magnoliopsida; order Fabales; family Fabaceae; genus Oxytropis; species Oxytropis ochrocephala. The sequence goes on from CM037091.1 coordinate 81,948,679, forward strand.
TGTTTGTAGAATTGTTTGATTGTAAGTAATAGTCTTGTTCAGCTCTGAATAAGATGCTCCCATAGGAAACCTAAGCAACACCTCATGAAGATTACTTATAGTATCAACTAACTTCTCAATAACTTCAGTCAGACTTTTGGAATTACCAACCAAACCTTCCAACTGATCAGAGATCACACTTAAATCTGTGTCATGTTTACTAAGCATAGCATAAACCTTTTCCAGCTGCGTCGTGTTCTCCATTTGTGTAGTTGGAGCGAGATGGGAGAGGGCGTTTTCTCTTTCACGATGGAGCTGCGTAATGGGAATGAAAGAAGAATGGACGTTTGGGCTGAATGTTGTTCCAGGGAAGTGGATCCTGCTGTTATCACTTTGGGCCAAGCCCAAGTATTGGTTAGTAACTTTGATCCTTTTTACATAGAGAGGGGGGTGTTAAAAGAAAAAACTGAAAAGGAAAAGAAGGTGTTTGGGTCTTGTTGGTCTCACTTTTAATCCAATGGGCCAGACCCACACTTTTATTATTACACCTACAATATTTGCTAATAGTGGAGGGGTGTTGCAAGTGGAAAAGGAAATGGACAAAAAGAAGTTTAATGGGTATGATTGGGCTCAAAATCTAGATTTGTCTATGAATTTTCAAGCTGAGGCAAGTGTATTTGGTTTGTTGGTGCTCCTAAAATTGATGTGGATGTTTCAGCTGTTGTTGTTTCATTTAGAAAAAATAATGAAACCCCAATACTCTATTTTTTGCTGAAAAGTACAATTGAACACAAGGCATTTGATCCGGGAGGTAGCTTTTCAATTTTTGGCATTGCTCGATCATCATGCTTCAAGCTTTGGGATCCCGGTGCACGACCATTAATGATTGTTTTTTCTTATATCTTCACCTTGAGGACAATGTGAATGTTTAGGGGGGGAGTATTGATAGGATATTAAATAAATAAATAAATAAAATGTAAGGGGATGGAAATGAGAGTTTGTTATGTGGCAAAGTGGAGGGAAAATGTGAGCATTAGTGAGTGCTATAAATAGTAGTGGGAGGGTATTAGGAAAATCCCAAGTCCCACATTGACTAGTGATAAGGTCTCTAGAGAGTTTATAATGATGAGGCAACCCTCACCTTACAAGCCGGTTTTGTGGGGTTGAGTTAGGCCTAAAACCACATTCTAAAAGAGGGGAATTAGAAAGCAAGCAAGAATTGAAAATAGACCTTGGGTCTTTGGGAGAGATTAGGCCTCTATAGTGTCTTAGGTTACTTTTATCTTCATTTTCTCTTGTATTTTCAGTTTATCACCATTAATACACAGTTATTATTTTGGATTGAGTCATGAGAAATTCTAGATCCTATCATTCAGTTTTCTTGATTTAGCGCTGACTTGATCAAAATCACCAGTCTGCTAAGAATGAGAACCTCGGGGCTTTTGCATAGGAATCACTTCACGATGGAAGATTTCAGTTTCCGATTCGGTGTTGTCTTCTTTTTTTCACCGGTTCTTGGATCCGAGTTTGTTAAGGTTACGGATCAATGATTCTGCATTTCGTTGCGAATGTTTTCTCATTTATTGTTGCTTTGTTCGCCTCCATTGGTGTCTTTGAGATTTGAAGGTACTCTAGTGGTGTTGTGCTGATCATAGCAGGAACTGAAGCACTATTTGCTAATGTTAGACATTTCACATTTGGATCTATACAGATACAATTTCATGAGGTGTTAGAAATTTCACAGATGGCTTCATTTTAGCTTCTGTTATGGTGGTCAAGCTATGATGCTTCTGTTATAAATGGTTAAGTATTGCAGCTTATGTTAAGTGTAAGCCTTGAGTTTTGGCTTCTGCATAATGGTTAAAATTTTGCCTTTGTTCACTTCATGTTATTTATCCTTGAGTTAATAAAAAAAAATTGCCTTCTGTTAAGTGGTTAAGCCTTGAGTTTTGGCTTCTGTTATTTATCTATTGAGTTTAATAAAAAAAATTAGACAAGCATATATAATATAATTTGAGAATTATTTAATGATATAATTAATTCTAAACTAATTGCACCAATCAATAAACAAAAATATTGCTCTAGAAGCAAAAAAATGGATAACAAAGATTATATATATATATATATATATATATATATATATATATATATATATATATATATATATATAGGCTTTGGCTTATGTTTCTAAGTCTTTTGCTTAGTAACTCTTACTAAATAAATAGTAGTCGTTGGATTCTCCTTTTTTTAAGCAAATTTAATCTAATGGATAGAAATGAATAAGGGCATTGTTGTCACAGTCTTTTTTTTGTTTTAATTAAATTAAATAATTAAAATAAATTAACCATTAAATCAGTCCATATTTTTTAGGGACAGTTACAAAACTAAATCAGAATTTCCACGTTTTTCTCTCACTCCCGTATCTTATTTTTTTCACGTTCTTCCTACCTTTTTTTCAACGTTTTTCTTCTCAATTGCATGACGCAAAAAAAGTCGCAAAAATGGATATATATATATATATATATATATATATATATATATATATATATACACGCACAGACACACACACACATTTTAATTATTGCTATACTTCCTTATAAAAGGAAAGGAATTCTGCCTTACGCTTAACAACTCCATCAGGTTATTGCTATACTTCCGTTTGTGATGGTAGTTTCTTCCTTCACCACCACCATAAGCTAAGATAAGTGACTCCCGTGACTAGTCTTCTAACATCATCTTTGCAGCAACACAAAAAACACAATGTCTATCTCTACATCCAACACCAATTCTATTCCTCATAACTTCACAAATCACTGATTTGAAAATGATTACCACAAAGTTAAATAGCAAGAAAATAGTGTATTTGATATACCAACTCCCCCACCTATGGCGGTGACCAAAACCAATGTTCACCCTCATCATCTACTTCTTCTAAAAATGAACTAGTAAGTCCTGCCATTGGAGTAGGTGTCTTGCTTGCATTCATTCTCCTTCTCATTATATATATATATATTATATATACTGAGGGGGAAAAAGTTGTGAAGAAAACAAAATAATTGGCTTTGGTGGCAAGTCCTACTAGTTCATTCTTAGAAGAAGTAGAGGGTGAACGCTGGTTTTGGTTCACCCCCATAGGTTGGTGGGGTGGGGGTTGTTAGATGTGAGAATGGAAAATCTCATTTTCTGTTATTGTGATTAGTTACTGTGCAACAAACTTTACAGTTATCTATATGTACAAAATCAGATAACAACTAACTAGTGTTTACTATCTAGAGTCAGAAATTAAGTAAAGTTAAATTAGCTTAATGCAACAACTAAAAGCTAAACACATAATTAAACAATTGCTATTCTAAATCTAAATGAATTACTCCAAGTCAAGTCAATAGTTTTCTGTGATGATTTTTTTTATATATATTACGCAGTGACTTTTTTCAATTTTCTTAGAAAAAATTTCTGGACATATTGATTTCCTATTTATGTATTAGTTTCTCAATTAAATTACTAACTTATAGATTTTTTTAAAGAAAAAAAATTTTGCAGTTTTAATTTTTTTCTAACATATTTTCTTTCAGTATATTTTATTATTTAATAAACTTTATGTTTATATAAAGAGAGAAAATGACACATTAATGGCGAAGAGATAGAAGTTCAGATCTAATTATATCCCTATGTAACTTTTTAAACAATAATGATATTTGGAGTTTTTAGCCAAATAACCAACCTACAACATCAACTAATCAAGTTTTTTAGGCTATTAACCAAGTAATCAATTAATCAAGTTTTTAGTCAATAGCCTAGAAAACTGTGAAAATAGAGGTTGGTTAATGAACTAAAAAACTTGGTTAATTGGTGTTGTAGGTTGGTTTTTAGCTATTTTTTGCTGGAGTTATTTGGCTGAATAAGAGATGGTATATTGGTCTAAACAAAACTGTGTATGTTGCTAACAAGCTCCTTCTAAAAACAAAGTGTGTGTATGTTAATATTCCTATATAGGACTGAAAATGAGTCGAGCTGAGTCGAACTTGTTTCAGCTCGACTTGATAAGTTTCGGTTCAGCTCGTAGCTCGACTAGAGTTCGACATGAACTTTTTTTGTCAGGTCGAACGTGACTTGACTCAAACTCGCAAGCAGCTCGGGTCAGCTCGTCAGCTCAACTCGGATGAATAAAAAGTAAAAATAATATATTTTTTAAAGAAAATGCCAAAAGAATCTAGATCACTAACATTTTTAAATTAGCAATTTACTAGTTTTTTTGGATAAAATAATTTCTAATTATTTTGTGGTAAAACAATTACATAATAGAAAATATGAATATATTTGTAGTATTTATTGTTTATTTATCTATTGAGTTTAATAAAAAATTTAGACAAGTATATATAATATAATTTGAGAGTTATTTAATGATATAATTAATTCTACACTAATTGCACCGATCAATAAACAAAAAATATTGCTCTAGAAGAAAAAAATGGATAACAAAGATTTATATATATATATACAGAAAACTAACCCCCTTGTCACTTGGGCAGGAAGTTGGAGTTTTTTTTTTCATCAACTTTCCGCTGTTATATACGTGGCGTGTTCTCTTTGTTTTTTAGTTCCCACGTGCTTCCAAGGGAAATTTTCACTTCGTCTTCCGTTAATTGCAGCAAATATTTGTCGTATTTCTATCATGTACACGCGGCGTTCAATTGGCATCGAGAATATTATTTTTCGTTATATTATAATTATAATTATATTATAATTATATTATAATTAAATTATGAGCTTAATTCAGCATTTGCATGTCTTGTTCTGTCTTCTTTCTGAGTGCCTCAATTCTCTTAACCTAACTCTCTTCTTTCTCCATCAATCTCTTCTCTTTTCTCACCCTCACTCTCTACAACCGCCGCCGAACAACCCCTCCCCCCTTCATCCGCTTTTTTCTTATTCTTCCGCAACCTTGAGCCACTTTCGGATGCCGCCATCACTTGCCGTCGCGTTTGCGTTATCCTCCTCCCCACTGCCGTCCGATCCTACCCCTCGGATTTCACCATCTCCTCTTCATCACGGGCTTCTTATTTTTTTGTCCTCATTTATGTTGATTTTGATCTGTTCTATCTTTGATTGTGGACAGGGAGAGAGGTGTCACATAAAGGAGAGGGAGGAGAATGGTGATGAGAGATAAGCACATTCATGAGAGAGGGAGAAAGGAACAGACAGAGAGAAAGAGCAGCGTGGTGGTTTTGCAGCGTCAGGAAGTGGCTGAAGAAGAAGGCTTGCGCCGGAAGGTGGAGCTCGAGGCGCTAAACACCACCATGGGCGGTGGTGCGAATGGAGAGGGATCACAGTGATTCTCTTCTATTTTTTTTATCTAAATATATGTTTCATGCCTCTTTTTAATTCTGCTTCCCCCTTTATTCAACTTTTTCCTCCCCTTTTTGTTTCTTCTTATTCTTTTGTTAAGTCTCTGTTCTTTCACTGTTACTTCAACTCTCTATTACTTCAACAAGATATTTAATTTTTTTTGCCACCCAACCTCCTTTAAAAGCACATTTGATTGTTTTTTCCCAATTGATTTAGTGAATAACTCATTTTTTCTTGAACAGGTGTATCCTAATCCAAGTCTAAATATGAGGAAATCATGAAGGAAATGTCCTCCTACTTGAAGAAGAGGTACCTTTATCTATCTGTTACTTTTGTTTATCTCACTTACATCTTAACCTATACATCTTTTCTTATAGTTGGGGAGAGAAAGAGAACCGAGAGGCGACCATGGTGGGTGAGAAAGAGAGAAGGCGGCACACACATTAGATTTTATTTCAATTTAGGATGCTAAAAGAAGCAAGTTCTAGATAAGTAGTAGGGGTGTTCTTAAGTTTCCTTTAGGCAGAATGAGTTTGATGGTTTTGATAATATAAAGATGAACTCTTTTTTTTTTAATGGTTTTGATGATGTTGATTTCTTAATTGTTTTATTATCATTATTCTTATTATTAGTTAATCATATTTTTGGTTGCAAATACTCTGGTGTGAATCTGACAATACATTTAGAGGTCTGCTCTCTTGGCTGAATTTTGGTGTCATTCCTGCAAAGGGAGGCATTACGGTGTTGGATGGGGTGGATAAGGATTTTGAACTTTTTGATTATTGGAATGGAATAAAACACTAAATTAGAATTACAAGACAACTTCAAAGTTAGCATTGTAAATGTGGGGTGCCAATATGAAGATGAACTCTTTTTTGTTAGTTTTTTTATGTTTAGTAAACTATTGGGAATGTTTCTCACATTGGTTATCTTTTCTCTTTGAAACTCAGATCATTGCAATTGATGTTTTTGGGGATTCCGAGTTAAACCACACATGTTTGAAGCTCCATATTATCAAATTAGCTCTATATTGGTCAGTTCGCTAATGATGTAATCTCCAAGGAGAATTAGGAAAAGTTGTGCAACTATTAGACATTATTCATCAATAATAAGCTCACTTAATAAGAATGTTGATTCTTATAAAAAATGATAAGATGGTCCATAAAGATAAAAAGATCCTCCTAAATTGACCCTTAATGTCATCAATCATTTCGTAGCCTCTAAATATGCCTCAAGAGACTGGAAAATAGATCAGTGTTGTATTGGTTGCAATGATCAGTTCTGTATTTACATTAGCTGTTTTGATAGCTGAATTTGTGTTTGGGGAGCAACGAGGTGGATTATTTTTTATTTGCTTTATGTTTTTCTCAGCTTTGATGAATTTCTTCTTCAACCAAGATTGCACCCTGCAAACCATTGGGTTCCCCTTCAAGTTAATGCTTTTATGAGTTTTTATTCTATTTATATGATTTTGTTTTGTTTATTTGCAAATGCTACATGATATTAGATATGAATGTGACACACCAGTTGTGTGCTTATAAGTGTAACCGATTTTCTTTAACATGTTTAAGGGTTTTTGTTGATTATTTTAAGGGAAATGAAATACATGAAGGTCTGACTTATCTTGGATTTAAGAATTTCTTGGAAGAGTAACTCATTTTGTGTCTTCCTTTTTGAATAACCTTTTTTTGTGTCTTTTGATTTAAGAATTTACATTTTTCCAGACATTGAGGCAGTGCACTATCTTAAATAGAAATGACGCCAGGTATTTTTTGATGCAGTTGAACAACCAAATCAATTGTTGAAGGTATTCTGCTTTAATATATTATATATATCATGTTTCCCTCTACTTCATGAATCCCTCTTTAGTTTTAATCTCAATGAATGATAGACTGCAGCAAAGATCAAATGTTAGAATGTGGGCACCAACCTTGAGCAATTCAGGCCGACCTTTCACCAATTGAGTCAATTATAAAGTTTGAGTTTGAATTCTTGAGTTTAACTGATAAGTGCAAACACTGATATTCAAGGCTGAATCATATAGGGGATATACATTTAAGGTAGAGGGATACATCATATATATGAAATGAAGCTCATCTGAGTTTTTGACAGAATTTTTATATCATATTTTATTTTGCTTCCTAATGATTGATTAGCATGTTTATTGTGAATGTAGTAAGTTCTGGATTCAATATACATGGTATCAGAATATATGCACCAAGTTATGGCCTCTAGACCTCAAACTTAAAAGAGAAGTACAAAATGAGTTAGTTATGTATGTTAATATTGTGTTGAGATGTTTTGAGATTTTTAAGGTATGGTAAAATTTGTTAATGCCTTTATAATGTATGAATTTATACATGTCATCCTATTTTTATTATTACGTTCAACAACATCTTCGTCAGTCTGACTACTGACATAGTAACCCAGTGTAATGACCGGTTCGAGTTTAATAACTTACTAACCTGAAGGATCACACATCTCAGAATGAACTCTATCAGCACAATAGCACTTAAAAGTATATTTATCTTCATCAAAGCCACACCTTCCTCCACTGTAGTTACACTGGCTTCCATGTGAAGGTTCTTCAAAAGTACCAGTTACGAGAGGCTATTTCAACATTTCAATGCTGCAATTTAATTTGCTATAGAACTTCTTTTGAGGATGGACTAAAATGTTATGCAGTTGGACAAAGGCAATTAATCTGTTTGGGGCGCGCTCTTTTGAGGAGAAGTAGGATATTGGTGTTGGATGAAGCCACTGCATCAATTGATAATGCAACTGATTTGATTCTTATGCTATTTTGAACATAACCATGTTTGTCTTTAGTTTGATTTAGTGCTCATTATGTTTGTCTTTAGTTTTATTTAATTTGGTGTAATTATGCTATTTTGAACATTACCATGTTTGACTTTAGTTGTGCTACTTTGAAAATTATCATGTTTGTCTTTAAGTTATGCTATTTTGAACATTACTTTTTGTCGGTGTTAATTTAGTGTCTTTAAGTTATTCTATTTTGTCTTTAGGGCCCTAGGACATAGAGTCGATTTAGTACTCCTGTGTTTGATTTTCACAACGGACAAGTTCATGCAATTAAAAAATTATTTATTTTTGTATAATGATTTACTAATAAATGTATAAAAATATTTATTTTTTATTTATAAAAAAAAATAGTCAACCCCGTGCATTGCACGGGTCATAGGGTTAGTACTCATATATAGGCTTTGGCTTATGTTACTGCGCCTTTAATCTAAATCAGAATTTTCACGTTTTTCTCTCACTCCCGTTTCTTTTTTTTTCACGTTCTTCCTATCTTTTTTTCAACGTTCTTCTTCTTCTCTATTCCACGAAAGTCTCAAAAATGGATATATATATATATATATATATATATATATATATATATATATATACACACACACACACACTATTAACGAGCTGGTTTGTTTACCTGGCTCAAGTTGAACTCATTTATTTGACGAAATTTCAATTTTCACCTCAAGTTCAACTCATTCGGTTCATGAACTAGATATTTATTGAATCGAGTTTCGAACTTTGTCACACACACAATGAATCAATTATTAAAACTATTATCTATAATTTGATTTGACTAATAGAAACAAGAGAAAGGAAATGACATTGCAAAAAAAGTGTACGACATTTTGTCCAAAAAAAAAGTCTACGACATTTCTATTTTTCAAACTTATGTAATTGTACCGTCATTTTTTACATCTTTCACGAGTGATATTATAATTCCCAAGTGAAATTAAAATATCGAAAAGTCAAATTACCCCTACGTCAATAATATTATCTTCAAGGGTGTATAAGGAATGAAACTTTCACCTAAACTTAAAGACCTTATCTAATCTTTCTCCATTACTACCCGCATTGCACCAATTAGTGAATGTTTTCGTCATTAGTTGTGAGTTTTTGTCTGTTATACATACGTGAAATGAATTCACCCATTGATCGTAAAAACTGACTTAGCGACCTACTCGCAAACTAAATTCACCTACACAACAAAATGAATTGAGTATACATACATGAACTTAGTTTGCGTGTAACATCAAAACGAATGAGCTTGTGCAGGAGCCTGTAGTCCAATTTTGTGTTGTTTTTGATGAATGCATTATTTAATCTAAACTAAATGGGCTCTAATGTGAAATTTAATAGTACACAGTTAGTGGCAAATCCTGTAATTATAAAAAGATCCTCCGCAAAAAAGGGCTCAAAAATTGATTCTAAATCTAGATATTACTTTTAGCTTGAACTTTTGGTGTTTTAAAAAAAAATATTTGAGTGATTCCATGTTAAAAAAAATTATAATGTTCTGAGGATGCCTGCAAAGAATCATTCAAAAGTTTATAAATTGAGGGTAAATAAACAAATTTGAAATTCAGAGAGACTAAAATTGGGTGTTGGAAAATTTTAGAAGGATACAAACATCTTATTTATTTATAGGGACTAAAAACTAAACGATTCAATATTTGTAAGAACTAAACTTATTTAACCCTAATTATTATTTAAAGTGATTTTCCTTCTTGAGAATAGCTAAATGTGGGAATAGTAAACACGACCCCATTAATTTCACGCAATCTAAATCCCAGATAAACGGACATTCGAGTTGAGCAATAATCACAAAGAATCCATTAATACATTACTAATACTGTTGGTGGGTCCAATTAGTAGCTATAATCAAAATCAACATTATACAATGGAGGTGCTCAAGTCCCATCAAAAGAATCTAAACTGAGGGACTCTTCTAATACAGACATTGTCATTTACATTACAAACGTATACAACTTTCTTCTTTCGATCAACTAAGGAAACGCTTAGCCATCAGACCAAAGAATGGATCTAGATTAATTTAGATAAAAGGCCAGATGATAAATAACAAATTGGTCATGCCTCATTAATTGGTCTTCCAAGACCAAAACAAACAGCGGACCGAAAAAGAGGAGGTGCATTTTCTGTTAATACCTCTGCATCCAACTTTTCAATATGGGGCCATATCTGCCAAAAACAATAAAATTGTCACGTCAAATCAAGTCATTTTTGGGGGTTTGCTACTTGAACAATAATTAAGGGGGGAATACAAATAGAATTGTGACACTAGTACTACAAATCCAGAAGCAATCTAATTAAGAAACAGGTGTAAATTTTTACATATGCAGGTGTTGTTTATATGGAATTCCTATCTGACCACGATTATTTTCAAAATTCAATCAAATGCAAGAACTGAAATGAACAATACCTCAGAAGCGTACTGCCTCGAAAAAGCCTTCACATAACCCAAAGTAGTGATACACCACTGCTCCTTTTCACCTACATTATAAGCACCACTTTTCTTCCCACCATTTGACCGACTGTAAAAGAGATTAAGATGCCAAAATTAGTCGTAATAATATTATTATTGTTTAATATTTTTTGTGGTCAGAATGACTGGCTCATGAACCTGTTCTGAGGTATCTGATTCTCATTGTCTAATTCCATGGCTGATGTTTCTTCAGGGTCAACTGCCATCTCATCAACTTGTGCAGACTTCAATTCATGCAGTGATCTGGCTCCAGATCCCTTGGGAAGGCGCTCCGTTAATATATTTGAGAAGCTTTTGTACATCAAGAGAAACAATGCCTGCATGCACCAACAGCCACGTACCAATGCAAGGTAAATACTATGGAGAAACAGAACTTCAAGTGCATGCAATTCAAATTAAGTGGGTTGACGACCCCTTGATCCACCACTCTAAACCTTAGCTGTTGAGCAATCCAGAAAGGGCCCGGTAATGGCTTTTAAAAATCAAATAAATAGCACATCCAAATTATGTTAGCAAAATCCAAGAAACAAGCGGAAACTACAAATGAAAGTGAACAGAAAATTTTATAGTTGTATAGTGCTACTTCAAGTTCCTTAAAACATGACAGCAATTGAAGTATAGAAGTGGCTAGGTGCTTCTCCAGTGCCTGTATTTTACTTGTACTTTCTTTCACTGCTTAAGGGGGTTCCTTATATTCTATTAACATTATGTACTTTCAAGTTTCAACCCTTCTTTCTAATGTTTCTTTTTCAGTACTCTTATCGCAATCACAATGTTGCTAAAACAACCAGCTTCCACATTCACCAGGACCTTCTCTATGGCCATGATATATCTAACAGATCCAAATGGTTCCTAACCACCGCAGAAAAATCTGCCCAAAGAGATGGAAGAGGCACTTTACAGTTCAAAAGTCATCTTTGATAGTGAAAAATATCTCCAGACTATTAACCACTGCAAGTTTTAGAACAATTACCTCATTTTCATCAGTTGCCCGGGCAAGAAGAGCTTCCTTAGCTTCTAAAGATTCTTGAAGAGACACCAGTTCCTCCTTTGCTTTTTCAGCACGTGATTTCAATCTATTCAACCTGACAGGATTTTCACCAAGAACTGGTTCACCATCCACCAGTGTGAGTGTTGACTCTGCAGCATCTACCTCTGCTTTTGCTTCTTTGGCAGCTTTTTCAGCTGATGAAATATTCCTTTTAAGAGACAATATCTCTTTCCTTAGATCAGAAATACGATTGTATGTTTTGCTTACTGCATTTCTAAGAATCTGTTGAATGGAAAACAAGGTGGCAAAGATCAAATAATTTAAAAATTGAATGTGTTATATTTTGTAATTTAAAGACCAAGATTAAGTACCTCCCATGGACGATCCGATGTATGAAATTGTTCAACATTTTCTTCTGAGAAGACCCATCTCACAATAGCCAGATTCGATACAAGCCGATAGCCCATCATTCTGTCAATTGCTATGGCTGTCATTTGGGTGTTACTTTTCCAGAAAGAGCTCACTTCAGCAATCAGCATAACTTGCTTATCCTGGTCAGGACATACTTTCGCAATGACTTGCCCATATCTTTCTAATACAGTTATCAAATGAGTGAAACTCTTGGATCCAATATTGAGAAGAGTTTGTATGACAACTCTAAGCACAACTTCAAGACTATTATTTGGAAACACACTTTCATCAATCCATGAGATTATTTCTCGGACAGGTGCCTTCCCTTTAACCATGTCGTTGAGCTCTCCAGACAGCACCTGTTCATTTTTTTCTTTACCATCTTCTGCACTAAGACTTAAGTTTGGTCCACCCTTTGGAGGAAGCAGTTCTTCTAAACCAGGTGCATTTTCAATGCTCTATACAAAATATCATAAAATATACGATGGAAACATCAATATGTTAACTTCATGAAATGAAACTAAAGCCTATCAATTAATTGTTTACAGAAAAGCATCCATGCCAAAAACAGATAATGAGACTTCCTCATACCAAAATAAATTACAAGTGGCACTGCAGTAATGAATATTACCTGTTTGACTTTGTCCCAGTATGACAAGCGAACTTCCCTCTCCAAAACCTCCTGAACAAAGACGCGTTGAGGGGCCCACCTTGGGAGATCTAAGACATAAGCCCACTCTTCCCATGGCCAGATGAACTGAAAGTTTGATCTGTATAGCAAAAACCATCAACCACTTTGGACATAAATAAACTAGAAAATAGAGACACAACTTTGGCTTAAATGCCAGTTTGAAGGAAAAAGGAGGACTGATTAAAAAATATTGTATTTAAGCATTAGTAACACATTGATAACACAAACTCCCATACAAACTAGGAGGCAGGAAGTAAGAATGTAAATATGCAAGGAAGAAGGTTTAGCAAGCTAGATCAGCAATTATGTTAGAAGCACGACCAGTTGAACAATGCAATGAATCGTAAAACACATTGAACATGTGTGTATTATCTAAATATAGGTGCTAGTAATTACGGATGTGGTTGCACAAATCAAGGATTTAATTTTATCCTTCGCAATTATTACAAGATTATATTATGTGATAGACACCTAGCCTATCCGCACAATCAAAAGGACTAAAGAATAAAAATGAAGTAGAATGGAAGAGAGTTTTATTGAATATGTTCGTGCCTGCGGAGCGAACAAAAACCTCTTTTGAATTCTGATTCCACAAGTTGCTGGTCGGGATCGTGAAACTATCGATGAAAGTGGTTGAGAGAAAAGGCTCTCCGCCCCCAGCATAACCCGGCTAGAATTTCCGGCCTAACCCAGAGAATCCTTACAATTTCTCAATATGTCAAAAGATATCTCTCCCATTCCCTACACTTCTATTTATAAGCATATAGAAGGATAGGGTGATGGTTACAACTTACAAGGATTAACTAACCCTAACCAATTATTAACAAACAACTACCAACTAACTAACTAATAGGAGTTAAAGGCAACAAACTACCTAACTAACTAACATTACAAAATAACTCCCTAACTAACAATAACCACTTAATTAATCCCTAACAACCTAACAAACATAACAACTCAAAACTAACTTCCAACTAACATAACCCCACATACCAAGGGTCTATCATTAGGTAACTAGAACTAAGACTGATGTGATCATAGGACACACAATCTTTCAATACAATATTATTACAACAATGATGTTTACAGATGTTCAAACTTATTTACTTCCCTATAATTTCCCTGCTATAATAAGAAACCCGCTAGGGAAGAAAAAGAACTCCAGGTCCAGAACTAATACTAGGTACTGATGTACTAAAAATGAAGAATACTGACAGCCAAAAGTTGATATCCTATTATCGATCTAGTAATGGTAAATACCTCTTATCCAGTTATTTGGACAAATTAGTTGAATGGGTGTACAGATGAACAATTAAGGTTATGATGGTATGAGCTAGATCGATAATGGTTAGGTGATCATTTAGCAATTAATAAACAAATTGCTGCATGCATACTCCATCCCAATACAGGAATAGAACCAGAAAAAACTGATAAAGGGTGTGGAAATTAACATGTGATAAACAAAATCAATCATGGATAAATAGATATAAATAACTACATTAAAATTAATATATACAATAATAAAACAAATCAATATATATTAAAAAAATATCAAACAATATACATACATATATATATATATATATATATATATATATATATATATATATACACACATATACAATTGTAAAATTTATAAATAGATATAATTACCATATCCTACAAAACATAAATAGATACATGATATCATGCTTTAGACATCATAAATAGATTGTAAATTCATATGAAGAAAAATAAAAATATATAGCTCTAAAGTAGTAACACGTATATGACAGGGTGGGAAGTAAAGAAATACATTTTACATCTTAACTGGGATGTGTTTAACTATTTATTTTGAAACCTAATTAATTCCTGCACAGGTGGCACTGGGACAAGGTTACTAACTACATCATTCACAGAGATACAGATAGGGGAGACCGAGTTCCTAATGAAGACCCCTACTTGGAACTCTTAACTTTTTCTGTTGGCTTCTGTCAAAATAAAAAACGTTTTCTGCTAGCTTATGATAATATGGCCAACCTTCACACTACATGCAAAGTTTGTGTCTAAACGGAGTGAACGTATATACACAAGGCAGATACACTTAAAGTCCATAACCTAGTTCTGTCCCTGCCAATAAGTGTATCATAGAAGTTCAGATTTATATGATTTGGGTGTCTAAAACAGAGAACACCTTACTTGTATTTATAATGTAATTAAATTAAATTAAATGAATGCTAAATTGGCGTGGTTGCTTAATCTACTCTTAATCACTGATTTTGTACAGCTAATGGATATAAATATGTGTAATAAATTCTAGCATGTGACTAATTTCAACATGTATGGATTTACGTTAATAATTTAACCCATAAACCATGGCACTGCACAATTCTTTATCCTTTTCTTTCCCCAGAACGTTAAGGAAAATATTTACAATTTATTGATATAAGAAATAGCAGTTTCACTTCAACAATTGACAAGTACTGAAGATAGCCGATTCAAAGAATTTTAATGTGATAGTTATAAATATTATCTCAATGTTATTTTGGAACTTTAGCATATAATCAACAGAAGACAAGACATGACTTTTTAAAAAAAGTGAAGCTGTATTAAAGTGATGAAAGAAAAAGTTTAAGTGTAGGGGAAAACAAGATAAACACGGAACGGAACATGCACACTATATATTATCTTGAAAGATGAATTCTGAAATAATAAGTTTTAAAATTTTGAACATACAAATGGTGTGAGAACCAAAGGATTAGACGTATTCGGCACTCCATATCCAAATCATCAATCTTCTCAAAGAGAGCACGGACTGCTCCAGCTACAACTGCGGGAAAGGCTCCAGGAAGAGCCTATTATGTAGCCACACAATTAGAAAGCATTAAGCACTAAACATTAACTGGAAATTGAAATCTAAAATTGTATAGGAGAAACAGTAATCCCTCAGTGATGGAGAAAAGAAGTCAGCAATGTTAAGCCCACTTGCGAGTACCTTACAAAGGTCAATAATTACAAGCGTGTAATACGCTGGTTTGAAAGGTGGTTGTGGTAGCATCAGCAGCTGCAAAAGAGATACATATGTATAATATTATTACCAACTCTCCCAATATTGTATGGCACATCCAGCTACTTTTTGTTGGCACATTCAGTTATTAGTATAGAAAGTACAAGCAAACAAAATTCAGCAATATCAAAATATGATATAAAACATGTTAGTACACTTAATTTGCAATTTTGCACAACATTTTTTTTCTTCAAGTTGAACAATACAACACCTTACCTTAAGCTCCTAGGTAGAGACCTAATGCAAGCTTCTAGGGATAACATGGTAATGCCAAACCTCAGATTACATGCATTTGGGGAGGGGGGCAGGGGAGGTTAGTAATTTTACAGGACAATACCTGAGAGAATATTGTCTCAGCCATTAGGTACTCATATCTGAAGGCAACCGGCAGGCCAACCATGAAAGAAGCACATTCCTTTCGACTAGCTTTCCATAAATCCACAAATGAGAACAGTTAAAATTACATTGGAAATATTTAACAGGGAAAGTGTGAAAGAAAAGAGATCAAGTATAACAAAAGATAAGAAGAGTTACAGTAAACTCTAAATAAAATAACTAGCCAGACCCTAAGTTTCTGTTGATGTAACCAAACAAAAATTGGAAAACACTATGGAACTATATATTAAAATTAAGAGGACGAAGGTGGCACATCATAATGTTTTTGAGTAATAGTATGTATATTTTAATTTGTTCCTTATTTGCACACTCAACAATGCGTCACAACTACTCTTTTAGCAAAAAGAAATCTAGCAGTGTATACAAACCTGCCATTGAAGTACAGAAGCACATCTAGGAGATACTCTTCCATCACAAACCGATCTATAGGTTGTAGATCCTGTCATCCATAAGATCTGTTTTACTGAATAGATATACGTGATTGGCAAGAATTAAATCTGAACTAATAAAAAGGAGGCTAATCATGCAAAACGCAGTCTCAAGCTCACTCAGAAAGAACATTAAAAACATTGGTTAGCAAAAATGGCATGGAAGTTTCTGTTCTGAAAATTGCACCATTGATTAATAAACGCTTCAATAAAATTTTATCGCAAAGATGCTGTTGTCTGAGAATCAAAACTACAAGGAACAAAGCCTTATACAAGAACAGTTTTTCGAAAGCTATATATAGATGCTTAAATTAGTAAAGTAATCATTAGACTAGCATTTTTAAGAAACTTTATTTTCTTGACAGCCACGGCAGCTTTTAAAAGTATTACCTAGATACTTCTCAAATGAACCTGTTGCTTTTAAGAAGTATCCTCAAAACATTTTATCAGAAATATTTATGTGCTTTTTCTGGCATAAAGCACCAAAAACTCAGTCATAACGGGGCCTAAACAATAGTACTACTCAAGAAACCAAACACCCGTTTAAAAGTAAGACAAAAGAATGCACAATTCTCATGTTCTTTTTTAGGAGAAGGTATAAGAAAATTGCTTATATAGTTAAAGGATGGTATTCATGAGAAGTTCTCTCTAGTAAAAAAAACAAGACATGTCCTAAAAGAAAAAGAAAATCCGACGTTATTGCTACAAGATGTGGAAGTTTTGTAGTCAATGCCAAATAATGCAAACCAAATAATTACAAACTTCAAGAAAAATATGTACTTATTATTTCCCAAATTCAATAACAAGAGAAACACCATTTATCGTTGATTGAAAATCAATAGTCAGTTTTTGAAAACAAAAACCCAAAATAAAACAGGGGGAAATTGAATGTTAATCCTATTCAAAAGTTTCCATAAGGAAAGTAAAAGAAGAGAAATTAGTGCAAATAAGCGGGACAAATATCATATAGAAGGCAAATCACCTCCATTTTACTGGAAAGAAATATATTTAGCCGCCGTATTCTTTGAGGATATTTTAGTTCAGCCTCATGCTTCTCTTTCCCAAAAGATATGCCAGAAGGGACTGAAGTTGAGTTTGGTAAGTTGGGGCAACTTATTGGCCCAAAGTCATGGGACTTCCCAGCAACCAGCTGAGCTTCAAACGAAAGATGAGGTCTTGGAACTAACAAATAAAACAGTAAACATAATCAGGCAGGGAGTAAAAGACAAGGAAATAAAGGTAAGAGAAAATCAATGAGTATGACATGAAAAATATAACAGGAGAAGAGGGAAAGGAAAATGATCAGTCAAATGAACAAGTTGCTCTCAGCATTATGACATGATTAGATGTCATAGGCTTTCAGTTAATACTTAGGAGGAACATGACTTTGTCATGCATGTGTCACATTGAACTAGTGTAGATTCCAGCAACTTCAGATACAATCCTTCTGCTCTTTTCTACAGCACCTCAACTGCCGTGACTTTATGCTTCCAGCAACCTGGCCATGCTTTGGAGTTTTGAAGAACAGCATTTTTTTCGCATTATCCTTGTACTATATATAGGTATCTCATGTATATAGTTTGAATTCATCAAATAGAACACCATATAACTTTTACACATGAATAAAACTTCAGCCTCAATAACACTAAGATTTTACTATTCTGGCTGTACCTTAACATTTTACTGTATATATTAGCTACTGTGAAGCGTTAGTTAAAGACATTCTCTCTAAACATCAACAGTTAAAGAGAAGTAAATACAAAACTGAACATATTTATATAAGGACAATGTGCACTAGAATTACAGATATAAGAGCGAATATCAGTATAAAGGATTTTACATTTTAATAAAGATATAGACGTATAGTAAAACCACCCATGCTACTACGCTTTCCAAGTAGAGAAGAGAAATTTACCACTATCAACTTTCCATCCATTGCTTGATAAAACTTGTATTCTATCCCACAAGTCTTCCAAAAAATCCTGGAAAATAGCAAAAATATGTTATGAAAATAATCTCCTTTAAACTCTTCAAAAATTATTAAGAGGGGATATAAATAGACATAAAAATAATAGGGTAATACTCCCTCCGGTCTCTTTTATAAGCAAAATTAACTACTTTCGCGGTGATTAAGAAAATTAGTTAAGTGCAATTAATTGTCTAGTTTTCTTACAAAAAGTTAACTAAAGTTACTAAACTACTCCCTCCGTCCCATATTATACGACTTTTTAGGGAAAAAAATTTGTCCCACAATACATGACTTTTTAGAATACCAAGACAACATCAATTTTCTTTTCCAGTCATACCCTTCATTATTTAATATATCTCTTCCTACAATTCTACTTTTTATGTTTCCAATGTCATTAATGAAGGACTATTTGGTAAACTAACTCACAATCTCTCTTTTCCATACAAAATTAACTACTTTTCTTAATTCATGTGTCACAACCTTAAACGACATATAATATGGGACGGAGGGAGTAACCTTTTTAATATTTAATAAAAAGAACATTTTATTTGACTTTATTGTCAACCACTCAATTTAATGAAGGGCATAGATGGAACAATAACATTAAATATAGTAAAAGTAGTTAACTTTTGCTTATAAAAGAGATCGGAGGGAGTACAAAATATGATGAAAACAAAATTCTCCGAATTCAAAGGAAAGTGGCCTTTATGTTGTCGAAGCAATTCATTTAATCTATTCTCTATGGTTGTTAAACTCTTGAGTTAACTCACAAGTAAACTCTTTTTGGGGTAAACTAGAACGAGTTCAAGTAAACTTTGAAAATATGAGAAACTCATAAACTCTCAGTTTTACAAACAATTTCAAGTAAACTCTGAAAAAGTTGGTATACTCTGAATGAATATGTGTATTTTGAATCCTAATTTTTATTTTCTCCACCTATGATATTTAAAAGGGGTGCGTGTCTTAGTTTATAACCAAAAACAAATTATAAAAAGCTACACACTGGAGAATAATAACATTGATATGTTGCTCAAAGAACAGACAAATAACTCATAATGAAGTATTTACAAAACAGAAGCCAACCTTATTATTGAGATCTCTTTCCATTTCATCATCATTCTCGAAAAAGGATAAACCAGTGTTAGAAGTATGACTTTCGATGCTCAAGTATGCTTCCATACCAACCATTACTCTCTCAATATCTTCAGGAACTTGCTGTGAGCAGACACAACATGTCATTCAGTAGGACGGAGAATTCAACGAGTAATAACATGAATACCGTAATTTGAACAACCATATTAACTTACAAATATGAAAATGCCAACAACTGAAAGCATAGATGTCAAATAATTTTATGCAAATTTGTAACTTCTCGACATAACAAAAGTTAACAGCATTTTATGCATCAAATTCTTTATACATGCCAACATACAAGTGGCTCACACTTCAACGACAGCATCATTGTCACAGCAAGGCATCATAGTGTAACCAACTTATAGCTACCCACACATACAAGGAAGACACAGTGAGTCTCTCTACACAGACAACATCAACATTTAAACACAGTGAAAAATAAGTCAAGCATGTTGTTATTCATATATGAAATATACAAAGCCACACATACACGTGTGTGTGTGTGTTGTGTTTGTGTGTTCTTAAAAAAGCAATAAAACCTTCAAATTTATAATAGCACGTGTTATTTTAAGACATCAGATTCATAAAAGAAAATGATGTAATAATCAGACTGAGAAACAGATTAAAACAGAACAACGAAAAATTTAAAATTATAAGGTCATATAATGCAGCAGCAAAGTTTTCCAACAGCTTCCCTAAAGTTTAAAAACTCAACCAAATGCTCAAGCATAACATAATTACCTCAACAAGTTCAGCCCCACCCCATGGGAGGCATGACAAAATGCAAGTTATGTAAAAGTCAGCACACGGCTGCCATACGGGATTCCCTTTTTCTTCGTCTACCGTTGTGGCAGCTGATGATAAAAATGTTTCAAAGACACCCACCAGAGAGCTTGGTTGAAGAACCTTACTGCACATCTAAGGAATTTACAATAAAGCAACCAAAAAAAGAAAATACTTTCAGCTGCATAAAGATACTTCACAACATATGCAAACAGCAGTACAGGACAACAGAAATAGGAAGATAAAATTTGAATATACTTAGAACTGCAAGGGAGTAGGAAAGTAAATATGTTGTACAAGTACATGTCGAAAACATTAATGACATGGAAAAGAATTGCTAGAAAACTGTACAATTTATAAGGAGGGGAATCATACTCTAACAGGGGACAATTATTTATCAATGTAGAATGAACTTATGGTGAAAACATGAAGGGATTCCTATCTGCCTCATACTTTCTAGAATATACCAGTGCACAATTATGAAGTCAGTAAAGGTGCACTATTTTTCTACAAAAAAACAACAACGGCAATACATACCATAACAGTCATAAGCCGCATTAGAATACGAACTCCGTTGCAGTTTCCAGAATCTAAGGCATCCTAAATTAAAAATAGAAAAAAGATCAACATAGAAGAGTACAACTATAATTATAAGGAATAAATCGAAGAGATTCAGTGTCAAATTAAGTAATATACAGTGACATTTTTTTTTTGAGTGAATAGAATAAATTCAAAATTGACAGTGCTAGTATTTAAATGGGCAAGTCATATCGTTGCATCAAATCAAACAAACCATAATCAATTAAAACAATAGTTAATGTTGTTTTATAAAAAATTATTAGAAATATGTTTCACCGCCAATTAAAACTTTCAATATGATTTCATTGATTACAAGAGGATCAAAACGGCAATATTAACTATTCAAGATGTAGTTAGTAGAAACAAATTAGTAGTTAGTTACTAGTATGTGGATGCTATAAATAGGCTTGGATGTAATCACTTATTCGCCCTGTTCACTTCTGATACAATTCTATTTTCAGTTCCATTCAATTTTCTCTCAAATTCTTCCTTCTCTCTCCATTTGACTTTTGTTGAAGAAGCGTTCAAATTTCAGAGCTGTGGTTCAGTTTCCACTTTTCGCTTCGATTTCATCATTGATATTTGCTCTGTTAGGGCTTGAAGTTGTGATTTATTTCAGAATTGAGCAATTATCTGCTTGATGTTGCTTCCTTGTTATACAAATCCATCTCTGTTTCTTTTTCAGATCTGTCTTTCCCTTGTGTTTCATCTATTTTCATCATCTTCCAGCATCATTTTTGTGTTTCATCAACTCAACGAATTCTGATCACTCATCGCCAAAAGTTTAGGACAGGAGATTGAAGTCATTTCTCAGACATAGATGGCTTTGTGATTTCTTTACAGTCTTGCATCGACAATTGGCAAGATTGAAAGGTTCAGATTCAAATTCAATTGTCATCTATTTTTTCTCCCGTGATTCAGTGATAGGATATTAAATAAATTCTTAGAATGTGGTTTAGGCCTAACTCAACCCCACAAAACCGGCTTGTAAGGTGAGGGATGCCACCCACTTATAAACTCTTTTTCAGGCCATATCACATCCGATGTGGGACTCTTAACACACCCCCCTCACGCACAGGACTGGACAACTAGAGCGTGACCCGATAGCGGGTGGCTCAGCAGATCTTGGATTGGCTCTGATACCATCTTAGAATGTGGTTTAGGCCTAACTCAACCCCACAAAACCGCCTTGTAAGGTGAGGGAAATTTTTTTTTTTGAAAAAAAAAGCTACCTTTTGATTTCAATTACCAACTGCAGGCTTTGTAGAATCACATAGACCAAAGAAAAAAAACCAATTATCAATCAACAAGCTATTCGACCTTGCTATAAACGATGAGGTAAACAACCAATTTTTTTTTTTTGAAAAAAAAGCTACCTTTTGAGATCCCGGTGGACGACCATTAATGATTGTTTTTTCTTATATCTTCACCTTGAGGACAAGGTGAATGTTTAGGGGGGGAGTATTGATAGGATATTAAATAAATAAAATGTAATCCCACATATAGTTGAGTTTCAGATCAGAGTTGAGGATGAGGTGGCTAACTTTGATCCCAGCAGGATAGCTTCTGCTCATGAGGTTTTGACTTCTGCTCTGAATCAACCTGCTAATCAGAGTGTGCCACAAGATTTGCTAGACAAAATGGAAAAAGAAAGAAAAGCTAGAGAAGGTGTTGAAAAGAAAAGATCTTTAAGGAATAACCCTAGTAGTACAGTTAGGGTCACAAGAAGCCAAAGCAAGAATCTGGAAACTCAGAAAGAAGCTGATGAGCATAATGAGGTTTCAAGCACTCAAAAGGCTAAAAGGCAAAGAAAGTAAGGTCTTCAAATACTGTTACAAAGAAACCGGAGGATACTCTTGAAGAAGGACAAATGGAAGAGCAAGGAGAGTCAATAGAAACAGACAGAGATTCTAGCACAAACACAGATGTCACTAGACAGAATCAGAAGAAGGTGTCTAATTTAGAGGAGATAGAAGCATCCAATTATGTCTGGATAAAAACCAACTCAGTCAAGTACTCTTACCAAAATTCGTCAGTCTTTAAGTTCAAAACAGGACCTTGGTGTACAAAAGAAAACTGGGCTGATATGCCATTGGTTAGCAAAGTTTTTGAAGGGGATGAGAAGGTGCAGGCTTACTTTAAGGAGAGTCAGATTTTACAGTGTATTCCTTTAGACAATCTTGCAAACATCAAAACAATAGATAAGCAGGATGTGGTTGTGGATTCTTCTGTTGAGCCTTACATTTATATCCAAATGAAGTGCCTTGAGCGTTATTTTGGATTATGGGCAATACCTGAATTTGATTTCAATGTAATAAGAATGATTCATGCTATAGTGCGATCGACTACTGACAGAACTATCCCTATAACACCTGAGTTTGCATCCAAATACCATCGTCTAGATGAGCTGGATTTGATGCATTATGTTGAGTACCTAGGTGGAATTCTGATAGATGAAGCAACCAAGTCAGTAGAGTGTATTGAGGATGTTATGACTGTGGCAACTGCAAAGGACTATGTTGGGCAACTTAGAAATGTTGCACCATGGTTAGCAGCTGTCTTTGATTTTCTGTGCAGGTTTGTGATGTATGGTGATCCTTTCCTTTGAGGGGTTACCTTTGTTTCTTAAATACAATGCTTTTGTTCATGAGTATATTGAGCGAATCAGGATCGAGGATGTTGCAGAAAGGTCTATTAAATGTTCACTACCTCAGCTGGAGCCTCCAAAACAGCTAAGTAGTCTTGCTACAACGTTTGTTAGACCTAAGAGTGGTAAGACAGGAGTGGAAGGTGATCCGGAAGGTATAGTCTCTGAAAAGAAGAAGCAGGTGGTGCATGCTGTTGGAGACAAAGGAGATGATATTCAAATTGATTCTATTGACAATTATGTGGCAGTGACAGCTACTACTTTTGGGCATGAAACTTTGAACAAATCTAGCCATCTCGCTCCAACTACACAAATGGAGAACACGACGCAGCTGGAAAATGTTTATGCTAAGCTTAGTAAACATGACACAGATTTAAGTGTGATCTCTGACCAGTTGGAAGGTTTGGTTGGTAATTCCAAAAGTCAGACTGAAGTTATGGAGAAGTTAGTTGATACTATAAGTAATCTTCATGAGGTGTTGCTTAGGTTAGCTATGGGAGCATCTTATTCAGAGCTGCACAAGACTGTTACTTACAATCAAACAATTCTACAAACAGTCAAAGAAGGGCCAGAAGCAGTTAAAGAGCAGAATCCTGGAACTCAGGTTGAAGAGTTAGAAGAGTCTAGAAGGCCGGCATTGTCGACTAGAGGAACAAATAAGGGAAGTGCAAAGTGTAAGGGGATGGAAATGAGAGTTTGTTGTAACCACTTGCTTATGTGGCAAAGTGGAGGGAAAATGTGAGCATTAGTGACTGCTATAAATGGTAGTGGGAGGGGAATTAGAAAGCAAGCAAGAATTGAGAATAGACCTTGGGTCTTAGGGAGAGATTAGGCCTCTATAGTGCCTTAGGTTACTTTTATCTTCATTTTCTCTTGTATTTTCAGTTTATCACCATTAATACACAGTTATTATGTTTGATTGAGTCATGAGAAATTCTAGATCCTATCAATTGGTATCAGAACACTCGATCCTGAGTGCTCAAAGAAATACTAGAGTTGCTGCCATTGAGAAAATTCTGGAAAAAAAGGCATCGCACAGCAAACCAGAATGGAAGGAAGAGATTGACAAAATCAAGCGACGCTTAGAAGAATAAGCAGATGCGATGAACTCTCGGAGAAGGATTTCGAGATCTATTTAGAAATGAAATTGCAGTGGTTACACCACTTTTATGTCGCTGCAAGATCTAGAAAACCAGAGAAGACGACCAGAGAACCAGAACAGGATGGATGCAATGAAGAGCTCAGTGACGCCAACGCAACAGCACTAACCAACTTCAAAGTTTACGATCGTGGTCGAGGCGAAACAGAAATTGTGAATTCAAGAAGAAGACGAAGTCGTGAAGATGGATTTCATGAGAAGCTTGAAGAGATGGCAGAAATTTTGAGATCGTATCTATCAAGTGTTGCGGTGAAATCAAGCAAACCAGAAAAGAAAGCCGACGTACAAGAAGAAGAGGGATGGAACGAAAATTCTGAGGAAGAATTGAAGTTCCAGAAATTAGATGTGATGGTAAATCACCAAAACCAGAAGAAGTAAAGGAATCAGAAATTGAAAACGCAGGAAAGAAGGAAACGGGGCCAAAAGGAACGCCAGTGCGAGAGACAGTGGAGGAACAGAGAGAAGAGGATTCGCCGGAAGAACCAACGCCGGTGGAAGAACTGACGACAGAAGGTTCGCCGGCGGTAGCGAACAGTTTAGCAGCTCCAATTCTCTCTCTTGCAACAGAGGCTGGGGAGAAGAAAGAGTGGAAGAAGAATGGTTGGTCGGAATCGACGCCTGAGGAAGAGAATCAGAGTGGTGGTGATGGCAAACCGACGGCGACGGCTCTAGGAGGAGGAACGGTGGCGGAGGTGCGAACTCCTCGCGAGGTGGGAGAGAACGTTTTCTCTTTCACGATGGAGCTGCGTAATGGGAATGAAAGAAGAATGGACGTTCGGGCTGAATGTTGTTCCAGGGAAGTGGATCCTGCTGTTATCACTTTGGGCCAAGCCCAAGTATTGGTTAGTAACTCTGATCCTTTTTACATAAAGAGGGGGTGTTAAAAGAAAAAACTGAAAAGGAAAAGGTGTTTGGGTCTTGTTGGTCTCACTTTTAATCCAATGGGCCAGACCCACACTTTTATTATTACACCTACAATATTTGCTAATAGTGGATGGGTGTTGCAAGTGGAAAAGGAAATGGACAAAAAGAAGCTTAATGGGTATGATTGGGCTCAAAATCTAGATTTGTCTATGAATTTTCAAGTTGAGGCAAGTGTATTTGGGTTTGTTGGTGCTCCTAAAATTGATGTGGATGTTTCAATTTGTTGTTGTTTCATTTAGAAAAAATAGTGAAACCCCAATACTCTATTTTTTGCTGAAAAGTACAATTGAACACAAGGCATTTGATCCGGGAGGTAGCTTTTCAATACTCTATTTTTTGCTGAAAAGTACAATTGAACACAAGGCATTTGATCCGGGAGGTAGCTTTTCAATTTTTGACATTGCTCAATCATCATGCTTCAAGCTTTGGGATCCCGGTGGACGACCATTAATGATTGTTTTTTCTTATATCTTCACCTTGAGGACAAGGTGAATGTTTAGGGGGGA
The DNA here is from genome assembly GCA_020916435.1 of Oxytropis ochrocephala. Lineage (NCBI taxonomy): Eukaryota > Viridiplantae > Streptophyta > Magnoliopsida > Fabales > Fabaceae > Oxytropis > Oxytropis ochrocephala. Next base: position 81,974,982 of record CM037091.1, read on the forward strand.
GTATTGATAGGATATTAAATAAATAAATAAAATGTAAGGGGATGGAAATGAGAGTTTGTTGTAACCACTTGCTTATGTGGCAAAGTGGAGGAAAAATGTGAGCATTAGTGAGTGCTATAAATAGTAGTGGGAGGGGAATTAGAAAGCAAGCAAGAATTGAGAATAGACCTTGGGTCTTTGGGAGAGATTAGGCTTCTATAGTGCCTTAGGTTACTTTTATCTTCATTTTCTCTTGTGTTTTCAGTTTATCACCATTAATACACAGTTATTATTTTTGATTGAGTCATGAGAAATTGTAGATCCTATCATTCAGTTTTCTTGATTTAGCGTTGACTTGATCGAAATCACCAGTCTCTGCTAAGAATGAGAACCTCGAGGCTTTTGCATAGGAATCACTTCACGATGGAAGATTTCAGAGTTCGATTTCAGTTTCCGATTCGGTGTTGTCTTCTTTTTTTTCGCTGGTTCTTGGATCTGAGTTTGTTAAGGTTCTAGATCAATGATTCTGTTTCGTTGCAGAATGTTTTCTCATTTATTGTTGCTTTGTTCTGCCTCCATTGGTGTGCTGAGATTTGAAGGTACTCTAGTGGTGTTGTGCTGATCATAGCAGGAACTGAAGCACTATTTGCTAATGTTAGACATTTCACATTTGGATCTATACAGATACAATTTCATGAGGTGTTAGACATTTCACAGTTGGCTTCATTTTAGCTTCTGTTATGGTGGTCAAGCTCTGATGCTTCTGTTATAAATGGTTAAGTATTGCAGCTTCTGTTAAGTGGTTAAGCCTTGAGTTTTGGCTTTTGCATAATGGTTAAAATTTTGCCTTTGTTCACTTCGATGATTTGTGTTTCTGCCTTATGGTGGTTAAGAGTTACACTTGTAATGATCATCCCAAGCTCGGGGGCTGCTAGAGATGTAGTCCGTTGTAAAAAGTTAGTAGTTAGTTACTAGTTTGTGGATGCCTATAAATAGGCTTGGATGTTATCACTTGTATTCACTTTGTGGAAGCCTCCCATAGAAGCTAGTTGTTAAGGGAGAAGAATCAAGCCACTTAAGTACTTCATCGAGCATCTCATACTACTCAATGTGAGACTTAAGCACTCCATACTACCCAAGTCCCTATCAGCATGGTGTTGTGGCTAGTTTAACGCACATCCATAGAGTTGGAAACCTTCTTCACTCGCTCTAATGTGAAATAGCAATGAATGATTTTAGTGGAAATAAGTGGTTTTTTGTATCACAGACATGGTCAAAAGACAAACATTCCAAATCGCAAGCCTATCACATGTAAAGGCAGGAAAATGAGATTTCACATTTGGTCATGACTAGTATGGCACTGCCATGTACAACCCACCATGCCCACGCCTAATTATTTTAATAGCATGAAGTATTGAACCTCTCGTGTCATTCCATTATGGCCAGGTTTGGTAGTATTGGATTAACTGGAGACAATCTCAACTCCTAAATCAATTATTATTACTTTTTAATTAAGAGAAGTAAGTAAACAACAGCAAGAAAGCAACTAATAGCTTCAGCGGCTTGATTGCTTACCTGAAATTTACTTTGAGTTTTCTCCACTAGTCTTTTCACGAAGTCCTCATTTTCCAAGTTCATCAAGCCAATCTGAATTAAATGTATACATAGGAAACCCAAGGTGATCAGAAACTAAATTAGAAAGCTATACAAGATTACAAGTTGTAAGAGAAGAATCACAATGCATAATTATAAAAATTGTAAGAGAAAAACCACAATAATTGACACTGGTTGCAAAATACATCGAAGAACAACACAATATAGAAGTAAAGGTGAAGCTTCTTTTAGTATCTTATTAGTTATTAATAATAAAACTTCTAGTTTTTTCTTTTTCAACATTCTGCTGGTTATGTGCACTCCAGCTTTGAAAGGCATGTCCGTTATATATGTTTTATGAGACACTCCCACTAAGATGCTGAGAACAGAATAATGTTACTTAAGATTTGACTAATGGATGCCATTTGCGATGAGTGAGAGAGAGAGAGACTCTACCAGGGTTCCATAGAGAGGAATCTTGTGAGGCAATTGCTCAGCACATGAGAGAAGAAACTGCAGGAAGACAATAAGTAAATATCTCGTTATATTGAACACAGAAATGTCATCTAAAGATAACAGATAACAATTGATCACACACATTGGATAACGTATGTGCACGAATGTGTTTTAATCTTAATATGAAGTCCATTGTACACTGAACAAACAAGAGCACTCTTAAAAAAAACTCAAAGTTCAAACATTGTAATTTGCAAAACCAATTTACATAGTGCAAAAAAGTGTTGAAATCCTAAAGATTCATCTACAAGAGAGAGAGAGAGAGAGTGTTAGAATAGACTTGTATAGCTTATTATTGTAATTACTTTGTATTATTTAGTTCGGTAGCTCACTTGGTATAGTTAGTCCGTAGATGAGTTTGTACCGTTGCTAGTTTGTTAGACTTAGTAACTGACTCAGCTTCCCTTAACTGATTCAGGTGTGTATATTGTTGTATATATAGGGATTCATCTCTCATTTAATAAACAAGTTCAGATTTTACATTCTAACAGAGAGAGAATGTAAATCTGATCTAACAACAGAATTCTGTTAGATCCTTCTCTATTTCTGAAATTCAGTTTTCTGAGTCATTACAAATTCTGCAGTCACTATATATAGTGCTGCTGTGTTACACTGAATGGGAACCGAAAGTCAGCTATCTCACTAGTTGACTACTAACTTAGTCAATTAGTGCAATTACAAATTTATCCTTTAACAGAAAGTAAGAAGTCCTTATACTACATGTCATGGTTCTAAATTCTAATCAAGTTTTAATGTTCAAATTTCTGAAGCAAAATAAGTGCTGCTTTTGGAAGAAAGATAATTTTAACTCACAAATACATTTCTCCCCAACAGAGCACATAGATATTATGGTTTTAACTGTGCGCTTGTTTGAAAAATTTAGACCGACAAATGCTCCATCATTGCTCAGTAAAGTAGATTACAAATTTTGGCCACTACTACAGCCTCAGAGCTAAAAACTAATAAAGAAGAAGCAAATTCAAAACATTCCAATTGGTCCAATAAGAACGAAATTTGACCTAACCTTCAGAACTCCAAAATTCAATTCAAACGCTAAACAGAACAAGAGAAGTTTACTTACCTCCAACATCTCAGTTTGCGAGTGGTCGAGCTCACGACGAAGTACGCCAAAACAGTTTTCCTGAAAAATGGAAAAGCATTAGTAAAATTGAGCACAAAAATCGATTCAACACGGAGTGCAAAAGAGAAGAGGAGGAAATAGCGAACAATGTGATCTTTGAAGTCGGACGAGGCTCCATATTCGGGGCACTTGTCGCCGATTCGCAGAAGAAAGCTTCTCCAACTGGCCATCGTGTGCCACACTAGAACACCAAAGGAAGAAGAAAACAAGGAACGAAGATGAAGGGGTTTGCAGGGTTTTAGGTCTGAACTCTGAACTCTCGAGTCTGAAGTGTGTGACCCGAAATCGGAACCCGATTTCAACTCTCAACCCTAATAACATCTGCCCCGACCCGTGGTGGTAATACACATTTATTGGGTACAAAGTACATTTTGTTTTTGGGTGGAGATTTCTATAATATTAATAAATGGCTAAAATGTACTTTTAGTCATATGAATGTCGAAAATCCAGGTTTAGTCTCGCAATTCCAAATTTTTAAAATAGTCCCCGCAATTAGTAAGCGTTACTACTTTTAGTCCTGCTTTGTTACTACTTTAGTCCTGCGCAATTCCATTTAAAATGTACTTTTAGTCTCGCAAATGTCAAGAAAATCCAGTTTAGTCCCTCCTTTGTTAAGAGTAAAGTAACAGCAGGGACTAAAGTAGTAACGTTTACTAATTGCAGGGACTATTTTAAAAAAATTTGAATTGCAGGGACTAAACTGGATTTTCTTGACATTTGCAGGGACTAAAAGTATCTTTTAGTCTTAATAAATACTAGGAGAATACTTGTACATCGCACGGGTTGTTATATAATTTTTTCCTTTAATTTTATATAGATTTTATAAAAATATATACATAAGTTGTCGATATAAATTATGTATTTTAAAAATATAGTATTACATTAATATATTGTTGAATTTTTATATATTAAAAAATTATTTATTTATGCCATATTCTTATATAGTGTATGTGTTTTTTAATATGCAACAATTGTCCAAATTTTATTGAGCTTAATTATTGAAAATAAAATTTTACTAAACTTCATTTTACTTAGTAATAATAAATGTCATTCTATTTAATATCTTGAATTTATGAGCATGAATTTTAATAATAAAGACATGTGAAAAATAATATAAATAATAAGAATATTTTTGATATAGCATTTTTAATATGTGTAAGATAAAGAAGAAAAATAATAATGATAATAATTGAAGATCAATACTAATGAGAATATTTTTGATATAACATATAGCCTAAATAAACACTACGTAAAAAAATCTATTTGTTTAAAAACAAAAATAATGGTTTAATATGTGAAAGTTTTTTTGAAGCAATATATACGAAAGTTTAAGGATGAAAATAATAAGATTTTATATTTCTTTTAAAACATTAGAATAAAAATGACTAAGTTATACTAACAAAGTGATCATAATATATTGATAAACATGTTTGGAAGTGACATACATTTGTAATGTGTGTCGTGCATTCGCTTTTCTCTTATAATGTTATTCTATCTTTATTTTCTTCTTCCAAATTTCAAGTGACATCCTCTAAATATTATTATTATATTAAGCTTGGATGAGTTTAAATTAAATAAGTTAATGGTTGTGTATGAATAAACATAAATCATAGAAATTAGAAAGTAACTACTCTTTATTTTATTTTTTCTTTATTTCTTTGTTTATTCATCAATTAATAATTCATAAATATTAATTAAAACAAAATTTGAAACTTAAAACAAAAGTGATAATAAGGAATTTAGATTTAATAGGAAACTTAGAAAGAGAAAACAATCAAAATCAAATCTTTATTTTTATTCTTTATAATGATATGAAAAATATATGGCCATTATTCACAATATGAAATGAAAGATTTATTTTATTATAATTGTTTTTATGCAACTTATAATCTAAATAAGCTAGATAAAGTGGAGAGTAAACATATAATATTTGTAAACAAATTTAAACATATAAATCTGAAGCTTTATTTGGTTGTTTTTACCTCAAGCACTATTCTTATTTTAAATTAATCATTTCAGATGTGAATTTGTAAATAAAAAGTATTAGATAGAATATATATACTCTTATGAAAGCATTAGATATGATTATAGTTGAAGAAAATGATATTTTTTTTCCTTTGTGATATAGAGAAGAGACACCTAATGTAATTTCCTTCTTAGAAGTGACACCAAAGGTTATGAAGTTTCAAGGAACATATGCAACTCATTTAGATTTAGCAAATCATACAATTTTACAAAACTATGAAATTAAACATTTTCAAAAAAAATATTAAAATATACATTATTTCTTAATGCTTATAACTTTACAAAAAATCGTTGCCTATTTGTCAACTTCAAACTATCAAGAACACGAAATTCTTTACCCTTTTTGTGATTTCTACATCTTGTGAAACTTGCTCCTTTCTTCTACTCCTTGTTTTTTATATGATTCTTGCACCTAATGTAATTTCTTCTTAGTGAAGTGACAAGAAGGTTATGAAGGCTCAAGGAACATATGCAACTCATTTAGATCTAGCACATCATACAATTTTACAAAACTATAAAATTTAACATTTTTCTAAAGAACAATATTAAACTATACATCATTTCTCAATGCCTATAACTTTACAAAAAATTGTTACTATTTGTCAACTTCAAACTATCAAGAACATGGAATTCTTTATCCTTTTTGCGAATTCTACATCTCGTGTAACTTGCTTCTTTCTTCTACTCATTGTTTTCTATATGATTCTTGCACCTAATGTAATTTCCTTCTTAGAAGTGACACCAAAGGTTATGAAGGCTCGTGGAACATATGCAACTCATTTAAAACTAACACATCATACAATTATACAAAAAATTAAACATTTTTCTTAAGAACAATATTAAAATATAGATAATTTCACAATGTCTATAACTTTACAAAAAATCATTGTCTATTTGTCAACTTCAAACTATCAAGAACATAAAAATCCTTACCCTTTTAGTGCATTCTACACCTTATTGTGAAACTTGCTCCTTTCTTCTACTTCTTATTTTTTTATATGATTGTTTTTTTCAAAACCTCTACCCTCACCATCCAAAGATCTCTCCTTTAATAGTCATTTCTTGTTATAATTAGTTTAAACTCTGTTTCTTCCACTCATATTCCACTAACTCATGAGTTTATTGTAAATTAAAGCAATAATTCATGTAAATGTGAAACCCCTCCATTCAATGCATAATGGTTACATAAAAAAGAATTTTAAAGGTCAACTTATTATTTCTTATTTCATCTAAACTATTATAATTGATAAACATATTTATTAATTCAATTAATTTAAATTTTTGACCAATTCTAATAATAATATAATTTCTATGTAAATAAAAATATAATTTAAAAAATACATTTAGAATAAATAGTAATTAATATAAAAAAGAAAACAATAAAAAGTAACTAATATAAGAACATAAAATTGAGTTTAGAATGAACATATAATTTAGCTCATAAGTCTCATGAATTGAGAATGAACGTTGATTAATATTAAGAAAATTTTGTTTTTTATATTTAATTATATATTAAAAATTAAAATCAAAGTCTCATTTATACAAAAACTATGATTAAATATAATATAATGTGTAAATTTATTACTATGTTGGAATTTATTAGTAGTGGGTTGGACACAAATGTAGGAATTAATAAATAATAAAAGAGAAGTTTTTTAATAGAAAAAAATAAAAGCAAAAATTCAAGGATTATTGTGGAGGCTCCATTGGGGATTCTTTTACTTATATGTATGTACTAGAAAAATGTCCGTGCGATGCATGGGTTGTTATAAAATATTTTTAATTTTTTAGAGTTGATATAATAAAATATTCAAATTGTTAATATAATTTATCTATATTATGAATAGAGTATAATATAGAGATTTAGTTGTGATTATTATATAATGCAGGAATTTTAACACATTAAATTTATGGGTATCAATATAAATAATAGAGACAATTCAATGTGTATATTGAGGCTCAAATCATAGAAAACAAAAGTTCAATACTCTTTATTATTTTGATGAACAATTAATAATTCTTATAATATTAAAATCAAAACTATAAATGAAATTAAAAAAAACATGAAATTAAAGAACTTTAATATAATTTATTTGGAGAAATATCTCAATGCAAATAATACACAATATGGTTTATTTGAAAGCCAAAACGATGGTTGAACATGTGCAAGTTAAAAGGATGAAGATGGTAGTGATAATTGTTGAATATAAATAATAAAAATGATAAGAGTTTAAATTTTATGTTAATGTTTGAGCTCAAGTTTTTTTAATCAGAATAACCTTTTCATATTTTTAAATTGATTCGGTATGGATTGGAGTTTTCTAGAGAAACATACAACCATAAGTAATTCATTGACGTAAAAATGTCTTAGAATTTTTTTATTATTATAGTAAAAAAAATCCACATTAAACGTTATAAATTAAAATCACCGAAAAAAAGGATTAATAAAAAAACAATATAAATTAAGAAGACGTTACACTTATATATTTTTGAACATTAGAATTAGAAAAACCCTTTTTTTTTTGTACAAATGCAATGAACAACTAACATTTTTCTGTTTGTCATAAAAGAAACTAACATTTTCTCTATTATATAAAAAAATGACTCAATGTCTTGACAAAATGTATTTTAAAGAGACATACAAATGCAACGAAGAACAAACACTTTCTCTCATTTTATACCTATCTTTGAGCATTAGAATAAAAATGTAGATTATGAAGAAACTAAGCACAATGTCTTGACAAAATATTAATTGGAAGAATTATTTTCTCCTTCCAAATTTCATTGACTCCTTTAAAAATTTATCATTACATTAACTTTGGAAAGTGTTTTATGACCATCAATTTCTATAAAGGAATCAAATGAATGTGTATGAAGAAACATAAATCATAGAAAATAGAAAGGCACTACTCTTTATTTCTTTTGCTCTTGACCAATTAATATTTTGGAAATTTAAATGTAATAAAAAGGAAATTCTAAATAAATGAAATTGAAAATTAAGAAATTAGAATAGACATGAAAATTAGATAAAGAAAATAATAAATTTTAAATCTGTTATTTTTTTTGTATTTTTAATAATAATATGCATAATAAATTGAGCAAATTTATGGTATTATTCACAATATCAATAAAAAAATTAATCTTATAATAAATTATTATTTTTAATCTAGCATATAATTTAAGGAAGCTCGAGTGAAGAGTAAAATATAATTTTTATAAATAAATGGCAACATATAAATTTGAAGCTTTGTTTGTTGTTTTTACTTCGAACAATAATTTTTTATTTTACTTAATGATAAGAAACTACACATCCCTAGCTTTCTAAAGAGTGTTCATTTGTTGAAATCCGATGTCGTTTGCTATTTTAAGTAATTCACCGAAGTAAGTGCACTGCTGTAGGAAACTCTACACTCATGTTGTGTGTTAAAATGTCGGTTTGTGTCATTACGATTCTCGGAACGAATTACTTGATGTAATTGCTTGTGATTGATGTCGTTTGTACTGGAATTGGATTGGAACACGGTTTGGATACGAACGGAGAGCGAAACGGAACGAAAACAAGCGAAGTTTATTCCCGAGTTCCGATTCTTTGTTTCGACGCTCCTTCAACTCCAAATTTCCTCTAATTCCCAACCAATTGTGATAATTATGATTGACATTGGCATTGTTTTGATGATGCATGTTCAAATTTGTTTTGAATTAAATGGTTAAAGTTATAAATCTTCGGAAAAACCGTAAAACTTAGAATACGTGTGGGAACCAAATGTTTTATGACTTAAATGTTGACTGGACTGATTTCATGAGTTCATACTTATGATAATATGCTATTATGACTTGTCATAGAATGAATTATGTTTTTGGTATATGAATTATATCGAATATGGTAGACGGCCCAATGTGGGTATGATATTTAATTATATGAATTATGGGTGACGACCCAAGAGGATAGTACACTAGAGAGAGGGAAGTCATGAGCCCTCGAGCTAGGCCCATATGAGGATGTTCACTGTGAGTGGATTGGGTTCACCGCAAACCGAAGAAAAGAAAAATGGTTTAAGGTGTTGTACTAGATTAATTAAGAGGATAGTGAATAACCATCAAGAATTGGGTTATGAACTATAGATAAGCAATTTAAATTGTACATGGTCATCAAGAATTGGACTATTACTAGTGATTTATTGTGTATTGTAATTAATATTGAATTACTAATAAATGGGCGTACTTAGGTTGGGAGGAACTCTCAACGCTATTGACCAATTCGGTAAGGGATTGGGTGCGTCATAATTAATCTTTTTGAAAGGAAAATTTGATGTATAAATGGACCGAGTGATAGGTAAGGGGTCACGGTAAGACTCACTGAGATATGTTATCTCACCCTATCACATGTTATTGTTTTACAGATAAACAGGGAAAGCACTATGCGATGCGGCACGAGTAGGTGGCCTGACTATGGAATTGATGAAGACATTTTGCCTTTGTCTATATTTTACTTTTCCCTATAGTTTCTATAATTGGATTATGTAACTTACAAATATGCTAAGTTGGATAAACTGTTTCCGCTTTGTCTTGTTTTGGGATATTGAACTCTGGACTATATTATGTCTAAGACTATTTGATTAGGATTCGAGAGTTTTTGGTCAATTCAATATCTGAAACAGGGATTTTCATACTCTGATGTATGCCATTAGGTACACTTGATATTTCTAGTGTTTAGAAATATTAGGGTGTTACATTTTGGTATTAGAGCGGTTCGGCCTAGCCGGACATAGTGACCTTATGGTCAAAAGGTTTGATCGAGTCAGCTAGGGACTTAGACAATTAAATGTCAGAACCTTTCAGCATATTATGTGAATTATTGAGTTAGGATCCACTCAATGGTTCATGTGAATTACTGAGAATTATGACGATTAGTTGCCTCAGCCCCGAAAATGTCCAAACCATAAACCATAGGAATTCTAGCCTTTTTGGTTTATCAGAGCACGTAGCGGAAGCGAAGGGCTACGGTTGGTGTTCTGAAGTAAGCAATGGGCAGCCAGATTGGTTCGAGTAAACTGTGGCGGCTGTTAAGTCAGTGAACGAGGTGCAATTGTAGAATTGCAGTGGAAGCTATTGTAGGTCCTACAGGGAACTACAATTAAGCAAAGCCTTTGGGCAGTAATAATGCCAGTATCGTAACATCTGTTAAGATTAATGGACACCCCGAAACCCTGATTGGTGCTTACTAAACCTATCAGTTACAAAAATATTGTTTCACAGATAACCTTACTTTATGGTTAGAGTAAACCCCAGCTTAGAGCGCAGTTAAAGACATCCTTTCGGATAGCTGCGAGTCTTGATCATGTTCCTTTTTACTTGAAGCCATATTTTGAAATGCCATGAAGCTGATCTAGTAAGTTGTAGTGCAATCTCAGTATTGGCTACAGAACCCAATGCTGATGGAATTAGTTCCCGATTATGGTTCCTGAACCAAGTCCCATTTAAGACGAGATCAGTAGGTGATTGTAACCGAAATAACCTTATTATTACTCTCGAGATTATGAGCCTGCCCATCTCGGTCTGTGAGAAATTTTTGATAGTTCCCCGACTTGTTTTATTCATAATTTCTAAGCCGAAACTCCAATTTTTATGTTCCGATATGTGTTGGAAAGCTATCGAAAATGTATACACATATGAGTAGGTTGAGAACCTTTTGTTCAGTTATATTCTGAAATGTATTTCTACCTTACCCTAAGTGGAAGTAGGCCATAACTTCATTAGAGGCTTGAGAAGTTGGAAAATGAATTCTAGTCATTAATATTAGATTCCTCGACACAGGTTTAGAATGATAAACATTGTAGTTTCCAAGAAGTTTGTTTCTTAGAAATGGTCATTAGTAGCTATATCCCTCAGCAGACAATGGAGTTTTCAAAAGCCAACAACAATGTGGTATTTTACTAGTATACTAGGTATATACTACAAGGAAGGAACTTTCAATTACTTAAAGTATTGAAACTGTTGTTGTCCTATAGGTAAGACACGTTCACCACCGAATGGATACGCTAGGGGTTATGGTTATGTTTGGGAATTTGTGGAGTTCAGAGAGATGTAGGATCAAAGGAATGCGTAAAATAGTGAGAATTGTTCTCTGAATCAACGTTGGAAGCATTATCTTGTGCCCGTTTGATTCTGTGAAAGAATTTTTCTATTTTGATCATTTCTCTGACGCTACAACTAGTCCAACTCCGTGATTAATCCAAATATGAACCTTCCACCTAGAGTGGTCAAACACACAGTATGATGGCATGAAGTTCATAGTTTTAGTAAGTCTTAATTAGCTAGGAAAGCTGTTATGTATCAAGCGATAGATCTTTATTGTTTAGATATTCTCATACTTACGTGAATGAATAGTAGACTCAGTTCAAGAGAATAGTTGGTTTTGGAATAGTCGTTTGACTTATAGGTTCTGAAAAGTCGTACACCCATGTGAGACCATCTGGCTTTAGGGATTGAGTCTCAAAGACTATGTCATGAGGTTTAAAGAGATACCTTGTTAGTATTCCAGGTTAGCGAAGAAACTAACTCCTATGGGTAAGTAAGAAAATTATTTTATATTCAAATGATTTCAAGAAAATTTTACATAACCTTTACGCATTTGTGAGTCAGTTACGAACACAGTAGTGACAGAGTTTAACTCAAAGTTCTAATAGTACTGTATCCAATAAAACCAAAAGGTGATGTTTCCTAGTTTACCACAAGTTGGGGTGCTCCTGTGTTACTTGTTGCAAAGAAAGACGGGAACAGGAGGTCGTGTATGGATTATCTCCAGTTGAAGAAAGTTACTATTAGAAATAAGTACCCTTTGCCAAGAATCTATGATTTGTTGATCTGTTCCGAGGTTCAGCAGTGTTTTCGACACTACAAGAAAAAGCCTCATTTGCCACCAAAATTATCCACGGAGCCCTGTCCGTCGCTAATTTGCCACGGATTTGCGACGATAAGTGCTTTGGGACTGATATTTGCCACGGATTTGCGACGATAAGTGCTTTGTAGTGCGAAGATCGGTCTAAGGGTGAGTTATTGTCAGATTAAGGTTAGGGCTTTAGATATTCTGAAGACAGCTTTCCATACTAGATATGGACATTACGAGGGAGTAGTTATGCCTTCGGTCTATCTAATGCTCATGCGGTATTCATGGATTACATGAGCCGAGGTATCCACCCGTACTTAGACTAGTTGTTGAAATTTTTACTGATAACATCTTGGTGTACACTAAGACCACTGTGGAACATGATCAGCATCTCCGCATTGTTCTGAATGTACTCTGAGAGAATGAGTGATATGTTAAACCTTTGAAGTGTGATATTTGGATGTCTATAGTGAAGTTTCTGGGACTTGTGATATCCCAGTCAGGTGTAGCAGTAGAAATTATAATATGTAATCATGAATTTAAGTCTCCTAATTTTATGTGGAAATTATAAAAAATATATTAATACAATTGAAAATCTAGTTGAAAAATAAATGAAGATGATATGGAGCATCCTAGAGCTTGGAAAAAAACTTCCTTTAGAGATTTATATAGATAGATATAGATGGATATTTATCTTTTTAATAGATAAATCTGTAGTATGTACTCAAAAAAACCCGTAGTTCAAAAATACACAATGGATCTATTTAATAGATAAGTTTGTAATATATTTTTAGACTACAGATCTATCTATTAAATAGATAATTCCGTAATCATTTCTAACTTTTTTAAAAATTATTAAATTTTATTTTTAAATAAAATTGATATATATATATATATATATATATATATATATATATATATATATATATATATATATATATACTCATGATCTTTTATTATATTTAGTGTGCACCTATTCCTTACACGAGATGTCAGATCTATCTATTAAATAGATAATTCCGTAATCATTTCTAAATTTTTTTAAAAATTATTAAATTTTATTTTTTAAATAAAATTGATATATATATATATATACTCATGATCTTTTTATTATATTTAGTGTGCACCTATTCCTTACACGAGATGTTGTTGTACGCTGGGCTAGATAATCTAGCCAAAAAAAATAAAATTCGGACAACCTCTTTCGATAGTCAAAAGAATAAATTAAAAAAAAACTATGTATATGTAATTTTATAACTTGATATTAGCCTTTTTATTTAATTAAAAATAATTTTTTTAATTTAAAACTAGATTTTTTTTATAAAAAAAAATTGGCTGATTTTATCACGGTTTATCCAGTTCTACGTCGGTTCCCATCGTTCTAAGACAAGTCAGTTCCTACAATGAACCAGACTGGTTTTCGGTTGAATTGGTCAGTTTGGTATAGGGCTCTAAACCATGTTCTATACTAAATATACTATAATATATTCCATAAAATAAATAAAATATTTTATATTATATATAGGGTTAAATATACTTTTAGTCTCTAGAAAATAAAATATAGATCTTTTATTTCTAGTTAAATTTTGTTTTTGTTAATTTTTGGTCTCACTTTTATTTTTGTTTGCACTTTTTGTCCTCACTTATATTACTTTTTTTACTTTTGGTTTGTGAACTGTCATGATAGCACATGCAATGTCACACTTTAATAATTAGAATGTCAAATCATCGGATATGGCAAACAAGTGATTCAGTATGCTAGTCATTAAAAAATGTGATGTGGTAGGTGCCAAAGTGGGTGTTCGTTAGCCACTTGAACATCAAATAAATGTCAAACACAAATGATTTCTAGTCGTTAAAAAGTATGATTTAGCAGGTGACAGCGTGATAGTTCTTTATCCAATTGAGCATCAACTTAAGTTGGGGACCAAAAGTTCAAGCAGCAATATAGATAGGAGTGTTCGCAGTGTGGTTTGGTTCGGTTTTGTATAAATAGTCATCTGAACCGTAAGGTATATAAATAAACGTTTGGTTTGGATCGATTGTCTTCCCTAAAAAAATTTGAACTAGTCTGATCCAAGCTAATGTGGTTTGGATTGATTCATTCTTTTACTACTCAAAAGACAGAATTTCGTCTAATGCAAAATAAATTAATTTAATTCTAAATTCAAATATTAAAAATAAATAAATAAATAATAATAATATTATGATTATAATTTTATTCACATATGAACTACCAAACTTAAAACTTAAAATGTGGTAACATTAAAAATAGAAGCTAGATATAAAGACTTAGGCTTAAATATTAGTTAGGCCCCTTCAATTACAACAAATATCCATTTTGGTCCCTGCAATTTTTTTTAAAAAAAAGGTCTTTGCAAATTTTTTTTTATTCATTTTGGTTCCTAGTGTCATTTTAAGCTGATATGTCTGTTTATTTTGTTTTCAAATGAGGTGGCTTATTTTAATATAGTTGGCGATGTTGATGTGGTTGTATTATACATTTGGACTACCATGTCATTAAAACGACAACAAATCCCTAATAATCCCAAACAACAGTGATTGTGTCGCCATTATCTCCCTCTCTCTCTCTCTCTCTCCCTCTCTCTGGTTCTCCCATCTCAATCTCGTATCTCTCTTGTGTTCTCTCTCTGTTTGCTCACTCTCTCGTATTAGCCCTCTCCTTTCTTACTCCCTTTAAAAATGTCAAGTGACAGAGCTGGGTCATCTACGGCTACTTCAAGGCATGGAATGGTTCCTCTTTGTTGTTGTGGATTACCCATGAAGTTTTTTTTGTTACAACAGCTAGAAAGAAAAACCAAAAACAACAAACTATCTCCTTAGAAGAAGACTCGTGCAGAATCAGGTGCAAGGTGCACAGCCTAACCAGGAGAGGAACCGAAAGAAACATCTCCTCTCTAATAGAATTAGCTCCCAACTTAGCCAAAAAATCAACACAGTGATTCCCCTCACAGAACTCATGAGAAATCTTAACCCTCCAATCTCGATGTACAAGCCCCTAGACTTAACCTATCAAGTTGTTGTAACGGTGATGAGCAGCGACACCGTTGTTGATATATCTCACAAATGATAAGGGAATCTGAGACACACATGACATTGCGATATCCTCTCTTAGTCTCTCCCAACAAAGCGAAGGCCACCTTAGGATGCTGAAAATCTTTGCATATTGAATCTCACCATTATTTAAGTTGCCATTGAAGCCACATAAAAATGAACCACTCGCACACGAAGAAGCCTCTGTATCCCGTTCCACCTGTGCTGCCCAGAACTGAGCCATCAACATTGTGAACAATGGTTCCAATTGGGGGCCAAGACCAACTGATCTTCCTAACCAGACCTGTAGCACTAGTGCCATCGGAAATAGCATAAGCTAGTGTTGTTGCACATTTCATCTCCATCTCGAAAGTTGTAGAAGTTTTGGCCTCAAAAAGAAATTGATTCCTAGCACACCACAAAGTCCACAACATGATAGGCACCACAATTCCCACCTGATGATGAAGCCTTTGCACCAACGCCAAAATATCGTCATTATTCCCACCTGATTATCCATGAAGGTAACACTTGATTTTAACTAGTATTTTTCACTTTTTCGAAAAATCACAGAAATATTCGCTTTTTGTGTATTTTCGAATTTAGTGTTAAATTCGCCATTTAGCTCATGTTTGTCACTTTTGCGTTGTTATTACGCTTTTTAGTTAAACAAAAAAAATTGTGTGCTAATTAAAAAATCACAAAATAGTTTATTTAATTTGATTGTCTTGTTTTAAAGTTTTTTTTTTACAATAATTCAAAAAAAATAAAAAATTAATAAATAAAAATACAACAAAATCATAAAACAACAGCTTCAGCAAATTCCGGGGTCAGCAAGCAATAGAAGCTGATTTGGGTCTGGTCTTCTCAGTAAGTCTAAATCCCAGATCTGCAAACAATAGTCAAACCCAATCAAACAACATTAATGACCAATACCTAAAAATTGTCTATAAAAGTCAGGTCCAATCCACATTTTTGAGGGGGGGGGGGGGAGAGGTTCAACAAGAACCTCTTTCTCTCTGAATCATTTTGTTTTTTAGTCGTTTTCTTTTTAATTTCGGAAAGGTAGGAGTCTCAGATCTAAAAAAAATCTCTACAAGGAAGTATTTTTTTTGTTTCAAAGAGATCAGATCTGAAAGTGGCACACCGGTGACGGTGGTTATCATTGTGACGGCGTTCTGGCTAGGCTGTCGTTGTCACAGTGCCCCCCAGTCATAAGGTAAATCAGATCTCAAAATTGAAGGAGAGCTGATCTGTTGCAAATTCATCACCGGTGACAGTGGTCGTCACTGTTATAGCATTCTGGCTAGGGCATCGCTGTCACGGTGTCTCCTACTGTCATCTCCTTCGATGTGTTTCCCTACACAATCCCTCTCTCCCTCTCTCGATCTGTTGCCTCTCTCTCTCATTGAAGCCCTCTCCTTCTTTCTTATTCTCTCTCCCTCTTTTCATTTTTTTTACGTTTTCATCTCACTCTCTTGAACTCTAGATGCGGCTAAAAAGAAAGGGAGTGGAAACAAAACCCTAATTTTTAGGCTTAAATACCTCTGTTTTTGTTATGATAATAATAATTATTTATTAATATTAAAAAGCAACAAACAATGGGCACGAAAATGGATACCAATGAATCTTAGACTCATGGAATTGGATCATTCTCTTGAAATTTGTTGGGAAGATTAGTCATTAGAGGTTTAGGGGTGTAACTTGAGAGGAAAGTCATCATCGGGCACAATACAGGGGCATATTGGAAAAAATGAGAGAAAAAAAAGGAGACATAAGGTTGACAATCAATTCTTGAATAATTAACTGAAAGCAAAAAAAATGAGAGAAGAGGGGATTGTCATTAGTGCTTGTCTACTCATGTAAGCTTGAAACCAAGTTAACTTCGTTGAAGCTTTACCCTAATGGATTTGCATGGATTTAAAAACTCACTTCCATCATTTCTCACTCATGTTCCCTTAAAACACTGACCCCTTTTCGAGTTCGTGTCTCAAGCGATAATTCTTAAAGCCTTTTTGGTTGCGTCATTCAAGGATGAACCAGTGAACGAATATCGTACGTTGAAGGTCCATTTCCCAAAAAAAAAGCAACAAATAAAAACAAAAAAAGCAAATAAAAAATGAAAAGAAATAAAGAGCAAAGAATGGGTAAAAGAGTGAATGTTATTTCAAAATTAAAATTTTGAAAATGTGGAATCATGATTTGAAATGAAGAGGGACCATTTTTCTCTATCCATAAAAAAGAACCCTTACTATCTGTTGTGTGAAATAGTAGTGCAAGTATACACTGTCTAAACAAGTAATATAGAGTGTAAGTGAGGTCGTTCCCACGAGGAATTAAGCTTAACTTTGAGAGTTTAATTTGATTAACAATTTAGTGAGGAAAGTAAATGACACACAAATTTTGGGTAACATAAACAGTATTGAAAAGTAAAGAGTAATGGAAATCAGTGATGAGAACAAGCTGAGATGCATTCACTTCAGTAACTTCATTATATGCAATTAAGGGTATGTTCAATGCTGCAACATTAGGTGCTGCAGCAATAAGACATTATTCTCTCGAATACTTCCCACTAGGTTTCCTTGCAAGAGTTTATCTCTAAACCCTAAAGAAGTACCTCCTAGGCTGCTTGAGCACCGACAGTATTCACCTTATGGGTTATGCTCTCGTATCTCTAGGGTTAAGCAAGGATCATCAAGATCTCTCGTTAATGTCCACTACCCATATTACCTTGTGAGATTAATTTACAAACCATCTCTGAATTTATAAATGCTATTTAGAATAGACGGCCAATCCTACTCTAAAATGGAAATATTGTGACAGTACACAAGGTAAAATGCACAACATTAAACATACTTCACTAATCACATAATAAATCTAGCTACATCAGATCCAGCATCTCAACTATGAGTATTTAGCTCATATTGAGCTTACAAAACATGGAAAATAACTTAAACAAAAGAGTAGAAGTCATATTACAAATTTCAAGGTAAGAAATGATACTATAAAGAGAGAACAGCAAAGGATCTCCAATGGTGACAATGGAGATCTGGTCCAACTCTTCTAAGTAGAAATCCACCAAGAGAAATGTAATTCCAGTGATGATGCAGCAATCGTCTCAGCAATGAAAATGGTTGATGAACTTGCACGCTAAGAAGGAGCTATCTCTAAACTTCCCTCTGACGGCAGAACCTCCTTAATGAGGAATAGAAACTTGCTTATATAGTGTCTCCTTACACGCAACCCTAAAATGATCTCTTTTTGGGAAATGCGTCCTAGGCTAAAGGGTAATTGTGAGAAATCCACATGAGGTCATATCTTTTCGTGCCATACAGTTCTGACACCTGTCCTTTCCTTGATTTCCGCAATTCCCTGAGCTTTCTCTCTCATCTAGCGCAATTTCACTATTGTGCACGCTCTTGTTGCTGCAACACTTAAACAAAGCACAATTAAAAGCACAAAGGGCATAAAAATGCCCATTTCAAACCAATTCAGTCCTGCACCATTAATTCTAACCTAAACACTTATTTACAAGCTAAATCACACAACATGCTCATAAATTCACTTAAAAACAAGCTTAGAAAGCAAGTAATAACCATCATAAATGAGGGTTATCACACCCCCAAACTTGAACCGTTGCTTGTCCTCAAGCAATGACACTTGACACAGGCAAGCACAACTGTAAACAAGAAATCACAATCAATGAATTAATTTAGATATGAAGCACAAAGAAGAATCAAGCTTCAACTTTCAGATTTTCACTTAATTGCATACCTTCTGAATAATGAGTTCCCAAACCTACTCCTGCTCAAATAGTGTGTGTGTGTGTGTGTGTGTGTGTGTGTGTGTGTGTGTGTGTGACACTTAACTCAGTTCAGATCATACCAAGGTTCAAGAGTTCACTTAGCTAAGACTTAGAGAGACTTTCTTTTGGGAATGCTAAAGATTTTTCAAAAAGTAGGGCAAACTAACAATTCAAGCTCAGAGAGGGGGGTTAAGCATGATTAAGGGCTTTGATGTAGCAATCCAGAACTTTTAGGCCAGTGCACTTATTCTAACATAACTTGACATTGTTGCAGCATTACAGACTCAGAATAGTACTTTGTACAGACTTTTGACTTTACTATGTACTGCAATGCCTTTATTTGACTTTCTTTTTGGATAGCATTTTTGCTTTTTCGTTTTTTTGATTAACTAGGCAATTGCAGCACTTTACATATTTATAGACTCTAGTGCTTTGCACCTACATTCAGACTTAAATTTAAACATCCTAACACTATGTGCACATAACCAAAGACATTCTTTGCTGACAATGGTTCCGCAAAGATCTTGCATTCTTTCAAGCTTTGCCTTAATATATCTCAAAGAACCCCCAAACTTAGTTTCTTATGCTGCACTAAGTTTTTAGTAGAAATTTAGCAGTTCCCTAGGTCTACCAACACTAGCCTAGTTTCAGATCATCTTTAATTCACTAATGTTATACCCCAATTTTGTCCGTATTCTTTTTCTGGTTTTAGTCGTTTATTTTATTATTTGTTCTGAAGTCGCGCAATTACGAGAATTGTTAAAAAGGTGTCTCACTTAAGCCAATCTCAACTAACCTGTTCAACTAAGTCGAAATGTCGTTATTTAAATTAAGAATGGGCGCGAATGATCGATCTTTTCGCACATTCTTTAGTTGAATATTTGTATTTAGGCCTAGTCGAACTTTAGTTGGGTTCATCCGAGTCGTTTCCTTACCGACGAGCTTATTCGAGTTGTTTTCTCGCAAGTTGGCTTATCATTCCGACTTCTTTTATTATTTCGTCCTTATTTTGAGCAGATACATATATATAGAATCCAAAAATGTCAAAAATTCTAATTAGTTTAATTTACAATTTAAAAGTGTTTAAAAGTCTAATATGTCTAAAAATGTTAAAAAAATTCTATTTAGTTTAATTTACAATTTAAAAGCAATTAATAGTCCAAAAATACAAAAAAATAATAATACTAAAAATACATAAAAAATAGAATACGAAAATGGGCATGCAAGGAGCAAAACTAGGGTTTTCAGCAAAGATTCCCATTTCTTTGCATTCATTCTTTGTTGGGCTTGGATCGGGAGACGAAAAATTATTCAAAGCCTGGTCAAAAATCATAAATGCCTTAACCTAGTTTTCTACTATAAATAAACAGTCAATAAGCAGTCAAAAAGACACAGAAACCAAGGCAGAAAACTACTGCTAAAATCACCCAAAAATAGGATTAGAGTTTCGCATCGAAACCCTAATCCACTAAACACGATTCTGAGGTTCCTAAGATCTAAAAGAAGAAGCAGTAGCAGTCAGGGATCCAAGAAGCAAATACACAAGTGCAGCAGTCACAAGCAGCAGCATACTAGGAGGCCAATCTAAAGCTGGAATAAAGGTTGGTCCCTCTATAAACAACTAGCAGCTAGGGATAAAATAGTTACATGAACTAATCTATGTTTTCAGTAACAATTCAGAATGTAAGTTAGTTTATATATGTTTTGTCATGAATAAATATTGCCATGAACATGAAATCAACCAACAGATCAAAGGTTTGAATCTTGGACACTATTTTTCTTATTACTGAAACTAAAATTGAATGATAAACATCATATAGTTGTGAATCAAATCACAAAATTAGAGAGGAGTATGAAAACCCAATAACAGTTTAGGATTTAAAACATGATAAGTTTGCAGTGTTAATTAAATTAGAGACAGCATCAGAGAGAGGAAAAATCGGAACTGAGGAATAAAAAGAAGGAAAAAACGAACCTCTCGTTGTCTTCTTCTCAAGACCTGGTGACCCTCCGGTCACCATCTCAGTGAGCTCCACCATGAACTCCGTGAGTTTCTTCAAACCGAGCCAATAAACCACCATTTCACCAAAACGGCCGTGACCACCAAAAACCCCACCAAACCAAACTCAATCGCCACGAGCCAACCCTCTTTGCCGTCGGAATCGCCGGCGAAGTCTCTCTCTACCGCCACCAAGAACTGCGCCGGTCAAGGAACGACCGGGCGTTGCCTGTCCCCTACCCCCTCCTCGCGCGCGTCATTACTCTTTCCTCGCTCACTCTCTCACCGAAAGCAAGGCGTGATTTCCGCCATCTCCTGGGGTTGGAATTAGGCTGCGCCGCAGCCACAAAGTGGAGGAGAGAGTTGGGTCATTTTTTCGGTTTAGGATTTCTGTTTGAGCCCATTAGTATCTTTCTTTTTTATTTTATTTTTTTAAAAAAACGTTCAGAACACTAATCACACCCCGTTCGTTCATACGTGCGCCCCTCCCCAACTTAAGCCCAGTTTCACATTCTGGGCTTCCTATGCGAACTGGGCTTTCCTTTTTGCACCTCCTATTTATTATACAACCCCCTGCGACTAATAAAACCCCAATTTACAGTTTTCACCCCCTGTTTCTCTTTTTAATTCTTTTCCAACTCAAACATAAATAATTTTTCTCTCGAAGTCAAATAAACGGCTAAGTCGGTTGTACAACCGGGTTAGTCATTATTTTAGGACCAATGAGCTGTACAGTTCAGTAATCCTACAAAAATTAATAAAATATAAATGAATCATTTTTCCTAAAAATAGGGGACTAAGTCGGTTGTACAACCGGGTTAGTCAGCGTTCTAGAACTAATGAGCTGTACAGATCAGGGGTTCTAGGATACCTATTCTAAAACGGACCCACCTCACACCAAACCAATTTCTTTCAAAAACTCTAAAATTATTTTCAAAAAGTAGGGGACTAAGTCGGTTGTACAATCGGGTTAGTCAATCCTAGAATCGATGGTGCATGCAGTTCAAGGAATCCTAGGACCCCTACACTAAAAAACACCAACCCACAAACTTTTTCAGGAAGAACTATGTAGCTTTGATTCCTCCATTGCATCTGGAGGTACGTAGGAGCGAGATTCAACTCTCGTCAAGCATTAAAAAAACAAAAATTTAAATAAGTCATTTCCTTTACAAGTAAAAGGGTAACAATTAAATAAATCTTAAATTAATTAGACAATAGGATGTCGTGGGGTGCTAATACCTTCCCCCACACATAACGACTCCGAACCCTAACAACGCCTTATCTTCTAAAAACAAAAGGGATTTTCCGAATTTGCCCTTAAACTAAAATTTGGTGGTGGCTTCCTAAAGAACCTTTTAGAAGAATCCTTTTCGGATTTTTCTGATTATTCACAAATTGGCGACTTCACTGGGGACTTAACTTTTTAGAGAGTCAAAACCTAGTCTAATTATTTAGGATTAACTTAATTCTTACCCTTCCCTTTATTTATTTGTTTATTTATTATTATTATTATTCTTTGCATATTATATTTTTATGTTATATATAAACTCTAGGATAGAAGACGATATTTGTATCTACGTTTGTTTGTCTGCTTGCAGCTTTTGGGTTGTTTTTTAGATCGCTCCTACACACACTTCACTTCTACACTTCACACACGCGAGAAAAGTCCTCTACCGGACTTGAGTGTACCCTAAGTTAGAACGAGATTGCGTAGTGATGGCCTGCGGGACGTACGTCTCGTTGGGTGGTCATGAAAATCTCACCTAGAGTTTGATTCCTTTTAAGGATGCTATCCCTTCTAATAGCTTGCCTATTGTTGGGGTCGGTATTCTTGACTGGGGTCCTTGGCTCTAGGGACCATGTGTAGGATTCTTTAGAACCATCCTTGTGAGGTTCACTATAAAAGAAACCTTAGACCCACTCCATAGGATACCTTTCTAGGGTCACAAAGGAGCTTTATACCTTTGCATTCAAACAAATATTTATGCATACTTGTCTTTTATCAAAAAATCAAAAACAACCAAAAATCATTTCTTTACTACTTTTTAGAAAATATACCACATGCATACAGCAAATAAACATCTCTTTTGTTGCATGCACTTTTTATGACCGTCGGAATTTAAATCTTTACCTTGGAGAGAAGCCGTGCACGCTGAAGTCAAAATTAAATTTTGTACTTTACTCTCCAATGAAAAGTTTATAATTCCCCGACATGACGAATAAAATCATATATTCATACCCATACATCACATTCGCATTTCACACACATTCATTCGTTCATTTGCATTCTCATTTCACGCGCGCATTCATTCATTTGCATACTTACATCATGCATTATAAAAACGAAAAAACATAATTTTGAGAGAAAGATTGTGATGAGAGGTGAGACATTCTTGTGAGATAAATAATTCTTTTTGAAAAAGTTTAGTCATACTTCGTTGCGAGCTCAAGGTGTTTCAAGTCACTCCGTTTTTCAAATTTTTAGCTTGCTCACATTTTTTAACCAAACGTTGCATCTCTTCCATCCCATGATAAATGACCGAAATGCCCATAAAAAATTTTCTATCATGTTTTAAATGTTAACTCTCTGCGAAGCATTTGTGTAGTGACTTGGGTAACATGTGTGTTCATTTTTGTCTGAGTCAGTTAGCGTCCCTACCTTACCATCATCCCCTGTCAAAGTCTAATCCCACCCCGACCACCCATAAGGTACATACTCCCCACATCAGTACATAGTTGACGTTTCTGGTTGGTTCCCCTAGTGAAATAACACTTTAGGCCCTCCATACTGGGGCAAATGTGTGATCTCTAAAAACTTTGTCAACATTGTATTCTCTTGGTGCAAGTCCTTTACAAAAAAATAAATCAAAAATGCCCGTTAGATGAAAACTCATAAGAGCGGCCTAAGCAAAAATTAGGGCATATAAAAAAAAATATATAAAGAAAAGAGAGCAAATATTGTGTAAATAAGTAAATTGTTATCCTTAAGTTAATTTTTGAGAAAACGAGCAATCATGATTTGAAATGAAGTTTGACCATCTTCCCATACCCTCGAAAAAACCCGTGCTACCCACCTTAAGCCAAAATCTAAAAACCTTCCAATCACCCTAGACAAGGATCAATTCCACATCAAAAATGGTGTATCATTGTTATCAAGTCACTCAGCTCGAAAGCAAGAAAAAGAAAAAATCAAAATCAAAAAAGAAAGTGAAATCAAAAGAGGATCGAAAAACCACGAAAAAGCAAAAGTGGTACAATTATGAGCTGATACTTCTTGCCATTAGATGCATAAGAGATCCTTGTCTGAAATAAACCCCCAAACACTTCCCTCGTCCTCAATATCCTATCCTTCATAAACCCTTGGCCAAGTCACATCCCTAAACAGATCCATTCAACCATGAGGCACATAAGAGGTTCTTATCGCAATAAAATCTCAAACACCTCATTGAGCCTAATAAACCCTTCTTTCATAAACCATTAACCATTAGTCAAATTATACTGCTCAATAAAAAAAAATCATCTTCTTTGAGCCCAATTATCCCTTCCTTCATAAACCATTAACCATCAACCACATTACAACCCCAAAAATCCATTTCGATCAATGACCGATTGTTTTTGTTTTCTCAAAGTTTTTAATCTTAGGACAAATAAGTTTATTTATTTACGATATGTTTGCTAGAAAAAATATATTTCTCAAAAAAAAAAAAAAAAAAAAAAAAAAAAAAAAGGGGCTTGCACCCCAGAGATTCATTCAAGTTCCGTTGATATAAACACAAGGACCAAGTGCAGTTTTCATCATAGCAAACTCAAGACTATCATAGTGTGAGAGTCATTCAAAAGTTAACCAAAAGTTTATACTAGGATCGTCACCTATATCCTAAAGCGGGGCATCCCTTTCACCATCTATTTGAACTTGGGGAAATTTGTACAGTGTCATACCACATCCAGCCTATAGTCATACCAGACAAATTCCAAAAACCCAAACTCCGTCACCTTTTCCAATCTCACTAAAGCCAACCATTCGAAATACTATTCCAAGTGGGGCAATCCTGTCGCTCTTCACTCCACCTTCGGGATGGGAAAATTCACCCTACACCCATCTCATCCCCTTGCAGTATTCACAACCCACAAAAGCATACTGGGGCAATTTCTCAACTCACCATCCTAAATGTTTCTACTCTAGTGGGGCAATCTTGTCCTTACCATAATTGTGGAAACATCAAACTCTACATGGGTTGAGATCTCCTACTTGCCACCTTTCATTCCAAAGCCAATGCATTCCCAACTCATCATCTTCTACACCCCTAGCTTGTCACCACTAGACAAAAAGGCACACTCACCGTCATCAAATCTAAATTGGGGCGATCCTGCATTCCTTGGTCGGGAAAACCTACCTTTCATGACATTGACAAAGACAGTCAATCATTCACCTCTTTATGTGCCACAAATGTCCACACCCTAGAACCCCAAGTTAATCGACTCATATTCATCTATATATACATTGCTATACATCTTTACTAATCAATGCTTCAAAGAGAGAGAACACAAGTTGATAATATGATACTGAAAATCCACTTGGTTAACTTTGTGGACCCAAATTTCGGTCATCATGGGGCATCATAGTGGAAAAGAAAAAGAAACGAGCTTGCAAATATAGTACTTTTTCACATCGATGTCTCAGAATAACAACTTTGAGATTTAGAAGTTTGAATCAAATCTAGCCTTTCCAATGAATGATCAATCTCCACCTCTCACATCCAAAGTCTCACATCTCATCATCACAAAAAAAATGTTTCTACACCCAAATCAATCATTTCATATCATCGCACCATAACATTTGCATTCAATCATTTCATCCACATTCGCATTTCATGCATTTATTGTATACAAAAAAAGAAGCAAAAAAACTAAAAAACTAAAAGAGAAAAGAATCACCTATTTCATTCATCACATCGCCAAAAATCAACTGTTGCATGTATTATTGGCATTGTATATGCATTACATGAATTGACTTCAAGTGTCGATCCCTATAGTTTGTTCCTCTGATATCAACGCTTTAAGCGTTGATCTCATATCATATCACAGATAACCAGGTTGATCCTTCAGACCCCGAGTGGTCCTTCAGAGCACTACGCTCCTTAAGTGCCCTAAGTGGCCCAGGTCGCAAACGTCGTAGTCGAGCCCGACGGACCTTCCAGACCCCGCGTGGTCCTTCAGACTAGCTGTGTCAGCCTAAGACATGGTGGACGTCCTCTATTGGTCAACATATCAATTCCGGATCTGATCTTGACCCCTGGCCGCTCGAATCTAAAGGCCCCTCAGATCGTTTTACTAGTACCGTAGCTAGTAGCGCTCCTTCAGACCACGATGGTCCTTCAATTAAGGCTTAGGCAGCCTTCCAGACCCTGAGTGGTCCTTCAGAGCCTTAGTGCTCCTTCCGGACCACTCGAGTGGTCCTTCGAGCCTTAGTGCTCCTTCAGGTCCTTGTGGACCCTTCATTCAACTCTAGGTTAATGCGCCAAGTATTAACCACTCCCTCTTATCTCTCAAACCTTCCACTTCCCCCTTAAACGGACAAAATTAGCGTCTATCTTATCTTTATTCCTATTTCTACTACGAAAGTTCGAGAACTCATCACTTTCTAGTGAAATACCAATAAAGAGGGGCAGCTGTTATACCCCAATTTTGTCCGTATTCTTTTTCTGGTTTTAGTCGTTTATTTTATTATTTGTTCTGAAGTCGCGCAATTACGAGAATTATTAAAAATGTGTCTCACTTAAGCCAATCTCAACTAACCTGTTCAACTAAGTCGAAATGTCGTTATTTAAATTAAGAATGGGCGCGAATGATCGATCTTTTCGCACATTCTTTAGTTGAATATCTGTATTTAGGCCTAGTCGAACTTTAGTTGGGTTCATCCGAGTCGTTTCCTTACCGACGGGCTTATTCGAGTTGTTTTCTCGCAAGTTGGCTTATCATTCCGACTTCTTTTATTATTTCGTCCTTATTTTGAGCAGATACATATATATAGAGTCCAAAAATGTCAAAAATTCTAATTAGTTTAATTTACAATTTAAAAGTGTTTAAAAGTCTAATATGTCTAAAAATGTTAAAAATTCTATTTAGTTTAATTTACAATTTAAAAGCAATTAATAGTCCAAAAGTCCAAAAATACAAAAAAATAATAATACTAAAAATACATAAAAATAGAATACGAAAATGCGCATGCAAGGAGCAAAACTAGGGTTTTCAGTAAAGATTCCCAGTACTTCAATTTCTTTATTGGGCTTGGATCAGACTCGAAAAATTATTCAAAGCCTGGTCAAAAATCATAAATGCCTTAACCTAGTTTTCTACTATAAATAAACAGTCAATAAGCAGTCAAAAAGACACAGAAACCAAGGCAGAAAACTACTGCTAAAATCACCCAAAAATAGGATTAGAGAGTTTCAGATCGAAACCCTAATCCACTAAACACGATTCTCGAGGTTCCTAAGATCTAAAAAGAAGAAGCGAGAGTGATCGAGGATCCAAGAAGCAAATACACAAGTGCGTGATCCAAGCAAAGAAAGATACTAGGAGGCCAATCTAAAGTGGAATAAAGGTTGGTCCTCTATAAACAACTAGCGACTAGGGATAAAATAGTTACATGAACTAATCTATGTTTTCAAGAATAATTCGTAATGTAAGTTAGTTTATATATGTTTTGTCATGAATAAATATTGCCATGAACATGAAATCAACCAACAGATCAAAGGTTTGAATCTTGGACACTATTTTTCTTATTACTGAAACTAAAATTGAATGATAAACATCATATAGTTGTGAATCAAATCACAAAATTAGAGAGGAGTATGAAAACCCAATAATGAGTTTAGGATTTAAAACATGATAAGTTTGCGAGTGTTAATTAAATTAGAGACGAAGATCGAGAGAGGAAAAATCGGAATCGAGGAATAAAAAGAAGGAAAAAAACGAACCTCTGTTGTCTTCTCCGGCACCGGTGACCCTCCGGTCACCATCTCCGGTGAGCTCCACCATGAACTCCGGCGAGTTTCTTCAAAACCGAGCCAATAAACCACCATTTCACCAAAAGCGAAGCCAAGAACCACCAAAACCCCACCAAACCAAACTCAATCGCCACGAGCCAACCCTCTTTGCCGTCTGAATCGCGGCGAAGTCTCTCTCTACCGCCACCAAGAATCGCGCGGCCAAGGAGCGGCCGGGCGTTGCTCGTCCCTACCCCTCCTCGCGCGTCATTACTCTTCCCTTGCTCACTCTCTCACCGAAAGCAAGGCGTGATTTCCGCCATCTCCTGGGGTTGGAATTAGTCGCGCCGCAGCCCACAAAGTGGAGAGAGAGTTGGGTCATTTTTTCTGGTTTAGGATTTCTGTTTGAGCCCATTAGTATCTTTCTTTTTTTTTATTTTATTTTTAAAAAAAAAAACGCTCGTAACACTAATCACACCCCTTCGCTCATACGTGCGCCTCCCCAACTTAAGGTTGGGCCGCATTCGGGCTTCCTATGCGAACCGGGCTTTCCTTTTTGCACCTCCTATTTATTATACAACCCCTGCGACTAATAAAACCCCAATTTCTGCTTTTCACCCTGTTTCTCTTTTTAATTCTTTTCCAACTCAAACATAAATAATTTTTCTCTCGAAGTCAAATAAACGGCTAAGTTTCGGTTGTACAATAAGGTTAGTCATTATTTTAGGACCAATGAGTCAGCATAGACAAGTAATCCTACAAAAATTAATAAAATATAAATGAATCATTTTTCCTAAAAATAGGGGACTAAGTCGGTTGTACAACCCGGGTTAGTCGGCGTTCTAGAACTAATGAGTCAGATAGATCAGTGGGTTCTAGGATACCTATTCTAAAACGGACCCACCTCACACCAAACCAATTTCTTTCAAAAACTCTAAAATTATTTTCAAAAAGTAGGGACTAAGTCGGTTGTACAATCCCGGGTTAGTCATCGTCCCTAGAATCGATGGATATGCAGTTCAAGGAATCCTAGGACCCCTACACTAAAAAAACACCAACCCACAAACTTTTTCAGAAGAACTATGTAGCTTTGATTCCTCCATTGCATCCGAGGCACGTAGGAGCGAGATTCAACTCTCGTCAAGCATTAAAAACAAAAATTTAAATAAGTCATTTCCTTTACAAGTAAAAGGGTAACAATTAAATAAATCTTAAATTAATTAGACAATAGGATGTCGTGGGGTGCTAATACCTTCCCCACACATAACGACTCCCGAACCCTAACAACGCCTTATCTTAAAAACAAAAGGGATTTTCCGAATTTGCCCTTAAACTAAAATTTGGTGGTGGCTTCCTAAAGAACCTTTTCGAAGAATCCTTTTCTCGGATTTTTCGGTCGCTACAGCTGGCGACTTCACCTTGGGGACTAACTTTTTAGAGAGTCAAAACCTAGTCTAATTATTTAGGATTAACTTAATTCTTACCCTTCCCTTTATTTATTTGTTTATTTATTATTATTATTATTCTTTGCATATTATATTTTTATGTTATATATAAACTCTAGGATAGAAGACGATATTTGTATCTACGTTTGTTTGTCTGCTTGCAGCTTTTGGGTTGTTTTTTAGATCGCTCCTACACACACTTCACTTCTACACTTCACACACGTGAGAAAAGTCCTCTACCCGGACTTGAGTGTACCCTAAGTTAGAACGAGATTGCGTAGTGATGGCCTGCGGGACGTACGTCTCGTTGGGTGGTCATGAAAATCTCACCTAGAGTTTGATTCCTTTTAAGGATGCTATCCCTTCTAATAGCTTGCCTATTGTTGGGGTCAGTATTCTTGACTGGGGTCCTTGGCTCTAGGGACCATGTGTAGGATTCTTTAGAACCATCCTTGTGAGGTTCACTATAAAAGAAACCTTAGACCCACTCCATAGGATACCTTTCTAGGGTCACAAAGGAGCTTTATACCTTTGCATTCAAACAAATATTTATGCATACTGTCTTTTATCAAAAAAATCAAAAACAACCAAAAATCATTTTTTTACTACTTTTTTAGAAAATATACCACATGCATACAAACAAATAAACATCTCTTTGTTGCATGCACTTTTATGACCGTCAGGGAATTTAAATCTTTACCTTGGAGAGAAGCCGTGCACGCTGAAGTCAAAATTAAATTTTGTACTTTACTCTCCAATGAAAAGTTTATAATTCCCCGACATGACGAATAAAATCATATATTCATACCCATACATCACATTCGCATTTCACACACATTCATTCGTTCATTTGCATTCTCATTTCACGCGCATTCATTCATTTGCATACTTACATCATGCATTATAAAAACGAAAAAACATAATTTTGAGAGAAAGATTGTGATGAGAGGTGAGACATTCTTGTGAGATAAATAATTCTTTTTGAAAAAGTTTAGTCATACTTCGTTGCGAGCTCAAGGTGTTTCAAGTCACTCCGTTTTTCAAATTTTTAGCTTGCTCACATTTTTTAACCAAACGTTGCATCTCTTCCATCCCATGATAAATGACCGAAATGCCCATAAAAAATTTTCTATCATGTTTTAAATGTTAACTCTCTGCGAAGCATTTGTGTAGTGACTTGGGTAACATGTGTGTTCATTTTTGTCTGAGTCAGTTAGCGTCCCTACCTTACCATCATCCCCTCTCAAAGTCTAATCCCACCCCGACCACCCATAAGGTACATACTCCCCACATCAGTACATAGTTGACGTTTCTGGTTGGGTCCCCTAGTGAAATAACACTTTAGGCCCTCCATACTGGGGCAAATGTGTGATCTCTAAAAACTTTGTCAACATTGTATTCTCTTGGTGCAAGTCCTTTACAAAAAAATAAATCAAAATGCCGTTATGATGAAAACTCATAAGAGCGGCCTAAGCAAAAATTAGGCATATAAAAAAAAATATATAAAGAAAAGAGAGCAAATATTGTGTAAATAAGTAAATTGTTATCCTTAAGTTAATTTTTGAGAAAACGAGCAATCATGATTTGAAATGAAGTTTGACCATCTTCCCATACCCTCGAAAAACCCGTATACCCACCTTAAGCCAAAATCTAAAAACCTTCCAATCACCTAGACAAGGATCAATTCCACATCAAAAATGGTGTATCATTGTTATCAAGTCACACTCACCAAAGCAAGAAAAAGAAAAAATCAAAATCAAAAAAGAAAGTGAAATCAAAAGAGGATCGAAAAACCACGAAAAAGCAAAAGTGGTACAATTATGAGCTGATACTTCTTGCCATTAGATGCATAAGAGATCCTTGTCCGAAATAAACCCCCAAACACTTCCTCGTCCTCAATATCCTATCCTTCATAAACCCCTGGCCAAGTCACATCCCTAAACAGATCCATTCAACCATGAGGCACATAAGAGGTTCTTATCGCAATAAAATCTCAAACACCTCATTGAGCCTAATAAACCCTTCTTTCATAAACCATTAACCATTAGTCAAATTATACTGCTCAATAAAAAAAAATCATCTTCTTTGAGCCCAATTATCCCTTCCTTCATAAACCATTAACCATCAACCACATTACAACCCAAAAATCCATTTCGATCAATGACCGATTGTTTTGTTTTCTCAAAGTTTTTAATCTTAGGACAAATAAGTTTATTTATTTACGATATGTTTGCTAGAAAAATATATTTCTCAAAAAAAAAAAAAATAAAAAAAAAAAAGGGGCTTGCACCCCAGAGATTCATTCAAGTTCCGTTGATATAAACACAAGGACCAAGTGCGATTTTCATCATAGCAAACTCAAGACTATCATAGTGTGAGAGTCATTCAAAAGTTAACCAAAAGTTTATACTAGGATCGCCACCTATATCCTAAAGCGGGGCATCCTTTCACCATCTATTTGAACTTGGGGAAATTTGTACAGTTGTCATACCACATCCAAACCTATAGTCATACCACACAAATTCCAAAACCCAAACTCCGTCACCTTTTCCAATCTCACTAAAGCCAACCATTCAAATACTATTCCAAGTGGGGCAATCCTGCCGCGCTCTTCACTCCACCTTCAGATGGGAAAATTCACCCTACACCCATCTCATCCCCCACAGTATTCACAACCACAAAAGCATATCTGGGCAATTTCTCAACTCACCATCCTAAATGTTTCTACTCTAGTCGGGGCAATCTTGTCCTTACCATAATTAGGGAAACATCAAACTCATGGGTTGAGATCTCCTACTTGCCACCTTTCATTCCAAAGCCAATGCATTCCCAACTCATCATCTTCTACACCCCTAGCTTGTCACCACTAGAGGCAGGGGCGACACTCACCGTCATCAAATCTAAATGGGGCGATCCCGCATTCCTTGGTCGGGAAAACCTACCTTTCATGACATTGACAAAGACCAGTCAATCATTCACCTCTTTATGTGCCACAAATGTCCACACCCTAGAACCCCAAGTTAACTGACTCATTCATCTATATATACATTGATATACATCTTTACTAATCAATGCTTCAAAGAGAGAGAACACAAGTTGATAATATGATACTCGAAAATCCACTTGGTTAACTTTGTGGACCCAAATTTTGGTCATCATGGGGCATCATAGTGGAAAAGAAAAAGAAACGAGCTTGCAAATATAGTACTTTTTCACATCGTTAATCGTCAGAATAACAACTTTGAGATTGCCGAAGTTTGAATCAAATCTAGCCTTTCCAATGAATGATCAATCTCCACCTCTCACATCCAAAGTCTCACATCTCATCATCACAAAAAAAATGTTTCTACACCCAAATCAATCATTTCATATCATCGCACCATAACATTTGCATTCAATCATTTCATCCACATTCGCATTTCATGCATTTATTGTATACAAAAAAGAAGCAAAAAACTAAAAACTAAAAGAGAAAAGAATCACCTATTTCATTCATCACATCGCCAAAAATCAACTGTTGCATGTATTATTGGCATTGTATATGCATTACATGAATTGACTTCAAGTGTCGATCCCTATAGTTTGTTCCTCTGATATCAGCGCTTTAAGCGTTGATCTCATATCATATCACGAGATCACCGTGTTGATCCTTCCGGACCAGTGGTCCTTCAGAGCACTACGCTCCTTCGCGCCCTAAGTGGCCCAGTCGCAAACGTCGTAGTCGAGCCCGACGGACCTTCCGAGACTCGCGTGGTCCTTCGGACTAGCCGTGTCACCTAAGACATGGTGGACGCCCTCTATTGGTCAACATATCAATTCCGGATCCGATCTTGACCCGGCGCCGCCGAATCTAAAGGCCCTCGGATCGCTTTACTAGTACCGTAGCTAGTAGCGCTCCTTCCGCACCACGATGGTCCTTCAATTAAGGCTTAGGCACCTTCCGCACTCGAGTGGTCCTTCAGAGCCTTAGTGATCCTTCAGACCCTGAGTGGTCCTTCAGAGCCTTAGTGCTCCTTCAGGTCCTTGTGGACCCTTCATTCAACTCTAGGTTAATGCGCCAAGTATTAACCACTCCCTCTTATCTCTCAAACCTTCCACTTCCCCCTTAAACGGATTAGCGTCTATCTTATCTTTATTCCTATTTCTACTACGAAAGTTCGAGAACTCATCACTTTCTAGTGAAATACCAATAAAGAGGGGCAGCTGTTATACCCCAATTTTGTCCGTATTCTTTTCTCGGTTTTAGTCCTTTATTTTATTATTTGTTCAAGTCGCGCAATTACGAGAATTATTAAAAAGGTGTCTCACTTAAGCCAATCTCAACTAACCTGTTCAACTAAGTCGAAATGTCGTTATTTAAATTAAGAATGGGCGCGAATGATCGATCTTTTCGCACATTCTTTAGTTGAATATTTGTATTTAGGCCTAGTCGAACTTTAGTTGGGTTCATCCGAAGTCGCTTCCTTACCGATGTGCTTATTCGAGTTGTTTTCTCGCAAGTTGGCTTATCATTCCGACTTCTTTTATTATTTCGTCCTTATTTTGAGCAGTATACATATATATAGAGTCCAAAATGTCAAAAATTCTAATTAGTTTAATTTACAATTTAAAAGTGTTTAAAAGTCTAATATGTCTAAAAATGTTAAAAAAATTCTATTTAGTTTAATTTACAATTTAAAAGCAATTAATAGTCCAAAAGTCCAAAAATACAAAAAATAATAATACTAAAAATACATAAAAATAGAATACTTAAAATGCGCATGCAAGGAGCAAAACTAGAGTTTTCAGCAAAGATTCAATTACTGCGCATTTCTTTATTGGGCTTGGATCAGGACCTGAAAAATTATTCAAAGCCTGGTCAAAAATCATAAATGCCTTAACCTAGTTTTCTACTATAAATAAACAGTCAATAAGCAGTCAAAAAGACACAGAAACCAAGGCAGAAAACTACTGCTAAAATCACCCAAAAATAGGATTAGAGTTTCGCATCGAAAACCCTAATCCACTAAACACTGATTCGAGGTTCCTAAGATCTAAAAAGAAGAAGCGATGAGCGAATGAGGATCCAAGAAGCAAATACACAAGTGCAAAGAATACAAGCAAACAAAGATACTAGGAGGCCAATCTAAAGCTGGAATAAAGGTTGGTCCCTCTATAAACAACTAGCAGCTAGGGATAAAATAGTTACATGAACTAATCTATGTTTTCAGTAACAATTCAGAATGTAAGTTAGTTTATATATGTTTTGTCATGAATAAATATTGCCATGAACATGAAATCAACCAACAGATCAAAGGTTTGAATCTTGGACACTATTTTTCTTATTATTGAAACTAAAATTGAATGATAAACACCATATAGTTGTGAATCAAATCACAAAATTAGAGAGAGTATGAAAACCCAATAACAAGTTTAGGATTTAAAACATGATAAGTTTGCAGTGTTAATTAAATTAGAGACAAAGATCGAGAGAGGATCTAAATCGAGGAATAAAAAGAAGGAAAAAACGAACCTCTGTTGTCTTCTCTAAAGACCGGTGACCCTCCTGGCCACCATCTCCGGTGAGCTCCACCATGAACTCCGGCGAGTTTCTTCAAAACCGAGCCAATAAACCACCATTTCACCAAAACGGCCAAGAACCACCAAAACCCCACCAAACCAAACTCAATCGCCACGAGCCAACCCTCTTTGCCGTCGGAATCGCCGCTAAGTCTCTCTCTACGCCACCAAGAAGAATGCCGGCCAAGGAACGGCCGGGCGTTGCTCGTCCTACCCCTCCTCGCGCGTCTGTTACTTCTTCCTCGCTCACTCTCTCACCGAAAGCAAGGCGTGATTTCCGCCATCTCACGGGGTTGGAATTAGTTGCGCGCCAGCCACAAAGTGGAGAGAGAGTTGGGTCATTTTTTCGGTTTAGGATTTTGTTTGAGCCCATTAGTATCTTTCTTTTTATTTTATTTTTTAAAAAAAAACGTTCGTAACACTAATCACACCCTTCGCTCATTCATCGTGCGCCTCCCAACTTAAGCCTGGGCCAGATTCTCAGGCTTCCTATGCGAACCGGGCTTTCCTTTTGCACCTCCTATTTATTATACAACCCCGCGACTAATAAAACCCCAATTCTACGCTTTTCCCCCTGTTTCTCTTTTTAATTCTTTTCCAACTCAAACATAAATAATTTTTCTCTCAAGTCAAATAAACGGCTAAGTCGGTTGTTGTACAACCGTTAGTCATTATTTTAGGACCAATGAGTTTGCATGATTCGGTAATCCTACAAAAATTAATAAAATATAAATGAATCATTTTTCCTAAAAATAGGGACTAAGTCGGTTGTACAACCAAGGTTAGTCAGCGTTCTAGAACTAATGAGTTGCATCTGATTCTGTGGGTTCTAGGATACCTATTCTAAAACGGACCCACCTCACACCAAACCAATTTCTTTCAAAACTCTAAAATTATTTTCAAAAAGTAGGGACTAAGTCAGGTTGTACAATCGGGTTCAGTCGCCCTAGAATCAAAAATGAGTCAGATAGTTCAAGGAATCCTAGGACCCCTACACTAAAAAAACACCAACCCACAAACTTTTTCAGAAGAACTACGTAGCTTTGATTCCTCCATTGCATCTCGAGGTACGTAGGAGCGAGATTCAACTCTCGTCAAGCATTAAAAAAACAAAAATTTAAATAAGTCATTTCCTTTACAAGTAAAAGGGTAACAATTAAATAAATCTTAAATTAATTAGACAATAGGATGTCGTGGGGTGCTAATACCTTCCCCACACATAACGACTCCCGAACCCTAACAACGCCTTATCTTAAAAACAAAAGGGATTTTCCGAATTTGCCCTTAAACTAAAATTTGGTGGCGGCTTTTAAAGAACCTTTTCGAAGAATCCTTTTCTCGGATTTTTCGGTCGCTACAACTAAGCTCCTACCTAAGTTCAAGTTTAAGTGTAGGAGCAGAAGTAAAATAGATCACTCACCAAACAGGGGCACTAATCACTCAATTCTCACCATATCATCACTAAGTTTTTGCTCAACTCTACTTCTAATTTTTTTAAAATTCTCTAATTTTTGATTGCAAATAACAGAGTACAACGCCTATGCATATATCCCCCCACACACACACACTTAGAACTGTGCAGTTTCCTCACTGCAAATAAACTAAGGCGAGAAAGCTACAGAATAGCAAAACAGAAGAAAAAACTAACAAACACACAAACTAAACATCACTGTTGAGTGCTAACACAGACAATACACTCAACAGGTTTATTCTAACAACAGAAGCAAACTAACAACAAAAGCAAATACTAGAAACAGAAATTGAAATAAACACTAAAAACATAAAACAGAAATGAGATTAAGGTGCAGGAGTTCCTGGTTTTGTTCTTGGGCTAACTCGAACTGCAGAGCCCTTGCTTTGCTTTTTTGCAGAGGCTTTTGATGATTGAGCCCCAGAGGTTTTTGGAATATCCGCGGTTTCTGTTGTTGCAGCAGTGGATCGCTGCAAAGATCGATCCTCAGATCTACAACAACAGACCAAAGATCGTAAACATTTGCCTTCTTATGGGCAAGCACGAATTCCATAGCCTCTTTGGCTTTCTTGTCAGCTTCAGCCTTCATCTTTGCAGCAGCTTCCCTTGCCAGAGCTTCATTGGCAGCAGCATTAGCCAAAACTTGCATAACAACAGCAATTACCGAGTTGTCCTCTTGCTCCTTCTGCACATCACTTTCTTCCTCACCAAGCTCAACATCATTAGGTACTTTTTCAAGCTTCCTCTTCTTAGCAACTCTCTTTATTCTTACTTTCTTGGGTGAAACTAGCAAATCGTAACTTGCCGCAAAGATTATCGATTCGCAAAGATCGGCCGTGGCGAAGATCGATGGCACATCGTCGGGGGTTGATGGAATAACAAGGGTTTGGGTAAGTGTTTGTGGTGGATTTTGGGTTTGTGGTGGAGGTGTAGGTGGTTTGGATGGAGTGCGGGTAATGTCAGGTTGTGGTGAGGTTGGTGGTTGGGTTTCAGAGGGAGTGGTGGTGTGGATAGGTTTGCTAACTGGCAAAGCTCCTCTGGAGTTGTCAAAATTGGGATCAATCTCAAATTCGGAGGAGGCATCAGATTTGCCTTCATCCTCACTTTGCTCATCTTCCTCCGAGGAATCAGGGTCCTCCTCATCACTCTCTTTGTTCAATTCATCCATCACCTCCTTATTCAGCTGCTTCTCCTCCTCACTGAGAGACTCTTCTTCATTTTGATTCTAAAACTTCCTCTTCTTCCACAGACTCATTCTCGCTTTTTCTTTCCCTTCTTTATTTCCGCCTCTTCTCTCTTTTTCTCCACTAGACTTCCTCCTCAATGTCTACATTGGCTTCATCATTCACTAGATCAGATCTTCAACTTCATTTTCTAGCACCCATTCCGGAATGTTGGTGTTTCCACATCGAGCATTTCCTTCAAAGTAGCAAACCAATACAATACCTATCCAATTGTGTTGCTTCTTCATAAACTCCCGTGATAGCACGTTCTTCGCAACATAAATTGCAAGCGGCATGGTGGGATCACCGATGTTGCAAAGAACATTATTCTCCTTCGAGCGGCTTGGGAATGCAACCGAGGGTAGCTTTTACGCTCTTCCGTAATTTCCACACCAAAGATTGATACAAAGAGTTGTTATCGGACAAAGGAAAAATATGTAACCAACATTCTTACCATGGCGCACTGTAATCTCTCGCTTATCAATCTTCACATCTACATTTTTCTTGCTCAAGATGTCATCCAAAGAGTATCATCCTTTCCTTTTCCACATTTGTAGCATGAGAAGTGGGCAACAGGGATTGCTTCACGAAATTGAACCAGACCTTTGCATCGTGGTGCAAGTTGTTCCTATTGACCTTGAACTCGTTGGCACTATAAGGCTCCCACGGGGTACCAGGCACTGAGATGCTTTTCTTCACTCCTTCCATCTCTTTCTCCCCCCACTTAGCCACATTATTGGTGAAGGCAGGACTATGGTAATCCAACCCATAGCTAGCATTGATTGCTAAAGAATCGAACTCCACGTCCACTCCGCGCACCCTAGAGACACACCTTTGCTTACCATCCTTTGGGGGAACGATTCCTTCATAAAACTCGCGCACCACAGAAGCGTAGAAGAACTTAGGATGCTGCACGAGCTTTTCCCAGCCTAATGCGTTCACAATGGATGTGAACGCATCAGATGCACCTTTCATTTCCAGACCACGTTCTGCCCAGAAATTCATATTCTGGAATCTACTTTCATCTTTCCCTCCTTGAGCCTTCGTGTTCCTTCTTCGCAATTGGCTTGACTCACCACGGCTAGAGGTTGATTGACGTCTTCTAGAGGACTTAGGAGCACTTTGATTTGGACCTTGCCATTGCGATTGCAATCAATTTGGTGAGGGTTTGGGAACAGTTTCAATGGAGGGTTTTCTTTTGAATTAGGAATTTGGACTAGTATTCGCAACTGAGAGAGAGAGAGAGAGAGAGAGGTGGTGAGAGAAGTGATGGTAAGTGGATAGTTATAGGTGGGGTGATGGGACAATTTTCTTGGAAAAAGGGAATTGGCGCTTTTAATTCAAAAAGAGTCGTTGGTTTAAGGGGTGAATGGATGGCTATGATTGGAAATTGGGGCGGTTAATGACTTGGATTTGACAACCCACCGATAGCGCGATCGGACTTGGTGTAATAACTTCCAATATTTTATTTTTTCTCAATCGCCATTCATTGCTTTGCGCAAAGAACTATACGCCAAAGCATTCACGCAACACGGATTGCTATCACACCCTCAAACTTCAAATTGCCAACTAATTTTCCTGCAAAAACAACATAAAACAACAACACTGGTTTATTAGATTAAAAACCCTGGGTTGCCTCCCAGTAGCGCTTGGTTTAAGAGTCCTCAGCCTGACTATCCTCCAAGATTAGAGGTCTTGCACATCAGTGGTGATTTTGCTTCTCACCACTAGTTCACCATAGTACTTCTTCACCCTTTGACCATTCACCTTGAAGTGTTGCTTTCTTTCATCACAATACAAATCCACAGCACCATGAGGGTACACCTTCTCAATTTTGAAAGGTCCAGACCACCTAGACTTGAGTTTTCCAGGGATTGAGTCTTGAATTAAATAGTAACACTTGGTCACCTTCCTTCAGCTCCCTTTTCTGTATCCTCTTGTCATGCCAAGCCTTGGTCTTGGCCTTGTACAATTCAGCACTCTCATAGGCAAAATGTCTCATTTCTTCTAACTCATTCAGTTGCAATAGTCTTGCTTCCCCTGCCTTAGCATAATCAAAATTGAGCTTTTTGATTGCCCAATGAGATTTGTATTGCAGCTCCAAAGGCAGGTGGCAAGCTTTGCCATAGACCAATCTGTAGAGAGACATTCCCAAAGGAGTCTTGAAAGCAGTTCTGTAGGCCCACAAAGCATCATCAAGATGATTAGACCACTCCTTTCTTGTAGTCCCTACCATATTCTCTAGAATTCTCTTGATCTCTCTATTTGATAATTCAGCTTGGCCACTAGTTTGGAGATGATATGCGGTAGCAATTTTGTGCTTGACCCCATACTTGGCTAAGAGATTTTCAATTAATTTGTTGCAGAAATGAGATCATTCATCACTGATTATAGCCCTAGGAGTACCAAACCTTGTAAAGATATTCTTTTGCAAGAATTTGCTAACAGACTTAGCATTATTGTTAGGTAAAGCAACTGCTTCAACCCACTTTAACACATAATCCACAACAACAAGGATGTAAACATTGCCAAATGAAGGGGGAAAAGGTCCCATAAAATCCATGCCCCAAACATCAAAGAGTTCAATCTCTAGAATGTTGGTTAATGGCATTTCTTGCTTATTGGAGATATTCCCACTCCTTTGGCAATTATCACATTGTTTAACAAACTCATGGACATCCTTGAAAATTGTAGGCCAGTAGTAACCAGATTGCAGCACATTTGCTGCTGTTCTCATACCTCCAAAGTGTCCACCATATCTGCAAACATGGCATTGTCGCAAAGACTTTTGTTGTTCTTCATCAGCCACACATCTTCTAAACAACTGGTCAGGGCACTTCTTGTAGAGGAAGGGTTCATCCCAGAAATATTGCTTGACAATATGAAAGAACCTCTTCCTTTATTGGTAGTTCATATCACAGGGAACCACCTTGCTAACGAGTAAAATTGACAATATCGGCAAGATACCACTTTGCTTGCGCAAAGACTTACAAACGATAAGTGCTCATCAGAAAATGTTCTTTGATTTCACCAAAAGTACCTGCACTTTCATTTTCCAATCTAGACAAATGATCAGCAACTTGGTTCTCCACCCCCTTTTTATCTTTAATCTCGAGATCAAATTCTTGAAGGAGGAGAACCCATCTTATTAGCCTAGGCTTTGCATCTTTTTTAGCAATCAAATACTTAGTGGCAGAGTGATCAGTGTAAACAATTATTTTTGTGCCAACTAAGTATGATCTAAACTTATCAAATGCAAAAACCACAGTTAACAATTCTTTTTCAGTAGTAGTGTAATTCAATTGAGCATCTACAAGTGTTTTGCTAGCATAATAAATAGAATGAAAGACTTTTCCATACCTTTGGCCACTGACAGCTCCTATGGTATAGTCACTAGCATCACACATGAGCTCAAAAGGTTTGCTCCAGTCTGGAGTCACAATCACAAGTGCAGTAACCAAGGAATTCTGCAATTTCTGAAATGCTGCAGCACATGCCTCGTCAAAGACAAATGGAGTGTCATGCTGCAGCAATTGACACAGAGGCTTAGATATTTTGGAGAAGTCCTTGATGAAATAAAAGATAAAATAATGTTAAACTATTTTTTTTATAAGTCATAAGCTCATTTCATAAGCTATCATTTGGAGCTTATGAAAATAAGCTGAAATAGCTTATGAACATGTCATAAGCTATTTTCATAAACTCTCCCAAACAGTCTCATAAGTACTTATACAAGTAGATAAACTGAAATAAGCCAATCTAAACGAGTCCGAAGTACGGTTACGGTTGCCATCTTTGCATTCAATCTAACAAAAATCATATAGTATCAAAAACCTTTTTATCATTATTCAATATTAATTTGCTTCAAAAAATATTACTCCATATATAAGTACTAAATTATATGAAAGTGTTACAGCATTCACTAATCACATCACATCACATCAATAATATAAATTTGCTTGCAAAAGACAATCCGGAAAACCTGTCTGTTGTTCTTATTCCTGGAAACAAAGAAAAAGAAACTTTAACGGCAACAACATTCCTACTTTGTAGCAAGTTAACATAATTGAAGCCACTATCATCTTATCTCAAAGTGTAGTCTTTTTCTAAAACACCTAAAGCTGTTTAACTATTTTAATAATTAATAATTTAGCAATTGTAATGCTAAAAAGATAGCATAAAAAGCAGATTACATGAACAATCACAGACAATTCCAACTTTTGGTGTTACTGTGTTGTCTGACGGCTGTCTTCTAAGTGAACAGTAACATGATTATATATTTTAATTGTCTTATATGAATTAATTTAAGGTTAAATGCTTTGTTCCTCACTGGCAACTTCTGTGATGCCATGTGTTTGGTATTCTCTTGTTAGAGTTTTGTTAGTAGCATGTGATTAATAGATCCTTAAGAAAATGGGGCTTGATAACCGTACGGCACGAAATCACAGTTTAATTTTCTCTCTTCTAACAATTAATTAATATACTAATTATTAATCACTTTCCCTATAAAAAAAAGTCTAATTTTCTATAATACTCTGATTTCTTATCTAATATCTATCTATCTATTCAAATAAACCTCACTTAAACTACCAACATTAGCCTCCAACACTAATTGCCATCTGTTTTTTGCTTAACAATGAAAAAGGGTACATTTGTCATTTGACGGGTAAAATTTTAAAAATGTAAATAGCAATTTTTTTTCAAATTTGACGGGACAATCTTGCAGAATACACCGGCTTTATTATTGCTCTCTTTTCAACTTTCAATCAACTCTCTTTAACTCACTTCATCTTCACAAAACACCTTTACTCTCAAACCAACCACCGAATTCTTCATCCCTTCTCCACATTTCTTCTTCATTCAACTTTTTCTTTCAAATTTTACAGGAACAAATTTTGACCATATCTTCCTTCTCCCTCCTTCAACAATATCCATCTTCTATTCGGTCTTCCTTCAACAAAACCCTTCTTCTTCCACCTTCAATCTCTCATATTTCCCTTCTTTCCCATCACTTTCATCTTATCTCACAAATTCATCTTCTTTCACTATTTGTCTTCTCTCTACCTCACTTTCACCAAGGAAAAAAGGAGGAGAGAACCAAAAGAAAGGAGAGGGAAATTTGTGAAGAAGAGAGATGCAGTGAGGTGAGA
Organism: Oxytropis ochrocephala; assembly: GCA_020916435.1. Lineage (NCBI taxonomy): Eukaryota > Viridiplantae > Streptophyta > Magnoliopsida > Fabales > Fabaceae > Oxytropis > Oxytropis ochrocephala. Next base: position 82,017,814 of record CM037091.1, read on the forward strand.
GAGCATAACTAGGGTTTCATTTCCCCTTTCCTTTGAACTCCACATTTCATCTTCTCACTAATTCCATTTTTGTGTACATACAATGGGAAACTAAGAAAACGAGAAGTCAAAGACAATCGCGAACTTGCAAAGGAAACAACTAAGGTAGCACTGTTGCGTTTTCTTAGGTTCCTTTCCAATATGTGTCTTTGAATCTTATTCGTTTTTACTCTCTGTTTGTGCTAAATCTTTACAAATGACTGTTTATTAAAGTTTTACAAAGTATTTTGTGCTAGATTTTTCCAAACTTCACCATGATTGTCTTTAACAACTTGGATGAAATAATCAAAGTGTGTTATCAACTAATTTCTTTCATGATTTTTAGTGATCGAATTTTTCAAGGGCGTCAAAGTCAAAGCAGCGAAAAAGGGTGTGGTGGCGGTGATGATGATGAGTCATGACGGAAAGCGGAGAAGGGTCGGGATGGTAGACTCTAATTTTTTCCTTCCTATGTTAGTTTAGTTAGATGCAAGGATGATATTAAAATAGAGTGGCACATTTTCTTTTGTCAGGATGGTATTAGTAGAGTAGAACATTAAGCCCAGTCGGGATGGTGTTTACAAGGATGGTATTAAAATACATGCATTATCCTCTTATTGAAGCAAAAACTTTACCTACTTTTGTACAATTTTCAGTTTGCATAGAGTCAAGTTGTTACAGTCTCATGTCAATGCCGTGGAAAATGAGGTATATTCCTTTCATTGATTGCTTTTGTTTCCATTTGACTATGCAATATACATAACTTTCTTAGAAGGGAGAGCAACTAGAAGGGACAATTTTGTTTAACTGTCATCTTACTAAAATTTTAAGTCGCTCTTGCAAATGAGAGAGTCTTAAGCTTCTTTGTTTTTTTCTTTCTTGAGCTTCACTGTGACTTATAATGTTCTAATTTGCAGCTTACTTCCATCTTTCTATGTGATTTATTCTATATCCAACGTATATTACTTTTTGTGCAACTTACTGACATATACCATTGTATTGACAAACATAAAATTCCATCTGTTCTCATTTTTCACAAGTGTTTAAATAATAGTTTGCATTCAATGAACCAAAGTAGTTTTATATCTCTATCCATACACGTGAAGCTAAGTGGTGATCAACTAATCTTTAGCATTTTATAAAAACAAAATCTATTTCTGGTTGTGCAACTATATTCACCACTAAAACGAGCAAATCGCTATAACAAGTATTTTAGTTTATGGTCGTAAAAATCGTGCACATTGTATTGGTCGGAATGTGGGGGTTATTTTCTGATATGTTTGTTGTCATCCTTTTTTTTATTGCAGCTCAGGTGAGAGATTAGGCGAGAGGTTTCACTAGAATAGTCATAGGTGTAGAGGTTGCTAAGAAGTGTGGTCTTAAATTTCATGTTGATGCATTCCAATGCAATAAGCGAGGTTTTGATGATTATGAGACGCTATTAGCATAAATTCAAACCTCATTACATATAGTAACATCTTTGTAACAATAAAATGTAAAAAAAATTGGAATTTAAAAGTGATTTTTTTGTTTTTCCTTATGATTTTTTAAGAGCTTTGTGATGCAGCTCTAATATGGATTCTCATATACGCAGAGCAGCAAAGGCAACAATAAATATTAGGAATCATGACTCTGAATGCGAGGGAGATTGGTGATTGAGTTAGAAAAGAAAAGGCTATGGATGGAAAAATCGGCAGTGGGGTTATTGGGAGGGATTTATAAAGATTTGATCGAAGTTGAATGAGTTTTCACTGGCAATGGTTTTGTTGGAATATGTGGTAATTCTCAACATCCATTTACTTTTCCTCTTTTAACCAGAATTTGTTCATCTGTGTTTTAACCAAAATTCTCAACTTCTATTGGCTACATTTGATACTTGATGGGAATTCCCAGTATAGACTGACTCTTACATATAGAGTATTTTGTTGTTGTCTATTTCAAGTGCCTTAATTTTATGGGTTTGTTTTAAGCCTTGATTTTTCAATTAGTTATTTTCTCCAGCTTTCAAAAGATGTCTTTCGAATCTAAATGGGAAATTGTTTCTGATTGCAATGGTGTTCTGCAAATAAGGTTAATTAGCGATGATATCTGATTTTTCAAAGGTAATAACTACTGGTATGATATCTGAATTTTAATAAGATATCATTTTCTGGTCTTATGCTTATGTGTAACCATACTTTAAGAGGAAATTATTGTATGAGTGGATTTAAAGGAGTTCATACCTTTCAATTCATAATAAGATATAGGTTTTTGCTACCTCTACTCATAAGTTCCTTCCAAGAAAGCAAACACTCACTTTGCAAAGGCATCTCAATTCCTCAGCATGTTTATGAATTCTGTATCAAATTTTGTTGAATTCCTACTTCCCTACTTTTATAACAAGTCAATTTTGTTCTTCGATTGGATATTTTGTCTATTATGCGAGGCAAAGGGCAAGAATTCAAAATAAAGGTATGATATTATTTCTTACTTTACCTACTACTGAGTACTATAAATGCCAAATATCACTGAGTTTTTCTCCTATTTTAGAATAGAAATACAATACAATATACTCATTGAATATTGGTTAATGCTCACACACTGACTGAACCTTCTTGAATATAATGTCTTCTAAGAAGCCAATTATAATTTAGAGGTGGGTAATTTAGTAAGCAAAAGACATGTATTCCTTAAATTTCACTGTTGTCTCTCATTTATTTTTAAATTTGCTATGCTTCATTACTACCTCTTATTTTTATTAATCGGGGGTAGGGTACTAAAGGTCCTCGGACTTCCAGGCGGTTTTTCTTTTGGACAAATGTTCACCGTTGGATCTCGCCAATACAGCCCCCTATTGTTTTCGTTACCGAGATATTTTTTTTTTTTCATTGTTCCCAGGGATATTTTGGGCACTCGGAGGTTTTCCCGTGGATGTAATGCTTAGCAACCCGTGCGCCCCTACCTGAGAGGCATTTTGTTAGCATCGTAATTTCAACAAATTCCTCGGTAATTAGAATTAAACTCTTAGTAGTAGCTATGGCATGACTGATATGACCATTTTGCTTGGACTGTTCAGAATGTACACATATGATAATTTGTGAATTGCTTCCTTCAGTTTGTTCACTTATCTTAAAATTAATAACAATGGTTTATTTTCTCCGGCCCATTTGATCTTCATGAAGACATTCTTAGAGGAATTTAGCTATTATCTTGCATTTTGATCTTCGTGAGGATATTCTTAGAGCAATTAAGCCAATATTTTGCATATGAATAATAGATCTCCGCATGTCAGTTTCTCTTCTCCACACTTATCTCAAAAAAAATTAAGCTTTTTTCATCTATTTCTCATCGCATTTGCTCTCATCATTATCCTACAATCATCACAGTATAATGTTAGGAAGTAAGAAGTCTTAACAAAGGATGTTTAAGAAAGATTTTCATTCAATATTAGATTGTGCAGAATACTGAAACAAATGAAGTCAAATAAATTTTCCAAGGTCTGCAATTTTTTAAGCAGCTTCTGCTCTTTCTTTGTGTGGATTTAGAAAATTATTGTGTTAAAACAGGATTATGTGACCTCTTTAAACTATCTCCAACTTGACTTTATATTTCAAGAAGTCGATACGATAACTGATTTACCCAAATCATCTCTTAATAGTAAGATTTCCATTATCTCTAATTGATATCACCTGCGTTAGAGCTAAAGCAACATTTTAAAGTGGGTAAATCAATATTGTGTTATTTAATTTTAAGTTATCAATCCTTTGGCTGGTTTTAGACATTAGTCTCTAATTGATATCAGATGGTTCTTTCAGCTAACTTGATTGCTTTCATTTGAAAGAATTTTTGTACTGAATGAGGTGACATTATCTTTGACATTATTTCAGGTATGGATAGGAATGTTACCAAAGTAGATCAGACAGCTTCAAATGCAACAAATGACTTCTTCAGGGGGAAAAACAGAATTAATTAAAGCTCCTAACTTCTTATATATTCATGGATTGAATAAAGCTCCACTATGTAGTTATAACAAGCTCTTAACTTCATTATACACCATAACACCATTTATATATATATATTTTTTTTGTTTTACCTCTGTTTTTAGAGAAATGTGGTTTCAATTTGAATACTAATCGTACCACGCAACGCGAACTCCCCGTGCGGATGCACGGGTATGGTACTAGTTTCTTATAAAAGACAAGGGAAAAAATAGTGTCGTAAAAAATAGTGTGCAATTGCCATCCCATATTATTATTACGATCTGTAATACGAATTTGTAGTATTAGGAGAATCAATCTGCATAGCCCAATCATAGGAGATTCTCATGTAACTCTTTTGTACATAACAAAATTGTTCTATTCCAAATCCTTTTGTGGCATCTGAGCAAACAGTTCTGTTTGAAATTTTGTGGCAGTGTCTTCATCATGAAAGTGAAAGTGAGGCATTTGATCATGAAGTTTTCCCATTGGTTGAGACTCTTCTCAGTGTTAAATTTCAACCACTCATTACTCATTATCTCGTATTTAATTAATGTGTTAAAGTTTCTCTTTTTTACTTTTTAATCAATGGTTGAGATTCACTTCACCATAATGTCACTTGAGAGACTTCATTCCGAAATTTGGCTTCATAAGATAAAATAGTGTTCAATTTGGCTTTCAAAACAATTTTTTTTTCTAAAGATCATGTATTGAGGGTGCCTGGACGACCGACTATTAGGGAACTGAGGTTGAGGAGTTCCCCATAAACACCAACCAGGAGGCTCCCGAGGAATGCCAGAAGACCGGCCCAGCATAGAGGGGACAACCGTACACACTAAACCTTCGTACGGGGGCTTACCTACTAGGACGCGTCCGCACTAGAGAAAAGAAAGGGGTACATGGCAAGCACTCATTAGCTCGTACTAGAGGTAGTGGACATTCCACAACCTGATGGCAGAGAGGGAGCTCCGGTATCATGGGTTAGGGAACACCATAGGACTTTAGACTAGTATAAATAGAAGGCTTTTACTTTTCCCACACCCCCTCCTACTTTATGCACGCCCCTAAATATTTTTTTTCCAAAAATGACCTCGCGTGGAACGCTCGTGTTGCGTGGTTTAAGTGACTGTTCGAACGACGTTGTGCGAACAGGTTCGAACGACCTTGTCCGTGTTAAGGAATTTATGATGTTCGAACGACGTCGTTCGAACCTGTTCGAACGACCTCATGCGTGTAAAGGGATATTGCCAACTGATGGTGTGAGGGTGTGTTTTGGTTGCCTCGATTGGCGTTATTCGAACCTGTTCGAAGGGTTGCGTTCGAACAGGCGTTCGAATGGTATCATTCGAACTATTGTTATGCAGAAACAGAAACTTAATAAAACTGAAACACAGTTGTGGTGATTTGATTTAAAATGTAAAAAAGCTCTGCTTTTTTGATTTCAAAATTGCCTACCAATATTCATATACAACATTTGTGTACCAAAAGTATAAATCTAATTTAACATTGACTACCATCAGTATCTTTACTTAAATCTACACAAGGAAGGGGATGGGGGGGTTGTGATTGTATGAGCAAACACTTCCACTTTTGCATTCGGCTAATAAAAAGCGAGTCCCAACCCTTTGCTATGGGTGCCCTATTAGTCATCCACATCAAATCCGTGAGGGCATTGGACTTCGTGCTTCATAAAGATCTTCAAAAAGACAACAAAAACATAATGTTATGTAATGTTATGTAATGACTACACCGAATCTAAATAGAAGACACGTTACCTGTACAAAGTGTTTGTGTTCTGGTACGAAAAGGATGTTGAACTGTCGGGCACTTCTGAATGGCGCAACATTGAAGGGAAAAATTGTGTAACAACAATTAGGTGACCAACAACTCAGGACAACTTTGTACTTGTTACTGATCAGATACCCCATTTCCGGTATAGTCATCCAATTATCTTCAACATTGTTCCCATGATGTGCCCTCAACAACGACTTCATCAAAAATGTGACCTTACCAATACCACCATACAGTCGAGTGTAGAAGTCATTGTATTGGTTAAGCTCCTCCATCGATCGAATCGATTCGATTGATTGCCAAGCCTCCTCGCCCCTTCCAAGAAATGCTGCAATACACCGGAATCCACAGTTACCATCACCAACCACGTTAACAAGTTTTTCAACATAGGGACGCATGTATGTCGGCATCCCTATTATGTATGTATTAAATACATCCATAACAGCAGCATCTGTAACAATAGGATTCGGTGTAAGAACAGGAGCTGGTGTCAAAGTAAGAGCTTTAGAAAGCGATGAGATGGCGAACACGTAACAATAATAGTGTGGGTGTTGGTTTCTTAAGTAGTGGAGGAGTAGGGATTGTAGTAGCACTGTCAGCTTGAGTTCTCTTTTTGCTTTGTGATGGATTAGGTGCTGGACACGTTGACAAAGTAGGAGCAGGAGTTGAACCAGAACTGTATGGGTTTGTAGACGTTCCACTCTTGCTTTGGGGGGGAGTAGGTTGTTTACGAGGTGAGCAAAACATCTACTAGATGAACCACAGGGGAGTCAAATTTGTCATCTACATGTTCCCAAAATGACTTGTCTCGCTTTGTTGAGTAATCAACATTCCCTTTCTTATCTTTTTTCGGTGCTCCCTTTGTAATGATCGTATCCGGAGGTGGACACATAGAAGTCGTGGTGCGGGAATGCCAATTCACGTGCTTTTGCCTTAATCATAACTCTACTGGCGTGATCGGAGGCCTCAAACCTTCTTACGATAGCTTCAAGTTCAATTTCTACACTCAACTCATCATCCATTACCTCTGCATCGTATTTTGAAATTCAACCTCCGCCAATGTTGGTGAATCATGCTCAACGGAATTGGAGTGCGATCCATCATAACCCTATAAAAAAGCGACATTGATTTAGTGACAACCCATATAATGTTGAGTTTATAGACAAAATAACAATATGAGTGTACATCATACCTTGAAAGCTCACATGCACATGGTAGTCCGTGTGTAGTCACGAGTGTGCATCGACATAATGATGGGTTAAGTGAAACGGATCCGATCTGCTTTGCATCTCACCCAAAATATGGTCTATAGCATTAGATGAAACTAAACCCTTAATTTCATCAAAAATCTTCTTCTTCAAGTGTTGAACTTTCACTCTACTCAAACTATGCTCGAAGTGCATTTTAAGATCGAGAATGTTGTATCCTAAGCATGGTGCGCATTCCATCCCAAAGACTTGCACAAATCTCCCCTACTGTCTCGTAATATTTGCTTCAAGTGAGAGTGTGCAGACTCAACTCTGTTGGTGGTAGTGTTGCCAAGGTGCATATGCTTATTTATCCATGCATCAATAAACTTTTCCTTGAAGGGTCTAGCCGTGTGGTCTTGACATCTTGTATGAAACGGGATAAGGAGGCGCCAAGTCGTTAAATGCAGACCCAACTCATAATCATACTCTTCCGTAGTCTTCGCATGGACAACATATAGAAATGCACCCATAATGTCATTAACAACGACTTGGTCTTTCACAATGAGCCTTGCTTTGGCCTCACATTTTTCTTAATGTGAAATTGGCACAACAAGTTTGCAGATGTTGGAAATATTGCTGCCAGAGCATTCATCATACCTGTGTCTCTGTCAGTAAGTATGACTTGCGGAAGTTCATCCTGTTTCCTAAATAAACCCCTCAATTTCTCAAGAACCCATGCAAAGTTATCCATCCTCTCCCAATTGACATAAGCAAATGCGATGAGAGTAAGTCTTCTCTGTTGAGGTCACACTAACGATCTCAACCAACGGATACTGCATTAGGTTGGTTTTATATGTGGAATCAATCAACAAAACAATTGGGAAGGTGTTGAGAAGCTCAATAGAATCGAGGATGGGCCCAAAAGATGTCTTTCACAACCGTAGTTAAAATGCGCAAGTCGAGTCCGATAAACATAATTATCGCGTTGCAAATAAAACATGAGTTGTTGGAGCTCGATCCTACCCTCACGCATAGCCGACCGTTGCTTTTGACGGCGGTTGTATATTTGTTTCACAACCGTATAGTTATCATCGAAGCTTCATCAATTTCACTCATTAAGGATCAATTTAGCCGAGTATGATTCCTAGTCATTCTAGCCACTAGTTCCTTCTCTTCTGAAGTTAACCTACCAATGTACGGACGTCCATCATGATAAGTAACCATCCCGTGGTTATGAGTTCCATTCATAACCCTCAAAATCCATCCTCCAAGCTTCTTAATAAATTTCCCTTTCAGTCTGAAGGGACAACAACATTTTCTAGTGTTTGTGCCTTCCTCAACATTTGTCTTATATGATCCAGCTTTATCACAAATCAACATGCAGTATTGTTTACCTGATCGTCGTCCGGTGTCAGATCTTCCTATAACAATCACCATCCCAAGAGATTTCCCAACCGCACGCACCCAAGTCAGCAGCTCCTCACGAGTAGGAAATAACTGAAATTCAATTACCATGTGTCAGTTCCATAATTTGAATAGTTAGCTAAAATTAAAACAACTAATTCATTCTTACCGTATCGGTTTGGAAGGAACTAGTAAAGTCTTGGGATTCAACGGCGTCGGTTGAGATGTCAAGCGTGACGATTGACATCTCGCTTCTTTCTGATTGACAACTCAATCGCTCGAGATGCACCTCATTTTCATCCATTAAACCAAAAAACACGCACGAAAGCCGCAACTTATCGATTCTTTGTCATACGCGCTATTCAACGGCCTCATGCGAACATGTTCGAATGAGGCTATTCGAACAAATCAAATTCACACCCAGCTAACACTTGTTCGAACACGTTCATGCGAACGTGTTGAACGACTGTTCGAGCCGAAAGCGCGTTTGCGAGAAAAAAAAATGGCGTAAAAAACTCAAAAGCAGAACCAAAATGAAAAATGTTTGGTAGGGTTATTACCTTGAGCTAGTTGCCAATGATGGGTAGTTGAATGGGAGTGAATGATGAAGGTGAGGATGGGTGGGTTTTGGAGTGGAGAGAGGGGAGGTTTTGGTGTTGGAGAGGGAGTGTTTTTGGGTGTTGGAGAAGAAGAGGGAGAGGGATAGAGAGAGAAATAGAATTGTAAGTGGGGTTAGTTTGGTAAATGTGTAGGGTGAGGGGGTGTGTTTGGAGTAGGAGGGGGTGTGGTAAAAGTAACACCCTAAATAGAATGTTTACTATTGTATTTAAGATTTTTTCCCACATATTAATTGTGTTAGGCAAGGAATCTACCTTTGAGGGGACATTACCTTTACTTTGTACACCAGAATTGATCCTACACTGCCCCTTCTACAAAATTGGGATTACTATAGCTTTTAAGGTGAGAAAAATCTTAAACAACAAGCTAGAAATAATGAAATGTGTGAAGTTTGTTTTTAGACCCAAACAAACTAAAGAGAGAAGTTTACTTTGAGTGAGCATAAAGTCAATATTGCATTTGAGCTAATTTATTCTGATTTATGAAAACTATATAAAACTCCTTGGTGTTTTTTTAAAAAAATATATATCTATATATATATATATATATATATATATATATATATATATATATATATATATATATATAGGGATGATTATTCACATGTTGTTTGGATATATCTATTAGTTGTTAAATTGGAAGTTTTGAAAATGCTTCACAATATTTTCATTTTGATTGAGATATAGTTGAGACATTTTTTCTTAAAGTATGAAGCTTTCGGTTTGATATTTTTATCACTATGACTTTAGTAGTCTTACGCTTGGTCCGCCCTATCTTGCGCCACAACAACCAAACAACGTGAAAGACGTGGACTAAAAACAAACATATTTTGAATGTTAGATGGGAATGATTCGACCATGATTTCTGTAGAAGTACAAGGCTTTTTAGACATTTCTTATAGGTTAATGCCTAGAGGGTTACGAGTTTTTACTTTACGTAATTTGTACGATTACAAATAGAAATACAAATTAAAATAAAATCCAAGAAAAAGTGACTTTTCATAACTTGACTTGAGAATCCCTTAATCCTAGAATTTCGCTAAAGCAAATTGATGGAAACACCCATATTATAGGGAATGATAATCTAAACAAAGTAGTGGGGTGGGGGGGTTATACACTCTATTGAAATTCCTATGGATGCATGTCTTAGGGGCTATGGAACCTCAAATTCCTAAACTTTGCCAATGAATGTCATTTATTAGAATTGTAGGAGTATTTCAAGTAAGGGCTTTTCTGGCCTTGTAAGAGATATTAGAATAGATACTTTTGATCTATGGTCATTCTTCTGGAAACACATACAAGTGGTGTTTAAGCTGAGGAACACAAAGAAATTTGGTCTTGATAGGTTTTTCATTGATTATGCTTCAGGTCAATCAGGAGGTCTATGGTGCTTGTGGGATTCTACTAGTTTGAAGATTCAAACTCTTTCATCTTCCTCTTAGCTCACTCACATGAACATTCAGAGTAATGACAATCCTCATTGGTTCCTTAGTGTCTGCTATGGCCCCCTCACTTTAGTAAGCGCCAAGATCTTTGGAGCCAAATTTGAGAGATCCATGATGGAATTTCTGGAACCCATGGGCTATCATTGGAGACCTTAATGCTAGCACATTGGCTAATAAAACAGCTCCCTAATCCCAACTCCGTGAGGTAGGAGATTTGGTTAATTAATACAATTAGTCATTGTGAATTAATTGATGTTGGGTATGTTGGTGATCCCTTTAATTGGGAGAGGGATGGTACACAAAAGCGCCTTGACCGAATGCTTATTAGTTTGAATTGGAGTATCAAATTTAGTGAGGTTGAAGCCCATCATCTTCCCTTCTTTAAATCTGACCATGTAGTGAAGTTGAAGGCTCACCCCAGGTGTAATAGACATAGAATGACTTTTCATTTTGATGCAGTTTGGCTAACTCATAATGAGTTCAACAAAGTTATTGGGGACTCTTAAGATCCTACCATATCTCATTTTCCCCACCAATTAATGGAGGTTCATCTTTTCCTTAAAGAGTGGAATAAAAACACTTTTGGTCACATCTTTAAGAGAAAGAAGTAATTGCGCCTAGACTTGCAGCTAGGACTGTTAAAAAGTATCTGATTCGCCGAACCAAAATGTTGAACTGAACTAACCGATATAGAACTAAATTGTTGCCTACAGTTTACGAACTGAATTGACTTATTAAAGAAAGTTCACGGACTGAACTATTAAATCAATTCGGTAATTGAACACAAGTTAGCCAAACTCAGTATAAGCTCACAATGACATATACACCAAGAGTGCTTGTGTGTTGTAGAGTGCACACATGCGTCGTCGCTTGCTTATTCTTGAACAAGAAGAGGCATTGTTTTACGCATTGTTGCTTGCTCTATCATTATCGGGAAAAAAATCACTTTAAAGTATTTATTTATAATAGTTTTATAATTAAATAACAAAACCAACTACTTACTATCTGAATCTCTTTCCATGGAGATTTATGATGAGGAAATTTATAGCATTGTGAAGAGTTTTGGCTCCTTTAAAGCTCTCAGAGTTGATGGGTTCCAAGCTATCTTCTATCAGATTCAGTGGCATGCTATTGGTCCTACTTTTTGTGCTTTGATCTGTAACGACTTCTCTAAACCTTGGAGAGTTGTTCAAAAAAGTGAGACCTTTATCACTCTTCTTCCCAAACTAGATTTGGTGACTTCTATTTCAAGCCTATTGGACTTTGTAATTTGTCCAATAAGACAATTACAAATATCATGGCTACTTGTATCAACATGTCTTTAGATAAAATTATTGGTCCATCTCAATGTGCCTTTGTTTCAAAGCGTCAAGGGTAAGATAACATTATGGTGGCTCAAGAAATCTTTCACTCTATGAGAACTGAAAAAGGGGATAAAGTGGGGTTGGCAATCAAGATTGATTTAGAGAATTCTGACATGATTAGGGCGGGCATTCATTATAGACACTCTTCAAGTCATAGGTTTTCTAGATGTGTTAACTAATCTAGTTTGGCACTACATTTCAACTCCTAGAATGAAACTTCTTCAGGAATTCTCTCCTTCTAGTGGGATTAGCCAAGGTGATCCAATTTCACCTTACTTGTTTGACCTTTGCCTTGAGAGCCATTTCCACTTAATTGAAGTTGAGGTCAGGTCAAGGAACTGGAACCCTACTAAATTGACTAGATGTAGTCCTCCTATCTCCCACCTGGATTTTGTAGATGACCTTCTGCTCTTTGTTGAGTCTTTCTATAACGACCCAGACTACTGTTAAAATTATTGATTATCCCCACAAACCAACACGAGTCTTTTCAGTGTATTTTGTCCTCAATCACACGCTTTTCAGAAAACTTCATAGAAGGTCACCCATCCCAAAATTGCTCCAAGTCAAACACACTTAACTATGCAGTTATTATGTTTAGGGCCCGAAAAAGATAATGCATTTGTTTGTATAAAGAGTCCAAATCAATTATGTTAAGCCTTCCTTCAACTGTACAGTCTCATACCTACACAGCCTCACGGTATCTCTCATTCCTGTGCGTACTCAGTTCATTAACGCATCCCTTCGGCTAGAAGGGTGCCAAGAGTCGCTCATTTTTCATGCTCTGCACCAGCGGTCACTCCCCACCCTCGTTGGCCTCAGGCATCACATGCCTGCCAACTTTTGACTAGTTCGTCCTCGGACCAAACCATTATGGGAGAGGTATTCTCTGATATCATTTGTAGCGACCCAGACTGGTGTTAGAATCATTGACTATCCCTGCAAACCAACACGAGTATTTTTAGTGTGTTTTATCCTCACCCACACGCTTTCTGGAAAGCTTCTCAAAAGGTCTCACATCCCGAAATCTCTCAAAGTCTAGCACGTTTAACAATGGAGTTCTTATGTTTAGGGCTCCCGAAAAGATAATGCATTTGTTGGTATAAGTAGTTGAAATCAATTCTGTTAAGCCTTCTTTCAACCGACAGTCTCATACCTACACAGTCTCACAATCCTTCTCATTCTAGTGCGTATTCAGTTGATTCACGCGTCCCTTCGCCTAGAAAGGTGCCAAGAGCTGCTCATTGTCCATGCTCGGCATTGGTGATGAATCCCCGCCCTCGTCGGCCTTAGGCGTCACACTCTTTAGGGAGCAAGCTGAAGTAATTGATCTTGCATACCTTTTGTGAATCTTCTAGACAGAGGTTTAGTCTTGGAAAGACTAGAGTATGCTTTTCAGAAAATGTGCCTTACCCTCTAAAACTGGAAATTAGAGAGATGCTTGGTTTCCAAAGAACCACTAATCTTGTTAAGTATCTGGGGGTCCCCATACTCCATAAACGAGTTGATAATAACACTTTCAAATTTTCATTGATAAAGTCAATTAAAGGCTAAGCTCTTGGAAGGCTAGGACTCTTTATTTGGCTGGTAGAGTTACTCTCACCAAGTCATTTTCTTGAGGCCCTTCCAACCTATGTCATCTGATCTTGTATCATTCCTAAAGAGGTATGTGATGATATTGACAAAGTTTATGAGTATTTATTTGGGGTGAAGAGAATGGAAGTTTCGCCCCATAAGTTGGGAGAGGATTTGTCAACCTAATAGAAAAAGTGGTCTGGGTTTAAGGTCCATGAGAGACCTTAATGTCACCTTTATGATGAAGACTACGTGGAACCTTTGTTCTCCTCCAAACTCCATTTTGAAATGTATTATTCAGGCTAAATGCAACATTGGTCGTGTTGATTTTCCTAAATCAACCCTTGTAGGCCGACTCTAATTATTGGAAGGGATTTAACAATAATTGGGAGACATTCAGAAGCAATTTGACGTGGCAACTTGAAGTGGGGAAACAATTCGTCTCTAGGAAGATTGTTGAAATTTCAATGATTCCCTTCTCACAAATACAATTATTCAACCCATCAACAACAATCTTTGTCAGTGACGGGTTAGTAACTATGTTATTGATAATGGCAATTGTGATAGTAGAGTTTTGGCAAAAAATTTACCTGCAAACATCCTTGAGCTGATTTTAGCATTTCCTCCTCCAAATCCTTCCTTTGAAGACATTGTGATAGGGGTATTCGGCACCAATTTGCATACATTGCTTTCAAGAAACCAATTCAGCCTACTTGTAACTTTAATCTAGCTTGGAAATGGCCTAGTTATGAGAGTGAAGCTCTTTCTTTAGAAAGTGTTGCATGTCATCCTGCTCGCCAATTCTGACGGAGCTAGACACCATCTCACTGACTGTAACCTTTGTCCCATTTGTGGTGGTCATGAAGAATCCCTGCTTCAAACCTTTCGAGCGTCACAAAATTCAATTACTCTGGAACAACTTACAAATCCCTAACAAAAGGAATTTCTTTGTGAGTGGTAGTTGGAAGATATGGTTGGAAAAAAATCTCAGTAGAAAGAATTTCAATCAAATTCAACACTAAACCCTTAACTTTGGTTTTATCTTGGAGAACATTTGGCGTGCCAGAAATCATTTGATGTTCTCCAACCAGAGCTCCTCATTTAGATCGATCTTATTCGAACCTAGGAGCAGATGCATGCGTCGATCCATGGCAAATCTTCATCTCCAACCTTGATTACTTCAACAGAATAATGGAGGATGAGAATTCGAGCAAGTGGCCTTCTCCTCCTGTTGGCTTAATGGCTGAGTCTCAATGCTTTTGTGCGTAATTGTGATACAGTGGTGTGGGTTGAGAGGAGCTTTTCGTGAACGAGGGAACTTTATCACCAGATTCATTCAGAAATTGGAACCTGATTCTGTTCTTGAAGTAGAGCTTTCGTGTCACTGGTTGTGTATCGCGTGGGGAAAGGGAAGAGGAAGATCATAATTCAATCCGACGCTCAAGCTGCTTAGGATCTAATTGATGATGTTCAACTGTTCACCACTCTCTCTCTCTCTCTCTCTCTCTCTCTCACACACACACACACACACACACACACACACACACATTATTGATGGTATTAGAAGTATAGTTAATGAAGAGGTGGATATTACGTGGTCCAAGCTTCTTAGAGACCATAACAAAGTTGCTAATGTGTTGGCAAATAATAGTCTTACCTTAAGTTGTAACTATTTATTTTACGGCTCTACCCGCTCCATCCCCTCCCCTTTTTATCCACTCTTTTTTGATTGAGGATAAAGAGGGATTTCTAAAAAAAGAAAAAAAAAGACAAAGACAGCGACAAACAATTTCTCATACAGAAATATATAAACACAACAATATTGTGGTTTAGTGATTTACTAAAACTTAGGATAATGAATGGGATTTTAGTTGTAAAAAAAGTGCTTGAAGGCAGGCCTCAGCTTATTAAATATGAAGTTGTTAGAATTCTTTCTAGAAAAGTGAGGTTATGACGATTGAGGAACATGTATAGACCCAAAAAAGATGAGATAAAACAAATAGCTAGCTAGCAAGTAAAAGGCATAGGATATTATAGTTATAGTCTTTTAAAAGGCCTCCCCTTTAAACAAAGTTAATACTAATTTTTAATGAATGGTCGGTCGGGCACACAAACTTGCATGAGAATCCATATTCTCTTAATTTGGTGGTACTCTCTTTTGACATGTAAAAACTTAATTTGGTGGAATTAATTTTTAATGGTTGGGGGTTATCACGTATGTCACGTTCCTATTGCATCTAATTAGACTATGAGTTTGGATCCTCTGCCAACTTTGTATGGTGCAGTTAAATCTAGGTTGTTGCTTTTATCACACCCCCTCCTACTCCAAACACACCCCCTCACCCTACAAATTTACCAAATTAACCCCACTTACAATTCTATTTCCCTCCCTATCCCTCTCCCTCTTCTTCTCCAACACTCAAAAACACTCCCTCTCCAACACCCAAACCTCCCCTCTCTCCACTCCAATACCCACCCATCCTCACCTTCATCATTCACTCTCATTCAACTACCCATCATTGGCAACTAGCTCAAGGTAATAACCCTACCAAACATTTTTCATTTTGGTTCTGTTTTGAGCTTTTTACGCCATTTTTTTTCTCGCAAACGCTTTCGGTTCGAGCAGTCGTTCGAACATGTTCGCATGAAGCGTGTTCGAACAAGTGTTAGCCGGGTGTGAATTTGATTTGTTCGAAACGACCTCATTCGAACATGTTCGCATGAGGCCGTTCGAGCAGCGTATGACAAAGAATCGATAAGTTGCGGCTTCATCTTGAGTTTTGTTTTTAAATGGATGAAAATGATGGTGCATCCGGAGCGATTGAGTTGTCAATCTGTAGAAGTTTGAGATGTCAATATCGCGATTGACATGTCAATCGACATTGTCGAATCCCAAGACTTTACTAGTTCCTTCCAAACCGATACGGTAAGAATGAATAATTAGTTGTTTTAATTTTAGCGAACTAATTCCAAATTATGTAATCGAGCGGTTAGTAATTGAATTTCGATTATTTCCTAGTCGTGACGAAGTCTTTGAGTTAGAGTGCGTCACGGTTGGGAAATCTCTTGGGATGGTGATTGTTATAGGAAGATCGACACCGCCGACGATCGGGTAAACAATATCGCATGTTGATTTGTGATAAAATTTGGATCATATAAGACAAATGTTGAGGAAGGCACAAACACTAGAAAATGTTGTTGTCAGATTCGGACTAAAAGGGAAATTTATTAAGAAGCTTGGAGGATGGATTTTGAGGGTTATGAATGGAACTCATAACCATGGCATGGTTACTTATCATGATGGACGTCCGTACATTGGTAGGTTAACTTCGTAAGAGAAGGAACTAGTGGCTAGAATGACTAGGAATCATACTCGGCCTAAATTGATCCTTAATGAGCTAAAATTGATGAAGCTCGATGATAACTATACGGTTGTGAAACAAATATACAACCGTCGTCAAAGGCAACGATCGGCTATGCGTGAGGTAGGGTGAGCTCCAACAACTAATGTTTTATTTGCAACGCGATAATTATGTTTATTGGACTCGACTTGCGAGAGGAAATCTTGTTGTGAAAGACATCTTTTGGGCACATCCAGATTCCATTGAGCTTCTAAACACCTTCCCAATTGTTTTGTTGATTGATTCCACATATAAAACCAACCAGATGCGGTATCCGTTGGTTGAGATCGTTAGTGTGACCTCAACCGAGAAGACTTACTCACTTTGCATTTGCTTATGTCAATTGGGAGAGGATGGATAACTTTGCATGGGTTCTTGAGAAATTGAGGGGTTTATTTAGGAAAGCAGGATGAACTTCCGCAAGTCATACTTCTTGCGAGAGACACAGGTATGATGAATGCTCGCAAGCAATATTTCCAACATCCGCAAACTTGTTGTGCCAATTTCACATTAAGAAAAATGTGAGGGCCAAAGCAAGGCTCATTGTCAAAGACCAAGCTATTGTTAATGATATTATGGGTGCATTTCTATCTCGTTGTCCATGCGAAGACTACGGAAGAGTATGATTATGAGTTGGAGTCCGTTTAACGACTTGGCAAAGACCGTATCCCGATTTCATACAGTATGGTGAAGACCACCGGCTAGACCCCTTCAAGGAAAAGTTTATTGATGCATGGATAAATAAGCATATGCACCTTGGCAACACAACCACTAACAGAGTTGAGTCTGCACACTCTCACTTGAAGCAAATATTACGAGACAGTAGGGGAGATTTGTGCAAGTGCTGGGATGGAATGCAGACCATGCTTAGGATACAACATTCTGACCTTAAAATGCACTTCGAGCATAGTTTGAGTAGAGTGAAAGTTCAACACTTGAAGAAGAAGATTTTTGATGAAATTAAGGGTTTAGTTTCATCTAATGCTATAGACCATATTTTGAGTGAGATGCAGCAGACTGGATCCGTTTCAGTTAACCCATCATTATGTCGATGCACGCTCAGGACTACACACGGACTACCATGTGCATGTGAGCTTTCAAGGTATGATGTACACTCATACAACTGTTATTTTGTCTATAAACTGGATCCGTTTTGTTACTAAATCAATGTGACTTTTTTTGTAGGGTCATGATGGACTGCACTCCAATTCCGTTGAGCATGATTCATCAACATTGGCGAGAGGTTGAATTTCAAAATACAAAGCAGAGGCAATGGATGATGAGTTGAGTGTAGACATTGAACTTGAAGCTATCAGAAGAAGGTTTGAGGCATCTGATCACGCCGGTAGAGTTATGATTAAGGCAAAAGCACGTGAATTGGCATTCCCAGACACGACTTCTATGTGTCCACCTCTAGATACGATCATTACAAAGGGAGCACCGAAAAAAGATAAGAAAGGGAATGTTGATTACTCAACAAAGCGAGACAAGTCATTTTGGGAACATGTAGATGACAAATTTGACTCCCCCCAGGGTTCATCTAGTGGATGTTTTGCTCAGTCTCGTAAACAACCTACTCCCCCCCAAAGCAAGAGTGGAACGTCTACAAACCCATACAGTTCTGGTTCAACTCCTGCTCCTACTTTGTCAACGTGTCCAGCACCTAATCCATCACAAAGCAAAAAGAGAACTCAAGCTGACAGTGCTACTACAATCCCTACTCCTCCACTACATAAGAAACCAACACCCACACCTATTGTTACGTGTCGCCATCTGCTAGCTTTCAAAAGCTCTTACTTTGACACCAGCTCCTGTTTCTTATCGAATCCTATTGTTACAGATCTTTCTTTGTTATGGATGTATTTAATACATACATAATAGGGATGCCGACATACATGCGTCCCTATGTTGAAAAACTTGTTAACGTGGTTGGTGATGGTAATGTGGATTAGGTGTATTGCAAAGATTTCTTGGAAGGCGAGGAGGCTTGGCAATCGATCGAATCGACCGATGGAGGAGCTTAACCAATACAATGACTTCTACACTGATTGTATGGTGGTATTGGTAAGGTCACATTTTTGATGAAGTCGTTGTTGAGGCACATCATGGGAACAATGTTGAAGATAATTGGATGACTATACAGGAAATGGGTATATCGATCAAGAACAAGTACAAAGTTGTCCGAGTTGTTGGTCACCTAATTGTTGTTACACAATTTTTCCCTTCAATGTTGCGCCATTCGAAGTGCCGACGATTCAACATCCTATTCGTGCGTAACACAAACACTTTGTACAGGTAAAGTGTCTTCTATTTAGATTCAGTGTAGTCATTCCAAAACATTACATAACATTATGTTTTTTGTTGTCTTTTTGAAAATCTTTATAAAGCCTGGAAGTCCAATGCCCCTGCCGGATTTGATGTGGATGACTAATAGGGCACCCATAGCAAAGGTTGGGACTCGCTTTTTATTAGCCGCATGATGCAAAGTGGAAGTGTTTGCTCATACAATCACAACCCCCCCATCCCCTTCCTTGTGTAGATTTAAGTAAAGATACTGATGGTAGTCAATGTTAAGTTAGATTTATAATTTTGGTACACAACTTTGTATATGACTATTAGTAGGAAACTTTTGAAATGAAAAAACTCTCTTTCTGTTTCTGTTTCTGGTTTTTAAGTTTCACTGTGTTTCTGTCTCTGCAAGTTTCTGTTTCTGCATAACAATAGTTCGAATGACACCATTCGAACGCCTGTTCGAATAAAGCCCTTCGAACATGTTCGAATAAAGCCATTCGAGGCACCAATAACACACCCTCACACCAACAATTGACAATATTCCTAAACACGCATGAGTTTGTTCGAACAGGTTCGAACGAGGTCGTTCGAACAATAAAAATTCCTTAACACGGACAAGGTCGTTCGAACCTGTTCGAACAAGGTTGTTCGAACAGTCACTTAAACCACCCCACATGAGCGTCCCACACGAGGTCATTTTTGGAAATAAAATGTTTGGGGGCGTGCCAAGAATAGACGGGGGTGTGGGAAAAGTAAAGTCCTAAATCTAACGGTTTTGGTATCAGTTGCATTGTGTACAGGGATGGATCTATGTGATGTTAATTTGGGGCATTTGCCCCCGCTTAACTCAATATTTTTAGTCTATAAATGCTTAATAAATCTGTATTGCCCCTAGAAAAAAATAGATGTTGCTCCCGAGAGATAGTTTTTATAAACAAATACATGTAAAAAGTTATAAGAGATAAAAGAGAAGACACATTTATATATATTTTCTCTCTTTATTCTTCTAATTTTGACTTCTCTTCTAACACCGAACACACAAATTGACACCAAAGAGATCTAAATCATACAACTTAGCAGATTCATCTCAACAACAACCAAAGAGATCTGCTCACTTTTATCTCGATAATTGAATTTTATTAAGATCAGTATTTAGTTCTAGTATCATTTGTGAAGAACTCCACCATCTTCTAGAAATTAAGGGCATGCTTGATTTACTTTTTAAAACTAGTTTTCTATTTTTAAAAGTTTAAAAACAAACAAAATTTATTATTTAAAAAACTAATTTTTAAAATCTAATCAAACATATTCAATAAATTATGCGAATATCACTTTTTTTTAATTTCATACAAGCCCTTTTCTATTAGGTATTCAATAAGAAAAAGTGTTTCAAGAAAGAA
Organism: Oxytropis ochrocephala; assembly: GCA_020916435.1. Taxonomy (NCBI): domain Eukaryota; kingdom Viridiplantae; phylum Streptophyta; class Magnoliopsida; order Fabales; family Fabaceae; genus Oxytropis; species Oxytropis ochrocephala. The sequence goes on from CM037091.1 coordinate 82,038,264, forward strand.
ATGTGAAAACGTGATAAATTAGTACATCAATTGGGATTGTGATATAGCTAGCTAGGTACGTATTAGTATTATTAGGAGAATGAAGTATGCTTAAGATGGAAATAAATAATGGAGAGGATGCATCCATCTTTGTTTCTTTAATTACTCAACCTTAATTAACTCCCTTACGGATCATTAAATAAGACAGATCATTACAGCCAGTGCCATGTTCATTCTTGATGATCAATTCTCTCTCTCTTTCATTCTCCATCAGAATTAGTGTTCAATATTAGTAAATACAGAAGTAATAACAACACTCTCTTTCACACTCTCCTTGAACACTCACTCTGACACTCTCCTTGAACACTCACTCTATGACTGGCTAAAACGGGCTCCACCATTTTGAAAGTGAGACTCATTAATTTAGTAGGACCCACTATAGTTAGTTTGGGGGTATATAAATACACATATCTCTAAAATAGAATATACATATATATATATATATATATATATATATATATATATATATATATATATATATATATATATATATAATACATTTATATATTTTATATACCCATTAGAGAGGTAGATTGTGTCTATACCCATTATCACGTACTAGCCCCATAACCCGTGCGATGCACGGGGTTGGCTAAATTCATTCGTGTAAATGTGTAATAATTTTTTTATATATTGATTAGCAAACCTCTTTATAAACATTCATGCTCGGGAGTACTGAGTTGACCCTGTGTCTTAAGATAGCTTATGTCGTCGGTTTGCCAAAAAAAAAAGAGAGAACTTTTTTATAACTTAAAAAAAACTGAAGTTGGCGCTCAAAAGTGCCAAGTTTTTTTTCACCCAATCAATTATTAAAGAATAAACTTCACATATTTAAACATCTTAAACTTTTTTGATTAGAAAAAAACATCTTAAATTTTTGAGATCGTAAAGTACTTCTTAAAATATAAAAGGCAGAACCTCAACTAACAATTTAAGAAAAGAATGAGTTGGTCAATTTATTAATTTTCCCTCTTCATTTTTTTCTTTTTTGAGGGAAAAATTGGAAATTTATTATTATTCTATCTCATTTTTATTTTTGTGGGTGCCATTTTCTCACATAATTTTTTAAATTTTTTATCTCACATTTAAAACCTACTATTTTTCATCTCTCTCAACTCTTATCTTTCTCAATTTTCTTTCTATCTCTCTCTCCACATTTTCTTTTTAATCTATCTACTATCTTTTTAATCAAAACACTAATCATCAACTATCTATTTAATCAAAACACTAATTACTAACTATCTATTTAATTAACTCAATCACAACCAGAAATACCAAACTACCCATGTCTAAAACGTTGGACGGGAAAATATCTTTATTAATATTATAAATGGATATTTTATTTTTTTATAAATATTTTTTATCTTTCTTTGGAGTTTCAACAGGTAAACATTATATGTTGCTGCAATAATTTCATTATATGGTAGAACATTACGCATTGTCAGAATAATTATTTTATTTTCTGCATTTGAGATACAACGGGAAAAAGTGATCACATGTTGTTATTATAATTTTATGACTGATAAAATGTATTTCATAACGATTAAAAATGTTAATGCAGAAAATATTCTAAAGTTGTAAAAATACATTTATTAATAACTTGAAAATTTTACTGTAATTGAATTTTGTCTAAATCTATTTATACAAAGAATATGATGTTACTCGTGTGTATGCACGAGTATACTTCTAATCAAAGTATAAAAGAAGAAAAAAAAAGAAAAAAAAACTGAAAAAACAAAAACGCTTAAGTTTAGAATTATGAAATTAAAGAATGACAATTATATATTTTAGTTTATTTGAGTCAACAGTATAATGTCATTTTTTGTTTCCATTAGTAACATAATCAACTAAATTTATTCAAATCATATGTTTAATTAAGCACATCAAATGCAAAATTAAAATACCCTAGAACACTTGGTGCGAATTGACCAAAATAAAGAATAAAACACAAATAGATGATGTGGGTTCTATTGTAAATGTGGTCAAAATTTCTGCAGGAGTAAATACTCCAACACAATACTCAAATATAAAAGAAATATTGAAATGTAAACATCAATTTATGTATGCTTCTAATAGCTATTGGTGAAAAATTACCAAAATATAAATGACAACACAAATAGAAAGTGAAACACATGGGTATCATGCAAGGTTGGATGAAAACAATAAATCTAATAGAAGCACCTATAGAAAGTGGAAAGAATATGATGTGAGGTTCTATTGTTGATGTGACTAAAGTTCCTGTGAATAAACCGTAAATTATAACTATAAATTAAATAACAATATTATAAAGTTAAAATGAAATATTAACAAAGACATGAACTTTGTGTATTTGAAAATCTAATTTTCTTTCGAATGCTAAAGTATGTCAAAACACATCGCTTAGCACCTCACTTTACGCATTTTGACACAATTTTTTTTACCAAATCAGTTATTGCGGAAAAAACTATGCGTCTTGGAACAACAAATTTTTTTTTTCGGAGTCATAAAGTACATCAAAATACACTGCTTAGCATATCAATTTATGTATTTTTGTCATCACATTAATTCATTTCTGTCGAACTGGTTATTAAGGACGGACTTTGCGTATTTGAACAGTTATTTTTTTTGAAACGCTAGAGTATTATTTGCAATGTTTTGAAAACCGAACCGGACATTGGACCGGCGAGGCCTCCGGGTCATGGTTCGGTCGTTTTAAACCGCTAAAAACCAGATAAAACCGTTTTTAACCGCTGAAATAACCGAACTGTGTAAGGTGTCGGGTCATGGTTCAACCGGATCAACCAGCCCGGTTGGTTCGGTTTTGAACAGTTAAAAATATATCTGAACGCTAGAGTACCCTAAACACACTGTTTAATATTGCACTTTACGTATTTTGTCACAAAACTATTATTTTTTTAGAACATTAACACAGGAAGAAAAAAAAAATTAAAATTAAGAGATGAAATAGTGGCATGTATTGTAAATATGATAGAAATGGAGGTTAAAATTTGTGTTGAAGTTTGGCGCGGAAGATTGACAAGCCGCATATATAATACTTAGATACTCCAACATGTGTATAATGTGTGTATAATGGGTATAAAAGATTAAGCATTTTATATATACCCAATTGGTGGATTGCCCCATAACCCTTGGGAACTACATACCAATGTCTCTATTGTGTTGCCTCTTTAAACTTATTGCCAAGGTGTTGGATGCTAAATTGGGAACAATCATAAATGAGCTGGTTGTCAAACATCAGACGGCCTTTGTCAAAGGAAGGCAAAAGGCACACTTGGCTGATGGGGTTGTCGTGGTCAATGAAGTGGTAGACTTTTGCTAGGAAAGCAGTGAGAGAGTGTATGATCTTCAAAGTAGATTTTAAGAAGGCATGTGACTCGGTGGATTGGAGCTTCCTAGATTATATGTTACAGAGATTTGGTTTCAATGAAAAGTGGAGATCATGGATCAGAGCATGTGTTTTCTCTGGGAGCCTCTCAGTCCTTGTTAATGGATCCCCTACAATTTAAAGGAGATTAATATCGTGAGAGGTTTGAAGCAAGGAGACCTTCTTCCCCCCTTTCTCTTCCTGCTGATGGCAGAGGTACTAGGTGGGTTGTTGAACAAGGTTGTAGGTAGAAATCTCTTTTTGAGGTTCAAATTGGGTAATCTCGAGGTAGTTGTCTAGCATATGCGATATGATGGTGCACACTCACAACTAGGGAAGCAGCTGTTGCGAACCTTTGGACGATTAAGTCGATCTCGCGCTCCTTTGAAATGACCTCGGACCTCAAGGTAAATTTCTGGAAGAGTAGCCTCATGGGTATAAATATTCAAAACTCCTTCATTAGAACAGTGATCGGGTTTCTCCATTGTCGACTTGGGTCGATATTGTTTAAGTATTTGAATCTCCCGGTGGAGGCAAGCCCCAAGAAGCTTTCCTTGTGGGAGTTGGTGATTGACACTCAAACGTCGCCTAAAGGATGGGAAAATAGATACGCCAATTTTTGGGGTCGTATTGTCATTCTAAACTCAGTTCTTAATAGCATCCATACCTTCAAAACTCAATATGCCAGTCAAGGTCTGGAAATTCATTGTGCGACTGTTGAGTAGGGAGTAAAATCTCTTGGGTCAAGTGGGCAGATGTTTGTAAGCCTAAATGTGAGGGTGGTTGGGGGGTGAAGAGTCGTCTGCTCTTCAATATGAGTCTCCTGGGGAAGTGGAGATAGGGGTTGTTGATGGATGAGGAAATCTCTAGTAAGATGTTCTAGTTGAAAAATATGGGGGTCGGGCGGTGACACACTCTGATCTAGGGGTCATTATGAACCCCTATTACTTCTCTGATTAGTGGAAGGACAATTGTGGTCTTGGACTTGGGTTTGACTTGGGACAAGATTGGTTCATTGACTCGATGTCTAAAAAGCTGGGAAACTGGGCCTCCATCCTATTTTGGCATGATGTGTGGGTTGGTGACAATCCTCTCAAGGAGGTATTCCCTAGGATTTTTTCCATTTCAACCCAAAAATATACTATATGGTCGGGGACATGGGGGATGGTGTTGTTAACTTTGGGAATGGTCCTTCCCTTGGAGGAGTGGTTTCTTTGTCCGGGATGAAGGTCCTCTAAGGGAACTTCATGTTCTCCTATTATCTGCTACTATATCCTTAAATGAGGATGTATGACTTATTACTTCGAAAATCCCCTCGTTCAAGTGTCCGCACACTACTTGAGCTCACTAGAGCTTAGTTATGTTTTTCTGTGGATATTTATTTTGTTAATGTGATGTATGGTTTTTTAAGTGTCTCTAATACTCAACATTATACCTTTAGTATCTATATATACGTTTTCCTTTTCAAAAAAAAAAACATAGGTTAGGTTTGCTTGCTTGCATTATCCTAGACGACTATGTGGTTTTGACGGCAACAACTACACAGGGAATCAACTAAAACATATTGATTCGACTAATCTAATAGACATTAATTAGATCATACATGTCTAACCAACAATGTTGGCCTAGTGGCTTAAGCTATTCTGGGATACATGGATCAACTCGAAGCTCTTGGGTCTGATTCCTGTAGTGGATAAACTCGATGTTGTCCATTAATTACATGTGGATTCAGTAACCATTAATTACATCATAAATATTGAATGGGAACTTTGTTTTTGGTGAGCTTTTTCCAATACGCCAGATTGGCTAAAAATGAGCGCCACCATGAGCAGCGTTTCCTCAAAGAGTGCTGCCTAACACGAAAACACGCTAGCTAATAAGCAGCGTTTCTACAAAGAACACTGCCAATAACAAAAACACGCTAGCTAATAAGCAGCGTTTCTACAAAGAACGTTGCCAATCACAAAAACACGCTAGCCTATACCCAGCGCTTCCTCTTAAACGCTACCCATCACGCAAGGAATAATCAGCGCTTTTTTACAAACGCTATGCATCGTATGACGCGTTTAGCCCATAGCCAGCGTTTTTTAAAAACGCCACCCATTGCCTTAAATTTTTCTACCTAACACTGTACCAAATTAACTCTCCCTCTCAGCTGCACTCTCACTCGGTTCTCTTCCCTCGCTCTCACTCTCACTCTCAGCTAGCTCTCTCTCAGCTGCACTCTTCTCTCGCTCACGTCTCTCTCTCTCTCTCCCAGCTCACGCTCTCGGTTCTCTTCTCTCCCTCACTCTCAACAGCTCGTGCTTTCTCAGCTCTCCCTCACTCTCGTTCTCTCTAGCACCACCCCAAACCCACAAACCCCCAAACCCACAATAACCCCCAAACCCACAATAACCCCAAACCCATATTGCTTGTCTCAATCGTCTCCAGCACCCATAGTCCTCATTGCTTGTCTTCATCTTCTCTCAAAGGTTAATTCTCTATTTTGTTTTTTGTTTTTTAGGTTTTTTGTTAGGTTGGAGATGAATGTAGTTTGATTGGAGAGGAATATGTTGAATGTGTGAAAAAAAATATTTGATAGGAGAGGAATATGTTGAATGTAGTTGTATGTGTAAAATTAGTTGAATGTGTTTGATAGGAGAGAAATTAGGTGTCTCTTTTAATATGTTCATTTTCATCTACATTTTTGAAGTGTATACAATTTAAATTGAATTGCTTTGAATAGGAGTACTTATTCATGTGATGAATATCTATCAATTGCTATGAAAGATTGTTCGTTGTTTTTTTTTTTTACAAATAACAAAGATTGTTGTTGTTGACTAAAAATTTTAAGTGTTTATTGCTTGGTTTTGTTGAGATTTTGATTCTGAAATGATAGATTTTTTTAAGCAAGTGTGTGTCATCTATATATATTAGTAAAATCAAATATGCCTAAATCGAATATGTGAATTGTTTGTTAGGTTTTGGGAGTTTTTTTTGTCGGAGCTTCGCGTTCGTTGTTCGAGTTTGTCCTGGTTCGAGAGTTCGTTCTAGTTCGAGTTCACAGCTGGTTGGAGATTTTGTCAGTGTTGCTTCCACTTGTTTAGGTACTTTTTTTGTTCTTTTGTTTTTTTTATATGAACAATTAATGACTATATAGAAGACATCAAAGTCTTTGATTTGTTTAGTTGAAACTACTAGCTAATTGATCGAATGTCTTAGGTTCAATAAAATTGTAAATTCTTTGTTTTTCATCTATATATATAATAAGTTTAAGTTCTCTTATCCGGAATTTATTATAGATATTGGGACATTATGGATAGAAAGTGGATGTCTGCCAATTGTCTGTCCAAGGAATATAGAGATGGAGTGGATTATTTTGTGAATTGTCTTCATTAAACGTTTAGGAGATCTAGTAATATGATATGTCCCTATTTACGTTATTGCTATGTAAAATCGATTAATGCTGAGCGAGTTGATGAGGACATTTAAAGGGTAATGGAATTGATCAAACTTACATGTGTTGGACAATGCATGGTGAGGAAAGAGTTGAATCTTGAATATGGGTAATAGTCTTCGAGAGATGTGCACGGTTGACACCGAAATACCTACATTTGTTGGGGACGAATTTGAAGAGATGGCAAAGGCTTTTGAAGACGATCTTAATGACCGTCCTCAAATGTTTGAGAAGTTGATAACGGATGCGAGACGCGCCGTTGTATGAGGTTGTCTTGAATTCACAAAATTATTGGCTGTGATAAAGTTGTATAACTTGAAAACTTGCCACGGATGGACGGATAAGAGCTTTATTGAATTACTCACACTATTGAAAGAAATGTTGCCGAAAGATAATGTGCTCCCTTCTCGGACGTATGATGCAAAACAAATGTTAGGGTCCATTGGCTTGAACTATGAGAAGATACACGTTTGTCCCAATGATTGCATTCTATTTCGGAATGAACATGCATTTTTAAAGTCGTGTCCTAAATGTAATGCATCGCGGTATAAAAAGAAAGATTCTGCTCCAGAAAAGGTGTTGTGGTATTTTCCCATAATTCCTCGATTTAGGCGTATGTACCGTAGTTCAGAAGATGCAAAACACTTGACATGGCATGAGGATGAAAGGATTAAAGATGGCATGTTTACGACACCCGTGGATTCTCCGCAATGGAAATTTTTGATATTGATTATCCCGATTTGGGTTGGATCCAAGAAACCTACGACTTGCATTGTCTGCCGATGGTTTTAACCGCGCCTGATATTGAGTAGCTCCCACAGTACATGGCCCGTGATATTGGCGATTTATAACTTACCTCCATGGCTTTGCATGAAACACAAATATATGATGTTGCCTTTGTTAATTTTTGGGCCCAAGCAACCGGGAAATGATATTGATGTATACTTGGCTCCTTTAATTGAAGACTTGAAGCTAATGTGGGAGAATGGAGTAGAGGTGTATGATGGGTTCGAGAGAAGAAAGTTTCAACTTGAGGGCAATGATTTTTGGCACAATTAATGACTTTCCAAAGATATACGGCAATCTATCCAGTGCACGATCACGAAAGGTCGGTGTGCATGCCCTATATGTGAAGATAACACCGATTGGATGTGGTTGGAACATGGTAGGAAGAATATCTACCACGGTCATCGTAGATTTTGCCATCTACTCATCAAGATGTCGATTGTTGAAAAAGGCATTCAATGGGAATATCAAACCCGTAAAGCTCCCATGGCTTTGTGGGTGAACAACTGTTTGAAAAGGTGAAAAATTTGAACATTAAATTTGGGAAGCCTTTTGCAGGAGAGGTTGCCAAGCGGGGTGGAAGAAAAGTCGATTTTCTTTGAGTTGTCATCTTTGGAAGTCATTATATGTAAGACACTTCATTGATGTGATGCATGTTGAAAAAATGTCTTTGAAAGTATCATTGGTACCTTACTCAATATGCCAGGAAAGACTAAAGATACCATCGCATTATGGCCATGTTATGCCACCGGCACCATCCCCTGCTACACATAGCAGTGCACGAGATAGCTGCACCATTCCGTCAACTAAGGTATTAATTGTTTTTATTACAATAAATAAGGAATTAATCTCTCTTTATTGTACATATATATATATATATATATATATATATATATATATATATATATATAACATCAAATAATGTCTTTATTATTTTGTGGTTTATAATTGATTTAGGACAACAATGAGTGTGAGTGTGAATTGTATATCTCAAACCCATATGAAATGGTTGCAATAGGCTTCACATGTAACTTAATTGGGTCCCTTGATGCACAATTTACCCCTACCTCCAAATCATGTTAGAGTCGAGTTGCGGTACCAATTAGGGAGGATGCACCATTGCTGTTCCAATGTGACAAGATTGATATCTTGACGATTGTTACAAGCGATTGGTACCTTTGTGGCATGACCATCGGACCTTGTCGTTGTAAGTGACAATATATTTGTAACTAACTAATTATAGTTTTTGTCATATATTTTGTGCTAACTAAGTAATTATTTTTGTTTATACATAGATACGCCAAAATGCAAAATCTAAGAAAGTGTCTACTGGCAAGAAAAGGTCTCCTTTGAAAAGTGTTGGCAAGGAAAAATCTATTGGCAAGAAAGTGTCTCGATCCACCCCTTCTACAAAAGTGTCTCAGTCCACCCCTTATGCAGAAGTTTCTCACCGCCTCTCCTCCAAAAAGTGATCGACCCCTCCTCTTCTCGCCAAGTGACTCATCCCTCCCCTTCTCCAATTGTGTCTCAACCCGCCTCTTCCTCTTCCATTAATGAAGCTTATAGGAATATTGGTCAGGCCGACACGTACGAGAAATACGCGATGAAGGAGACAAGCCTTATCATAATGCTTGAGGAAGAAATTTTTGGATTTAGCGGTCCAGTAATAGTCGGACGTGAGGATTTCCGTGCTGTATGTGATTCGGATGAGGCAACCAGTATTGTTATGAATATATATGTCAAGTACTATGTAATTTATTATTTGACATTGTCGAATTTATTTTATTATATCGTTAATTTAATTTAATTTATATATATATATATATATATATATCTAAATGTAGGTACTTGTACGAGGACATTGTGGTCCCTTCCGAACAGACACATAGATTTTTGTTCTTGTGTCCGGAAAGTACAACCTTTCATCAAGTGAATCGCAACCTGCCAAATTATCAATCACTTGTGGAACAAAACCGGGTTGCTGTTCAAACTTATGTCACTGAGCGCTTCAATGAAGCTCAAAATAGAAGTGATGATGCCTTACTTCTAGCACCGGTTAACTTAGGGTGAGAAATTTTACCCATTCTTATATAACATGCATTTTTTAAATAGTAGTCAATTACTTATTCGTAAATTTATTTTGTAGGAGACACTGGGTTTTGTATGCAATTAATCCTAGCAAACAAACCGTGTATTACCTTGACTCCCTTCAAAATCATTACCAAAACCACATCGAGTTTGTGGAGCTTTTTAACAGGTGTGTTTATTTCGTTCATTCTGCATATTTCTTAGTTTTACTTATATATGTATATATTCTTATTAATATAGTTATATGACATTCTATTCAGCGCTTTAAGCACATATTGGGGAGTGGATAAATTAACGGTTAAATGGTTACCAATAATTGTAAGTTTGTAACTTATACATTAAATTATTTTGTCAAAAAACTGTATTCAACTCAATTTAACAATTAACTAATCTTATGTTTTGTAGTGTCCTAGACAATTCAATAACATTGATTGTGGGTATTATGTCATGAAATATATGAAGGATATTATTACCCAAAAGAAAACGACTATCCCCCGTCAGGTATCTACTTATAATATATTTTTATATGATTTTGATTTAATAGTGGTTCTTTCCAATATTTAACCATTTCAATTCTAATTTTATTTATTTATATAATTTCAGTATTTTCGCGATTGTCAGTGTCAGACATACTCTGTTGAGCAGCTTGCCGAGCTTAGGGGAGAATGGTGCAGTTATGTCTCCCGTTTTTTTTAAAGTTTGATTTGGATACATATAAGTTAGCTAGCTAGTTTTTGGTTCATAATATTGTAACTTGATAGCTTGTTTTGGATACATATGAATTAGATAATGAAACTTCTTAGCTATTTTGTTTTGGTTCATCTTATGTAATTTGTTTCTGTTATATGTAATTTGGTTCCTCTTAGCAATTTTGTTTTGGTTCCTCTTATGTATTTGTTTCTGTTATGTATTGGATTGGATTGGCTGTACAGGTAACTTGTAAATATAAAAAGGAAAACACACAAAACAGAAAAAATTAAAAAAAAATTAGGCAATATTAGTAGCGCTTTTAATGAAGCTACTGCGTATTTAATAACACAAATAGGTAATATTCAGCGCTTTTAATGAAGCGTTGCGTATTTAGTAACACAAATAGGTAATATTCAGCGCTTTTAATGAAGCGCTGCGTATTTAGTAACACAAATAGACAATATTCAGCGCTTTTAATGAAGCGCTGCGTATCTGGGGAAATATTCAGCGCTTTTTAACAAGCGCTGCGTATCTGGGAAGGCAATGGGCAAATATTCAGCGCTTTTTAACAAGCGCTGCGTATTTGGTAGGACGCTTGGGAAATATTCAGCGCTTTTTAAAAAGCGATGCGTATCTGGGAGGACGTGTTTAGCAATGGGTGGCGCTTTTAGGGAGCGCTGCGCTTATTGTTGAGTGGAATCACGGTACGCGTTCAAAGAATACTCAAAAGTAGCTACGCCGTGGATAAAAAAAAAAGCTGTCCATCTACTAGATCTGTTGTAGTGTTCTACTAGATAGTGGTTTTGCTTCTCATCATATTTCCATATAGAACTACTCTCATAATTTTATTTATTGTATATTTTGTGCTACTAGGTAGGAAAGAAAAGGGAGCATAATTTTAACCATAAATGTAAGTTGAAGCAATCTTCCCGGGGGAAGAAGAAAACAGACAAAACTTGTCTAACTCCTTCACTTTTTTTGTTTGACAATATTCTCTAAGTCCTTCCTTAAATGCTCATCAACACATCATTTCTTTCTTTCTTTCTTTCAGAGTTTTCAAATTAACCCAAGATCCACCAAAGGTCAACTCCTTTCTTCTTTCTCACAGATCTTCACTCTCACCATGCTAAGAACACTAGCCAGGTTCCTCTCCACTTCAACATATATATTCCTTTCTTTTCTAATATATATATCAAATAACTTTCAAATAATTGGTTAATATATATATTTTTTTCTTATAACCTTTTCTATTAGTTGAAATGTTTTTTTAAGGTTTTGTATTTTGATAAAGATTCATGGATCACTTTTATTTATCTCTTCTACTAGGGAATTCAAGCTTAAGAATGGTTTGTTTGAAAAAAGCAGGAGATTGTATGGAACGGTTGGTGAAAGAAGGTAACTCTCATTAAAGCTTTTTAGTACTCCTATGCTTTCTGATGTTGCAGGTTTTCATTAAATATATGGGTGCAATTATATATCTGAATTCTTCTTAATTACTACACTCATCTTTTTATTCATTTTTATATGCTTATGCTTCTCTAAATTTACATGGGACGACTAGGATTTTAATTTATCTATTTTTGATAAAATTGGTTAATTTTCTTGTATATATCTGAATTGTTGGCAATTAGCAATAATATTTGTTTGGGATTTGAGTAATATATATATTTCTCTAAAGAGCCAACACATGTTGGTTGGCACATGTGATTTTTTTTTTTGAAAGATGGAAATTGAACTCTCATTTTCTCATAGATGTGTGATGATGATCTCCCCAGCGGCTAGTAAAAATTTTGTTTGGTTGGCAAACCTTCTTGAGTTTAGTTGAGCAACTTCATTCCAATGACAGATTCAGAAATTTTTACGATTGGAGGCAAAAAAACTAGTCTATGATTTTGTCTTGAAAAAATGTTGTAAAATTTTACAAAATACATTATTTTATTACAAAAAAAATCATAAAATATCAAAATTTCTATAAATTACATAACTAAAAATGTAAAATTACTACCAACTTATTCTCTTTATTATTTATGTCTTATGAACTTCTCCATTTAATTTTAAAAATTATTTTATGGGATCAATCCTTATTTTTAAATGGAGACAAACTGAGTTTTGTTAAAAATATTTCTAAATAGAATAATTCTTTAAGTGGGGGCTAATGCCTCCAATCTAGTGTTAATGCATTCGTCCATGCATGGAGCATATTGTGGATAGGGTAGGTGATAGTTGTTAACCTAGCACTGCAAATTTAAAGTACTAGTAAAATTAACGATTTTAAACTAAATTTATAATATAAATTTATATAAATGTGCATTTTCAATTAATACTTAAAAATTAGAAATAGCTCTAAGTAAATGGGAATTTAATTAAAATAGTTATAGTAAAACGAAAGAATAAATAAAACACTACAAGTTCAGAGTTTTTGAGGAAAAAATAAATCGCTATAATTTGTGGTTAAAAATGCTATAAGTTAGTGGATAAGCTTTTAGAAGAAAAATACAAGTAAAATCATTTGATTTTACGATATTGAATGGAGGGAGTAAGTCGGTAATATTTAATAATGTAAAATAAAAATAAAGTATAGTAAAAATCTAATTAAATCCATTATGTAATTCTAGTTTATTCCATTTGTGTTGACAAATGAAAAGCAAAACAGTATTGAATATATTTAAGTACTTTCAGTGTCATTTGAAATTTAAACAGAGAAATAGTACAAACAAGGATTGGTCTTAATGACAATTATGTTTGGATCTCACTTCAAGATTTTGAGTTTGAATATTGGGTGATGAAAAACTCTATTGGGAGAAGAGAACCACACAGATCGGCAAAGTCGAATACTTGTAGTCAGCTAAGTTCTCTATCATAAATTAGTCTTTTGTGAAAATTTGGTGAATCTTTGCGTCTTGATAACCAGTTTAGAAAACCGAGTTTAGAAAACAGAGAAATAAAAAGAAATTAAAACAAGGGGAACGGAATTCCTTGAAGCAGATCGAAGAAAACCCGCAAGCTGCCTCCTCCAATGTGCATGTTCTGATGCTGTAGATCTACAAAACAGAAACATCTATCGTGATTATATTATACTGTCCAACTTCATTTTTATATTACTGTTAATAGATTTAAATAAATAGATTGATGTGGATGATCATGGGAATATTTTTATATTCAAATTTCACATGATGTTAAATTTTTGTCTTTATCTATGTTTATGCTGACTCAAATTTGCTATGGTTAGAGGAAGCATATGCAATTAAGGCATATCAGTCATTGGATGAAGATTAAATATTTATACATGATGTGAAACTTTTTTAATGTGAAAGCATAGGTTTATATTTCCATAATTCAACTCAAACCATTTATGTATAAAGTAAAGTAAATAAAAAAAGTCAATTCTTATATTCTTAATCAATCTTTAAGATTTAAAAAAAATTCTTTTCAAAGTCTTTTTAAGGAATAAACAATCTTAAAATAATTATTTGGGTCCACGACATTATCCTCAAACTTTGCAAAAAAAAAAAAGAAATCATGTTTTCTGATTTAGACACTGAAATAAAGCTGAAAGCATTATTTAGATAAAGAAGTCATCATCATGAGTATTCCAATCTTCATTCATATTTTAAAATTTCTCTTTCCCTCTCCATTTTTTCTTCACCCATCATAATTGGCATTCATTCATTTTGGTCAGGTTAGAAGGAAAAGTAGCACTCATAACAGGATCAGCAAGTGGACTTGGAAAGGCCACAGCCCATGAATTTATCAAAAATGGGGCCCAAGTCATCATTGCTGACTCTGACACAAAACTTGGGCCACAAGTTGCAAAAGAATTAGGCCCATCAGCCCAATATATACAATGTGATGTCACAATTGAGGTCCAAGTAGCTGAAGCTGTAGATCTTGCAATAACCAACTATGGCAAACTAGACATCATGTACAACAATGCTGGCATAACAGGCCCATCAAGCCCACCAAGCATAACTGACCTTGACCTTGATGAATTTGACAAGGTAATGAAAATCAATGTCCGTGGAATCATTGCAGGTATAAAACATGCTACACGTGTCATGATACCAAAGAAATCTGGGTCCATTTTATGTACATCAAGTATAAGTGGGCTTTTGGGTGGGCTTGGGCCTCATCCATATACAATATCAAAGTTTACAATACAAGGGGTTGTGAAATCTGTGGCCAGTGAATTGTGCAATGTTGGGATTAGAGTGAATTGTATATCACCAGCTCCAATTCCTACACCAATGTCTGTGGGCCAGATTGGGATGTTTTTTCCGGGCTTGCCCCAAGAACAAATAGTGGAGATTGTTAATGGGCTTAGTGTTCTCAAAGGTGCTAAGTGTGAGGATATTGATGTGGCTAGGGCTGCATTGTACTTGGCATCAGATGATGCAAAGTTTATCTCTGGTCATAACCTTGTAGTGGATGGAGGCTTCACCTCCTTCAAAAGTCTTGAGTTTCCTCGTCCGGATCAGATGACCTAGCCGAAGTTTTAAAAACGACTATTTGCGATCGCAGAGACTTCAAAAACCTTGTTCTTAATTTTAGTTGTTCATTTTGTTTGATGTAGTGTGGTCAATTTCTAAATTTGTTGGAGCATTTATTTTTAGAAAAAGTTCAATTTATTTAATTACTATATTCTTACAGAATTTTACGCATACGTCTCATCATATTTAATGTAGAGTCATCGTAAAATATGATTGGATGTGTGTGTAAAATTTATTTACATTGTGAATTGTTATTCAACTCTAATAAATTTAGGGTAATGTTACAACACGTTAGTATATGAGTTCTAGACCGACATTTGGTCGAAAATGAAGCTTAAGGCGATGGGATAGGATGGAAAAAGTGTTAGTCAGTCGATCTTTGACTGGGGTAGTTAAGGATGTTGTTGGTTAGACCGGCATTTGGTCGAAAATGAAGCTTAAGGCGATGGGATAGGATGGAAAAAGTGTTAGTCAGTCGATCTTTGACTGAGGTAGTTAAGGATGTTGTTGGTTGAGGCATGGGTTGGTCGAGGGAGTGTGGAATTAGGGATTCAACATGAAGACGACGACAACTAGAGTGGAGGGAAAACAACGAAAATTATTAGTAATATAACGGTACTCTTATTTTTACCTTCGAACCTTAATCACCATTGTTGTATTTGTGATATGTCTGCCCTAATGAGATCACATTAGATTGTATTTAAAATAGGATTGCAATAAATGCTAATTGTTTATTCTAATCGTAATTGATATGAGATTTTAATCCTAATTGATATGTACACCCTAAAGATGATGTGTGTAGTGTACATGACTAGTATTCTAACACCACGCCTCAAGCTAAGGTTTATTAAGTTTTAAGCTTGTTAAAAGAAAACAATGAGTTTTCCTGCCTAACTTGAAATTAAGTTTGATGGCTGCTGGACTAGTGTGAGACATAACCAACATAAGTCACATATAGAATGATCATCAATTGGAATAAAATGCACTATCGAAATTATCGTTGATGGGAAGAGAGTGTGTCACACCCTTTTACCATAAGTAGTCATAAAGTAAATTATGTGGAAAACGAGTAAATTCGTTTTTTAAATAAAATTTGCTGTTCATTTTTGTAATACCTTTCGCAAGTAAAATATGTCTTTGACCTTCTTGAATCATAAAAACACGATTTATA
Source organism: Oxytropis ochrocephala (assembly GCA_020916435.1). NCBI lineage: Eukaryota > Viridiplantae > Streptophyta > Magnoliopsida > Fabales > Fabaceae > Oxytropis > Oxytropis ochrocephala. Next base: position 82,054,328 of record CM037091.1, read on the forward strand.
ATAATATTAAAGAGAAAATTGGCAAAACATTTCTTTTAATAAGGTAACCAGAACAATATTAAGTTTAACTACATTATAATATTTATAAATATAACTTGAACCTCGTGTCACATGATCAAAGCAATTAACCAATTATATATTTAATTAAATGTAGAAGACGTAGCACCGAGGTGAACTACCATAAAATGTGTCACTGGGTCCCAAATATTGCACGATGGTAAAGACTATCTCAATACATCTAGCGTTCGATCTAAAAAATGGTGCATGTGTGAGAAAAAGTGTTCAACCCATATAAGGTACATAAAACAAACTAAAGCGTCAAAGACTGCCACAATCCCTAAAATCAATATCACTCGATCAATCACTAAGTGTATTAAATACGACATGCCCATATAGTGACATGTCACAAAGTGAAGCCATGTAAGGCTCGTACCTAACTCCTACTCTATAATGCGCCTGATACCATATACACTTTCGGTGAGCGGATGAGAGTACCCTCAATATCTTGGGACATAAGTAGAGTCTAGTTATAGTGTCCCAGGGAATCTGTGACTATGAGGCTCCCCTGCAGTGCTAGCTATACACCGCCTTTACATAAGACTCATCCCTTAGCGAGAGGATATATACCTAAGAGTTATCCGCTCATTAAAGAATGATACCTAGGAGTTATACGCTCACGATATACACATCAATCACTTGTCAATAAAAGGACATCATTCAACATACAATGGATTATTCATAAAAGAATTATTCATCAAAGTCTTAGAGCAAATTATTCAATCTGGATGATTATACATAATCTTGCTAACAAACAATTTCAAATCTTGCACTTATAGGAATAGTGAGAATCTATACCAATATATTCCTATCCTCTATTCCCCATATAGAATAAAAACGCCTTCCTCCACATCCGATTCCAACAAAAACCACAAATCTTGAAACGCGTAGACCATGTCATAAATTTCGGGACTCCGCAACAATCAACAAAGGGGTCCATAACACAAGCGGGACAACAAGAGTACTCAATTAATAGGATAAAATATAGTTTTAAATTAATAATAGTTTACTATGTTGCATCTGAAAAATTAACGAAAAATAAACACTCACCCGAAACGTATGGAAGGGACGGTGACAAAGACATGGTTTTTCAAATGCCTCGTTTTGTGGATTTGACTTGATAGAATGAAGGAATTATTTTCGATAAGTCCAACATCTCCATTCTTCAAGAGGATCGTCGATGTGGGCGAAAACGAGAACTGAAATTGTCGTGACAGACAAAACAAGTTCGTCATTGACTTCACCAAAACGGAAAAAAGTAGTAGTGCTTCTCCAAGTTTTCAACACGAGGAATTTAAAGACAATGTCTATTTTCTGAAACAATGGATGTGGTAGCCAGAAAAGAAAAATTACAGATTTCCTAGAGAGAGAGAGAGAGAGATATGAATGAGGCTATGATTGATCGAACAAAGATGAAAAATGAGTCTAACTGATGATATTGTATAAGAATATTGGTAATTTTTCGTGCTCAAACAAAGAGAACAGAGAGAAAGAAAAGAAACTAATATGGTGTGGTGACGACAAGCTATTACACGTGCATAAGAATGCTGAGTAGATGCATTGGCAGACCTACATGTCATTCAAGGGGTTCAAGCGAACCCCCTGAACAAATAAAATTAGCACAAATATCTTAGGAAAAAACGTATTTGCACACTCTGAAAAATATCTTTTGCACTTAAGTTCTTAGTTTTGCACCACAATCTCTAGTTTTGGACCACTCTAATGCACTACACTCACACAATCACTCAGACTCTCACATATTTTATTATATTTTTAACGATGTATGTTTGAAAAATTAATGTTGGTCTAGTGCAACACAAGTTGTGAACCTATTAGAACATTCACAATGGGGATTTGTTATCTCTTAAGAGTTGGAATTTAATAGGTACCCCTATTGTGGAGAATGAAAAGTGGGTACTTAGTAGGATGAAAGTCTTGTAGAAGAACTCTCTCTCTCATCTGACGCAGAGACCCACACCTTTACTGTTTTTTAAAAAAACTAATATTTCATATATCATGTAAATTATTGATAAATTGTAGGCTTAAATACCTTTTTACCCCTACAAATAGGGGGTGTTTTGCTTTTACCCCCTGCAATTTTTTTTTAAATAAACCCCTTGTAAAATCAACTTTTATGGTTTTAGTCCTTCTGTTAAATGGACGTTACAAAAAACGTTTATGTAGCATTTTTAAATACGTTTTTACCCCCTGCAAATAGGGGATGTTTTGCTTTTACCCCCTGCCAAAAAAATCTAAATCCCCTTCTTCTTCCTCAGCACCCACCCAACCTCATATCAACTTTTTCATCTCCAACACAAACCAACGCTTCCATATAAAACCAGAACTCATCTTCTCATCTTCTTCGTCTCTCTCTCTCACAGAACCAACAAACCATGAGCACAACATGTAATTAACTTTTATTATGATTCTGATTTTAGGGTTTGTTTCAAGTTTTATGGATTGTTCTTCATCTCAAAATCAAGGTTTTATGGATCATAAGAGTTAGGGTCTTGATTGTTATTCTCCTGCGGTCATTGACCCTTGATAAAGAATAAACTTTAATTTTAACATATAAACACACATATCACACATTTAAACATGAAGAAAAAAATGGAAAACATGCAAAACACATAATCAAAGAATTTTAAAAAGTCAGAGATGCTGCATTGTAAATCAAGTACTAGCTTGATTTGTTTATTGACTCATTTTTTAAACCACACACATTTATTAAATCCATAAAACCTTGATTTTGAGATGAAGAACAATCCATAAACAACAATCCATAAAACTTGAAACAAACCCTAAAATCAGAATCGCAATAAAAGTTAATTACATGTTGTGCTCATGGTTTGCTGGTTCTGTGAGAGAGAGAGAGACGAAGAAGATGAGAATATGAGTTTTGGTTTGATATGGAAGCGTTGGTTTGTGTTAGAGATGGAAAAGTTGATATGAGGTTCGGTGAGTGCTGAGAAAGAAGAAGGGGATTTCGATTTTTTTTGCAGGGGGTAAAAGCAAAACACCACTATTTGCAGGGGGTAAAAACGTATTTAAAAATGCTACATAAACGTTTTTTGTAACGTCCATCTAACAGAAGGACTAAAACCAAAAAAGATGATTTTGCAAGGGGTTTTTTTAAAAAAAAAATTTGCAGAGGGTAAAAGCAAAACACCCCCTATTTGCAGGGGGTAAAAACGTATTTAAGCCTAAATTGTAAAATGATAACAAGTCATTAGTGGGGCTCATTTAGTAAATTTTGTTGGGATTCTGAATTGGAGAGATGAAATTTCTATATAAGTAGTACTATTAAAAATTTATTAAAGAGTGATGTGTACAGTTGAGACCCATGTATGTACTCAATTGGGGTTTCTCCATTGCGGATGCTCTTAAAGTCCTATTTTTATTAATGTGTGTGTTTGAAATTTTTTGCATCCCTTGACCTTGGGTCCTGGGTCAGCCACTGAGTAGATGGACAATATAGTTAAAATAGAGGGTGCACATCATGATAACCGGAGGTGCAACAAACATAAATAAAGATATGTTCAATGTGAACCAAACCAATGTACTTTTTCTTTCTTTTGATTTAAACAAGGTTTTTTTTTGTACCCCACCCCCTTCCTTCATACCCCCACATACCACTAAAACTCCAAAATACCCTTAAAAACGTATTTTTTTAAATCAAAATTCCAATCGTATATACGTTTTGCGTACGTATATACGATGGCTATTTTATGTCCAATCGTATATACGTACTCAAAACGTATATACGATGGCTTTTTTATTTTTTTTAATGATTTGTTTTATTTTTAAAAAAATGTTATAAAAAGGCTACTAAATATTCGTTAAAGAGTCAAAACTAATCAAAAAATTATAAAAACACCACTAAAAATCTAACAAAACCAAAATAAGTCTATGCAAAATTTCTTAGATTTTTTGGAGACTATGAAAAATTAAAAAAATTAATAAAAAATAGTAAACGATGGAATTTGGAATTTTGAGGTCGTAGTCCCGTAAGAAGTACTTTCTAGGGGAGTCACGCTCCTTGATTTTTTTCGGATTTAATGGCTGTGATTTCATTACGATCGGAGTAGGTTGCCCGAAAATCGATTTTTTAGCCTAAATTATTCGTTCGACGTATAACATCGTCACGTGTTAACAAACTACACACTAAACCTATTTTCAGGCCTAAATTATTCATGTCTAATTCATCTTTATTAAAAATATATAATTTTAATTTTTTAAATAATTTAATTAATTTTTATTTGACTAAAAAAACAAAAAAAAAAAAAACTATACGGATCGTATATACACCCCCAAATCGTATATACACCATCGTATATACCATTTAAGGGTGTATATACGATGTGTAATTTTGGCCATCGTATATACCCCCCATAAGGCGTATATACGATTGGCCTTTAGTGACATCAATTGTATATACGCCTTGTGGGGGGTATATACGATGGCCAAAGTTTCAAGGTCGTATATATGTTCATTGAACATATATACGATTGGTCTTAATTTTTTTTAAAAAAAAATACGTTTTATCAAGGGTATTTTGGGGTTTCACTATTGTGTGGGGGTATGGGGGAAGATGGTGGTGGTATAAAAAAAGGATCCTTTAAACCATTCTTCTATTTCAAAACACCACTTCTGCTATACTATCATTTTTTTTATAAATGCTATACTATCATTTTAACACCCCTATAACCCAATATAACTCTCTAAAAAAATAACATTTAAAATACCAATATCTTATATTAAACAATTAACATAAAGTTCCTATTTTTAAGAAATACAAATAAATATTCATTCAACATATTTCATTAATTCAAGAAAAAAATAAGGCATCATTTAACTTATAACTTAAATATTAATATAATACTAATAATTTTAACAATGATAAAATTAATATCTACCATTCAAAGATGCTAATGAGTAGGGGTGGGTATGAGTATACTTGGCGTTTGCTTTTCCCACACCCCCTCCTACTCAAAACACACCCCACAAGGGTGTGAAAAGACCAAAAGGCCAGCCAAAACCTCTTTTTTTTCACGAAATTTCACCTGTTCGAACACGTGCCTTCGAACAGGTTCGAATGACATCGTTCGTGTGTGTTAAATCTTGACTTCACACTCTCTTTGGGCTTTTTTCACTGTTGAGTGAGGTCATGCGAACTGTTCGCATGACTCGTTTCGAACCCGTCGCTCAACGACATCGTTCGAGTGTGTTAAATATTGACTTCACACCTCTTGTGCGTAATTTCACTGCTCGAACGAGGTCGCTCAACGATCTTTAAACACGTGAACTCAGCTGTTTCACGCGAGGTTATTTTTGGAATAAAATTTGTTAAGGGGTGTGAAAGAGTACGAGGGGGTGTGGGAAAAGCAATGGCCGTATACTTTGACCAAATCCAACCCAACCCACAAAATTACGGATTGGTTTGGGTTCAAAATAGACAAACCCAATGTATGGGTTGGGTACTACGTCTGAAAAATTGAGAACTCAACTATCCCAGTCCAACCCATAAAATGTGAGCTTACATATGTCAAGCCAAAATATAGGATTATTATAAGGGATATCATGCAATTATTTATAGAAAAGAAAATAATATTGATGTTTATATAAAAAAAAATATTGATGTCTTTATTGTCTTTAAATCGTCAAATAGTTTCAGAAACAACTTATGGTACTTGGACTTCAATCCAAAACTTCAATTTTAATTTTGACGTTGGTTTGTTTTTCTTGTTTCTTTTGTCATTGTTCAAGTTTTTTTTTGATGGAATAGTGACATTTTACTAATGAACTCAGTACCCAACCCAACCAATTTTAGATTGGGTTGGGTTGGTTTGGGTTACCTAAAATTTTGGGTCAAAACTTCCCCATCCCAACTCATTAGTATTTGATTGGATTGAGTCTTTAAACGCTTCAAAACGCACCCTATCCAACCAACAACCAGCCTTACTAATTAGTAAACTAAGCATATACAAAGTCACTAATGTGTGCACACATGTATGCAACACATTTGTTTTTTGAAGGATGTAATTGAGGTTGTTATGAATTGAACCAAAGGCAACAGCATTAGCACTATACAAAAGGTTTTTGATGTAACTATGTGAGTTTGAAATTGTAGTTTAAAAGGACAGGATAACGGTCTTGTGGTATATACTAAAGGCAATGAGATATGGATAAGAGTCCTTCATATCTGGTCTGGCCCAAGGGATGGTAGACAAAACAAAAATGGGGACTACATTTGTGATAAATCTTTATGATACTGATTTACTTATTTATTATCATAAGGGTGAGGATGAGGAGCCATGGGTATAGCCGTACAAGTATAGGTGCCTCTACACAAAGGTTAACCTCCCAATTTTATTCACATCACGAGGTTTGCAACTCAAATATTAATGACTTTACCCAACTAGCATATAATCCAAATGTCCTTTTCACAACTTGTTTAGATACGGGAGGGAGTATTACCATCCTTTATTTTTAATCGGTACCTTTAACACGTAATTGCAGAGACTAATCTCTCAAGCTGGGTAGAACCACAATAGACAGCAAAATTATCCCTCAAGAGATTTAACATTGTTAATTTCCTAAGGCTGGATACGAATCCAGAACTTTAGTTAAATTAGAAGAGACCCAAACCATTTTATCCAAGTGCTCTTGAGTCGGGAGAATTCCATTTTATAGAAAAATAGTTTGGCATGACATAATTGAAATTTAGGGTTCTTCAAAATCCAAATGCTCATGAAGGATGGATGGAGGAGAGGAACTGGCTTTAGCTTAGGATACTAAGAATTTCCTTGATTTTTATACTAAATTAGTATTAGCCATTAGATCTGTATTTTTTTAATTAAATCTGATCCAAAGACTGTCAATTAAAGATGGTACCAATGTAATTTTACACATTCCAACCATCCATTAATAAAAAAAACATTTTTATTTATTAATTATATATATATATATATATATTATAATATAAATATATATGTGGTGGTTGCAGGTGGTGGCCGACAATGAACTCGACGACGATCACGGAGAGATCTCGCGATCGACACGGTGGGACGACAGAGCTCCAGCTCGATCGGCCGTGGCGGTGCTCGACGGCCGACGGTTGGTTGGTGGGCGGCCATGGTGGTGGTGCCATTAACCACAAATATGAGTGCGTGGTTAGTGCAACCACGCACTCATATTTGTGGTTAATGGCATCCAACTAGTGTTTTGATTTTACTAACCACAAATATGAAGTGCGTGGTTAGTGACACTAACGCATGCACTTCATATTTGTGGTTACCGATTCCACTAGCCACAAGTATGAAGTCTGTGGTTTGTGACCACTAACCACAGACTCATAAATGTGGTTACCGATTTTTTTTTAATTATTATGGAAATGACTCATATACCCATTTAGCATTTGTTACTAAGCTTTTGGTTTAGTACCCTAAGTCACTATCAGAGAAACTATATATTTGAAATTGGCAAACTCTGAAACAAAATTTTAGTTGATGGTGATACTTTCAGGAAATATAAATTTCAAATAAAATTTCTGCAAATTTCTAAAATTCTATATCCAATAAATAAAGACCAAAATATATATTAAAAGCAATGTTTTAAATGTCGGCTCGGCGAGTTCAACCATGAACCGTCCATCATAGCAGTTTGATTCGACACTTTGAACTACGTGGCAAACTTGAAAAACTATTTAGTTAGAGTTTTTTGGTAAACCAATATATCATCCATGGTGACTGTGAAGACTAATCCTTCGACATATCAGAGATCCATGTAATTGGTTGATCTCCCCCAAGAAATATCTTTTGAAATGCACCGACTAGAAATCGAACTCAAGACCAAAGGTTAAGGGACCCAAATTTTACTAGGCTATCAGCCCTTTTTTGTTTTAAACGGCCTATATATTGGCGAAACTCAAACACACTAAATATATCAAGAAAAGGGATAACGCGAGTTCGAACCTAAGCCCAAATACATCTGATGTCCCTACAACTACTGTATGAGTTGTACTTTGTTTTGGTTAAACCTAGGTATCTTCTGCGCGCGCAACTACAGAGACTAATCCTCGAGGTACTGAGATCCATTTAAGGGGTTGACCTCTCCCGTCATTTATTTTTTCATACGCACCGCCAGGGATCGAACTCTTGACTAAATAGTTAAAGAGTCCAAAATATCTATCACTTGTATTACACCATATTGATACTGACTTAAACATATGAATTAACTTTTTTATAGTCGAATTTATTTTTAATTTTTATACACTTTCACATTAAGGCATTTTGAATTCATATTATTAATTTTTTTTTGACGGAATCATATTTTTAATTATTAAATAACACGTGTCACTTAATTGAGAGATACGAAAGAACATTGGTATATACTAGTGCGGTGACCCGTCCGATGGACGGGGCCAATGCTTTAGGTTCTATAGTGAGAGGGGGCAATGGTTTAGCGTCACATTTTACATATTTTGGCTCAAAATTAATTTGAAATTTTGTTACAAAATTAACTTTTTCTAAATTAAAATTTGTTATTAAGGAATAAACTTCGCATATTTAAACAATTAAAATTTTTCACACACTAAAGTACCCAAAAAGTATACTGCATAGTGTTACACTTTATATAATTTGTTACGAAATTAATGTTCGATTTTGTTACTAAGAAATAAACTTTGCATATTTAAACAATTAAATTTTTTCAGACAGTACCGAAAAGGTACACGGTATAGCGTTACACTTTTTATAATTTGTTACGAAATTAATGTTCGATTCCAAAAATTTGATTATGGAGGTACATTTTCTATTAATCGTAAAGTACCACTAAAATATAAAAATGAAAGAAGAGAGTGAGAGAGGAGAAAAGGGAAATAAAAATATGAAGGGGGAAAAAGAAGAAAAAAAAAGGGGAGAGAAAGTTTGAGAAAAAAGGGGGGGGTAGGGAGGGGTGGGGATGGGGGGAGGAATTGGGATTTGGAGGGAAAAGGGAGGGAAGGAGGAAATTTTGAAGGGAAATAATGTGGGTCCCACAAAAGGAGACTCTACGATATGTATATTCTTAGATTTAAAAAAAAAAACTCCTATTTACATATTTAAACTTTGTAAAACAACATTTTGAATAACTTGTGAGTGTAGAATACAAGTTGAGGGAATAACGATTAATGGTATGGTGCGGATCGGGGACCAGAATTTCTCGCCATTGTCCCGCGTCTTGTATGCTAACTAGTCCCCGCTTACTTGCATGTGAAGCACGTGTGTCGGCAAGATAGCCACGGTGGTCTCACGCGACCAAGGTATTCTTCTCTTGCCAAACCGCTTGAGTTTGAAGATCGATGGAGGCAGATTAATGAAGAAGATGGAGCCAGAAAGAAAGTTCGCTTGACGTCAAAAAAAAAAAAAAGTTCGTTGTTGGGCTGAGGCAGAATGTTAAAAAGTTCCTTTCCACTAGTGCAAAATAAGGAAAAGAAATAGACATTTAAAGTCACGCGCTCAGATGCCTGTCTTAATATAAGGACGCGGTGGCAAACTTGTAATAAACTCGAAAACTTTTTTTGGCTCGCTAGTTTTTAAGTCAAGCGTAAAATATGCGTGACTTCAAAAGTGGAAAATTTTAACATTTTAAGACAAACCGTAATATTGCTTGACTTCAAAAGTATTTCACAATTAAAAATAAAAAAATAAAAACGTAAAAGCATCATCTTCCTCCGCTCATCACCTATCGCCTCTCTCGCGCTCTCAACCCTCTCACTCACAAGCAAAGCACCACGCCTTCTTCCTCTTCCTCCGTTCATCACCACCATTTCCAGTTCACGATATGCCTTCGTTTTCACACGGTCAAGAAATTTTCCCTATAACTAACACTAACTCTCTTTCTCTCAACCTCTTGTTTCTCTCTGAACTCTCTCAAATCGAAACCCTAGAATACCAAAACCCTTGCAATGTTTCCCTCTTCCTCGCGGTCATGGAGAAATACACAAGAAGAAAAGATGCCCGCCGGCCATGGTTTGAGATCTCGTCACGAGAGACTCTTTTTCTCGCGCATTCGGAAGAAAGGGTACCATTGCCCTCACCACTTACCTCGGGACTTACCACATCGGCGACTATGTTGATATTAGGGTTAACGGCGCCGTCCACAAGGGTATGCCTCACAAGTTCTACCATGGTCGCATTCTGGCCGTGGTGCCGAACGTTACCAAACGCGCCATCGGTGTCGAGGTTAACAAGCGGTATACACTTCTCTTCTCTTTATAGATTCTCAATCGCTTTAGTTGATTGTTGATATTTGTTTTGTCCCCTTTTGTTGGATCGTGCTTTTGTTTCTAGGGTTTTAGATAAGCATGCAGGAACACCGATTAGTTTTGTGTCGCTAGATAGTTTTTACACAAGGCTTTTGCTTAATGTGAATTTATAGCCAAACTTCAAGATGACAATGCATTTCATTTAGTTTTGATGGTGGTGATTTTATATCCTGTGCTTTTGGAATTTTTTTGATTAAAAATGGCTGCTATTGAAGTGATTCTAAGTTTATTGAGTTGATGTCTCATAATCAGAATGTGCACTTTGCAGGCCGAGAAGATAGGATTGGACTACATGGACGTTGAAGCCTTGAAAAAGTTGAACAAAAACAAGAAACTAGTGAAGAAGCTAGCCAAGAAGTATCATGCCTTTTTAGCTTTCGGCGGTCATCGCTGCGATTCCTCGTCTTTTGGGTCCTGGTCTCAACAAAGCAGGCATGTGTTTTACTTTAGGGGGTTTAGAATTTTGAACATCATGGATATACTACTAGGCTATTCTGTTCTGTTTTGATCGTTTTGAAGTTTTAAATTGCAGTCTTTTACTTTTAATCTCGCTATGCTTGTTCCGTTTATCAATTGTTTTGAGTGCTATATGTTATAAGCACTTTTCTGTATATGCTTCCCATTCATTTGATGAACATTTTTGTTTGAAAGAGTTGCACACGTTGCCTTTCTTTGAATTTCGATTATTGCTTTAGTTGATTTGCCTATTTTTCATCTCAACTCTCAAGGTTTGTGGCATAACGGAATTATGTTATATCAAGGTTTCAAATTGCAGCCGCTTCTTGGTGGTCCTTGATGTTATAGAGAATTGCGATTCGGACACATTGAAAACCTTGATGTTGTTGGAGTGCTTTTTAAAAGATTGATTTTATTTAGTTATGATAAGTTGATGATAAGTTGATATGTGATGCATGCAGGAATTTAGTGACCAGGTGGGAAGTGGATCGCTATTTGAGTGCAAGTGGTTACCTTCGAGACAACATTCACCCCTTCTTTGTGGCCTTGCCTAAGGATAGGGGCAATGTATCAAATGAAGACTTCCGCAGTGGATATCTCGGGTGGACTCGGAGGTTATTCATCATCTTCGCGAAACCGTTAAGGAGGTTTTGATGAAGATAAGTTTAAGTCATATATTGGTTTTTGCCGTCTAAGGGATTATTTGGAGTCCGAGCTTCGAAGAAATACAAAGAAGTCGCCCCATCAACACTTGCATTGCTCGAGCAACGGTGTAATGAGGTCACTTCGAACTTTCAGGTTGGACTCAAAAATATAGGCCACTTCGGATATTTCTCATCTAAGGAAATTTGCAATGTCGTGTGCGACTTTTCATCGCAACCATGTGGTGGGTAGTTATATTTATCGAATATACATCAACTGTTATTGACAAATTTAATTAGTTATTATGACAAGTTTACCTAGTCATAGCGAAGATTATGTGCATGTTAATTACTAACAATTTTTTTTTTTTCTTTTGAAATGAATGGTCCAGGTGCCTTGATTGATGGTGCAAAGCAGATCCTTCCCCGAACAAGTGGGGAAAACAACGATGGAAGAGCGGTCTCAATAATTAATCTGCACTATTCATTAATTATTGTCTAATTGTAACTATGAAGAGATATGCATTTTTAGTAGAAATAGTTTCTAATGTCATACTAGCTTATTCTTGATCGCTTATAGTTTGTTATCACGTTCTTAGGAAGGCTTATGCTTATGAATCCTTTGAGCAAAATTTAATACATTTATTTTATATAGAATATGTATGTTGCTAGATTTAATGAATTTGATGTGGGGCCAAATTAGTATATGCACGAGGGATCACCCAAAAGCTAAAAAGAATTAAAACTTAAATAAACACTTTTGAAGTCAAGCATTTAAAATGTATGTCTTAAAAACATAACTTTTAAAGTCAAGCATTTAAAACGCCTGACTTAAAAACATAACTTTTAAAGTCAAGCATTTAAAACGCCTGACTTAAAAACATCTTTAAAGTCAAGCATTTAAAACGCTCGACTTAAAAACATCTTTAAAGTCCAGCGCGTGACTTTAAAAAAAGCTATTCACAGATAGGTGGTCCAGAGAGAACACGAGGAATTAAAGTCGCGGTTAAAAGTCCGACTTAGAAACAAACTTATGAAGTCGGGCACTCGCGCGACTTTAAATCTCCCGACATACGAAGTCGCCAGATAGAAGTCAGTATCATGTGGCGTGACTTTAAATGTCCAATTTGTCTGACTTTAAATCCCTTTTCTGCACTAGTGTTCTAATAACGTTTTGCTTTTGATGCAATTAAAAAAGTTTTCTAAAAACCACTTTAGTGATTAGAACTTCGATTCTGAAACAATTAAAATATCTTCTTAAAAAAATATTGATGGTCTTACGAAATTAAAATATTTTTTAGAGTATTCACTTCTTAAAGACATTATTAGAATTATCAAGAATTGTTGTTGTCTTGTTTGAAAACGAGTTGTCAAGCCTTCTTTTACTTGATCAATGCTCTGGGATCTCGATTCTCAATGGAAAAAATTGAGAACAAACAACCGACGTGACAACAAGCAAACCTAGCGTTACTAAGAAAAAGTTACTATTTAGTTACTGTTGTGAGAAAATGTGTTGTGCAAGTGTACATAGTTTTTTTAACAAGTAATATAGTAGAAAGATGAGATCGTACCCACAAGGCTGTTAATTGATTTTCAAAGCTTAAGTTGATAGTTGGATTAGTGAATTGAGTAACCAAGTAACAAACATTAATGTAGGAGAAATACAAAAAGTAAACAAATTAAATAAGTTGAAGTTGAAATCCAGTGAGAAAGATAGTTCGAATACTCGTTGCTAAGTAAATCACTTTTGACAACATTATGTTACATACGATGCTGGGGCATTGGATGCTATAACAATTGATGCATGTCTTTCAGTCACTAGCGTCAGGGTTTCGTTACAAGTCTTATGTGTAAGTTCTAAATAAGTTCACCTTTGTATATGAAGTACCTATAGTATCACCCTATGGACTATGCTATCCTATATATAGGTTTTAGCATGGAATAACAAAGTTTCCTTTATTAAGAACTTATCCACATGTCTGTATTTATGACTTTACGTATTCTAGTTGATCAATCCCAAAATCAGTTTGAAAGAAGTATAACACCAGAACTAAAATGCAACATCAATTTATAACACAATAACCAATCAAAAGATCATTACCAATTTAAGCATTCCAACTAAAGAAGTTCAGCTCATGCTAGACATTACTAAGAACATACAAACAGATAAAATGATGTTCTTATTTATGATGATACAAGAGGAATAAGATAAAGTAAAAATTACACGGTTGAAGTTCTCTTGCATGATTCTTTCGAGCAATGTTGTAGCATTCACTTCACAACATTCAATCCGCACTATGCAATTGTGAACAAGTATAGAGAGAAGTTGTCAATTTCTTTCTCTCCTTCGCACAAGTGATGAATAAGTGATTCTAATTATCTATCTTGGTATATCTTTGAATGAGAAGTTGAAGGTGTATTTATAGGCTCCATGAGTGAAATAGTCTTGGGCACAAAGTTGCTTGGAGATGAAGTTAGGGTTACTTTTCCATTGTCTCCAAAAGTTGATTTGATCTCTCACCCACTAAAGAAATGAGGTCCTATAGTGAATAGACAAGTGTCCCTAAAAAGTTGCAACTTGCAAGCTATGATATCTCAAAGTTGGTGCCGAAATCATCAACTTGAGCCACTTGCATTTGGTTTTGTCGCATCATGACGTCATCAATAGGATGTTGTGGCACCTCAGTTTGCTAGTAATATTGGAGCATTGATTGTTGGGGCATTGTAGTTTGCAGCGAATGATGGGATTTCTAATGCTGTAGCATTGAACAAACACATCAAAATACCACAAAATATACAAAACTGCCTAGTTGTTTACCAAAACCTCTTTTAACCTTCAATGTTGTAATTCTTTTGTATTTTCATATTTACTAAACATTATTACTGAGAATTTCACAATTATTTAGATTTAGAGACGTAAATAACTCTATATAAAATATAGCTATCACACCCCCAAATTTAAATCATTGATTGTCCTCAAGTAATGACACTTGAACAAGACAACAATTAAAAACAAAAGGTTTGATTAATTAGAAGAACAAATCTGCTAGATTGTTTTTCTCAAATCGATTTTTCAAAAAGTGTTCTTTTAAGAACTTCAATTTTCAAATTTTTCTCTACACAACGCTCACACCAATGTTTCTTCAACATTCAGAGTTATTACTTCTCGTTTATGTGAGTGTGTGGTTGCTGAGCTTAGATTGGTTCCTAACTAATTTCAAAAAGTTCACTTAGCTTTAAGAAAGAAATAGGTTGTTTTTGATCAATCTAAAGATTTTTCAAAAGGTAGAATTGGCTAACAATTTCCTCAAGTATTGGGAGGCTTCAAAGCACAACAAATGGATTGGTTTAAGTATTTCAAATTTTTGGTCACTGCTAACTTTTAATTTGGTGGCTTCTGGATGCTGGAGCATTGATTGCTATAGCTTTGGATGCTCTAGCTTTGATAACTACATAAAAGAGATTTAGCTACATTGCACTCCTTGTTGACCCCCTTTTTGCATATTTCTTTTTCTTTTTATCATGCATTTTTGGAACGGGTACAACATTTGTTTCAGGAAAATGTAGCTCTTACATGTTATTACATTTGTAGCAATTTGTAAACCTATTGCACCGATCTTGGTTCACTAATACTATTCTAGATTCTTTATGCTATTCTAGATTTTTAATAAAAATTTAGCATCGATCTTGGTTCACTAATACTATCTTCAGCATCAGATTGTTTTTTAGTCAGCTAAGTTCCTTTCTAAGCTCAATTTTTAAGTGTAGAAGCAGCAATAATTTTGATCATTGTAAAAACTAGGCTACTTTGATACCTATACTTAATCATCATTAAAAATCAGTTCAAAGAGGCACATGTTTCATTATAAAGAGCTTCAGCTGATCATGCTTCTAAAATATTAACCCAAATATTAACATATCTATCTAGAAATTAGGAGCTTAATTTTGGCTTGTGTTCTTATCTAATCCTGCTTGGGGGTGGTTCTGGTACCTCTTGGTGTTTTCTGTTGGGTTTACTAGTTTACTCATGTATGGTTCCTCTCGCGATCGGCTACTTTTGTATGATGACTTGGATGGATGTGCTTATTTTGCGTTCCCAGTTTTACTCTCTATATATAATATACAAATTAATATTTTGCTTGTTCAAAAAAAGATTTCAAAAACATTTATTAAATTGGTTGTTACCCATTAGCGACTAGTGGTTTGGAGACTTTTCAAATTGGTCGTTAAGATGGTCATTGCATATTAGCCAGTAGTGATTTTGCGACTTTTTCAAATTGGTTGCTAAGTTGGTCGCAAAATCGGTTAGTGGATGAGTTAGCAACCAATTTAATTAGAATTGGTAACCAAATAAAGAATGTTCATTAACCCTGGATACCTCTCATCACGGACCTAGTAGTCACATCAGCTTGTAAAGTGAGGGTTACCCTTTTGAGACCATATCTCTAGTCTATATGAGACTTGGGTTTTTCCCAATATACCCCATCACGTCGAACATTATTGGGCTTAGTGCGTGGATAATAATGGTGGGTGGCCCGAAGGATTTATGATAGGCTTTGATACGATCTTAAAATGTGGTTTAGGCCCTACTCAATCCCACAAAACTGGCTTGTAAAGTGAAGATTGCTCTTTCATTATATACTCTTTTGAGACAATATCTCTAATCAATATGGGGCATAGGTTTTTCCCAATACTATTTCAAAAAAAAAAGATAAATATTATGTGACCAAAGCCACTAACAATTGATTACTTAATTAGCAAGTCTTAGCATCATCAAATGAATCATAACATTAGTTTGTTTTCGACAAACCGACACTACGCCAGATTTAAGGATTTGCAGCGTTTTTTTTGGGCATTGGTAGCGTTTTAAAACGCTAGAGAAGCTGGCGCTAGAGAAGCTGGCGCTACTAATGCGTACACCCCATTAGTAGCGTTTTAAAAAACGCTAGCCATTGACCCAGCGTGTTTTGGACATACGTAGCGTTTTATAAAAAACGCTAGCCATTGACCCAACGCCTTTTTACAATTCCTAGCGTTTTCTTTAAAACGCTAGGGATCCTATAGCGCATTTCTACAATTCCTAGCGTTTTTGTAAAACGCTAGGGATCTTCTAGCGCCTTTTTACAATTCCTAGCGTTTCAGAAACGCTAGGATCCTCTAGCGCCTTTTTACAATTCCTAGCGTTTTCTACAAAACGCTAGGGATCCTCTAGTGCATTTTGTCCATAGCTAGCATTTTTTCTATAAAACGCTAGGTATTAATGAATTTTTTAATTTCATTTCTAGCGTTTTCTCCTTAAAACGCTACCTATTGACTGAATTTTTTTTAAATATTTTTTTATTTTTGTTTGTTCTCCATTTTAATTACAACCTATAAATTCATTCACTTCCAACAAAATTCATCAAATATCATTCCAATCCAATATCATTCAAACAAAATTCAGTCAACAAAATTCATCAAATATTCCAATCCAATATCATTCTATGAAGTACTTACAACATAATATATATCCAATATATACAACATATATAATAACTAACTATTATGAAACTCAAAACTTGCTAGAAAAAGCTAGAAACAAAACGGCACCACTCCCCCCTTACTGTTGTAAGTTGTTCATCAGAGTAATGCTGGATGTCTTTACAATGGGGAAAATACTGAAAAATAAAATGAAATAAAATTAGAATTAAATTTTTTATTAAATGTGAGTAAGTATTATAATATCAATATAAAAAAGAAATCTAAGTAGTTACCTTGATTGGGATTTCTACTCTGTCATGAGTGATAATCTCTCTCATATACCTCATACAATAGTACCCACAATCATTATTATTTGGTTGTTTAGGACACTACAAAGCAAAAGATTGGTTAATTATAAGAATGATTTTTAAAAAACTTACAGTTATGGGTAACCATATTGTTTTACTCGTAGATAATCCCCAATATTTTTGCAAAGCACTGTAACGTCATACATATATATAACGTTAAGTTGAACAAAATACATATATCAAATTATACAAAATGAGAGGGTTACACATACACACCTGTCAACTATCTGTACGAAGTCTACGTAAACTTTGTAATGGCCTTGAAGTGAATCCAGATAGTAGGCGAGATTTAGCTTAGGTTTATTGCAAAGAGTACCCAATGTTGTCTGCAAGTAAATGAATCACGAATGAGTACACATTTACACTATAATACAATCCTCAAAATAAATAACCAAGTGATTGAAGACTAAATTTCTCACCTTATATTGAGTGGTGCCAAAAATAAAGATTCGTGATCAAAATGTTGGGCATCCCTGAAGCGTGAAAGGATATAACTTTCTATTTGACTCTTCTTAGCCATAATATCCTCTGGTTTACCTTGATCCCACACAATGAGACACTCTGTGCACAAGAACAAAAAATTTTGTGTCCGTTGCGAAGGGACCAGAAGCACATTGTACAAAAACCTATAAATAATATATATATATACAACTTTCAGATCCTCATATATATACTCTAATATATACAACTATTGTGTACAAATAATTTAATAATACCTCTGGTATACTCTAATAACAACCACAATGGCCCATTCCATGTCATATACAGCTTTCAGATCCTCAATGTTGAGCATAATATCCTGTTCCACTCCCACAATTTGATCGGTCGGTAACATAATAAGGTCATCGGGCTTCATTTTTTGATTGACGTGGTCCTTTACATAAGTGATGAATTTCTCGAATTCATCAAGGGACACTTTGGTAGTGGAAGGTCGGGACACTTGGGGTACCTAGTATATATTAAAAGTATGATTAATTAGTTAGTTAACACACATTATATATAACAATGAGTCATTAACTTATTAACAAAAATATTGTCACTTACAACGACAAGTTGTTGAGCCATGCCACAAAAGTACTAAGTGCTTGATCCACAAGAAATATATCAAGATTAACAATTGGAGCATAATGGTGCGGACTTCAATTGAATAGTCTACCCTAACTCTCAAATGGTTTTTGGGCATGGGTAAATTGTGCATTGTGGCACTCAATTTGTTACATAACATGCCCATCGCAACCTTTCGATGTGGGTTTGCAATATATAGCTCACATTCACGGTTATCCTAAATCAATTATAAAGAAAAATAAATATACATGATAATTTGATCAAATACATATGTACAAAAAAGCAGTCGAGTAATAATAAATACCGTGTCGAAGGGATGGTGCAACTATCTCGTGCGCTATGTTGGGCAAGTGAGGTGCAACGGGTAATATAGGTTCAGCAGGGGTGGTGCAGCGGGGATGGTGCACCGGTGGATTGTGCCAAGAGTCGCTTAAACATCGTGTCTCTTCCATTAGTACAACAACATTCTTGGATAGCTCGTCATACTTTGCCGCCATGACTTTACAATCCCCGCACCCTCGCTATGGCTCTTTCGCCATATACGATCGTAGGAGGAATGTCATATCCATAACCTCTTATCCGACCACGTCTCTCTTCCCTTCCCAAGGCACGAGCAAGGACATCTTGTTGACCATCACAATCTGTTAAATCTCCTTGTGATACTGATTGTGATATGCTTTTCTTGATGCACAAACATAAGTAACGGTTAGAAATAATAAACAAGTGTCAAAGAAATTTAATCGACGATAAAAAATATGTCCACGTGTCAAAAAAAATTGAGTAACAGATAGAAATAATAAACAAGTGTCAAAGAAATTTAATCGACAATAAAAAATATGTCCACGTGTCAAAAAAAATCGAGTAACGGATTAAAAAAATATACTCAGACACAAATTCAAACTTGCTAGGAATCATAAAATTAAAATTACAATACATGAATTTTGGAATACTTACAATTTTGTCCTTGACCTCCTTAGTTTTCGGATCTACAATGTCCCCATCCTTGTTTTGTCGGGCCTCTAACCAGACAGTACAACGATCAATGGATTCTTGAGTTGGATCTTTCCCCTCTTGCAGTAACTATTTAAGTTTAATCATTGTTAATCAACTGTAAATTAAAAGATTCATTAAATCATAATAAATTAAACTAATTGTGTCTTACCAATCTTTCTTCAAGAATTTGATATCCACTTGAACCTCCTCTATAAGGGTACTCGGGATTAGAAGCTCTTTCTTTATTGGCTTTGCTTTTTTTTCTATTTAAAAAGATAAGTATACATTAATGAATGATATCTAGTTGTGAAATATATATATATATATATATATATATATATATATATATATATATATATATATATATATATATATATATAACTTAAATAATTAATATACTAACCAGAAATCCGGATGCAGAGTGCGTATATGTACAAATTTGCTCCAATCCTCCTTACTTATAATTAGGAATACAATGTGGAGGCTCTGCATGCGATGGTCCCATCGGGAAGTTTGAGATACTTTTTCCTACATCGAGTTCTATAAGCCCGATGCAACCTTCCAAACTTCCTTGAGTATCCAATCTCTTGGGCATCATCCACATCAAAGTGTTTCTACTTATACATAAAAATGGATTAAATAAATATAACTAAAAATCACTAAATAAGATTATTAAAGATGTCTAAAATTATATACTGTATTAAGGACGAGAAATCATCTTTCGGTTTAGGCAAAACTCTATTATCTTTCTCATTCCAACTTTTAATCGAAATTGGAAACATTTGCTTCACCTTAGTACCAATAAAAGTAATCAAATTTGTGCCGTTCTCTCCAATAGGCAAACCTTTAACACTCCATCTGACCTGCATTAATTAATTCATTAAATAATTAGATAACTTTGAAAGGTAGAGAACAACATTAATAATTAGTAATTAACTTACCCTATATTTCTCGTGTCCTTTACTTATCCGATGGACGATATTCTTTTTCGCTGTCATTCCACAGGGAGTGAACTTCTTTGTGTTTCTATGACCACCCCCATCACCTCCCTCATGACTACTCTCATGATCACTAAGTGATGCCATCTGACTTGCAATGGCCCAAATGAAATAGACTCAGCGAGTTTTAGCTTTCTAATTGTTTAGAACCAACAAACACTTAACAAAATATAGAACAAGCCATGCACTAAGTAACAGAGAAAACCATGCACTAAGAACCTAGAGTAAACATATATAGGAAAGCCATGCACTAAGTAACCTAGAGTAAACATATATAGGAAAGCCATGCACTAAGTAACCTAGAGTAAACATATATAGGAAAGCCATGCACTAAGAACCTAGAGTAAACATATATAGGAAAGCCATGCACTAAGAAACAGAGAAAGCCATGCACTAGGAAAGCCATGCACTAGGAAAGCCATGCACTAGTCAAGTTAATAATGCTATCTAAGCTAGACTAATCTAACAACTAATTAAATACAACATTGAGCTAAGTAACAGAGAAAGCCATACAAAAGAGAACTACATAACAAACCATAAAAAAACCAGTGAGAGTATGTGCAGAAATACCTTTTGAAAGGGAGAGAGAGTGCAGAAAAAGGAAACAAATGGGAGGGAGCTGCGTGGTAAGATAGCACCAAGGAGAGAGAGGGAGAGCTGGTACGTTTGGGGTTTCTGCGTTTTAGGTTTCTGGGATTTAGGTTTCTGGGTCGCGCGTTTTTGGGTAAGATAGCACCAATGAGAGAGAGGAAGACGTGGAGTGTGGGTTGTTCGCAAGGGATGAACGAAGAAGGGATGAACGAAGAGGATGAACGAAGAGGATGGGTCGTTTGGTTTCCTGGGTCTCACACGAAGGGATGAACGAAGAGGTTTCGGTTTTCGCAAGAGAGGAGTTAGGTAGATGAAGAGACAGCGTGAGTTTGTGTGAGAGAGATGAGAGAGCGCGCCTTGTAAACATTTTAATAACAATGCCTAGCGCTTTCTAGCTAAAACGCTAGGGAAGCCTAGGAATTATAATTACAATTCCTAGCGTTTTCTTTAAAACGCTAGGGATCCTCTAGCGCCTCTTTACAATTCCTAGCGTTTCAGTAAAACGCTAGAGATGCTATAGCGCTTTTTACTACCATTCCTGGCGTTTCAGAAACGCCAGGATCCTCTAGCGCCTCTTTACAATTCCTAGCGTTTTCTGTAAAACGCTAGGGATGCTATAGCGCCTTTTTACTACAATTCCTAGCGTTTTCTTTAAAACGCTAGGGATCCTATAGCGCCTTTTTACTACCATTCCTAGCGTTTTCTTTAAAACGCTAGGGATCCTATGGCGCCTCTTTACAATTCCTAGCGTCAGAAACGCCAGGATGCTATATAGCGCCTTTTTACTACCATTCCTAGTGTTTTTCAGAAACGCTAGGGATCATCTAGCTCTCTTTACAATTCCTAGCGTTTTCTATAAAACGCTAGGTATTGAATGATTTTTTTAATTCCATTTCTAGCGTTTTCTCCTTAAAACGCTAAGTATTGACTGATTTTTTTTTAATTTAATTTGTAGTGTTTTTTTTTAAAACGCTACCTATTGACTGATTTTTTTTTAAATATTTTTTTTATTTTTGTTTATTCTCCCTTTTAATTACAACCTATAAATTCATTCCCTTCCAACAAAATTCATCAAATATCATTCCAACAAAATTCAGCCAATATCATTACAATCCAATATAGATACACACACATATGTACATATCACCAAAAGACCATATTAAACTAACAAGTACTTACAACATAATTAATATATATCCAAATCATACAACATAATAACTACTGTCTTGACCACTCTCATGATCACTAAGTGATGCCATCTGACCTGCAATATAACATAATCAATGTTATTGTTAAATTTACAAAAACTATATAATTATTTATTAATAAAAAATAACGAGATATCATTAAGTCTATATTACCTTTTCCTTTTCCTACATAAAATTTTGTTTGCAATTCGCGTCTTGGTATTTTTTTTCCGAAGAATAGTAATTCCATCATTATGATCTTTTCTAAAATATACAACATCCTCTATAGAAGTATTTTCCCTATTATTGGTTACGATGTTACAAGAAAGGGTCGTCTTCAACACCAACATCATCGGGTGCTTCATCATCATCGTTGTTAAACACAAATTTTTTGTCATCAATAGAACAATAGACCAATTGATATTAAACTGGATCAGTGACATAAAACACTTGTTGAGCTTGCGATGCTAAAATAAAAGGTTCATCTTTATATCCTAACTTGTTGAAATTCACCCGCATGAACCCCGATTCATCAATCAGAAACCAAGATTATTGTCAACCCATTCACATTTGAACACAGCTCTGAAACATATTGTAATCCAACTCCCATATGTGTTCAATGAAGCCAAAGTAAGACATATTCGCATATATGGGATTTACTCTTTAGCCTTTGGATGCATGCATAGAATGAGCTACAAGAGTCACCCCACTATTTTGCATTTTACTCTGATTATCTTGTTCTTTTGTATAGAAAGTGCACTCGTTCATTAGATAGCTGTTGTAAGAGAAGACATGTATATTTGGACCTTTTGCTAACCATCTCAATCTTTTTGAAATTGAAGTAGGATTCGAAACACACTCACCATCAATGTGATGTTTTAGCCACACTATGAAACTCCTATTGTGTTCTTTTGCTAACCAAACTTGCTTCTTTCCCGGGAATTGACTCTTAAGAATCTCCTTGTGCTTGGCAACATATGAATCAACCTCACTATCATTGTGAAGAACGTACAAGTGTGCTTGCTCTAGTTCTTTCCTTGATACCATCACTAATTTAGTTCCCTGTCATCCCTTTACTAATCCTTCCTACATGACGCGAGACCTTGGCAAATCCCACGAGAATATTCAAGACTAGATAGACAGCCGTGCAAAACTCAATAGCCTTTTCAACTATGTAGCGCTCAACAATACAACCTCGTGTCGTGATCGATTTTTCACATATCCTTTTAATATCTTCATGTAACGCTCAAACGGATACATCCATCTCATGTAACATGGGCCACACAATTGTGTCTCTCTAACGGATGAACTATTAGATGAATCATTATGTCAAAAAAAGGAAGGTGGGAAATACATCTCAAGCTCACACAAAGTGATGAGTAATTTCTCTTTGCAATGTTGGCAACTTTCCAGGTCAATCACTCTACTACAAATCGCCTTAAAGAAGAAACAAAGTTTGGTTAAGGTCCGACGCACTTTCTTAGGCAAAATGGATCGTATACCAATGGGTAGCAAATGCTCCATGAGAACATGACAATCGTGGGACTTTAGAGACTTTAACTTGAGGTCTTTAATCGATACAAGAGTCGCCACATTTGAAGAGTATCCTCGGAACTTTAACTCCTGAAGAAACTCACAAAAGACATCTTCTCCTTTCTAGATAGAGTATGAGTCGAGAAGGTAGATATGTACGTGTACCCTTCTTTAGGACCCAGGCCTGGTCTCAAACCCATACTAACCAAATCCAACCTTGAGTTGATGGTATCTTTAGTCTTACCCGGCATATTGAGTAAGGTACCAATGACACTTTCAAAGACATTCTTTTCAACATGCATCACATCAATGAAATGCCTTACATATAATGACTTCCAAAGATGGCAACTCAAAGAAAATCGACTTTTTCTTCCACCCCGCTTTGGCAAGCTCTCCCGCAAAAGGCTTCCCAAATTTAATGTTCAAATCTTCCACCTTTTCAAATACACATCGCGCACAAAGGCGGGGAGCTCTACGTGTTTCAGTATTCCCATCAAATGCCTTTCTCCACAATCGATAGTGATGAGTTGATGGCAAAAATCTACGATGACCAAGATAGATATTCTTCTTACCATGTTCCAACCACATCCAATGCGTGTTATCTTCACATATAGGGCATGCACACTCGCGCCTTTGTTACTGCATCAGATAGATAGATTGCCGTATGCGGGAAAGTCGTTAATTGTGCCAAAGATCATAGCCTCGTGGTGAAACTTTCTTCTCCGAACCCATCATACACCTCTACCCCGGCCTCCCACATTTGCTTCAAGTCTTCAATTAAAGGAGCCAAGTATACATCAATATCATTTCCTAGTTGTTTGAGCCCGTAAATTAACAAAGACTGAAGATCATATATTTGCGTTTCATGCAAAGCCACGCGCGATAAGTTATAAATCGCCAAAATCACGGGCCATGTCTTGTGGGAGCTACTCTAGATACCGTGCGGGTTAAATCCATCGCCAGACAATGCAAGCGCGAGGTTTCTCGGGTCATCCCGAAATTAGGATACTCAATATTAATTTTTTCCATTGCGGAGAATCACGGGTGTCGTAGCATACCATCTTTAATCCTTTCATCCTCATGCCATGTCAAGTGTTGTGCATCTTCGGATATACGATACATGCGCCTAAATCGAGGAATTATAGGAAAATACCACAACACCTTTTTCGAGAGCGGACTCTTTCTTCTTATATCTGCGCGGTGCATTACATTTAGGACACGACTTTAACAACGCATGTTCATTCCGAAATAAAATGCAATCATTCGGACAAGCGTGTATCTTCTCATAGTTCAAGCCAATAGACCCCAACATTTGCTTTGCATCATACGTCCGAGAAGGAAGCACATTATCATTCGCAACATTTCTTTTCGAAGTGCGAGTAAATCGGTAAAGCTCTCTTATCCGTCCATCCGTGGCGAGTTTTCAAGTTATACAACTTGATCACATCCAATAATTTTGTGAATTCAAAGACAACCCACATACAATGGTGTCTCTTCATCGCTTATCAACTTCTCAAACATTCAGACAATCATTAAGATCCTCTTCAACCACCTTTGCCATCTCTTCAAATTCGTTCGCATCAAATGAATGTGTCCGGTGTCAACCGTGGCGCATATCTCTTACTAATATCATTCATATTTGAAGATTCACCTTTTTCTCACCGTGCATTATCCAACAAGTGTAACTTTGATCAATTCCATTCGCCTTTAAATGTCGTGCCAACTCCTCTCGAAGAATCGATTTTACATAACAACACCTTAAACAAGGACATTTCATACCACTAGAAGTCCCTAAACGTTCAACAAAGACAAACTCACAAAATAATCCACTCGGTAAGATACCCCTTGGGGACAGACGATTGGCGGACATCCAATTTCTATCAATAATTTCCAAATATTTATAATAAAATCTCGAGAAGAGAACTTTAACATATGACCCATCAAGCAATTCGAATATAATGAAGAATCAATTCATATAAAAACAAACAAAATTTCCCAAGCTATATCTATCTCATATTCTATTTCTATTCTCGGGTCCTTTGGTCAAGACAAAGGAACCATAGTCTAGTGTTCCAAATAATTAATGAACTTAATTAATTTATGTGTAACAAGAAGAGGCTAGTGGTAAAAAAAAAGAGTAGCTAGTGTGCACAAGTGACAAAACTAATATATTTCTAAACTAGAACCCACAATTAATATCTAACAAGAAAGCAGAGAAAGGAAGCAGAAAACTCACCAATGTTGTGCGAGTGAGAGATCGAGAAAGATGATGTTCAATCGAGAGAGATGATTTTCGTTGAGAGAGATGATCTTAATTTGCGTTAGGGTGTTAGGGTTTTTGCGTTTACGGGTGAGTGATTTTGCGTTTTCGGGTGAGAGTGTTAGGTGAGAGAGGTAAGTAGCTCAATGGGAAACGGAAAAAATTTATTTAACCATACCTAGCGTTTTTCTAAAACGCGCTAGGATCTATCTAGCGTGTTTTCTAAATACCTAGCGTTTTGAATAAAAGCGCTAGGATCCGTCTAGAGTGTTTACTAAATACCTAGCGTTTTATAAAAACGCTAGGGATCTATCTAGCGTGTTTTCTAATTGGCTAGCGTTTTGAATAAAAGCGCCTAGGATCTGTCTAGCGTGTTTTCTAAATACCTAGCGCTTTCTAAAAACGCTAGGATCTATCTAGCGTGTTTTCTAATTGGCTAGCGTTTTGAATAAAAGCGCTAGGGATCTGTCTTCTAATTGGCTAGCGTTTTGAGTAAAAGCGCTAGGGATCTGTCTAACGTGTTACCTAATGGGTAGCGTTTTACTTTAAAACGCTACTAATGGTGTAGCGTGTTATTAAAATGGGTAGCGTTTTTTTATAAACGCTACTAAAGGTGGCGATCTCTTTTTACAATTCTGGCGTAGTGCGATAACCACACATAGTTGTGGCACACAAGAATTGTTAAGAAAAAGAACATGGAAGATGGATCGAGGAGAAAATTTTCTCAACAATCCAGCAGGAGCATTTTGCCCTTGATACCATGTTAGAAGAATTGTGAAAGGAAGAAAAAATTCAATGTCCTTGAAGTTTGATGAAACTAGTAGGTTAGTTAATTTGAAGGGAAAAGGAGGGACAAGTGGAAGGGAGACAGAACAAGCGTTGAAGAGGAGGGAATTGAAAAGTAGGGCTGAGAGTTCCAAGTTTGATTAATTAGAGAGTAGGTGTGATAAAAGGGGTCACGAGATGCTTGGGTTTTCTTTACAAAAAATTTATTCCAAAGACTTGGCTATGAATGTTGCCTGGTTCAAATGACAACATGGGGTTTAGCTTCTCAATTCAAACATTAGTTAGACTTACTTCAAGTTATAAATACATATATGATGTGTGATATGGTATATGACCACATGTTTAAATTTTGAATGTATCATATGGTTTAAGATTTTGAAAGAAATATCATGTAAATTAATAACCTTTTTACAACTTTATCTAAATAAAAAGGAGTTAATCATTCTTAAAAAAAAGGAGTTAATCATATCTTAGCCATAACAAATCACTTTTAATGCATTTTTTAACAACAAAAGGTCAATAGGCTTCAATGTGAGTTTGAACTAGCTAGTACCGGAGTTTTGTTTGGTAAAAACTAGCGGATTGGAAATGAACTGATAGCGGATAAGCT
This sequence comes from Oxytropis ochrocephala, assembly GCA_020916435.1. Lineage (NCBI taxonomy): Eukaryota > Viridiplantae > Streptophyta > Magnoliopsida > Fabales > Fabaceae > Oxytropis > Oxytropis ochrocephala. The sequence continues at coordinate 82,081,639 of CM037091.1, forward strand.
AGCGGATTGAATTTAAATTTATTGGTAAAATTAGTGATTTTAACTAGCTTGTAAATATAAAATGACATAAATAGACATTTATAATAAATACTTAAATTTGATAGAGAATATTCATTTGATAATGGATAAATGAGGAATTTAATTAAAGCAATGAGTGTAAAAACGAGAGAAAAAAGGAAATGCTATAAGTTATGTATAGGTTCAAACGCTACTTCAAATAGTGTTTGAAAAAATGTTATAAAATTTAGTGAAAAATGTTATGTTTAGTCGTGTCAAACACTTTACATGCAGCTTATCCCCATAAGTTAGCAGATTAGTCTTGTTGGTAAAAAAATAGTGGATAGTAGATAATCTAGCTTATAGCGGATAAACTAGCGAATTGAATTTAAAGTATTTGATAAAATTAACGGTTGAACTAGTTTATGAATATAAAATGACATAAATGGGTATTTGTAATTAATTCTTAAAAATGAAAGAGAATATTCACTTAATGAAAAATAAAGAGAAAATTTAATTAAAGTAATAAGGGTAAAAATGAGAGAAAAGTCAAACACTATAAGCTATAAGTTAAAACGATACTTCAAATAGCGTTTCAAAAAATACTATAAGCTAGTAAATTCTGAGACTCAACTTACCCAAACTTTAATTTATAGAAAAATGGAGAGATCCAAAATCATCCCTATTGGGATGATATATATATATATATATATATATGACATTTATGGAATTTATGGCCTAGGCGGCTCGAGTTTACCCTCAATGAAAGAAACTAGGTCGTATTTTCTTAAATAAGTTAATGGAAAAAAAGAAAATGATAGTTATTAGAATGAAAGAAAAATTACCCAAGAGCACTTGAATGAGAAGGTAGGGATCTCTTTCAGCTTAACAAAGTTCCTGGATTCGAATCCAGCCTTGGGCATGCAGTAGTGTTAAATCTCATGAGGGAGAGCTTTGTCGCTCATTGTGGTCCTACCCAGCTCGAATGATTAGTCTCTACAGTTGCGGTAGATAATACCCCGTTTATGAAAAAAAGAATGAAAGAAAAACTGATTTGTTAGTTAATTATAAGAAATATATATGGGAAATTATTGAATGGTGTGAGATGGTGTCTAGTATTGGAAAAAAAAACCCAAGTCTCACATTGATTAGAGATATGGTCTCAAAGAAGTATATAATGAAAGGGCAACTCTCACCTTACAAACCGATTTTGTAGAGTTGAGTTAGCCCTAAACCACATTCTAAGATCGTATCAAAGTCTATCTTAAATCCTTCGAGCCACCCACCATAATTATCCACACACCAAGTCCAATGGTGTTGGCATGAGGGGGTGCATTGAAAAATCCAAATTCCACGTTGACTAACAATTCTTACCTTACAAGTCAATTTTGTAGAGTTGAGTTAAGTCTAGTTAAACCACATTCTAAGATCTAGAGATAAAACTACAAGTTCGAGTTCTCTCACTAATCTCTCTTTAAGAGGAAGAAATTAAGAAAATATCCATTTTTATACCCATTCTTTATGTTAAATTTTGCCAGTAAAATTAAAAATTATCATATGTGCATGATACATTTCCAAGGGTGTCGCTTTCTGGTCCCAACCAAGGAGTTCCTCCTATCGTTCCTGGATGAATAATAATTATTATATTATTATATATGCATGCATGTCAGAGATCATTCAAAAATAGAAAAGCAAACTAATCAAAAGAAGTTATAACGACATGTAAAAGGCTTGTGATTTCATTAAAAAGTAGCTGCTAGGTGCCACCTAATTTGATCTTTCAAGCTTCAATTTCTTATCAACAACTCAACCAGGTTGACACTTTGACTCATGCAAAGCATATCACTTGTCCTAAAAACTAGTAATATATTTTTTTTTACGCTGGTACTGAAATTTTAGGTGCCCTTAAAACAATTTGATCTCATTCTCCTTGTATTTTTTGTTGCGTAATCAAAAATGGTTCTTTCATAATCACGACTCTATAAAAAAATATTTTCAATAGAAACCAAAGCCTAGCTATTTGATCTATTTTGACTGGTATAGTAGATTGAAAATAAGATTTCAACAATTTCAATTTAAAAACATATTTTAGTATACGCAAACGTAACAAGAATATTGAATATGATTTTATACATCAAATTGCATTAGGAAACAGTCGAATGTGTCTTCAAAGTATTAATTATTATATAACTTAATTTTGATTCAACTTTAAAACTTCTCTAATGACTTTCAATTTTTCAAATAGAATTTCACCATGAAGATCATAAGAATTATCATGTTAATTATAAGTAAGTTTTAAGGAATTTGCAACTTGATTTCAAGTCATTATCAAGAAATAATCTTAAGTTTAATTTTTCGATACAAAATAAAAATTCAAAAATCTTGTCATTTGTGCTACACTGCTCAAATATTTTAATTAGTGAGCTATTTGTTTCATCTATAACATATAAAAATAATAAATTCGAAAAAGCTCTTTCATTCACATTTATTTCAATGATAGCAATATCATTTGTAAATTCAAATTCATTATATTTTTTCAAAGTAGTTAATCCAACCTTTTACTAATTTTTAGCTATATATTAATGCATATATCTTGTTTTATTTGCAAACTTTTGTTAACTTCATTAACATAAGTTACTCAATTCTACAGTTAATAAAAATTAACTCAAAGTTTCGAATTCCATGAGTTACTAAAGACTCGACTTCACTCTTAATTTTGGGATCATTATCTTCTTCAACTAGTTGAAATATGACTTCTCTCTTGCCTTGAGTTTGAGTTTGAGTTTTAATTCCACACACACGGTTGACATGACCTACCCAATGTGTTTGAAAAAATGGTTTAATAGTTAATCAGTGGACATGGTAATTTTTACTATATATATAATTACAATTTTAATAATATATTTTTTTATTACTGAATACACAAAAAGTTTTTTGTGCCCCTAAAAAATAGGCTCTGGGCGATCGCATCTCCCGCCCATGCTCAGAATCACCATGGTTATATATTTAATCCTTGGATTATTGTATCTTAAGACATGTTTGTTCTACTAAAAAACGTAGTATACTATTTAATTTATTTTTTTAATCAATATATTTATTTTAAAATTTGGCCATAATTAAAAGTTTGCTTTATTATGTATCAAAAAAACAGTTTGCTTTATTAAATTAATCCAATCCAAACATTCATTTCTAAAGTTAACAAATAAAAGGATTAACGGACCCCGTTGAGCAACTATACATGTATCTTAGAGCTAACAAAAAACTATTATTCTTTTTAAAAAAAGTCATTGTTTTAAAAAATACAAAAGAACATTTTTTTTTTCTGGAAATATAAAAAGAACATGTGACGTTTCCATGAATTTTTTGCATTCTAACAAAAAGACAAAGCAATGCCATAAATTTGTGCTTCATACCAGGCAAGCAAAACAATGTATATAAAGTGCAATAGGAAAAAAAACGTGTAAAAAAGTATAATTTTTTTCAGTGTTTTTTTTGCAAATTTTCTGTCAAGTGAGATTCAGTAAATCATGTGTAACATAACATACCAGAGTGAAATTCATGTGTATCATAACATATTAACATACCATTTATTAAACCAAATCAGTAGTGTCAATTTTTAAAATGCTGTATTTAAGTCATTATTAAATTAAATTCTATAGTTTATGTAATAAAAAATTCCGAATAAATTCTCAATTTAGTTCTTAAAGTATTATTTACTTTCCTATTTAATTCGTAAACAATGAAAATTTATTATATATCCATGAGCAGCAAATTTAAAGAATTAAATCACTTAACTATTTAATTCTTAAATGTAGTAAAAACCTATTCTATCTCTATGAGCGACAAATTTTAAAAATTAAATTAATAGATGAAGACTAACATCAGAGACTATTTAATACATTGTTTTGAAAAAATTAAAGGCTTGTTTGATAAAAAAATAGCGAATAGCGAAAAAGTTAGCGAATAGCAGATAAGATAGTTGATCGCAAATTGTGTGTTTGGTAAAACTCGCTGTTAGAATAGCTGATCAATTAAAATGAATAGCTGATAAATTAAGTGAAATAAAAAAAATATTTAAGTAATGTTTAAGTTATTTAATGACAACAAAATGTTTAATATGGAAAGATAAACAATTTAAGAAAAATAATAAAAGTAAAAATGACAAAAAAAGTGAGTCGTTATCCGCTAAAACGTTACTTAGGCTTTGTTTAGCAATTTCAGTCCGTTAATTTATAGTGGATAGCTTATAGTAGATGAACATTTGGTAAGTATTTGGTATGAATAGTTTATAGCGTTTTTTAGTAGCTTATATCATTTTATTTTATTTTGAAATGCTGCTTGAGGTAGCGTTTGAGTTTATAACTTATAGCGTTTTGTATTATCTCTCATTTTTACCCTTCCTATTTTAATTAAATTCCTCATTTATTCTCTATTAAATAAATATTCTCTCTCATATTTAAACATTAATTAGAAATTTCTATTTATGTCATTTCGTATTTATAAGTTAGTTCAACCGCTACTTTTACCAAACACTTCAATCTGCTAGTTTAACCGCGATCTGACTATCAGCTCATCCGCTATAAACTAATTTATCTGCTACTTTTACCAAACCGAGTCTTAAAGTAGCACTTCAAAAGCACTAAACCATACCAAAAATACTAAACGTTGGTGTGCTCGTCACCCATTAGTCTTACTCGCTATTCGCTAAGAGACGGGACACGCCAAATAGACCTAATAACGGAGTAAGAGAAATTAATATTTTATTTTAACAAAAGAGAAAATAATATTAAATAGTAAATAATATTTAATTCATTTTTCTTGACCAAAATAATATTTAATACTTAAATATCTTTTTTTTTCTTCAAAATTTAATATTTTTAATACTTAAATAAATGCATACTAAATAGAGGCATTTATTTATTTAAGTATTAAAAGTAATTGCAATTACGTTCATAAGTGTTCAAAAAGCTCGAAAGTCTTCCCTACTTTAAATGAGTGCGCCAACCATCCCCCATCCTAAAAAAAATAGAGGATTTATGATAGTTGTATTGTATGAGACACACTTGACAGTTGTATAAATTGTGAAAGGTAAAAAACGAAGGAAGAAGAAGAGATGATGAGCAAAGGTGCACATGCAAATTGCAGCCACACTGGATAAAATAAACCTCACTCAAACTCAACCATAACCAGCCGTTTCTTCTCTTATTCATCATTTCATTTCATTTCTTTTCCCTCACAAGAAAAACACAACAACCTTTGAGACTCCGAATCTCCCTTTCCTCTTTATCATTATTCTCCTCCTCTTCTCACAAAACAAAACAAAACAAAAAGTCCCCTCCCTCCCTCACTTTAACTTTCTCTCTTATGATGGAAAGATTCACGCTACCTTTAGCTTCTGAACTTCATCACTCTACTACTTCTTCACACACCACCCTTCCTAATCCTTGGTCAGAACAACCACAAATCGAACAACAAGACTCAGCTTCGTGGTCTTCCACACCTAACTCCGAACCTAAACACAACACCACCACCAACGACGACGACATTGCCATTGCTATCGCTATGGGTACTTCCCTTCCTCTCTTCAAACCCGAACCTCATCCCGAACCTAATTACTTTCTTAACCCTACTACTTCCTTACTTTCTTCAATTTCAAACCCAATCACTGATAACAACAACAACTTTCTCATTCACCAAAACTCTTTCAATCTTGAACCAAACTCACTCTCACACCCTTTCTTCAACAACAATTACTACAATAATAATGGTAATATTAATATTAATCCTTTTGAAACGGGATTTGAGACTGGTTTCTTTATGGGGAACCATTCTGGAACCCTTGAACTGAGTTCGGCGTCCGAGTTTCAACCGAGTCTCGAACTCGAACCGTCTCCACCAGCTTTTAACGCTGCTCCGTTTTCGATGCCGGTTGAGGCGGCGGTGCAACCGCAACAGCAGCTACAACTGCAACCGCAACCGACGCTGTTTCAGAAAAGGCGAGGGGCGGTGGAGATTCCGAGGTTGGAGACGGTGAAGAAGAAGAGAAAGGGGAAAAAGTGGGAAGAAGGAAGTGTTGATGTTGATGGTGATGTTGATCCTGAGATTGATGATTATTCTGGATTGAATTATGATTCTGATGAGAATGGGATTGGGAATGAGTTGAATAATTCGAGTGGGACTGTTAATGGTGGAGATCAGAAGGGGAAGAAGAAGGGTTTGCCTGCGAAAAATCTTATGGCTGAGAGGCGTCGGAGGAAGAAACTTAATGATAGGTTGTATATGCTTAGGTCTGTTGTGCCAAAGATTAGCAAGGTATGGAAAAATAATTGGTTTTGTTAGAAATTTCATGAATTGTTTCCTTTGGTTTTGTTAATGCCATTTTATTGTTGATTGTTTGGAAATTTCATGAATTGTGTCCTTTGGTTTTGCTAATGCCATTTTGTCACTTTTGTTTGGGGAATCTGATGTGTGGTGTCCTATACTGTGATTGAGGGTTTAAATCACAGTAACAGTTGGAGAATCGCGCTCAAATGTGACTGATAGGGTCACATTGTGGTTCTTGATTATGTGGAATGTGGAGAAGCACAGTCAAATGCGACCGATAGAGCCCCAATCATGGTCGCGGAGACCTCAACAACCAAGATGTCACGGTCTAGATCGCGGTCGCCGATTTTTTTTTTTGTTCTTCAAATTTTGATGATTTTATGTGTCTCTAGTTTAGACTGCATTGGTCTGAATATTGCTGTTAACTAGCTTATCAATGTTAACTATGCACTCACTTCAAGTGTTTAGCAGCTTGGGAAATAGAATATGCTAATGTAGTGTACTTTTGTCATTTGTTCATAGATGGATAGGGCTTCAATACTTGGGGATGCTGTTGACTACTTGAAGGAGCTACTGCAGCGGATTAATGATCTTCATAACGAGCTGGAATCAACTCCACCTGGCTCATTGTTGACACCTTCTTCAAGCATTCACCCGTTGACACCTACTCCACCGACCCTTCCCTGTCGAGTCAAAGAGGATCTGTATCCTGGTACCTTGCTAAGCCCCAAGAACCAATCTGCAAAGGTAATTTTTGTTTGCATTAATGCAAAGCTGTTGTTAGACTTTCAAAGTTGTTGCTTGTTACTTGCGGACCATATATGTTATTGTCACAACTGCGTTCCTGTAGACCAGTAACATGGCGAACAAGTGTACATGGATGCAAATTTGGTGGTGATTTTTGGTACTGAACTTGAATGAATGTTGCTTTCCTTTTTTTTTTTTTTTTAATGCATGAATTACATTATGTAATGATCCACTGCCAAAAATATCAGTGCGCCTTTGAAAGGTTTTTTGCTTTTGGAGCTTTGATACCTGTTGATAGAAGCCTCATATTTTATTAAGAAAACGTTTGGGATAAACCCCAATTACAAATGTAGAACACTGCATAACTTCGAGTGTCTGCAAAGCTCCTGCCCAAAGGCCTCATTCTCTCTCAAATGACTAGATAACCTCCTTTGCTTTACCTCCTCTTATTTATATACATTGTCATATCTTAATCTCTCTCACTATCATCAACTGACTAATTAGTGTGATATCTATTTTTTTTTGCTTACAGATTTTATTTGTGTGGTAATTGAGGAATGCATTAACTTAGTGTTTCTTAAATTTTTAGGTGGAAGTTAGAGTAAGGGAAGGGAGAGCTGTCAACATTCATATGTTTTGTACCCGCAGACCAGGTCTTTTGCTTTCTACCATGCGGGCTTTGGATAACCTCGGATTGGATGTTCAGCAGGCTGTTATTAGCTGTTTCAATGGTTTTGCTTTAGATGTTTTCAGAGCTGAGGTATAGTTCTTTTCTATCAATTTTCGTCATTTTTAATTATAATGCTTGCCATTGATGTTATTTGGTCTTAGCACATTATGCTCAAAGGCAACAATTGATCAGTAGAGCCACTCCTAACCATTGTGACAAGGCGCAATGGTGGTGGTCGGCTAGTGATTGTGATTGTTGTTCTGGCACATTGTACCTAAATCATTTTTCCAATATCGATTTCTGATGGCTAAATATAACCATTTGCTAAATCTTCCAAAGTTATGCTGACAATCTTCCAGTACAACTATAGCAATTTCACAAATTTATTTACTAACTTAGTTGCATTTTATCAAAGGTCTGAATCCTCCTTAACAACTTATCTGAAGCGATTTCAAAAATGTTTTGGATGGTGTAGAATGAAAAGAAAGAAACTTGTTAGCAACATAACTGTTAGTTTACATATAAGGAGACAGATCACAGTTTTAGCACAGATCTTGATTAGAAGCTAAAAAAGACACTAGCTTATTAACAGTTATGAAGTCTTGTGAGGCTTCACTTAAGTTATTTGTTCTGAAGTGTTTTGAGTTTCACCAATTACAAGGCTTTCTACCATTTGAAGTTCTTGCTTTGATTATAGTCTTTCTTGTTTCTTACCAGCAATGCAGAGAAGGCCAGGATGTCCCTCCTGAGCAAATTAAGGCAGTGTTATTGGATTCTGCGGGCTTGCATGGAATGACATGATCGAAGTTTTTGATAAATGCTTCCCTTTTAGAGGTACTAACCGTAGCTGCTGTAGCTTGCTGTTTGTAAATGCATTGCTTCATGTTCCCATTAGCTCAGTCTGTTGGTTAAGGAGATAGCTAAGATATTTTTCTCAATTCTGCTTGTGACAAAAGCAAACTTATGTTGTTAACTTTATGATTATGTGATGGAATAAACTTGATTTTTTTTCATCCTATGAAGTATCTTGCCTATTTCAGTTTGTATATGGCCTTTTTTGGCCTCCATAACCGAGTAATAAAGCATGCATTTTCTTCTAACTTGAAAAAGGAAAAATAGTACTATTTCAAAGTGTGTAAATCATTTTTTTTGACAATAAGAGTAAATCATTTTTAGAGCGTAAAATAAAATATTTCAGCTTTTTAAAAAAAATGAATAAAATGTATCCAAAAAAAAGAAGAAGAATTGGCATTACATGCGTAGCACAGCACGAGAGTTTCTAAATTGGGAACTGGTCAGTTCGGCGGTTAGTTCAACCCCAATTGGGTTGTAGTATGATTAAATCAATAATTTGCATTACATACACAACAAAGCACGATGCTTGTTAACCTGTTAGTTCAGCAGTTGGTTCAACCTCAATTGAATCATATTCTAGTTGAACTGTCTGGAATGGAATTGAATTGAATTGAATTGCGGTAGAACTGCTTTGAATCACTGATTGAAATGTTGGGAATAAACTTTTTCTTAGGTTTTTATTTTGCTTTTCCTAAAAAATAAATAATGTTTTATCCTTTTTCTAAGTAACCATATAAAATGTAAATTGCAATCTATCTTGCACTACAACACTTATGCAATCAAGAGCTGGTACTGTGCCTTTTTATTCTAGCAGTTGTTTAAACTTCCTGGTTGAATCATGGTTGAACAAATTGAACTATGATTCAAAGGCCTCGTCGGTACAATAAGCATCTTAATTTACCTTCTAAAATGAGAGCTTATTTAAAATCGGTCAAATCCTTAAACAACAACACAATAATGGCTTCTTTGGTTGAGGAAAAATAAAGAATAGAGATAAGTTAGAGAAAAATAGGGAATATATATTGAATTTCTCCTCACAATCTAAAAAGTCTTCCATACTTTTTATCCGTTTGGGTTGACTTATTTTTGAGTTTATAAAAAACAGCTTATGCAAATAAATAAGTTTTTACGTTTTTTTTTACAATTATAAGCTTTTATGTTAATCGGTAAGTTCTCACTAACGAAATTGTATCTCCATAAGCTGTTTTTTCATAAACTACATTCACAAACTTATGAATAAATGCATAAAATCTTATTTATTTGCATAATTTGTTTTGCATAAGTTCAAAAATAATCCAATCCAAACGAGCCCTATTATTTGCGATAAGTTGTTGGTGTTAAAAAACCTTACTCTATTGAATTGATTAATAAAATAATAAGTTTAACTAAAATTAAATTAAATAATTATTTATAAATGAATTAAATTAAATTATATTATATTTTTTTGAAGAAAAAATTATATTAAGTTATATTAAGTAAGTAAGAAATTTTTACATTATTATATTTAATTTTTAATTATGATTATTTCTGCCATTCTACAAATATGCATTTTTTTCTTACTTTTTATTTAACTAGTCTGATGAAGGAAGAAAAATATTCACTTTTCTTTCCTGGAACTTTCACTTTTATCAAACAACTAAAAAATCATTGAAGTTTACCCATTTTCATTGCTTTAACTTTGTTTCCTTCCAATTTGTTCTCTCACTCAAATGACACATCAAAAGTTTGTTTTGTCTAGACAATATTGGTCCTTGACTTTTCAAAAATATTCAATTTGGTCTCTGACTTTTCACATATGTCAATTTAGTCCTCAACATTTATAAATGTGTGTCAATTTGGTCCTTATGTCAACCATGGTTAGTTACAAAGATGTCAGGGACCAAATTAACACTACCAAAAAAATAAAAAATTCAGCATGACACGTCACAAAAATGTTGGGGACTAAATTGATACTTTTTTTTATAAAAAAAAATAGTTTGTTACGAGGACCAAATTGATACTAAGTTATATAAGTCAGAGACCAAATTGATACTAAGTTACATAAGTCATGGACCTAATTAATTCTAAGTTACATAAGTCTGTGACCTAATTGATACCTACTAAAAAAAATCAATGATCAAAGTGCTACTACTTTTTTTAAGTAATATATGGTATTGTTTCAATATTCAACCCTGTTTATGATTCTATTCTACATTCAACCATGCATATATTACATTAAAACAAGAAAACTACAAATTGAGCAAAATAACGTGCATTACATAAACTTTCCAAATAAACAACACAAAGTGCAATTACATAAATTCGTTACGTGAAACGCTTGGTCTAGAAAAACTAAACCTTAATGTATTAACGGTTACATAAACCCTAAATTCGTTACGTGAAACACTAAATCCAAAAAAAAATCAAACCATAAAGTGCAAGGCAACCATGATAGTGTGGAGTCCTTATATTATTTTGCACTTTATGGTTTGGTTTTTTTTATTTAGTGTTTCACGTAACGAATTTATGGTTTATGTAAACGTTAATTATACATTATGGTTTAGTTTTTTTGGACCAAGTGTTTCATGTAACGAATATATGTAATTGCATTTTGTGTTGTTTATTCTGAAAGTTTATGTAATGCACATTATTTTACTAGATATCAATTAGGTCCTTGACTTATGTAACTTAGTATCAATTAGGTCCATGACTTATATAACTCAATATCAATTTGGTCCTCATAACAAACTATTTCTTTTTTAAAAAGTATCAATTCAGCCCCCAACATTTGTATGACGTGGCATGCTGACATGGGTTTTTATTTTTATTTTTTTGGTAGTGTCAATTTGGTCCCTGACATTTGTCACGTCAGCTTTGTAACTAACCATGGTTAACCGAAGGACCAAATTGACACACATTTGTAAATGTTGAGGACTAAATTGACATATGTGAAAAGTCAGGGAATAAATTGAACATTTTTGAAAAGTCGGGGACTAAGTTGTGTAATACCTCATTGTATATATTGTCGTATTTTCAGTTGAATATATATGTTCGTTTAAGAACATTGTTGGTCCAGACACATAAGCTATCATGAGACGCGGGAGTTCGACTCGGTGCTCCCGAATTCGATTCATGTAGTGGACAAGATTGGCGTTGGCCGGTGCGAAATTTGCTTCGAAGCACGAGCGAAGATTAGTCTTTCGTGAAAGCGTTGAGATACTCTGTGGGTAGCCAACAATGGTCTGAACAAAAAAAACTAATTGATGGTTTATTCTAGGGCTGGACATTGGCTTAGGTTAGATTCGGTCCAAAAAATTCTCGGCTTGTGTTTTTGATACCCCCACCCCATCCCCATAAACCCCCACCCATTTGAAAATTAATTTTTTTTTTTAAAAAATAAATAAATCGTAAACCCCTTTGAGTACGTATATACGATGGCTATTTTATGTCCAATCGTATATACGTACTCAAAGGGGTATATACGATGGGTTTTTTATTTTTTTTAATAATTTGTTTTAATTTTTATTACTAAAAGGCTACTAAAAATTCGTTAAATAGACAAAACTACTCCAAAAAATTATAAAAACACCACTAAAAATCTAACAAAACCAAAATAAGGCTATAATTTTTTTTTTTTTAGATTTTTTGGAGACTATGAAAAATTTAAAAAAATCGTAAAAAATAGTAAACAATGGAATTTGAGATTTTGAGGCCGTAGTCCCGTAAGAAGTCCCTTTTAAGGGAGTCTTGATTCTTGATTTTTTTCGGATTTAATGGTTGTGGTTTCATTACGATCGGAGTATGTTGTCCGAATACCGATTTTTTAGCCTAAATTATTCGTTCGACGTATAACATCGTCACGTTTTAACGAACTACACACAAAACCTATTTTCAGGACTTAATTAATTTTTATTTGACTTAAAAAAATACAATAGGGATCGTATATACACCTGAGGGGGGTATATATACGACCCTATTTTTTGCCCATCGTATATAGTATATACACCCCCCAAGGCGTATATACGATTATGGTGGGGGTGTGTCAATTGTATATACGCCTTGGGGGTGTATATACGATGAGCAAAAAATAGGGTCGTATATATACCCCCTAGGTGTATATACGATTGGCCAAAAATCTTTAAAAAAAAATACGTTTTCAAAAGGACATTTTGGGGTTTTCAGTTTGGATGGGGGTATATGGGGATTGGGTGGGGGTAAAAAAAAAAACCCAAAATTCTCATATGGATAAACCCGTAGACGACAATCTAAGGCCCATCTTTGTTTGTTTTCGACAGCAAATATAGTGGGTGGGTTGGCTCGATTTTCATGGGGAAAAATAATGAGTGAATGGAAAATAATTATAAGACTCAATAAAATAAGAAATTATGTTATTCAGAATTGGACACTTGAACTTTCGAAGTCTACCTATGTTGAAGAAGAAGGGCATGGTAAAGGGGCTACCTATGGTTAGAACTCCTAAAGAGCTTTGTGAATAGTGCTACAAATCAAACTCTGTATAAACAGATAATTGGTTCTCTCATATACCTGTGTAACACTTGGACTGACTTAGCCTATAGTGTTGGTGTGGTGAGAAGGTTTATGGACGAACCGTTGGAGACATATTTACTAGCAGCATTTTGAGGTGGGTCAAAGGTACTTTGGACCTTGGCGTTCTGCTTCCCATAAAGTAGAATGGTTAGTTGGCAGCAAAATTTTATGGCTTTACTGATGGTGATTGGTGTGAGGGCTAAGATGATAGAAATAGTACAGTTGGATATGTCTTTCATTTGGAAAGGAACCTATATCTTGGTGCTTGTTAGGATTTCGGCAAGCGTACCGAATTGTTGTAAGTAATATTAAAACGATAAGATCGAGTGTTGACTACAAGGATTGCGGTTAATTATCTTGTTGGGGAGTCCAGAGGAGTACCGGGAGCAACACCGAGCTAATAAACAGGACCATCAAAGAGACATGGACGCCACATCTTCACCCAAAACCTTAAGACATTAGGTGTATTGGTCCCCCCTCTTTTCTATCCTTAATTTAGCTCATTCCTAGCTGATGTGGGACTAACCACTCATCCTTGAATTCTCAACAATCCCACCCACAAGTGTGAGTCACCCACATTGATAGCCTTGATCCAAATTACGTTCCACTCACCGCTCCCCCACCAAGCAGAACCATGGCTCTGATACCCAAATGCACCACGTGACTGCCATCCAGATCAAGTGTTTCAATCTTCCAACCTTTTTAGAATCAATCCTTAGACCATGGGCCCGGAAATGCGCAACACCAACATGCAAATTCGTACCCGCTATGCCCACCCAATTATGAATGGGTGGGCATGCGAATTCATACCCGATATGTCCACCCAATCCTTAGAGTCAAGTGCTTGATGACTTGTCTTCAACACTTTCTTTACCAAAACTACAAAAATGTCATTACCTTTTTTTTTTGTCTTTTACTGAAAAAGTTTACCCTCACTTTGTTGTCAAAACTACAAAAATGTCATTCATACCTTTGTCTTTTTTGCTATATGTTTGCCCTCATTTTTTAGCAAAACTACAAAATTGCTATTAGTTATAATAATATTTTGTTGACACGTGTCACAATTAGAGGAACGTTGGTCTTAATTTGGTGATAGGTGTCACAATCATAGAGGAAATTAAATGATACGGTATACAAAATACGCATACATAGTGTTGACTAAATTTGTTGCCTTAGTTTGACTTAGTAGCTTTATAAAAGGAAGGATAAAAAAATTTGTTATAGAAATCATTGAAAAAAAAGACTTGCTTTAGATTACTATTACATTTTGACCAAACTGAAATTGAGAAAGAAAATTAAGTTTGCAACAGACCAAAATCAAAAGCATTAAAATAACACTAGCCTTTTGGCTAACAATTTGTTAAAGAGTAAATCTCTAAAGAAAAGAAGCATAAGAACAACAGTAAATAACAACATCAAACAAACTCTAAGTATTTTTTTTTTTTTGACTAAACAAGCTATAATAATATTATCCATATTCACCAAATTTGACCATAAAAACATAACCCATAATACCGTCTTGCCGGTTCAAGGGATTAGTCTCTAGAGTTGCGCCACTACAAAAAACACGGGGATTAGCGAGGGACATATCTGTCGCTAACAGGCTCAATTCGGTCGCTAATGTCCATTTGCGAGGGAATTAGCGAGGGACCAGTTCGGTCGCTAATATCCTCCTCGCTAATTCCCTTTAGCGAGGGAAATTGTGTCAGTCGCTAATTAGCTAGGGACTATTCCGTGGCTAATTCCCTCGCTAAGTCTGACAGCACACTTCCCAAATCTGACCGGCACGCTTCTCAATCTGAGTAGATTATTATTATTAATATTACTATTGTTATTGTTATTATTATTATTATTGTTAAATTATTATTATTATTATTATTATTATTATTATTATCACCAAACTTTCCAAAGAGAGAGAGAGGAGTGACAGTGGTGGTGGTGGTGGTGGTGTGGTAGAGAGAGAAGGAGAAGGAGAAGAGTAACACTACAAAAAAAAACAGTATTAGCGAGGGAAATTAGCGAGGGAAATTGGGAACCTCGCTAAAAACTTATTAGCGAGGGAATTGCCCGTCGCTAAAGAGACGCTGTTTTTTCAAATAATTCCGTCGCTAAAAGTGAAAAATTCCCTCGCTAATTATTTCACAGCTGTAACCCCACGTGCTGCTTTTACAATTCCGTCGCTAACACTGAAAATCCCTCGCTAATTCAAATTCCCTCGCTAATATCAAAATTCCCTCGCTAATGCATTTCCCTCGCTAACAACAAAATTCCCTCGCTAAACTTATTAAAGTAACCAAGCCTTTTTTTCTTTCCTCTTCCCACTCATTTCTCTTCTCTCACTCATTTCTCTCTCTCTCCTATTCCGACCCCAACACCACCACCACCCATATCTCTCCATTTTCGCCACCACCACCGTCCACGCCGCCACCACCTCCTCCACCATCACTTAAGGTTTGTTTTTTCTCACTCTTCTCTCTCTCTTTCTCTCTTCTCCGAACTTCCCTCTCTAACTCCCTCTAATGGTTTTTCTTTCTTTCCTCACCCATAGGAACGATTTTTGCTCACCAATGCACCGAGTACACATCGTCACCGTAACGCCAAGAGATCGTTGGATTCGTGACTCAAAACGGTTAGTTTTTCTTTAATTTTGATTTTAGTGTTTAGGATTGATTTTTAGAATGTTTAGAAATTTATTTGATTTTAGTGTTTAGGATAGATATTGACATTTGTGTATGATCGTGGTTTTGCTATAATTTTGCTATTGGACATGTTTATGGATGACTGTGGTTTTTGCTATAATTTTGTTTTCCAATCCTAATAATTCAAGTTTGTTGTTGATATGACTAAGTTTATTCACATTTTCTTGATATGATATCATTTCGATGGATTGAGGAGCTCAAAATTGTATCTTAGCCTCTTGATATGATACTGTTCTGATGCATTTTTTTTTAAAAAAAATTAGTTAGCGAGGGATTTTTTCGTCGCTAATTCCCTCGCTAATTCCCTCGCTAAATTTCCCTCGCTAATTCCCTCGCTAATTTCCCTCGCTAATTCCCTCGCTAAATTAGCGAGGAGCATTTTAGCGAGGGATTTGGATCCTCGCTAAAGTACATTAGCGAGGGAATTGTGCGTCGCTAAATCACGTTTTTTTTGTAGTGTAAGGAGAGAAAGAGAGTGAGATCTATGTGGTGGTGGTGGTGGTAGTGTGGTGGTGGTCGTAGAGAGAGAAGGAGAAGAGTAAGGGAGAAAGAGAGTGAGATCTATGTTGTGGTGGTGGTGGTGGTTGTAGAGAGAGAAGGAGAAGAGTAAGGGAGAAAGAGAGTGAGATCTATGTGGTGGTGGTGGTGTGGAAGAAAGAGAGAGCTATGTGTTGGTGGTGTGAAAGAAAGAGAGGGTGACGCTCGTAGGAGAGAGAGTGGAGTGAGAGGGTAACTACTTTGGTGGTGGTGGTGGTGGTGTGGTGGTGGAAGAGAAGAAAAGAGAAGAAGAGAGTGAAAGAGAAGAAGAGAGAAGAGTCAAGATGGGAGAGAGAGAGTAAATGAGAGAGAGTGTGTTTGGTTCGGATTATTATAAAAAAATATGACAGTTTGCGACGGATTTAGCGAGGGAAGTTCCCTCGCTAATCCTCGTGTTTCCCAAGCCCACCTGCCAACGGTCAGAATCCTGCAAAGTATTGTCAATGTCAGAAACATGTGTCAATTAGCGAGGGACCTGCATATTTCCGTCGCTAAGTACCTTGAAAATCGTGCAACTCAATTTGAAATTGGCGCCTTGCATTTAGCGACTGACATTTCGTCGCTAATTGCCACATGTCCGTCGCTAATTGTCAATTTTGCGAGGACTCTTTTTACCTGGCTAATTCTATCCCTAATATTTGCTTTTGCGAGGGACTTAATTTTCCCTCGCAACGTCCCTCGCTAATTCCCTGTTTTTTTGTAGTGCGCGTAGAGGATGCCCAATTTATACCAAAAAAATGTACACATGAAACACGTACGTAGGTCTCATGCAGAGATTGATTTAATAGTGTTCCCAGCCGACCACCCAGGAAGGCTCGGATATGACACGCCTCCTAGCCGATCATCTGGGCTCCGAAGACGAAGACCAAGTCCTCGTGATCCTCATCACCGAAGCTTCCGTCGGCAACGCATCAAGCGCCGACACACGGACCACCTCCCAATCGTAGGCCGACGCCTCTAAAGGGCTCGGGCCAAAGTGAAGCCCCGCTAGATATATTAGGCAAGCCCGAGAATCTCGCCTAAGATCTCGGGGCATTCATGTACCATTATGAGCATTTATGACGTATTGTAATATAAATATATGCCCAAGAGGCCAATGAAAGGGGATGAACATTTTACTTCTCACTCACTATATTCTCGTGTTCTTGCTATATCCTACTCTGTGGAAATAGTTAGGAACATTGGCGCCACCGTGGGGCCGGTGAGAACTTCCCCACCCCACGTCGTAACAAAGAAGCCCTACTTCACCATGGTAGGAACCAGAGCTAACGATGGTGCTTCCACAAGCACCACGGATCCGAGATTCTTGAGTTGATGGAAGCAATGAGAACACTTCGGGAGCGAGTAACGCAGAACAAGCACGGAGGAACGAAGCGGACTCTTCGCGCCAGCGCTGGAAGCCGAGGAGGCTCGGCTCCACGAAGCACCTGGTCGCCCCGTAAGCAGCGTAATCCGAGGTCGTCCGACCGCCCACGAGGCGTTTCAGCCATTTACGGAGAGATCGAGGCGGTGCCCATTCCCCGGTTTCGGAGAGCCCGCCATTGGAACTTACGATGGGGACGGGAGATCCCCGCAGTCACGTTGACGCCTTCGCACCCGGATGATGATCGGTGGGGGTAATGGCGCCATCCGCCGCAAGATGTTCGCGCAGTACGCCGACCGATGTCGCCTCAAGTGGTTCGAGCGGGTTAGCCGCCGATCCATCAATGGCTTTGAGGACTCTCGCCACCGCCCGTCCAACAATTCTCCGCCAATAAGAAGAAGCTCATCCACCCGGAGATTTGTTCGATCTCGTGCAGGACCGACAGAGTCAAGAAGAAGTACTTGAGCGTTTCAACAAAATCACGCGATGACAGTTGAAGACCGGACGAGAAGTTTTTCGTGATGGCTTTCATGAAGGGCCTCAAACGGGACCTTTAGTGAAGCAATCGTCTATCACCACTCCCGTGAACATGGACGAGCAGGTCAGGGCGAGAGAGCGCATAAGCACATCGGCCGAGGACACCGCCGCTTCCAAGGACGCCAGAGATGCTAGAGGACCTGGAAGCCGCCACACGCGCGCGTAACGAGGAGGCCGACCGAACCCTTCTCGGCCTCGCCCGCCGAGACCGGGAGGAAGAGCTTCGCAACAGAAGTCCCGCCCAATCCGAGAGAACACTTACACTCGCTCGTGGCCCGACCATCCGCCATTACGAACGACGGTGCCCGCCGATGTAACCATCACTGTGCCGGCCCATTCGCCGGCACCATGGGTAAGTATCCGAAGCTTATTGCAGTTCCACAGGCGGAGGTCACACCACCGACGATTGGCCGGACTTTGAAGCAAAGAGATCGAATGTACTCATCCAATGAGGATTTCGAAGAAGTTCGTACTCTCGGATGAACAAAAGAAGAGCGGGCGGAAAGCCCACTGAGAAGACAACCCCAAGAGGGAGGGACCGAGGAAGGAGTCGCGCAATGAAGTAAAGCGACCATGAAGTAGCTGACCGGGAGTAGTCAACACCATCTCGGGCGATTTCTGGCGGAGGCCCTCATCCTCGGCCAGAAGAAATACGCCCGATCCATCATGCTCTGCCTCAAGCACTGCCGAAGATCCATCCGGTCTGCCTACCGCCGATCTCTTTTGACATCACAGATTTCAATGGAGTCGGCCCATTCCGATGACCCAATCGTGATATGCGTCACCACCAGCGGATACAAAGTGGCCCGAGTACTTGTAGATGGGGAAGCTCGCCAACGTGATGTATTGGAAGTGCTTCAAAGAGCCTCAGTCGCAGAGGAGCTGTTGAAGAGTTACCTGTGTACACTTGTTTGCCGGTTTTGCAGCGAATGTGGAGGTCCGAGGCTACCGGATCCGAGAACGACCTCCGGCGGCGTAATCGATTAAAGCAGCAGCTTTGAGGTACATGGTGGTGAACGCAAAGTCTTCTTACAACATAATTGTGGGCAGGCCCACCCTAAACGCTCTAATGGCCGCTATCTCTTACCCTCACTGTTTGCGTGTAAAATAGTGTGGTATTCGCAAATTTAGTGCAAGTATACACGTCGTACAAGTAATAGAGTGGATATAAGTAAGAGATCGTTCCCACGAGGATTGATTGTACTTTCAAAGTTCAAGTCTTAAAACACAAGTGAAACAAGTAACAAATCGGCACTAAAAGTTGGTGTTAAAACTAGGAACATAAATAAAACAAGTAAATAAGATAGTGGTTGTGAATATGGATGAGAATGAGTTGGGTTGTTGCATGCAAGTAATTCCTCTCTAGTCAGACGTTATAACGTTTACACGTTATTATGTACAAATGCTATTCTCAGTATAGACGTGGCCACGTTTGAGCAACGCAAGAAAAGAGCTATGCTTTTCTTTTCAAAGACAAAACGCCGAGTTTCAAGTATAAGAGGTCCTATGTCTAGGTTCTAAATAGGCCCACTCCTCGTATTTTAAGCACCCACAAAGAATGTTCTATGAACTATTTATCCTTTCTATGTCTAGACTTAGATAAAAATGCCTAAATGTCTTTAGTGCACCTTTTCGCTCATATAAATCTTTGATTTCTTTTCATAGACCATGTCCTGTATTCTATGAATCTACCTATTTTAAGTGATCAGTCTCAAAACAAGTTTGGAAATATTATCATGCAAAGATTTAAAACATGTAAGCGTCAATACTTCATAACATTTAACTAGAAATTCATTACATGCAAAACAACAACCCAACTACAAAATGTTTAGCTCATGCCGAGCATCTCTACGTAAAGATAAGAAGTTAAAATACCATACATAACTGAAAAGAAACTGAGTGCAAAAGATACACCTAAGTAACTTTCCTGCATGCAGTCTGTAGAGACGTTACAACGTCTGAGCTTCACAGTAGTGGTTATGACTGGAAATGGAGTTGAGTAGAGTTCAAAACCGAAGTTCGTGTCCGTAACTTCGTTTGAGAACTCTTTTTCAACAATGGAGGAAGGTAGATGATGGAGGTGTGGACTGGTATGATGCAGGTGTGTGTATGCATATCTAGAGAGAGACAAGTCTTCCATTAAATAGCCAAATGGGTCACATGTTGCTGATGTCATTTGCCCACCTACCAAGCCTGTCTCGCACTTACGAATCGACATCAGATGCGGCTGCTAAAGGCGTCATCCTTGTCAAGACATGGGGAATAGAAGATCTTCGACTTTCTCGAATCTTTAACCATCATTGCTAGTGCGCCATAATCGAGATATTTCACTCTTGCTCGCTGCCCTTGCTCGGACGTGGTGAGGACGTTGCGACGTTCGGCTCTAAATTTTGCGCACAAGCACAAAAAGCATCAAAATGCTCACAAAGGCACCAATTGGTGCCAAAATGCACAGAACTCATAATTTAGCCCCTAGCTAACTAAGAAACAATAAATTAACAGAAAACTAATAGAATCAACCTACTAATGCTAGAGAACTTGCATGATTTATCTTTGAATAAGTATAAATAACTCATATAAATATGAGTTATCACTCACCTCTGCCTCAAATACCCCCTGCCCAACGGGGAAGTCGGAACTGTGAAGGGCGATCAGGCAATGGCTCGCAAGTGTTACGCAGAAAGCGCCAGCATCAAGACAGCTCAGAAGGACCGAGAGCAGAAAAGCAACCATTGCACTTTCCTTGACCTGGACCCCAGAATGTATGACCCAGCGAAAGAAGGAAAGAGGCCACGTCCAGCAGGTGATCTAAAAGAAGTTCTGATAGGCCCAATGCAACATCAGAAGACAAAGATAGGGACGAGACTCTCGGCGGAGGTTGAAGACCAGCTCCTAAAGCTCCTCGCGGACAACGCCCACATATTTGCATGGTCTCCCAAGACATGCGGTATCGACCCAAATTTTATCTCATCATAGATTATCACTAAACCATCGCTCAACCTCGTGTCCCAAAGAAAAAGAAAACAGGGCAAGAAAAAACAGAGGCCATAAAAGGTAAGGTAAAAGCTACTCTCGGCAGAGTTCATCCGGAAGTGAAGTATCCAACATGGCCGCAAACCCCGCACTTACTTGTCAAGAAGTCCAACGGCAAGTGGAGGATGTGCATCGACTATACTGCACCTCAACAAGGCTCGCCCAAAGGACGCGCAGATCCTCGCCGAGCATCGACGGCCTTGTCGACGAGAGCATCCGCTTCAAACTTCTCACTTCATGGACGATACTGCGGTTATAACCGATCGGGATGAGCCACACCGATGAAGAAAAGATCGCCTTCATGACCGGCCGCTCCAACTATCGTTACAAGTAATGCCGTTCGCTTGAAAAACGCCGCAAGAACTTACCGTGAGACCGATGGGCGGGATTTTCAAGAGGAGATCGGCAAGACCATTAAAGTCTCACGCCGATGATATGGTTGTGAAGTGCGCAGCAGATCCCCGATCATGTGACCAATCGACCAAGGTATTCAAGCTACTAGAAAAATACGATCTTCGACTCAACAGAAAAGTGCTCGCTCGGTGTCCAAGCGAGAGAGTTCCCGGGATACATCCTCTCATCGGGGCATTGAGGCCAACCCTCCCAATGTCGAGCAACATCAACGCCGTAAGCCCATCCACGGCTAAGGAGGTGCGGTCCTAGCGAGCCAAATAGGCGCTTTCCCGATTCCTTGGGCGGTCGTGGCAGACAGAGTAAAGCCATTTTTCACCGCTCAGAAAATGCAAGCTTCAACTGGTCGGAAGAATGTGAGCATGCACTCCAAAGATCTCGCATAAGACTGGCGTCACCCCAATTCTCACTCACAAGCAAGGTATACCCTACTACTATATTTAGTTTGTTTCCAAAGACGCTTGCGGTGCGATTCTAGTACAGAACAAGACGGATCCGATTGCCAATATACTACGTCGCAGAATGTGGAGGGGAGCAGAGTGAGATACTGAAAATAGAGAAGGCCGCCACGCAATCGTCCTCGCGCAGCAAGAAGGCTCAGCAAGATTTCCAAAGCTACTCGGTGGTAGTGGAAAACCGATTTGCCGATTCGCCAAGTCTTAGCAAAGCCGATCTAGCGGGAGAATGGTAGCATGGTCTATAGAATTATCGAGTTCGACATAAAGTATGTACCTGTGGGCCCCATCAAAGCACGTGCCCCGCGATTTTGTGGCGAGTTGGTGGAAACAGAGCACGAGGTCGCCCGAAGAGCCGAGCCCCCTTTGGACACTTTGCGTGATGGATCCTCTAACACAAGGAAGTGGTGCAGGATAACTTTAGAAGGACCGGATGGCATCCTCGTCGAGCAATCTCTCGGGTTCAACTTCAAAGCTACAAACAACCAAAGCGGAGTACGAAGCACTAATCGCCAGATGACCCTTGCGGCCGACGACTCGCTACACAACACTGAAGGTGCGGAGCGACTCCTCCTAGTAACCTAGGACAGATTACCAACGCCTTGGCGCCAAAGATGAACTACTCAAAGAAATCGCAACAAGGTACAAGAACTTAAGTCTAAATTTACATCCTTTGAACTAACCCATGTCCCTGGGAACAAAATGGAAGGCCGACATCTTGGCCAAACTAGCCAGTACTAAAAAGCCTGGCAACAACCACTCGGTGATACAGGAATCACTCTCCGAACCCAGCTTAGTCAAAACACATGTCCTCTCAATTGAGGAGGAACCAGAGAGTGGATGACCAATATAATTGCTTATTTGCAGGGGAGAACGATTGTAGCTTGCAAGAAAAGGAGGTGAAAAATTAGAGAAGATGGCCGCTAAGTACATTCTCATTCATGAGGCCGAACTATTCAAGAGGGGATTCTCCAGGCCGCTCCTCAAATGCCTGGCTGGTGAGAAAGCTGAAAAAGTCTTGAAAGAAATCCACGAAGGAGTGTGCAGCAGCCACATAGGAGGACAAGCCCTTGCAGCAAAAACCCTCAGAGCCGGCTATTATTGGCCGAGCCTCAAAAAGGACGCCATAGAATATGTGAAAAAGTGTGACAAGTGCGGCGCCATGCCGCCATCCCAAGAGCTCCACCAACCAACCTTGGGCTATAGTCTCCCATGGCCGTTTTGCGGTATGGGAGTTGATATCCTTGGTCCATTCGCTCCATCGCCAGCGGGACAGTCGATACTTGCTCGTGGCCATCGACTACTTCTCCAAATGGATAGAGGCCGAGCCCATAACCACCATCTCGGCACAGAGGGTGAAGAAATTCATCGCAAAGACTCATCCGCCGTTTGGTATTCCACTACCATAGTAATGGATAATGGCACTCGGTTCACCTCGGACTCAGAGCGTACTCTGCAGAAAATGGAACATCTACCAAGCCTTCACCTCGGTCGAGCACCCCCTGACCAATGGGCGTGCCGAGGTCGCAAACAAAGTCATACTGAACGGACTCAAAAAGAAACTCGATGAATCCAAAGGAGGATGGGATGAGGAGTTACCACTCGTGCTATGGTCGTACAACACCACTCCGCAGTCTTCCACTCAGGAGGCCTCCTTTCGGTTGGTATATGGCAGCGACGCCCTCATCCCCATAGAGGTGCTGGAGCCTAGCCCAAGGCGAGCTTTCACTGAAACAGTCCCAGATGAAGCCTCCCTCAGGGCAAACTTAGACTTGATAGAGGAAGTAAGAGAGAGCGGCAAAGGTGAAGGAGCAAAGCGGCAAAACAAATGAAAGCAAGCAAGGAAATACAACTCGAAAAATGCGCCAAGGACTTTCAGAGCAGGCGACCTAGTACTCAGAAGATCTAGCCGTGTCGGCGCCACAGGCAAATTGTCAGCAAACTGGGAAGGTCCGTTCAGAGTAAAAGAAGTCATCGGGCAAGGAGCCTTCAAGTTGGAAAAGTTAGATGGAGGCAAGATCCCGAGGTCTCGAACGCAGCCCAACCTCGGTTTTACTGATTGAAATCAAGCTACTAATCATCGGTTCTCATCATCACCCATCACTCACTTCATGTAACATTTGTATGTGGCACTATAAAAGCCCCAAATGTACTTCATCTTCATTATGAATAAAGAGAACCGATTTTCAAAACATTTTCAAAGCAACAATTATTTTATCCAAGCAACAATTATTTTCTCCAAGCAAAGCAACACAACAAATCTAATTAGAAGGTCAAAACAAGAATGCGCCACAATAACAAAGTCCCGACAGTAAAGGACCGAGCAACGTCTCGATGTTGCCCTCGGGCGATGAAGACAAAAGTCTCGACAGGTGGAGGGGCCGACGAGCCACGCCCCAATTGGCACACCCGAGTTCGGTTCGACGTGGGCTTCGCCTCACCGAAACCGAAATGGAGCTTACATCGCATAGGCTAAAGTAATCGCTGCCGACGCCAACACGCCTTCGGTCGCGATGTAAGAGCTCTTGAAGGTGCGGCGATGCTAGCGCGCGCTCACGACGGGATCAACGTGTCCGCATCGAGAGAAGAGCCCATTAAACCTAAGACCCGACAGTGTAGATCGCCTTAGAGCCGACATACAACCCTTGGGCACCAACAAGGCCGCAAACAAAACCGGTAAACTAACACCGAGATAAAACAAGACGCTCCGATTAAAAAGCGCACCAACCGGTAAACTAAAACCGAAGTAATACGAGACGCTATAACTAAAAAGCGCACCAACCGGAAAAACAAACCGAGGTAATATGAAACAATCAGTAGGCGGTTGCAATCAAAGAAGCGCAAAAACAGTTGAGCAAAGTAAACATAACAGCAATCAAAGGAAAGCAAGAAGAAATTATACAAGGGCCCAACGGGCAATCTGTCCAAAAAAGCCGTAATAAAAACAAAGGTAATTCGAATCCATTACAAAAAATTTTTTGCCACAAGATTTTGTCTTTGTCTGGCAGGAGAAGCTAGGAAGCAGGAGGAGGATCTTCGCCATGGACTTCACCGTCCGCCAAAATTCGCCCCACCTCGGCATCGGACAACAGCTCATCAACTTTGCCAAAATCGACCAAGACGCCATCGGCCACACTCCCGACGGCCTCTTCGGCAGCCTCTTCATCAACAAGCTCGCCATTCACCACAACCTTGTCAGGATCAAGCCGCCCCGTGTCAACTTCAGGAAATATGGCCCTCAACTGATCCAGCGCCCTGTTAAAGCCGCTGTCGAAACTTTCAGCAACAGAGGCCTTCACCTCGTCAATAGCAACAACCAAGTCCCCGCCTACAGGCAAGTTGGGAAACAAGTCCCAAATTCCTTTGAGCACTCCGTTGCTGTTAGCAGTTTCAGCATGTGCCGCCTCCAACTCTTTGCCCACTCCCTCCAAGGACTCCCCCAACTTTTTCTTCTCGGCAGTCAACTCGGACACCTTCTCCTCGAGCCGTCGTTTCTCCAGGTCCCACTTAACCAACTCTTGTTCCAAACGGCTCTTTTCAACCTTACAGGCCTCCAACTCCCCCTCGGCTTTCTTCCAAGCCGCCTCTTTTCGACCAACGGCAGTAGATTTTGTTAAAAGCATCCTCAGCAAGGTGAGCAAGCACCGAGGCATAATGGCCATACGTCTTCACCGCCACCAACGTTTGCCGAATCCCCAGAGTGGCCACCTTCTCCACATCGCCTGTACCAGCAGCAACATTGAGAACAGAATTCAAAGGATACCTGGAATCAAAGGTTGACCGAATAGGCTCGTCGGCAGGCCTGTCGGCCCTCTTCCGGCACTTCAGCACACCCTTCCAAGAAGTATCAATAACCCCCTCCCCACGCTGCGGAAAACCGATCTCAACAGCAGCACCAATTCGCTGCCTCTTCGCAGCGGGATTCTCCGGGAAGGGAGGAGGACGAGGACTACTTGTACCTTGAGCATTCGTTGCACCGTCCGACACCAGAGGCGATTGCAAAACCTTCGCCGGACTCTTAGTAACAGGAGAGCCTCGACCAGAAGAGGGACTCGACTCCAAAATCGGTGAGGGAGAAGGCTCGAGACCTGCCCCTTGCTTCTTCTTCTGCCTCTCCCGATACTTCTTGCGTTCAGCAACGCTAAGGGTAGACATCCCAAAACCACCTGAAAGGAGAAGCAATTGTCAAAAAAAAAAAAAAAAAAAACGGGGGAAGTATGCCCGAGAGAATTACTTAAATAGTCAATCAACGATTCAGCGTCATCCACTAAGCCCAACAACAGGGAAGATTTCAGCATACCCGAGGACTTAACCCAGTGATAACTCTATTTTATATAGAGTTATTCATAGTCTTTTACTTAGATAAATGTTTGAAACCAATGCAATAAACTTGTAAATACAATAAAAAGAGATGAAAATCATAAAATACATTATCAAGGAGATAGAAGTTCAATTTATATACAAATTGGTATGTTTGATATGTTTGTTGAGTACTTTTGCAGATTCTGTGATTTTGCATTAAGTGCTTAAGCATCGAGTGCTTAAGCACAAAGCATGCAATTTGAAGCATGCAACAAGCAAGTAGCACAAGACCCCACATTGGAAGCACCTCAATTTGATTTCGTTCTAATGAGCCTCACTGGCCTCCTACTAGCTCGGTGATCACATGGAATCAATTATCAAGTTACCAAAGAAGTCATCTATGGGATAAAAACAACAAACATCATCATTACACCAAGCCAAATGTCATCAACTAATTGGACCCCTTCAAAAGGAATGTTTCCCACTCAAAGGAATGTTTCCCATTCAAAGTGACAACAATTGACACCTGCAAAATAACTAGGATAAGTCACATGATGGTCAAAGAAAACTTCACAAGCAAGCAAAGAAGTCAAATACTTGAAGACAAAGAAAACCCTCCATGGAAGGAAATCTCCTACTTTATAAATAGGACTCTTTCATCTCTTGTAAAGGAAGATAAGAAAGATATATAGATTACCATATAGATACAATAGTAGTTTTAGATTAAAGTTCATCTTGTTCTTCATTTTATTTCCAAGTCTTTTTACTTCACTTTGATTACTCTAAACTTAAGAGGAAGGTAAGAAGGAATTGACATCTCTATTCTTCACTTCTTCCTAGTTGAGAATCAAGTGTTCTTCATTAATATTAAGTTCTTATTTCATGTTCTTCATCTTACTCTTTATTTACTTTCTTGTTATTTAATTTCTTGCAAGACTTGTCCAATCAAGCAATTTACTTTCTTGCAAGACTTGTCCATTCAAGCAATTTACTTTTAAGCAATTTACATTTCAAGTTATTTACAATGCTTTCTTTACTTGCTTTGTTTAATTACTTTATGTGGACGATGATGAGCTAAATTCCTTAGTTGGGATGCTCTAGTCATATGATGAACTCGTGAGAACTATTGTGTTGTCCAAAAGGGTGCCTCACTTACTAGTTCTTGTACTTGAATTAAACTTGTTTTAAGGTTAACTTAGAACAAGGGGAGTTGTATTTACAAGAGATTGACTTACAACTAGATCTCAAGAACTAGAAGCAAAGGCAAGTGTTTATTTAAGTCTTTGATGAGAAAATTGTTTTCCACAAAGTCGACTTAGTAATTCCATGCTAATTCAAAAGTAATTAGCATAGTCTTTGTTCAAGTGTGGGGTTTTACTAAGGGAAAGTATTTAGCAACTTGAACCACTTGAAAGGAGGCGCGAGGAGTTTGACACACTTGCCCTTTACTTTGCAAAAAAACAAGGGTTTATTGAGCTTGTACAGTCACCCTTAACGATGTATCTACACTAAGTGATCAAGCACCGGTGCTCAAGCACCGAAAGACAAAGACAACATTCTCACAAGGAACTCATATGGTAAAAGCATCTCAACTCTCTCTTAAATTACATCCTCTATGTGTATTTAAATTCTGCTTTTTCTATATTCCAAAACCAACCACAAATCTCTGAATAGTTGTAGACACACTAGTTTACCTATGCTAAACAAACACATTAAAAATTAGTCAATCCTCGTGGGAACGATCTTTACTTACTCTTTATTACTTGTTTGTGACTGTGTATACTTGCACATGCTTATTTCACACACCACCCAGCCATCTAGCCGATCCACCTCTGCCTTTTCAACCGAACTCAGCACCCTTCTCTCAACAGAAAACTTATCCTTAGGGTGCCTCGTCCAACTCAAAGGAAACCGTTCGTCACCAACCTCGTCAACCAGCAATAAGGGACACTTCGGCCCCGGAGACAAACGGAACCAGTAATGCTTAAAATGCTTGTAACTACTTTTGTACAAAGCCATAAGAGGACGGCGCTGATGATTGCATAAAGACACCCACCTTACTGGGTCCTTCACCGACGAGCGGAAGAAGTACAAAAACTTGCAGGCCGAGACCTCCTCCCCAAGGCACTCACAAAGGATCTCGAAGGCCCTCATATGGGCCCACCCGTTGGGATGCAGCTGTGTCGGAGCCACATGAAGCATCTTCAACACTGGCGAGAAAAGGGGAGAAAGGCAACCGAACCCCAAGTGCTCAAAGTGTCAGTAAGCGTAAGTATACACATCATTCCCTAACGCATTCATCTCAGCTTGCTTCCTCTAAGGAGACGGGACTAGCCGTGGCCGCTCCTCATCCACGGGGTGACAAAGCATCTGCCGAACGCCAACAAGGGAGGCCTCGGTGCGGAGCTCTGAGTACGAGTCAAACACCTCTTGATCTACCCAAGAAATCCCCTCACTCCCAGATCGTTCGCCGCTAGGACTCTCATCTTCGGCCATGACAGATGAATCAGCCGGTCCTGCTGAATCGTAAGGGGAACCATCATTATAAAGGTCGCCTACTTCCCTTACCACTCTGGCGAACAACTGCGCAATGAACAATACCCACATTTGAGGGAAGAAAAGACACGGTTGGGATTAAGACACCTATACTCAGAGGTCACCTCACTCTCGCTATCACTACTTATTTCAACTATCGAGACCATCTCTATTTTGCAGGAAACAAACGCAGCAAATACAGCCCAAGAGAAGCAGAAAAGAAAATAAGAAAAGCCACAAAGCAAGAGGATAATGCGAGGAACCACGTACCTTAAAGAAGGAAGTTGGAGTAGCCACAAACACCACCAAAGGGAGAGAAAGGCACGAGAGGAGATAATCGAGAGGAGAAAGCGCAAAGACAACAACGAAGCGAAGAGGAAATGAAACAGAAGGAAATTAGGCGAAGAGACGCGGCGTAAGACCCTTTCGGAGCAAAGGCGATCCAACGGTGAAAAGCCCACCAATAAAATCAACGATGGAGATTCAAACGGTTCAAATCGAGCGACACGTGTCCCGCCCCAATGGAGCACTTAGAAGACGCGCGGTTCCCAAGAGCGTCATGATAACACCTCCCGCCAAAAATCAAATCAATCAAGTGCCACGTCACATCGCGTCAATCAATAGGTATCGCCACGGGCCGTCGTCAAAGAGAAGAAGGAAGAACGCGCAATGCCATCGGCTAAGAATAAGTTCGGAGAACAGAAAGATACGATCGATCGCGGACAAAAGAGAAGCCGGACAACCGAGAACAACAAATAAAAGGAAGGTTTCCGTACTAATTAAGTCTGCTTTTATTTTCAATACAACATTGCATTACATTTGATACGCAAAATTACATTACATTTGATAAGCAACATTACATTACATTACAATGACAAAGACAAATCCAAAATCATCACAAGAGAATGAGCTACTAATATACACCGGGTGACACACCCTTTTTGCAGTACCCCAAACCTTGAAGTATCTCCCGACGAGCTTCCCGGCACCGCTTGCTACATCCGATGTTCGAATCGCCCAGAAGCGTAAGCGGAGGCGACCCCTCTCGCACCAAAGGCAACACCAAGGCCCACTCGAGGATTGCCCAAACCAATTGTGACGAGACTCCGGACCAAGCGGCCGAGGTCTCACCTTCCATGAACGGTCGGCGGAATGCTCTGGCCGATCGCTCTTTGAGTCTTCCGAACAACTCCAGCATTCAGAGGTAAAGCCACCTGCAAAAAGAAAAGAGCCAGAGTTCACGAAGATCAATAACCCCCGCTTTGAGCCTCTTGACAACCCCACGCACTCTGCGGCGGATGGGGTTGTTCAAAAGACTCAAAGGAGGGACGAAATCTCACCATAGGAGAGCATGTGCGACAAGCCGTGGACGACCAAAGCAACAAGAAACCCCTATTTATACAAGGGAAGAGCAAAAACTCCTAGGAGTTATGATTATGGCGTAACGAAAACCCATGGGAGTCAAAACTGACCAAGTCAAAGAAAACGCACTTATGAGGCAGCAGAAACCCACGCGAGTCAAAACTGACTGGGTCAAAGGGAGCACGAAAACCCACACAGGACCAGGACCCAAGACGCTAAAGGCAAACGAGGCCAAATCACCTTAACGCACGGGATGAGGGACTACGGGAACCGAGGATAAATCAAGGATACTTAGAACGCCTTCGCACAAAGTGCTCGCCGCTCGAGGGACTGTGTTCCTAGCCGACCACCCAGGAAGGCTCGGATATGACACGCCTCCTAGCCGATCATCTGGGCTCCGAAGACGAAGACCGAAGTCCCTGCATCCTCATCACCGAAGCTTCCGTCGGCAACGCATCAAGGCCGACACACGGACCACCTCCCAATCATAGGGCCGACGCCTCTAAAGGGCTCGCCCTCAGGCGGAAGCCCTGCTAGATATATTAGGCAAGCCCGAGAATCTCGCCTAAGATCTCGGGGCATTCATGTACCATTATGAGCATTTATGACGTATTGTAATATAAATATATGCCCAAGAGGCCAATGAAAGGGGATGAACATTTTACTTCTCACTCACTATATTCTGTGTTCTTGCTATATCCTACTCTAGGGAAATAGTTAGGAACAAATAGTAAATATCAATTTAATTATACTTCTAATACTTGTTGATGCGAAATTATCTAAATAAAGAAAAAAAATACCATAAACAATTGGATGAGAAAATTACTTAGTAGATGTAAATACAATAGATTGATATATAAAAGGAGAATGAAAAAAAATTTGAGACACACGTTGCCTGCCTCCATGTAAAACCGTCTTGTACATGGATTAAAAAAGCAATGATAGTTCAGTATTCATTGGCCATGAATTTTCGGAATCAATATTACGTGAGCAACATAGTTGATGAAATAAAAATTAAGTTGTTAAGCCCAATATGTATAGATGAAGTCAACAAAAAGACATGTAGGAACAAAGAATGCAATTGAACAATTAACACACTAATTATTAACCACTTTGCCTATCTAAAAAAAAGAATGCAATTGAACAAAAATTTCCAAGGTTACCAAAAAATTATTGTCGCCTTCAATTGAAATCGCATGACAAGCCGCATACAATATTACGATATAAGATATAGGCTAAATTACTCTTTTGATCATTTATCTTTGGCCTTGATTTCATTTTGGTCTTTTTTGGTATTTTCCATCCATTAACTTAACGGACGCCACGCTGGCAGTACTGTTGACGTGGCGTCTTAAGTGTTAGGGCTTACTTGTAATTCATTAAGTGATGTGGCAAATGAGAGACCAAATTGAAACTTAACTAAAAAATAACATAAAGGACCAAATTGACATAAACCCAAGAACTCCCATCTTCACCTTCTTCCTCCAAACACCATCTCCACCTTCATCTTCATCTTCTCCGGCGAGACACCACCACCACCACCACAAATCAATCACTCTTCAACTCTTAATCCCTAAGAGAAGGAGAAGGATAAGAGGTTAGGGATTAAGAGAGGTTAGGGATTAAGTTTGAGAAATTGGGGGTTTTAGATTTGAGAGAGAGGTTAGGGATTAAGAGTTGAAGAGTGATTGATTTGTGATGGTGGTGGTGGTGGTGGCTCGTCGGAGAAGATGAAGATGAAGGTGGAGATGCTGTTTGGAGGAAGAAGATGAAGATGAGAGATCTTGGGTTTATGTCAATTTGGTCCTTTATGTTATTTTTTAGTTTCAATTTGGTCCTTCATTTGCCACATCACTTAATGAATTACAAGTCAGCCCTAACACTTAAGACGCCACGTCAGCAGTTAACACTTAAGCCCTAACACTTAATGAATTTAGTTTTTTATATTAAATTAGTATCAGTCATTAGATTTGTATTTTAATAAATTTGATCCAACGGCTGTCAATTGAAGAGGGTACCAATGTAATTTTACACATCCCAACCATCCATTGATAAAAAAAACATTTTTATTAATTTTTTATATTTATATAAATATATTATATATAATATAAATATATATGTGGTGGTTGCAGGTGGCGGTTGGCGGCGAAACTTTGGTGGCAGATCTCGAGCACAACAACCTAAAACACAGTGTTGAATATTATCTTTTACCTTTATTGGCCAGCTTTTTTTATAAGCAAAAAATGTATTAAAAAACAAGGAGTGTTAGGGGCACCCCAACCCTAACATATACAAGGGGCCTCATTAAAACCTCTCTGGGTCAAAACCCCATGAGAAAAAGTCCCAAGGAGAAAAGATTACCGCGGAAATAACGAGGCAAAAAAAACAAATTACACTGAATTCATACAAACAAGAGGATTTCCCCACCAATCAGAAATCTTTAAATTTGAGTTGCGACTTTCTATGCTAATGAACCAACTCCAAGATGTAGTTTTAACATAATTGACAACAACTTGAGGGTTAAAGACTTGATCTCTGAAAAGAATATGGTTTCAATGAACCCAAATGCACCACGTGACTGCCATCCAGATCAAGTGCTTCAATCTTCCAGCCTTCTTAGAATCAATCCTTAGACATGGGCCTGGAAATGCGCAACACCGACATGCGAATTCATACCCGCTATGCCCACCCAATTATGAATAGAAGTCCAAACTGATCGAGAGCACCTGCACAAAAAGAATAATTGGACAATAGATTCATCCTGCTCAAAACAAAATGGACAGCACGACTCATGTGGGTCTTTAATAATACCCTTTATTGGCCAGCTTAATATTACTCTATTGTGTTAAAAAAATATAATTTTTCTACGACATGTCGTGGCTATCCCCCGTTCCTACTATGTTCCGCCGCTAGGTGCCGGTTTCCTATACTTTAAGAATTAGCAGTGTCAGCCATTCATATCCATGTCATGTTAGTCAGGTGTCTGTGCTTCATAGCTACAATTTCCTATTGATTCTAGCAACTCTCCAGTTAGATGATTTTCATATATATGCAGTTAAATTACCTAACTGACCATGACAGCATAAGTTCTCTGGTAAACTTCCCTAAAACTATTAGATGCAATATATGAAAACTTTCAAGCTTTGAATAATGGCCAAAATCAGTTGGAAGAGTACCTGACAAGTTGTTTATAAAAAACTTTAAAATCAAACAAAGATGGTAGACTACCTATCCTTTTTTTTGGTCAAAAGGAGTATGATTTCATTTCATGCAGAAAAAATGGGCCAGGCCCAAACCATACAACCCAAACTAGATCACCTACGAAAAAAACAACAAACAATTCATGGGCCAGCACAAGTTTAGCCCACTAATACACTCAACGAGAGCCTACCAAAAAGAAAAAACAACTTACTTGGGCCAGACCAAGCTGAGCCCACTAATACACTCAAAGTAGAAAAAACAACAGAAGGGAAAGTTACTTAATTAAGTAACATGCAATCATTGAGCGAGAAATGCTTCGCGATCCTCACGTTAACAGAGAGCGAGAGAAACCCTAGACAAAACCGAGCCACCATCTCTGAAGATTCAACCTCCGATCGGGCACAACCGTCAGCATAATCTGCATCCAATAACAATTAAGCTTCTCAGAGTACAATTGCGAGGTGATGCAGCTACTACAACGGTGAAGGAGTCTTCAGGTCCATAGTGCTTGAGCATCCGTCACCAGAGCTCGCCGGAGGAGAGGTGGAGGCCGAAGAGTCCACATCCCGTGCAGAGCGTTGTCTCTAGCAAGAGAAGCAATTGTATGAGCACATAGGTTGCCTTGTCTCTTAATCCAGGTTAGTTCTGAGCTTTGCATGTTGATTCTCATGTTATTTATGTCTTCCACTATGCTTTGAATTTCCCTCTTTTCTAATCCACCATTACACACCTCTATGAGGTTCTTGCTATCAGATTCAAAGACTACTTTCTCCATGTGAAGGTTGATTGCAAACGAAACTGCATCTCGAAGGCTAATAGCCTCGGCCATAAGGGGAGTTGAGGCGAAGAAACGCGATGAGGTTGCAGAAAGTAAGTTTCCTTGTTCATCTCTGCATAAAATACCTAAGAATACCTTACCCGTAGTTTGATCAAAAGCAGAGTCACAGTTGATTTTGACAAAATGATCTCGAGGAGGACTCCATTTAGTTGGAGAGGCCTGCACATTAGTGGTAGCAGTATGTTGTAGGGTAGTGTTGTTGGCAGGACTTGACTGTGTTGTTGAGAGAAACTCATTGCATTGAGTTTTAACCTTATGTAGCGAGCTAAGGGGATTGGGAGCTTTGTCATTGAATACTTTGTCATTCCTTGCCTTCCAAATATTCCACAGGGTAAAGAAGATCCAGGTAGATAGATTAGTATCTGTTGCCATTTGAGAGTCTAGAGCCTCCATAATCCATCTTTGAATAGTTGTAATGCCAATTGGAGTAGGGGGGTTGATAAATTGGAGACCAAACCAAAGTGGTCTGGTCCAATCACAGAGGAGGAGCATGTGTTCAGTAGTTTCAGTAGCTTGTAAACATATGGGGCAAAGCTTTGACAGGGGAATTCTTTTCTTGCAGAGGTTCTCTCTAGTTGGTATAATGTTGTGACAAACCTTCCACACAAAATGTTTCAGTTTGTTAGGAACTTTAGCAGTCCAAATCAGTTTCCAAAGTTTCTCAGGGGTAGTTGTAGAGCTACTAGGGCCACTGGTAGGGGTGGAATTAGACTCAACAAGTGACCTGTACCCAGACTTAACTGAAATAACATCCATCTTTACTATGTGGCCACATTAGCTTGTCTTCTTGTGAAGTCCATGAGATTGGAGTTTTAGGGGCCTCTATCGCACTCTGAGATTGTAAATTCAGCCTTAGTTGACTAATGTTCCATTTTTTGTCTTCCCCTATCAGCTCAGAAACCTTAGTTGCAATGGCTAAAGGTTTCAAAGACACTGGGTTGCCCGAACTAAGCCAATTATCCTTTATAATATTGATAGAGGAGCTAGAACCTACAGTCCACCTACCTGAGTTTTTAAGCAAGTCTCTCCCCTGCTTGAAGCTATTCCACCCCACTCAGCAGGAATTCCAAGATACTGGCCAGGGTTTGTCCATAACGGAATATTAGAGATTACTGAAACCCTCTCCTTGATCTGTTGAGACACCTTGCAACCACAAATTATACCTGACTTAGCCAAATTGATTTTCTGCCCTGATGCACTAGTAAAAAGATTAAGGATTTTGATAATTTGGAACATATTTTCTGTACTATCTTTGAAAAAGAGAATAGCATAATCAGCAAAGAAAAGATGAGTCAAAGAGGGGGCTGTAGGGGCTAGTTTGATGCCCTGAATATCTCCTGTGTTTGCAGCTTGAGAGATCAACTGAGAGAGAACATCAAACACCATGATGAACAAATAGGGTGATAGTGGATCACCCTGTCTTACACCTCTATTAGGATGCACCTTCCTTGAAGAGAAGCCATTAATTTGGTAGCAATATGATATTGTAGTCACCAATTTCATAATAGAAGTAACCCATTCCTCAGAGAATCCATAGGCAAGTAGAACTGTCCTTAGAAACTCCCAACTTACCCTATCATAGGCTTTGTTCATATCAAGTTTAATAGCATTTCCCTTTCCACCTTCTCCATGTTTCTTCTTTAAGAAGTGGAAGGCTTCATGTGCTACTATTAAGTTATCCTAGATCATTCTACCTCCCACAAAAGCACTCTGTTGGGGTGAGATAATTTCACCTATGATAGGTTTGAGTCTAGCCACTACTATTTTAGCTATCACCTTGTATATGAAGGAGCAGCAGCTAATAGGTCTTAGTTGAGATATAGCTTCTGGAATTGGAACCTTAGGAACAAGGGCAACATTTGTGAAGTTGGTTTCCTCACCAAGATTACCATTAGTGAAGAAATCAGCTACAACTTGGTAGACCTCAGTTTTTATAGTTTGCCAATTCTTCTGAAAGAATAAACCATTTAACTCATCCGGTCCAGGGGCTTGTGAGTTCCTAAATCAAATACTGCACCCTCCACCTCCTTAAAACTGACTTGCTTCAGAAGTGACTGGTTCATTTCTCTAGTAACAGACTTAGGGATCACCTGGCTACATAAATCCACATTTGAGGGTTGTTCATAAGCATATAAGTCATTGTAGAATTCACAGACACAATCCATCACATCTTCTTGACCCTCCAGCCAGTTGCCTGTTAAGTCTTTTATCTTGATTAGCTTGTTTTTATCTCTTCTTTGAAATGTGGATGCACGAAAGAACTTAGTGTTGTTATCTCCCCAGTTTAGCCATTTGATTCTGGACCTTTGCCCCCAATAGATTTCCTCTTGTTTCCACAAAGCATCTATTTCTTTCCTAGCATGGTTAACCCAATTCCAATCTGTTATAGCATGAGGCTTGTTTAGTTCCCACTCAATTTGAGAACTAAGTTTTTTGATTTCCTTTGATGCATTCCTGAAGGTTTGATGATGCCATTTCTTCAAGTGATTTGTGCATGATTTGACTCTCTGATTCCAATCTAGCCAAGGGTTTCCAATGTCTACACCAGTAGGAGCTGACCAGCCTGCTTCAACCTCTCCTCTGCAGCTTACATTCTCCTCCCAAATCGCTTCATACTTGAAAGATCTACCACTTAGAATAGGGGGTTGACTACCTATCCTTTATAGCAGTGTTATTAAACCCGGACCGACCCGGGCGGTCGGATCGGTTGAACCGCGACCCAGTGGTGTGCTCGGCTCGGTTCCCTTATCAGATCGGATATGCAGTAGACCCGTTAAGACCCGGTGGAAACCGTAAGACCCGGTGACCCGCCCAGACTAGTTGAGCCGTACCGGGTTGTGCTTATTTTAAAAATGGGAATGAAAGTAAGGAAGCGGGTATCGAACCTGCAATCCTCAAGTGACATTGGAAAGTCTTTCCCACTGCGCCGCTTTTAGTTTTGATAAATTGACATGCAAATCTGACTTATATTTAATTCATTGTTTTTGATTTATTACTTATCCACACTTAATTAATTGAGTCCGTGCCTTATTTTATAAGTTTATAATAAGTACACCTTCTTATTTTTTAAAATAAAATCATTTGCCTATTCTCACCCAATACTATCATTATATAAAATATAAAAAACTGCTTTATTTAATTATTATATAGTTATTATATCTGTGTTATTATATATTGTAATTCTTTCACATTTAATATTTTGTTAATATTAAATGAGTTAGTTGTGTTGATAATTTTATTAGTTTTTAGACATTTTTCTAAAGTATGGTAAAAAAGTTTATAGCTCTGTGATGCATAAATTTCTAAGCATTATGCCTATTTTTATTAGTTTTTAGTAATTATACGGGTCATGCGGACCAACTAGTAACCCAACGGTCCGCCCATTGGCCCAGTGACCCAGTGTCCTGATCAGGTCGATCATCGGGTCGAGTTTAATAACATTGCTTTATAGTACCTCCCCTGACAAAGTTGTTCAAGTTGTTTATTCATAGATGAAGCAATGGAGGGTTATCAAAGTGTTGTTTTATTTTCATTAGGATTGCATGTTATTGATCAGAGTTTGCCTGGCTTAAAAATATGAGGTGGAATAATAAGGTTAGAAAAATGAATGAAAAGGTTGATATTTTCATTTTTTGCATTGAAGGAGGTGAATTTGCAAGGAGGGGGAAAATGGTTCAAGCGGGGCTTAGTTATTTGCACCGGTTCAACCAATGACCTTACGTTGTCTCCAGATTAGTTATTTGAAATATTCAACTGTGGTTTCAAGTGGAGCTTAAACGACTTAAAATGATTGAACTATGACATGTATGTCTCGCCGATTTGACGTCTGATTCAGTTTTCAAGATATTTATATATAATACTTTTGGTAAATATATTTCAAAGTTGAATTTATTTGTTATCTAAATAAAATCATTTTTTTCTTGTTTATTTTTACTTTTTTTTTGAAAAAAAAGAAGATAAATGTTTTGACAATAATTCTCTTAAAAAGTGAAAGTGAAAACTATTCTACTAACGATTGAAGCATCCTAAAGGCTAAAACAAATAAGAACAAGTACGAATGCATGCATCAAAACTATTTTTAGTCTAGTTTGGAAAGTTTGGTCAAGTGACCAGGCATAAAGATGTAAGGTACGTGTCAAAATTTTACAGAGAATGTAAGAGTTAAACCAAAAAAAAGAGACATGATAAACTAAAAACTCAATTTGGTCCCTATAATTTTACTCGTGAGATAAATTCGTCTCTGACAATGTTTTTAGACACATGAGTCCCTCACATTTTCAAAATTGGACACGTTAGTCTCTCCGTCCCTTCAGTCGTTGACACTTCATCTAAAACCTCCTACGTTGCATGTTTAGTGCCACACGTGTCACGTTAAATGCCACCTAACACATTATTTTGGCCCAAATTAATCTTTTGCTTGACAATTTTGCAATTTTTTTTAAAATATGGACAAATCAATCCCCACGCGTTTTGAGACAAATTGGTCTCTCTAAACCCAAAATAGAAAATGCACTATTCTTTTAATCTGATGTATGTTTCACATCAAATACACTGATATTACTGCACTTGACTAATTGGAGGCTGTTAGACATATAGTCATTCAATCAACTGTATAAAAGACATTTCCTTAATATTACTGCACTTGAATTTTCTAACAAAGAATTATACTTGGAAGGAACTATATTAGGCCTTTTACTGCACTTGAACTCTGCTTCCTTCATGGCACCACCACCACATATTAATGGAGTTCTTTTGTTCTTCTGTTAATGTCCTGTTATGGCAAATCTTAAAGAAGCGTGTATTATCCTTATTCACATATTACAAGTACATCAGATTAAAAGAATCGTGTATTTTTCGTTTAGTTAGAGAGAAATGGTTTACGGTTATCGTAAACCGGACTTTTGAGGAAGAAGATAATCAGAGACCAATTTGTCTTAAAATGCACAGGGACTGATTTGTCCCTTTTTTAAAAAATTCAAATTTGTCAAGTCAATGACTAATTAAGGCGAAAATAATGTGTTACGTGGCATTTAATGTGAGACGGTGGAACTAAACGTGTACTGTAGAAGGCGTTATTAGATGAGGTGTCAACGACTGAAGGGACGGAGGGACTAATGTGTCTCGAATAAATTGTCAGGGACAAATTTGTCCTACGAGTAAATTGTCAGGGACTAATTTGAGTCTTTATTCAATATAATATTATATTTACAAATAAAATTATGAGAATTCTTTTGTAACCATGATTGTAGCTCAATTAGTTACCATGTGGTGTGGGAAACAATTTTTTCCATAAACAAATATTTGCAACTTAATTGTTATGAATGGATAGGAGGAAATGTTTTTGCCCCAAGTGGTTGGTTTCGTAAAATGGCTCGTATTTTTTTTCGGGTGAGAAAAGAGGGTTTTAAACCCCAACAGCAGAAATAGAGGAATTACAATTCATTTTATAAATACACCAACTCCAAATATAGCTTTTGATACGAGTCACAACCGAATCGACACTTGGTTCCTCGTTCTTGAAAATAACTCTGTTCCTTGCGATCCATATGCTCCAACAAGTCGTCACCCATATAAGATGTTTCTTTCTCTTGAATTTTTTTCCTTTGCACAATTGGCCGCACTTATGAAATAAATCCAATATGTTCTGTGATGAATCAAAGACCAAACCAAGCCAAGCACCGACACTAGACCAAACTGAACTCGCGAACGAACAGGAGGAAAACAAATGGTGCACAGTTTCGCAGAATTCGCTGCACATGGGACATATAGCGTCCTCAACTGAGTGCAGAATATTTCTGTGCAAGAATTCGTCGCGCATCGGCAAAGAATTCGACAACAACCGCCAACTGAACAACAATACCTTCGAAGGAGCTGCTGTTTTCCAAACGGACGTCCAAAAATTCGGAGGATCTGTATCATTGGAGGTGTAGTCGTCTCGGACCAGTTGGAAATAATATGACTTAACCGAAAATAGCTTAGACGGATCGTGAGGCCAAATCCACTCATCCTTCTTACCTCTAATGGGAGACGCCTGCTGTAAGATGCTAATAAGATTGTAACCCTCTGCCTTAATAAGCGAGTCCGTTGAGTTCTGCCACGGAACCAGCCACACCCAAGAATCATTGTGCCAATGTCCCAGACAAGACACCAAAATGTGCTGTTGATTGCACCCAACAAATAGCAAACGAAACACCTTTAACAAAGGTCCAATTCCTAACCATTGTTCCTTCCAAAAATCAATATCATTCTCGTCACCGAGTGTGCGTTTGATACACCACACAAACCTTCTTGGTTCCTCTACATGAGAATCCAGATCAACCAAGTCTCTCCACCAAATAGATCCCACGCTCCGGCGCTGAGTACCGACCACCGAGTCATGAACAAAACAATATGCAAGATTACCGTATCTATGAGATAACAACTTGCTCCACATCGCTTTAGGATCCATCAGCGCCCTCCATTTCCACTTGGAGAGACACGCCATATTGAACAGTTCGAGATCTTTGATTCCAAGGCCCCCTTCTTTTTTTGATTTACAAATTATATTCCAAGCCACCCAATACATACCATGATCTCCCTCTTTAATTTCCCAAAGAAAGTTCCTTTGGATTTTGATCAATTTCTTTATAACAACCTTGAGCGCTTTATAAAAAGAAAACATATATAGAGGGAGGATCTATCTGTTAAGAATATTTGTTTTATTAACTATGTGTGTTTTAAAATGTTTTTAGTATTATATTTTGTTTAAATATTAGATGAACTTAACAAAGTAATATCTGAATACATGAAACTATTCTCCAAAGAAATGTCTCTTGTGGAAATAGTGGCTATGTATAAAAGATACTATCATTGTTAAGAGTATTTTACTATCATTGTTTGTATTTTAGTAGATGATCAGTTTGAAAGTTTTTAAAATATGGTGATATCTTATGAATGGAATTTTAATGATGAAAAAGGAGAAAAAGAAGCCTTATTTCTTAGAAAATAACCAAAATTATTTTTACTTCAACACCTCAAAACCGAGTTTGTGAAAAGAACCTTTCTATTTAAAGATCAATCTGATGCAAGGGGAATTTTTGGTGAGCTTAGGTCAAAACAAATTTTTATTAAAAAGTTAGAAGAGCTTAAAGAATTAAGTTTGGGGGTGTTTTATGAAAATTAAGGCTGAATTTGAAAAGTTTAGAGTAAACAATGCACAAAGATTACTCAAAGAAAATCAATGTATAAAGCCATATTGACCTGAATCAATTAAGTTGTACCTGTGCCAAAGTTCGAAAAGAAGAAATGCATATGGAGGTCAGTGAGGAGGACAATATGAGCTATCAAAAGAAAGTGAAAAAACATCAGTGCAGAAGCACAATGCAACTGCACTAAAGAAGGAAAATGCAGAAAAATATCAATGCAAAAAGCACTTGAAAGAAGTGATGCATCTGCACCAAAAGAACCACATAAATAGAAAATAGTGCATTGGCTCAATTGCTTTGAAAAATTCAACCAAGCCCTTTGTTGTACTTAAAACTTCCCAACACTTGAGGATTTTGTTAGTCTAGTCTTTCTTTTGAAAAATATTTTGGTATGACCAAAGGTAAACTAATCTTTTCAAAGGCTAGGAGGAAGTTTTCACTTAGTCTTGGAACCAATCTCAGCTCAGTGATCACACACACACATCAAAAAGTTTGAATAACTTTGGTATTTTTAAAGAAATAAAGGAATAAGAAAGATTGATGAAAAATGAAGTTCATAGGGAGCTCCTCATGAAAATCCAAATATCAAGCTGATCTATAGAACTATAGTATAGTAGTTTGTCTTTGTCATTACTTGGGGACAAGCAATAGTTTAAGTTTGGGGGTGTGATAACTCTATGTCCTAACACAATGCCTTCTTGTACCATAAAATGACACTTTTCCCAGTTCACGCTAAATTTGTTTCCTCACACCTCTTGAGAATTTGTTCCAAGTTTGATAGACAAACTTAAAATGTTTCTTCAAATACAGAGAAATCATCCATAAATACTTCCATTGATTGCTCAATGAAGTCTGAGAATATTGACATTATGCATCTTTGGAATGTAGCAGGTGCATTACACAATCCAAATGGCATCCTTCTAAAAGCAAAGGTTCCATAAGGGCATGTAAAAGTAGTTTTGTGTTGATCCTTAGGCTCAATGGCTATTTGGTTATAGCCTGAGTAGCCATCTAGGAAACAATAAAACTCTTTTCCTGCTAATCTATCAAGCATTTGGTCTATGAATGGTAAAGGAAAATGATCCTTTTTGGTAGCTTATTGAGTTTTCTATAATCCATACATATCCTCCAACCTGTGACAGTCCTAGTTGGTATCAACTCATTCTTCTCATTGGCTATTACTGTCACACCCCCTTTCTTTGGTACACATTGGACAAGGCTTACCCATGCACTGCCTGATATGGGGTATATGATGCCAGCATCTAGCCACTTAATGATTTCCTTCTTTACTACCTCTTTCATAATAGGGTTTAGTCTTCTTTGACTCTTTATGCTATTCTTAGAATTTTCTTCTAAGATTATTCTATGCATGCATATGGAAGGACTAATTCCCTTGATATCTGCCATTTGCCAACCTATTGCTTTGGTATGCTTTTTCAAGGTGTCAATGAGATCACTCTCTTGTTCTGATGTTAAATCAAAAGCAATGATAACAGGTAAAGTCTTATTTTCTCCTAGAAAAGCATATTTAAGATGCTTAGGCAGTTCTTTTAATTCTAACTTAGGAGGTTGTTCTACAGAGGGTAAATTTTTCTTGAGGGTTGGATCCTCAAGATTGAGAGGTTCATAAGTTCTAGCCCACACTTCCTTACAAGAGTTTTCTATTGGAAGATTGTTTTCTTCCAGTAATTCCTCATCCAGTAATGCCGATGCATCTAGTGCATATGCATTGACTAAGTGATCATACTGTTTATAACATTGTTTTTTGTACCAATTGATCTAGAGAAACTATGGATGAACACTCTTCTATATTTTATGTAGGATACTTCATAGCATTCATCACATTGAATTTTACCTCTTGATCATTCACGCTCATAGTGAGTTCACCTTTCTGCACATCAATTAAGGTTTTGCCAGTTGCTAAGAATGGTCTACCTAGGATAATAGACACTTCCTTATCTGCATCAAAGTCAAGGATAACAAAATCTGCAGGGAATACAAATTTATCTACCTTAACTAAGATGTCTTCTATGATACCTTCAGGATATGCTATTGACATGTCTGCTAATTGAAGTGTCACAGTGGTTGGTCTTGCAATTCCAATTCCCAACTGGTTAAATATAGATTTAGGCATCAAATTGATGCTTGCACCTAAATCACATAAAGCTCTACCAGTGTAAGATTTTCCAATGGAAAATGGAATTGTAAAACTACCTGGATCCTTCAAATTCCTAGGAAACTTATTTTGCACAAGCAAACTACACTCTTTTGTCATGGCAACTGTCTCAAATTCCCCTAACCTTTTCCTTTTGGTGAGCACATCCTTCATAAATTTGGCATAATTTGGCATTTGTTGAAGTGCTTCTACTAAGGGAACATTGATGTGTAACTGTTTTAGTACCTCTAAGAATTTGCTAAACTGTTTCTCCTCATGTGTTTTTTTCAATCTTTGAGGATAAGGAGGAGGAGGGTACTCAGGTACTAACTTAGGTAGTGGAACTTGAACTTCTTGTTCCAATGCAGGAGCATTTGATGCTTCTGCATTACTTTCTTTTCTATTTTTTTCTTTTTCTCCCTTATTTCCACTTTCCTTCTCAGTTGATTCTATAAGATCCTTACCACTTCTCAATGAAATAGCCTTAACATGTTCCTTTCCTTGTCTTTGGGAAGGAGTAGCTTCTGTATTTGAAGGTAAGACACCTTGTGGCCTTTGATACAGAGCTGTGGCTAATTGACCTACCTGATTTTCTAAATTCTTAATGGAAGCATCTTGGGCTTGTCTAGCTGTTCTAGATTCACCTATAAATGCTTTGAGCATGGCTTCTAAAGAATTCTCATTGGTAGGTTGAGAGTGTCTTTGGTTGTTCTGAGGTGGAAACCCTGGT
Source organism: Oxytropis ochrocephala (assembly GCA_020916435.1). Taxonomy (NCBI): domain Eukaryota; kingdom Viridiplantae; phylum Streptophyta; class Magnoliopsida; order Fabales; family Fabaceae; genus Oxytropis; species Oxytropis ochrocephala. Next base: position 82,126,101 of record CM037091.1, read on the forward strand.
GGTGTAGTTGGTGCAACATTAGATGCAGGTGCACTATTTTTGGAATAAGGGTTGTTATTCCTATTATAACCTACATAATTTACAGAAATAGGGTTGCTAGGACATTCCTCATACAAGTGACCACCCCCACAATACACACAACTAGTGGTGCCTGGTGGTGCTTATTCTATCATCTTTGCTCTAAATATTATCTATTGATGCTGTTTGCATTAGATCTGATTGCATTGCTCGAAGTGAAGTTTTTCATTAAATTAGCTAGAGTGGCTACCGAGCAGATAGTATTGATACATCACTAATTTCATGTACCCCGATGGTTTCTTTTTGGGCACTCACCCTCTCAAGAGGCCAACTAGAGCTATTAGTCGCTATTCTTTCTATCAATTCACATGCTTCATTATATGACAGATTCAATAACACTCCACCAGATGATGCATCAAGCATTACTCTGGTTTGAGGTTCTAAACCATTGTAAAATGTTTCCATTTGAATAATAACAGGTAAACCATGATGAGGACATTTTCTCAAAAGTTCCTTCCATCTTTCCCATTCTTCAAATAATGATTCAAATTCTTTTTGTCTAAAAGATGTAATATCAGTTCTCATTCTGGCATTTTTGATAGTTGGGAAGTATTTTCCTAAATTTTTTTCAGCCATTTCATTCCATGAATGGATAGAGTTAGGCTCTAAAGAGTTTAGCCAAGCCTTAGCTCTATCTTTCAAAGAATAAGGAAACAACCTTAGTCTAAATACATCTTCACTAACACCAGGTATTGTTATACCTCAATTTTGTCCGACTAATTGAAAATCAAATAAAATTTTTTATTTTAGTGGATGCCCAATTTTAACAGGTATTCAAAAATTTGTATCTCGCACTACTTTTATTCTTGTTTTTTGCGTGTATTATTTCTAGTAGTGTGTGCGCTCGCGTATCGTCGTTTACGCGTATTTGTTTCGTTATTTATTATTATTATTATTATTATTATTATTATTATTATTATTATTATTATTATTATCATACATATATTTATTAGTTTATTATATCATTATTTTTATACAAAAAATCAGATTCTAAAAAAATGGCATTTATTATTATAAATAGTTTTTTTTATATATTTGGTACAAATAAGTCAACTTTTGTTATACATATGGACAAAAATTAAAAGCAAATAGTACAAAGTATTAAAACAAATATAAAGAAAGAGAGCAACTCAGCATGTACGCATGTTGTTGCTGTTCAGTTTGTGTTTATTTCAATAGTGGTGTTCAATTTCATTTCATCTCGTCTTCTTTGCCTTTCCAATTTGGGTAAAAACATGTCAGCCCTCTCCTTGCTGCCCTTGTTGCTCCACTATGTCTGAGCTGCAACCACAACCACCTTGTCTCCAACAGCTATAATCTCCTGCTCAATACCACACCTACACCACACAAACCCCACTATAAATACACACACAGCAGATACACAAAATGGGGAGAGATCAGAAGCAAAAACAATAATAAGAGAGGAAATATAGAGAAGAGAACGAAAGTTCAATAAGAGAATTTTAGAGTGCCATAGACTTCACCTCCTTCTAATAAGCCACCAAAATCTCCACTTCACAACCACCACATCACCACCAAACGCCCACAGAACCAAACACCCACAGAACCAAACCACCCATCACCACCGCGAAATGCCGGCAACCACCCCTTTCACCGGCGTCTTTCGCCTTCACTGTAGCCTCCTCCCTCTTCCATCAGTTCTATTCGTTCTCTCTCTCTCACTCACACCTTCGATTTCTCTCTCTTCGTCACCTCTCTCTCAGCGTGAGCTTCTTTCTCTTACTCTCCTGGAATTATCGTTCTCTCTCTTTTGGGAATGAGAGGAAACGACGCTTTGGTCAGAGAAGGAGAGGAATTAGGTTTTTTGTTTTTCCCTTTCCATTTTGTTTTACTTTAAGTTTATTTTATTCTTTAATTTTATTTTATTTTATTTTATAACTCTGTTGACCACTACTAACACCCCTTAATCGTGCATCCCCCTCCCCATTTGTTTTTATTATTATTATTATTGTTATTATTAGTAGTAGTGTAATTTGTGATATTACTGTTAGTATTTTGTTATGTGCTAACTATTGCTACCAGCTACTATTCTTTTCTTAAACACAACATTTTAATGTTAGTATATCTTGTACAAAAATAAGTCGTCAGTGATGGTCACTCTGGGTTCAACCTGTTTGAACATCGTGAATAGTTTTAACTTTCAAACGGACTATTACTGGTGACCACTCTGAGTTTACTTGTTTGGTTGTAACGAACGTCCTTCAATTTACAAAATGTTTAAATATTAAAAAATACTAACACACAAATATTTTCTACCCAATAACTACGTAGCCTTTGATTCTCTACCCGGAGATACGTAGGACCAGATGGGGGCCCACATCAGTCAAGTGCAATAATAAAAAACCTTTTTTAGTCCTTTCTAAAATGTTTCTTTGTTAGTTGTCAATGAGAACACAAAAATAAGTAATTTTTAAGTCTTTACTATTCTTTTCATTATATGTGGGAAGTAAATATTTTTTTGAAGTTAATATAGTTTGCATAACTAATCAGAGGTTACCTTTTTCGAAAGGATGTTGTGGGGTGGTAATACCTTCCCCACGCATAATCGACTCCCGAACTCAAAATCTGGTTTTCAAGACATTTTCATTTTAAAGGGATTTTTCAATGTTTTCCTTAAATAATTAAACATTGATGGCGACTTCATTGAATTGCACGAGAGATCCTCTCGGATTTTTTGGGTGCAACAGCTGGCGACTTCACTGTGGATATTTCAGAGAGTCAAGCCTAACATGGTTGGTTGTGCTAAACTTTAACTTTGTCATATTTATTTCCCTCTCATTTTTAATAGTTATTTATTCTCTTTGTTGTAAATATTGTGGTTATGCTTGAACCTTAGGGTAGACGACTTTATTTTGTTTTGTATTTTTGTCTCTTTTGCAGCTTGGATAGTTTATTTATTTTGCCCTTGTCACACACATCACTTACACAATTGCACACACTTCTGAGTGGGGCCCAATACCCGGGTCTGTATGAAACTTAGGACGAGTGGAGACAATTAGTGACAGTCGTTCTAGATTTATCTGTCTGACTCTCGTGAAAGTCTCAGCCAGAGTGCGCCCTTTTATGGTATCTCACACCTGATAGTTATCTATCGTTGTGGACAATATTGTAAAAAGGACTTTAGCTCTGGAGGCCCTTTGTGAGGAAGTGATTAGAGCCACCCGGAAGAACATTCACAAAGTAAACCTTAGACCACTAGGATATATAATTTTTGTTCTAGGTGTGACCAATTTAGGACACAAGGGGCATTTCATTTTACTCTATTATCCTCGTTGCATGAACATAGATAGTCTTTTAACTAGAAAATAAAATAACAAAAATCACCATGCATTCATAATAAAATAAAATCATTATTTTCATATGCATCTCATTGTTTATTGCACTATCATGCATCTCACCATCTAGAAAATAACCAAATATCATATTTTTTATTTGTCCAAATTGCATCATCTTGCATATCCATACACCTAAAATGAAAATATATGTTCATTCTTCTTATTTAAATGCATCATCTTCATGCATCATAAAAACAAAAACAAGGCCTCCTTCCTTTGTCATCCATCTCAAATGCATTACTCCCCTACATGCATCATAAAATAAAAAACAGAAATAAAAGTTTTTATTCGTCTTACATGCATCTCATATTCCTACATAGTCTCCTGCAAGCATCAAAACAAAAATTAAAAAACTGCTTCGTTTTCCTCTATTCTTGTATCAATTCATCCAATAGTTTTTTTTAGCATCTTATTCTAGCTGAAACAGGAAAAAAATATTTCATACACCTGTTTAAGGTATCATTACGCATTTCGTTCATCTGCATTGTTGTCCATGTACAGCAACACCCATATGTTCATGCATTATATCTTATAAATTAAAAAAATAAAACTCTTGGGACACACTGTTTGATGAGAAACGATGAATTCTTGCAAAATATGTTTGAATTGATTATTATCCCTTGGAAGAAGTTGTCATACCCTTTGAGTAAAACACATTGATTCACCAATATCAAGTGTTTCACTCATCACCCCATATACATCGATCCTACCCATACTGCAACATTTAGGGAAACCATCCACCCATTTAATCACCATTTAACTACCTTCAAAAATATTCACCAGTTACCCATTCACTATCACAACCGGTACATATTGACTCGATCACTTCAACCCTTCCCCTCGTAGACTCGACCCTAATTAGCCTCATAAGTGTGCCTCACCAAAGGCATCGGCCGATGTTATCTCTACTTCCCCATTGTAGATCAGCTAAATAATATATATCACCCTCAAGTGATGAAAGACGCAAATGTCTGTTTTGTTAACTTGTGTGGTTTTGGCAATAAAATTGTTCTAACCAATATTATTAACTTTCTATGAAGCATTTTTAAAATAAACTAACATGACACATGTATTTACCCTTGTTTGAGTCACTTATACTATCCCTACCTTTGCCACTTGTTACTATCCTTCATCCATTTCCGAGAACCAATCCCAATTGTCCATAAAGTGTCTAGTCCCCACAAGAGTACTTGATTCGCTATTTCACAAGAATGAAATTTCACGAATTGCATTTGAACGCTCCATACTAGGGCAGATTGTGATAACTAAGATTTCTTGCGGACATTTCTAAAAGCTTGTGCAAGTCCTTTTGAGTTTAAAAAAAAAAGAAAACAAAAAAGCCCGATAGGTTGAAAACTCGCAAAGGCAACCTATGCAAAAATTAGAGCATAAAAGAATAAAAGAGCAAATATATAAAACAAATTTTTGTCCTCTAGTTAAACTTTTGAGAAAATAAGCAATCATGATTTGAAACGAAGTTTGGCCATTTTTTTTCATATCTCTCAAAAAAGTAATCAAATATCCTTTGCTAGCCACTTTGAGCCAAAAAAATTTTCTCTATCACCCTAGACAATGATCGTTTCCACATTTAAAGATGATGCATTGGTTTTACCAATTTACTCAGCTCAAAAGAAATAGAACAACAAAAAAAGGAGAGCCATGACTCCCAACAAAAAAAAAAGAAAAAATGTCTTGAATAAGTAGACAATATAAATCTTTGAGCTGAGACATCATATCATGAAACACATCACTGAATAAAAAGATCATTTGTCGCATTTACTCCTAAACACTTCTCTGAGGGTAATCATCCCATCCTTCATAAACCGCTAACCACTAGCCACATTACACCACTGAAGAAAATGATCATTTTTTTCCATCAACATGCAAACACTTCTTTGAACCCAATCATCCTTTCCTTCATAAATCCTTAACCCCTAGCCCCGCTACAACCCCAAAGGTTCATTCCTATTAATGATTGTTTGCTCTCATTTTCTTAAAGTTTTAACTCTAAGACAAAATAACGGTATTTATTATTTTCTCACAAAAAAAAAACTCAAAAGGCTTGCACCCAAGGTCCATTCAAGACAAAGTTTAGTTATCACCGGTAAAGTAGAATTTCATTGTATTCAAACACTCATGATTATCATGCATCATCCAAAAAAAATCCCTCTTAAACCAGTCATTTGATATATCATCATAAAGTGGGGAAATCCCTTCACTCGACATTCCACCTTAAATTCAGGAGTCTTGCCCATCCCATAACCACATTCTCATCCATACCGAGGCAATCCCCTAACCCATCATCCCAGCTTTTCACTCCTGTGTCATCACACTCGAACTGGGGAAACCTCGTCTTTTTATAGATTGGGGTATCATATCCTTTGTACCAGGAAATTTCCCCATCCTTCAATCAATTTATACCCTTAGCTCTCATTGTCTTCCCTAGACAAGGGCAAGTTGTTTCGCTCCCCACTATTTGAAGTCAAAATTGGGGCAGTCACACATTTTTCTACTCTAGGGCAAGCTTTAGCTTTGAGCAAATAACCTTATTCTACACTCCCCTCTTATGTCACATTTCTTGAACCCTGAGCCAACTGACGCATTCATTTGTATTCACACTATTATTCATGTTTATTAAACAATGCTTCTAAGAAAGAGAACTTGTGTTAATGATTCCTCCAAGTTAACATTTTACACTTTAAAGCTTAGCCATCATGGGTCATCACAACCAAATGAAAACCCATGTGACCAAATCTACAAATACACATTACAAATCATAGTCTCGATATGACAAACTTGAGCTAACCAGAGTTCAGGTTCAAGCCATCAAAATTTTCTTCCAAGGAATGATCAATTCGTGTTTCTCTTTTCTAGCATCAAAAGTTTCATTTCTCATCATTACCAAAAATGTTTCTACATCCCAATCAATCATATCATCGCACCATGCATATATGAACTTCATTTATTCACCATAGCATTTGCATCAAAGCATTACATTTGCACCGTATTCGTATTCGCATTTCATGCATTCATCATATACCAAGAAAAGAAGCAAAAAAAAAGCAAAAGCAAAAAGAGAGAAAAATCATTCTGCATTTCATTCAATATCCCACCAGATATCAATCATTGCATGTGCATACATTACATGCATGTCATATACATAACATTTGTCACTCTCCAATCGACTTTAAGTGTCGATTCTTACCTACTTTCACCCTTTAAGTCAACACGATGAGTGTTGGAATCCTATATCACACAACAGATCTCAATGTTAGCACTAAGTCTAGCATCAATCCTTGAGCTCGCGCCTTCGCACCATATCGGTCCTTCCGATTCGGATTTGAGTCAACGCACAAACGCGACCGATTTGCACCTTCAAATCATAACGTCGCCATCGAAAGCACGCATTTAATCCTTCGACTCCCCGGTGGTCCTTCGGACTAGTTGTGTCACTTTAAGACATAGTGGACGTCCTTCGTGGTCAACATATCAGTTATAGATCTGATATTGACCCCACGGCAACCACGACGGACGTAGGTTAACTCGATCGTATTTTACTAGTACCATAGCTAGTTGCAGTCCATCAGACCATTTTTTGGTCCATCAGGCCCAGGTAGCCCTTCAGACCTATCGGTCCTTCAGTTTAATTCGAATCAATGCGCCAAGCTTCGACTACAGATTAGACCTTCAGAGCCCCAGTGGTCCTTCAGAGCCCCAGTGGTCCTTCAGAGCCCCAGTGGTCCTTCAGAGCCCCAGTGGTCCTTCTTTATTTTATTTATTTATTTTTCTTGTTTTTCTAGCTAGCGCACCAAGTGTTAACCACTCCTGTAAATTCTCAAACCCTACATTTCTCTCTCTACGGAAAACATTAGTGTTCTTCTTCTATCTTTATTTCTATTTTACTCGAAAAATTTGGAAACCTTTCACATTTTCTAGTAAATTTAAATAAAGAAAGGCAGCTGTTATACCCCAATTTTGTCCGACTAATTGAAAATCAAATAAATTTTTTTGTTTTAGTGGATGCCCAATTTTAACGGGTATTCAAAAATTTGTATCTCGCACTACTTTTATTCTCGTTTTTTGCGTGTATTATTTCTAGTAGTGTGCGCGCACGCGTATCGTCGTTTACGCATATTTGTTTCGTTATTTATTATTATTATTATTATTATTATTATTATTATTATCATATATATTTATTAGTTTATTATATCATTATTTTTATACAAAAAATCAGATTCTAAAAAAAATGGCATTTATTATTATAAATAGTTTTTTTATATATTTGGTACAAATAAGTCAACTTTTGTTATACATATGGACAAAAATTAAAAGCAAATAGTACAAAGTATTAAAACAAATATAAAGAAAGAGAGCAACTCAGCATGTACACATGTTGTTGCTGTTCAGTTTGTGTTTATTTCAATAGTGGTGTTCAATTTCATTTCATCTCGTCTTCTTTGCTTTTGCAATTTGGGTAAAAACATGCCAGCCCTCTCCTTGTCGCCCTCTTTGCTCCACTATGTCCGCAGTGCAACCACAACCACCTTGTCTCCAACAGCTATAATCTCCTGCTCAATACCACACCTACACCACACAAACCCCACTATAAATACACACACAGCAGATACACAAAGGGGGGAGAGATCAGAAGCAAAAACAATAATAAGAGAGGAAATATAGAACCAAACACCCACAGAACCAAACCACCCATCACCACCAAACGCCCACAGAACCAAACACCCACAGAACCAAACCACCCATCACCACCGCGAAATGCCGGCAACCACCCCTTTCACCGGCGTCTTTCGCCTTCACTGTAGCCTCCTCCCTCTTCCATCAGTTCTATTCGTTCTCTCTCACTCACTCACTCACACCTTCGATTTCTCTCTCTTCGTCACCTCTCTCTCAACGTGAGCTTCTTTCTCTCACTCTCCTGGAATTATCGTTCTCTCTCTTTTGGGAATGAGAGGAAACGACGCTTTGGTCAGAGAAGGAGAGGAATTAGGTTTTTTGTTTTTCCCTTTCCATTTTGTTTTACTTTAAGTTTATTTTATTCTTTAATTTAATTTTATTTTATTTTATAACTCTGTTGACCACTACTAACACCCCTTAATCGTGCATCCCCCTCCCCATTTGTTTTTATTATTATTATTATTATTATTGTTATTATTAGTAGTAGTGTAATTTGTGATATTACTGTTAGTATTTTGTTATGTGCTAACTATTGCTACCAGCTACTATTCTTTTCTTAAACACAACATTTTAATGTTAGTATATCTTGTACAAAAATAAGTCGTCAGTGATGGTCACTCTGGGTTCAACCTGTTTGAACATCGTGAATAGCTTTAACTTTCAAACGGACTATTACTGGTGACCACTCTGAGTTTACTTGTTTGGTCGTAACGAACGTCCTTCAATTTACAAAATGTTTAAATATTAAAAAATACTAACACACAAATATTTTCTACCCAAGAACTGCGTAGCCTTTAATTCTCTACCCGGAGATACGTAGGACCAGATGGGGGCCCACATCTGTCAAGTGCAATAATAAAATACCTTTTTTAGTCCTTTCTAAAATGTTTCTTTGTTATTTGTCAATGAGAACACAAAAATAAGTAATTTTTAAGTCTTTTCTATTCTTTTCATTATATGTGGGAAGTAAATATTTTTTTGAAGTTAATATAGTTTGCACAACTAATCAGAGGTTACCTTTTTCGAAAGGATGTTGTGGGGTGCTAATACCTTCCCCACGCATAATCGACTCCCGAACTCAAAATCTGGTTTTCAAGACCATTTCATTTTAAAGGGATTTTTCAATGTTTTCCTTAAATAATTAAACATTGATGGCAACTTCATTGAATTGCACAAGAGATCCTCTCGGATTTTTTGGGTGCAACAGGTATGATAAAGTTACTACCTACTTCTAGAAATTGTTTTAAATGCAAATGAGAATCCTCATGAGGAGTTCCTCCAAATTGACCAATAGTTTGAAGCATTTGAAACATCATAGGCTTAAATTCAAAATGCACAACATCTATATGAGGTCTAGATATGCTAGTTTGCATGTTTTGATGATCAAACTGAGCATAGTCCCTCATAGGTCCATCTCTATCATTAATCATACCTATGGGATCCATGTGAATGAATTGTTCTCTGTGATCTTCTTCAGTAGCTTGATGTGAGCCAGGACCTCCTCTTACTGAGTGTGGCCTTGAGCTTTGTCCTTCACTGTGAGACATGATGCAGGCTTGTTTCTGTTGCTTTTGGAGTCTTAGCAATCTCCTATATCTTCTTTCTATCTTTGGATCTAAGCTATATTCTGGTGTCCTGTTTCTGGTCCTGTACATATGCTAAAGCACCATGTGTTCCTGCATGACAGAAACTACAAATACCAGAATAGTAAAACACTAAATTACAGTATATCAAATTTTCAAAAAAATTTAACTACAATCCCCGGCAACGGCGCCAAAAACTTGGTGTATGGAAAAATGTGCAAGTATACACAATCCTTAACAAGTAATATAGTGATTAGAGAGGTCGAACCCACAGGGATTGATGAATTCCTTTGAAACTCAATATTATGCAATTTAATGAAAGGTAACCAAATAACAATTATAGTGGAGATGTTGTTATCCCAACCAAGTTAGTATAAAACAAAGTGCAAGTAGAGGTAATGCAATAGAGAAAAGCTAGTTGGAATTCCTTCCCTAAGAAATTCACCTTTAAGTGTTTAATGCAGCATGTGATGCAGTTGCACTGAATGTTGTTGCATTAGCTATGTGTCTTTCAGTCACTTTCTTCAGAGTTTCACAACTGTTAGGACTTGTTTTTATTTTTGTTGTTTCCTTCTGTTAAAGTCATAGGCCTTTCCCTACCATGTTTTAAAGCAGTGAGGACACAGCTAACCTTTTGTTTGGGGGGGGGAAGACCTAAAGGTTTATAAAAATAAAAATAAAAATAAAAATATTTTAGTGTAGAATTGCATGATCAGTGCTTTGTTTTCAGTTTATATTCAATGAATGTGTTCTGTTTGGGCTAATTTTAGTGATGATTGTGTGAGTGAGTAAAGAGTAGTCATGCTTTTAAATAATATCTTTGTTTATTGCTGCTCCCACACATGAAAATCTCTGCACTTAAGTAGAAACTTAGTTAACCTAGGACTATCTAATGCTTAGGTTAGTCCTGGTTAACCAAGGTGAAATCAATGCTTGACTAAAAAACTTGAAGAGCTTTTGAAGCTAAGTTTGGGGGTGCTCAGGCTATATTAAGGCTAGGTACAAAGATCTTAGGGTGGTCAGTGACTCAGAAATTCAATAAATCCATTGTGTTGTTTATATTGTTGTAAAAGGTTGTAGTTGCCCGAAACAAAAGCTGGGTTGTTCCAAAAAGCATATATAAAAAAATGAATAATTGCTAAGGAGCCCAGTAATGAGGGGGCTACAGCCAATAAATCTGTTCATCATAATGCAGCGTTATAGCATCAAACGCTATAGCGTTGCTATTTAGTTTCAATAAGTTAGGAACACTGACCATAGACCTGAAGTACCTAGTTAAGTCCTTTGTCATGCCGAAAATCCCCTATTTCTGTGTGAAGATGTTAGTCTTGTCAAGGTTTTGAAAAGGTTTTTGATGTCACCAAAAGAAGGCCATTCTTCCCAAGGCTAAGAAAAATCCAAATCTAGCTAGGAATTGAGATGAGTCAGAGATCACACACACTATTTGATCGTACCTTGACCAATGAAGTGTTGAAGTCGTTGTCCTGTGACTAGGCCGGTCGTTGTCCTGTGACTAGGCCGGTCGTTGAATAGGAGAAAAGACCGGTCTTGGCTTCACGCTGAGCGCCTCGGGTGTTACCTGCAAAGACACTCCGACGATCAAGTAAGGGGTCGCCGCGGATAACACAAGGTAAGAGAACGCACTGATGCCATGTGCGAATGGCGATATATATCGTAGTGTCCGACCGTCCGCGAGAATTTCGCCGGTTGTGAGGATTGCGCCCAGCGACTTGCTTGGGCGATTAAGATGGGTGGGCCGACGACCCAATTGCTATTGGAAGCTCTTGTATTTGCCGATACACCCGAGCAGTTGCCCCCAAGCCTCAGTCGCCAAGAGCGGCCGAGGCTTGAATCGCTGCCCAGGAGTGACGTTGCTATGATGGATCTTCAGATAACGAAACGCACGCGCCACTTGCTTCCCATGGGACTCGCTCTCGACCGCTTTAGCGACCGTTGGTCGAGCCGACGCGATGGTTGGCTTTCACGACATTTATGACACGACGCTTGATGATTCCGAGGTCATTTAATGACGCTTTTAAGGAGAAGGTGAAACGTTGCGACGTTTCGTCTCCCGGTCCCTCTCGTGTCTTGGGCCTGCGCTATAAATACTCCTTCAGTAGGAACTATTCCTCACGCTTTCACGAATTGCTCTGCCGCCGACCTACATCTGCAAAGACTTTCGCTTGCTCCTTTTTGCTTTCGCGACCGATCTCCGACATCCGTTTAAGGTATGGATCGATCTCTACTCTTTAAATTTCTGCATTTTTCTTTTTGATCGCGCAATTTCCACGCCTCGTGGTAGGGGGTGTCAGGTCTGGGGACGACCAAGTCGCCCCCTGCTCGACCGACCTAACCCGATCCCCTTATCGCAGGTGTTGTATGCCACGGATGAAACAGACCGCTCGCATTCTCGGGGGACCATCGCAATCTTTTGCTGACCAAATGTCGAGGCCATCTGAGGCTACATCTCATGAGGAGGAATCTACGTCGTCTTCGAGCGGCAGAGGTTCTAATTCTTCGAGCAGCTCGAGCTCGAGCCCCAGCTCTTCCAGTAAGGGGTCGGTTAGCTTGGGAAGTTCTGATTCCAAGCCTGCCAGTTCTAGAGTTAGATCGAGTACTCCACCACCACCATAAGGTGCCATTCCTTGCGCCACCGGTGCAGATGAAGAGGTGGATATAAAAGATGAGGCACAAAGTGCCGTCCAGGCCGAGGAAGGCCGAGTTGTAGAAGCTGCTGAGGAGGTTGTGGTTCGACCTGTGGCAAGCTCTTCTGGTCAGGGGGCGAACGACGAAGGAGGGTCGAACGAAGGGGCAGAAGACGTTCTGCCTGACCTATCCCGAGATCGTTCTGATATGTCCTGGGTGTTAGAAACCCTTCGCTCCAACCGGAGTATCCTCACAGTCGGTCATTGGGCCCTGCCCGAGCTGCAACTTCACTTCAAGGAATTACCGGGCTGGAGGGTGAGAGGTATGAAGGACGGGGAAGACATCGCAACCTATTCTGACAATCTGAAGTTCATGATGCATCAGATCGTGTTCGAGCGGATGAACATCACCCCACCCTTCACCGAGTTTCAGCGCGACGTTCTGCGCTATATTGGGGTCGCCCCCTCTCAAATTCATCCAAACGCGTGGGCGTTTTTGAAAACTTTCGAAGTGCTTCTGACCATGCTCGGCCGGCCAGTGTCGGTCCAGTTATTTTAACTATCTTCGAGTGAAATGGTGGAGAGAAAGCCAATAAGGAAAAAAGAGGAGCGGTATCCTTCAAGACTCAAAAGACTCCAAAGACCGCACTTTAAAGCGCATCAAGAGTCGTTGGCGCGAACTGAAAAGACATTATTTCGGGTTGTCCTAACTAAGGAGGCCGGCATGGCTATATCTCGAGATCCGGCCGACGGGATGCTCGGTCCCCCTTTCTTCCCAATCATGTGGAATGAAGCTCATTTCTTCAAGCGGCCTGGCGACTATATTTATTCTGTTAAGGATTTGGGTGCGGCCGACTTGGAGTCTCTGGAGATGATCAAAACTTTGGCGGTCATGATGCCCCCAGATCCTTAGGGCGACCTTGTTGCGCCCGAAAAAGTCCCCGAGGGGTTTTTCTTCGTTTACAACTTTTTAAAACAATGAAGTCGCCACCAATATTTTTTTATAAGGAAAATATTGAAGAAAAACCTTTTTTGAAAGGCGGATGACCTTTTGGAAAACCGGAAGATTTGGGTTAGGGGGTCGGTTAGACATGGGGAAGGTATTAGCACCCCACATCTCCTTTCTACTGAAAGGGAACCTTTAATTAAACGTGTGGTTTTAAGTGTTGATTTGAAAAATACTTAATTTGCCTCTTGATTGAAAAAGACTTAACAGAAATTTCTATTTGCGGCGCTCGACGAGAGTTAGCCGCTTTGGTTTTTTGAAAGGAAAAATGTTTTTGGTTTGTTGTGCTTGACGGAGGGGATCCGCTCCTACGTATCTCCAGGTGCAATGGAGAATTCAAAGCTACGTAGTTCTAGGTTTTTGGTTTTATTTGTTTAATTAGAAAAATTTGGCGTTCATGATGATCAATTGAGCAAAGGCTCCAAGTGATCACCACTAGTTCCTCATTGTTAATGATTATGCAAGCAGAGACTTCGCAAAACCATTAACAAAGTTTTTTGATTTATTGAGAGTATTTAGAAAAATTAGGCATTCATGATGGTCAATTGAGCAAAGGCTCCAAGTGATCACCACTAGTTCCTCATTGTTAATGATTATGCAAGCAGAGGCTTCGCAAAACCATTAACAAAGTTTTTGATTTATTGAAAGTATTTAGAAAAATTAGGCATTCATGATGATCAATTGAGCAAAGGCTCCAAGTGATCACCACTAGTTCCTCATTGTTAATGATTATGCAAGCAGAGGCTTCGCAAAACCATTAACAAAGTTTTTGATTTATTGAAAGTATTTAAAAAAAATTAGGCATTCATGATGATCTATTGAGAAAAGGCTCCAAGTGATCACCACTAGTTCCTCATTGTTAATGATTATGCAAGCAGAGGCTTCGCAAAACCGTTAACAAAGTTTTTGATTTATTGAAAGTATTTAGAAAAATTAGGCATTCATGATGATCAATTGAGCAAAGGCTCCAAGTGATCATCACTAGTTCCTCATTGTTAATGATTATGCAAGCAAAGGCTTCGCAAAACCGTTAACAAAGTTTTTTGATTTATTGAGAAATTATTTGAGTTGAAAAAGAATTAAAACGAGAAAAAGGTGAAAATTGCAAAATGGGGGTGTTACTAGTTACTGAGAGGTTGTGTAACTGAACAGGGGGTGTAAACAGCAAGCCCAATTCGCATATGGAGCCCAGTATGCGAAACTGGGCTTAAGTGAGGGGGGGTTGTATACATAAATCTGGCTGGTGTGAATATAAATCTGAGTAAAAAAACATAAACTAAAATAATAAAAAAAAAAAAGGCACTATAAATATTAAAACCCTAAATACCATAACCCTAATTTCGAATTAAACCTTTCTCCTTCCCCCCTGGCTGCGCGGCGCCACCGATCCTGAGCGTGAGAGAGAGACTTTCATGGCGAGATTCTCGCCGTTTCCAGCGAAGAAAGAGAGAGAGAGCTCCGGTGAGCTTTTCGCCGTTCTTTAAGGGGAAAGAGAGAGAAACCGATCGGATGAGAGTTGGAGAGAGAGAGAGGAAAACGAAGGGAGGTTCCTCGGTGACCAACGATGGCCGGAGGAGAGGATCTCCGGCGAACTCCACGAGGAACTCGGTTTTCTTCAAATCTCCATCCCTCCTCTTTTCTTTCTCAGTTTATTTCTTTTGTTTATTTTCATTTCTCTGTGTTTTTTTTTTTTGGACTGGTGGTTCCGGTTTGGAGGGTGGAGTGGGGGTTGCGTAAGGTTGGATGATGGTGGTGGTGATTTTGGGTGGTTTTGAGAGGGAGGCCGAAGGTGGTGTGGGGAATTGGGTGACGAAACACAGGGAGAGAGAGTTGTTTCGGTTTATGGTGGCTTTGTTGGCTTTTGGGTGGAGATGGTGGTTAGGTGACGGTGGTTGGACGAGGTGGTGGTGGCTGTTCCTTCTTCTTTATTTTTTTGGATCTGTCTCTCCCTCTATTTTTTCAGATCTGTGTTTTTTGGATGATTAGCTGAAACCCTAATTTTTTGTGAATGATTGTCTCCTCTGTTTTCTGTATTAGGTTCATTTTCCGTCGTCTTGTTGTTGTTTTGAAATTCGTGCCTGACTGCCTTTTTATAGTTGAAATTTAGGTCTCAGCATTGATTACGGTTTGATCGGGCTTTATTTGGACTTTCAAGTTTGGAGTGGAGCGGACTGTGCCCAACTACTTGGAAAGCATTCTTTGAACCCGGATTCTTCTTTGCCTTACGTTGTTTATTATTTTTTTATGATTTAATTATTTTTGTACATGTTATTATTTTTTGTATTTTTCTGACATTTGGACATTTGAACTCTCCTAATTTGTAATAAAAATTAAATAGATTCTTTTTTTTGACATTTTTGGATTATACATATATACTCAAAATAAATTAAACTGCACAAGATAAGATTAATAATAAGAAAAAAGAGGGCCAAACACAAAGACGAAGCAGGCCCGACTGGACAAATACGCTAAAACGAGACCTAAAATAGAAGAAATGAGCTCATTAACTAAAAACACTAAAATCGACTCAGAATTGTATTCTTAAGCCTGAACTGAAAAGACGAGCTAAATTTCTAGAAAAAAACAACTTTTGGTAGACCTACTTATGTACGATTAAACCCAAATACGAAGATTAAATTGAAGAACGCACGAAAAGATCGATCATTCGCGTTCCTGCCTAATTTAAACAACGGTATTTTGATTTAATTGAGTTGGATAACTGAAATTGTCTAAAGTTAAAAAGGGCGGACAAAATTGGGGTATTACAGACCTGCCTTGCTGTCCTTTTGTATTGCTCGTGGGTCGAGCTCTTGAAGCCGAGATTGGTTCGCTTTTGTACTTTATCTTTTACTTTCGATTATCACTCGCTCTTTCTAACTCTTGAATTGTTCTATTTTGCAGGAAGAATGGCTGGCAAGAACGGGGCCGAGATCGAGAAGGTCTTGAATCCTCCTAAGAACAACGCCTCCCGGCCGCCGCCACAGAACGTGGTCGATCTCGACGGGCCGTCGAAGGTGCCTCAAACTCCCAAAAGCCAAGGGAAGAAGCTCGTTTCAAGGTCCGGTCCGCCGCCGCCACGATGATCGCTCTCCCAAGCGGGCCAAGTTCGATGAGCGGACCCGCGAATATCCAGAGGTCGACATTCCTATTCTCTCGCTCGAGGGTTTGGTGTCGGCCGACTTCGATCGGTTTAAAAAGAAACCCATGGCGGTCTGCGCTTCTCTTTGCATGGGGGTTGACAAAATGATCCAAGAGCCATCGGATGAAGCTCAAGGTATTTTACTTTTCTAACCCGTCGCGCTTTTGCTTACATTCGACCGACTAACCATCTTTGGCTATCTTTGTTTGCGTAAGCTCGAGGGCCGCGAAGGACAAGGCCGTGGCGGAGGCACGCAAAAGTCGGAGAAATTAGCTAAGTCAAAGAAGGACGCTTTCTTCAACGGCCAAGACGAGCGGGCCAAGTGTTGAAGAAGAACAAGGAATCCCAAACTCAAGTGATAAATTTGAAGACCGACCTTGAAGTCTTGGAGAAAGAGAAAGTCGAGTGGGAGACCCAAAGAAAGTGAGCTTGAGGCACAAGTTCGTAAGATAGCGGGATGGCTAAGGGTGCAATGATCGAGCAATTCTACAATGCTCTCGCCGGCACTGCGGCTGAACTCGAGACTTGAACATCAATTTTGATGAAAACTCGATAAAGCCCGACCACTATGTCGAGAACAACAAGATCATGCAGCCCGAGGTGTAACACCCCCTTTCTAATCGCTATTATTTAATATATATAATATCAGAGTTTTAAAAATTTAAATCATCGAAAGAAAGTGTCACACTTCACCGCTTATAAAAACAACCAACTTATAATCCCGGTGACATGAAGTCAACAAAATAACAAAGACGAAATATAGCACGATATATAGCACGATAGTTTAGTGGACGGCCCACAAACACACTGTTTTAGTTTACAAAGACCAAAATGAAATACCTCCAACACAAATGGAAAATTATTAGTCTAGAATCATACTTAATACATCACCACGAATAGTCTAAAAACATAAAAATAGCAAATAAAGTAATACTACGCTCTTCCCCCGGTGCTACATATCGGTGACACACTACTAGCAAAAGGGCATAAGAATGCCTTCACTCGCGATTACTGCGATTCTACGGCATTAGAAGCAACACAAGCAAAGAGGGTGAGTCTTTTATACAAATAATAATAATTAGAATCAGCAGATATATTGGTCAGCAACAGAACATCTAATCCACAACCACACAACGCGTTATCGACACACATCATCATATTTATAACGCATTCACAAAAGTATAACCATCAAAGAAACATCAAGAACATATGTATGTGTTTATGCATGTAATGCAACATGCATGAGGATCCTATCATCACCACAATTTGCCTTGAGGAACTCATCGCTTTGGACCGAGTCCCACGCCGCTTTGGTAGAAGCCTACACATCGCTTTATGCATATGCATCATGAGGCTCTATGTCAATGCACCACAAACACACATATTTCCACAACTTATTAGGCTCACCATTTTTGAGCTTATTAACTCATCTCCATCTCACCAACAAATTAGCCTTGAGGGCTACACATCGCTTTGGACCGAGTCCCACACCGCTTTCACACCTCCGCATAAAAACAACTCAGTTTCCACTTTTAATTTAGTAGATTAACTCATTATTTACATCGTCACACCCAATTGGACCAAACTAAGCACTAGGGACCAAGATGGCACCTAGGCGCAACACTCAGCGCCACTTGGCGCCACGGGCAGCCACTTTGGCGCCCACCAAGCACACACCGAGACACGCCATCGCTGCACAACCGGGCGCCATGGGGCAGCCAATTTGGCGCCCTTGCCCGAGACACACACACGGCACAAGGTCGCCACAATGGCGCCCGTGCCACACCCCAAAGACGCACAATGGCACGCAGGCAGCCACCTTTTGGCGCGCCGCCGCGGTTACACACGCACACACATCATCACGCACATTGGCGCCTCAGTTGGCGCCTGTGCTAGACACCACAGTCACACACAGTCACGCACTTGGCGCCTCTGTTGGCGCCTGTGCTAGCAGTACACCGTGCCACTGCGACACCTCGACACGGGCAAGCCATTTGGCGCCCCTCCTCGGCACGCCACACTCTTTCACGCGCAGGCAGCCAATCCTGGCGCCCGCTCCAAAGCACGCACGCACCAGCCACATACACACTGTCTTGGGCGCCAGATTGCTAGGCAATTGGCGCCTAGGCCGTAGCCAACTCCTCCTACTTGCACAATTCCTTTACACTTCAACAACACCAATTACGCAATGTTTTGACACTTAATCCACATCGTTCAAACAACAATCATTGTGCATTTCATCAATTATTTCACAATCACCACATATCCACATACAACATCATTGAGGAAATTTCACAAACATTATACATGCCTATCCAACAACACACCCCCTTTCAAATTAACAAAGAAACTGGCATTCCAATTAGACTCAAAACACAACATAATCAATCATTCAAACAGTCCCTACACCTAGCCTACATACAATACAAATCCTAATGATTATTATAGGTATAGAAAGAACCCCCATACCTTGCAAAACTGAAGAACTCAATCCTCACCAAAATCGCCAAAAACGTGACAAGCTTCCCTCTCCCTCCTTCGCAAAACCGCAGCTACAACTTCGGGGAAAAGGGGAAAACAACAACGATGGAGGTGAGGAATCGAGGTTACAACGTGAAAAGGGAAGAAAAAGGAAGAGAAGGGATCGAGAATCATTACCTAGTGAAGAGTTTGAGAAAAAGCTCTCCTTCTCCTCCACTTCTCACGTCGCGCAGCTCTCCCTTCTCACTCACAGCTTCGGTTCTCTTCTTTCTTTGGTTGAATGGGACGCCCACATAGGTTTTGGGGTTTTAGAAATGGGCTTGGGTCAACTAGTGACTTGGGCCCTAATTGCACCCCCTTCTTTATTTAATTAGGCACCTCTCAAATAAAAGAATTCCAACATTATTATTCAATTTAATTAAATATTGTATTCCCTCAAATAACTTAATTAAATAAATAATTAAATTATTTTAGGGCGTTACAACTCTCCCCCACTTAAAGAATTTCGTCCTCGAAATTACCTGAGTCAAACAACTCCGGATAGACTTCTTTCATCTTACTCTCCAATTCCCAAGTCGCACTCTCGCCAACGGCTCCCAACCAAACTACTTTCACTAGCTTGATCTCCTTCCCCCGCAACACCTTCACTTCACGGTCTTCAATTCTAACTGGCATAGTTTCCACTGTGAGGTTCTCCCTCACCTCCACATTATCCATCTGAATTACATGCGACGGGTCAGGGACATACTTCCGCAGCTGGGATACATGGAACACATCATGCAGGTTAGACAGATTAGGTGGCAAGGCCACCCGATAGGCAACTTTCCCAACTCTTTCCGAAATCTGGTATGGGCCAATGAAACGAGGGGTTAATTTCTTAGACTTCAAGGCACGACCCACACCTGTCACCGGAGTGACTTTCAAGAATACATGGTCACCAGCTTGAAACTCCAGGTCTTTTCTTCTCTTATCATGATAGCTCTTCTGTCTACTCTGCGAGGCTTTCATCTTCTCTCGAATCATCTTGACCCTCTCTGTGGTCTCCCGTACAATCTTGGGGCCTAACACCACACTCTCTCCCGAATCAGACCAACACAAGGGTGTCCTACACCTCCTACCATACAATGCCTCGAAAGGCGCCATCCCGATACTCGCATGAAAACTGTTATTATAGGTGAATTCAATCAATGGCAAATGAGAATCCCACGAACCTCCTTGCTCAAGAACGCATGCTCTCAACAAATCCTCTAGTGACTGAATAGTCCTCTCCGTCTGCCCATCTGTCTGGGGGTGATAAGCGGAACTCAGTCTCAATTTAGAACCTAAGGCCTCCTGCAAGCTCCTCCAAAATTCAGAAGTAAACCTAGGATCCCGATCAGACACGATACTCACAGGAACACCATGCAGCTTCACAATTGTCTTAACATAAATATCTCGCCAACTTCGCCCCGGATAAGTCATATTAATCGGCAAAAAGTGAGTAGACTTTGTCAACCTATCAACAATCACCCATATAGCATCAAACCCCTTTTATCGTATTCGCAACCCGATTACAAAATCCATAGAGATACTATCCCACTTCCATTCGGTACATCCAATGGTCGCATCAACCCCCGCCGGCCGATGCTCTACCTTAGATTTCGACACGTCAAACAAGCATACACAAATTGGGCCACATCACGCTTCATGCGGAGCCACCAAAACAGTTTCTTCAAATCTCGATACATCTTTGTGGCTCCGGATGAATACTCAATTTACTTCGATGTCCTCTTCCGAATTGATTTCTTAATCTCTTCATCATCGAGGATGCAAATCCTCCTCGGTATCTCAACACATCCTCGCGTCTACTTCATAATCTTTAACCTCGAAGTGATCCATCCCCACCGCCAATTCAACTAGTTTAATGTCTTGTTTCGAGCCTCCCGAATAACGTCTAGAAATTCATTATGGATCTTCAACATTCCCGGTAGTACACTTCTAGGCGTTACCATGAACCAAACTCAAATCCCGGCGCTTCAATCAATTCGAGCTCTTTCACCATCAACGCAGACACATGAAGGGACTTCCTACTCAAGGCATCGGCTACAACATTAGCCTTCCCCGGATGGTAGTTCAAACTAAAGTCATAGTCTTTCAACAGTTCTAGCCACCTCCTTTGTCTCATATTCAATTCTTTCTGATCAAACAAATACTGCAACCCCTTATGATCACTGAACACCTCAAACTTAGAACCATACAAATAGTGCCTCCATATCTTCAAAGTAAAAGCGATTGCCGCAAGCTCCAAATCATGAGTAGGGTAGTTCTTCTCATGAACTCTCAACTGCCTAGACGCATAGGCTACTACCTTACCTTCTTGCATTAGCACACCTCCCAAACCCATCTTGGAAGCATCGCAATATACTACAAACGGTTGGTCTGGAATAGGCAATACCAAAATAGGAGATGTTGTCAACCTCCTCTTCAACTCATTGAAGCTCTCTTCACACCGGCATCCCACACAAAAGCTTTTCCTTACACGTCAATTGAGTCAACGGAAGGGCTAGCTTAGAAAACCCCTCATAAACCTCCTGTAGTAACCACCAACCCAAGAAACTCCCCGATCTCGATCCAGCGACTTTGGGCTCTCCCATTGCAACACAAAGATCAACCTTGGTTTGGATCTACAAACTATACCATCACCGGAAATTACATGGCCGAGAAAACTCACTTTGCTCAACCGAGTGTGACTTTGACAACTTCGCGTAAAGCTTCTTTTCCTTCAACACCTCTAAAGCACTAACCTCAAGTGTTACTGCGCTCTCTCTTACGTCTTAGAATACACCAAAATGTCGTCTATAAATACCACCACAAAACGATCCAAGTGACTATGGAAGGTACGGTTCATATACTCCATAAACACTCCGGTGCGTTAGTAACACCGAACGACATCACAAAGATACTCATAGTGCCCATATCTAGTTACGAAAGTCGTCTTACGAACATCATCATCCTTCACCTTGATTTGGTGGTATCCCGACCTCAAGTCGATCTTGCTAAACACCTTAGCTCCTACCGGTTGGTCCATCAAATCATCGATTCTCGGGAGTGGATAGTTGTTCTTGATAGTCACTTTGTTCAACTGTCTATAGTCTACGCAAAGTCTCATGCTTCCATCCTTCTTCTTCACCAACAACACACAGGTGCTCCCTGGCGACACACACTAGGCCTTATGAACTTCTTCTCAAGTAACTCTTCTATTTGTTCTTCAATTCGAGATAATTCAGACGCCGACATCCAGATGCGGTGCCACCATAGACACGAGCCTCGTACTCCTGCAGACAAGATCAATAGTGAATTCAACCTCCTCTCCGTGGAACACTCGGAATCTCATCGGGGAATACCTCAGGAAACTCGCACACTACCTTCAACCCTTCAATGATATCTTGACTCTCAGCATGCAGAGAGACGCCACCAAGGCCAATAGATGAACTTCTTCCTCATTAACCCACGCAATTGACCGCAGCAAAGAAATGCATTCTTCCTCCTCGGGGCCAGAAACTCACCGATCTATCGAAGCAGCTTGATATGTACATGGTTATCAACTAACCATCCATACCAAGGATAACATCTAATCCTCCAAAGGTAAACAAATAAGGTCTATAAGAAAATCTCTCAGAAGACCGACAGAGGACACTTAGCACACACTAGGGAGGTAGTTTACAGAACCCTTATTTGGAGTATCAATAACCATCTCCTCATCATAGAAGACAAATCAAGATTCAATTTCTCAAAGACACAATGCAAAGAATGAAAGAGTGAGTAGCACCTGGTATCTACTATAGCAATCAAAGGAGTATCAAAAATAAGACAAGTACCTCGAATCTCGTTAGCATTCTCGGCCCTCGCTAGAGCAAACACTTTCCCCTTAGCTCTCTCTCTTGGGCTTAGGGATGCTTAGCACTTATGTGTCCCGCTTCATCACAATTAAAACAAATGACCCATTTCTTTTCACAGTTAGTAGCCATATGGCCTTTCTTACCACACTTGAAACAAAGGGCCTCAGGACACTCACTACTCTTATGACCAGGCTTCTTACAAGTATAACACACCATACCCAAGAGAGCACCTCCCCACTAGAACTCTTACCAAAGACTGCTTTCCACTTGTTTTTACTCTCAAAGAACATCATAGGGTTTCTCTAAACCGAGTGGTCCTCTTTTCCTTTCATGACTTTATAAGCAGCAGAATCGTCTTCCTCAAAGATCCTACACTTATCAACCAATCTGGCAAAATCCCGAATCTCCTGATATCCAATCGCTTTCTTTATGTCCGGGCGCAGACCACTCTCAAACTTGACGCACTTGGAAAATTCAGAATCGGCTTCATTGGCATAGTAAGGACAAAATTTGGCCAACTCCTCAAATTTGGCGGATACTCACTCATTGTCTTATTTCCTGCTTTAGCTCCGGGAACTCCACTTCCTTCTTAGCTCGCACATCCTCGTGGTAATACTTCCTCTTGAACTCTCTTGTGAAAACCTCCCAAGTAACTTCTCACCAAAGACCTTCCAACCTTCGAGACATTCCCGACCACTCGTCGCCTTCCTCTCCCCAAAGATATGGGTCCCCAACTTCACTTTCTCTCAGCAGGTGCACTCCATGACACGGAAGATCCGCTCTATCTCTTTTAACTGTGCCAAGGCCCCATCGGGTCATACCGACCCTGAAGGTGGGTGGGTTTTCTCCGAACGTTGCTAAGTTGCGAGCATTCACATTAGCAGCAGCGTGTTGATTCCCGACAGCTTGGGCTATTGCTTGCAGAGCAGCAGCCAAAGCAGCATCATCGCGTCTCGCCATCAAGTCAGATTTCTACACAAAAGAACAAAATTAGACACAACAGGCACAACGATTAGACACTTGGTCGGACAGACCAAACTTCAGCTCTGATACCACTAATGTAACACCCCCTTTCTAATCGCTATTATTTAATATATATAATATCAGAGTTTTAAAAATTTAAATCATCGAAAGAAAGTGTCACACTTCACCGCTTATAAAAACAACCAACTTATAATCCAGTGACATGAAGTCAACAAAATAACAGCACGAAATATAGCACGATATATAGCACGATAGTTTAGGGACGGGCCCACAAACACCTGTTTTAGTTTACAACACCAAAATGAAATACCTCCAACACAGCGGAAAATTATTAGTCTAGAATCATACTTAATACATCACCACGAATAGTCTAAAAACATAAAAATAGCAAATAAAGTAATACTACGCCCTTCCCCTGGTGCTACATATCAGAGCTGACACGACTACTAGCAAAAGGGCATAAGAATGCCTTCACTCGCGATTACCTGCAGTTGCCGACATAAGAAGCAACACAAGCAGTAGGGTGAGTCTTTTATACAAATAATAATAATTAGAATCAGCAGTATATATTGGTCAGGCAGCAGAACATCTAATCCACAACCACACAACGCGTTATCAGCACACATCATCATATTTATAACGCATTCACAAAAGTATAACCATCAAAGAAACATCAGTAACATATGTATGTGTTTATGCATGTAATGCAACATGCATGAGGATCCTATCATCACCACAATTTGCCTTGAGGGCACTCATCGCTTTGGACCGGAGTCCCACGTCGCTTTGGCCGAAGCCTACACATCGCTTTATGCATATGCATCATGAGGCTCTATGTCAATGCACCACAAACACACATATTTCCACAACTTATTAGGCTCACCATTTTTCAGTTATTAACTCATCTCCATCTCACCAACAAATTAGCCTTGAGGGCTACACATCGCTTTGGACCGGAGTCCCACACCGCTTTCACACCTCCGCATAAAAACAACTCAGTTTCCACTTTTAATTTAGTAGATTAACTCATTATTTACATCGTCACACCCAATTGGACCAAACTAAGCACTAGGGACCAAGATGGCACCTAGGCGCAACACTAGGCGCCACTTGGCGCCACGGGGCAGCCACTTTGGCGCCCCACCAAGCACACACCGAGACACGCCACTTTGCACAATCGGGCGCCATGGGGCGACCAATTTGGGCGCCTTGCCCGAGACACACACACACGCGGCGCAGTGTCGCACAATTGGCGCCTGTGCCACACCCCAAAGACGCACAATGGCACGCAGGCAGCCACCTTTGGCGCCGCCGCATACACACGCACACACATCATCACGCACATTGGCGCTCGGTTGGCGCTGTGCTGGATACCTGAGCCACATACGCCACGCACTTGGCGCCTCTGTTGGCGCTGTGCTGCAGTACACCGTGCTACTACGCACACTCGACACGGGCAAGCCATTTGGCGCCCCTCCTCGGCACGCGCCACACTCTTCACACACGCAGGCGCCCAATCTCGGCGCGCCGCTCCAAAGACGCACGCATCACCACATACACACCTTTGTCTTGGGCGCCAGATTGCTAGGCAATTGGCGCCAGGCCGTAGCCAACTCCTCCTACTTGCACAATTCCTTTACACTTCAACAACACCAATTACGCAATGTTTTGACACTTAATCCACATCGTTCAAACAACAATCATTGTGCATTTCATCAATTATTTCACAATCACCACATATCCACATACAACATCATTGAGGAAATTTCACAAACATTATACATGCCTATCCAACAACACACCCCTTTCAAATTAACAGCAAACCTGGCATTCCAATTAGACTCAAAACACAACATAATCAATCATTCAAACAGTCCCTACACCTAGCCTACATACAATACAAATCCTAATGATTATTATAGGTATAGAAAGAACCCCCATACCTTGCAAAACTGAAGAACTCAATCCTCACCAAAATCGCCAAAAACGTGACAAGCTTCCCTCTCCCTCCTTCGCAAAACCGCAGGCTACAACTTCAGGGGAAAAGGGGAAAACAACAACGATGGAGGGTGAGGAATTGAGGGTTACAACGTGAAAAGGGAAGAAAAAGGAAGAGAAGGGATCGAGAATCATTACCTAGTGAAGAGTTTGAGAAAAAGCTCTCCTTCTCCTCCACTTCTCACGTCGCGCAGCTCTCCCTTCTCACTCACAGCTTCGGTTCTCTTCTTTCTTTGGTTGAATGGGACGCTCCACATAGGTTTTTGGGGTTTTAGAAATGGGCTTGGGTCAACTAGTGACTTGGGCCCTAATTGCACCCCCTTCTTTATTTAATTAGGCACCCTCTGAAATAAAAGAATTCCAACATTATTATTCAATTTAATTAAATATTGTATTGCCTCAAATAACTTAATTAAATAAATAATTAAATTATTTTAGGGCGTTACACGAGGCACTTGATGATCAGGGTAATGTCGTTCGCCCTAGCTCGGTCCTCTTCTGAAGCCCGCCTGCGAGCGGAGTAATGTTTGTAATCCTTTGATTTGCCTTCGGGCACAACAATATTCCTGCCTTCGTGCAATTTTTAATAGTTGGGCGCTCGGCTTCGACCGGGCGTCCCTCGTTTGTAATGACAATTTCCTTTCGCTTAATTTGTTTGTTCGAATTTGATTGTTTCGTTTATATTTTTCTAAGTTTATGAACTTTAGCTGTAGGTCGATCGGACCTGTTACACATGGACCGCTTGGCGGTGCTGGTCGATAGGGTATTTCTTACCCGATAAACAGTGCCCACTCGGTGACACTCGATTGGGCCATTTCGATGGCACTCGTTTGGGCCATTTCGATGGCACTCGATATAGATCGTTTCGACGACCTAACGTTTGTGGGTTACTTCTTAACCCTTGGGCCACTTCGATGGCGCTCGAGATAGATCGTTTCGACGACCGACTGTTGTGGGTTATTACTTAACCCTTGGGCCATTTCGATGGCACTTGATATAGATCGTTTCGACGACCCATTTACGTTTGATAATTACGTTTGATAATTCTTCGGCCGCTCTTTTGCCATGAGCATGTTTGAGCGGATCGCATACATTCTTGCGCGAAAGTAAATAACAAAGAATTGTCAAAGGTCGGGCCTGCGTAAAAAACCCGATTGGGAAAAAGAGCGTGCACCTGTCTTTCATTAATAGATCGGTCGCTCATTACATTCGGACATAATATTTTCTAAGTTTTTTCTGCGTTCCATGTTCGGGGATAGTCGCCCCTTCCATGGTTTCGGCTCATACGCCCCTTGCTTGCGGTCTTCTTAATGACCCGATACGCACCTTCCCAATTTGGTGCTAACTTTCCTTGACGTGCATTCTTGTTTCGACGCACGCACGCCTCGGGACGAGCCGACCGATCGTGAAGTCCCTCTTACGAACGCGAGTGTTGTACCTAGTCTGCGACCTTACGCTTGATCGGTTGTTCTCTCAATGATGCTTGGGTGCGCAACTCTTCAATGAGGTCCAATTCTTCTCGTATGGCTCTCGGCCGTTGTCGGCATTCTTTGGGGTTCAAAGTTCTCCAATTTAGTTCGCCCATCTCTATGGGTATTACCGCATCAGTTCCATACACAAGTCTGAAGGGTGACTCCCCGGTCGAAGAATGGGAGTCGTCCTATATGCCCAAAGAACGGATCGCGACTCATCGACCCGTTCCCTTTCGCCCTTCGCCAAGTCTTCTTTTCAAACCACGCAGATAACTCGTTGGCGCTTGACTTGGCCGTTTTTACGTGGATGCTCGACCGAGGTGAAACGCCTTGTTTCACCCCTAAGTCGCCAAAGGCATTTCTACGAACCTTTTGTCTGCGAACCGGTACCGTTGTCAGTTATCAATTGCTGTGGGACTCCAAAGCGAGCTAGCACACACCGACCGAAGAACTTACTTACTTTTGCCGATGTGATGGTTGCGAGAGGCTTGGCCTCAATCCACTTTGTGAAATAATCAACTGCCACGATCAAGAACTTGAACTGGCCTGGAGCGAGTGGAAACGGTCCTAGCAGATCCATGCCCCACCATGCGAACGACCAGGGTGAGACGAGACTTTGCAATTCTGAAGAAGGTGCAATACGGACATCAGCGTGTACTTGACATTTTTTGCATTTCTGAACCAGCTTCGTTGCATCTTCTTCCATGGTTGGCCAGTAATAACCGGCCCTGAGAGCTTTCTTTGCTATGGATCGCGCTCCTTGATGGCTTCCACAAACACCTTCATGGATGTCTCTCAACACATGGTCGGCTTCGACCGACGTAAGGCACCTCGATAGTGGAGATGAGAACCCTCTTCTATACAATTTTCCTCCTATGACAGAATACTTGGTCGCCCTTAACCTGACCAATTTTGCTTGCTTTCGGTCACTCGACCTTTCCTTCGACGATGTATCGTAGGATAGGGGCGATCCAATCTTTATCCTGATCAACACATAGAATCATTTGCAGAGGTCGACTCGGCTTGGTCGACACGCCGCCGATTCAAAGTTTCTGGATCAAACTTCTGTGATTTCCAGGGCTCTTAGTACTTGCAAGCTTTGAGAGAATGTCTACCCGAACATTTTCGGTCCGAGGCACATGCTTCACTTCTGCTTGGTCGAACTGTTTGAGAAGCTCCCTTACTCTGGCCAGATAGCTCTTGAGCACATCATCTTTGGCATCATACAATTCCTTGATTTGAGAAACCACTAACAGGGAATCCGAATGCAATTCCACACGATCGACGTTAAAATCCTGGCGAGAAGTGCAGTCGCTTATGCACGCCTCATATTCGCTCGGTTATTTGAAGTATGGAACGCAAAAGTCAATGACACCTCTACAAAGAAGACCTTCCGAATTTTCTAAGAATAGGCTCGCTCCCACTTCCTTTCTTTGTTGGACGACCCATCTACGTGTAAGGTCCAGGTCGTTGCAGCTTGTTCTTCTGGGATCGGAGTCATTTCAGCTATAAAGTCAGCCAACACCTGTGCCTTAGCGGCCGACCTGGATTCAAACTTAATCCCAAATTCGCTGAGTTCTACTGCCCATTTTATCATTCTTCCCGCTGTGGTCGGCCGATGGAGGACTTGCTCGATTGGTCGACGGGCCTACCACGACTGGTGGGCCACAAAGTAGGGTCTCAACCTTCGGGCGGCCACTAGGAGTGCAAGGGAAAATTTCTCTATCTTCTGATATCTCAGCTCGGGCCCTTGCAATACCTTGCTAATGAAGTAGACCGGATTCTGCTTTAGGTCGTTTTCCCTGACTAATACAACACTCAGAACTTCTTCTGTTATCGCTAAGTATAGATACAGCGTTTCTCCTGGCAACGGCTTGGTCATGATTGGCGGGTTAGTCAAAGCCTCTTTTAGCTCATCCAACGCTCGCTGGCATTCGTCGGTCCACTCAAAATATGTGTCTTTCTTCAGAAGTCTGAATAATGGAAGTGACTTACAGGCCGCTTTTGGTATGAATCTGGATAAGGCAGCTACCATGCCATTCAGCTGTTGTATTTCTTTTTTGGTCGTGGGCGGTCTCATCTCGGCGACCGCCCTGCATTTCTCAGGATTGGCTTCTATTCCTCTCTCAGTTAGGTGAAAGCCCAAAAATCTGCCGGCCCTCACCCCAAAAGTGCACTTTTCTGGATTTAGCCTAAGTGAATTCTTCCTGGCTTCTTCAAAGACCTCTCTTAGGTCGCTCACATGATCTGGATCGGTCACACTCTTGATGATCATATCATCTAAGTATACTTCCAGAAATTCGACCGATCTGCCTCTTGAAGATCTTGTTCATCATGCGCTCGTAGGTCGCTCCAGCGTTCTTTAGGCCGAACGACATCACCTTGTATTGAAAGTTGCCCCGATCTGTCATGAAGGATGTCTTGTGTCGATCAGGGGGGTACATCGTGATCTGATTGTAGCGAGTAAGCGTCGTAAAAGATAATAACTTGTAGCGAGGCACCATCGACCAACTTGTCAATGTTGGGCACGAGAAAGGCATCCTTCGGGCATGCCTTGTTCAGTCGGTGTAATCTACACACATTCTCCACTTGCCATTCTTCTTCTTTACCAACACGACATTGGATAGCCGATCGTGTACTTGATCTCTTCGATGAAGTTAGCCTTTACGAGGTCCTCAACGGCCTTTCTTTGCGGCTTGAGATTTTCCTCACTCGAGTTCGTCTTCTTTGGGCGACCGCCCACGACTCTCTTCATCGATCGAAAGTGGTGGCAAGCAATCTCAATAGGAATACCGGGCATGTCCGACGCCGCCATGCGAGCAGATCAAGATAGTCCCTTAGACATTTTACTGTGTCTTGCTTCACTGCTCGCCGTAGGTCGCTACCGAAGCTTCACCGCTTTAGCTGGTCGTCGCCTCAACCGCACATCTTCCAATTCCCATGAGGTTACGGTCTTTTCAGCCTATTTTTTAGCTCTCTGGCTAGGTCGTCATCATTGTCCTCTGGGTCGCTATCTGGATCATAACGAGCGTCCAGATCAGCGAGATTGACCTGGTGACCTTCACCAGTGCTTTGAGTATTTGGACCACAATCTACCTCATCACAAATTTCCTGATATAAGAAGTGGCTTCGTCTTGCTGCCTCTAAGTCGGCCGCCAGGGTAACCACAGTGCGTCGCCCCATCGTAAAACTTCATCTTCAAATGAACTGTTGATGCCACGGCCTCCAGCTTGCCCAAGGTCGGCCTACCAATAATACACTGGTAGCAGGATTTGATGGGGAGTACAAGGAACGTCGTTCGGACCGTCCTATACGAAGTGCTTTCCCCAGTATCATCACCAAATGTAACCAAGAGCTCGATCGTCCCCAATGGATAGGTGGTCGCTCCATTGAAGCCTGTTAGAACTGGGCGGTCTAGTCGAGACCGGTCGTTCTGCTGAAGTTGATGCAACCATTAGGAGTTCGTCCCATTTTCTTTTCAAAGCTTTGTTGGACTCCCTACGGTCCAACGGGTTTCCACCGACAATCACCATAGCAACATTGTGGCCTTTTGATTGTCGTGTATCTCGGTCATCAGATCGATCTTTGTCCTGGGCGCTCGATATGACTAGGGCGCCCTTTCCTCTATCTTGATCCGGCTCTTTTGACTTCTCTTGAGGTCGTTCGCTTTCATCAGACCTCACATACTTGCCTAACTTGCCTTTCTGAATAAGCTCCTTAATGTCGTCTTTGAGGGCCATGCAGTCGTTGGTGTCGTGCCCCTTGCTCTTGTGGTAGCGGCAGTATCTTTTGGTCGGTCGTGCCCCCTTCTTGAGCACGAGGGGATCGGGCCGCTTTACACCCACAAACTCATTATTCTGGCACTCACTGTAGATTTGCGCAATGGAAGTGTTCAGACGAGTGCGATGATCAAACTTCTTGTCTCTAAAATCTGGCCGGTTATCTCGGCGACCTTCATGCCCTTTGGCCGACTTATTTCGCGCTCTTCCTTGGGGCGCGCACGGCGCGCCCTTCTTCATGCCAAGGTTTCTTCATACGCCATATGATCATTGGCCCTTCTTAGGAAGAAAGCGAGATCTTGATAGTGATTCAAGGTGAATTCTTCTCACGAACTCGTGGTCCGGTCGAATACCACGCTTGAGGTATTTCAACTTGTCCTTGTCGGACAAGTCACGAGCGATCTCGGCCTCCGTGTTGAACCGGTCGATATAATTGTCTCTGTCGTCTCATTATCACCTTGAACAATCGTGTCCAAGTGTTCTTCATATCGATCTCGCAGCGGTTGGCCGTATAGTGGCTCAAAAAGATTCTCGATCAAGTCTTCCCACGAGGAGATGGTGTTGGGCGAAGTGATTCCCACCATTCTAATGCTCGGCCGTCCAACGATCGTGGGAACAACCGGCACTTCATGGTCGAGCCCAATTCTCTATATTTTGCAATAATTGTTAAAATACCGGAGGTGCTTATCCGGATCGCCACGACCATCAAACTTGTTTAGATTGGGCGGCTTTCGCAGGTCTCTCGGTATCCTGTAGCGCCTGATTTCTCTAGTAAATGGGTCGTGACCGTTCTGAATGTCGTTCGACCCAAAGGGCTGCATAGCGAGGCATGCCTCATTGCCTGACATACCATAGAATCCTCCGGATGGGCCAAGTGGCGGAAGGCGAGGAGGCTTACGGGTCGCTCGCTTTGACCTCTTCTTGGCCGTTGCGACACGTTCCTGATTCTTCCATCCTGATAGTCTTCCAATTCTTCACGGGAATCCCAGGACCTGCTTCTCGACCGATGTGAACCGGACGACTCATTAGAGGAGTATCTAGTAGGCGAGACACCGGTGTCAAGACGGTAGCTGGAATCCTCGTATTCTTCATAAGAGAGTGAACGGCGATTGCGCGCGTTCCTGCTTGGGGGCGACCTACGTGCCCTGATTCTTCGTGCCGGAGACCGGTGGGTGGTGCTCTCCCGGCGAGAGAGGCTCCTTCGAGGAGGTGGTCGGTGCCTACGCACCGGTCGGCGAGGAGCAGAGGGTTCTCCGTCTTCTGCACGCGGGCGGTCCGGAATCGACCCTCTTTCGTAGCGAGAGATCAACTCATCTCTATCTGCAATGACTTGGTTCTTGCTTTGAAGAATCTGCAGAACGACCTGAGTGACATGCTCGGGCAACGACTCTTCAATGCCTGCCTCAATCAGCTCGGGCGGTAGTTGTGGTGGAGCGTACGGTTGCACCTGCTCCAAGATCGGTCCGCGCCCCTGCACCGAGGGTTCTTGGCGCGGATTTCCCTGAGATTCGTGAATAGTGACGGCTACGCCCTCCGGGGTCTGCTGTTGAGGATGTTGCCCAGAGGGGTTGAGTCGAGACGAGGCCCGCGTCTGGGGCCGGTCGCGTGGAGCCATGAATGGAGTAGGATAGCGCTCGGGCTCCCACTGTGGTCGCCAATTGATCGTACCTTGACCAATGAAGTGTTGAAATCGTTGTCTTGTGACTAGGCCAGTCGTTGAATAGGAGAAAGGACCGGTCTTGGCTTCACGCTGAACGCCTCGGGTGTTACCTGCAAAGACACTCTGACGATCAAGTAAGGGGTCGCCGCGGATAACACAAGGTAAGAGAACGCACTGATGCCATGTGCGAATGGCGTATATATACTGTAGTGTCCGACCGTCTGGCGAGAATTTCGGCCAGTTGCGAGGATTGCGCTCCAAGCAGCTTGCTTGGGCCGGTTACGATGGGTGGGCCGACGACCCAATTGCTATTGGAAGCTCTTGTATTTGCTGATACACCCCGGAACACTATTGAGCAGTAATAAGCTTAGAAGTTGTAAAAATGCATTGGCGTGTGGTGTGAGTGTGAATCTGAAAGGTTAGCCCCTTGAGAACATATTAGACAAAATGTTCACTAGAATTATAGAGCTGAGGATGTAGTGTGTTCTGTACATATGTGTTAGTGGTATGTCTTAGTTAAGTGTCACTACTTTAGGACAAGCAATGGTTTAAGTTTGGGGGTGTGATAACTCATATTTATATGAGTTATTTATGCCTTTATTCCTTAAATTAAAGTAAGTTCTCAAGTAACATTAGTGTCTTATTTACTATATTATGTTAGTTTTAGATAAAGAAGGGCTAAATCCTATTTTGCTGTTAATTTGGCACATCTGGTGCCCCTGTGAACAATTTAATGTGTTTGTTAGTGTTGCAGCATCAAACGCTATAGCGTCAAGCGTTATAGCGGTGAAAGGCAGGACCAGCTAAGTATCAAAGATAAAAGATCATTTTTGGCGCCAATCACTCTGAACCAAATCTAGTAGGTAGTCAGACACACGTGACCTCGGCTTCTTAGTGGCTAGCGAGGGACACTTGTCATTGCTTGAGTGGGAGAATATCTTTAGTTGGTGAGAAGTGCCCATCACCTTTTTGTACCTTTTTGGGGACACACAAGAGAGCTTCTACTTCACCACTACACACTTTCCTTCGAAGAGAGAGAGAGTTTTTGGAAGAAAGAGATTGACACACTTCTCCTCCATTGAAACACTTTCAAGCTTTTATTTTTATGTTATTGTTTGCCATTTCCTCGGTGTAAAGTTAACGTTATAGCGTCACCTCTGTTCAAGAGTTGGAACCTTCGGTTTGTATCTTTTGCGACCGTTTCTCTTCCTTTTGTTTACGGTAATATGAGTTTTTTAACTTGTATTTTGTTGATGATGCTCAACATGAGCTAAACACTTGTAGTTGGATTGCTTTAAGCTTATAATTAACCTTTAGTATTGCGTTTATAATATTTCACACTTTGTGTTTCAATCTTTGCATGTTAATTCTTTCAAACTTGTTTTAGGGTTGGCCACTTAAAATGAGTACATTCATGGGTACAGACATGGTCCATGGATAGAACTCAAAGATTGATATGAATGAAAGGTTGTTTAAAGACATTTAAACAACGTTTGCTCCTTCTAGACATAGAAAGGCAATAGTTCATAGGGCAAAAGCTGTGGGTTCTTTATTATACAGGGGTGGACTTATTTAGAACCTAGACATAGGAGTCTTGTAACAAAACCCTGGCGTTAGTGACTGAAAGGCACAATATCATATGCTACAGCGCTTGACGCTATAGCGTGTGACGTTATAACGCATTGCTTTTGGGGATTTACTTAGCAAAGAGCAGTCCAACTTACTTCTCTTATATTTGAACTACTTTTTTAACTGTTCTATTCAACTACTCTTTTCTACAGTTACTTGTGACTATATACATTTGCTACTTGTTTCACTAAAGTTAGTGTAAGTTAAACTTTAAAATTAACATCAATCCTTGTGGAGACGATCTCTACTTTTATCACTATATTAGTTGTTGTGATTGTGACACTTGCACAACTACTTTTCGCACAACACCTCCCGCCTCAGATTTGCACCAATCAGAATACCCAAAAACTTGAAAGGAATGGACTCGTGCGGCAAAATAAAAAAGTGCTAGCTCTTTCCAAAAAAACCTTCAGGAGTGTTTATACCAATAAACTTGCTCTTATGAAAGTTTACCTTCAAACCGACACTAACTCAAAGGCCCTCAAAATT
Organism: Oxytropis ochrocephala; assembly: GCA_020916435.1. Taxonomy (NCBI): domain Eukaryota; kingdom Viridiplantae; phylum Streptophyta; class Magnoliopsida; order Fabales; family Fabaceae; genus Oxytropis; species Oxytropis ochrocephala. Next base: position 82,160,970 of record CM037091.1, read on the forward strand.
GATTTAATGCTCAAAATATTTTCCCAAGTTGCCTTACCCACCAACATAGTATCATCCACAAATTGCAACATGGAAAAATGGACGTCATCATTAATAGAGAAGTCTTGAAAGTCACCAATCGCCACGGCCTTGCGCATCAATGCAGACAATCCTTCGGTGAGGAAAACCCATCCTATTCAACATATAGATTAGGAATTCCCATGAAATTGAATCATAAGCTTTCTCAAAGTCTACCTTAAACATCAAACAATCTTCCTTTTTGCGTCGTGCATAATCGACCAATTCATTAACAACAACAACCCCATAAAGTATTTGTCTCCCTCCTATGAAAGCAGATTGTTGATTGGAAATTATACTAGGAATCACTTTCTTTAGCCGGCAAGCCAAAACTTTTGCCAATATTTTGTACAAACACCCTATCAAGAAAATGGGCCTAAACTCTCCCAATCCTTGCGGATTATCGTTTTTTGGGACCAAAGCAATAAAAGAAGTTGTGATCCCTTTAGGGAGAAAAGCGTTAACATAAAATTCATTAAAGAAACTCACCACGTCGTCTTTCAATATACTCCAACAAGATTTGATAAAGTTGAGGTTGAAGTCATCCTGTCTCGGGCTCTTATCTCCATCACAATCTCAAACTCCCGATCTAATCTCTTCCTCGGTGAACGGTTGAATTAATGACTCAGACTCCGAAGGCAATAAAGAATCGAAGTGAATCCCCCCTAAAGTGGGGCGATTATAGTGTGACTCTGCGAAACACTTCTCAAAGTGACGCTTCACAAGACTCTTCACTTCATCCACCTCTTCCACTAACTCCCCTGTCTCCCTTAAGATCACAACATTACACCTTCTTCTTCTATACCTCATCACCGAGTGAAAATATTTGAAATTCATATCCTCTTCCTTAATCCATCTTGCTCTTGATTTTTGGGCTAAGAAAGACTCTCTGACCTTGATTTCTTTCCACAAAGAGGCTGAGACTGAATTTTTGGTGAAATGCTTGAGTGGTGCTTGAGTTATCACCAGACTCAGCCAAAGCTTCTATTTATATATATGACGGATTTTCAAGAAGAGAAATTAAGATTACCACTAACTCCTAAGATACAAGGAATCTAGAACTATGAAGCCCAGATACTTCGAAAATGACAACGTACCCGTGTCGGATACGTATCCGATACCGACACGCGCCTGATACTTTCTGATACGTACCCATTGAGTATCCAATAGTTTTTTAATTCTTTTAAAAAAAATATTTCACTCGATACATTTTAGATACATCTTTGATACTTATTACCAACTAAGGATACTTTTCAGATACATTTTCGATACTTCTTACATTTTAGATACATTTTCGATACTTCTCAGTCAATAATATTTTAGTTAGTAATTATCACTCTCCTCAATATTTAATGCAAGCTCCACCACTGACTATTCGGATTATACGGTTTCGGGTGGTCTCGTTTACTTGTCCACCCCAACTTTTTATTACTAGTCACTCATACACATAGGTATGTCGGTTGTCCTCTTCCTTTCATCCATATATTTTGTGTCATTTTTTTATCTATTTGTGAAGTTTTTTTCATCTCTATAAAATGCAATATTTCTGTTTTTCATCTTTGTTTTTTCTATATGTGTTTCTATTTCATTTTATTTTTTCTGTTATGTTTTTATATATTTAAATTTTTATTTAATTTTTGGCTAAATTATAGTTTTGGTCCCCCTATTTTAAAACTCAGAGATTTAGTCCCCCAATTTTAAAAAACTTAGAACATTTAGTCCAAAGGGGGTTTTTGTGTTTGTTTGGCTGATTTGGAATCTAGTCAAATAAAAAACACAAACGTGGCAATCATTAAATGACGTGGCAGCTGACTCAGCTTGCACACATCATTTAATGATGCCACATAAACCTGCCACGTCAGCTTTATATTTATATTAATAACTAATTATTTATATAACTTACAACCATTTGGTGACAGAAAAAGTTCCTACATGCTCTTGGACATGAGAACACACTCTCATTCATATTGATACTTGAAAAGAAAAAATGAACTAAAAATACTAAGATCATTTACTAACAAACTGGTCCCACATGAGATGGACCATTGGACCCCAGTTGCTAACAAACTAATTCTATATGCGTCTCAGTAGGCATCATGTGCTCCATGTTGCTTTCCACTATTTTGGCGCCTAGTGACATGTCTTCAATGTGTTGCTCAGTTTTGTCCTCAATGGTCCCACACCCATGACAAACACCAGCTAGAAATTTAATGAAATTACATTATCCATTCCAATCATTTTGGTGAGAAGCATTTCACTTGCCATAGATTTTGGTGAAAAAAATTATTTTGGAAACTTATATATAATATTAGGCTTTGGTTTATATTTTGTTTCAAAATTCCACTAGAATATGGACTTTTTTTTAATAAGCAATCTGGGCGTGTTTAAGACACGTTGAGCAAAGTTTAATTGGTTAAAAACCTCAAACCTGACTCGAACTCGACAAAATTCGTCGTCATGATTCTAGAAGTCATTAATGACTATTAGAGAACAGTTGTAAGCTTTTTAGTTGAAAGAAAATGAAAAAAAATTATTTTTCTTTAAACAGCGAGCCGAACAGATCTATAGCTAAAATGCCGAAATGAGAAACCGACCGAGAAAACAAAAAAAAAAGACTAAGAATAATATTCAAGAATACCTAAAATAATTTAGGATTATTTATTTAACATCGGATGTAATGTTAATATCACGAAAAGTATCTAGATATTTTTCTAAACTTAACTCCTAAGTAACTAAGCACCTTGGTTATTCGACTAGATTCTTTGTAATAGGATTGTTATTTTTTTCCTTTAAGATGTAATGTTGTTTTATTCAAGGGTATTGACCTAGTCCCCCATGTCTTTTGTATTTTTTCCGTTTTTATCAATAAATTGTAGAAGGAGTACTCTTTTTCCTTTTTAATGTCTTTTCCCTAATGAGGACTTTTTATTAGAACGTTTTAACGAGACTTCATAACGCTTTCTTTTGCCAAAAATAAAACTAAACACCAAACAAAGCAAAAAAAAAAAAAGAAATCACCCCCAATTAAACCCCATCAGCCCGTAGCACCCCACCCCATTATAACCCTTCAAAATTTTCAATCTCCATTCTCTTATTCTCTCATCTTTCAACCCTCTCTTCCTCACATTCTCTTCATTTCTTTTATTTCTTTCTCTCATTTCTTCTCCAAAGTTTGGAAGCTTAGGAGAATATTGTAAAATGTTAGCGATCTTAGTACACTACAAGAATAACCTCGATTTGCCACAAAAGCTTGCCACGGACATAGTCCATCACTAAATTGCGACGGATTTGCCACCGATTTGCCGTCGCAAACGTTAATCAAGCAAAGCACGTTAATTTGCCACCGATTTGCCGTCGCAAGTCCGTGGCAAATGATCTTAAGTTAAAAAACTAAATATGCGTTCTCGCGTGGTTCACATCCTCACTTTCCTTCTTCTTCTCTCTTTCTTCTCTCTCGATCGGTGACCTCTCTCTCTCTCAACCACCACCGCCCCTCACCTCCACCATCCCTCCAGGGTTACGTCCGCCTCACCTTCGGTCTTACTCGAAGCACCACCACCACCACCATGATCATAACGCGAAGTCAGAACGGGAAGAGCTCTCCAACAATGAACCAAAGCTCGATCTTCTCAATCGATTCATTCCAGTTTTCTCTCTCTCTCTCTCTCTGTTAGCTATTCTCCACTGCTCTCTGTTATGTGTTTTCGGGTTTGTTTCTTACTCAATTTTGGTACTCTCCCCTCTCTTTTGCGTTTTTCTGGTTTATTTACCATTGTTGTGGTTAGGGTTTCTTTCTATTGGAATTTTTGTTGTTGATACAGAGTTATTGTATAAGGTTTGTTTCTTACTCATTTTCGGTACTCACCCTCTATCTTTTGCGTTATTGTGGTTTATACACCATTGTTCGGGTTAGGGTTTGTTTCTTTTGGGATTTTCGTTAGTGATTCTGAGTTATTGTATAGGGATTAGGGTTTCTTTTGGGTTTTTTGTTGTTGATTCTGAGTTATTTTATAGGGATTGAGATTTTTGTTGTTTATTATGAGTTGATGTTGAGTTTACAATATTTGGAAGCAACTCAAATTGACTACCAATTTTTTTGGCATTAGGAATTCAAAAACTACTCCTTCAAGTTTATCCATACTGTGAAAAAAGCAATGCTTCAAATTTTCTACGAGCACCAAGTTCAGAGGGGGAAATTTTATCTTCATTCAATGAGTTGTAACGCCCCAAAAATGATTAAGTAAATAATTAGATCATTTAATTAAGTGATAATTTAGTTGGCCTTATTTAAAATAAATATAAGGTAATTAATTAATTTAAGGAGTGGGGTGTAGTGAATAAAAGGGGAGTATTTTAATTAAATGGGGAGGATGTGAGAAAGTAAATAGGAGGTGCAATTAGGGCCCATTGGAGTTAAGTGGCCCAAACCCAATTAAATAAAACATTAGGGTCTTAGGAGAAACCCTCATTAGAAGCAAAAGATCAAAAATTAGAAAGTGAGAAGAGGAGAAGAGAGGGAGCGCGCGGCTAGGGCAAGGAAAGAGGAGAGGAATTTTGTGGAGCTCTAGGAGGGGAGGAAAAACGTGGATTGTTGGTGTCTAGGGAGGTGTTCTTGAGAGCTTTGGTCTTCTTCTTCAATTTTAAAAAGGTATGGGGGCTCTCTAATCATAGTTAATAATATATAAACCTTGAAATCATAGGGATTAGGTGTTAGGAGTATTTAGGTGGTTGATTTTATAATGTATATAAATGGTTTGTGAGTATGTGATTGATTTTTATGGTGATATGGTGTTGTTGTACATGTAAATATGTTTCTTGATGAATCTTGCATTGTTTGATGTATGTTAATTGTAATATGGTGATTAATTGTTAATTTAACGCAATTTGAATAGGAGAAAGTATGTGCTTATTAGGTGGTTTAGGTGATTGGTTGAATAGGAGAGGTTTGGTGTGGTGTTTAGGGAGGGGTTTCGGTTGTGCTAGAAATAGGAGAGGGGGGGCGCCAATTCTGCAAGCACTTGGCGCCTGGGTTGCTGTTTGGAGGGTGCTGGCTGTGCAGGTTTCGGTTTGGGTGGTGTGTAGGGAGGGAGGCGCCAGTGCGGAATTTGGCGCTGGTTCACTGTTTGGTTCTTGCGCGCAAAGTGCGGCCACGGGGGGCGCCAATTCCCGGGAATATGGCGCTGGTTCAGAGTGTGTTCTTTGCGTGGGTGGGGTGCGGGGGGGCGCCAACTCCCGAGAATCTGGCGCCGAGTTTCTTTGTTGTGTTCTTTGGTTGAGGAGTCTTTGGGAGCGAAGCAGGTGTTAGGGCGCCAAATTGCGAGGAATTTGGCGCTGTGTGTGTGTGCTAGTGTGGGTGGGTGGGCGTGAGCAGGAGCAGGGGCGCCAAAGTGCGAGGAACTTGGCGCTGTGCATGCAGCAAATCTTCTTTGGGTCTGCTTGTCAGGAGGAGCGAGGCGGGCGCCATTTGGCTGCCCAGGCGCTAGTGGCGCTGTGTGTGTGAGAGTGTGCGCGCAGGTGTGAGTGTTCTTGTGAGGCGCCATTTGGCTGCCCCAGTGCGCTAGTGTCTTTGGTGAGGGTGTGTGCGTGGTGCGCGAGGAGCGAGGCGCCATTTGCTGCCCAATGCACGGGTGGTGGTGCTTTGGTGTCTAGTGACGGGCGCCAATTTTGGCAGCCCAAGGCGCAACTTGGCGCCGTGTCTAGGCGTGGATTCAAAACAGTCCCTAGGTGCCCAATTAATCCTCATGGCGTCAAAATAGTCCCTAGGTGTCAGAATGGTCCTTATGGTGTTAGATTGGTCCTTAGGTGTTAAAATGGTCCTAATGGTGGAATAGGTCCCTATGAGGTGTTTGGTCCCTAGGTGTTGGTTTAGTCCCGGGCGTTGACTTTAGTCCTTAGGGTGACTTTAGTCCTTTGGTGTGGAAATACTTAGTGGTGTTCTTTTAGTCCCCGTAGGAGTATTAATTATGGTGTTATAAAGTAAATGGTGAGTGTGTTGGTGATGAGAGGTCTATGACTCTCCTTGGTGATTTGGTGAACATACATGTAATTATTGGTGAGCATGTTATTGCTTTATTTTGGTGTATTGGTGTTTTTGGTGCATAGTCATGGTGTCGCATAATCATATGCATTTTTGGTGAATAGGCCTCGGCCTCTGAAAATATTTTGGTGTTTTGGTGAATGCCCTCAAGGCAATTTTTGGTGATGGATCCACATGCATATGCCCAGTGGAGTTTTGGGTTGCATTTCATGCATTGCATACATGTTCGGTGATTGATCGTGTGTCTTCATGAATTCTTGGTGAACTTGTAATTCTTGGTGAATCTGTAATTCTTAGTGAACTGTAATTTCAGTGTGTGCATTGTATTGGTAGTATATTTGAACCGATGTATCTTTGGTGTGCCTAGTCTCATTGTGTTTCTGTTTTATTTATTATTATCTATGCATTGAGACTCACCCTACTGCGTCGTGTTGCCTCGCATGTCGGCAACTGCAGTGTGGTGTGATCGAAGGTGACTAGAGGTCCTTCTTCTAGTGTGGTCGAGTCGCTCTGATACGTAGCACCGGGGGGATGTTTAGTTGTTATTCTTTTACATTTCGAACTATTGTTTAAGTTGTTATTTTTCCACTATTTGTAATAATTTTCCCAGATATTATTTGGTGCTATGTATCCTGTCTTTTGGAGTTTTATTCCAATTAAATGTTTTGGAGTTTTGTTTAAGGTGTTTTGTTTAAATGTGGCACCATCGGGTGGCTACACTGAAAATTTTATGCACTCTGATTTTTCAAAATAATTCAAATAGTAGTTATGGTAGAAGGGGGTGTTACAACCAAGTTCAGAGGGGGAAATTGTATCTTCATTCAATGAGTTGAAGAATCCTACACGAAATTTTCGTAGTCTTCTTGGTTAAGGTGGATTTGGTCATGTTTATAAAGGGTGGATTGATGAACATACTCATATTGCTTCAAATCCTGGGTCAGTAATGGTTGTTGCGTAAAAAGGCTTGAACCTGAAGGTTTTCAAGGTCATAAAGAATGGTTGGTCAGTGTTTTCTTTCTTCTATATAAGCCCCGATTGAGAAAAAAATTGTTGTTTTGTTTCTTATGCACATGATATGAAAGTTTAATCTTTTTTTTTTTTTTGATTGAGGTTAACTACCTAGGACAACCGTGCATCATCCTAATTTGGTGAAATTAATTGGGTATTTCTTGGAGGAGAGAATAGAAGGGAGTTTTTATAATCATTGCACTTTTCATTCATAAATTTTGCTACTACGTCTTGAACTAGCTATTGCTTTTCGTCCATGTTTGGATAAACATAATATGTTGTTTGAATTGTCATATGCCAATTATTTTTATAATATCTTTGCTATTTTCATGTGATGATGGCAATGAATATGGACTTAGATATGCCATTGTTTTTATTAGTATAAGTATAAAGATCTGTGGTTAAGTACATTTGAAAATAGTAGTCACTTTGGTAAGTTCTCAGTAGGTTGTGAAGTATTGGATTTTTCCTATTTTTGTGAGCCTAATTCTCTCATCAATAAATGTGTGGAATTAGTTGATAATATGATATATGTTAACAATAGTTTTTAAGAGATTGGAATTTTTTCATCTGCTTGGAATCCATGAATTCTGCACAACATTAATCAAATTTGTCTTCCCTCTCATTTTCGTTCAATTCTCTTCTTTCAAACCTTGTCTTACTGTTTATTTTGTTGTGTAGAGATATTGGTTATTTCCTAGGCCATGACATTTATTGGTTGCTACATTTATAATTATGTTGTTCATTTGAGTAATTTTCTGATTGTTTTTTTAGATAAGCGAGTAATTTTCTGATTTGATTTTGTGTTTTTGGCAGGAGTGGGACATTGTTAATGACTTGATAATTTATATGGCTAAGGTACAGCATAGGATGAGTAATATGCTGAGCATACTAGAGGCCTGCATGGCTAAGCTGTGACTTGATAAGACAAAAAACTTTCTACAACCTTAAATCGCTCAATAAGACAAAGAAACTTTTCATGATCTTAAATCACTCACAGCTTCATGAGGTATGTAATTTTTTCTTCCCTTTTTCACATCTCAAATTAAATTTGTTCATAATGAGATATATTATGACGTTGTGCATATTGGAAACCAGTCATTAATCTTAATGAGATATGAGATATTTGGGATCCATGTGATCTTAACGGGTTTTCATTCAATCTTCAAATGCTATGAATTTATTAATTGTGAATTTGAATTTAAACACTTGGATGGTTGCTATCTTGAGCTATCTTGACTATAAGTGATTCATGTCATTGCAGATTCCGCCAAGTCGGTCAACTTATAACAATTTGATAAACGCATGTGGATCTAGTGGAAATTGGAAAGAAGCACTTAATATTTGCAAGAAAATGACTGAAAATGGAGTTGGGCCTGATCTTGTCACTCACCAAAGCTCAGAAGATTTGCTGGGAAGAGTGTGCTAGATAGAAACTATAGGATAGATATCTTTTGCTTAATTTGCTAGTTTGATGACCGCATTCTGACATGATGTTCTTTTCTACGGTCACTTTATTTACTATTATATTTCTTGCAAACTGATTTTGTCTTTTGCTGCAAGATTACACGATTGGAAGACAACTGTTGATATGATTAAGTACATAGAGCCCTCACTTCCTGTAATTTCATCTGGATGTTTGAATCTGTTTCTGCATTCTTTAGGAAAAAGCGGAAAGATTGAAACTATGTTGAAGGTGCCATAAATCTTCTCTCTGATAATTATGAAGTTTATTGTTCCAAGCACATTAAATATGATTTTCCACATCTAGATATCTCTTTCCTACTACCTTGCTTTTTTATTCTCTTATTTTTCACGTGTGCAGTTTTTCTTCAAAATGTTGGCATCGGGTGTTGATGTTAACTTCAACACTTATTCTATTTTATTGAAGAACCTCTTATCATCTGGAAATTGGAGAAAATATTTAGAGGTTTCTATTTTTCATGATCGTATATATGTGTAGTTTCATTTTTCTAGTATTTCACTTTGTAACAAAACAAATCAGATACAGAAATCAAGCAAATTCTGGTGTAGGTACTGCAATGGATGAAGGATGCAGGAATTCATCCCTCAAATGAAATGTACCATGATATATCCTCCTTTTCACAAAAATCTTTGTGGGGCTGAAAATCTTTGCTTTGTCATAAAAGAAAGACTTGGTATGGAACTATTGATATTCTTGTTGTACCAGCACATTTCCTTGTGTTTGTATGCATGTGCTTTTATTCCTTTAATGCTCTCTCGCTCGTTTGAACAAGTCTCTATTATTCTATATACTGTGTTATTTTGCTTTGGCTTGTTCTGGACTTATATTTTTTTCTTGGGTGGGGTGACACGGGGGAGGGGGTAATGTCGAGTATATGCACAGCTAACTTTGTTAGGGACTCGGCGGAAATATGAAGATAAGTGTATTATTCATTGGAAAATACTAAGAAAAACGTTGATAATCGAGCAATTGCTCATGGAACACGTGGTTTATTTTACCAGGAATAACACCTTTTTAGCATGCTTTTGTTGGTATTTTTTTATTCACGACATTATTTGTTTTGTTGGTTTTATTTGACAAGCGTAACTTTGCTAGTCATGAGTGATTTTAACTAGTTTATAATGATTTAAGAAGGTAGTGCTTACATTTATCCTGCTCATGGAACTTGCAGAATCCTTGAAAAGAGAATCACGGAGATCAAATTTCTAGAAGCCAACCTTGTGAATCTTGTGTTTTTAGTCGATGAGTCGTGGAATAAGTACATTCCAAAGCTATTTGGGGAGTTATGCATCCAAGATTTCGTGAAGATCAAAGTTGACCTCGAGTGAATTGTTTTGATCATTCGCTTTTTATGTATATGATAATTTTTCCTGTTACAATTACATTGCTGTAGATAGTATTATATTTTCTGTTTGATTAGGTTGAAGAATTCAAAGTATATGTGAATGTTGAATTTTCATTTCTTAATGCTCTTAATGTAATATTTTGGGTAGAATAGGTTGAATTCAAAGTATGTTTTATTTTTTTTTAAATATTTGCGACGGATTTGCCACGGACTTGCGACGAAAATTTGCCACGGATTTGCGACGAAAATTTGCCACAGATTTGCGACGAAAAATTTGCGACGGAGAATTCTGTGGCAAACCGTTTGCGACGAGCGTTTTTGCCACCATTTTTTGGCCGTCGGAAATCCGTGGCAAATGCAATTTTCCCACGGAATTTTGCGCATTTGCGATGGAAATTGCCGTGGCAAACCAGCGATTTTCTTGTAGTGGTAGGGCATGTTGGCTTGCATTCTTCCTCTTCTTCCTTTGTGACTTAGCTTTCCCCTCCATGCTCCATGGGTGAGTATTCCTTTTCCCCCTTTTCTCTTCTTTTGTGGGTTAACTTTATGGTTGTTGAGTTGTAGGTGATGGTGAGCAAAATGGACTAGGTTCGAGGGATTTTGTGTAACATTGGTTTAATAAATCAAAAGTATTCAAAAACATTTGATAAAGGTTTTTACACTAGTAAAAATGGTTTCTTTATGAATATCATTTCATTCAAAAGTCTTATATATGATTTTGTGGAAAATGATTTCATTCAAAAGTCTTAGCTTTGATACATAGAGCTTTGGCTATTTTGATATTTTTAGAAAGAAGCTAACTTTAATGTTTTCAAAGTTTAAAGCTCTAAGTTTTCAAATAAGAGGTTTAGTAAAAAGAGGTGATTAAAAAGCTTTAAGTTCTTAAGATAGAAGGGTAAAAGGAACTTCTCGTGGCTTAGTTAACGTCTTTAGAACGAAAAAGATCTGAGTCTTTTTGAAATGCTAAATTCCAAGAGATAGACGTGAAGTTCCAAGAAAAGTATATATATTTTTCTTTTGTAATTTTAATATAAGGATGTTCATTCATGTTTAGTCTTAACTCTATTAAATGTAGGAGTGAGAAACAATTTCATTCATAGGATTTGATATATATATATATATATATATATATATATATATATATATATATATATATATATATATATATATATATATATATATATATATATATATATATATAAATTGTTATACCCTAATTTTGTCAGTATTCTTTTTCTGGTTTTAGTCATTTATTTTATTCATGTTTGAAGCGCACAATTACGAGAATTATTAAAAAAGTGTCTCATTTACTAACCCAAGTTGATCTCAACTAACCTCTTCAACTAAGTCGAAATGTCGTTGTTTAAATTGAGAATACTGTGTGAATGATCGATCTTTTCGCACATTCTTTAGTTGAATCTTCGTATTTAGGCCTACTCGAACTTAATTAGGTTTATCAAGTCGTTTCCTTGCAAATGGGCTTATCCGAGTTGTTTTCTATAATTTGGCTAATCATTCGACTTCTTTTCTATTTTATTATTTTGTCCCTATTTTGAGCATATACATATATATATATATATATATATATATATATATATATATATATATATAGTCCAAAAAATATCAAAAAAATCTATTTAATTTTATTTACATTTTAAAAGTGTCTAATTGTCCAAAATGTCAAAAATACAAAAATGATAGTATTAAAAATACAAAGAATATAAAAACGAAAATTAAATAAAAAAGCAAAGATCGGTAATCTCTCGGGAGTCTGTTCTTGCTCTCCAAGATCGCTCTCAAGCAAGCCCAAATTATCGATCTGCAAAAGCCAGTCAAACGACAATTAATGCTAAAACCTAATTTCTACCTATAAATAAGCGGTTAGCCTAGGGTCTAAAACACACACTTTGAAACCAGAGGCGAGAAAACTCGCTAAAATCACCCAAAAATAGGATTAGGGTTTGACATCGAAATCCTAATCCACTAAACACTGATTACGAGGTTTCTATGATCTAAAGAAAGTAGCGATGGCGGTGACATCAAAACGACAATCATCAAGTAGAGGAAGTGACAAGCGAGAGCCTAAAACGAGACGCTTTTTATGTATCCAACCCATCACGCTTTAGGTACGTTTAAACCCTTCATGTGTTAAACAACATGTTCTTGTTTTTTTAAATATATTCTGATTATAATTATTATAGCTTCAAGTATGTTGTCTTCTTTTCGTTGCTTGTTTTAAATCAGCATCATCATCCATCAAATTTTGTTTAGTAAAATATGCCATATATCAATGACCAACACAGTAGAAAAACAGAGATCTGAAACAAGGCAAGAGCCACAATATTCGGATGCTGGAACGCACTTTGGTCCTTCTCTCTTTTTTTTTTCTTATTAGAAATCATGAAGCTGATTACAAAACAAGACCAGAAATTAAGAATAGAAGAAAGAATCTAAAACCAGAAGAAGAAATCAATCTGAATCCCTGAAAAAATAATAATAAAAATAAGAAAATAAAAAAAGTCCAGGTCGCCGAAATCAACGATGCAGCTCGCCGGCGTAACACCGGTCATCCCTTCCGACCACGAACCTCCACGTCGCCACCAAGCGACGATGCCGTTCTCCCTCTCTGGCGGACTCCTCTCTCACCGGCGAGCCTCCCACCGTGGGCTATTCCTCTCCCCCTCTGTTCGTCGTTCATCTCTCTCATCGCCTTCTCCCTCTAAAACACCATCCCTCTGTCTCTGCTTTCCTTCTCTCTCTCTCACCGAAAATAAGGCGAGATTTTCGCCATCTTTCTGGGGCTGGGAAGGAGGCTGCGGCACAGCCACAAGGGGGGAGAAGAGAAGTGAGTGTTGTTTAGGTTTAGGGTTTTCTGGTTTTTGGGCTTATGTATCATTTTATTTTTAATTTAGTTTAATACTCAGAACGCTATTCGCACCCCTCCTGTTCATGCGCGCGCCCCTCCCTCACTTAAGCCCAGTTCGCATACTGGGCTCCCATATGCGAACTGGGCTTCCTTTTCACACCTCCTATTAATTATACAATCCCCTACGACTAATGAAACCTCATTTTACAATTTTCACCCCCCTTTTTCCATTTTAATTCTTTTGCAATTCAAATATAAATACTTTTTCTCTCGAAATTAAATAAACGGCTAAGTCGGTTGTACAACGGGGTTAGTCATTATTTTAGGAGCCAATGAAACATCTGATTCGATAACCACGAAAACTTAATAAATACGAGTAAACTATTTTTCCCGAAAATACGGGACTAAGTCAGTTGTACAATCGGGTTAGTCAGCGTTCTAGAACTAATGAGCTGTACAGTTCAAGAGTTCTAGAATACCTATTCTAAAAACCGACCCACCTCACACTAAACCAATTTCTTTCAAAAACTCAAAAATCATTTTCAAAAAGTAGGGACTAAGTCGGTTGTACAATCGGGTTAGTCGTCCCTAGAATCGATGGAGTACATGCAGTTCAAGGAATCCTAGGACCCTTACACTAAAAAAACCAACCAACCCACAAACCTTTCGGGAAGAACTACGTAGCTTTGATTCCTCCATTGCATCCAGAGTGCGTAGGAGCAAGACTCAACTCTTGTCAAGCACTAAAAACCAAAATTTAAATAAGTCTTTTCCTCCACAAATAAAAGGGTAATAATTAAACAAATCTTAAATTAATTAGACAATGGATGTCGTGGGGTGCTAATACCTTCTCCACACATAACGACTCCCGAACCCTAACAATGCCTTGTCCTAAACCTAAAGGGATTTTCCGAATTTGCCCTTAAACTAAAATTTGGTGGCGGCTTCCTTTCGAACTTCGAAGAATCCTTTCCCGGATTTTTCGGTCGCGACAGCTGGCGACTTCACTGGGGACGTAATTTTCTTTAGAGGGTCAAAACCTAGTCTAATTAATTTAGGATTAATTCAATCTTTACCCTTTTATTTATTTATTTGCTTTTGCATAATTATGTTATTTATTTGTGTAAACCCTAGGGTAGAAGACGACATTTGTATGTTTGTTCTGTTTGCAGCTTTGGGTTATTTTAAACTGCTCCTACACACACTTCACTTCTACACTTCACACACGTGAGAAAAGTCCTCTACCCGGACTCGAGCTTAAACCTAAATTAGAACGAGATTGCGTAGTGATGGCCTGCGGGACGTACGTCTCGTTGGGTGGTCACGAAAATATCACCTAGAGTTTGATTTCTTTTGAGGATGTTATCCCTTCTAATAGCTTGCCTATTGTTGGGGTCAGTGTTCTTGACTGGGGTCCTTGGCTCTAGGAACCATGTGTAGGATTCTTTAGAACCACCCTTGTGAGATTCACTATAAAGAAAACTTTAGACCCACTCCATAGGATACCTTCCTAGGGTCACAAAGGAGCTTCATACCCTTGCATTCAAACAAACATTAATGCATACAGTCTTTTATCAAAAAAAAAAATCAAAATTGTTATTTCCGCAAAGTTTTTTAGAAAGTATATTACATGCATTTTTTCTCTTTGCATTACAAAAAACAAAAATAAGCATCTTATGTTACGGCTGCCTGAGAATTAAAAGCTTTATTTTGGAGAGAAGTCATGCATGCTAAAGTCAAAAGTCAAACTTTGTACTTTACTCTCCAAACGTAAAACTTATAATTCCTCGACGCGATAAATAAAATCATATATTATCATTTCATTCACATACATTATCATTACATTCGCATTTCACATACATTCATTCGCATTTCATGCGCATCCATTCATTTGCGTACTTACATCATGCATCATAAAAAAAATTATAGAGAAAGATTGCGATGAGAGGTGAGACATTCTTGTGAGATAAATAATTCTTTTTGAAAAAGTTTAGTCATACTTAGTTGCAAGCTCAAGGTGTTTCAAGACACTCAATTTTTCAAATTAGCAGTTCGTTCACATTTTTTTCAACAAAGCGTTGCATCTCATCCACCCCATGATGAATGACCAAAATAGTCCATCAAAATTTCATTCATGTTAAAACTGTTGTTAACTCTTTACGAAGCATTCGTGTAGTAATTTGTGTATGACATGTGACTTCATTCTTGTTTGAGTCAGTTGATATCCCTACCTTGTCATCACCCCCCGTCCGAGTCTAATCCCGCCCCGACCACCCTAAAGTACATACTCCCCTAGCTAGTCGACTTTTTGGTTTGTTCTCACTAATGAAATAACGCTTTAGGCCCTCCATACTGGGGCAAATTTGTGATCTCTAAAATACCTTGTCAACATTGTATTTCCTTGGTGCAAGCCCTTTACAAAAAAAAAAATTCAAAAAGGCCTGTTAGGTTGAAAACTCGTAAGAGCGGCCTAAGCAAAAATTTGGGCATAAAAATTAAATAAAGAAAAAGAGCAAATATATAAAAGTAAATAAATTATTGTCCTTAAGTTAATTTTGAGAAAACGAGCAATCATGATGAAGTTTGACCATCTTCTCATACCCTCGAAAAAACCTGTGCTACCCACCTTAAGCCAAAAATCTAAAAACCTTTCAATCACCCTAGACAAGGATCAATTCCACATCAAAAATGGTGTATCCTTTTTATCAAGTCACTCAGCTCGAAAGAAAGAAAAAAAATCAAAATAAAAAAAGAAAGTGAAATCAAAAAAGAGGATCGAAAAACCACGAAAAAGCAAAAGTGGTACAATTATGAGCTGATACTTCTTACCATTAAATGCATAAGAGATCCTTGTCTGAAATAAACCCCCAAACACTTCCCTTGTCCTCAATATCCTATCCTTCAAGTTACATCCCTAAACAGGTCCATTCTACCATGAGGCACATCAATTGCTGCATTAATAAAACCTCAAACACTCATTTAAGCCTAATAACCATTTCCTTCATAAATCATTACCCATTAGCCAAGTTACACCACCAATAAAAATCATCTGTCCCATCAATCCTCAAACACCTCTTTGAGCCCAATAATCCTTTTCGTCATAAACCCTAACCTTCGGCCACATTACAACCCTCTAGAGTTCATTCCGATCATTGACTGATTGCTTTTGTTTTCTCCAAGTTTTAATTTCAGGACAAGTAAGTTTATTTATTTATAATATGTTTGCTCAAAAAAAATCAAAAGGCTTGCACTACAAGATTCATTCAAGTTACAGTTATACTAAGACAAGGTCTAGTGATCACCAAGTGTAGTTTTCATCATAGCAAACTCAAGACTAGTGTAGTCTGAGAGTCATCCTAAAGATAACCAAAAGTTTATTCTAGGATCGTCACCTAGATCCTAAAGTGGGGCATCCCTTTCACCATCTATCCATTTGAACTTGGGGAAATTTGTACAATGTCCATCCCATACCACACCCAGCCTATAGCCATACCAGACAAACTCCAAAAACCCATAACCCTAATTCTATCACGTTTCACAACCATTTGAAAATCCCAATACCAAGTGGGGCAATCCTGTCACCTCTCACTCCGCCTATAATTGGGGAGATTCACCCAACTCTCATCTCATCCCCTCGATTCACAGCCAAAAAACCATACCGGGGCAATTTCTCAACTCACTATCCTAAATGTTTCTACTCTAGTCGGGGCAATCTTGTCCTTATCATAATTAGGGAAACGTCAAACTCTATGGGTTGAGACAACATCTACTTGCCACCTTTCATTCCAAAACCAATGCATTCCCAATTCATCACCTTCTACACCCCTAGCTTGTCTCCACTAGACGGGGGCAGACACTCACCGTCATCAAATCTAAATTGGGGGCAGTCCTGCGTTTCTTGGCTTGGAAGAATGTACCTTTGATGACCTTGACAAAGACCAGTCAGTCATTCACCCCTTCATGTGCCACAAATATCCTCACCCTAGGCCTTTAGAACCCCAAGTTAACTGACTCATTCATCTATACTTGCACTAGCATACATCTTTACTAAACAAAGCTTCAGAGAGAGAAAACACAAGTTGATCATGTGATGCTAAAAATCCACTTAGGTAACTTCGTGGACATAAACTTTGGTCATCATGGGGTATCATAATGGAAGAGGAAAAGGCGAGCTTGCAAATACGATCAAGTACTTTTTCATATCAATGTCTGTAGATAAGGACCTTGAGAATGCCGAAGTTTGAATTAAAACTAATTTTTCCAAAGAATGATCAATATTCACCCACGCCTCTCACATCCAAAGTCTCACATCTCATCATCGCAAAAAAAAATGTTTCTACACCCAAATCAATCATTTCATATCATCGCACCAGGCGCCATAGCATTTGCATTCAAACATTTCATTCACATTCGCATTTCATGCATTTATTAAAAAAAAAACAAAAAAAGAAAAGAATCACTTATTTCATTCATCACATCGCCAAAAATCAATTGTTACATGTGCATGCATTACATGTATTGCTTCTGAATCGACTTCAAGTGTCGGTACCTATATTTTGTTCCTCTAATATCAGCGCTTTAAGCGTTGGTCTCATATCATATCACAGATCACCAGGTTGATCTCTATAGACCCCAAGTGGTCCTTCAGAGCAATGCCCTAAGTGGCCCAAGTCGCAACGTCTGAGTCAAGCCCGACGGACCTTCGCAGACCTCGAGTGGTCCTTCAGACTAGTTGTGTCAGCCTAAGACACAGTGGACGTCCTTCATGGTCAACATATCAGTTCTAGACCTGATCTTGACCCATCATGGCCGCTCGAATATAAAGGCCCCCTCAGACCGTTTAACTAGAACTGTAGCTAGTTGCGCTCCTTCAGACCACGATGGTCCTTCAATTAAGGCTTAGGCAGCCTTCCAGACCCTGGGTGGTCCTTCAGAGCCTTAGTGCTCCTTCAGGTCCTTGTCGACCCTTCATTCAACTCTCGGTTAATGCGCCAAGTATTAACCACTCCCTCTTATCTCTCAAACCTTCCACTTCCCCCTTAAACGGACAAAATTAGCGTCTATCTTATCTTTATTCCTATTTCTACTATGAAAGTTCGAGAACTCATCACTTTCTAGTAAAATACTAATAAAGAGGGGCATTATTATACCCCAATTTTGTCCAGTATTCTTTTCTCAGTTTTAGTCATTTATTTTATTCATGTTTCAAGCCGCACAATTACGAGAATTATTAAAAAAGTGTCTCATTTACTAACCCAAGCCGATCTCAACTAACCTCTTCAACTAAGTCGAAATGTCGTTGTTTAAATTGAGAATACTGTGTGAATGATCGATCTTTTCGCACATTCTTTAGTTGAATCTTCGTATTTAGGCCTAGTCGAACTTAATTAGGTTTATCCAAGTCGTTTCCTTGCAAATGGGCTTATCCGAGTTGTTTTCTCGCAATTTGGCTCATCATTCCGACTTCTTTTCTATTTTATTATTTTGTCCCTATTTTGAGCATATATATATATATATATATATATATATATATATATATATATATATAGTCCAAAAAATATCAAAAAATCTATTTAATTTTATTTACATTTTAAAAAGTGTCTAATTGTCCAAAATGTCAAAAAATACAAAAAATGATAGTATTAAAAATACAAAGAATATAAAAAATGAAAATTAAATAAAGGAGCAGAATCAGTAATCTCACAGGAGTGCGTTTCTTGCTCTCCAAGACTGCTCAGCAAGCCCACATTATCAGATCTGCAAAAGCCCAGTCAAACAGCAATTAATGCTAAAACCTAATTTCTACCTATAAATAAACGGTTAGCCTAGGGTCTAAAACACACTGAAACCGAGGCAGAAAACTACTGCTAAAATCACCCAAAAATAGGATTAGGGTTTGACATCGAAATCCTAATCCACTAAACACGGTTCTGAGGTTTCTATGATCTAAAGAAAGTAGCAGTGGCAGTGACATCAAAAACGACAATACTGAAGTAGAGGAAGTGACAAGCAGAGCCTAAAACGAGACGCTTTTTATGTATCCAACCCATCACGCTTTAGGTACGTTTAAACCCTTCATGTGTTAAACAACATGTTCTTGTTTTTTTAAAATATATTCTGATCATAATTATTATAGCTTCAAGTATGCGTTGTCTTCTTTTCGTTGCTTGTTTTAAATCATCATCATCATCCATCAAATTTTGTTTAGTAAAATATGCCATATATCAATGACCAACACAGTAGAAAAGCAGATCTCGAAACAAGGCAAGAGCCACAATATTCGGATCTTTGGAGCGGACTTTGGTCCTTCTCTCTCTTTTTTTTCTTATTAGAAATCATGAAGTGATTACAAAACAAGACCGAAATTAAGAATAGAAGAAAGAATCTAAAACCGAAGAAGAAATCAATCGAATCCTGAAAAAATAATAATAAAAATAAGAAAATAAAAAAAAGTCAGTCGCCGAAATCAACGATGCGATTCGCGGCGTAACACCGGTCATCCCTTCAGACCCACGAACCTCCACGTCGCCACCAAGCGGCGATGCCGCTTCTCTCCTCTCTGCGGCGGACTCTCTCTCACCGCGAGCCTCCCACCGTGGGCTATTCTCTCTCCCCCTCTCGTTCGTCGTTCATCTCTCTCATCGCCTTTCCTCTAAAACACCATCCTCTGTCTCTGCTTTCCTCTCTCTCTCTCTCACCAGAAAATAAGGCGAGATTTTCGCCATCTTTCGGGGTGGGAAGGAGAGGCTGCGCACACTGACCACGGGGGAGAAGAGAAGTGAGTGTTGTTTAGGTTTAGGGTTTTACGGTTTTTGGGCTTATGTATCATTTTATTTTTAATTTAGTTTAATACTCGAACGCTATTCGCACCCTCTCCTGTTCATGCGCGCGCTCCTCCTCACTTAAGCCCGGTTCGCATCTTTGGGCTCCCGTATATTGAACCAGGTTTCCTTTTCACATCTCCTATTAATTATACAATCCCCTACGACTAATGAAACCTCATTTTACAATTTTCACCCCCCTTTTTCCATTTTATTTCTTTTGCAATTCAAATATAAATATTTTTTCTCTCGAAATTAAATAAACGGCTAAGTCGGTTGTACAACCGGGTTAGTCATTATTTTAGGGCCAATGGGTTGTACAGTTCAGTAACCCTGAAAACTTAATAAATACGAGTAAACTATTTTTCCTGAAAATACGGGACTAAGTCGGTTGTACAATCAGGTTAGTCAGCGTTCTAGAACTAATGAGCTGTACAGTTCAAGAGTTCTAGAATACCTATTCTAAAACTGACCCACCTCACACTAAACCAATTTCTTTCAAAAACTCAAAAAATCATTTTCAAAAAGTAGGGGACTAAGTCGGTTGTACAATCGGGTTAGTCAGCGTCTAGAGAATCGATGGTAGTTGCATGCAGTTCAAGGAATCCTAGGACCCTTACACTAAAAAACACTAACCCACAAACCTTTTCAGGAAGAACTACAAAGCTTTGATTCCTCCATTGCATCCGGATGTACGTAGGAGCAAGACTCAACTCTTGTCAAGCACTAAAAACCAAAATTTAAATAAGTCTTTTCCTCCACAAATAAAAGGGTAATAATTAAACAAATCTTAAATTAATTAGACAATTGATGTCGTGGGGTGCTAATACCTTCCCCACACATAATGACTCAGAACCCTAACAATGCCTTGTCCTAAACCTAAAGGGATTTTCGAATTTGCCCTTAAACTAAAATTTGGTGGTGAACTTCTTTTCGAACTTGAAGAATCCTTTAGGATTTTTAGGTTCTTACATATATATATATATATATATATATATATATATATATATATATATATATATTGCGGTCTTTTTCCCTCATGTTTAATGTTGTGGTGTTTTTTCTTCGATAGATTCACTAGAAAATGGGAATCTTCAATATTGTTCGTGTTGGCAAAGTCCAACATAGATATCCGGCAGCTGTGATTATTTTGATTAAACGAGTGCGAGAGACTTTGTATTCCACCGAAGTATTCTTTTCCAGTCTTTATCATACTGCTTGGTATGATATATATATATATATATATATATATATATATATATATATATATATATATATATATACAGGTGGATATTGATAAAATAACTCCTTCAGATCAGCAGGGTCATTATGGTTTCCCTAAGGATCCTATCACATATTGATGGTTTATTTAATAGTCTATTCAAGTATTCAATTGTTGTGTGTATTTAATTATAAGTATTAATAAGCGTGGGTCAATTATTTGGCAGTTACTTGTTTTATCATTGATGAAAGCTAAGAGTAATAGGTTGGCTTTAAATGATTTTCACTTTTCGAATGTGTTGCATTTTACGTCAATAAAATGTAACTGACTATATATCTGGGAAATTTCGATTGGCGAGTTAAGGGGCGTGGGAGAGTTCTGATTTCTGAAGGAGGTTAGGTCAAACCGCAAAACTAACGTTCCCAATCCACTAACGTTTCTTATCAAAAAAAAACTTACTCCAAATGAAGAAGTCTCACACTCATTTTTTATATTGAAAGCCTCAAGTTTTTCATCGATACTCTTTAGAATATCAAACCCATGCCCGTCCTCATTGCAAGCCAATCATCCTGGTGGCAAGTTATTCCTGCTCAATTGGAATATTTCGTAGAACATGTTTTATTTTAATTTTCATTTTAAATTATTTTTTACGGTGAGTTATCGACTCTCGAGGTACCATCGGAAGACCTATATAAGTGAGTGATTGAATCACATTATAAATTGAGTTAATTACACTGAGATTTTGTTATGTATTATATACCGATAATGATTATAAACATTTATTTTATCAAATATTTGGTGACTTATATCAGCGGAAAATTGGATACCTGACCACTACCGTGAGCATTAGCTTTGTTGAGCTTGTACAAGTTTGTGTTAGCTTTAATCACCCTGATGAACATATCCCTGTAAGTGGAGTGGAAGAAAGGAAACGATTTAGTTTAGAATTTATAGTAAAAGAAGGAAGGAAGGAAGAGAGAAAGCAAGGGAACCTGTCGCCGGGTTTGCCAGGGACGACGAATAGCTTGTGAGATATATTTAGATTATCATATGCTAAACTGTGGTTCATCACAAACTAAGAAGAAAAAGATGATGGAACCTGAGAATTCAATATCAAAAGAGAAAAGTGATGTGAAGGTTGTAGGAGTAGATTGATGTGAGATCACGACAACAAAGAACAAAGAAGTTATGAATATATGCTAAATTGTGGTTCATCACAAACTAAGAAGAGGAAAAGCAAGAAGAAAAAGATGACAGAACCAGAGAATTCAATTTCAAAAGAGAAAAGTGATGTGAAGGTCGCAGCTGTCGCAGATGGAGAGTGCATGTGGCGTGATGAGTGTGGGGCTTCCAATGAGGATGGACATGTGGTTGGTATTTCTGAGAGTATTAATAAGAATATGAAGGTTGTAGTTAGTACAAAATCTGCTTTAAGAAGCACTATTAGGAGTCGGTTGTTTAAGGAACCGATTCCAAATGCATACACGGTGGCAATTTTGCAATTAAACGGAAGTTTTAGAGATTTTTGACACATATGGAATCGGTTATTTAAAGGCAGATTCATAATGTATCTGGAGATAGACCTTTGGAATCGGTCTTTTATACATGTAGATTCGTAAAGTTATTTTATCAAAAAAAAAAAAGGCTAAAAGTTTCACGCGGGCTTTCTCGCGCTCACACTCTCCCTTTCTCACTTTCACGACTCTCCCTTTCTCACACTCTTCTTTTTCAGTAACACGCTCAATCTCATCGCTAAGGGAATCGTTCACAGAATCCCTATTCCGCTCTAACCAGTGCAGCGCCTCCCTAAACAACCCATCGCTAAGGGAATCGTTCACAGAATCTGCGCTGGTCAAGTAATCCTCGACCTCCCCTCCGCAGTTAAGGAACTCGTCGAAAACAGCTTAGACGCCGGCGCCACCAGCATCGAAATCTCTCTCAAAGATTTCGCGAAGAATCGTTCAGTCATCGATAACGGATGCGGCATTTCCCCTAACAATTTCAAGGTATACTCTTTAGTCTTTACCGAAACTTCAAAACCCTAAAAATTAGTATTAGAGTTAAATTTATTAATGTTTCTTTGGGGAAGTGAATTTAGGTTCTTGGACTCAAGTATCATACTTCAAAGTTATCGGAGTTTCATGATCTTGATCTCGACTACTTTTGGCTTCAGAGAGAGGCGTTGAGTTCCTTTGTGCTTGCTGGGATTCTCTGCAACTTGTCTACTGTGACTCAATCAACGGGTTAGGCATTAATTTTCCTTAATTGTGAATTGGAATTATTCTTTTCCATTTTTGTGTATGACCTCTTAGGGCGTGCATGCAGATTTTAAGAAACTTTTTGTAATGACCTTTCACTTGATATAAGATTTTTCGTTTCTGTAGTGTTTAATTGGCATGGATTTGATTTCCATCTTCAAAGGATGTGGATTACATTTAAATTGGATGCTTTTACAAAGTATAGTAAAATAGTTTATGTTCTTGTTGGTTTGATGCGATCCTTTATGATTATTGTCTCTGTAAACATGACAAAACTTAGTGGTTTGATCACGATAGTTATCACTAAGAGCGATTTCATACTAAAAATCTTGTAAAAATTTTGGCAATAAACATTCAAACCTTATCATGCTTTTATTCTTTGGAATAGTTTTGGCAATTCTTTGATAGGTGAAACTGTCTTAATATGAAGCTTTTCCTGCTTATTCTAGTATAGTTGTAACTGATATAGAACTCATAACATGAATCTAGTACTATTGTTATGTTTTTATTTACATGCATTCTTATCAGGGAGGTTTACTTTTAACATGCTTTTTAGCTTTTTGCAAATTTTTGATGCTGGTGGAGGTACTAGACCTCTTTTCGTCGCTATAGCAGAACTATTTGCTTGATAGGTCTACACATGCACATATTTATATCATAGTATTAATACTAATTATAATAGAAATCATGTATTGGGTTTTGATTTTGTGATTCTTTTTGATCTCATTGTAGACATCTCTGATTCGTCCATATGTATTAAGAGGTTTAACTTTTGATAAAGCAAGATACAATGACTTTATTGATCTCGGACAAGCTTCACCAAAATATACATCGGTAATGTGGTTTGACTCGATGCTTTATTTATTTTGAATTTGCACACTATCTGTTTCTCAATTCAATAGTGTATTGTTGGGTATCTGCTCTCATCGATTTGTTTACTTGGATTTTCTAGATCCTTCTTGAGTCATTTAGAATGGTCTAACATACTTACATTTACCACGGTTATAATTACTCACAAGGCAAACATGGGTAGTTGTATAAATATTTGAGTAGCCCAGCAGATTTTGTATCCTAGATTCATTTTTCTGCAAGATCAAGATCAAACCAAAATAGCCTTGTGAATTTGAATGATGTAATATATGTGCCCTTTTTTCTTCTTATTTAGTTTTGAAAACTTACATAAATTCTTAGAACATAAAATATCCCCTTGCTCTGAAGTGAGCTTTGCTTATATTTTTGGGTTCTACCATTACTCAATTTCATTTTCATTAGCTAATGTTTGTGTTATAGTTGTATAAATAACATGCTCACGATTCCCTGACTTAGTCTATTATCTTTGGAGCATAGCCATGGATCGTAGTTGGATGCAAAGTGATCGTATGAGTGATGAGTATGCGAAAGGAGTTGAAGAGTTTCTAAATTTTGCTAAATCAAAGCTTCCCAATGTTGTGAATCATTCTTGTCCTTGTGTTATGTGTGTGAATCTTACACCACAACCACTTAGCGTAATAAAGGACCATCTCATTGTTCACGGTATCTGCATGAGTTATACGGATGGATATGGCATGGTGAATCGGAGACACCCCAAGTGTGTCTAGAAGAGAGAAAGTCGATGAGGATATGGTACCGAATGGAGGATATGATTCGTGACATCGGTCTGAGTCTTTCAAGCGGGCGCATATGTATGATACTCATGCAAAGACAACGAAGAGCCTCGTATTTGGGATGCAATAAATTCACCACGGTTTATGCGGCGATAAGATTGATCAATCGAAGGCAATAAATGGGTGGGTGATAAGGGCTTCACGAATTACTTGAGTTGTTGAAAGACATGCTTCTGAAGGTAACACATTGCCGAATCGAGCGTATGATGCGAAGAAGATATTGTGCCCGATGGGTGTGGGGTATAAGAAAATACATGCATGCCCTGATGATCGCATATTGTATCGAAATGATTTGAGAACTTGCACAAGTGTCCCACGTGCAATCTTTCATAATACAAAGTAAAAAGTGGTGAATCTAATAGTGATGATGATGATGTCACAAAAGGTTCTCCATAAAAGGTTTTATGGTATCTTCCAATAATACCCAGATTTAAGCGCTTATTTGCTAATGCAAAAGCGCGCAAAGAACATGAGATGGCATGTAGATGAGAGGAAATGTGAATGGATTTGCCGCCATCCGGCCGATTTCTGCTGATGGAAGAACGTTGATCGTTTATATCGATTTTGGTTGAGCCAAGAAATCTTAGGCTCGCGCTTGCTTCGGATGGGATGAATCCATTTGGTAACTTAAGTACAAATCATAGTTCGTGGCCCGTTCTCCTTATAATTTACAACCTTTCTCCTTGGTTGTGCATGAAGCGCAAGTATGTCATGTTATCCATGATGATTTCGGCCCAAGACAAACGGTAATGACATAGATGTTTATCTTAGCCCGTTGGTTGAAGACTTGAGGAAAATGTGGGATGAAGGCGTGGATGTGTTTGATGGGTATTACGGTGAAACCTTTAAGCTACGAGCGATGCTTTTTTGCGCGATCAATGACTTCCCAAACATACGGAAACATGCAGGTATAGTGTTAAGGGACATAAAGCTTGTCTTTTGTGCAGAAGGCACGTACCACCATCAACTAAAACATGGAAGGAAAAGCGTCTACCTTGGGCATCGTAAATTTCTCGGGCGTAATCACCCATATCGTAGGTTGAAAAAGCTTTTAATGGGTGCCGGGAAAATGGCATTGCTCTAATGCCTTGGCCGGTGAAGAAGTCTATCAAGTGGTTAAGGACATTGATGTGACATTTGGCAAAAAGCGAGCGATCAAATGAGAATAGCAATTGCAAGTGGAAGAAGAAGTCGGTATTCTTTGATCTTCCATATTGGTCTAGTCTTGATGTAAGACATTGTCTTGATGTCATGCGTGGAGAAAAATATGCGTGATAGTGTCATTGGGGACGCTTAACATTAAAGGCAAGACAAAAGTTGTATAAAATCTCGTTTGGATTTGCTTGATATGGGCATAAGAGAAACGATTACATCCGGTGGCAAGAGGTAAAGGTACATATTTGCCTCGGCATGTCATACCTTGTCAAAAAAAGAAAATAAGCTTTTTGCGAGTGCCTAAGGGGAATCAAAGTGCCACAAGGTTACTCTTCAAATGTAAAGAGTCTTGTGTCAATGAAAGATCTCAAATTAGTTGGCTTGAAGTCTCATGAGCGCCATGTGTTGATGCAACAACTACTACAGAAGTGGCTATACGTGGCATCTTGCCGAAAGATCTCCGACGTACCATAACTAGGTTGTGTTTATTCTTCAATACTATCGTGGTAAAGTTATCGACCTCAAAAAATTGGACGAGTTAGGAAGCTGCTATTATCTTGTGTCGATTGGAGATGTTTTTCCTCCCTCATTCTTTGATATCATGGTTCATCTAATTGTTCATCTAGTGAGGAGATTAGATTATGTGGTCTGTTTACTTAAGGTGGATGTACCCGGTTGAGCGATACATGAAGATCTTGAAAGGATATGTGAAGAATCAATATCGTCCCGAAGCATCCATTGTCGAAAGATACGTCACGAGAAGAAGCTATTGAGTTTTGTTGGACTACTACTTGTCGAAGCAAAACACGTAGGGCTACCAAAGTCTCGATATGCGTGGAGATGTCGGGGTAAGGGTAGAGGTATAAACATTAAGAGCATGGGTCGAGAGGAGGTGCTTCAAGCAACATTTTTATATTTTGAATAACACGGTGAAGTAGAACCTTACGTGACTTCTCATCAAAAGCTAGTAAAGGCAAAAAATCCTAAGCGGGATGAATATTGGTTATTGAAGGAGCATAACAGGACATTCATCGAGTGGTTTAAATCGAGATTAAGAAAGATGCAAGCACCTCGATACATTGAGATGGCTAGCAAATGACCACTAGCTTTGATGTCTTTTGTTGGAGCAGATGCGACATAAATAATTTTTCCTTTTACACAAAGTCGCAAGATGACAAAGTCTTGTGCAAAATAAGCGGTGTTATGGTCATGGCTTCTTCAATGCACTTCTCTAGTTCAAGAGATAAAAACCCGTACTAGCATCTGTTGCTTACTTTGGTGTTATCGAAGAGATTTGGGAACTTGATTACACTAAATTTAAAGTGCCCATTTTTAAATGTAAATGGGTAAACAACAACGGTGGTGTACGTACTGACGAAATGGGATATACACTAGTAGACTTTGGCAAGGTAGGTCATAAGAATGACCCTTTCATCATGGCTGACCATGCAAAACAAGTTTTCTATATCAAGGATCCTTCTAACAAAAACTGGTGGGTGGTCCTACAAGGAAAAATAGGTAATGATGAAAATGAAGATACAACTCTTGCAATTTCAGAGACACCTTCTTTCGTAGCACAAGTGCCTACTTTAATGGATGATAACGAAGTTGACGATGTACATGCCACTCGCAATGATCATAATGAAGGGATTTTATGCGATGAAGTTTTGATTAACCCATGAACAAGTATGGGTACATATATTTGGTTATTTAAATCATATTTATACTTGGTTATCTTATTCTTTGGTTATCTAGTTCATTTTTATACATGGTTATTTGATTAATATTTATATTTGTTTATCTAATACATATTTATACTTGCTTATCGATGATATTTGTATTTGGTTATTTATATTTGTGTTTTTACCTATGTTCAATGAGATATCATGGGTGACTCAACAACGACCTTCCAAAAAAAGAAGAGGACTAGGCGATCGACATCATTAAAGTGGTTCCTTGGTAGGCGTCGGTGGTCATAGGTATAAGTCGATTTTGATAGTGAAGCGACCACTATTGGTCCGTATGATGACAAATTCAAGAGCTATTTAGGGGTGGTTGCGCGGACAAAAGTGAGCATATTCTTGATGGATTGGGATGAAGTGGATTCGGATACAAAGAAGCTTGTTTGGGATCAAGTTTTGGTATGTATATACAATAATGATAGAATTTTTGTGTTAATTCATCTTTACTAAATTCTTGTGCTAACGCCACCTTATTTTTGTGTTAAGGAAATATTTGATGTTCCAGATGATGAGGAATTCAAGGAAAGGTGGTGGGCGTATATAGGTCTTTGTTGGAAACAATTCAAGACAAGACTCACGAACACATATGTCTTTGGTAAGGGGGATAAGACTGGCGAAACAACCCCATTTCACAAGTATAGCAGTATATCTACTGAGACATGGACTGCTTTTGTTAAAAGTCGCCTTACTCCGGAATTTGTGGTATTGTTTTCATTTGTATGATCTTGGCAAGCAAAGTTTACGTAGTTATAAATATGGTAATGATATTGTCCTCAATGTGATGGTGGGTGTCCTTTGTAACAGGAGAAAAGAGAATCTGCTAAGAAAAGTCAAAGTCATAATAAATACTACCACACAACAGGGCGGGACGGTTATAAAAAGTTGAAGCAAGATATGAAGGAAGATCAAGTAAAGAAAGTGCGGGAGGAGTCCGGTGATCCTGATTTGGAGGTGGTGCCTAGATCTCCAGAGCGACATGAGCTGTGGAAGGCTGCCCATAAAAAGAAGTCCGGTTCTTATGTAACCAAGGAGTCAGAATCAGTTGCATCTAAGATAGTAAGTAAAAATCTCAATTAATCACATTCAACTGACCCCTATTTTAATTTATTTAATTCTAACACGCGAACAAGCATTTGTTGTAGGATGAATTTGTGGATTTGAGAAGCCAAGGATCCTTTGTTCCGAGAGGAAAAAATGATATTTTGAGTCTTTGCCATCGGAAAACCTGACCATCCTGGTCGTGCTCGGACAGCTGGAAGAGGCGTTGGGCTAAAAGAATTCTTTGGAGGTGTTTCTCGTGGGGAGTCGAGCCGTTCACAATTTCCAATGGAGATGATGGAATTGTTTGAGAAGAAATTGGAAGAACGAGTTAGGATTGAGGTGGCAAAGGTATATCTGTGTTGCTATGAATAATAGTTATATTTTGAATTGAATTATGTGGAAGCTGCTAGTAGCCCTATAGTGACAAGTTCCATGTTCGATGTCTGTATTGAGTCGGATACCAGTTATTTTAATAAATGTTTGTTATCATGCTCCAAGAATAGAGACCTGAAGCCAAGTCTTGAGGTAGCTAAATCAGAAACTTTAATAGATTTCACACCAATTCCATTTTTGTTTATAGATAAAAGGGTTGTGTTCAATGGTACTATTTTATCAGAAACTTTAATAGATTTCACACCAATGAAGTACTCAACTGATGTGCACTCTACACTACTTGCTGTTAAATGATTATGTGGCTTGTTCAGTTTCCAATATTGTGGCTGATATATATTTGTTTTTTCAATTGGTTTTGACATGCCACGAAGAAATGGTCAGCTGCGGGAAAGTGCGGTCAAAATGCGGTATCCGGGTTCCCTCTCACATAAGCACTCTTGGATCTAAGGGTAGTTTCTCACCATCTCATATGAAGGAGCCGGTCGAAACCGATTGGCTGAGAGAGATAGTCGTGAAGGGGTATGATGATGGGAACCTCCAAATAAAATTGGAGCATGAAGATGATTATTGCTATATCTCTCTTTGAGAGAACTCAGCGACATGGCTACGGTGATATTTGCCTTGAGTTATCCCACTTGGCTTTATGGTGCACGTAAGTAGTATAATTTATTTCATAATTAAATTTCTCACATTTCTAAATATATTAATTTGATAAATTTATTTTTACATCTTTGTTAGATATCTACATCGCTTTGTGTCTTTGAAAGGAGTCTTAGTGACTTATACGGATTTATGTGTCCATATAAGATTACCTTAGAGGCGGCCCTCAAGCATTGTTGTTTCTGCAAATATTGAAGCAGGTGGTCAACAATAATAAGAAAGTATATTTGGCTCCCTTTTGCAATGAGTACGTAATTGTATATTTGAACAAATTGATAATACATTTTTCCTTTGTTTCTTTCTTTCTTATATCTTATTGTCTTTACCAATGCTACAGAGGCCATTGGCAGGTCGATTGTGTTGGTCCCCAGAGCAAAATTATGTAGTGCGGATGTGTTCACTAAGTAAAAAACCAACCAAAAAATCAAAGAGATGATTAACAAGTAAGTTTTTATATAATTCTTTATCATTGTAATATTTTAACTATATATGATAAATTTTTATAATTAACTATAATTAACATGATGGTTTTAGTGCAATGGAGTCTCGGGTGGACACTAGATGGTTGTTCCCGAAGGTAATTAACTATAATTTACGCATTCATTACTCTTTGCTACATTTGTATAAGTGAAGCTAACTTTATTTTTGTGTAGGTGGCACGACAACAAAATAGGTATCACTTTGTGGATATTTTGTGATGAAATATATGCTCACGATTGTGAATGCGATTATCACGAGATAGGTGGGAGGAGGTACATTTTCTTATTTTAAATTTATGTTGGTGTTGCAACATGGTATTGGCTGGTGTATGTGTCTTTTGGTTCTCATTGTCTTTGAGTTTTTGTATGGACATTTGTAGGTATTTGATAACACAAAAGCATACACTCATGAGGAAATTTTAGAGGCATGGCAAGCGTTGGGCGGAATTCTATATGAAGATTCAGTCGAGTGGGAAGTCATTGATTGACTAACAAGTTTGATAGAAGTATTTTGTTATGATTTGAAAGAAACATGCACCTACTTTTAAGTATGAATTGGTGGAATTTTGTATAACTTTGAAGTTTATGAGTTGGTGTAATTTTGTATACTTCCAAGTTTATGAATTTCAAGTTTATGAATTGGTGTTTGTGGTTATAGTACTTTTAAGTTTAACGGAAGTTTATGAATTATTATGAGTTATATGTAAATTGGTCAATTCTTTGAAATTATATTGGTGAATAGGTGGAAAAAATTAAATTAAAAAAAAAAACAAGGAGGTAAGTGGCAAAAGAAAAAAAAAAACAATAGGAATCGGTTATCTTTATATAACCGATTCATAAAGTGTATCGATTCAAGGAGGGAAGTGGCAAAAAGAGAAAAAAAAAACAATAGGAATCGGTTATCTTTATAAAACCGATTCATAAAGTGTGCTGACCAAGCGCCTTATCAAGGTCAATATGAATCGGTTCTTATAGGAACCGATTCATAATAACTCATTATGAATCGGTTATATAACCGATTCAAAAACGCCCCTACTTTAGGAATCGCTGCTGCTTGAATCGGCAAATAACCGATTCCAAATGTGCCAAACAACCGATTCAAAATGCCTTTTTTGCACTAGTTAATTACTGCAAATGGAGAGCGTGGAAATGGTGATGTGAGAATGAAAATTCGAATGATAATATGATGGATAGCGTGTCTATCAATAACCATGGGATTAGATATGATATAGAGAAATTGTGTGTAGAATTGTCATTTGATACAAATAATGTGGATCAATAACCATGTCCAAAACCTGTAAAGATAAGATACTTGTTTAAGATTGATCTAGCTGGACATCTTGACTTGATCACTGGATTGTAGTGCTTGAGAAGCGAAAAACCTAACATCAACATCTCTGGATAAAAAATGGGGTAGCAAGTTTGTGTGCACGGTTTATCCTCTCCAAAAGCTTAAGCGTAGGCCAAAACGCTCTTTTCATATAATACAGATTATATGTAGAAGAAGAAGGAGGAGGAGGAGGAGGAGGAGGAGGAGGAGGAGGAGGAGGAGGAGGAGGAGGAGGAGGAGGAGGAGGAGGAGGAGGAGAAGAAGAGAAGAAGAAGAAGAAGAAGAAGAAGAAGAAGAGAAAGAAGAAGAAGAAGAAGAAGAAAGAAGAAGAAGAAGAAAGAAGAAGAAGAAGAAGAAGAAGAAGAAGAGAAGAAGAAGAAGAAGAAGAAGGAGGCAGGGAAGGAGGAGGCGAAGGGGAAGGAGGAGGAGAAGGAGAAGAAAAAGAAGAAGAAGAAGAAGAAGAAGAAGAAGAAGAAGAATGGAACCAACCTCATTTTCCGCAGCAGGCCGAGGACCGTTACAGAAGAAATTGAAGCACCTCTTTTACCTATCAAGAGGCCTCTTGTAACTATCGAGGAAACAACTTAGACAACTAAAGGAAATTAATGTTTTCAATTTTCATAGTATTTATAGATTCAAAAGTCTTTACTTCCTATCTGGAGGAGTTAGGGAAGTTAGAGCTGAGGAACATAGTTCCTTTCTCGGCGAAGTTACTTGAAAAACAGAGAATCAATGGTTCAAACCTCTAGCTGATACCTCGGCTAAGAAAAAAAGTTTGTCGACAATAGATACAAAACTTGTTTTGTACTGGGCCTAGCCCAGCCCAGAGCAAATCAAGGCCCAATCCAGTCTTGGCTCCGGTCCTCTCATCAACATCGAGAGCGAGATCGACGTCAATGGTCCAGATCGTCTCGGTCCCATTCAATGGCTTTGCCTCCGCGACTGTATCTATAAATAGGTGTCCACCTCCCCCAATCAGGTATGTTCTCATTGATTTCTCACCTCTCACTCCTGTTTGCTGACTTAAAGATCAAAGTGCTTGCAGATACCACCACCACTGCAGTGACTCTATCCTCGGAGGACCAACTCAGCCTCGGACCACCGTCGAGCTCAAGCAAGCCACCATTCACTTTACCCCAGATCGGATTCAGCTACCGACCTAGGTACGGACATTGGCGACCACAGTGGGAGGACATCACTTACCCTCAAACTCATCCTCCATGGCTCCTAGAGGACACCCTCCGACCCGAGCCCAGACTCGACTCCAAAACATTGTGGAACCTCCACCTCAACTTGTGCAGACACCAGAACGACATTTACAAACTCTTCCCATCGAAGAAGCACACTCTCTTCCAATCCATGTTCCACTTCCGCCTATCGAGGCCGTCTCAGCTTAGGTACAGGCAGTAAACCATATCCTTGATATCTTGTAGTGTCGCAGCAGAGATTTGGTTCAACAAGAGATACGAATTAGCCAAATGGAAGAAGCCGATGTCGCGCGCGCGCCGTCCTACTGCCGCCCGGGGCGAGCACGGTCTAACTCTTTGTGCAGAGGCGTGGTGTCGGGCGACATCACTCCCCGTCTCGGGGCAGAGGGTGTACCACAGGCACCATAGTCACTGATCTCCCACTCACCGAGAGGGCCGAGCCCGCAGGCCTCCGACTCCACCAACTCCGCCCCATTCAAGTCGAAGTAACAGTTCTTCCCCCAGCTCGTCTTTCCACGCAGTCCATCTCTCTGTCAAGATAAGCTTCCCTTGAGGACAACAGATAAATCAAAACACTATAAACATGATCTCAAACAGCCTTACTGATCTAGATCGAGCCCTTTCATCCCTCAAATTGTTGAATGTTGTGTTCCAAGGTCACTGAAGAAGCCTCCACAAGTAAACATGTACGAAGGCTCTAACAACCCTGATGAACATGTAGACATGCTTGACCTCATGATGCAGTATCAGAATGAAATCAACGAACTCAAGTGCAAACTCTTCCCTCTCTCCCTGTCCAAGAATGCCCTGCAATGGTTCAGAGATCTGGCCCCAGCCTCGATCTCCTCTTGGGATCACCTTATCAAGGTGTTCTCGGTACAACTCACGGCGTCTAGGCTCAATCCCAAGTCGGAGGATGTGTTAAGGGCAATACAACAGGGCGAGAAACAAACGTTGAGAGACTACACCGAGAGGTACAATAAAGAAGCCAGCCAGGTTCGACACCTGGATGACGTGGTCAGAATGTTGTTCATGAGGCACGGTCTCCGCAAGAGGACGCTCTTTCCAGGTCAACGTCGGCCTATGCCGACCTCAGACGCTAGATGAATTTCTACAAAGAGCTCAATGGTATATCGACTACGAAGAGGCCAGCCTAGCTGGCGACCTCGGGCAAAACACTGCCTCAGGTAAGGAAAAGGATCAGAAAGAAGGTCGACTGTTGTGCGAAAAGGTGATGTGCAAGTATACACAATCGCAACAAGTAATATAATGATAAGTAAGATCGTCTCCACAGGGATTGATGTTAATTTTAGAGTTTAAATTACACAAACACTAGTGAAACAAGTAGCAAATATATATGGTCACAAGTAACATTGAAAAGAGTGTTTGAATAGGACAGTAAAAGAGTAGTTCAAATATGAGAAAGATAAGTTGGATTGCTAGTTGCTAAGTAAATCCCCAAAAGCAAAGCGTTATAACGTCTAACGCTATAGCGTCAAGCGCTGTAGCATATGATTGTGTGCCTTTCAACCACTAACGCTAGTGTTTCGTTACAAGATTCCAATGTCTAGGTTCTAAATAAGTTCACCCCTGTATAATAAAGAACCCACAACTTTTGCCTTATGACCTATCACTTTCCTATGTCTAGGCGAAGCAAATGTAACTTAAATGTCTTTAAATAACTTTTCATTCATATCCATCTTTGAGTTCGATTCATGAACCATGTCTGTACCCATGAATATACCCATTTTAGCTGATCAATTCTAAAATAAGTTTGAAACAATTAAAATGCAAAGATTGAAACATAAAGCATTAGATGTTTTAAATACAATACTAAAGGTTCATTACAAAGCTCAAAGCAATCCAACTACAAGTGTTTAGCTCATGATAAGCATAATACACAAAATACAAGACAAATGACTCATATTACCGTAAACAAGAAGAGGGAAGACGGTTGCAAAAGATACAAACCGAAAGCTCCAACTCATCAGCAGCTTGTTGACGCTATAGCGTGAGCTTCACAGCGGTAAAACTAAATCTAAAAAGAAAAAGCTTGAAATGTGTGTTAATGGAGGAAAATGGTGTCAAGTTTCTCTCCCAAAAACTCTCTCTAACTTCAGATGGGAGGTGAAGAGTGTTGAAGAAGATGAGATAAAGTAGCTTTATCAAAAAGGTGATGGACATATCTCACCAACCAACACTATTCTCCACTCACAAAGTGCCAAGTGTCCTAGCTAGCCAATAGAAGTGATGCCCATCCGGTCTTTACAAATTGGAAACAGATGTTCAATGACTTGACTTAAAGTACTTGGAGCCAAAAATTAACTTTTGTCTTTTATGCTCAGCTGGTCTCGCCATCTAGCGTTATAGCGCTTGAAACTGTAACATTAGCAAACACATTAAAACATTCACAAGGGCACCAAATGTGCCAGATAATTAACAAATCAGTATCTAACCCTTCTTTGTCCTAAATAAACAGAATATAATAGATAAGATACAAATATTACTTAAGAACTTACTTTAATTTAAGAAATAAAGGCATAAATAACTCATATAAATATGAGTTATCACACCCCCAAACTTAAACCATTGCTTGTCCTCAAGTAATGACACTTGACTAAAGACACAACACTAACACATATTTACAGATCTTAACACACAATCAGTTCTTCATTTTAGTTTAAACAATTTATCAAATATTTTCTCAAGGGGCTAACCTTTCAGATTCACTCACACACACACACGCCATTGCATTTCACAACTTCTAAACTTATTATTACTCAAATGTGAGTGTGTGATCTGACTCATCTCAATTCCTAGCTAGATTTGGATTTCTCTTAGCCTCGGAAAGAATGGTTTTCTTTTGGTGAAATCAAAGACTTTTTCAAAGCAGTGAATAGACTAACAACTTCACACAAGAAATGAGAGATTTCAAGCATGACAAAGGGCTTGATTAGGTACTTCAGATCTATGGTCAGTGATTCTAACTATTGAAGATAAATCAACAACGTTATAACGTTTGATGCTATAACGCTGAAACTTTGATGAACAGAATTCTTGACTGCAACCCCCTCATTACTGAGCTCCTTTAGCATTTATTCTTTTTTTTTCATATATACATTTGCTCTTTGGAGCATTTCGACTTTTGTTTCGGTAATTCTGACCATTACAAAAGTATCTTTAATACAGATGAGTATAATGAAGTCCTAATTCACTAACCACCCTAGGATCTTGATACCTAGCCTTTATATAACTTGTGCACCCCCAAACTTAGCTTCAAAAGCTCTTCAAGGTTTTTATTCAAGATTTGATTCCACCTTGGTTAACCAGGACTAACTTAAGCATCAGATAGTCCTTAGCTAATTAAGTTTCTACTTAAACACAGAGATTCTTTGTGTAGAAGCAACAATAAGAGCAGATATTATTCAGGCAAGGCTACTCCACAAATTTCACACAATCATCACTAAAATTAGCCCAAAAAGAACACATTCAACTAATTGAAAAACTAGAATAGTACTGATCATGCATTACTACTCTTTTTTTTTATTTTTTTATTTTTAACATTTTTGACACATAAAGGTCCTCCCCCCAACTAAAACTCAGCAGTGTCCTAACTGCTCATGCAAACTATGGGAGAGGCCTTGAAAAGACTCAAACATACATAACTTAAAAATTTAAAAACAACTCCTAAACATATTGTTAGGTGCAGAAACAAACGCTATAACACCTAACAGGTTTATTGAAAACATTAAAAACACACAACATGCTACGAAGGGCTAAGCTACTTTTTGTTAAGCCATACCTTGTTCGCAGCCTTTGGTTCTACGAGGTGGAGGTGGTTTTGCAAATTTGCTCTTTTTTTCTTTCTTGGCTCCTCTTTCTCGGACGCTTATAACGTTAGACGCTATAGCGTCTCATCGCTTTCCACAAAGAACTTCACTAGATATCTTCCATCTCCGGAATTCCCTCCTGCACAAAAACAAAGTTAAAACAAAAAGATTGGTTAATTAAAACCTTTGGGTTGCCTCCCAAAAGCGCTTGCTTTAAGAGTCTTCAGCCAGACTTCCTCTTTTGTTAGAGTTCTGGTAGCTCTGTGGAGACTTTGTCCCTCACCACATGTGCTCCACAGTATTTCTTCACCCCTTCATCATTGATCTTAAGTGTGGAACAAGTGGTTTCCTCAAACAGATTCACTATCTTATTAGGATACACCTTCACCAACTTGAAAGGTCTTGATCGCCTAGATTTGAGCTTCTTAGGTAACAATTTAAGCCTTGAGGTGGATGATAAAACTTGTCCCCATTCAATGAGCTTTCTTCTTTGAATTCTTTTGGTGAATTTTGGTGGTGTGGTGGCAATAGATTCTGGACACATTGACAAAGTAGGAGTGGAACCCGAACTTTGTGGATTTGTAGGCGTTCCACTCCTACTTTGGGGGGAGGGGAGTAGGGCGTTTACGAGGCTGAGCAAAACATCCACTATCTGAACCCTGTGAGTCAATTTTGTCATCTACATGCTCCCAAAATGGCTTGTCTCGCTTTGTTGAGAAAGCATCTTTCCCTTTCTTATATTTTTTTGGTGCTCCCTTTGTAGTGATCTTCTCCGGAGGTGGACACATGGAAGTTGTGTCTGGGAATGCCAATTCACAGGCTTTTGTCTTCATCATAACTCTACCGGCGTGATCGGAGGCATCAAACCTTCTTTTGATAGCTTCAATTTCAATGTCCAGAGTCAACTCATCATATGGGATATCTGCCTGTATTTTGAAATGTAATCGCTGCCAATGTTGGTGAATCAGGCTCAATGGAATTCGGTTGAGGTCCATCATATGCCTACAAAATAAGTGACTTTGTTATAGTAACAATGAAATTAAGAAGTTTAAAATAATAGACATAATAACAACATAAGTGTCCATCATACCTAGCAAGCTCACAAGTACATGGTAGTCCGTGTGTGGTCCTGATCGTTTGAATAATTCGCTAAAAAATCAACAACTAGTCCTTACCGTATCCATTGTGAACGAACTAGTAAAGTTTTGAACTTATACGACGTCAGTTGACATCTCAACTGCTCCAGAAGTTCCCCCATTTTCATCCATTTAAACCAAAAACCTGCATAACATCAGTTACTGTCATGCGACAGTTCGGATAATAGTATACGAACGGGTTCGGATGAGGGGGTCCGAACTTAACAAA
Source organism: Oxytropis ochrocephala (assembly GCA_020916435.1). Classification (NCBI taxonomy): domain Eukaryota; kingdom Viridiplantae; phylum Streptophyta; class Magnoliopsida; order Fabales; family Fabaceae; genus Oxytropis; species Oxytropis ochrocephala. The sequence continues at coordinate 82,198,937 of CM037091.1, forward strand.
CGCACACCCCACTTATGACACGTTCGGATATGAAGAAATGAACCTGTTCGGACCCCCGTATCCGAACTAAGCGCGATTTTAGAAAAAAAATGGCAGAACTAGCGCTAAACGAAACCAAAATGATAAAAATTTGGTAGGGATAATGTCTTATACTAGTTGTCAATGTTAGGTAGTTGAATGGAGAGAGAATAACGAAGGTGAGAAGGGTAGGGTTTTGGAGTGAGAGAGGGGATGTTTCGGATTTTAGAGGGAGTGTTTTGTGTTGGAGGAGAAGAAGAAGGAGGAGGGTAGGGGGAATTTTAAATATGAGTGGGGTTAGTTTGGTAGATGTGTAGGGTGAAGGGGTGTGTAGTGAGTAGTAGGGGTAGTGGGAAAAAAATTGCCGAATTGTTTTGCACCCAACCGAACCCGCCCATTTATGATTTGCAGAAGGGTTTTTTTTGGTACCGCCACCAATATGCCCTACCCCCACATACCTCTGAAAATCCGAAAATACCCCCTAGAAAAAGAGTTTTTTATTTATTTTTAAAACCAATCGTATATATGTCATGACCATATATACGATGGTATAAAAATTAGGCATCGTATATACCATAAAATTACATATATACGACTCACATTTTGTAGGAATCGTAAATATGTTAAAAAAAATTAAATACGATGGGATTTTATTAAAAACAAGTCATATATACCCCCACACCTTGGTATATACGATTTGTATTTTAACAAGTTGTATATACCAAGGTGTGGGGGTATTTTAGCAAGTCGTATATACGATTTGTATTTTACCATGAATTATTCTTATCTAATTTATGTTTTATTAAAATATATCATTTTAATTTTTTAAATAATTTAATTATTTTTTATTTGACTACAAAGTCGTATATACCAAATGTGGGGGTATATATGATTTGTAAAATACAAAGTCGTATATACCAAAGGTGGGGTGTATACGACTTTGTAATTTTACAAATCGTATATACCTCCACATTTGGTATATACGTTGATCTAAATACGATTTATGAGGTGTATATACAGGGGCGGTTCTTCATTAGGACTGGGGAGGTCCACGGCCCGCTCTGAAAAAACGTGTGAAATTACTATAAACCCTTGCTATATATTAGTAACTAAATAAATATAAACTTTGCGGAATTTTAAAACAATCTATAGTCTGTCACAGTGGCTATGCCTTCGTTCTTTTGATGGCGGATTCGAGTTTGTTCTCTACAGTATCTATGGATATGTCTAATCCGAGATAGTAGGTAGGTGATAAGGTTTTTGATCAATATAAGTGGCGTCGAGTTTGATATTCGAAAGTGATGTTGGGTGTACCGCCTGATCCACTCCGATGCTAAAGTCGATGGTGAAGAGTTAATGCAAGTATTGTAATAATTAATGCGCACCTCTCTCCTCATAATAAATGTTGTATTTATAGGCTTTAAGAGGCACTTAAGTGTGATGATCAGTCCGTTCGTTGTGGAGGTGCATTATGGGCCCTTTGATGAGTGAATATGGGCTTTGGCTAGTAAAGGCCCAATCGGTTGGCCTTTTGAGTAGAGGAAGTGCGAATAGAATGTGCGAATTTCTCCATAATGATTTGCCCCCAAGTCGGTTTGGCGTGTTGGGTGAAACCGGACTTATGTCTGTGCGCGAGAAAAAGCGATCTTACCGAAATTGAAGAAAGTTGAGGTCGAGCGTTTGTACCGAGGTTGAAGGTAGTCGAGGTTGAACTCTTGTCACAGAGATTGTTTTGTTGTGGTCGATCTATTTAGAACAAAAAGTGGTGGACGCCGTTTTTGAACAGAACATTAAATGCTTGCCTCGATTTATGTGACTGTTGCAGAAATCGAGGCGTCTTTTAAATGATGACTCTTCGTTTTGCGTGCTGATTTGATTGATTGAGTGCGTCGTTTCAAGTGTGAACAGTGGCCTTCTCATTATCACTATAAATATAGGCGAGGGTTGGTCATTTACACTTTTCGTTCCTCACTTTGATACGAGTTACCGATCGATCTTGCATTTGAGCTTTCCGAACTCGCTTTTCAGCATTCCTCCTTACTGCTTGCATCAACGCTTCATCTGAGGTTAGTACTTTACCTTTTACATTTTACTCTTTTGCTGCGTACTGTATTTTACTTACCCGGGCTGAGATCTAGCCCTCAGCCTGCAATTTTCTTTGTCAGGGTGGGGGTTGTCAGGTCGGGTTCTGATCTTCTTCGAGAACCCGTCACTTTTGATTTATCCTGATAGCTTGCCCCCATTCCCTGTAGGTAAAAATTGGCGAAAACTAAGCAAACAACCCGCTACCAAACGCTCCGACTTATTGATCAGCCGAGCAAGCTCGTAAATCCAGGAGGTCCCGATATCGGAAAACTAATGGCATCGAGATCAATGATCGATTCTAACCTACTAATAGGAAGGAGTGGTTGCCCCCGAGATTCATGAAGAAATGCCCTCTGGGCCGAGGGGAAGCGACAGCAAAAGGGTTTCTGATGAAGAGTCATCAACTCCCCCTTCTACGCATAATAACCCGGTTTCTGAAGCTCGGGTAGATGTCGAGTCGGATCCAAGCTCTTGGATGATTACGAATCGAGACATAATCGGATGGGAGGAAAGGCGATGATCGATGCAGCGATCGAAGAAGAAAATATTGGTGGAGAGAAGATGAAGAACCAGAGGATCTTGGTAGTTTTGAGTTCTTATGCGGGTACAAAGATTCCGGCGATAACAATGTCGATCTTCCGTAGATCCTCCTTTAGGCACTCCTCGAGATTATTCGTGGGTGTCAGAGAGACACTCCGTGGTATAAGCTCATTGATGACTTGAGTCCGATATTAGCAATTTTTGAAGAGGCTCACATGGGAAGGATCACAGTTGGCGTACATTTTTCGGAATGGAAGAGGGCGAGCATGTGGCTACTTACCCTACTTCTCTTAAGTTCATAATTTATTGGACGACCTTGGCTCACATGCGAATCCGTCCTCCATTCACGGCCTTCCAGCAGTCTATATTGGCGCCTTCAATGCCGACAATGATATTGTTCTAACCACCAAATTTCCTCTTGGCTGGACTCGCCGCGACGACAATATCAAACACTCTGTTGATGAGAAGCATTTAAGTGTGGAGGATAAGAAAACTTTGAGGATGCTGATGTTTATTGCAGATCGGGTCGTTACCAATAACGAAAACCGACCCAATCAATGGGGTTTTGACACTAAGTTATTGGTAGAAACTGTTAAATTTGAGTAGGCCGAGAAGGTTTTAGGTCGGTTTCCTCAAATATTTAGTCGAATTTTTGCCGATGTTGTTTTTTACGTAATTTTTACTAGCCGAACTTTCCTTTTGTAGACGAGATGGACCCAAGGAACAAAATGGCGACTTTGAAAGCTCTTGCAGCCCTTGATGTTGACCAAGCGGCACAGAATGTCGGGACTGCTAGTGGGGCCGCAGCTGAAGGGACTTTTGTTGCGCTTGTCACTGATGCTCAACCTATTACCGTGGTTCACTCTGAAGTGGCTGGTGAAGAAGAGCAGCCTTTTACAAGAAAAAGAAAAACCGCAGCAGGTCGTCTTCCTCCCAGGGCGGGTCCTCAGGAACGAGGTAAAGGCGTGATTGAGCTTAGTGATCGCTCCGACTTTCCTTCAAAGAAAAGCAAGAAACATAAGTCCGCCCCTTTTGATCTGAAGGCATTCATGACCCTCAAAACTGAGGAGTTCCAAGCAGACCCTTTCGGAGTTTCTATCTCGGTGCTTTCGAGGATGGCCGATCTGGTGAAAGATCAGAAAAAAGATGCTACTCTGAAAATCCAAGGTATGACTTCTGGTTTTTAAGTTCGTCAATTCGATTTCTGCTTTTCTGCGGTTTTTAACTTGCTTTATGTCCTTAATATTTCTCTGTAGATCTTGAGGCTAAGTACGAGGCAGCTCGGAAAGCCGTAAGTCCACTTCGAGCCGATCTCGAGAAATCCCAGAAAGATGTGGGTCTTCTCAACAAAGAAAAAGAGGACTTAGAAGCAAAACGTGTAACACCCCAAAGTAATTCAATTATTTATTTAATTGGGTTATTTAAGGTTTACAACATTTTAGTTAAGCTAAGTGAGTAATGTAGAGTGTTTATTTTATTTAGAAGGCATTTAAGTAACGGAGAAGGTGAGGTTAGAGGCCCATGAGTTATTAAGAGGCCTGATGCTCCTTGAAGCCCATTGCGCATGGCTTAAAGGAGGAGGCAAATAGAATGAGAATTCATTTTCAACAAAAATATCAAGATCAAAGGTAAAGTAAGAGAAGGAGAGTGTTAGGTGGAATAGTGATTCTAGAGAGAAGAAGAAGGGAATGCAGGCGTGGAAGAGCTCAATCCAGGGAGAAGAGCTAGGATTGTTGGTGATTATTGGTGGGGAGAGTACTCGTTTGCTTCATTAAAGGTTGGGGGCTCTCTCTTTCATCCATAATAATATAGATGATGTGTGTTGTGTGTGAGTGAGAATCTAGTAATAGTTTTACGAGTTGTGTAGTGTGTTTGATGTGTATTTTGTTTGCGTTACTTACTTGGTGAAGCTGTGGTGTTTGTAATGAGTTGGTCGTGTGAGGACCAAGGAGAGGAGTGGGAGGCGAGAACACTCGGTCCCAGTGAGTTGTTGTTGTGTTGTCATTTGCGTGGAGTTCCCAAAGTGAGTTGTTGTTGTGTTGTCATTTGCGTGGAGTTCCCGGTGAGTTGTTGTTTGTGTTGTCATTTGTGTGGAGTTCCGGTGAGTTGGCGTCGGTGTCGGAAATTTGTCTCCTTCGTGGAGTTCTGAGAAGTGTTGGATTAGTTTTGAAGGTATAAGTGCATAATAGTGGTGCGTAAGAGCGATTAAGACCATTTTGAGTGTCGACTCGTGTTTTTAGAGGTGTAATGTAGTTATCCGAGTTGTAGGAGTTGAAGAGCAGTGTATAAGTATATCTGCGTATAGTTCTTGATGTGTAGGCGTTGAATTGTAGTGGAATCTACCGAGGTGTGAAGTGCGAGGTGGAGCGTTGGACTTAGGCGTAGCGTGCTTAAGTGTTGAGGGTTGAGGAGAGGCGAGAAGCCTGCAGGCGAGAAGGCACGAGTGTAGAATGACGAGGGGTGTCATTGCGAATGACCGAGGAGTGGTAGCCGATTTTAATGGTGATAAGATGTTGTCTCAGGAGTACCGAGGGTGGTTAGTACCTAGGTGGGTGATGTGGCATAGATGATGAGGTGTAAGTGTGGCTAAGTCCCAGCGTGGGAGTCGAATTGTAGTTCTTGAGGGTGTAGGGTATATGTACCGAGGTGTATGTTTTGAGGAGTAGATGTAATGAAGTGTTGTGCTTAGGTGTAGTGTGCTAAGTGTAGTATCAGAGGTGAATGAAGGTGAATTAAGTAAGTGTATGGTTTAAGAGGTAGTGGAACCTAGGTGATTGGTGGTGAATTAAGGAAGTGTATTAGGAGTGTAATAGTTGTATGTTAAAGCTAGTGTAGCCGAGGTAAGGGATTGAGGGCGTGAGTTGTATCTAAGCCTAAGTGTGGTTGATGAAGTGTAGTGCATGGACGTCTAAGCTAGTATTGTCGAGGTATAGGGTGTGTATACAGAGATGTATATGTAGTGGGGATATGAGGTGCGCCGAGGAGTGCGATCTGTGGGTCTGCCGAGGTGTTGTGGGGTCCGAGGTTACATTTGTGTGCCGAGGGTGTTGTTGTGTCTTAGGAGGTGCTGTGTACCGAGTTGAGTGGTGCGTGTCTTGGAGGTGCGGGGAGAGGGTCTTTGAGGTGTCGTTGAAGCCACGATTGCTTGTTGCAGCGCGCCGCCAGCGCAACCGGGAGTCTTGATGGGTGTTGAAGCGCTTAAGTGGTTGAAATGGGATAGTTCTTTTAGTCCACACAGGTGGCGTTGTAGTCCTCGTAGTATTTGTTTAGTCCACTACGTTTAGTGTGAGGCGTTGAGATAGCGTGAGAACTACGATTGTGGGAGTATTGAGTGGAGGTTGGACGATAACCATGGGCCGCGTGTCAGAAGTGCGAGAAGTCGACTTTAGAAATTTACATGGCGATGATGTGTTTAAGTGGTGAGGTTCCAAAGGGGGTAGCGTTGATGAGTTGTGTTGAGTCTAAATAGGCTAATTACGTTGATGTTGTGTGTTGAGTCTAATAAGGCTAATGCGTTGATGTTGTTGAGATAAGTCAATTAAGGCGCATGTTGATGATGTTGGTGTTGAGCGTTGTTGCGCATGTCGCATTGTATGTGTTGATGTTTGGGGTTGATGTTTATAGAGTCCTCATACATGACATAAGCATATTACGTTGTTGTGGGCTGCGGTCCTAGAGCTTTGCTCGGCGTTGAAAGTTGAAGCCACAAAGGCTTATTACGTTGATTGGTACCACATGCATTATACCACTTGTTGTTGGGTTGCATTCATGCATAAACATATACAGATTTGTGATGATGTTTCTCGTTGTTTATGAGTTGAAGTGTCTACCTTGGTGAGGTATGTTTGTTGTCTTGGCCGAGTTTCTAAGTGGTGGGTTGTTGTCTTAGCCGAGTTGTTTTGAGGTGTGTGTGGTGTTTTCTCTATCATAAGATTTATCATACATTTTATTATTTGTGAAAAGAGACTCACCCTAGCATTTTTATGTTGCTGCTCTCGTGGCGACAAGCAGGTGATGTGCGAGGTGATCACGAGTGAAGGTCCTTTCTTCCTCGGCCTAGTTGTGGCGTCTTGCTCTGTGTGACGTCGAGGCGGGAGCCGGGTAGTCTATTAGTTGTTTAAGATTAGTGTTGAGCTGTAATAGATTGATGTATTAGAATTTGAGGTTCGCCCCATTTAAGTCGTGCTATGTATCACGCAATTATATTTTATTAATTGAAAAGTAATATATTCTAAGTGAAAGTGATGTTTGATGAAGCGTAGCATTCCTCGAGGATGTATCTTTGAAAAGAAAAAGCGATTTTTGAACTACGATTTTATAAATTAAAGTATTAAGAGTAAGGGGTGTTACATGTTGGTATCAGAGCGATTCGATGCAATGTCCGCCAAGTTTGTCGATCGTAGTGTCTCGAGAGATCACCTTGTCGATCTCCAGCGAGAGACTTTGTTGTAGATTTTGTTTGGTTGTTTGCGGTGATGATTGTAGTATTGCTTGTAGTTGCTTGTGGATTGTTGTTTGTATTAAGTGAGGTATGTGTGATTAGAAGAGCATTTTAACGGCGTCAGCGGGTAGGAGTCGTGGACGACGGCTTTTCGTACTCTGGGTGCGTTAAAAGTCCTTCAATGTGAAAGGTGTAAATTTTGAAAAAGAGCGTAGTTTTGTGACCTTAACTAAATTGGATGCGTGAGTAGGAGGGACCGATCACGATAACTCATTCCCAATGAAAGAGGTGACAATAACTCGTAGTTATTATAAATTTTGAATATGTACTAATTACAACTTGATTGATTGAGTGGTGTGTGCAAGTTTGATTGACTATTAATTTTTAGATAAATGGGTGCCTTATGGATGTTTGAGTTTGATTTGGGGTTGATAGTAGGGAGATGTAAAAATAAGGATTGACACTTTGGGTTTGAAGTCATGCAAAGAAAATAGAGCATGACTTTTTGGAAAAAGTTTAGAAATAGGGGTTCTGGAAAGCCTAAGGTAGAAAAATTGTTCTTTAAAGTATGGTAGTCGAGGGGGTACCTATATAGGATATGGATGATAGTGTGTAACTTTGATGATTAGCTGAGTTAGAATTTAAGATGCGAAGAATAGGAATGCCGAGCTGAGGAAGGCATTGTTTGTGGTTTGGATATAGATTGACGTAAGATAGGAGCATTAGTACCTTAAATGATTGCTATGGTGTAGTTTCCTAACGATAAATTTATGGAGTTTGGATAATCGAGTGAGACTTTGGTGACCCGAGAATAGAGTTGGTACAAAGTAAAGGTGTAGAGAGGTGTGTATGTCCTAGTCCTTAGTGTGCAGGGAGGAGTTGTTGATAGTTAGGAACAGAAATAAGATTGATGGAGTAGATGTGTTCATGAAATTGGTGAGATTTTCGAGGACGAAAATGTTCTAAGTGGGGGAGAGTTGTAACACCCCAAAGTAATTCAATTATTTATTTAATTGGGTTATTTAAGGTTTACAACATTTTAGTTAAGCTAAGTGAGTAATGTAGAGTGTTTATTTTATTTAGAAGGCATTTAAGTAATGGAGAAGGTGAGGTTAGAGGCCCATGAGTTATTAAGAGGCCCAATGCTCCTTGAAGCCCATTGTGCATGGCTTAAAGGAGGTAACCGTAGAATGAGAATTCATTTTCAACAAAAATATCAAGATCAAAGGTAAAGTAAGAGAAGGAGAGTGTTAGGTGGAATAGTGATTCTAGAGAGAAGAAGAAAGGGAATGCAGGCGTGGAAGAGCTCCAACTGAGGGAGAAGAGCTAGGATTGTTGGTGATTATTGGTGGGGAGAGTACTCGTTTGCTTCATTAAAGGTTAGGGGGCTCTCTCTTTCATCCATAATAATATATATGATGTGTGTTGTGTGTGAGTCAGAATCTAGTAATAGTTTCTGAGTTGTGTAGTGTGTTTGATGTGTATTTTGTTTGCGTTACTTACTTGGTGAAGCTGTGGTGTTTGTAATGAGTTGGTCGTGTGAGGGACCAAGGAGAGGAGTGGGAGCTGAGGAACACTCAGTCCCAGTGAGTTGTTGTTGTGTTGTCATTTGCGTGGAGTTCCCAGTGAGTTGTTGTTGTGTTGTCATTTGCGTGGAGTTCCCAGTGAGTTGTTGTTTGTGTTGTCATTTGTGTGGAGTTCCCAGTGAGTTGGCGTCGGTGTGTGGAATTTGTCTCCTTCGTTGAGTTCCTGAGAAGTGTTGGATTAGTTTTGAAGGTATAAGTGCATAATAGTGGTGCGTAAGGGCAGTTAAGACCATTTTGAGTGTCGACTCGTGTTTGCCAAGGTGTAATGTAGTTATACCGAGTTGTAGGAGTTGAAGAATAGTGTATAAGTATATCTGCGTATAGTTACTGATGTGTAGGCGTTGAATTGTAGTGGAATCTACCGAGGTGTGAAGTGTACCGAGGTGGAGCGTTGGACTTAGGCGTAGCGTGCTTAAGTGTTGAGGGTTGAGGAGGCGAAGCCTGCAGGCGAGAAGGCCCGAGTGTAGAATGACGAGGGGTGTCATTGCGAATGACCGAGGAGTGGTAGCCGATTTTAATGGTGATAAGATGTTGTCTCACAGGAGTAACAGAGGTGGTTAGTACCTAGGTGGGTGATGTGGCATAGATGATGAGGTGTAAGTGTGGCTAAGTCCCAGCGTGGGAGTCGAATTGTAGTTCTTGAGGTGTAGGGTATATGTACCGAGGTGTATGTTTTGAGGAGTAGATGTAATGAAGTGTTGTGCTTAGGTGTAGTGTGCCAAGTGTAGTATCCGAGGTGAATGAAGGTGAATTAAGTAAGTGTATGGTTAAGAGAGGTAGTGGAACCTAGGTGATTGGTGGTGAATTAAGGAAGTGTATTCTTAGGAGTGTAATAGTTGTATGTTAAAGCTAGTGTAGCCGAGGTAAGGGATTGAGGGCGTGAGTTGTATCTAAGCCTAAGTGTGGTTGATGAAGTGTAGTGCATGGACGTCTAAGCTAGTATTGTCGAGGTATAGGGTGTGTATACAGAGATGTATATGTAGTGGGGATATGAGGTGCTTGCGAGAGTGCGATCTGTGGAGTCTTAGAGGTGTTGTGGGGTGCGAGGGTTACATTGTGTGCCGAGGTGTTGTTGTCTGCCGAGGTGCACGTGTACCGAGTTGAGTGGTGCGTGTCGAGGTGCGGAGAGAGGTGTCTTTGAGGTGTCGTTTGAAGCCACGATTCTGCAAGGCGCCGCCAGCGCAACCGGGAGTCTTGATGGGTGTTGAGAACGGCAAGTGGTTGAAATGGGATAGTTCTTTTAGTCCCCTAGGTGGCGTTGTAGTCCTCGTAGGATTTGTTTTAGTCCACTACGTTTAGTGTGAGGCGTTGAGATAGCGTGAGAACTACGATTGTGGGAGTATTGAGTGGAGGGTTGGGCGATAACCATGGGGTGTATGCGAGGTGCGAAGTCGACTTTAGAGCCGTGTGGCGATGATGTGTTTAAGTGGTGAGGTTCCAAAGGGGTAGCGTTGATGAGTTGTGTTGAGTCTAAATAGGCTAATTACGTTGATGTTGTGTGTTGAGTCTAATAAGGCTAATGCGTTGATGTTGTTGAGATAAGTCAATTAAGGCGCATGTTGATGATGTTGGTGTTGAAGCGTTGTTGCGCATGTCGCATTGTATGTGTTGATGTTTGGGGTTGATGTTTATAGAGTCCTCATACATGACATAAGCATATTACGTTGTTGTGGGCTGCGGTCCTAGAGCTTTGCTTCAGCGTTGAAAGTTGAAGCCACAAAGGCTTATTACGTTGATTGGTACCACATGCATTATACCGCTTGTTGTTGGGTTGCATTCATGCATAAACATACACGATTTGTGATGATGTTTCTCGTTGTTTATGAGTTGAAGTGTCTACCTTGGTGAGGTATGTTTGTTGTCTTGGCCGAGTTTCTAAGTGGTGGGTTGTTGTCTTAGCCGAGTTGTTTTGAGGTGTGTGTGGTGTTTTCTCTATCATAAGATTTATCATACATTTTATTATTTGTGAAAAGAGACTCACCCTAGCATTTTTATGTTGCTGCTCTCGTGGCGACAAGCGGGTGATGTGCGAGGTGATCTGAGTGAAGGTCCTTTCTTCCTCACCTAGTTGTGGCGTCTTGCTCTGTGACGTCGAAGCGGGAGTCGGGTAGTCTATTAGTTGTTTAAGATTAGTGTTGAACCTGTAATAGATGAATGTATAAAAATTTGAGGGTTCGCCCATTTAAGTCGTGCTATGTATCACGCAATTATATTTTATTAATTGAAAAGTAATATATTCTAAGTGAAAGTGATGTTTGATGAACGTAGCATTCCCTTGAGGATGTATCTTTGAAAAGAAAAACGATTTTTGAACTCTGATTTTATAAATTAAAGTATTAAGAGTAAGGGAAACTGGCCGAGTTTGAAGCTTTAATGTCGTCCCAAAACAATGCCGAGCTTCAGGATCAAATAAAGAGACTTGCTAAACAAAAAACTAAAGCTTTGGAGGATCGGATGCAGGCAATCGAATTGGGTCAAGAAGGAATTGTAGAGGCCTTCAATAATGCACTTGATCAAGTTGTTGTGGTCATCCCCGACTTTGTTGCCGATCATGAGATATTTAAACCGGAATTCTCAGTTCATGATGGGCACATTGTTGAGTTCGACCCAGTAATTGATGAAGTGTCTAGGGTCGTCTATCCTCCCAATAAGACTTAACTGTTTTGTTTTTATTTGTTCTGAACTTGAGGTCCCGGCCATGACCGGTATTTTTTGTAATGATATTCTTACTGTTCCTTTCCATGATTTTGCTCTTGTTTTATGGATGCCAACTCGGATATATCTTGCTCCCTGTTTAATCTTAGTTTGATAGGGTTTAAGTCGGAATGATGACCAAGATTAAATAACCATGAAGTAAAATCGGATTCGTATTGTATCCGAGATCGGAATAGAATGCCTTAAAAAAGCGAAGTCTATGTTAATAAGATCGGAATAGAATGCCTTAAAAAAGCGAAGTCTATATTAATAAGATCGGAATAGAATGCCTTAAAAAAGCGAAGTCTATATTAATAAGATCGGAATATAATGCCTTAAAAAAGCGAAGTCTATATTAATAAGATCGGAATAGAATGCCTTAATAAAGCGAAGTCTATATTAATAAGATCGGAATAGAATGCCTTAAAAAAGCAAAGTCTATTCCTATAATCTATACTAAAGTCTGTTTCTCTCCTTTGATTCTAGCTGTAATATTTCTTGAGTTTGGTGGCGTTCCAAGTTCTTGGGATTGCCTTGCCTTCTAGCGTTTCTAGCTCGAAGGCTCCATTTCCAGTACTCAAAATAACCCGATATGGACCTTCCCAGTTTGGTGCTAGCTTGCCCTGTGATGCATTCTTTAGTCCAACATCGGCTCTTCTCAAAACGAGATCACCGACATCAAAATCTCTTGGGACGACTTTCTGATTATAACGAGTGGCTACCCTCTGTTTGGTGATGGCCTCTTTAAGTGACGCGTGATCTCGAACTTCTTCAATTAGGTCCACTCTTCTCTTAAAGCTTGTCCATTATCCTCCGGTGATTTGATTCAAAGTTCTCAAGTTAATTCCCCAATTTCGTGGGATGATCGCTTCACTCCCATAAGATAACCCGAAAGGTGTTTCTCTGTTGAGCTTTGGGGAGTCGATTCGTATGCCCATAAAACATAAAGGAGCTCTTCAACCCGATTTCCTTTAGCATCGTCTAACCTCTTCTTCACCCGTTGAGAAGTACCTTGTTTGCGAAACTCGGCTTGACCATTTGTTTGAGGATGTTCCATCGAGGTGAATCGATGTTTGATTTTTAGATCGGACATCATCTTTACGAAACCTTTATCAAAGAAATTGAGTTCCATTGTCCGTGATTACCACCTCGGGCACCCCGAACACAGTAATTATCTCCTTTAGGAAAAAAAGAGACACGATTTTTGCCTTGATAATGGATAATGGTTTGGCCTCAATCCATTTAGTAAAATAGTCAACTGCCACAATTAAGAATTTGATCCTCCCTGGGGCTTTTGGAAAAGGTCCGAGTAGATCTATCCCCCACCACGCAAAAGGCCAAGGAGAAGAGAGAGTTGTGAGCCCGGTAGGAGGTGCGATGTGTACGTTTGCATGGATCTGGCAACTCGGACATTTCTTCACATAATTCCTCGCATCGGCTTCTATGGTTGGCCAAAAGTATCCCGCTCTTAATATTTTCCTGGCTAATGATCTACCACCTAAATGTTGGCCACAGATTCCTTGATGAATTTCCATCAACACATAGTCGGCCTCTTCCCGTTCTACACATTTCAACAAAGGTGAAGAAAGTGCTTTTTTATAAAGTCGTTCATTGAACACTGCAAAAGAAGCTGCTTTTCTTCGGACGATCTTGGCTTCCTCAGGATCAGAAGGTTCTAAGCCTGCTGTTATGTAATTGAAAATAGGAGTAATCCACGTTTTGCTTACGCCTATTTCGTACACTGATGAAATCGAGTGTAGGTCGTCTTCGATACTGGGTCTGCTGAGGATTTCTTGTATTACAGATCGGTGATTTCCCACAGTTTTGGTGCTTGCTAGCTTGGAAAGAACATCGGCCTGAACATTGTTAAATCCTTGGAACGTGTTTTATTTCGGCAAAATTGAATTGGGTGAGCAGTTTTTTGACATGGTTCAAATATTTTTGGAGGATCGGTTCTTTCGCTTCGTACTGTCCTCCGATCTGGGAGACGACGAGAAGTGAGTCGGTATTGAGATTTAACCGAGGGATTCGGAGGTCTAAAGCCAAACGGAGACCCGCGATGCATGCTTCATACTCGGCTTGATTATTGGATGTTGTAAATTTGAAAGTGAGTGATAGTTCTATAACAACCCCTGAAGGACTCTCAAGAATGATTCCTGCTCCACTTCCTTTGGGATTGGAAGATCCATCTACATGGATCGCCCATATCTCATCTTCCGCTTCTGCCGATGTCATCTCAGCTATAAAATCGGCTAACACTTGAGCTTTCATTGCCGGTCTTGATTCATATTTGATGTCAAATTTGGACAGCTCCACTGCCCATTTTATTATCCTTCCTGAAAGGTCTGGGCGATGTAAGATTTGTCGGATTGGGTGGTTTGTTCGAACCACCACTTGGTGAGATACGAAGTAATGTCGGAGACGCCGAGTTGCTATTATTAAGGCCAAGGCAATTTTCTCTATTTTTGATATCGAAGTTCTGGCCCTTGTAGAGCTTTGCTCACAAAGTAAACCGGACTTTGCCCCTCTTTAGTTTCTCGGACCAGTACTGCTCCTAATGCTTCCTCAGATATTGAGATATACAAATATAACATTTCCCCAGGCTCAAGTCGGGTTAGTATTGGAGGTTCAGATAATACCTTTTTCAATTGGGAGAGCGCCTCATCCCGCTCTTTTGTCCAAACAAATTCGGATTCCTTTTTCAAGAGTTTAAAAAGGGGTAGTGATTTGAACGCGGCATTTGAGATAAACCGAGATAGAGCTGCAATCATGCCATTTAATTTTTGAATTTCTTTCTTGGTGTTTGGAGTTTTCATCTCGGTTACTGATTTGCATTTGTCCGGGTTTGCCTCAATTCCTCTTTCAGTGAGGTAAAATCCCAGGAATTTTCCGGCTTTGACTCCGAATGTGCATTTTTCCGGATTTAGTCTCATTCTGTTTTTCCTTATCTCGGCGAAGATTTCCCTGAGATTAGTTACATGACAATCTGCTAGTTTACTTTTTGCGATCATATCGTCCAAGTAAACTTCCACATTTCGTCCGATCTGGTTTTTGAAGACTTTGTTCATCATTCTCTGGTATGTTGCTCCTGCATTTTTTAGACCGAAAGGCATAACTCGGTAACAAAAATTTCAACGCTCGGTCATAAAGGTTGTCTTCTCCTGATCGGGAGGAAACATTGGGATTTGGTTGTAACCTGAATACGCATCCATGAATGATAATAGGCAAAATCCCGATGCGTGATCAACTAAACGATCAATATTTGGGACCGGAAAAGCATCTTTTGGACATGACCTATTAAGATCGGTGTAATCAATGCACATGCGCCATTTTCCATTAGATTTCTTAACAAGTACAGGAATTGAGAGCCAAGTAGTGTACTTGAGCTCATTTACAAATTTGGCATTAACTAAATCGTCCACTACTTTGGCTGTTGCTTCAGTCTTCTCTATATTTTGAACCCTTTTGCGCTGGGCAACCCACTTCGCCCCAGGGTATATAGATAAGTGATGACAAGCGACTACAGGTGGAATGTTGGGCATATCTTCGGCCGACCATGCAAACAGATCGGCGTGCTCCCTCAAACACTGGGTTAATTCTGCTTTGATCTCGTCTGGGAGTTCTGCGCCAATTTTAACAGTTTTCTCTGGGTCGTCTCCCAAAATTACTTTGATGAATGCACCATCTGGTTTTGGTCGTTCTGGCCTCTTCTCGAATTTCAGAGATGGTTAGCTATCCTTCTCTTCGTCCGAGGTGTCTGGATCATATCGTGCATCTAAATCCGTCACATTGACCTCAGAGAACTTCAATTTATCTTCCTTTGTAGATGCTTCTTTTGTTGTAAGTTCGGCCTCTTCTCTTGCAGCGACTTCGGCTTTGAGAAGCAGGTAATAACACCTTTCAGAGGATTCTAGATCGGCATTGACAGTTATGATTTTATTACATTGTGAGTGGAACTTCATCTTCAAATGTACCGTAGAGGTTCTGACTCGAGTTTGCCTAATGTCGCCCTTAGATGATGCAATTGTAAATTGATGAACAAAGCAAGTACCATGAATTTAATCAAAGCAGATTCGAGATAAGGGTTCTTCTCCGAAAGTGACTCTCAAGTCAACATAACCCATTGGACTAGTTCGGGATCCATTAAAACAGGAAAGGTCCGTTCCGCGATAAGGGAATAGTTCTTTTGGTGCAATTCCGATCTTTTCTAATACATCGAAAAACATAATGTCACAAGAGCTGCCTTGGTCAATCAGAATTCTTCTTATTTCTTTCTCAGCCATTACTGCCGAGATTAATAGCGGAATATCTTCATTTACCTTCCCGTTCAGTAGATCCTCGTCCCCAAAAGACAAAGGAGGACGAGTTGCTACAATTTGGGCTGTCGAGGTAGATGCTACACACTGAATTTCTTTCCATTTCCTTTTAATAGTCCTTGCCGTTGCTCCTTCAATTTCACCACCCGAGATTACCATTACAACCGGTCGCCCCCTGCTCTTCCGGGTATCTGGCTCTTCTTTGTATTCTTCCAAGAGGTTTTTGCCTTTCACCTCGTCAACTTCTTTCTCCTGTTTAACGTTTTTATCTTGTTGAAATGGCTTTCTGACATACTGTCCGAGCTTTCCCTATTTGATAAGGTCTTCAATATCGTCTTTTAATGCGTTGCAGCGATTTGTGTCATGACCGGCACTTTGATGATAACGACAGTATTTGTTGTTTCTCAATCCCGGTCTTGGGGCAATGGGATCAGGATATCTTACCTGTTTGAATTCATTGTTTTGACATTCTTGCAGTATTTTCTCTCTACCGCATATCAGTTCGGCGTAGTCCCGATGTCTACCTGGCCTAGGTTTGAAATCCCTAGATGAGCCACCAGGCTGGAATCTCCGAGAATTTTCTGTGTTTGGATTGCCCTTTTCGGTCCGAGGCTTACTCTCTCTAGGTTGATTTGCTCTGTTTTTCACAAAGAATTTGCTAGCTTCATCACCTTCCTCGTGATCTATGTACTTTTCTGAAAGTCGGAGGAATTCCCCTAAGGTTGAGGGTTGATTTATGCTTACATCAATTTGGAATAAAGTGCCTTTGCGTAAACCCTGGGATAAGAAATATAGGCGGAAATCCTCATTCAAACCGTGTACCTTCCCGGCCTCAGCATTGAATCTCGCGATATAAGATCGGATAGATTCATCATCGGCTTGGTGGACTGCATGCAAAACCATCCATGACTTCGGCCTTACTTTTGAGTGTGCAAAACTTGCCGAAAATAACTTGGAGAGTTGCTCCAAAGACGAGATTGAATTTGCCGGGATATCTCTAAACCATAAACCTGCAGATTTATCAAGGGTGAGAGAAAAAAGTCTACACATGATCTCACCTGAGGCATTCCGATATTGCATCATGGTTTCATAGTATTCTAAATGAACGTCTGGGTCTCCGAGTCCGTCATAAATTTTCAAATGCTCAGGAGGTTTCCAAGCCTCGCGGGATGGAGAAATAATCTATCTCGGATGTAAAAGGCCCTCTCCTTGGGGGTGGAACTTCTTGTGTTTTAGCTTGGTTCCGAGCTTGACGAGGTTGATGCTTAGACCGGTGTTGTTTATCTTCCGGGGCTCTTCTTTTATGGTGACGATGATGCTCCCGTCTCGGAGGCGTATCTCTGCTTCTAGATCGTCGCTTTCGCGGTGAGGATGAAGCGAACGATGAGTATTCCTCCCGCAGTCGCCCATATTTCTAGGTGTCCTAGGTTCTCGCTCTTCCTCGTCTTCTCGGGGATCGATGAAAATGACGTCGCGCTTGGAGGAGAACGATGTCGCCTTCGAGGTTCAAACTGATCCGCCGAGCTGCTCAAGCTCCTCTCAGGAGTTATTCCACGGAGCATAACGGCGTGGAGAATTCTGCCTTGATGTCTCGAGCTTGGTACCCTGCAATCTCGGCTTCCAGCTCCGAGATTCGGAGACTCCTAGCCTGGGATGCCTCATTATGTCGATTCAGAATTTGGACTAGCTGTTGTAAAGTGTCTACTGGAACGGGGATAACCGTAGGAGGTGAACGAAGTCGGGCTGATGCCGATCCTCTGTTGTTGGCATTTTGATCTGAAACAGATTGAGTTACTGCTACTCCTTCGAGTGTTCCCTCCTCCTGGGACTGAATGACACTCGCTATCCGTGGACCGGATCTTAACTCGGGGGCCATGTTTGATCAAAGAAAAAGGGTGAAGGTTTTTGAATTCGGGAAACTCCCACTGTGGTCGCCAATGTTCTGTACCGTATCTATGGATATGTCTAATCCGAGATAGTAGGTAGGTGATAAGGTTTTTGATCAATATAAGTGACGTCCGAGTTTGATATTCCGAGCTGATGTTGGGTGTACCTACACAGTCACTCCGATGCTAAAGTCAGTAGCTGAAGAGTTAATAGTATTGTAATAATCAATGTGTACCTCTCTCCTCATAATAAATGATGTATTTATAGGCTTTAAGAGGCACTTAAGTGTGATGATTTGGTCCGTTCGTTGTGGAGGTGCATTATGGGCCCTTTGATAAGTGAATATGGGCTTTGGCTGGTAAAGGCCCAATCAGTTGGCCTTTTGAGTAGAGGGGGTGCGAATAGAATGTGCAGAATTTCTCCATAACAGAGTTCAACTCTCGGTTGAGTCATTTTGTGTTTTGTTAAATATATTCGGCACTTATATTTTATTTTAAGTTGTAAAAACAGTTCTAATGGGAGTTGAACACAAGTCTGAGACGTTACCGACAACTGCAATTACCAATTGGATGGCTGCTATTGTTGTGATCACAAATTCGATATGTATAAAATCAAAATGTGCTTTGTTATGCATTAGTAGCTTTTTACCCAACATAACAACATATTCATATATATTAGAGAATAACTTTTATTTATATTTTTAATACTATTACATCTCTTATATTAGAATTGAATATTATGAATAAATAGATGATAGTTATTGTTATGGAGTAAAAGTATTCTTGTTATTTACACCCCTCTCTCAAAAACAAAGTTATTGGGCTACCAAACACACCAAGGCCCAAGCCCATTCATCAAAGGCTCACAATACACCTCCTCAATGGACGGTCCAGATCCCATCACTCAAGCACACTTTGGCTCTATAAATATAGCATTTATAACCAAATATGGAGGAGAGATTGATTACCCATTAATACTTGCATTTTAACTCTCCAAAGCCTGACTTTAGCATCGGAGTGACTTTGCAGGTACACCCCACCTCAAGCTCGGCCACTTCAAGCTCGGCCACTGGGGGTCTGGTCACTTCAAGCTCGGCCACTTCAGTCTCGGTCACTTCAAGCTCGGCCACTTCAAGCTCGGCCACTTCAGTCTCGGCCACTTCAAGCTCGGCCACTTCAAGCTCGGAACATCAACCTCAGCCAAAACCATTACTGATCAATCTCATCTCCTACCTACTATCTAGGATCGACTGACCCTTAGATACGGTACAGAACATTGGCGACCACAGTGGGAGTAACTTGAACTTGATTACTTTCACCTTCTTTTCTGAACAGTAATGGCATCTCAACTGAGGTCCGGTCCACAACTGGCAAGTGTCATTAAACCACCACGGTTTTATAATGCGCATTACGTCTCGTTCTTGAAGAGCTCGATCCGCTCTTGAATACATTTCCAAATGAAAGGCTGAAAACCGCAAAGGATTTATTGTCAAACTTGGCACTCTCAATTCATCTTTGATACATATTCATTTAATGGCACCACGTCTAATTCCACTGAGTTCATCAAGAGAGGTACGACATCTCGCCAAATGCACTTCCAACAAGCAATTTCAATTGGGAACTTCATCAATATCGTCATCCCCATTTCACAAGAGCATCGTTTCGGATTTTCACCAAATATCATCAATTCCGACTATCAAGAATTCATTCAATTCCTGCAACTTTAAACGAAATCAGATGCGATGTCGACATCACCGTCGAGGTCTGAGCAGGTAGCCGGAGACAAAGTTTCACGGCGAAGCCTTTTTTGACATTACTGATCTCGAATTCAGCAGCTCCATCTATAAAGCTCAGCGTTCAGACCTAAGGTAGCCACATAGAGAATGATTCTATCTCGGAATACGACTTCGGTCTCGGACTCAACTCAATCTCGGACTCAACTTTTGTCTTCCAACAAGGGGAGCTTGCTCCAGCTTCATCTCCGAACTCATGGGTGAAGACCTCCACCCCTCCTCCGAGATAAGAAGAACCGTCCGAGATTGAATACGGTTACGGTTCAACCATCGAACATTCATAAATGTATTTTTCACAAAATTGTTTACCTCTGGTTGATTCAGCGAGAATCCGACCCGTTCTTCGTCAAGAATAAAGATTCCTCCAAGAGTTTGGTTATTACGTCTTAGATCTGAACCGATTCAGAACAGAAGCAGCGATCGGATGGTAAGATCCATGGTCGGCGTTCACGTTGCGGCAGGATCGACAATGAGACAACGATCAGAAGTTAATTCGGAACCAAATCAGATTTACAATTCTAAATTCACATTATCAAGATCCCCTAATTTCTTCCTGGTTCTGTTAATCAATGACATAATTGAAATCTTCTCAAAGGATCTTGAGAAATCCTCTTCAAACAACAACTTGTTAACTTCATCAAAGTGCAACATGCTGAGCTTGGTTCCGTGACGCTAGAATCCATGACTCCTCTACGAAGTCGGTAGCTTCAGATGCAATCTCGAAAGGACTCTGAAACAAACTTGGTGACGTCAACCTCAACGCGAATATCGCCAATCAACTTCTGTAAACTACACATCCGACATCACCAACATCGGCCGCTTACTCAATCTCACAGGCGGAACCGACATCAGGTGTCATGTTGCCTTAGAGGACTTCTTCCTGATCTTTGTCTTGGTCTTCAAGACGTTTTCTCCACGCCGAAATGTTTCAAGACTATGTATTGACTCTTCAAATGGCTAGTGATGCTCATTTCCTATCAGCAAGGGGTTATGCTTTTGGGCTTCCGGGAACGACTGGGCCCATTTCCTCATAATTCTTTTCCAACATAACAAATTTAATCACTTGATTATCCAATTATTAATCTATTTGCACTTGATGCTAATCTGGTTTGTTTTGGTGAGTTTGGAACCAAGGTACCAAGGCCGAGGTCCAGATACAATTCACCATACCAAAGACGACATGGAGGTTTCCGGTATGAGATCACTGCTTTAACATATGCACGGACCGAAATCAATTGCTAATCCAACCTCGACAAGAGATTCTACATCCAGGTTCTATTTTTCATTTAATAAACACTAGAATAAGGGACGCATAATCATTCACCGATATTACTTTTGTTATTACCATATTGGGTGCAAATATTCTTTGTATGACGCGCCGCTACACTACTTGTGACATTCTTTTGGTACATGACAAGATTAACAATGTACCCACTCACGTTGATATTCATTTATTGGCTAAACTCACACTGAAAGCTCTAAACAACAAACATGTTTTTCTGGAGTTTGTGTTTTGGTCTCTTTTTGACAGGAGTTAACACAGAGTACAGTGGAGTACAATTGATGATACTTCGGCCGCCTCCGGAAATAATTGATGACACTTATGATCCGGAGGACACTTATGAAGTATATTCTTCTTTTGCTTCATCCTCACCACGAGGGCAACATTCTAAAAGCTGGGAGACCCTCCCGAGGCAGGAACGTCACCTACACCAATTTAGGAAAAACCCGGATCGCAAAATGGCGCGTACCCATTGGTTCCAGTGGAGTGAAGTAATTCGGATTCATCAAACAACTTCGGATTGACAACAGTAACACGAGGCTCAAATAAGGTCCGTTTTTCATCAATAATCAAAACGGCGAGGCTCCCCACAAATTCAGTTCAAACGTCGGTTCACTACTGTTATACCCCAATTTTGTCCGAGTTCTTTTAATAGTTTTTAATTTGGAATTTTTCAACCATTTTATTTTGGACTTTTTTGAAAATTACATAAAATAGTAGTTTTTGCGTATTTTCGGGTGTTAGTTTTTAGCTACTATTCGAAGGAAATTTCTCTCTCCTTGGACCTCGTTTATACGATATGAACGGTGAAAATGAAGACATATTTCCACGAACCCACTGTAAAAAAATGAAGACGATCCGACGGTTAACGAATCCTGAATCACACTTTTACGATGAGAGGTTTGAGAAAAATGGACCAAAAACTACAGCTATTGCGAAGGCAATTTCTCTCTCCTAAGACCTCGTTTCGACGATTCGAACGGTGAAATATTTCCCACGAACCCGCTGTAAAAAAATGAAGACGATCCGACGGTTAACGAATCCGGAATCGCACTTTTACGATGAGAGGTTTGAGAAAAACGGACCAAAAACTGCAGCTATTACGAAGGCAGTTTCTCTCTCCTCAAACCTCGTTTCGACGATCCGAACGGTGAAAGCGTAGATATATGTCTCACGAACCTACTGTCAAAAAAGGAAGACGATCCAACGGTTATCGAATCCGGAATCGCAATTTTACTTGGATTGGTTTGAGAAAAAGCGGAATTGTGTTTTAAAAGGGAATTGCTTTCTCTACCTTGTTTTAGTCCCACATTGCTCACAAGAAACAAGAGCTCCCTAGCAATTGGATATAAAAGGGGTTGAGAGGTGAAGATTAGAGGAGGAGATCATTGGCGGGTTAAGTGATCTTTTGGGTCAAAGCGAGAGCGGCCCATTTCACTAAAAGTCCGTCTTTGATCATTTGGACGTTTTGAGTCGGCTTTCCGATTCTCAAAGCGGTTCTGGCGGTCTTGGGGTCAAAATGGACTAGATAGGAGTCCGGTTTGCGATTGACTGGTCGATCGCTTTCGGTTGGGTTAAGCACTCGTCGAGTCCAGGTTAGTTTTGTATTTATTTTGTTTATTTTTATGTACATATTTATTTATCATTTATTTATAATATAATCTATTTATTTATTTATTATTTATGTATATATCTATTCATATTTATTTATGTATATAGTTATTTATTTATTTATTTTTTTAGCCTAGTCTTTATTAATTATCAGTTTTTGTCTTTTATTTTATTTTTATGCACAAATTAGTTTATTTCTTCAAAAATCAAATAAAAGACTAAGCTTCATTGTACAACCAAGGTTAGTCATCATCCTAGGACCAATGAGTTATACAGTTCAAGTAATCTTAAAAACTTATAAGCAAATAAATAAATCACTTTTCCTAAAAATAGGGGACTAAGTCGGTTGTACAACCCAAGGTTAGTCGGCGTTCTAGAACTAATGAGTACCATGCAGTTGGGAGTTCTAGAATACCTATTCTAAAACCAACTCACCTCACATCAAACAAACTTCTTTCAAAAACCTCAAAAATACTTTCAAAAGTAGGGGACTAAGTCGGGTTTGTACAATCGGGTTAGTCAGCATCCTAGGAATCGATGAGTCTGCATGCAGTTCAAGGAATCCTAGGACCCCTACACTAAAAAAACACCAACCAACAAACCTTTTTCGGGAAGAACTACGTAGCTTTGATTCCTCCATTGCATCCGGAGGTACGTAGGAGCAAGAGTCCACTCTTGTCAAGCAATAAAAATAAAAAACTTAATTAAGTCTTTTTCTCTGTAAATAAAAGGGTAAATATTAAAATATAATTAATTAGACAAAGGATGTCGTGGGGTGCTAACACATTCCCCACACATAACGACTCCTAACGCTAAACTGCCTTGTCCAAAACATAAAGGGATTTTCCGAATTTGCCCTTCTAAAATTTGGTGGCGGCTTCCTTTCGAACTTCGAAGAATCCTTTCCCGGATTTTTCGGTCGCTACAGCTGGCGACTCCACTGGGGACTTAACTTTTTAGAGAGTCAAAACCTAGTCTAATTAATTATAGGATTTATTTAATTTAATTTAATTTTTACCCTTCTCTTATTTATTTATCTTTGCACATTATATTATTTATTTGATGTGTAAACCCTAGGATAGAAGACTTTATTTTGTATGAATGTTTGCTTTGTTTGCAACTTTGGGTTTGTTTTGAATCGCTCCTACACACACTACACCTCTACACATCACACACATGTGAGAAAAGTCCTCTACCGGACTGAGTGCAAACCTAAGTTAGAACGAGATTGCGTAGTGATGGCCTGCATGGACGACGTCTCATTGGGTGGTCATGAAAATCTCACCTAGAGTTTGATTCCTTTTAAGGATGCTATCCTTCTAATAGCTTGCCTATTGTTTGGATCAGTATTCTTGACTGGGGTCCTTGGCTCTAGCGACCATGTGTAAGATTCTTTAGAACCATCCTTGTGAGGTTCACTATAAAAGAAACCTTAGACCTACTCCGTAAGTTACCTTTCTAAGGTCACAAAGGAGCTTCATACCCTTGCATTCAAACAAATATTTGTGCTACTACCGCCTTTTATCCAAAAATCAAAAAATCAAAAAGTCAAAACCCAAATCATTATTTACCGCAAGTTTCTTAGAAACCATACCTCATGCATTTTTTCTTTGCATTACAAAAAACAAAAATAAACATATTATGTTACGACTGCCTGAGAATTAAAAGCTTTATTTTGGAGAGAAGCCATGCATGCTAAAGTCAAAGTCAAACTTTGTACTTTACTCTCCAAACGTAAAACTTATAATTCCCCGACGCGATAAATAAAATCATATATTATCATTTCATTCACATACATTATCATTACATTCGCATTTCACATACATTCATTCGCATGTCATGCACACTCATTCATTTGCATAGTTACATCATGCATTACAAAAAAAAAAGCATAATTCTAGAAAAAAATTGTGATAAGAGGTGAGACATTCTTGTTAAATAGATCATTCATTTTGGAAAAAGTTTAAATTGATTGCCGTTTGCAACCTCAAGGTGTTCAAAGGCACTCAATTTTTCAAATTAGCAGCACAATCACATTTTTATCAACAAAGCGTTGCATCTCATCCACCCCATGATGAATGAACGAAATGGTCCACCAAAAATTCCTTTCATGTTAAAACTGATGTTAAACTCTCTACAAAGCATTCGTGTAGTGATTTGTGTGTGACATGTGTCTTCATTCTTGTTTGAGTCAGTTAATGTCCCTACATTGTCATCATCCCCCGTCCAATCCCACCCGGACCACCCATAAAGTACATACTCCCCTAACTAGTCGACTTTTTGGTTTATTCTCACTATTGAAATAACACTTGAGGACCTCATTACTTGGGGCAAGTTTGTGATCTCTAAAATACCTTGTCAACATTGTATTCCCTTGGTGCAAGTCCTTTACAAAAAAATCAAAAAGGCCCGTTAGGTTGAAAACTCGTAAGAGCGGCCTAAGCAAAAATTAGGGGCAAAAAAAAATAATAAAAAAAAAAGGAGCAAATATATAAAAGTAAATAAATTATTGTCCTTAAATTAATTTTTGAGAAAACAAGTAATCATGTTTTGAAATGAAGTTTGACAATCTTCCCATACCCTCGAAAAAACTTGTGCTACCCACTTTAAGCCAAAAATCCAAAAAAAAAACCTTCAATCGCCCTAGACAAGGATCAATTCCACATCAAAATGGTGTATCACCTTTACTAGCTCACCCAACTCAAAAGAAAGAGAAAAGAAAATTCAAGAAAAAAAAAATCAAAATCAAAAAAAGAAAGTGAAATCAAAAAAGACGATCGAAAAACCACGAAAAAGCAAAAGTGGTACAATTATGAGCTGATACTTCTTACCATTAAATGCATAAGAGATCCTTGTCTGAAATAAACCCCAAACACTTCCCTCGTCCTCAATATCCTATCCTTCATAAACCCTTGGCCAAGTTACATCCCTAAACAGGTCCATTCTACCATGAGGCACGTCAATTGCTGCCTAAATAAAACCTCAAAACACTCATTTAAGCCTAATAACCCTTTCCTTCATAAATCATTACCCATTAGCCAAGTTACACCACCAATAAAAATCATCTGTTCCATCAATCCTCAAACACCTCTTTGAGCCCAATAATCCTTTTCGTCATAAACCCTAACCTTCAGCCAAATTACAACCCTCTAGAGTTCATTCCGATCAATGACTGATTGCTTTTGTTTTCTCAAAATTTTAATTTCAGGACAAGTCGGTTTATTTATTTATAATATGTTTGCTCAAAAAAAATCTAAAAAAAAACTCAAAAAAAAAAAGAAAAGAAATCAAAGGGCTTGGACTACATGATTCATTCAAGTTACAATTATACCAAGGCAAAGTTTAGTGATCATCATAGCGAAAACTCAAGACTATCATAGTCTGGGAGTCATTTTATAGAGAACCAAAAGTTTATACTAGGATCGTCACCGAGATCCTAGAGTGGGGCATCCCTTTCACCATCTATTCCATTTGAACTTGGGGAAATTTGTCCAGTGTCCATCCCATACCACTCCCAGTCTATACAGCCGTATTTAACCATCTCCAAAAACCCATAACCCTAACTCTGTCACCTTTCCCAATCTCACTAAAGGCAACCATTCGAAACACCATTCAAAGTGGGGCAATCCTATCACTCTTCACTCCACCTATAAATGGGGAAATTCACCCGACACTCATCTCATCCCTTCATTATATTCACAGTCATAAAACCATACCGAGACAATTTCTCAACTCATTACCCAAAATGCTACTACTCTAGTCGGGGCAATCTTGTCTTTGCCATAAATGGGGCAACACCAAACTCTATGGGTTGAGACAAAATCTCTTGCTCTCTGCGGTTCATTCCAAAGCCAATGCATTCCCAATTCATCATCCTCTATACCCCTAGCTTGTCATCACTAGACAGAGGCAAGTTATTCACTCATTGTCATCAAGTCTAAATTGGGGAAGTTCCGCATTTCTTGGCTTGGGAAAACCTACATTTCATGACTTTGACAAAGGCCAGTCATTCATCCTTTCATGTGTCGCATTTGTCCATACCCTAAAGCCAAGTTAACTGACTCATTCATCTATGTTTGCACTACTATACTATACATGTTTGCTAAACAATGCTTCAGAGAGATAGAACACAAGTTGATAGTATGATACTGAAAATCAACTTAGTTAACTTTGTGGACCTAAATTTCGGTCATCATGGGGTATCATAATGGAAGAGAAAAAAGCGAGCTTGCAAATACAGTACTTTTCACATCAGTATCTGTAAATAACAACCTTGAGATTGCCAAAGTTTGAATCAAATCTAATATTTCCAAAGAATTATCAATATTCATCTCCACCTCTCACATCCAAAGTCTCACATCTCATCATCACAAAAAATGTTTCTGCACCCAATCAGTCATTTCATATCATCACAACATGCACCATAACATTTGCATTTGAACATTTCATTTGCATCATATTGACATTCACACTTCATGCATCTATCAGATACAAAAAAGCAAAAAAAGGCAAAAAGCAAAAAACAAAAAGAGAAAAGAATCACCTATTTCATTCATCACATCGCCAAAAATCAACTGTTGCATGTGCATATATTATTTGCATTGTATATGCATTACATGTATTGCTTCTGAATCGACTTCAAGTGTCGGTCCCTATATTTTGTTCCTCTAATATCCGCGCTTTAAGCGTTGATCTCATATCACATCACAGATCACCAGGTTGATCCCTCAGACCCCAAGTGGTCCTTCAGAGCAGTGCTCTAAGTGGCCCAGGTCGCAACGTCGGAGTCAAGCCCGAAGGACCTTCGCAGACCCCGCGTGGTCCTTCAGACTAGCTGTGTCAGCCTAAGACATAGTGGACGTCCTCTATTGGTCAACATATCAGTTCCGGATCTGATCTTGACCCCCGCCGCTCGAATATAAAGGCCCTCGGATCGCTTTTTACTAGTACCGTAGCTAGTAGCGCTCCTTCAGACCACGATGGTCCTCTATTAAGGCCTAGGCAGCCTTCTAGACACCGAGTGGTCCTTCAGAGCCTTAGTGCTCCTTTAAGGCCCCAAGTGGCCCTTCAGAGCCTTAGTGCTCCTTCAGATCCCGAGTGATCCTTCATTTTGTTCTCGGTTAATGCACCAAGTGTTAATCGTTCCTCCTCCATTCTCAAACCCTTTGCTTTCTCTTAAACGGACAAAATTGACGTCTATTCTATCTTTATTTCTATTTTCACTACGAAAATTTGAGTACACTTCACCTTTTCTAGTAAAATATAAATAAAGAGGGGCAGCTGTTATACCCCAATTTTGTCCGAGTTCTTTTAATAGTTTTTAATTTGGACTTTTTCAACCATTTTATTTTGGACTTTTTTGAAAATTACATAAACTAGTAGTTTTTGCGTATTTTCGGGTGTTAGTTTTTAGCTACTATTCGAAGGAAATTTCTCTCTCCTTGGACCTCGTTTATACGATCTGAACGGTGAAAGTGAAGACATATTTCCCACGAACCCGCTGTAAAAAAATGAAGACGATCCGACGGTTAACGAATCCGGAATCACACTTTTACGATGAGAGGTTTGAGAAAAATGGACCAAAAACTGCAGCTATTGCGAAGGCAATTTCTCTCTCCTCAGACCTCGTTTCGACGATTCGAACGGTGAAAGCGTAGATATATTTCCCACGAACCCGCTGTAAAAAAATGAAGACGATCCGACGGTTAACGAATCCGGAATCGCACTTTTACGATGAGAGGTTTGAGAAACGGACCAAAAACTGCAGCTATTACGAAGGCAGTTTCTCTCTCCTCAAACCTCGTTTCGACGATCCGAACGGTGAAAGCGTAGATATATGTCTCACGAACCTACTGTCAAAAAAGGAAGACGATCCAACGGTTATCGAATCCGGAATCGCAATTTTACGGTGACTGGTTTGAGAAAAACGGGAATTGTGTTTTAAAAGGGAATTGCTTTCTCTACCTTGTTTTAGTCCCACATTGCTCACAAGAAACAAGAGCTCCCTAGCAATTGGATATAAAAGGGGTTGAGAGGTGAAGATTAGAGGAGGAGATCATTGGCGGGTTAAGTGATCTTTTGGGTCAAAGCGAGAGCGCCCATTTCACTAAAAGTTCGTCTTTGATCATTTGGACGTTTTGAGTCGGCTTTCAGATTCTCAAAGCGGTTTCTCGCGATCTTGGGGTCAAAATGGACTAGATAGGAGTCCGGTTTGCGATTGACCGGTCGATCGCTTTCGTTTGATTCGACACTCGTCGAGTCCAAAGTTAGTTTTGTATTTATTTTGTTTATTTTTATGTACATATTTATTTATCATTTATTTATAATATAATCTATTTATTTATTTATTGTTTAGGTATATATCTATTCATATTTATTTATGTATATAGTTATTTATTTATTTATTTATTTAGCCTAGTCTTTATTAATTATCGCTTTTTGTCTTTTATTTTATTTTTATGCACAAATTAGTTTATTTCTTCAAAATCAAATAAAAGACTAAGCCTGCTTGTACAACTGGCAGGGTTAGTCATCATTCTAGGACCAATGAAAACATGCATATTCAAGATTCCTAAAAACTTATAAGCAAATAAATAAATCATTTTTCCTAAAAATAGGGGACTAAGTCGGTTGTACAACCAAGTTAGTCGGCGTTCTAGAACTAATGAGTCAGACAGATTCAGAGTTCTAGAATACCTATTCTAAAACCAACTCACCTCACATCAAACAAACTTCTTTCAAAAACCTCAAAAATACTTTCAAAAGTAGGGGACTAAGTCGGTTGTACAATCGGGTTAGTCTGGCATTCTAGGAATCAAATGGAGTCAGAGTTCAAGGAATCCTAGGACCCCTACACTAAAAAAACACCAACCAACAAACCTTTTTCGGGAAGAACTACGTAGCTTTGATTCCTCCATTGCATCCGGAGGTACGTAGGAGCAAGAGTCCACTCTTGTCAAGCACTAAAAATAAAAAACTTAATTAAGTATTTTTCTCTGTAAATAAAAGGGTAAATATTAAAATATAATTAATTAGACAAAGGATGTCGTAGGTGCTAACACCTTCCCCACACATAACGACTCTAACGCTAAACCTGCCTTGTCCAAAACATAAAGGGAGTTTCCGAATTTGCCCTTAAACTAAAATTTGGTGGCGGCTTCCTTTCGAACTTCGAAGAATTCTTTCCCGGATTTTTCGGTCGCTACAACTACTATGGACGAAGCCGGTAACGATAAAACGCCGAGATTGCCGTAGCCTAATCCAAGTCGGATTCTTGCATGGTATCAGTGAACATCTTTGCTTTAAGCTCCACCATATATGATGCTTTTGATTTTAATGCTTCTGATTCCTTATTGCTATTCATCTATGAGGCCACTTGGATTGAACTTTGACTTCCAGAATTATTCAATTCGGCTATTTGAATAAATAAAGCAAAGTTCCATACTATGCCTCTCAATGAATAATCTTTTCCCTTTTGGCAAGTTTGAAAACTAAGGTACCGTTCAGAAATTGAAATATCAACCGAGCCTATATAGTCAAATCACTTATCAATAGACTCGGCTTTTTCAAGGCAATCTATTCCGATATTACGTGATTTGATCACTTATCAATAGACTCGGCTTTTTCAAGGCAGTCTATTCCGATATTACGTGATTTGATCACTTATCTATAGACTCGGCTTTTTCAAGGCAATTTATTCCAATATTACGTGATTTGATCACTTATCAATAGACTCGGCTTTTTCAAGGCAATCTATTCCGATATTACGTGATTTGATCACTTATCAATAGACTCGGCTTTTTCAAGGCAGTCTATTCTGATATTACGTGATTTGATCACTTATCTATAGACTCGGCTTTTTCAAAGCATTCTATTCCGACATTACGTGTTTCGACATTACGTGCTGGTCACTTTAGCTTTTTCAAAGAATTCTAAATTCGACGCCGTTATTTGATCTCGCTTACTAGATTTAGCTTTTTCAAAGCATTCCACATCGTCAAAAGCAAGATCAAACAGGGGGCAGGGTATAGCCCAACCTGGTTTCTATTCAGAAACAAAAATATCAACTAAGCCTATATAGTCAAATCACTGATTAATAGACCCAAGTTTATCAAAGGCTTCCTATTCCGAATCAATGATTGAATCTCGTATAAATAGACTCGACTTAATTTTATTTCAATAAGATCAAAACAGGGGGCAAGATAAACCCCGAGTCTATTTCAAAATCGAGATTCAAGGAAAACTAACACAATACGGTGTAAACGGTTCGGTTAAGAAAAATGGAAATTCTAGATCTTCTTGGTATGCTTGATTGGTGGAAATCATCGTGGAGGCCAATCTCTGGTTTTGACATCTGATTCACCATGGAAAGAATAGCTTATGAAATTATGCACAATCCCACAAATATATTCCAATATCGTAAGAAAATGCAACAAACTCTCCTCGGATCTAAATAATCGTCCGACCTAGAGAGAACAACTCGCTTCATTAAGCACTAGTTTGAGCGTTTTGTTAACAGCAACTGCAAGAAAATCGGTGTTCTTGAATGAGTATAGGGCATAGAGGTCACTTCTTCAATCAGGCATAAATCTTGGTAACTTCCAAGTCCATTTGCGGCAAGTGCCGATGTCCGATCCAAGACTCACTGTGTCGGGGATTTACCTTTATCCCAATCACGCCTTCATCATCGAGATATGTCTGATCGATCTTTCACCACCGAGGCGACATGCCCAGCCACACTGGGATGCTAACCTCGGATCCGCAGACCTCATTCTCCACTGAATTCTCTTGCTTCAGCCAAGGAATGGGTTATGCAGCTCGGTTCTAAACTCAATGATAATCTCAGTCACCGACCTGCGAGTTCGACCATGGCCGATTCCGTCGTGAGAATTTGGCACCATACAATGCGTCTTCTTCCTTTAGTTCGGAAAGCATCAAAACTTTAGTTCAGTTTCCCTTTTTTACTATCAACGCCGACGTCGACATCACTTTCAGAACGACTTGGCATATATGCATGCGAGCTGGGAAATCCAATTCGAATGCATAAATTGTGCTAACTGCTAATCACTGCTACTTTGATTTTTCTTTGATCGCTCACAGTCACAACTCATGGCAACTCCATTCTTGTAATGAAGCAAAAATGGAAGCTGTGATAACTCTATTTTATATAGAGTATTTCATATGTTTAAACTTAGTATTTGCTCTCTTTCAAGTAATAAAAAAGAGCTTATATAGTATTTTATGTGATATATGATATCTTGAGTGATTTGAATGGTTATAGTTATTATTAGGCCATTTTGGATATATTGTGGTATGTTTGATGTTTTGTTGTGCGGTCTCAATGTTAATCGTGCATCGGTGCTCCTGACCGATCTCGCATCAATTCTGCGCTACTTGGTGAATAAGCACTGTTTCATATGCACCCCATGCAAAGTGATGACCTCCCGCCTGGTTCTCTCGATGCCATCCCACCTTGTATAGTAGGCGCCTACCATTCACACATAGCTATAGGCATAGCTTTGAAGAGTCACCAACATAGGGACACATGTTCACACATCAAAGAACCGCCCTATGTGATTAGTCAAAGATTTCAACATGGATAAAGCTCGAAAGCAACTACGGCTATGATCCACTCAAGATGACTTCAACATGAAGGAAGGAAGCACCTCACTTGAAGGCTATAAAAGGACCTCACATCTTCATTTGGAAATATATCACAATCCATAAGTTAGATCAAAATTTCAATATACATAGTTAGTTTTTATATTTTTAGAGGAAGAGGAAGGAATTCATAAATCCTCCTTAACTCATTTTCATAGTGTTTGTATAGTGCTAAGGAGTAATGCTAGTGCATTGCTAGAAGATTTCATACAAAGGTTTTCAACATTTGTAACTTTACTCTTGTTGTTTCTCTTTTGTGATTTCTATATATATAAACATGGTCTATTCGTTTTTATATATATCTTGCAACGTCTCTTGTTAGCTAAACCTTTCTTAGTTGGAATGTTCTAATCATTTAATGAGCTTTTAAGTAAGTATGATGTAGGTATGTATGTTTGTACTTTAGTTCTTGCTTGATAATCTTTTCAAAACTTATTTTCAACTTGATCACTTAGAATAAGTAGATTTGTAAATGACCGTAAATGACTTACAATTAAGAACTCAAGAACTAATATGGGTGAGTGTTTTACATAAAGAAAACTTTGTGAAAACCATGTTAAGTCCTAGACATAGGATAGTATAGTCCATAGGATAATTGTGGGTACTTAAAATACAAGAGTGAATTCACTTAAGCAAATTGGATAATTGTTAGGAGGCAAGATTGGCACTAACACCCCTTTCTTTCTTGCATAGAACAAGGATCATAAAGAGTGGTAATGATACTCAAGAAAGTGACCGAAAGGCACATAGTTAATGCAACAAACATTCAAGGCTGGTGCATCACATCTTCGCATCATACACTTATAAGTAAATTACTTGATGAAGACATTCCAACTAGCTTTTCTCTTTTACACTATCAACATTTTTACTTTGCTTTCTTTCTAACTTAGTTGTGATCATCAAACAAAATCCAAAATTATTTTGTTACTTAGTGACTTTACACTTTATTACTTTATATTATTTTAAAAGTGAATTTTTCAATCTCTGTGGGTTCGATCTTTTTTACTACTTGTTTTTGGACAGTGTATACTTGCACACAAGTGTATGTGTTTTCCATGCACCAAGCTGCAAACTCAAAGTCGTGGAATCTCGGGTCAAACACAGTGAAAATGCCAAAATGGATCCAATCACTCACACGTGCCCATACATGATACCTCTTACCCATATATTATTTGTGCAAAATTCATTTTCACTGATTAATTTGTTTATGATGAGATTGCACATCATATCCAACTTGGCCAGACCATATTGATGCTACTTAGCCTCCGACTTCAAGCTCGGCCACTCGGGCCTCGGCCACTTCAAGCTCGGCCACTTCAAGCTCGGCCACTTCGGGTCTGGGTCACTTCAAGCTCGGCCACTTCAAGTTCGGCCACTTCAAGCTCGGAACATCAACCTCAGCCAAAACCATTACTGATCAATCTCATCTCCTACCTACTATCTAGGATCGATCGACCCTTAGATACTGCATGCAGTAACAGCTTATAAAAAAATTAGAATTTTAATTTTAGGATCAAATAAATTTAAAATTATCTTTTACAAACAACTTCAATTGAGTATATGTAAAACAAAAATTACATTTTTAGTGTCTTAACTTTTTTATCGTGTTATTGGTGCGCATATCCACCAACTTTGCAAATGATGAATCTACGTCGAGAAACCCGACATGCCATGTGTACTACTGGCGCTTATTTTTATTTTAATTGTATTTGTGTTTTCGCGCTCTCGTCCATGTATTTTTGAGTTTCCATATCTCTTTTAATAATGCCCACCCCGACGCGTTTTTGTCAAGATCCGCCACTGGGTATATACAATTTCTATACTTTTTTTTTGGAGCTGAGAATATTTTGAGATTTTTAAAATTTGTGAAGGGTATTTTGGTCTTTTTGTAGGGCACGTGGGGTTAGGAATAAAGCTGGCAAAATGGGTCGGGCCCGCCGGATCGGGCTGGGCTAGCCTGAAATATGGGAGGGTTTGGGTTGAAAAAAATGAGCCCGATTTTACACCCGGGCTTTCTAGCCCAGTCCATAAAAGCTCGAACCCGTGTCGGGCTAGCCCGACCGGGCCATGGGTAGCCCGCAAGTCCGTGAATTTTAAAAAAATGTGCATATTATTGCTGTCCAACCAAAAATGAATAACCCAATTTCAATTAAAAAAGACCCAACTCCAAAGTTTTGTTCACGTTTTTCACATTTTTTTTTGATCCTAGGTATTAGTATAATACATAGAATAACCCAATTTCCATTCAAAGGCCCAACTCCCAAGTGCACTGACCTTAACGTATTTCACTCTCTCAACTTCTCTTAATTTTCTTTTTTATCTTCTTGTTAGTATTATAATATAATTAGAATAGTAACCATAAATAATAATATAAATAGAATAGAAAACACAAAACTCATAGTCATAGTCAAAACTCTCTCTTACTAGACATGCTCGTTTTCTTAGTATTATAATCTTACATTGTTGTACGTACCGTTAATTAAAAGATTGAACATTGAAAAGTAATGATACCCGATTAATTCTATGCAAATTTTTTTACAGTTCAATGCAATAAACGGTCATAGTAAAAAATTGGCGCACAATGCGCTACTCGAAAAGCCCGCACTTTGCATAGGGACGGGCCAATGAAAATGTTGAGACCGAATTGCAACCCGGGCTTTTTGGCCCGGACTATAAAAGCTCGAGCCCAATGCGGGCCAACCCGATGTGGGCCGGGTAGCCCGTTTTGCCAGCTCTAGTTAGGAAGGATAGTGGTGGGGGTATAAAAAAAGGCTAAATTCTTGTTTTGGTCCTTTATCTTTGGCTTGATTTGATTTCATTTTGGTCCTTTATCTTTTTTTTTTTTCGTTTTGGTCCTTTATGTTTTGATTTTGTGTCAATTTGGTCCTTTTTTGTAGTTTTCCATCCAAAATGACACAAAAAAAGGACCAAATTGACACAAAAAGGACCAAATTGACACAAAAAGGACCAAATTGACACAAAACTAAAACATAAGCGACCAAAACGAAAAAAAAAAATAAAGACCGACTAAAATAAAATCACGCCAGTGAAATGACCAAAACAAGAATTTAAATTTAAAAAAAACCCTTGCAGAAAAAAACCCTTGCAGAAAAAACCATTGACCCGAATAACCTATATGACCAGCCATTTGCCCATTTTACAAATCCGATATTTCAGGGTTCGGACGGGTCGACTAAAAAAAAGTACAGCCGCCGGGGGAAAGGTAGCACTAGCACTGCACTTTTCATTACTCCACCCACCTATCTCGGTCAAAATCAGGTCCACCACTCATTCATTCTTTTTTTCTTTCTTTCTCATTTCTCTCAACCAAACTGGTTTTTCAAAACCCTAACATTTCTCCCTCTTCCGAAATCCTCACTCAGAACCTGCATTTTCGCCCTCTCAATACCAACCTCTTTCTCACAAGGTATTTATTCTAAACTTCGTAAATCTATTCAAATTTTCCATTTCAGCATAATTTGATTTCGTTTCACTTTTAGTTTTGAGTTATGTGCAATCCATTACAATAATTGTGAAAATTTTGCGAAACATTATGTATGTTGTTTTTGCTGCCATTTGATTCGAATATATTTCACTGATTGAGTTGTTATTTATTGAAAAAGTGATTTTCATTGGAATAAGCATGGCTAGCACGGCGCAATTTGGTTTGGTTAAGGGCGCGTTCCCTGTAGCTATGAGGAGAAACTTGCATTGTGAATCTCTATTGTTGCCGTGTGGAACTGGGTCTGCAGCGCGTGTTGCTCATTTTCCCCTGGCGAGTTGTGCGAAGACGGTTTCACTGAGAGTAAGTTGTTGCGGCAAGGCAAGGGAAAATGATGTGGTGGAGAAGGAAGAGGGAACTGAGAAGTGTTATACGTGTGTCATGAAGTTTGGTGGGTCATCTGTGGCAAGTGCAGAGAGAATGAGAGAGATTGCCAATCTTATATTAAGCTTTCCTGAAGAGAGGCCTATAATTGTTCTCTCTGCTATGGGAAAGACAACAAACAAGCTTTTGCTGGTATTGTTTTTTATTCCTATTTGTTTTCCTGTCAAGTATGTTGACATTTTTAAGGCTTAAGCAACTTTTTAGTCCCGATTGCATACACCAATTTCGGATTTTAGTCTCTACAGAAAGTTTGGAAATAGATTGTCTAGGTAGGACCAGAAATGTATGGTAACTTTAGGCAAAATGGGAGAGAATGATTGTTTAGAATGGAGAGCAATGATGAGAGAGAGAGAGAGAGTAAATAGATACTAGAGAGAAAGGTAGAAAAAGTTAAGGATCCCAAAGTTAGAAAATCCATGCCTAAAAACTTCTTACTGGTTTGAATTCCTTGAAATAACCTGTGTATAATATGTAAACCAAATTGAGTTTAGTATCTAGAAGAAGGACTATATGACAATATCTATATAAGGACTAAATCCAACATGGTCAGTTATTAGACGGACCAGACGAACCATAACAGTAACGACCTATTATTGGAAAGGTGTATAATTTAGGGACTGGAGAGTTATCTAAGCCTGTTAATTAGGACTGATATGCTGTGGCTCTGCAATTCCAAACCCTGAGTCCAGAACCATGGTTCTGTCTTATTAGGCTGGAGAGAAAGCTGTAAGCTGTGGAGTTTCTAATGCTGAAAGTATTGATGAGCTCAGCTTTATCAAAGACTTGCATCTCAGGTCAGGACAATGAACTTTCCATTGTGTCTTTCCAAATGCAAAGAAAACGTTTATAAAGAAAGCATAAAAGAAAATCACCTTTTTAATTGACTGATGCGCTCCTTTTGTCACTGTGTGTTGTTATCTGTTTCAGGACAGTGGAGGAACTTGGAGTGGACAAAGACGTTATTACAAGTGAGCTATGTTCTTCCGCATTATATCATTTTCATTTTAGAAATGACATATCATAGTTTGAGCTTGTTAGATCATATGCAAAATTTTCATTTTATTATCAACCCTTGGATTGAACTAATTCTACAATAGGCCTTCTTTGTTTTTGTTTTATTTTATAGGCGAAGTGATTAGTAATTAGTGTGTTAGTTGTTAGAGGGGAGCGGGGTTTGAACCCGTATACCATTGGTTCACCAACAATTTTAACTAATTTTAATTTGTTCTTATTATGCATGTTAATTAATTTTAATTTGTTCGTATTGTACTTATATTATATTTGTGGCTGTCTTGGTGTTGGGTGTTGCAACACGACCAGAGCATCTAGAAGAATTGGAGCAACTTCTGAAAGGGATTTCAATGATGAAGGAATTGACTCAACGGACTCAAGACTATTTAGTTTCATTTGGAGAGTGCATGTCCACTAGGATCTTTGCTTCATATCTTAATAAGTTAGGTGTTAAGGCTCGCCAAGTATGTTTCTCTTGTTTGCCTATGTATTACTATTACATATTGCAGCTAGAAAGTTTAGTTCTTTAATTGCTGACGAGGATAGTCTCACTCTGGATCCTGATCATATTAATTTGTTGATTAATGCTAATTTAATGGTCTGACAGTATGATGCATTTGAGATGGGCTTTATAACTACCGATGACTTCACAAATGCGGACATTTTGGAAGCAACATATCCTGCTGTTGCAAAGAGGTTACATAGTGACTGGGTTTCTGATCCTGCAATTCCAATTGTTACAGGCTTCCTCGGAAAGGTCTTTATAATGCCTTGCATTTTCAGTGGTTCTTCCTCCTCTTGCCTTGCTCTCTCTGGGTTTCCTGCTTTTTGCATTGCTAAAATGAGAGGCACTCAAATATAAATGTAATATTTTATCCTTCTTGCAGGCTCGAAATCATGTGCAGTGACAACTTTGGGTAGAGGGGGCAGTGATTTAACAGCTACAACAATTGGAAAAGCACTAGGATTGCCAGAGATTCAGGTTTGCACATTAACTTAGCTGGGAAATTCAAAATCTTGTCAGAATGTCAGTGCACTTATTTTGCATATTGTACATGTTGTTAGATTTAGGTGTTGGTATAACTTTGATTGTAGGACATGAAAGTATCTCTTTGACTTCATTTTATTCGGCAAAATACCATCAGAGGTCCCTTAACTTATTTTCTATTTTCGATTAGGTCCCTTATGTTTTCGTGGTAACGAATAGGTCCCATAACTTTAAAAATATTGCACCGTTGTCCTATTTAACGTTTTAACGCTAACACCATTAAACAGTCTCTTGTTTGACTATTTGACCGCTGAGTTGGTAGGTCCACCTAGGATTTTAATTAAAAATGATTTTTTTTATTAACTTTAATTAAAATTAAAAAAATATTTTGGTTCATCTTCCCCAATCCTCTTGACCGTCTTCTCCAAAAAAACCTAGCTCCCCAATCTGCACGAATCTCTCACTTTTAAATCTCTACTTTACCAACGTCTTGAAAAGCCGAATCAATTAGCTACAGGATTCCCCTCTTTTGCAAGCGTTTCCATGTTGACAGAATTAGGGAAACTTGTAAACCCAAATCTATACCATGAATTAGGGATTCAACATGATTCATTTCCTTTGGATTTGGGCTTTGTATTGTATTTTAAATTTTAATCCAGGACAGAGATGGGTGGCGTCATCCATTAGGAATTTTGCAATATTAGTCACTGATATAGATTAGGTTCAATGTGATTCATAAACAACAAAAGACACTTATTAGTTACATAGATAGATTTGAAAGAGAGAGCTTTGAGTGGGAGAAAAGAAAGAGACAAATAGTAAAATGAAAGATATGGTTCTTGCATAAAATGCATCAAGAGGTAGTTTTCTTTCAAAGTTGCTTTTTACTGTGATAGTATTCAGACAGAGAAGGAAGGTAATCGAATGAGTATTTAGAGAAATTAAAATCAATAATGTTGACTTTATTAGCCTATATGGCATGCCCAGTCATCACTCTAATAGCCGCATTAGACACTAATTAACAGTGTTAGTTTTAAAACGTTAAATAGGACAACGGTGCAACGTTTTTTAAAGTTAACAGACTTTTTCGTTACCACGAAAACTTAAGGGACCTAATTGAAAACAGAAAATCAGTTAAAGGACCCCAGATAGTATTTTGCCTATTTATTCATAATCTAATTAATAGGCCTAATTACACTTTTTCCCCCTTGTTTTTCCAAATCAACAATTTTGGCCTCCCTATTTTCTTTTCACGAATCGAGTCATCAAACTTTTTATATTTCACAAATTTGGTCTCTCTCTTTGTTAATTACACTTTTTTTTTTTGGCTAAAAGGTACTTTTAGTCTTTGCAAATGTCAAGAAAATCTAGTTTAGTCCTGCAATTCCAAATTTTTAAAATAGTCCCCTAATTAGTAAACGTATCCAGTTTAGTCCTCTTCATTACTACTTTAGTCCCTGCAATTCCATTTAAAAGGTACTTTTAGTCCTGCAAATGTCAAGAAAATCCAGTTTAGTCCTCCTTTGTTAAGAGTAAAGTGACAATGAGGACTAAAGTAGTAACGTTACTAATTGCGGGGACTATTTTAAAATTTTTGGAATTGCAGAGGACTAAACCGGATTTTCTTGACATTTGCGAGGACTAAAAGTACCTTTTAGCCAAATATTTGACCCTTGTTAATTACACTTTTGGTTCCCCAAAGATTTAGATTTCTTTTACATTTTGATCCCCTAAAATTGTGGAGGAAAGTGAGGACCAAAGGTGTAAAATCTCAGATTTTGAGATAAAAAGTATAATTAAAAATTATGGGACTAAATTCTTGACAAATAAGAAGTATGTCCACCAAGTTTTTGAAAAATAAAATAGGTGGACAAAAATCGTGGATTTAGAAATATAGAGGAAGAAAAACTGTAATTAAGCCTAGATATTAATATTAGTATGAAACACTGAAATTTTTATGCATATCCTTAGCTTCTTAATTAAAGGAAGATAAAAAAGAAGAGTTAATTTGAGTCCCTTAAACAGGTATGGAAAGATGTTGATGGTGTTCTAACTTGTGATCCAAATATATGTCCACAAGCAGAACCAGTTCCATACTTGACATTTGATGAGGCTGCCGAACTTGCGTACTTCGGTGCCCAGGTATATTCACATATCTTGTTATTTTTTCAATATGCAGTATACCATTTCTTTTATGGGAATATGGGTATAAAATGTTCATGGATTCTGGTTTGTACTCTCTTGGTCTGCTCTATTGTTAAATCACATTTCTCATTGCCACGTTCATGGATTCTGGTTTGTACTCTTGGTGTGCTCTATTGTTGAATCACATTTCTCATTGCCACAATGCAAAAGATCAGAAATAATATTTTAAAATGTATATTTGTTTATAAGTTTATAAATTCTTTGCATTGGGTCAGATAAGGCTTGATTAATGTCATTGTTGTATCTTTACTTAATAGATGTTCTATGATTTTGTTCATTTTATCAATAAAAGGAGATATCAAGTAGTGCCAATGTATGGCCTAGGGATTAGGGGGGAGGTAGATTATGGTGTCCTGCAAAATAAAGGAACTAATAAAGGGAGTCTAAGGCTAACATAGGATGACATATCAGACAGGATTCTCTCTTAAAAACAGCCATGAAGACTCTTCTCTCACAAAACATTTGTTTGGGGGTAAAGAAACACCCTTGAAAACGCGCCCATTCTGCTCCATCCTAATACACATGAGAACCACCACATAACACACAGGCGTTATGATCAAAGTCAAAATATTTATTCTAACTAAAATCTGTAAAATGTAATAATGTAACAATAGAAAGAAACTAATCCTTGGTGAAAGTAGCTTATCGAAAAAAAAAATCCTTGGTGAAAGTAGACACCAAATGTTCACCAATAATGGCAGACAATTTTTCCCCATTATTTATGTAGCAGCTGACAGTTAAATTAGTGGGGCATTGTCTAGACCTAGACTTGCACAAAGTGCAAAAATTGAAGCACAGTTATCGATCGCGGATCGTGGACAATAATGGAGAGGCGGACTGAGCACAAATACAATATACAGACACACATGTGTGTGTATATATATATATATATATATATATATATATATATATATATATACATAAAAATTGCAGACAATTCAATTCTAACGCATAAAAAAGCCACAACTTGTGTAGAGGTTGTAATTGATGACCATAGCATAGCCTTAATTGATACTATCTCTGATCCACTTTATAAGAGACAAATCGCTTTTTAGGTTCATTGAATAAATGATGTTCTCCCTCTGGTCCCTATTATAAGAAAATTTTGGTACATTTGTTGGTCCTAATTATGAGAAAAATATACACTTTTCAAAGCACATTAATTGCTAAAATTTCTTTTATACCCCTATTTAATGTGAGATATAGGTTTACTAGAAAGTCACATAGAAGGTATAAAAATTAATACTAGGGGTATATTTGTGATAAGATTTAAATTGCATCACATTTAAATTTAATAACCTCCTTGGTCTTTGTGATTTTTGTAAAACCTTCTTATAATAGGGACCGGAGGGAGTATCTAGTATGACTTGATACATCATCTATTCAACGAACCCAAAAAGTGATTTGTCTCCTATAAAGTGGACCAGAAGTAATAGTAAATATCGTAAGGTCATAACTAGATTGATGATCATCAAATTTAATACCTCAACTAACAAACAAATGATTAAAAACATCAAGTTTAAGGGTTATGGCATCAACTTCAATATCAAAATAACAATAAAATGATACGAACTACAAAAGTACAAACACAAAGTTAATGTCTATTACCCAACCTCAACCATAACATAATCATTTTTTCTGTCAATGCTGTCTATTGGGGCATATCCTCTTGCTCTTCTGAATCTTTAGATTGATTAAAATTAATTGCTTCTTCATCAGATTCCTTAGAACTCCTCATATTCCAATTTAACATTTTCAACCATTTCTTCCCCTTGATTTTCGTTTCCCCATTGCTTTTTACTCACTTTGATGTTACTTGAGGGTGGTGTACTTTCGACTTTTTTAGAAGGCATGGCAGCTGGAACACCACTTGATGGCTCTTTTTTTTCCTTATTTTCTCCCCAGTATTAGTTTTAAGCTCTCCAAGTCCAACCCCCTAGGCCTCAAACACTTTGCCAATTTAGTGTGGTTTCATTAGCAAAAATCAACTCATTCCCAACTTCTTCATTACGATCATCCTTCTTACCAATTAACCACTCGTTACACTCATCAATGTTATCGAGTGCAATCGGATCAATTTCTTCTCTAAGATTATACCTTTTGCTTCAGTTGCTAGTTATATAAAAACCAAATGGCAAGCCTATTTCTCTTTTTTTAATGAATCTGTAACACAGATATAGTTAAATTGTTCATTAGATTTTTCCTATGTCCCATCAAAATAATAAGCTTGAATATGAGAATAATATAAAAAGGGTTATTAAGAGTTGAGTTAGGTAGGATTACTACTTGCTCAAACACACTCTGATTGTGTTCCCATCTAGATGAGCTGCACGCCAAGCTGAAAACCTTGATAGCCGGTTAATGTTAATTTTTTTCCAATCACAATACTATGTTGCGTCTCAACTCAACCCCATATCTCCCAACATAAATGACATCACAAACAAGAAAACCTGAACAAACTCATTGTTGTGAGTTAACATTGAATCCACCAAGCAATGAGGTGAATGAATGAACCCAACTCTGTTGAGTTGAAACCTAGCTATAACGAGCTGAATCCAACAGAACCCAATCCGACCACCCTTCACTCTTGTAATTCGGAGCCTTGTGATTTGTTAATTTGTCCATTGATTTTGAACTTGTTATGCCATTTTTGTGTGTTGAATTGAGAACCTATTTCTGGTTTGGTCTTGTCTCTGGCCTTGCTTAGCATGACCAGATTGGTGAATGTTGAATTTTATGGTCTGCCCGGCTCAATCTTGATTCTTGAGTTTTTATTACTAATATAGAATGTTAATGTTGAACTTTTATGCAAGACAGTATTATATAGACTCAAGTTTGACAACCTTATTTTTGTAGAATCTAAAGTTTTGACACTTGTTCAAATCAATACACAAGTCTGAACTACAAACTATGTAAAATAATGATATGAAATCATCGTATACTAGAGAGTAGAGACTAGAGATCACACAGTGGGCTTTGATTTTTCAAGTGGAGTCTTCAAAATCTAGATAAGGTTGACACTAGGAGAAGGGATAATGGACAAAAAACTCTGTTTCTTTATAGATACATAAAATTTTGAATTATCAATATTTTTATGGAGGCATGTGTAGGATTGTAGATATTAAGGAAAAAGAAAATAGCTGACCAGCCATTGAAAGAGCAAAGGCAATAAAGCATTGTTCCATATAAGTTGTAAGTAGCAGAAATGGTTCATTATGTACGGTGGCTAGGCAATGGATTTGGGAGTAGTAAAAGATTGAATTTCCCCTTCCCAACTCCTCCGAAAACAAATTGAAGAATCATCTCTCAAACTAGTATTCGAATCGGTCAAAAAATAGATTCACTGGTGAATTTACAAGCTTTTGTGTGAGTGATATTGACATTGTTGTCTCCAGCTAGTGATGTCATCCCTCTGAATTCATCCCAGGTGCTGACATGGATTGGCTTAGTTTAGTATAGCTCTAAACTGCATTGGATTAGTTTGCCTATG
Source organism: Oxytropis ochrocephala (assembly GCA_020916435.1). NCBI lineage: Eukaryota > Viridiplantae > Streptophyta > Magnoliopsida > Fabales > Fabaceae > Oxytropis > Oxytropis ochrocephala. The sequence goes on from CM037091.1 coordinate 82,242,429, forward strand.
CCTAGATCATTGTAATGAAGATCATTCTTCCAAGCTGGATGTTGTCAAATGCCAGCTATTAGTACCCCTCTTGGGTATAAAATAAAATGATAAAGATTTTTTTTTTTGGGCCGTTACCTAGGTTCCTTATATTGTCTCAGATCTGTGGCTGTACTATTAGTAAAGGTTGTATCTCACATTGTTTCCGCATTATTTACCTAGTTTTTACTTTTTACTAAAATCTGCTGCACTGTCATGAAAAGCATGAGTATTGATGCTTAATTAATATGACATGGACCTTGGGATATCAGATTAATCTTGTGTGTGAATTATATATATTGTTTGCAGGTCCTGCATCCACAGTCTATGAGACCTGCTAGAGAGGGTGATATACCTGTCAGGGTTAAAAATTCCTACAATCCTAAAGCTCCAGGTACCCTTATCAGCAAAACAAGAGATATGAGCAAGGTTTGTAGAATTGGGTCTTGACACCATGATGATAAATATTATCAGAATGATGACTTTAGTCAGTGTTAAGTTTTCCTATTTCCAACTGCAGGCATTATTAACTAGCATCGTTTTGAAACGTAATGTTACCATGTTGGACATCGCAAGCACTCGCATGCTTGGTCAGTTTGGGTTTCTTGCTAAGGTGAGAATGTTAATGCCTGTCACAATTGTCCTATTAGTGGTTGAATCCGTTCCTGTCTTCATGTTTTTATATTTATGCAGGTGTTTTCAATCTTCGAAGATTTAGGCATATCAGTTGATGTTGTAGCTACAAGTGAGGTCAGTATCTCCTTGACATTGGATCCATCAAAGCTGTGGAGCAGAGAGCTAATTCAACAGGTAGGGTTTTACTCCAATTCATTATTATATTTTGCTTAGTTCTCCTAGAATTTGAGTTTTAGGCCTAACTAAACCCCAAAAACTAGTTCAAAAGGTTAGGATTCAATTTGTTTAAGGAATGTTTGGCTATACTTATACATATTGATGTGGGATATCAACATCCTTCCATTATTTTGATGTGGCTGGAGTAACAGGAATTTCAACAAGTTCCTTCCATTATTTTGTTAACTTTATAGTATTACTTATAAAATTCAACCATTTTTTACTTAAAATTCTGCAAAACAGTGTTGTTTTGGGTGCAATTTTTTTTTTAAAAAAAAAAACATGACTCGGCAGGTTTTAAAATGGTGACCCAGCCAATTATCTTAAATAAGTTTTCACCAATGTTATTAAAACCGACCTGGTCACTGGGTCAATGGTCGGACTCGGACCAACGGGTCACTAGTCAACCCGCATGACCCGCGACACTACTAAAAACCAATAAAAATAGGCATCATGACAAGTATAAATTCATACATCACAAAACTATCAAATTTTTTACCATACCTTCAAAATCTCAAAAAAAAAAAAACTCAACACAATTTTAATACAACTCACTAAATCTTTCTACAAATTCAAAGAAAAATACATAAAAGAGTAGTAGATACTTATATATAAAGATGTGTGAGGCTTAGTCAAAAAAATATATAAAGATGTGTGAGGGCTTTTCTTTTTGCAGAATAAGTGAGGGGTTTTTTTTTCTTTTCAGAATGTGTAAGGGCTGAAAGACAATCAAATGATCAATACATTGGTAACCAAAAAAAATAAATCAATACATTTACTTACCTCTTATCTCAAATTCAGCGTGCGGCAAAATTATTAATTAATTATGATATATAAATTATACAATCAAGCTTTGTTATTCGACTCTTCACTTCCAGCATGCAGGTTAGAATCCTGCTTTATCACTTTACTTGAAAATTTTGAATTAACTAAACAATTTATCTTCGCTACTGCACAACCCGGTCCGGGTCGCCGGTTCATATGCCACCGCACGGGTCATACCGGGTCGCACTGGGTCAGGTGCATTCACGATCCAATGTGCGGCTCAAATCGGTCATGGCACCGGGCGGCGACCCGATCGCCTGGGTCGGCCTGGGTTGAATACCACTGGTTTTCACACGTGACTTATCCCTCGAGTCACTCAGATTTGTCATATGACAGGTTCCGGGTTAATTGGTCTAACTGGCCAGTTCAAGGCTTCAAGCAGAGATCTTCAACATTAGTGGAATAATGGTTGTTAAACTTCTAAGTTAATTGTTAAACTCTTACGAGTTTAGATAAAAACTCGCATGTAAATTCTCTTTTTTGTAAACTCGTACGAGTTTATGTAAACTCTCATAAAATCGGTAAACTCTCAATGTGTTGCAATACACATTAGATTTATGTATGATTTGATCTTTGGTGCAATATGATCCTATCTTTTTTTGTTAGTTTGGACAAAATGACAAATAAACACCACACGCATAGTCTCACACGGTCACTTATTTTAAACTTATAAAAACAAATGCATGCTCAATCCAACCTTTGGATAAATCTATTTGATTGTCATTCTTTATTTCTTAGCAGGAACTTGACTATGTTGTTGAAGAACTGGAAAAAATTGCTGTGGTCAATCTCCTAAAGAATAGATCCATAATCTCTCTCATTGGAAACGTTCAGAAGTCGTCACTAATACTGGAGAAGGTTTTGTATTATATTATCTGATATTTAAATATTTCTATACAATTTATTATTAAAAAGTTCTTTTTGATGTGTAGAGATGCTATAATATCATCACTCTTTGGGCCTTCTTCTGACCCTCCCTTTTGCTGTCAATCTTTTGAACATGATATTTGTTGATAGTACATTTTCTTCCTTGAGAGCCTTGGGGCATTTTTAAGATCAGTATATGAAAAATTCCATGGATTGTTAAATGCATTTTGTAGCATGGGTTGACTGACATCAATTGTATGATTAAGTTGTTGTCTTGCTCTTTTTATTGATTGCCTCGTATTGCAGGCTTTTCAAGTTCTTCGAACCCTTGGGGTCACTGTTCAAATGATTTCTCAGGGTGCATCTAAGGTATCCACTTTATGTCAACTTCAGATGTTTCCTCACTATCATTACTCTTAGGAAAATTTTGCTTTTCATCCTCGGTTACAACAACTGCTGCAACTGCTGCAACTGCTTGTATGTGACCTTGTTGTATACTTGGCATATTTTGCAAGAAGGAGGAACAATAAATTTTTTGTACCGAGATAGCATGACATTTCTTCATCCATAATTTCACGCTGAATTTTTTTTTGGCTTTATATTTACAAAAATTCCAGTGAAGCTTAAAACAAAATTTTACCACTCAGCTATTAGACCTCCAATATTATACAGGATGTAATGTTGGGCAATAAACAACCAACAAGAATGCAAGCTCAATACAGAGATGAGAGTGTTCTTTGGTTGTTATTATTTAAGACTTGGTGGTTTGTCATCATATTCAGGCTTTGAATAAAGTAATGACATTTATCTGTAAATCATTACTTCAAAAGGTTTTTATTCTCATGTATATTTTTGTTCCTGTTTGTTTCACTCCAGGTGAATATCTCATTAGTTGTTAACGACAATGAAGCTGAGCAGTGTGTCAGGGCCCTCCATAAAGCCTTCTTTGAGTGTGAACTGTCTGTGTCTGAATTAGAGAATGGATTCATACCTGGAAATGGTTCCGTACCTGCGTTATTTTAGGGAGGATATTTTCAAGTTCTTCTAGCAATATACTATTCTTTAATATGCAGCAAAATATGTATTATGCGTTTAAGAAAATTTTGATCGAAACTTGAGAGGAATGAATGACTGTATCAGTAGAGTAATTATTTCTAGATGTTAGTATTTTTGGGCACACTCCTCCAATGGGAGTTGGCCATCTGGAAGAAATATTGTAGGGTCTTTTTAGCAAGTGTCTTGAGAACGTAGGAGACACTTTTTGAGCAATTAATAAACAAAAGTTATTTAAGGAGAAGTATAATACATTTATTTTTTATTAAAAAATGTTTTTCATTCAAAATTTTAAAATCGACAATAGTTGCCTTACAGGTATTTTTGGATACCATGCGATGCAAGAAGCTGGAAGTCTCTTTATATCTGTTGAAATGACTAAACAAGACATTGATAACGCAGTGATTCGGCTAAATCTGTGCTACACGTCTGCGACTTCTGAGTAACTAGCTGTAGTTCCTTTTTATTAATTGTATATTGTGTGTAATGAGTACAAGCACTAATGAGTTTAAATAGAGTAAACCTAACGGGTCTGAGCCTGATACATATAAAACTACTATTTACAACATATCTTAACACTCCCCCTCAAGCTGGAGCGTATAGATTGTAGGCATCCAAACTTGTCACATATGTATGTTATCCTTGGTCCCCGAAGAGCTTTTGTGAAGATGTTTGCCAATTGATCATTAGAACCAACAAATGAAGTAGCAATGTCACGGACACAATCTTCTCACGAACAAAATGACAATCAATTTCAATGTGTTTGGTTCGCTCATGAAAGAAGCTGGATTGGACGCAATATGTAGGGTCGCTTGATTATCACAAATGAGACTCATAGTGCCTATTTTACAAAAGTGCAACTCTTGAAGAAGATGTTTGACCATGTGAGCTCACGAGTGGTAAGTGCCATAGCTTGATATTCACCTCGGTATTTGGATCCGCAACAACATTTTGCTTTTTACTTTTCCATGAAATTAGATTTCCACCAATAAGAACACAATACCCGGATGTGGACCTTCTATCAAAGGGACAACCAAAACCAATCAAGACATCGTGTAAGCAACAACATTTGAATCACCTCTATCAGGTGTAAACAAGTCCTTTTCAGAGCTCCTTTTGTTGCGCCGAAAAATCCGGTTTGGGTTTTCTCGATTGTACAACGTGGAAAAATTATGAAGCCGCCATCAATATTTTAATTTTAAGACCAAAACATTGAAAAAGGTCTTTTTGAAATAAGGCGGATGGTCTTTCAAAACTAGAGATATGGGTTCGGGGAATTCGATTTACGTGCGGGGAAGGTGTTAGCACCCCACGCGCCCTCTCTCATCGAGAGGAACCTTTAATTTAAGTGTGTGGTTTTGAGTGTTGATTTGGAAAATACTTAAATTTGCCTCTTTATTGAAAAAGGGATGAAAAGACTTAATGAAAATTTTTATTTTTGGCGCTTGCGACGAGTTAGCCTCTCGCTCCTACGTATCTCCCAAAGGCGATGGAGAATTCAAAGCTACGTAGTTCTTGTTTGTCTGAAAAATGTTTTTGTTTTTAATCTTTTTATAGTTTTTCGCAAAGGGGTTGGCGTTCGCGGTGACCAAACAACAACGGTTTAGAGTGGCGCACTACTAACTCTTTTTGAAAATGGGATCATCACTAACAATCAAGCGGCAGCGCGCGGAGTGACTATTGATGACAATCGGTTTTTATTTTGAATATTGAAAAGGTTTTCGCAATTGAAGGGAGTGTTTGTGAAGACCAAACAACAACGGTTTAGAGTGGCGCGACTACTAACTCCCACGGGAATGAAATCATCACCCACAATCAAAGCTAAGAACGGCGCGAGTGATCATCAATGACAATTAGTTTTGATTTTGATGTTTTTAAGATTCGTTTTTTAAAAGTGTTTCGTTGGTTTGATTTGGGAGAATGTTTTGATAACTTGAAAAAGATTTCGCAATTGGATTGAGCGTTCGCGATGACCAAACAACAACGGTTGAGTGGTCATACTACTAACTCTTTTGAAAATGAAATTATCATTAACAACCAAGCGGCAGCGGCAGCGAAAGTGATCATTAATGATAATCGGTTTTGCTTTTGAATCGAGTGTTCGCGACAACCAAACAACAACGGTTTAGAGAGGCGCGCACTACTAACTCTTTTGAAAATGAAATCATCATTATCAACCAAGCGGCAGCAGCGCGGGTGATCAATAATGACAATTGGTTTTATTTAGGTTGGAATGTTCGTGAAGACCAAACAACAACGGTTTGGAGTGGTCCCACTAATGACCCATTTGAAAACTAAAGCTATTACTAACGATCAAACGAATAAAACCCGGAGGACCGTTAGCAAGAAATTATATATTTTTTTACGAGAGTTTGGTTATTCAAAAAGGAGTTGTTTGAAGGGTATACTAGCAAAAGTGAGAGTTGTAATTAGTCGCAGGGGTTGTATCATTAAATAGGAGATGTAAAAAAATACAAGCCCGGATCGCATTTGAAATTTGGAGCTGCGAATGGGCCTAAATGATAGGATGTGCACATGAATTGTGGGGTGTTAATATTAAAAGCAGATTAATAAACACAGAGGGATTACATAACCAAAAGGGAGGGGTGTAAGAATTAAACTGCATCAGATTTTTTTTAAAAAGGCTTAAAATACATTAACTACAAACATCCAGCTTAAAATACATTAAATACATTAACTACATTGAATACATTAACTACAAACAAACAGGCAACCCTAATCTCATTTTAACTCTCCTTCCTGCGCCGTTCTTTTGATTTGAGAGAGAGAGAGAGAGAGAGAGGAAAGAAAGGAGGAAGAGGAAGATTCAGGGAGAAGGAGAGAGACAAACCGCGAGAGGAAAACGAGAGGCTGCGATGGAGAAGGAGTGGGGTTTCAGCAGACGACCGGTGATGCCCGCCGGAGAAGATGAAACGTCACGAGAGAGAGAGACGAGGGCGGTGTGGTTGGTGCGAGAGAGATAGACGAAGGCGCTGGGAGGACGAACGGCGATGGTGCACCGGAGATGGTGGTGGTGGTGGTGATGTCGTCGTTGCAGTGCTCGCCGGAGATGGAGGTGGAGCGTTCGCCGGAGGGTCTGTTGTGGTGCTCGCCTGAGGAGGAGGTTGGTCTTTGGAAACACGGCTTTTGCGTTTGGTTTCGCCGAGATGACGCGGTGTCGCGAGAGACAGCGCAGCGGAGATGGTAGTGAGTTCTCTGTTTATTGATGGTGTTGTTTGTTGTTTAATGGGTACTGATTTTTTACTTCTTTTGGTTACTGTACATTTGGAGTTTCTTCAGCCATTGTTGGTTGTGGTGACATGGCCAATTCAACAATAACAATGATAACAGTGAGAGTTTTATTTGAATGAAGAGAAGAGAAGAGATAGAAAGTGGAGGAGTGTTGTGTTTGTAATGTATGTGATGCGTTTGTATGTTTGTGTTTGTGTTTTTGTGTTTGTTTCTGCCTATTTTCTACATTGTCTCCTCCCCAATGTATCTGCTGTGTCTGCATTTATAGTGGGGTTTTTGTGGTGTAGGTGAGTGTGTTGAGCAGGATATCAAAACTCATGGGAAACAATTTCTGAAGAATGCAGGCAGCTTCAACAAGGGGTGAAGGTAGTGCTGCTAAAGCTGTGGTGTTTTTGCCTCAAATGATAACCAACCAAAGAGACAAGGAGAAGACTACTTGGGCTTGTAGCTTAAAATATCACTGCTCCTTCTGTTTTTGTTTGACCCTTTTTTTTATTTATTTTTTCTTTGATGTGTAACAAAAATCATGTAATTTTGTATTTTTAATAATAATAAAAAAGATTTAGACAAGCTTAACTATTTGACTATTTTTTGTGTTTCTCTATTTGTTTATAACTACTAATACAAATAACAATAATGATAACCACACAATAGTAATAATGTTAAATTACTAATGACTTTCGAAAGGTACTCGCGATTAGCGTAATTCTCGTACGACAAACACGCTTTGATTGGCAACTTAAATACACACTACGAGAATAAGTCCATGCACACATATTTTTGAACTCTTTTAAAACGAGAAAAACACCCGTCAACATTGGGGGTTTACAAAATATTTTTATTTAATTTTCGAAAAGTCGGACAAAATTGGGGTATGACAGCTGCCCCTCTTTATTTGGATTTTATCAAGAAATATGAATTGGTCGAAACATATTTCGAAGATAAAATAGAAATAAAGCAATCAGAAATTATACCAATTTTGTCCACTTGGGAAATCCGAATTTTCTTTTTTTTCTTTTGAATGGGTGTCAGCCTTCGGCCAACAAAAGCAGAAAATAAGCTTGGTGCCAGCCCTCAGTAAGCTAGCGAAAGCGATAAAGAAAGCGGGAAATCAATTGGTGCTAGCCTCCGACAAAAAGCAGAAGCAGATTGGTGCTAGCTACCGGGCAAAGAAAGGCGAGGAATAAAGCGAAAGAAAGAAATCAAGAAAGTCAAGCGAAGAAAGCAAAAAGAAGGTACTGCCCCTCGAAGCCGTCATCGGCATGAAACAAATTGGGAAAAGCGGTAAATTGGGAAAAGCGGTAAATTGGGAATTCGGAGGTTGCCTAAAACCTTCTAACGGACTCTTGTCGAGTCCGAGCTCTGGGGTGGCCTTTTCGAGCGGCCGATCAACATCGTGTCGGGGAATCGATTTGATCAATGGATTTACGTTGTGCCTTAGGCTGACACAACTAATCCGAAGGACTTAACGAAGTCGATGGATCCATCGCGTGCTCGCATAACGATGTTGTGATGCGTGGAAGGAGTTCACTAACTCGTGGGAGTTCACTAACTCTAGGTTGATGGAGTTTACGAACTGCGGATTGATGGAGTTTACCAACTGCGGGGTGGCCTTTTCGAGCGCCGATCAACATCGGTCCGAATCGATTTGATCAATGGATTTCTGTTGTGCCTTAGGTGACACAACTAATCCGAAGGACTTAACGAAGTCTGATGGATCCACCGCGTGCTCGTACACGATGTTGTGATCTGTGGAAGGAGTTCACTAACTCTGTGGGAGTTCACTAACTCTGGGTTGATGGAGTTTACGAACTCTGGTTTGATGGAGTTTACGAACTCTGGTTTGATGGAGTTTACGAACTCTGGTTTGATGGAGTTTACGAACTCTGGGTTGATGGAGTTTACGAACTCTAGGTTGATGGAGTTTACGAACTCTGGGTTGATGGAGTTTACGAACTCTGTGTCAAGGTGATTTTCTAAAAATGAGATTTTTGGGACTCTCTGGTCCGTAGTAGCTTTTCTCTTGGATGGTGCATGAAATGCATGCGCTTGGGTATTTGGATGCACATGAATGCAATGATTGATTTTGGTGAGATGCTTTTTCTGTTTTGTCTATACCTGATGAATGCTTGGTTTGCTAGAAAGAAACTGTAAATGAACACTTGGCGTGCTGATGCGAAAATAGTGAATGTACACTTGGCGTGCTGATGGGAAAACGGTAAATGGGCACTTGGCGTGCTGATGGGAAAACGTAAATGGGCACTTGGCGTGCTGATGGGAAAACGGCAAATGGGCACTTGGCGTGTTGTTAATGAATCACTTGGGACCCGAGGGCATTTGAACTCCAAACTGAAGAAGCGACTGGGAATGAGATTTTGAGACTAACAAGTCTAGGATGACTGACTTGAGACTTAGATTGAAGACTGACACTTGAAGTGCTGATTCTTGGAACTAGGCATGAGGATTAACATCTTGTGTTCGTCGCATTTTGCTTAGCAATGCAATGAATGACACATGTAATGCAAACATATGCCCCGATTGATGTCTTGAATATTATGGAATGCTTTTGTTCTTTTGTATTTGCTTCTTCTTTGTAGTTTATGGAATGCAAATATCAACATAATGCTTTGATGTTTGAATGCAAGTGTATCACGGTGATTGATGCTTTGATGTTTGAATGCAAGTGTATGCGGTGATTGATGCTTTGATGAATGGAATGCTCTGTTCTAACTACATTTGTTTCTTTTTGTTTTTCTATGAAATGCAAACATTAATATGATGCAATGCTCGATGTTTGATGCAATGATTTTTGTTCTTTTTCTTTTATGGAAATGATAACATTAATATGATGCCAATGCAATGAAAAGATTTACGCCTTTTCTTCTTTACTATTTTCCTCTATGAAATGCAGGTATGAATATGGTACAAATGACGTGGAACGTTTCTTTTTCTTTTTGCTATGTTGTGAATGCAAAAAATGTGAAGATGCAAATGTAATGCTTTGATGCATATGCCATAATGAATAGATTGAAATGCCTAGATGCATGAGGTAAACATTTTTGTGATGATGAGATGCGAGACTTTGGATGCAAGGAATTGAGATGATTATTGACCATTCTGTTGAAAAATTGAATTTGATTCAAACTCCGGTGTCCTCAAGGTTTTTATTTACAAACAAACTCACTTGTTTTCTCTTTCTTTCCATGATGACTGAATTTTAGATATCACGTAAACAATGTGTGTTCTCTCTTCTTGAAGCATTGTCTAGTAAGCATGCATAGGAGTGCAGATGTGAATGAATGAGTCAGTTAACTTGGAATCGGTTTAGGGCATGGACATTTATGGCAAGTGAAGGAATGACAGACATGGTTATTGCCGAAGCTCATGAAGGATCAAGAGATACAAGATCGCCCCAATTCGGGTCTTTGATGAATAGCTTGCCCCTGTCTAATGGTGACAACAACTAGGGGTGTAGAAGATGATGAATTGGGAATGCTTCGGCTTTTGAAATGAAGGGTGGAGCAAAAGAGATTTTGTCTCAACCCATAAAGTTTGATGTTGCCCCAGTCATAACAAGGACAAAGCTGCCCCAATTAGAATGACAAGGCCTTGTTTAGGAGAGTGAGTTGGGAGATTGCCCCGGTGAGGTTTTATAGGAATGAATGAGGTGAAGGAATGGGAACGCACTTGCCCCACTTTCGAATGACATTTCAAATGGTTTCTTTGAGTGAGGTTGTGAAAGGCGACAGAGTTATGGTGATGGTTATGAACTGAGGGTGATATATGAATGGGGTGGGCAATGAACAAACCTCCCCAAAGTCGAGTGGAGTGAGAGGTGAAGAGGATGCCCTCTAGTACACACTTTTGGTTCTTTTTAAGAACAACTCAAATGCAGTGAAAGTTTTGACTCTTTAGTATGAGGAGAGGCTCCACTTGGTGACCACTAGACCCTGTTTTAATACAACATGAATGCATTTTAGAGTGCAAGTCTTTCTTCTTTTTTACCAACTTTCTTTTTTGATTGTTTGTTTTTTTTTCTTTTTTGAGCGACTTTTTCTTTTCTCGCTTGTTTGTTTTTTTTTTTTTGAGCAAACACGTCGTAAATAGATAAACTTATTTGTCCTAAGATTAAAGCTTGAGAAGACGAAAGCAATTAGTCATTGATCGGAATGGACTTTTTAGGGTTGTGATGTGGAGAAGGGGATGATTGAGCTTAATGAAGTGTTTGGGGTTGATAGGGGGAATGGGTCTTATTCGGTGTTGGCCGATGGTCAATGGTTTATGGTTATTAGGTTTGGTGAGGAGCTTGGGGATTTATTAGGACAAGTTTGTGTTTCATGGTAGAATGGCTGAGGGTTTATGGAGGGTAAGATATTGAGGCCAAAGAAAATGTTTGCGGTCTTTATGAAAGGAGAGGTGATTATACACAACAGAGTGTTGTAAATTTTATGGAGACAAGGATCTCTGGTGTTTCATGGTGAGATATATCAGCTCACAATTTGTACTTCTTTTGTTTCTCTTTTTTCTTGGTCCTTTTTTTTTGAGATTTTCATTTTTGGAATCTTTTTGTTTGACTGTGTTCTTTTCCTTTTGACCTCTTTCTTTTCTTTGGACCTGGGTGAGCTGATAAAGATGATATACCATTTTCGATGTGGAATTGATCCTTGTCTAAAGTGGTGGAGATATCCTGGGACTTTCTTGACTTAAGGTGGGTAGGAGGGGGATTTTTGTGATTTTGAATCTTTGGCTTAAGAGGGGTAGGAAATGGACTTTCTGGGATTTTAGGTTTTTGAGGGTATGGAGAGATGACCAAATTTCCTTTCAAATCCCGATTGCTTATTTCTGTGAGACTTAACTTTAGGACAATAATTTATCTATCTTCATGTGTTTGCTCTTTTCTTTTCCCCCTTTTTTTTTGTTGTTTTTTTTTGTGCCCTAATTTTTGCCTGGATCGCTCTTTGCGAGTTTTCAATCCACCGGGCGCTTTTTTTGCCTAGGCCGCCCTTTGCGGGTTTTCAACCTAGTGAGCTTATTTTATCTTTTTTATTTATTATATTTTTTTTTAGAAAGACTTGCACTAAAGGAATATGATACTGACAGGGAAAATTAGTGATCACAGAATTTCCCCAGCATGGAGGACTCAGAGTGTTAGTGAGAATGAACCAAAAGGTCAAGTTATGCACTGATGGGAGAGAATATGCGCTTTAGGGGTGGACAGGGCGGGATTAGACTTGGATGGTGATGATGACAAGGAAAGAAATTGACTGACTCAAACAAGAGAAACCGCACGTGGCATGCATACTTACTAGAAGAACGCTTCACAGAGAGTTAACATTGGTTAAAACATGATATAAAAACTTGTTTGATAAACTGTTTTAGTCTTTTATCATGGAATGGATGAGATGCAATGCTTTTTTGAAGGAAATACAAATGAGTTATTGATGTGAAAAACTGAGGGCTTTGGAACACCTTGAGTTTGCAAATGAGTGAGGGTAAACTTTTTCAAAAAAGAAAGATCACTTTGCAAGAATATCTCGTCTCTCATCACAACGTTTTTGTTGTATGCGATGCATGGATGAAAACATTATGATGCATACATGATGAAAATGAAATGCATGAATGCATGTTCACTTGAAAAGTGTGATTATTCTAAAAGTTTTTTTTTTTTTTTGATGCAAGACGAAATATGAAATGCCAATGCATTTTTGGATGATGATGCAAGAATGATGCTTCTTTTCGAAATGATTTTTATAGAGGCAAGACATGATATGAAATGCCGATGCCTCCTTTTCTTTTGAAAGATGCAGGAATGATGCTTTTTCCTAAATGATGATTTTTAGAGGCAAGGCAAAGTATGAAATGTCAATGCCCCTTCCCTTTTCTTTTGAATGATGAAAGATGCAAGAATGGTGATATGAGACAAAGCGATTGTCGTTACTCGAGTAACTTGCATGATACATTGAGTGGATCCTGACTCAATACTTCACACAATATACTGAAACGTTTCGACAATTAGTTGACTCAATTTAATTTCCTACTTGAAAATAGAACACGTGTGACTGGGTCAAAGTGCCCTGACATCGTAGAGTAACATCTCAAATTTGTAGTCGACAAACAAATTTGAGATATTACCCTTCATCGTTCAGAGGTGCACTTTTACCCATTAAGCCATCACACGAGGAAATTTTTCTTTGTTTTGAAAGGATGCATGCAAGGAGAAATGATGTATTCGAACAAAGTGATGCATGAGTGCCACATCGACGCGATGTCTGCATTATTTGATGATAATTTTTTGTACCTGTACTCGGATGAATGTGATGCTTATGCAATGCGGATGATAATTGTTTCTTGCTTTGTTTTGTTTTTATGCAATGAAATGAAATGCATGATACTCACAATTATTTTTAACGCGTGGAAATGCATGCAAAATGAAAGGTTAATGTATTATTTTTCATGATGTGTGAAAAAGAAAAACAATAATGCATGAGACGCGCCCCTAATAAGGCACGATTTTTTTTGGATCTTTCGAGAAAATTAGGGGAAAAAGCCTTAGTGAATGGAAACGCACACATGCGGTGAATGCACTCTTGACAAACCTTAATGAGATATAGAAAAATGCATGTATGGATTTTATCAATTTTTTGTTTTATGCAATGCAAATGATGTCTTTATATGAAAATGACGACGATAATGCGACTTGACATGCATGGGAAAAATAAGATGAAAACATTTTTCCGAGTTTGGTGACTGAAATTTTGGGAAAATCCCCTCATATAGCCCGGTAAAAGAAAAGACTATGATGATTTTTTTGAAAGTTTTACCTTTTGCCCCCTTTTTTTTTGAAAATTTTGCTTTATGCAATGCAAGGATGTATGCAAATGATGATGACGCTCTATGTGCATGCAGGATAAATGAAAGAGTTTTTATTGGCAATGATTCAAGTTTTTTTTTGGAAAGTGCGGGTCGTACATTATTTCATATGGACCAGTAAGAGAAAGGCTATAACGGTAACTCTTTCTCCTCCCTTTTTCGAAAATAAAGTGGGTCATATGTCACTTCGTACAGACCGGCAAAAGAAAGGCTACAACGGCAACTCTTTCTCTATTTTCTCTTTTTTTTTGAAAATCTTCTTCTTTTTTCTTTTAGGAGAGACATGCCTAAACTACAATGCAACACACAATTTGTATGTCCTTGTGTCCTACGAGGTGGGTAACCTAGGTTCTAGGGCAACTCAAAGGTTCCTCCCATGGGGTTCTAGTCACTTCCTCACGAGTTGCAGAGCTAGTTCTCTCCCACAATAGCACCCACAACGATGGAACGCCACCTGGTGTGAGGCATCATGAAAGAGCATACTCTGGCTGAAACTTTCGTGAGAGTCAGAAGGACAACGGTCCAATTGCCAGTCACTACTTGTTTCCACTCTCCTAAGTTTTGTCAGACCTTGGGTTTTAGGCCCCTCTCAAATCACAATAAGCTTAAGGTGTGCGTGTGTGTAGCGAGGACATATCGCCTAAAACTACCCACACATACCCCCACCTGCGAAGGAAAACCCAGAACAGTCCAAACAAATAGCAAGTAATAACATGTCGTCTACTCTAGGGTTCAGTATCAAATAAGCTAGCCTAGGGTTTCAACAACAATCAAGTGCATTGCTTACCTCAAGAAAGGAGCCAAGAAGAAGGGATCATGATAGAATTGGGGAGAAATGCATGAGCTTACCTTGAAGACAGGAGCAAAGAAGAAGGAACATGATTGGGATTGGGAAATGCATGAGGGAACTAAGCATTTAAGCAAAGAAGTAACTATCTATTACTTTAAACAAAAGCAAACACAGAAGAAGCATGCACATGAATGCAACATGCTTATGAAACAGAAGAAGAATGGAGGCAAAGCAAGATATTCAAATCAATCACACAAACCACACACTTAATTAATTAGGCTTGACCCACTTTTGAAGAAAATGTTTTTAGTCCCCAGGTGAAGTCGCGGTATTGCGCCCGAAAAATCCGGTTTGGGTTTCTCGATTGTACAACGTGGAAAAATTATGAAGCCGCCACCAATATTTTAATTTTAAGACCAAAACATTGAAAAAAGATCTTTTGAAATAAGGCGGATGGTCTTTCGAAAACTAGAGATATGGGTTCGGGGGTCGGTTACGTGCGGGGAAGGTGTTAGCACCCCACGCGTCCTCTCTACTGAGAGGGAACCTTTAATTAAGTGTGTGGTTTTGAGTGTTGATTTGGAAAATACTTAAATTTGCCTCTTTATTGAAAAAGGGATGAAAAGACTTAATGAAAATTTTTATTTTTGGCGCTTGGCGAGAGTTAGCCTCTCGCTCCTACGATCTCCCGGTGCGATGGAGAATTCAAAGCTACGTAGTTCTTGTTTGTCTGAAAAAGGTTTTGTTTTTAATCTTTTTATAGTTTTTCGCAAAGGGGTTGAGCGTTCACGGTGACCAAACAACAACGGTTTAGAGTGGCGCACTACTAACTCTTTTTGAAAATGGGATCATCACTAACAATCAAACGGCAAGCGGCGCGCGAGTGACTATTGATGACAATCGGTTTTTATTTTGAATATTGAAAAGGTTTTCGCAATTGAAGGGAGTGTTTGTGAAGACCAAACAACAACGGTTTTAGAGTGGCGCGACTACTAACTCCCACGGGAATGAAATCATCACCCACAATCAAAGCGGCAGCGGCGCGCGGTGATCATCAATGACAATTAGTTTTGATTTTGATGTTTTTAAGATTCGTTTTTTAAAAGTGTTTCGTTGGTTTGATTTGGGGAGAATGTTTTGATAACTTGAAAAAGATTTCGCAATTGGATTGAGCGTTCGCAATGACCAAACAACAACGGTTCAGAGTGGTCATACTACTAACTCTTTTGAAAATGAAATTATCATTAACAACCAAACGGCAACGGCGCGAGTGATCATTAATGATAATCGGTTTTGCTTTTGAATCGAGTGTTCGCGACGACCAAACAACAACGGTTTAGAGTGGCCGCACTACTAACTCTTTTGAAAATGAAATCATCATTATCAACCAAACGGCAACGGCGCGGGTGATCAATAATGACAATTGGTTTTATTTAGGTTGGAATGTTCGTGAAGACCAAACAACAACGGTTTGGAGTGGTCCCACTAATGACCCATTTGAAAACTAAAGCTATTACTAACGATCAAACGAATAAAACCCAGAGGGACCGTTAGCAAGAAATTATATATTTTTTTTTACGAGAGTTTGGTTATTCAAAAAGGAGTTGTTTGAAGGGGTATACTAGCAAAAGTGAGAGTTGTAATTAGTCGCAGGGGGTTGTATCATTAAATAGGGAGATGTAAAAAAAATACAAGCCCAGATCGCATTTGGGCTGGAGCTGCGAATGGGCCTAAATGATAGGATGTGCACATGAATTGTGGGGTGTTAATATTAAACAGATTAATAAACACAGAGGGGATTACATAACCAAAAGGGAGGGGTGTAAGAATTAAACTGCATCAGATTTTTTTTAAAAAGGCTTAAAATACATTAACTACAAACATCCAGCTTAAAATACATTAAATACATTAACTACATTGAATACATTAACTACAAACAAACAGGCAACCCTAATCTTATTTTAACTCTCCTTCCTGCGCCGTTCTTTTGATTTGAGAGAGAGAGAGAGAGAGGAAAGAAAGGAGGAAGAGGAAGATTCAGGGAGAAGGAGAGAGACAAACCGCGAGAGGAAAACGAGAGGCTGCGATGGAGAAGGAGTGGGGTTTCGTTGGTGACGCACCGGTGATGCCCGCCGGAGAAGATGAAACGCTCGCCGGAGAGAGAGACAGGGGCGGTGGTTGGTGCGAGAGAGATAGACGAAGGCGCTGGGAGGACGAACGGCGATGGTGCACCGGAGATGGTGGTGGTGGTGGTGATGTCGTCGTTGCAGTGCTCGCCGGAGATGGAGGTGGAGCGTTCACGGAGGGTCTGTTGTGGTGCTCTACTTTGAGGAGGAGGTTGGTCTTTGGAAACACCGGCTTTGCGTTTGGTTTCGCGGAGATGACGGCGGTGTCGCGAGAGGCGGCGGCGGAGATGGTAGTGAGTTCTCTGTTTATTGATGGTGTTGTTTGTTGTTTAATGGGTGCGATTTTTACTTCTTTTAGTTCTTGTACATTTGGAGTTTCTTGACCATTGTTGGTTGTGGTGACATGGCCAATTCAACAATAACAATGATAATAAGATGAGAGTTTTATTTGAATGAAGAGAAGAGAAGAGATAGAAAGTGGAGGAGTGTTGTGTTTGTAATGTATGTGATGCGTTTGTATGTTTGTGTTTGTGTTTTTGTGTTTGTTTCTGCCTATTTTCTACATTGTCTCCTCCCCAATGTATCTGCTGTGTCTGCATTTATAGTGGGGTTTTTGTGGTGTAGGTGAGTGTGTTGAGCAGGATATCAAAACTCATGGGAAACAATTTCTGAAGAATGCAGGCAGCTTCAACAAGGGGTGAAGGTAGTGCTGCTAAAGCTGTGGTGTTTTTGCCTCAAATGATAACCAACCAAAGAGACAAGGAGAAGACTACTTGGGCTTGTAGCTTAAAATATCACTGCTCCTTCTGTTTTTGTTTGACCTTTTCTTTTTATTTATTTTTTTTCTTTGATGTGTAACAAAAAATCATGTAATTTTGTATTTTTTAATAATAATAAAAAAAAGATTTAGACAAGCTTAACTATTTGACTATTTTTTGTGTTTCTCTATTTGTTTATAACTACTAATACAAATAACAATAATGATAACCACACAATAGTAATAATGTTAAATTACTAATGACTTTCGAAAGGTACTCGCGATTAGCGTAATTCGCAAATCACGACAAACACGCTTTGATTGGCAACTTAAATACACACTACGAGAATAAGTCCATGCACACATATTTTTGAACTCTTTTAAAACGAGAAAAACACCCGTCAACATTGGGGGTTTACAAAATATTTTTATTTAATTTTCGAAAAGTCGGACAAAATTGGGGTATGACACCTTTGATGTACCTCAGGATTCTAACCACGGCATCCCAATAGTCATCATGCTGAGGAATTTAGGAATTGACTCACCACACTAACAGCGTATGAAATATCTGGCCTCGTCATGGTCAAGTAATTCAACTTCCCAACTAGCCTCCTATACCTTCCCGGATCTGAAAAGGACTCCCCCTGATCCGGTAGAATCTTGACATTAGGATCCATAGGAGAGTCAATTGGCTTGGAATCTAGCATGCCGGTTTCTTCTAAGATATCCAAAGCATACTTTCTCTGAGAAATAGCAATCCCTGCCTTAGAATGAGCTACTTCAATGCCAAGAAAGTATCGTAACTTCCCAAGATCTTTGACCTGAAAGTGATGGACTAGATGTTGTTTAAGTCCTGCAATCCCATCATGATCATCACCTGTAATGACAATATCATCGACATAGACAACCAGATAAATACATTTGTGAGAGGAGAACTTATAAAAAACCGAGTGATCGAGCTTCACTCCGAATCATGCCATAGTCTTGAATGACACTGCTGAATCTCCCAAACCATGCTCGAGGATTGTTTAAGACCATACAAAGCTTTGTGAAGTCGACAGACATACCCACGACACTCCCCCTGAGCAACGAAACCAGGTGGTTGCTCTAGATAAACTTCTTCTTCTAGATCTCCGTGGAGAAAAGCATTCTTGATGTCAAGTTGATACAATGGCCAATGTCGCATTGCAGCCATAGAAAGGAATAGACGAACCGAAGCCATTTTAGCCACCGGTGAAAAGTATCACCGTAATCAAGACCAAAAACACGAGTATAGCCCCTTAGCCACGAGGCGGGCTTTGGACGATCAATACCTCCGTCTGGACCAACTTTGTGATATAAACCCAATGACACCCAACAATAGATTTACCAGGAGGAGGTGGCACAAGAGTCCATGTCCGGTTAGAGTCTAAGGTCGTCATCTCATCAATCATGCTTTGTCGCCAACTTTGAATGAGAAAGAGCTTCTGCATGGGATTTAGGAATGGTGATAGAAGAAATAGCAGACACAAATGTATAATGTGAAGGTGATAAGCGGTGATAAGCGAGGAAATTATAAATAGGATGAGGGTTACGAGTGGAGCAGGTACCTTTCGCAGGAGGCACGGGAGGGTCGTCGACTCGGTAGGTGGATCCGGAGTAGGAGAGGAAATCGGTGCGGGGGAGATGAGTCACTAGGATCTTACGTAGGAGGTGACTCGATAGAAGGGAGGCGAGCACGACGCCGATAAGTTTGCAAGGGAGGAGGACCGGGAGGACTAGGAGGTTCCGTAGGAGAAGGGTGATCTATCGATCAATGATGGGTGTAAATGGAACTAGGGACAAGATCGGGAATAGGTAATAATTGAGAGAGCAGACTCGGACTCAATGGGAGATGCAAAGAAGGGTGCATCTTCAAAGAAGGTGACATCAGCAGACATATAGAAGCGATGTGTGGAGGGACGATAGCATCGATACCCTTTTGAACTCTTGAATAACCAAGGAAGACACACTTAAGCGCACGAGCAGACAACTTATCAAGTCCTGGAGTAAGGTCATGAATAAAACAAGTTGATCCGAAGACTCGAGGAGAGATACGGAACAAGGGTTCGTCGGGGAACAATATGGAATGAGGAACCCTATTTTGGATAGCGAGAGGATGGCATTCTATTAATCAAAGTGCCTGCAGGTGAGGATGACATCCCCAAAACTTCAAAGGAACATTAGCATGAATAAGCAAAGTGCGTGCTGTTTCAATTATATGACGGTTCTTACGTTCAGCAATACCATTTTGTTGTGGGGTATGGGGACAAGATGATTGATGTATGACACCATTTTCAACCATAAAAGAATTAAATGATGCAGAAAAATACTCTTTTGCATTGTCAACTGCGTAGAAAGTCTGAATAGAACAACCAAATTGATTTTTGATTTCTTTGAAGAAATTTTGAAAAACACCAAGAAGTTCAGATCTATCCTTAAGTAGGTAGATCCACGTACATCTAGAAAACTCGTCAATAAAAGTGACAAAATATCTATGTCCTACTACTGAAGTGACTCGACTTGGTCCCCATACATCTGAGTGAACAACATCAAAAGGAGAACGAGCTTGTGACTGAGTACTGCTAGGGAAGGAGGAACGAACATGTTTCCCAAGATGACAAGACTCACAATCTAATGACTGCAGGTGAGACAAATGAGGAACCATAACTTTGAACTTCTTGAGACTTGGATGACCTAACCGACGATGAAGAAGACTGGGAGACTCTGTAGTAGAAGTGGAGGCAAGTGTAGATGAAGGTTGGGTAGATCGGAGGTAGTAAAGTCCATGTGACTCATATCTGTACTCAATCGTCCGCTGCGTACTCGGTCTGTATAACAAAATAATCATCATCAAAACGTCTGAGAACATTTAAGGCGCCGAGTCGGACGACTAAGCGAAATTAAATTAAATGGGCAATTGGGTACAAGAAGAACATTGTCAAGAGGTAATGATGGAAGAGGAGTGGCTTCACCAATGCAACTAGCTTTAACTTTTGATCCGCTTAAACATGATAATATAATGTGGGGTGTTAGGTTGGGATATTTTGGATAAAAGAGATGGATTACCGACCACACAATCGGAAGCTCCGGTGTCCATAATCCAGAGTCAACGGTGATGAATGAGAAAGCAGTGTAGAATTACCAGAATGAGCAACTGTTGCTGATGAAGAAGCTTGGGAAGTCTTATACTGCAAGAATGCCTTATACTCCTCATCAGAAACAACATTTTGTTTACTGTTTCTCTGTTCAGAATCATTAAATTGAGTCACATTCTTGGTTTCTCGGAAAGCCATGAAGGGAATAGCATTTGTCTTCGTATGACCAAGTCTCTTACAATAAGTGCAATTGAGGCGTCCTCCAACACGACCTCCTCGACCACCCCCACGACCACGACCGCGTCCCCACGACTGCAAAGTTTGAAACAAGAGCAGATGATTCTATGTTAGTTTGAGATCCATTGCTTCAGATCCTTCTAGACTAGGAAGGCGTATAAGGCGTCGATAAGATCCTCTGTGGAGGAATATCGATGCGAGAAAGAATGTTGCTCGGACGGACTCATACTTTTGATGAAGGCCATGAAGGACATAGATCATGCAAACATTGTCTAGTTTTGCGAGCATTTTCTTTAAGTCGATTTGTCGGTCACTAGGAGCATGAACTTCGTTCTGGTGACCGAGCTTTGTTTGCATATGTCATGATGTTGTCTTCGTCATTTGAAGGGTGGCTAAACTATGAATAACACCATAAAAGCGCTGAATATCATTAGAATACACGTTCTTAGCCTTACGCCAAATATCATAACAAGTGGTGTATGAGCGATAGTGGACCAACAAAAAGAGGTTCAATAGCTTGCCACGCGAAGAGAGACTAATTGATGATGCTTGTTCCCGGTCTTGACGCAGATCTTTATTAATATCTCGAAGAATTCTTGGTAAGGTGATCTCAAAGATTTTGCCCCTTAAACCACATTTCAATGAGATGCTTGACCAATTCAAATAATTATCACCATTGAGCTTCTCCGTTGTTATAGAGGATTACTGGAGAAAACATAAGACACAAGAGTCTTACGAGGACCCGAAATTTTCTTTTCATTAGCCATAATAGTTGATGATGATAAGATAAACCAAAGAAAAGAAGAAATAAACCAATAGAGAGAAATAACAAAGCAACAATGAACCACAAACAAGCACCAACTCAACCAAAATCCAAAGAAATAGAGAGAAGGCACAAAGCGTGAAACCCATCGACCAAAAACTATCGTAGCAGGTAGATCTTTGAATTCCGAAAGCGAGAATGGTGCAAGCGGCGTGAAAAAACCGAAAGCGAGAGGAAGGCGGCGCGTGGCTACACGCCGCCGGAAAGTGACCGGAATGGTGGCGGCGCGTGGCGGCGCGTCGCGGCGGTGGGCGGCGGTGAAATTTTAAGGGGTTGGTCGGAATTTGATGGCGAGGTGATGGTGGTGGTGGTGTAGCAAGATCGGGCGTGGAAGATGGACTTTTGCTCAAAGCAGTGGGTCACGTGACTTTAGGACAAGGCGGCGGGGTTTTTCTAAGACCTATTGATTTGTAGGCTCTAGATACCATGTTGAAATGACTAAACAAGACATTGATAACGCGCAGATTCGCCAATCTGTGCCTACGTCTGCGACGACTCTGAGCAGTTTGTAGTTCCTTTTTATTAACTGTATATTGTGTGTAATGAGTACAAGCACTAATGAGTTTAAATAGAGTAAACCTAACGGGCCTGGGCCTGGGCCTGATACATATAAAACTACTATTTACAACATATCTTAACAATATCTATGAGATGAAACATACATGGAAAAGAGTCGAATTTGATTCGGTTCGACTTGATAAGAATTGATTCATTGTAAATTCAAACAAACTTTTTTCTGAACCTAATCAAGTTGAGTTATGGGATATGTTCGAGTGGTTATACACTACTTGCTAATCCAAGTGGTAATCCCATTCCTAAAGCTAGATGAATCGATAATTATTAAAAATAAAATAAAAAGACCTATCAGACTAATGAAGGAATGTCACCAATCATTGTAGGATTGCCCTGCAGAAAAATAATTGTAGGATTCTTGAAATCTCTAATGAAGGAATGTCACCAATCAAATAATCAAAAGCTAGTATATTGACTCGTCAATATGAGTTTTTAAAATGGAAGATGTAGAGACCATGATGTTTGAGAGTCTTTTGTACTGGACTCTAGGGGTGTTCGCAGTGCAGTTTGGTTCGGTTTTGAGACAAAAAGTGAACCGAACTGCAAGGTAAAATTATATGCAGTTTGGTTTGGTTCGGTTGGTTTCCTAAAATAAAACCGAACCAAATCAAACCAAACAAATGTGGTTTGGATTGGTTCGGTTGGTTCGGTTTTTTCCAAGACAAAAATAATTTAAAACGGAGTTAAAATTAACTAACATAAAAAAGGCTAACATAAATCTTTAAGAAAAAATCTACTCAAATATATGTAGTATATAAATCACTCTCTTTTAATTTTTTTCAAATAGCTAAGACAATGTTTAAAAGAATTTGAATTAAATATTTTGTTGTAATTTTTAAATATAGCATAACAATATGGATTGTTTGTAAGTGAGTCAAAGAATTAATTGGATTTGGGCTAGTAAGTGAGTGAGAGTTGTGTTGTAGTTGCATTTGGGTTAGTAAGTTAGTAAGGAAGGTTGTAATTCAACAAGCCTTAGTGTTACTTACGGTTTGGTTTGGTTTGGTTCGGTTTCGGAAATCAAAATCGCGAACCGAACCGAATCGCGCGGTGCAATGAAAAAAAGAACCGAACAAAACCGATCAAAAGCGGTTTTTTACGGTTTTCGGTTCGGTTCGGTTCGGTTTGCAGTTTCCCTATTGGCTTGGTTCGGTTTTGAACACCCCTACTGGACTCTACCTTCAAGTATGTGGTTTCAGCTCTGAGTATACTTGTGAGATACTGAGATCAGCCTCACTAGTGACAAAGGTAACCAAAGATGGTAAATAACTGGAAAACGTTATAGGTAACCAAGAAGTTTGACAAAGCAAACATTTTAAGACCTACCATTAAGAAGAATGTCTTCCTTTATCAATTAGATTGTTCTAACAGGTGAATGATGGATTATAGCAATGCAAGAAGAGCTTAATCAATTTCAACAAAATGCCATAGGGAATCTTGTCTCAAAGCTAGAAGAAAAGTCCGACAAGGTGACCCTCTTTCCCTATTTTTATTTGTGTTGTGCATGGAGAAGTTGGCTTTGAGCATTTTAAATAGGATTGATACGGGTGATAAGAAACTTGTTCATATCTCGAAAAATGGGCCTGATTTGTCTCATCTTCTATTTGCCGATGATTTCATCATGCTTTTTTGCTATGTTGCATGAGGGCAAAAAAACTACTGTACCACTATTTTTTTTACCAAAAGAAACTCACATCATTTCTTTTTTTGACCAAAAGAAACTCACATCATTTCATTAATAATAAGGTTCTCAATACAGGTTGAGATAAAATCATGAAATTGAGGACAAGCATAAGATCTAGATGCTCTAGCAAGAGTATGAGCAACTAAATTGGTTTGCCTTCTAATATGGCTAATCCTATATAGCTTTGATAATTTGCAATGATAGCCTTACATTGAGAAAAAGGAACACCGATTTCGTTATTGATGAGAATACTATTGTTGATGAAGTTCACTACGGAAAGGCAATCCGACTCAATAACAACTGATGTAAAATTCTTCTCTTGTAGGAAAAGTAGAGTTGCACAAGACTCACTGACTACTGTACCACTATTATTTTCATTATATCTCACTCTATCACTTTTCCTCCATTAAATACTAAAATACCACTCTTTTGTATTGGTCCCAGCTAACACATCATTCTTCTATCACAAGAATGATGTGCCATGATCCAACGATGCAGAGAGGTCCAAAAGGTCGTCCCCAACCTACTTGAATTCGTACTGAAATGGATCAATGTGATGAGAGTAGGCGCCCGAAGAGATGAAGGACATAGTCAGAGAAACTGCCCTAACTGTATCAATGCTCCTGAAGAAAATTAAATCATTGTGAATTTTGTTTAAGTGTGCAATTAACTGACCAATTATTGTAATCGACAATATTTACTTTTTTTTTTAAGCAAAGACAATATTTACTTATGTGTGCAATTTTAGTTCTCATTATGTTTTTTAATAATTATTTTTTAGACAAATTAATTTAATTTATTTAGTTAATGATTTATTAAATTATGTCATTAAATAAGAAGCTAACTATTTAATTAAAATTTGGGTTGATTATCTAATTTAAAACTAAAATTATTTAGTATAAAATAACTTAAAAGAACATTTAAAACAAAAAAATATGTATTTTAAAAAAAAGGGGAAAAAAAAGAGAAAAGATGGGGGGGGGGGGGGGGGCTGAGGCCAAAACGTGGAGGAGAGAAGAAAAAAACAAAAAGTAAAGAGAGGGAAGAATGATGTGCTGGGTGGTGGGACCAATACAAAAGAGTGGTATTTTGATATTTAATGGAAGAAAAGTTGTAGAATGGGATATAATAATGAAATTAATAGTGGTAGAGTGCTTTTTTTTGCCATTGCATGAGTACGGGAAGGGTATCGGTACCAGGTATTTATAGTGCAAAATAGGAAATCTGTTAGAATTTCTCATTTCAATATTTATAGTGATTGTATTTCAGTACTGTAGCAAGCAATTAATGAAATGGCTTTTATTTATTGCACCCCCCTCATTGTCTATCCCACCCCCATAAATTCCATTTTGGACAAAAATATCCCTAATTTTACAAAAATTTGAAATACCTACGCTTTTGGTGAAGTGCATTGGATTTCGAGGAATTACCTCATAAATAGGTAATTCAGGTTCTGATTAATGAACCGAAATTATCTATTTTTCGAGGTAATTTAAATCCCAAATCTTAGAAAGTTAAATTTTTTATTTTTTTTAAAAAACAGAGGGTATTTTGGGGTTTTTTGGTAAAATGGGGGTGGGATAGACAATGAGGGGGGTGCAAAAAACAAAAGCCTAATGAAATTTCTTTTTTTTATTTCAAGGCTTTCTCTCTTAGCCGGGAATTCAATTTCTAAATTAGTCCTAGCTCTATTACAAGGTCAAATGGCAAGCTCCCAAATAGGGTAAACTAAAACTTACCGTGGATGGAAAACATGACCATGATGAGTGTGAGACGGAGTCCACTGAGATTATAAACTGACTTATGGATAGACAACGCTACTCCTTCCATTCTTATGCTTACCTAACCAACCAAAAGTCACAAGTCTGATAGACCATATCCTAAAACCGGTGGAGAGAAGGTCTACATTTGGCATATCAAATAAAGCTTTGCACGTATAGAACGGATATTGAAGATAATGGAAGTGGATCATGTGCAGCCAGAAATTTGCGCAAACGTACATTCAGTGAATAATATAGACCATATAGACCACTGATCAAGATTTGATGGTTCATATCTGCTGAATACATGACTGCACAACTTTACCAACAGTACGTACAAGATATGGATCCCGAGATAATGGTTCAAAACAATTTTTATTTAATCATAAACCAGAACGTAAGATGGTACATATGGGCAAAGGTGGTTAGTTACATCGGTGATTAGGAAGAGTTCTAAGTCGATTGCTTGTAAGTCTCAAGAAACTACATATGTTAACATGATTGTTTTATTTTATAAAGAAAATTGTTGTTTACATTGTACGTACGACCTAAGTTTATGGTGTAAGCTATGTGCTCCAAAACTATAAATTAAATAGGTAATTTAAGGATTACTCATTATGTAAGTTTAAAGGTAGGTGGTGAGACCTTTTATACACGTTTCGATAACGAAAGGGTAGTTTGTATGAGGATGGTCATGTAAATACATAACGTTAGATTTGGATATATACTTAACAATTGTAGATTTATGTGCTTAACTAGAAATCTTATTGTATGACAGTGTATTATATGCTTGAATATGGAGTTTTCCATACCTCACACAACATGTATGGTTGTATATATTGTTAAAATACTTTTATAATAATTCTATTTTTTGAGTTTCATAAACTCATTAACTCATTATGTATGTGTTCCTAACTACGACAATCGTAAGAATAGTATGTTGTGAGACTAGAGTGAATAGAGAATATCTGATCCTTTGATTAGTCTCTAAGGGTGCCTTATATAGTACATCAAGTAATCAATGATAATAATTAAAGGTATAGCCGGATCCCATTAAATATGTGTCGGTCGTCAAGGATGGCCGGATCCAAGGGAGACCCAGCTCTAGGAGGCATGACCGATCAACAGGTTGGATGGTGGCTGACATTGGTGTCGATCCATGTGGGTAGAGTTGTCAATGGGCCCATCATGACTCGGCCCATTGGGCCAAAAAAGCAGCCTAAATTTGTCTTGGCTTTACAAAACACTTTGTCCATAAGCAGACAAAATAGTTCAACTACACATATATCTTGGTCCAAAAACTAAAGCTTAACAACATTAAAGCAAAAAACTATAAATTCAACAAACACATCAGCAAATTCAGCAGCATAGACATTTAACTAATATCCGACAACTTTATCTCCTCTACAAGTTCTGGCACATCTACAATGAATAATACAAAAGAAGTCAATGACAAAAATAATGCAACCAATCAACAAAAATCAATAACAAAATAGATTTGTAATTTATTAATATCAGATGGTCCAACTTCTTTATAGCCGTGCAACCAATTACGCGTGCAAATGAGGGCTTGCACAGTTTCTGGAAGTAAACTATTTCTATATTTATGCAAGATACGACCCCCGATGCTAAATGAAGATTCAGAAGCTACTGTTGCGATTGGAATGCTAAGAAAGTCACAAGCCATAATTGTTAGAAATGAAAAAAAAAAAAAAAAAAACAAATCGCCCATTATGGTCGCCCTTTGACCATATATATGATTGGGTCAATGGGCTGTGCCAAAAAACTTACCGTTGGTTTTGGGCCTCTCTTTTCAGAGTCCGGCCCAACCAAAAAATTGGTCCTGTGGGTCGGGCCACTGGGATGGGCCAAAATTGACGGCTCTACATGTGGGGAAGCTTTCGGTGGCAGCCGAGTCCATCGGTGCCAAGTCCCTCGGTTCCTATCATTCTCCTCCAAGCTCTGAAGTAACAATTAGTCAGGCCGTGAACATTGTCCCTCAAGCAGCAAGCACAAGGTGCGAAGGCGCTCCAGAGCAAGATGGGCTCGGTCGAAATTGCTGAGCCGATGGTTGTTGGCCGGTGACCGAGGACTGTGGACGATGGGACGCGTCTGATTCTTTGACCGTTTGACTTTAACTCTATCTTCTCGGGAGCTGCACTTTGACTCGTGTTTTCTTTGTGCTATCATAAATGTTCGGCGCTTGTAACGTGTTCCTCAACTCAGCTATTAAAGGGGGGGAATGTCATTCCTCTTTGCTTCACTTTCGCTTGAGATGGACGCTTGTTGCACCCCGAAAAATCCGGTTTGGATTTCTCGATGTACAACGTGGGAAGGTTTATGAAGCCGCCATCAATATTTTAGTTTTGAGACGAAAACATTGAAAAAACGTCTTTTATACAAGGCGGGTGGTCTTTTCGAAAACAAGAGATGTAGGTTCGGGAAGTCGGTTAGAGTGCGGGAAGGTATAAGCACCCCGCACCTCCTTTCTACCGAAAGGAACCTTTAATTTGATGTGTGGTTTTGAAATGTTTGATTTGAAACGATCGTTCTACTTCTTTTCTTTTCTTTTCTTTGAGGAATTATTTTTATTGGAAACGGAAAAAAAGAATATTTTTGGCATCTTTGAAAAGCGGAACAAAACAAAGATTTTTTTGAAAATGTGCTTGACGGGACATGAACCGGTCCTACGTACCCTCACCGAGATGAGGATCAAAGCTACGTAGTTCGTTTGTCGCGTCAGAAGGCGGCTTTCGTGATTTTTGAAAAGATGTGCTTTTTGCGTCCGAAGCGGCTTTAGTGAAAAAGTGGTGTGTTTTGCGTCCGAAGGCGGCTTTTGATTTTTCTTGAAAAGAAGCGCGTTGGTGTTTTTTTATTGTAGGGGTTTTCGGTCCTAGTATGCGATCCAATAGACCTAGAACAAAGACAACCCCGCTGCATGCACGAGCGTGCCCGCTACTTTTTGAAAAAATGATCTTTTTGATTTTTAGGAAAAGGGTTTGTTGCAAGGTTGATTGCTTTTATTGAGCAAGTATCTTAGGCTCGCACGAAGCTGCATGTACCGCTAACCCTAAGACGCTAACCAATATCGGAAGTACATCCGAATCGATACCTTGCTCATTTTGGAAAAAGGGTTTGAAATTATCAATTATTTGTTTTATTTCTCATAAGTATCCTAAGACGTTTGAAAGTACATCTGACTCAGGTCTCGGGACGCTAGACAACATCGGCCGTCACGTCCAACTTGCCTCCTTATGAGTTTTTTTAGGAAAAGGGTTTTTATTGGAAAAAACATTTGATTTTGCTTTGAAAATTTGTTTTAGAAAAGAATTTGGTTTGGAAAAGATTTACGAAAACAAGTAGAACATTTCAATCAATTCTAAATCCCTAACCAAGTGCAAATGAATGAATAAGACTCATACTTCCACAATCAAGCAATCATGGACATGTTATTCATCAACCAAGATTAAACATGCCAATATAATCAAAGGATTCAATTGTCAAAGATGCAAGGCAAATTTCTCAAGACAATTGTGTGTGTGTGTGTGAGAAAGAGGTGTATTTACCTAATTACTCTGTGCTACAACATGCATGTAGGCTTACGTCTTCATTAGGAGGTCATACAAGGGGATGAAAGGGCACACAATTAAATCAAGACATTTAAATGGCATCATAGACAATAGAATGCAATTGATCATAGGCATAGGATATTCTTAGTTTGGATGAATGAACATGTAGACATGAATGCACACGAGGTAAGCGTGCATGAGCATACAATGAATGAATGAGCATCAATGAATGCACGACATAGTATAAATGAATGCATGAACATGTGGGAATGAATGCAAGACATGGTATAAATAAATGCATGAACATGTAAGCATGAATGCAAGAGGCATAACATGTAAGAATGAATGTGTAACATAAGGTTAATGAATGCAATAGGTATAAGCATATGGGAATGTATGAACATTTGAGAATGAATGCAAGAATGAGCATATACAAAGATGCATGAACATTTTATTTATGAATGGATGATATAATATTAATGAATGTATGATCATGTAAGAGAGTAAGAGAATGCAATAGGCATAAGCATATGAGAATGCATGAGCGTGTGAGCATATGAAAGCATGCAAGTATTAATGTGCAAACACAAGTATGTATCACACAAGTGATGAAATGCAAAGTGTAAAAATGTTTTGGGTATTTTTGCAAATTGATAAGTAGTAAAAACTTTTAGTAAAAAGTTGATGAATGGTAAAGTAAAAAGATGCATGAGGTAAATGGTAATTATTTAATGAGATGGTAAAGTAAGAATATAAAAAGTAAAAAGTTAATGAGGTAGTAAAGTAAAGAGTAAGTAGGTGGTAAAATGTTTTTATACTTTTTTGGTAAAAAGTTAGTGAAGTGGTAGGGTAAAAAGTAAATGAGTGGTGAAAGGTTAAAAACACATTAACACAATTATACTTATCTACACAAGATAAAACACACATTTTAAGCACAAAATATTGCACAAAAATGGCCTCAAGGCCGAAACCATGCTATATCCTAAACACCAATTTATTTCATACTAATTGCATAATCAACACATAGAACCATACACAAGATAAAACCCTAAATTGTCATGCTATACCACTAAACAACAATCAAGCAACTCATATATTTTGTTCACACTAAACATTAAGAAAAACAAAAGGAAACATAAACCCCTAATTTTTGAAACCAAAACCCTAAACCACACATATTCAAAATCAAGCCATCTTCCAACTTCAAACCATGAAATGATCAAGAACACATATTAACCCTAATTTTTTGCTTTAGGCCGAAACCTCTATGTATGAGAAATGAATTTTTAATTTGAAAAATGGTGCCAACAAAATGAAATATGCAAGGAAGACATGGAAAAATGAGTATGAAATGCACATAATATGGTGAAAACACAAGAAAATCCTCTCTAGGCCAAGGACTCATTGCCAACACCCAAGGCTCCCAATGTCCTTGTCATAGTGTTGGAAACAAGTCCTCTAAGCCTTTGAGAAGGAAAAGAGGGGTAGAAGAAGGATTTACATCATGAGAGTTAAAGAAAATGCAAAGGATGAAAAACTTACCTCAAGAACTAGCTAGAAAAAAAGGAGCAAGAAGCAAAATGAAGCAAAGTAACTTGAAGAACAGCCCCTATATCCTTTTGAATCTCACGCAAAGTGCCTCCTCTTGGGTGGATTTTGATGGATCTTGAAGGATTAGGGAAGTTTTGAAGGTGGTTTATTGTTAGGATGAAGTGTATTGAAGGTTTGATGGTGAGAAATGAAGAAGAAATCAAAAATGAAGGAAGGGGAGGGAGAGGAGGTTACGGCCTGATGCTAGAGAAGAGAGGAGAGAATTGTTTGCTAGGTTTTGAGAAAATGAGAGTGTGTGTGAGTGAGTCTCTAATTTTTGGGCTTTTATATGAGGACCAATTTTAAGGGCATTTGTGACAATGTGCTTTTGTAAACCACTAGGATTTGAGATAGAATTTAAATGGAGGGTCAAGATTGCAATGCACAAGGATTAGGGACACTCAAGAAGCACAAATCAGCTGGTTGTACACGTTTTTGGAGTGGTCTTGGAGAGCAAAATTTGTTGGGGGCATTTAGGTCTTTTTACATTGAGTTATGGCTCAGGATTTGATCAAAAATTTTAATCAATGGCTAAGGATCATTTCACAAGGATCATGGGCATGAAAAAGCACAAAATATGGGCTGGAAATGAGAGGAAATTCGCAGCACACAAGTGAGAGAATGAGTGGAAAACTTGCAAGTTGTCATTTTTGTACTAATCCTTATCCTTTCATCATTCAAAATGTAGAATATTCCCTTCTAGATCTTTCTTTCTTATTCATGCCATTTTGGGCCCTATCCTATGATTCCATGATTGGGCTCTGAATTCCATGACCTCACCAATCCCAAAATTGATTTTGTTGACCCCACCTCAAAGGAAATGACCATTTTGCCCTTTTGTTCAAAACTTGAATTCCATGCCAAAAATATTTCAATGGTGCACAAAAATGCACAACCTCCACCCTTTTAGACCCAAATAAATTCCCCAAGAGATGCATAGTGGTTTTTACTGAGAAATTATTGGTCTTAGTGAAATGACCAAAATGCCCTTTTGGTCAAAAACCGTAATTTTGCCCCAAAACTCAACTCTCTCTGCATAAAACATGTCTTCCAACTCCAAACATCATCTTAAAAACAATGAGATGACTTTTAGGACTCAAAATGCATGTTCCATGGCTTTTCTGAGAAATTACCCTTTTTGCAAAATGACCAAAATATACTTTGACCTAAAAACTCTAATTTGCTCCAAAAGTGTATTCCAACTCGAAAATGATTTTAGAAACTTGGAAATGACTTTTAAAAACCTAAATGCAATACATGATGCTCTTTGTTCTTCTACTTATTTATTTTTGGGGAAAATTAGGGTTTTGACCTAAGCCGGACAAAATTGGGGTATGACAACGCTTCTTTTTGTGGTGGGATTATTTCTCCCTGCTTGAGTCTTCTGTGCAATCCCAGAGAAATTTGTTGTTTTGGGATTGCTGGAAGGTTCAAGGTGGGAGTTGCAGATCTTCGGAAATTGTGGATATTTGTGTACTTTGGCTACTCTAGAGGTTCTGGGACTGTGCGGAAGACTCAAACTGTGGTTGCACTTGCAGGTTTAGGTTGCCACTAGGGGAAGGTTGATCCTTGTTCTTCGGGCGGAGGATCTACAAGGGGGTCTTGCTTGGGGTCATCCTTTGTGACACTTTAGAGTTTTCCAAACAACTTGGGGTCGTCCTTTGTGACGCTTCTAAGTTTTCCCTCGCGGATAGCTCTATGAATCAAGGGGCAGTGTTCGCCCTCCATCTTCGTCGGCTGCGAGGCTAGGATGGAATCTACAAAACAGAGATAGAACAAAGAAGTTCCAAGGCTCAGCAGGGAACCGACCGAAGGCTTTTAGTAGATATTGTCCAAATCTTGTTATGTAAATATTTTTGTGTTATGATTATGTAAATGATGTTGTAATACGCGTGATAAACGTAATAAGAGTGATTCTATTTAAATGGCTTCCCTTTCCTTTTATTGCACCTTTTCTTTTTTCAATATTTTTGTCGAACCTTCACCATCTTGTCTGATAACCGGACCCTGATGGTGGGGGGCTTTGTCGACCGCTTCAATCGAGTCCTGGAGACCAGCAGTTCAGTCGGTCTCTTTAGACGACTCTTGGAGACCGAAGGTTGAGATGACGTGACGTTTTACTTGACATTGATTGATTTGGCGGGAGAGGTAATTATGAGTGTCTTGGGAACTGTTGTGCTTTTTAAACTGCCGCGCTGGTGGGGTAACACGTGGCGAAACCTGGGCCCTTGGAATTTGAAAAGACCTACCATCTAGACCGTTTGATAAGTTAGGAGAGCATTCACCATTGGATGAGCGGCGAGATTGAGTGAATAACTGTTGTGCCCCTTTTCCTC
The DNA here is from genome assembly GCA_020916435.1 of Oxytropis ochrocephala. NCBI lineage: Eukaryota > Viridiplantae > Streptophyta > Magnoliopsida > Fabales > Fabaceae > Oxytropis > Oxytropis ochrocephala. The sequence goes on from CM037091.1 coordinate 82,275,527, forward strand.
TCCCCCTTTCTCTTTCTTCCTCATTCTTCTTTGTTTTGTTTTCATTTCTCTGCACTTCTCTCTAGTTCCATTTTTCTCGAAAAGTCCCATCGTGATTGTTCCTCATTTCTGCATCATTTCATCTCGATGCCATTTTATATTTCAGGTACGTCATTCATCCATGGTTTTCGTTCCAGCATTTGTTCTTTTCTTTTCCTGCAATCATGTCCATCACAGAAATAAGTAGTGAGACTGAGGAGGAGGTAACCTCTAAGTTTAGGTGTTCTAAGCCTTCTTGTAATCTTGGGTGATGTGTTTACTATTTAATGCACAAAGGTAGACAAATTATCAATGCTTTACGAGAATTTTATAGTGAGTACCCCTCTCCTTCGGCAGGATCAGATCGGTCCTTTTCCTTTACTCGGATGGCTGAAGATAACCAGTTTGGGCAATCGAGGAGTTATTATGATGTAGGGGGTCTTTGGTACGAAGTGTTGGAGTCTCATTCAGGGATGACTACTGAGGAGTCGATTGCTGAGGTTCAGAGAGTGTTGTGTCACCCGAGGGATGAGGGTTCGTCTGTAGCTCGACCGGTTTTGCCGGAGGCGGCAATGTGTGATTTTCCCGGCCCGAGGAGCGAGCCCTTTACCTATGTGTACTATATATTGTTTGGTCATCTAGGCATTTGAGTTCCCTTCTCTCGCTACTACTATTTAGTGCTTAGGATGGTAAATGTAACATCCCAGACTACGTCCAGATGTCACATGCCCACCAGCTCTTTGCCATGTGATAACTCTATTTTATATAGAGTATTTCATATGTTTAAACTTAATATTTGCTCTCTTTCAAGTAATAATAAAGAGTTTATATAGTATTTAGTGTGATATATGATAACTTGAGTGATTTGAATGGTTATAGTTATTATTAGGCCATTTTGGATATATTGTGGTATGTTTGATGTTTTTGTTCAGTGCAGTCTCAATGCTATCTGCATCAAATGCTCTTGCACTGATCCTGCATCAAATCTGCACTACTTGGTGAATGAGCAGTCTGTTTCATATGCATCCACTTGCAATTGATGACCTCATGCCTGGTTCTCTGAAGCCATCCCACCTTGTATAGTAGGCGCCTACCATTCACACATAGCTATAGGCATAGCTTTGAAGAGTCACCAACATAGGGACACATGTTCTATCATCATAGAACCGCCCTATATATTAAGTCAAAGTTTTCAACTTGGGATTAACCTCTTAAAAGCAAATACAGCTATGATCCACTCAAGATTACTTCAACATGAAGGAAGGAAGCACCTCTCTAGAAGGCTATAAAAGGACCTCACATCTTCATTTGGAAATATATCACAATCCATAAGTTAGATCAAAATTTCAATATACATAGTTAGTTTCTATATTTTTAGAGGAAGAGGAAGGAATTGACAAATCCTCCTTAACTCGTTTTCATAGTGTTTGTATAGTGCTAAGGAGTAATGCTAGTGCATTGCTAGAAGATTTCATACAAAGGTTTTCAACATTTGTAACTTTTCTCTTGTTGTTTCTCTTTTGTGATTTCTATTATATAAACATGGTCTATTCAGTTTATATTTATCTTGCAATGTCTATAGTTAGCTAAACCTCTCTTAGTTGGAATGTTCTAATCATTTAATGAGCTTTTAAGTAAGTATGATTCATGTATGTATGTTTGTACTTTAGTTCTTGCTTGATAATCTTTTCAAATACTTATTTTGAACTTGATCACTTAGAATAAGTAAGATTTGTAAATGACCAGAAATGGCTTACAATTAAGAACTCAAGAACTAATATGGGTGAGTGTTTTACATAAAGAAAACTTTGTGAAAACCATGCTAAGTCCTAGAGATAGGATAGTATAGTCCATAGGATAATTGTGGGTACTTAAAATACAAGAGTAAATTTATTTAAGCAAATTTGATAATTGTTAGGAGGCAAGATAGGCATTGATAACCCTTTCTTTACTGCATAGAACAAGGATCATAAGAGCTGGTAATGATACTCTGAAGAAAGTGACCGAAAGGCACATAGCTAATGCAACAAAGATCATTGGTACATTGTTGCATCACATCTTCGCATCAAACACTTATAGGTAAATTACTTGATGAAGACATTCCAACTAGCTTTTCTCTTTTACACTATCAACATTTTTACTTTGCTTTCTAACTTAGTTGTGATCATCAAACAAAATCCAAAATTATTTTGTTACTTAGTTAATTTACACTTTATTACTTTATATTGATTTTAAAAGTGAGTTTTTCAATCTCTGTGGGTTCGATCTTTTTACTACTTGTTTTTGGACAGTGTATACTTGCACACAAGTGTATGTGTTTTCCATGCACCAAGTTTTTGGCGCCGTTGCCGGGGATTGAAGTAAATTCTTTTTAAAATTCTGATATATAGTAATTTAGTGTTGTATATAATTCTGGTATTTGTAGTTTCTGTCAACAAATAGTACATGGTACTTAGTATATGTACAAAACCAGAAACAGAACACCAGTATATAGCTTAGATCCAGAAATAGAAAGAAGATTCAGGAGATTGCTAAGACTCCAAAAGCAAAATCAACAAGCTTGCAACATGTCTTTCAGTGAAGAACAAAGCTCAAGGCCACACTAAGTGAGAGGAGGCCCTGGTTCACAGCATGCTACTGAAGAAGAAGTTCATAGAGAAAATCTCATCCACATGGATCACATAGGTATGATTAATGATAGAGATAGACTATGAGGATTATGCTCGATTTGATCATCAAAACATGCAAACTAGCATAAATAGACCTCATATTGATGCCATGCATTTTGAATTTAAGCCTATGATGTTTCAAATGCTTCAAACTATTGGTCAATTTGGAGGATCTCCTCATGAAGATCCTCATTTGCATTTAAGGCAATTTCTAGAAGCATGTAGTAATTTTATTATACCTGGTGTTAGTGAAAATGCATTTAGATTAAGGCTATTTCCATATTCTTTGAAAGATAGAGCCAAGGCTTGGCTAAATTCTTTAGAAGTCTAACTCTATTCATTCATGGAATGAAATGGTGAAAAAATTTTAGGAAAATATTTCCCACCTATCAAAAATGTCGAAGTTAAGAAATGATATTACATCTTTTAGACAAAAAGAGTTTGAATCTTTATTTGAAGCATGGGAAAGATGGAAGGAACTTTTGAGAAAATGTCTTCATCATGGTTTACTCGTTATTATTCAAATGGAAACATTTTATAATGGTTTAGAACCTCAAACCGTAATAATGCTTGATGCATCATCCGGTGGAGTGTTATTAAATCATCATACAATGAAGCATGTGAATTAATTGATAGAATAGTCGCTAATAGCTCTAGTTGGCCTCACCGAGAGGGTAAGTGCCCAAAAGAAACCATCGAGGGTACATGAAATTAATGATATATACGCTCTATCCGCTCAAGTAGCCACTCTAGCTAATTTGATGAAAAACTTCACTTACAGCAATGCTATCTGCATCTAATGCATTGCATCATCACAGACATCATCATTGCAGTGATGAGAACAAGTACCTCCAAGCACACCTACAGTTGTGTGTCTTTGTGGAGGAGGTCACTTGTATGAGGAGTGTTCTAGCAACCCTATCTCTGTAAATTATGTAGGTTATAATAGGAATAACAACCCTTATTCCAACACTTATAATCCTGGTTGGAAAGATCACCCAAATTTTAGATGGAGCAACAATAGTGCACCTGCACCAACTACACCACCAGGATTCCCAGCTCAAAATAACCAAAGAAACTCTCAACCTACCACTGAGAATTCTCTAGAATCCATGCTTAAAGCATTCATAGGTGAATTTTATAGATAAATTGGGAGGTTATATATTTATATAGGTTTACTTATTTGTACTATTTTGCACACGAATTTTGATCCTAAAATTCATCTTTTTTACAAAAAAAATATACTCATTCATTCAAATAGAGAGATTATATCGACGAAAAAACAATTTCATCATTGCTATAAACAAAAAGGATGAATCTGCGAACAAACTCACAACACCCAAGCGAGTTAATAGCGTAGTAAAGCTAAGCAAAATGGCTACAATTGTGACGAAACAAAAATCACCTGAATACCCATAATTACGGATCTGGAACTTTGAGGCCCTAGTACTTGGTTGAATCTGAAATGGATCGAAGTTGATTTATAGATCTAAACCAAACGAACACTGCAACAAGACGAGAAATCAAACACGCCGCACGAAGACGAGCAACTGACCTAAAATTCATTCTTATGTTATTAATCATGTTTTCTTTTTTAAAAAAATATAAAAATAGTCAATCATGTTTTTTTTTTATCAATAGTCAATCATGTTTTTTTTTTTGACCGGAGTCAATCATGTTTTGTTTCTTATAAAATGTCAATTTTATTATTTAATTTAATAATTAAAACGTAGTGTTGCGTTAAAATTCAGTTTATCCATTAAAGCTATTTTTGGTTACAAGTTTTTTTTATCCATTAAAAGCTTACTACTAGTGTTACTAGTATCGTTTGTTTGTGATATTCTTCCGATTAGAAAGAAATTGAAGATAGCAAACGGAAATGATACATTCTTCTTCCCTGTGGGTGGAACCCTAGGGCCTAGTCTTTCTATTATCTTCTGATTTAAACGAAATTTCGATCTTCCTCACTCCACTTACAGTCACTGCGTTGGAACCTTTGCAACCATCATTTACGGCTAGCAAAAATCCATTTGATTCAAGTGATGGAGCGTCTACCACGAGAATTGCTGTCAAACGTGCTTTCAAGGTTGCCAGCGAAGGAGTTGATCCGATACAAGTGCGTTTGCAAATCCTGGTATCATCTCATAATCGATCCTCATTTTATTTCTAACTACTATTTTTTCTACAACAACCTAGAGGAGCAGGAGCACCTCTTAGTCATTAGCAATAACCAACCTGATTACATGGACGAATTCTACGACACTGAGATTTCTATCCTATCTTGGAATCTTAATGGACTTGTATCCTCTCAGCTTATAAACCCTCTTCCATATCATCGATGTAAATACTGGGGTCCAGGAATCATGGGTCCATGCAATGGTATATACTTCTTAGAAGGTATCCCAAGTGTCATTATGAACCCTTCTTTGGGTCAGTTCATCACTTTACCCCAATGCCAATTACCTCCTCCCCATGGGACGTCTTCCGTAGGTAAGTATCCCAATTTTGGCTTCGACCCCAAAACCAATGACTACAAAGTTGTGGTGATCTCGGAACATTGGCTAGATAAACCGGAACCAGCTGGACCGGTACAGGAGGATTGGACGGTTGAGATATACAGCCTTAGTTCTAACTCATGGAGAAACCTTGAGCATGCTATCCCATTTCCATTTGTAACAATAGATATTTTTGGGTTTTACACTTATGTCAACAATAGTTGTCACTGGCGGGGTTATTTGAATGAGTTTGAGGATAATAAGAGTGATGATTTTGAGTATGTTGTTATGTCATTTGATATGGTTACTGAATTGTTTAGAAAGATAGAAGTGCCCCAAATTACTCATTCCCGTGGTCTGCGTTGTCATCTAACAGCTTTTACCGAATCTGCTACCATTGGACTTGTAGTTTATCCCGGAAGTCGAGGAACAGAGGACTATTTTTGCTTTGATGTGTGGATGATGAAAGATTACTGGGATGACAAGTCTTGGATCAAGCGATATAGTGTTAGTTCCATGCCAGCTATTTACAAGCGTCTTGTGGGGTTTTATGGGAGCAATCGATTTCTTTGGAAAGATGCCAATGGCACATTGGTGTTATATGGACTTGACTGTGACGATCATACCGGGGATCTTCAGATTTATGGAAATGATGAATCAATAAGAGCCGTAAGATACATGCAAAGTCTTGTTTCACTTCGAAGGGGAAACTAAAGTAGAGGTAATCAACGAGATTTTAAATAGCAATCGCAATCGCGACTGTAATGATAATTGCATCGCCATTGACATTACAAAGAATCGCAGTCAGATAAAAATGATATTTCAATTGTGATCTTTGAGATATCAAAAACCTTAATGTCACAATTCAAGTCCTAATAGGGGACCTTTTTCTAAAACCCTTTTTATTTAGTTGGGTTCCAGATTCTCTACTAAATCATAGGGAGTGACTTTTTTATTTTTTTTACCTTTTTAGCTTGTTGTATCTTGATTGACATGTATTATATGATTTTCATGCGAGATGATGCTATTGTAATTGGGATATAATGTTTTGGATAAATGTTAGTTTCCTTCTTGAAAAATAGAATTGAGCTGTTTTCTCAACCAAACATGAATGCTGTTAGAATTTTTTGTTTTGCATAGAACTGTGAACTTTAAAAGGTTGAATGTGCATTGATATCCCAAGAATCCACAGATAGTCTGCCTGGATGAGGAGGTTCTTGGTTCTGCCTTCCCGCCTATTGTTGTCACTTCTTATTTCAGTTTCTTCCTCACAATAAAATTTCATATCATCACTTAAATATATAATTTTGTGATCTGTTTTAAGGTCCATTTTGAAATTAAAGTTCCTGTGTGGTTGTTGACTTCCTAATTCAATAGCCATTTTGATTTCCTCAAATTCTGAAGCTGACTATGTTTCTAGCATTTAAATTATGTAAACTACCAGTTAAATCCGTATAAAAGATAATCGGTTCTTGGCTGCACTTGTCCGTTGTCATGAGCTATGGCAAGGTTTTGGAGCATTATGAATCAAATTTTTCTTTGTGAAAGAGGGTTGTTGAGAAGTGCTCTTATCTTTCGGTGCTCTATCCTCAGCAAAGTTATGCTGTGAAAGGAAGATTTCTTCGCAATGATGTGAGGTAATTTATGGTAGCATTTGGTAGATAGGTTATGAGGGGATAAAATAGAACGTGTATTATTTCTGTTTTGTAGAATTGAATGAAATGTATGGTTAGAAAAAACGTACGTTTTGGTTCATCTGAAAATGTGAAACCAAGGAAAACATAGACCCATTTTAGATTAACTTCTAGCTTATGAGACTTTTTCAATTGAAGTATAATTCTTTACATACAAAAAGTTCTTTCAAGTTTGTAGGTGTTTCTCGGAAAGTTAAATGAGAGCTATTTTGAAAAGCTGAGATGTAGAAGTTAATTTCAACTTGTACCAGAAGTTGTTGTTTAAAATATTCATAGTTGTTGCAAGATCATGCTTATCTAAACTGACTATTGAAGAACATGCTTTCCTATTCCATTCTGTGTGCGTGCGGCACTAATTGCAGTAGATATTAGTTAATGATATCACTATCAATAATCCTTGATTCTTTTTGGATTATCTTGCTTATTTATCCCCATATCAAATGATGCAGACACCATTTTCCCATGTTAATTACTCAATGGTAACATGTTGTGACTCGCAAAGATAATGGACAGAGGTTTTCCTTCCAAGACTTGATGGAAGTTTGTTTTGATATTCCACTTCAGCAGGTTTTATTCACATGTTAGTCATGGATTTATTCCAGTCGGTGTTTCTATTTTTCGCTTTGGTGTGAGACTTATTACTATGCTCTGCTCTCTTTCTTACTCTTAGATCTTAATGTGTGTTATATGCAAAAAGATTATAGGCTTTTTTTATATGCAAAAGGATTATAAGCTTTTCCATTTCTTCCAAAAGTGGATCATGTACATCTGGTCAGTTTCAAAAGGAGGAATGGTGCAGTATGTCATCAATTAAGATTTTTGTATCATTTTTTTTTCCTTTGTAGTTTTGTATCTTTACTAAGGTTTCTTCTATTCATGTATATGGCATGTATGTCATCATTTCATTTTCATGTACTTCTGAAAGTGCAATTACCATCACTTTTGTATCTTACTAGTGTGTATGACCCGTGCAATGCACGGGTATACATTACACTTTGTTCATGCTCAAAAAAGGGATTAAAAAATAGAATTTCAAATACTATAGTTACTTAGGGAATACTTTTACTGGACACTTGTCCAACTGATTGGTTTACTAACTAAAAATATGATTCGTTAGATGCGCGTCATATACAAATTATACACTGGAATATTCACGCTGCCTCAGATGGTAGGCATTCAGCGACAAAATAGGTGTGTCAATAATATCACGCGAATATTTTTGTATTAACAATCTTCCAGGTTCTAATTAAGTTGGATTTTTACATACATGAAAAAAAACATATATATGTTGTGATGGAATTGAAACTCTTTTAAAGAATCAGTTATCAGGTATATGTGATGGAATGGAAACTCTTTTAAAGAATCAATTATTGGGAAAGCTTTCCGGAAACTCTTTGTGTCATATAACATTTTCCTTAGAAAAATCCTCATATTTTTTTGAGAAAAATCATCATATATTATATGTTAAATCGGGATAACTAACTAAATAAATTAACAATCATATAATATCTTTCAAGAATTAATTAGTTGGGATTTCATGAGCAAATACATAATAGTCAAGTCAATACAATCTTAAAAAACCAGGGCTTAATTTATTCCCCTAAGGGTATATTTAGATTTGTGGTATGGGATGGAATGGAATGCGATGAGGTTATATTGTAACTTAGCAAAGGGGCCTATATATTTATATTCATGTTCAATCTTATACATAACAATTATCATATTTAGTGAATATATATTGCAAGCTCATTCAATGGACAAGAAAAAACAATGGTGCTCCAAGTTTACCCTTGAAAAGTCAGAAGTCCTTCAATATATATTATCATCTCCAATCACCTTATTAAGTATCCCTCCAATCACCGGCATCGAATTTGCTATATTGGTCGTATGTGTTGTACATCACAGGCTTTCAGTTCTCTGTATTGGCATGGTTTGCCAATGCGGCTAATGATATTGGTTACCTTCATTTCTCCTTGATTTAATTAGTAATCGTTACCAGTAAAAAAATTAGGCCTATGTTCTCCACTTTCATATTTATAAAGCATCTGCACAATATTAATAAAAACTTTTTGTCACTCAAAATGTAGAGTTTGGTTTGAAGACAATATTGAGTTAACTTTGGTTGCAACTTCATCAAATGGTTCATTAGTAAGCTAAGGAAAAAGCTTTCTGAGGACTAAAATAAACTCTTTCTTGCTACAGATAGTATACTAAATTGTTGATAAAATTTAAGGCACAACAATTCATTTTTTAAAGATGCGTTATCAATAACTTAAGTCGGAATTAATTTTTTTGATTGATTGTACAACTCTATGCTTCAACATGTTCCCACATATATCAAATACAATCTAAATTCTAAAGTGAATATTGAAGGATATTCCAAACTAAATAACTAAAATAAGAAACCAGCTTACAAAATGAAACTTTAATGGTAAAGAATCAAACTTCTTTGATGCATGTGTTTCTCAGCAGAACTACACAACCCGAAAATACAAAATATACACAGCTCTTGAACAATTATTAAAAAGTTGATCAGAAAATGGGCACTTATCGGTGCTTCGATTATTTTCCCAGCACCCAAAATTTGGAAGCGGTGCACTTATCGGATTTAAAGTTTCTGCAAAAGACAATACCATAACAAAGGGGTATGCAAATGAATCTCAAAGAATAGCACTGTAATTACTCACCTTGAAAACGACTCAACCAAATTTGTAAACAGCCTTTTGACAAATTTCAGAATACACACAATTCTAAAGTAATCAGAAACCGACAAAGGGAAACAGTATGCCCTTAATTGAAAGAACAATAAAAAATATTTAGGGAACTCGAAAGAAAGCGTAACATCTTTGCAAACGCGACAGAAGAAATTATCAGGCAACTTGTCAAAGTGAGTTCTTTCATTGTAAATATACCTGCATCATGCATCAATAGACATATTTTTCAAAAGAAAAATTGAAAAATAAAAATTAAAGGCAAAAGGGTAAAATGAAACCCGCAATAGTGACAAATATAGGAAAACTTAGAAGCAACATGGCGTTAATTGGGTTGAATATATAAGTTTACTGTAAACAACAAATGAGTTGCTGTGAAGGCCAATTTTTGTTGCGGATGTCTGAACCTATAACACCATTTCTTGTGTCATGCTCTGCACAGAGAAAGAAGAAGATAAATGGATAAGAAACCTCCATACAATTAAATCAATACCGTAGGCGAGGGATATATCAAATAACTGAAATACAAATTCAAATTTTGAACATGGTAGACTCAGAAAAGGAAACCTTCATACAATTTTTTTTTGACTAATCAATGGTTATTCAATAATATGTTGGAATTATTTGATGAAATAAAAAGTTGATGGAAGGAAAACATCTTGCAAGTGAACTTTAGTATTTGCATGGTTTGCCATCATTCTCTCCCTTTTTAGGATGGGAACTGTAACCAAAAACACCCTTCATTGTTTGATGACCCTTTATTATCAATGATTATTGTAACAAAAAAATCAATGGCTACTAAAATTTAAATTAGAATTGAATATAATTTAAAGGTTATGTTTTTTTTTTTCGTTTAGGAACGTTTCGTTTTATATCTGAGAGAACACTCAAAGCATTTTTTTTGGGTAGCTTCATTTGCAAAATTTCGGCAGTGTATTTAAATACTAAGAAATATTTTTTTTTTTTGAGAAAAAGAAGGCATATCGTGACTCTTTTGTAAGATGCTCATTCCTTTAGTTTGAAATTTCAATTAATGTGTACATTAATGGGATTGTTACAGCAATAAATGAGACGGTTTTAGAATAAATTAATTTAATGCAAGTTTTTATTTGTTGATTGTTTTGAAAACAGGTTGATTCAAGGATGGATGTGTTGGCAGGACACGTAGATTTTTTAATTACGTGTGGACCAATGAGATTGTTTGTTTAGGATTAGTCAGCAGAGAGTATATATATATATATATATATATATATATATATATATATATATATATATATATATAATAATGACCAATTGAAGAAAATATATATTAGTTCTCTTATATATATATATATATATATATATATATATATATAAACCTCTTCAACTACATTTTAAAAACACTTTGAAAAATCCAACTTTAGTGGTGTGATTATAACCTCTATAATTAAACCTTCAGCTACCTTAATATATTTTAAACCTCTTCAACTACATTTTAAAAACACTTGTTATATGTAGTTGTTGATATGCCAACAAAATTGCCCTATAGGTTCATAATACTTATCGTTAGAATCCAACTATATAGTGGAACTTTGTAGCAAAAGTTCATCATCTGCAATATAACTAAAATTTAAACCTCTCCAACTATATATATATATATATATATATATATATATATATATATATATATATATATATATATATATATATATATCCAAAATTTATTGGCCAAAACTGGCAATTAAATGTCATTCACACCACTTGATAGTGACTGAATTGCCCCGTTACAACTTCAATTGCTCTTTCCAAATATACCATTCAAATGTATAATATATATATATATATATATATATATATATATATATATATATATATAATAATGACCAATTGAAGAAAATATATATTAGTTCTCTTATATATATATATATATATATATATATAAACCTCTTCAACTACATTTTAAAAACACTTTGAAAAATCCAACTTTAGTGGTGTGATTATAACCTCTATAATTAAACCTTCAGCTACCTTAATATATTTTAAACCTCTTCAACTACATTTTAAAAACACTTGTTATATGTAGTTGTTGATATGCCAACAAAATTGCCCTATAGGTTCATAATACTTATCGTTAGAATCCAACTATATAGTGGAACTTTGTAGCAAAAGTTCATCATCTGCAAGATAACTAAAATAGCAATACTTCAGCAATCTTAATCCACATTCCACACTTTGAAAAATCTCTTACTTCAATGAGATAAGTGGAAAACCAACCTTTAAGCACTTCACCGAAGTAATATGTTTTTAACATGTTTGAGAACAAAATGTATTGATCCACTTAAATTTTGATCATTCCAAATTTGTCTTCAAATTGGAAGGCAATGACCAAGATAAAATTAGCTAACTCCAAAGTGACAACCTAATATTTTGCAAAACGTGAACCACAAAAAAAACCAACTTAGAAAAAGCATGAATTAAAATCCAAGTTAACGTACAACTTAATTTTCTCAATTAAGGTAAATGGATAAGGACTCTTCAATCTTTACATGGTTCCATAACTTGTTCTTCTTCCTTTACTTCAAATAGTCACTATGCATATTCAGGTGACCACAATTCAATAAAGTATATTTAGGTGACCACAACTTAGTTCATAGCAAAAAAGACTTATACATATTCAGGTGACCACAATTCAATAAAGTATATAATTTGGATATCAATAACTTATGTGAGAAAAATCTTTCAATTTCAAAGTGAATAGAGGAAAAAAGCAAAAGTTCACCTTTTAAAAATCTCTGGTTTGACTATCTTTGAGCGATTATTTTCTTTGCTAAAGAGAAAAGAAATGTAAATCATCCCTTAGTCAAATAAAACAACTTACACTATTTGCACAAAGCAGATTTCATGCAACCATTAAACACGCTTATGATATCCAAACCAAAGAATGTAACAAAGCAATATAAAAGAATAGAACTTTAGAGCACCGGTCCACATCCTATCAACAGAGAGCTAAATTAGTACCAATAAAGCAATATAAAAAATAGAACTCTAGAGCTACAGTAAATTTATACCACCAAAGCAAATATTAACAAATTTGAAAGGAACTACCAGATTGACGATGAAACATTTGCGACCATGCACATATATAGAAGAAAATCGATAAGTAGGCCCATCTTGCTCTCTTCATTATCGGTGCCCATCTTGCTCTCTTCTTGGTCCATATGTTGCAGGTACTTAAAACAAAAGTTTAATGAGAAATGTTATTGTAGGGAAAAAAGAAGTAATTATCAATAACTTTACAATTAATTAGTATTTCACATGAACAACAAAAAATCACAGGAACAAACCAACCGACACATGAAAAAGAACTAAAAGGAAAGGAAAAATATCATCAAAAACCATTATGTAAAGACTGTTGTTAAATACGAACCAACATATAGTATATATCACCTCCGCTAATTTGTGAAGCAATTAAAATGAAGCAAATGAAAGAACAAAGTCAAAACTACTTATAATAACACTGAACTCTTTACTATTGGAACTTATATTGCATGATTGAGAAGTATTAAGATTGTCTCAACTTCAATCAGCTCTACTAATATATCAAGAAATCGCCTCACTCAAATTATTCTTATAAATAAATAAAACCAAATACCCCTCCCGATGACAAATCATATATCTATATATGAAAAAAAAGATATAAAAAATACCAAATTTATCTCAGTGTTCCCCTTTCAATTCAGCTGTCATGAATAATAAAGAAAGCACAACCAACAACAATAACATCAACAAAACTGAAACTACGAAATACTAATCGGTAAATGTAACAAAATGAAGATTGCAATGAGAAACAATCAAATAAAATTCTTGAAAAATTATGATGAAAATACCTTGAATCAAATCCTGTCTTGCCAAATCTCGAAGCCAATATTGTTGCTCCTGAAACATGAAATACGCCAAATCGAAAAGTTAAAACAAAATAAATCAATAATTGAAACTGCACCCCATATCAACGATTGAAAATCAAACAATATTAAAAAACCATGATAAGAAAAACTAAAACCATGATAAGAAAAACTTAGCGAGAAATAAAATGTAGAAAGACAAAGTCGAGAGAGAAGAGGGGTTTAGGGTTTGGGTGGATTTCAGCAAAAAAAAATGTGGGTAAAACCAAAACAAAACCAAAATTAGATGAAGATTAGTTATATGGCAAAACTATTGAAGAACATTTTTGGAGGAAGAGTTGGAAAGCAAACTACCTATTGTCAGAGAGCGGTTTAGATTTATCGAGTCCACAGATCCGATCTTCTTCTTCCGTTTAGTGTTTCCTTGATTTCTCGATGAGAAGTTTAGATTTTGGTTTGAGTTCGGGATGATTTGTGTGTAAAGAAGTTGATGGTTTTGAAAGAAGATGGTTTTTGAATTTATGTGAGAGATGAGAGAATTAAAGAAAGAGTTGAGAGAAATGAGAATGAAAGAGATGGTTTTGAATTTTTTGAAAGTGAGAAAGAAAGATGATGAGAGAAGGAAGAGAGATTGGCTTGAGAGAGAGAGAGAGAGAGAGAATCTTTGGATTATTTGCGAAATCGATGTAACGGAAGCATTGAAGTGTAGCTGAACGTAAATGTGAAGTGGGATTAAAATAGAGCCGATATAGGTGGATCCTGGCCGAACGATTTGCGAAATCCGTGCGAGCAATATTTGAGCTGCTTACTATGTATTTCAGGTATCCCAATATTTGAATTCTCTTGATTTCTTTAATTCTGAAGACAATGAAATCAATAGGAATAATTGTAGATCCACATTTTAAGGCTACTGTTAAAAACGTAATGACTTTTTTTTTTTTTTAATGAAATTTGGTTTTAAAATTGTATCATAAGTGTGTGTGAAATCTGTATGCGTTTAGTGAGTTAATTAATGGTGCGTGTGAAATTTGTATCAAAAGTTGCGCATGGTGCAGTGGTTCTTGTTGTTGTTTGGCACTCGAAGGTCGAGTGTTCAACTCCCATATGAGACATTCCTTCATTTTATTTTATTAAATTACTGACATCCAGCGTGTATTTGTGGGCTCCACAGTTATTGACGTATAAAGCCACATATTTGAAGAGATCTACGTGGCTTTTCTTACGTGGACGCTTAGGTGGAGTTATTCGTGATTTATATTACTTATGATGTATCTTTATACTTAGGCTTAATTGCAGTTTTGGTCCTCCTATTATACCCAACTCACGATTTTGGTCCCTTAAGAATTTTTTCAACGATTTTGGTCCCCCTATTTTACCAATTTGTAAAATCGTGGTCCCCCACCACTCTGGTCAAACATTTGGGTGACTTGGCACTCACTAATCCTATGTGGTGGTACACGTGTCATGTCATGTTGGAATAAAAATTAAAATTACTTATTCTTATATAAAAACATATAAATTAATATTATTCAATAATTATTAAATATAACAAACAGAAAAATTAAAAACTGGAATTGGAAACGTTGATAATTGGCTTCAGCTAACATCTCATTTCATTTCAGTCACTACCTAGCGAACGCTAACCCAAAAAAATGGAGGAGAACACGAAGGGTAGAACGCGTAGAGTAGAACGCGAACCCACAAAGGTGAAGACGAAGAGTAGAACGCGAATCGAACGGAAAGTAAAAGAAAACCCAACTACGATTGAAATGGCGACAAGTAGAAGCTCGAAGAAGACAAAAGAACAATGCGATTCTTCCTCTAGGGCGAACGAAAATGAGAAATATGTGGAACGGTATGTTTAACCTTACTCCTTATTTGCTCTATTGTTTGAATTTCAAGTAATACTCTATTTCTATGCCCTAGTAATACTCTGTTTCTATGACATTCTATGATAACTGTTGCTTTATTAGTGTTTTGATGCATGTGGTCCCTTCTTTGTTTGTTTGTGTGTGTATCTTAGTGTAATATTGTTATTATTTAGAATATTCTGTTTCTGAAGAAAATGTGGCATGTGGGACCCTATTTCCCCTATTTATATGTTTAGGGTTTGTCTCTTAATGTATTTTATTAACATGATGTAGTTATTTTACAGGCTTGCATAAGTAACATGCATTAGATTCCAAATACACCATGGGGGTATGTTTGTCTATTACCCCACAAAGGTGTATGTGAACGGTCAAAAGGATGAGATGAATTGGGATTGTGATGTGGACTACATATCCTATATGGAAATTGCAAACTTGGTCAAAAGTTTAGGTTATAGAGACTTTCAATGCCTTTGGTACAAGGCCCCTAAGTTATCACTAGCACGTGGCTTGAAACCACTACAAACTGATCAAGATGTCCTACAAATGGTTGAAGATGCCAAGGGTTATCATGTAGTGGAGCTTTATGTGGATCATCTAGTTGACACCGCTATTGAGGTTGATAAGGAAGGGGAGGACAGTGAGTTAGATAGTGAGGATGATGAAGAATATGTTGTTAAGGAAGGGGAGGATTTGGATGATAGTGAAGGGGAGGAGTTGGATGATAATGATGGTGAAAATAGTGATAGAGAAGGTGAGGAGGACAGTTTTAGTGATAGTGATTACGATGAGAAATGGGATTGGACAAGTGTGCTCCCTCCTGAGACTATTAATGAAGTTACGCAAAGAGTAAAATCTATTGGAATTTCAAACAAAAACAATGTCATCTCTGAAGAATTGGCAAGTACAACTGCTGAATTTTTTGGTGAAGACTATGATTCGGATGTATTGGAAACACCTCCAAACAGTGAAGATGATGAAGACCAAGCTCCAAAATTTCCATATTTCAAGATGCCAGATTTGGGAGAACCTATTAAGATTAAATTAGGCATGAAGTTTATTAGCAAACAGGTTGTTAGAGATGCTGTTAAAGAATATGCTATGACCCGTAAGAAGAATCTTAATTTTGATAAAAATGATAAGGAAAGAATTGTAGTGAAGTGTGTTAAGAACTGTTCATTCTATATGAGGGTTAGCTAGAGGAGTGGTCAGAATTGTTGGCAACTTGTTAGTTTAACTGATGAGCACAACTGTCATAGGACACCAAGAAATAGACAAGCAAAGACTGAATGGCTTGCAAAGAAATTTGTTCCCACTTTAAGGCATACACCTACTATGAAGACTCAGGGGATAAGGGAAGAATGTCTTCTAAAATGGGGTGTAAAAGTGTCTCATCATCAAGCATACAAAGCTAAGAGAAGAGCAATAGAGATTATCCAAGGGGCTGGTGCTGAACAATATAACCATTTAAGGAGGTATGCAGAAGAGTTAAGGAGGTCAAATCCTAATAGCATTGTAATTATTAAGTGCAATGAGAGTGCAAGGGGTCCTGTTTTTGAGAGAATATATGTCTGTCTTGAAGGTTGTAAGGCTGCATTTGCCTATACTTGCAGACCTTTAATTGGTCTAGATGCTTGCTTCTTGAAGGGGGAATTTGGTGGACAACTTATGACTGCTGTTGGAAAAGATGGAAATAATATGATGCTTCCAATAGCATATGCAGTGGTAGAGGCTGAGACAAAGGATTCATGGCTGTGGTTTCTTGACCTTTTGGTTAATGATTTATGTGACCTGATGCAAAGGGAATACTCATTTATATCAGATCAGCAAAAGGTAAATTCTAATTTAATTCACATCATTATCATCTAATTTTAATATTGTGTGCAAAAGGCAAACTAATTATAATTGTTGTTTTTTAGGGATTGGTACCTGCTATTCTTAGCCAATGGGATAATGTGGAGCAAAGATTGTGTGTAAAGCATCTTTATGGCAATTGGAGGAAGAAATATCCTGGAGACATAATGAAAGGGGTTTTATGGTGGGCTGCTAGGGCTACAACAGTACCTGAGTGGGAGAGGGCAATGAAAAAAATGAAGGAATTGAATGAAAATGCTTGGAAGGATATGATGCAACTTCCAGCATCAACCTGGACTAGGTCTCACTACAAAACACACACACAATGTGACCTACAAGTCAACAATATGTGTGAGGCTTTCAACAAGCGATTTTGGACCATGAGAGAAACCTATTATAAGTTTACTGGAAGGCTTAAAGAACTACATCACTGAGAGGATAGTAACACAAAAGACACTTATGGAGAGGTACAAAGGAGATATTTGTCCTAAAATCCAAGTCATTCTGGAAAGATTGAAGGGAGAAGCTGATGGGTGGTCCCCTCGTTGGCATGCTGATGATGACTTTGCACTGTTTAGCGTATCAAAAGAAGAAGATCAGTATAGTGTCAACCTAGACAAAACATGTTCATGTCGTAAGTGGGACATTTCTGGAATTCCTTGTCCCCATGCTATTGTTTGTATATGGCACAACAAGCGAAATCCAGAGGATTTTGTATCACATTATTATAGGTAACAAACCTGTTTTGTCATACCAATTATATATTTAACAATTCTGTTGCACACAATATATATGTTGATCTTCATTATCTGTTGCAACCACAAGGGTCACAAGCTCCACAAGGCTCCCAAGTTGTTTAGATGCTATTATAGTAGTTTAAGTTCAGTAATTAAGTAGGCCTTCTGTAATAGTGGTATAAACGCTTAAGTATTATTATGCAGATTTTTTTCATTTTCAATTGGTACCAATTATGAAACTGATATGTGGTATAAATGGTTAAAAAAGTGAATTTGGAAGAGACCAGTTTCTGGTTTATCAGTTAAATGGTATAAACGCTTAAGTATTATTGCCTTGTGAATATTAGAGTTTCTGGTTTATCAGATTTGGTTTATGCATAGATTTGGTTTATCAGAAGATAAAATTTTGGTTTTTATCTAGTTTTTAAATCTGATTTTGATCGAGACACATTTGATAAAATTCTGGTTTTTAGATCTGCACTGATATATCAGTAGCATTTTCTGGTTTATACCGGCAACATTGCACTCATTTTTCGGTATAAAATGCATATATCAGTAGCAGTTTAAACCAGTCACCTGCATATACCAGATGCATATATATTTTGTAAAGGGATTGTGCCTTAGTATGGCATTTGATATGTAAACCAGCTACTGTCATAGCATATTTTGTTCCAATTTGTTATCAGCATTATATGTCTATATGATTCTTATGCTAACTTCTTATACCTTCAGTGCAATTTCATTTCATATAACAGATATAACAATGACAAGTATAAAATTGATTTCATTTCATAATCAAACATAGTCATTACAGGTTTTACATATACATAACAATAAATGGCACAAAGCCATTCATTACAACCATACCCTAATACATTATTAGAAACATACCCTAAACTAATAACCCCTAAACCATTACAAACATACCCTTAACTAATAACCCCCAAATCACCACAATGAACCCTAAGAAATTCCATAAAAGCTACGCCCAGGGTTCTCCTTTGTCCAACTCGTCACCAATGGAGCTTCCTTTCCACTATTGCAGCGAAAGGGTCTTCATTGAGAGAAGACCCGTGTGATGAAATAGAATACTCAAACATAGGGGTTCAGCTCGTGAATGGAGAGGAAGAGATTCTGGGCGATTTAAAGCTCTGGATCGCACAAATGGTTGAAGAAAGAAGGAAGAATGAAGGAGGAGATTTTAGGGTTCGTGAAATCTGATGAACGAAGGAAAGAAGAAGGTCATCGATGGTATTATAGATGTAATCTATGAATTAATAATTAGTTTGATTAAAAAATAGCTTTTAAAAGAAAAAAAATAAGTTATTTTATTTTTATTCCACTTTGGCATGCCATCATGGCCTGCCACGTAGATTAAGTGGGGACATGTCGAACTTTAATTTTGGCCAGGATTAGTGACCACGATTATGATTTCTGGTGAGAAAATAGTGACCAAAATCGTGAAATTAAAACTTGAGGGACTAAAATCGTGAGTTAGTGAAAATAAGGGGACCAAAACTGTAATTAAGCCTTATATTATTATTACTATCATCAGGGGACATCACTAAGGAAGCATTCAAATTGGGTGCATGTTAAGTTGCACAAAATTAGCTTTTTGTGTATGGTACAAATCTAATATCTATTTATACAAAAACATCTCTATTGATTTTTCAAAATTAGCCTTCACTTTTAATTGACACATATACCAACTAATACAACCATAAAAGGTTACACAATCCCTTAATGAAAGACATAGATTCAAATCGCAAAATCGAGATGATGAAGAAAGGCGATGCAAGAACACCGATCCCGAAAAATGACGAACGTGAAATTAAATCGCGAAACAGAACTGATTCATGTTGAATATCAGATATGAAAATACGATTCAAGATCGAAAACATAATTGAAACTCGAATCCAAAATGAAATTGGAACTTCGCTTCAGATCACAATCATCAGGAATAGAATGAAAGGAGGACAATAAAGCAAAGTCGCAAAAACTGATGTGCAAGAATCGCAAACGGAAATGATGATTACCGATACAAGAATAACAAACAAACTGTGTCAAACGAATAGAAACGGAACAAACGAAAGCAAGTTGCACAAACAGAAACTCTCAAAGAAGCGAGAGGAACGAGAAAAACGCGATTCTGGTTGAAAAGCGAATGATAGAATCAAAATCGATTCAAAGAATTTGTGAAATCGAGATTGGGGAAAACACAAAAAATAGAGGAACGGATTCAAAAATGCGAAATTGAAACAACAAATCAGAACCAATGACCAAATCAAAGAAATGAACGCACAAAGGTTGAATATCAATGAGGAAGAAGTTGAAATTGAAAGAAAAGAATGGAAAATAAACTAATAAGATGAATATAAAATTAAGAAATTTCTTATCATACCGCAATGAGCCCCATTGTTCATGAATCGCAAAACAGTGAAGACATTCGCGTGAAGCGAATGGAGGAATCATCAAGGAGAAAGGAACGCGGAAGCTATATCGCTCTTGATATCATATTAAGTTCCAAGAATGAGTTTCAATTGAAAGAGATAAATTGGAAAAATAAACTCTATTTATTTTGATTGATGGTCCAATAGTATTATATATTTAACTATAGTTAACTTTAGTTAACTCCAATAGAAAATTAACTACACATGTAACAACTTCTAAACTAATCTAGTTAAGTTAGTTAGGCACTAACTAACTTCTAAACTAATCTAACTAAGTTAGTTAGACACTAACTAATTTTCTAATTCCTAATACTAACTATATCTGATAAAATTTTACATAAAAGTAAGAGTATATATACCTTCGACGGAAAAAATGAGGAAAAGAATGCAAATAATAAAACAACTGAATGTTTTTTTTAGATAAGCAATTGTTAGTAGGGGTGGGGGAAATGTTAGTTTTCGGGATTTGAACCCGGGGCCTCCTTCTTGCACCCATTTGGTACACTTCTTCGGTATCCCTTAGCTCGCCAACTGAATGTTGTTGCCATTGTGCTTGTTGGTTGGCTCTTCCGGCTTTGGTTAACGAATTTATAATAAATTATTCTATGTTTTTATAATAAATTATTTATGAGAAATTATGACTGAATTTATGATGTGATTTTAATCAATTTTTATTGACCAAGATTTTAATCAATTTTTAAATATTACCAAATTTTGTAAATATAAACATATTTTCTGGAGAAAAAGTTTCAATGAAATCCATATCATTAAATATTTACCAATAAATAAGAAATAGATATGCAAAGAAAAGTTGAAAGTTTTTATTAAATTCAACCTTTTAATTACTCTCATTAATAATTTTTCAAAGGCTTAAATATCATTTACCCCCGCAAATATCAAGATAATCCATTTACCCCTCAGTAAAAACAAAATTTTTAAAAGCCCCTTGCAAATAATAAGTGTTTCTAGTTACCCCCTACAGTGGGGTAAACTCAAACGATTATATTTTGCGGGGGTAACTGTGTAAACGGATTATACCCATTATACACTTAACGTTGTCAACATAATCTAACAAATAGGGGTACTGCGTAAAGCAGTTTATATTTGTAAGGGGCATTTTAAAACTTTTATTTTTACAGGGGGGTAAATGGATTATGGTGATATTTGCAGGGGGTAAATGATATTTAAGCCTTTTTCAAATTATGTATACATCACTAGTGCAATAAAGACTTTTAGCATAGGTTATTTTGCACATTTAGTATTGGTTATCTGTCGATGCTAATTCGACCGATACTAAATGTCTGACATTTAGTATCGGTTAAATAACCGATGCTAAATGTGACTTTTAGCATCGGATTTTCAAAAAACCGATGCTAAATGACGTTTTTTTTTGGTGTTTTTTATGTCTTGAAAACATACTTTTAGCAACGGTTATTTAAATAACCGATGCTAAAAGTCCATCTTGGTGATTTTTAGCAACGGTCATTCTTAATAACCGATGCTAAAAGTCCATTTTTGGTGACTTTTAGCAACAGTCATCATACATAACCGATGCTAAAGGTCCATTTTTGGTGACTTTTAGCAACGGTCATCTTACATAACTGATGCTAAAGGTCTATCAATTGACCAATTTATAATATCCTGATATACAAAAATATTTCCAAACAACAACGCATAATAAAATCATAAAAATTCTTCAAATTCCATTGAAATTAATATCTTACAATACAATTTATGAAACTTAAAATTTCTATAAGTTTCTAAAACAAAAACGTCAAACTAAGGTAAGGTAAGGTAAGGTAAGGTCCTAAGATGAACTACTTCATTTGATTTATCATCTTCTGTTCCATTCCTTTTTACTCTCTTGCCTCTACGAGAACTCTGAAAAAAACATGCAGAACATACATCAATCTCTGTCTTGCATATTAATTAGTCAAAAAGAAATAGGAAGTGAAACAGAAGCTGTAGGGAAGCAAACTTACATTTTCTTTTAGACAAACCAACAAACATCAAAGGGGTGTGGCTTTATTAAAATGATTAAGTAAATTAAAGACCATAAAGCATAAGAGAAATGTCTAGCATTCCTTACTAGCCCAACACTCAACTCCCCTATTATATAATTACTATAAATTATGTCACATATTATATAATTTTTTATTAATTGTATTAATTCTTTAATATAAAACTTCATACTCATTGCATTAAATATTTCAAGTTATTAATAATAATTTTAGTTATTAGCTACAATTCAAAAAATATACGTTTACACTATTAAATATTGCTTTCAAATATTAATATAGATATATTTTATAAAATATGTTAGCTACAATACTATGTCTTTTTGGTATAAATCGAGTATTCTCTGCGCACAACTGCAAAGACTAATCCCTTGAGCAGGATAGGACCACAATGGGTGGTGTTGCGCCCCGAAAAATCCGGTTTGGGATTTCTCAGTGTACAACGTGAAAATTGTGAAGCCGCCACTAATATTTTAGTTTTTAGACCAAAAAACATTAGAAAAAGGTCTTTTTTACAAAAAGGCGAGTGGTCTTTCAAAAGCAGAAATGTAGGTTCGGGGTCGGTTAGGTGTGGGAAGGTATTAGCACTTCACACCTCCTTTCTACCGAAAAGGAACCATTAATTCGATGTGTGGTTTGGATTGTTTGATTTGAAAATAATTGTTCTACTTCTTTTCTTTTCCTTTTTATTTGAAGGAGTTTTTAGAAAACAAGAGAGAGAAATCTTTTGTGATTTTTTTGAAAAGGGAAACTAGACTTGGATTTTTAAAAGAGTGCTTGACGGGATGACCCGGTCCCCACGTACGCACTCAATGGTCGAGGATCAAAGCTACGTAGTTCTTGGTTCTTTTGCGTCCGAAGACGGCTTTGGGATTTTTTGAAAGCGAGTTTGACGGGATATGACCCGGTCCTACGTACCCTCATTGACTGAGGGATCAAAGCTACGTAGTTCTTAATTCTTTTGATTTTGAGAAAATCGTGTTTTATTTCTATCTTATCTTTTGGGTTTTGGAAATATGACTCAAGCGTTCATGAATACCAAACAAGCATTGGCTTCGAGTGGCGTTCACTACTAACTTGAAAGAAAAGTGTTGGAACCGATAATCAGTCGAGCAATTACTCAAGTGATTACTAGTCGCAACGTTTTATTATCTTTTTTTGAAATGATTTTGGAAAAGGGATGAGTCATAGTGATAATTACCACTAATGACTCATATTGTTTTTGGATTTTGAATTGATTTATATTTGATTAAGGTGTGGGAGCTTTCATGATAGTCAAACAAGCGAAGCTTCGAGTGACTACCACTAGTAACTCCATCATTAACGATCAAACAAGCGAAAGCTTCGAGTGATGGCTAATGATTTTATTTATGAAAAGTGCCTTAGGTTTTTATTAGAAAACATTTGACTTGGGGCTTTGAAAAGAAAGTAGAACATTTGCAAATCCTTTTTTATTCTAAACCAAAACGCAACAATCGCAAATTCATAAGCAAAGATAATCAACAATTAATACACGAGAGTACCACGAGGCATAAATCTAAGCTAACATGTGAAATTGCAAGATAAGTATCAAGCAAGGCATGTATTTATTCAACCTAAAAAACAATCTAGCAACATAAACCTCAAACCTAAACCTTAACCTAAAGGCACACATGGTGAAACCAAAACCCTAAAATCTAACCCTAATTATGGACCAAGCAATATTATTCAATGGAATAGGCCCATGGCCAAAACTAAGCGTGCAAGGAAAACTTTGAGTATTAAGCAAAACCTATGATTATTTTACAAGAACTATTAAGAGATAAAGCAAAGAATGAAAGGACAATTTGTACAAAATTAAATCTATTGAATCCTTTCTAGCCATCTTCACCACTTGGATTGAATACTCTAAACACTTTGTGGGAGTCATTTAGCAAGATCATCAACAACCAACAACAACATAATTAAGTTACAAGAACACTAAACATTTAAACTATGAAATAGACTTGAATCCTTTCTTGCAATCTTCACCACTTTAAATCAAAAGCAACTAGGTGCTTAGTGGTGAATCCTTTTGCAAGATCATCAATAACTAAACCAAGAAATACATCAAAATCAAGTGAAACCTAATTTATTTAAGACATGCGAAATGAACATAATATTAAACTATAAAAATGAACTTGAATCCCTTCTTGCAATCTTCACCACTTTAAATCAAAAGTACTAAGTACTTAGTGGTGAATCCTTTTGCAAGATCATCAATAACTAAACAAAACTAAATTTAAATCACAAGACACATAAGATCAAATATAATGAGTTGAATCCCTTCTAGTCATCTCTATCACTCAAATCAAAGTGCCTTAAGCACTAGTGATAGATCATATGACTAGATCATCAACAACTAACAATAACAACATTTACTACTAAAATAAAATACTCACAACAAAATTAAATGAAGAAACACAAAATCAACTTGAGCATATTTTTTGGTTTAGTGAAATGACAACAAAATTAACATAAAGCATCATAAATCCATTTATTAAGGGTGAGATGCCAAATCTCACCCACCAACAACAACAAGCTACATTATGAAAATGAAAATGATAAATATGCTAAATAATGAAGAAAATGCAAGATGAAGAAAAGAAAATAAGTTCTAATGTAAAATGCTTGAAGATGATGCAAAGGTATCAAGGGTTTTACCTTATTTCTAAGAGAGGAAGGAAGAAATGAAAAAAATGTAGGAGAGGGAGAGGATGAGCTACGGCCTTGAGCTTGATGGAGGAGAAGGTTTTGTTGCTTGATTTTCTTGAGTGAGGAAGGAAAAGCTAAGGTAGTGAGAGATAGGTTTGAAGGTGTTTTGGTGGATGAAGGTGAAGGAATGGAGGAGAGGAAGGAGGGGAGAGGCTTTGGTTTTGGGGTGTTTGGGAGAAGGGTTTTGGTTGCTTGATTTAGAGAAATGAGTGTGAAGAGGTAAAAACTTGTGAGGTGGGGAAATGAGGATCTATTTATAGGGATTTTTAGGTTTAAGGGTATCATTGTCTTTTTGTTTTTGATGTGCCTCTAAGATTGAGTCTTAAAATTAAATGGAGGTTGGGATGGATCATCACATGGATTAGGGGTATTGAAGAAACACAAAATAAGAGTGAAAGTGAAAGTGAAAGGAGTGGGAAGCATAGCCATAAAAAAAAAAAAAAAGGAATAAACTTTTATTTATTTTGGGAAAGGAGTGTCTTGTGAGATAGGGTTAAGGGTATTTTTGTAATGGGGTGTTACCAAAGAAGTAAGTTTGCATTTTTGGGTGGAAGTATTAGTGTAGGTGAGTGAGGTAATTTACCAAAGAGGCAAAGTTAAGGATAGAACAAATCAAATCTTAGTGAATAAGAAAAGAAGTGTGTAGAAGCTTCTAGAAATAGAGAGAGTGGAATGGAGGGGTATGCGCATGGTATGAGCTGAAATGGGAAGGAAAAATAAAAAAATGCTTGTTTTTTTGGTGTTTTGTCTTATTGAGGACACTTCCCATTTTTGCATTTTGAATTTTGAATTTTTGGGCATGCAAAATGGGAATGCACCTATTAGAAAAATGTTACATGTTTTTGGTCATCATAAAATAACCTCCCTAATTACTCTAGACAACAAAAATTGTCACTTAATAATTGGGAAATATTTAATGATCTTTTAATATTTTTTTTTATGCAATAAAAATGGGGAAAATGCATTTTAATTATTTTAGGCTAGGATATTCTCTCTAAAAATTGTACAAAAATTCTCTTGGATAAGAGAAAAATGTACTTTTGGTGTGTGCATATTTTTGTGAGAAAATCATCCTGTGGCGAAAAATGACCAAAATGCCCCCTTACCTTAAAAATCTAATTTGTCCAAAAAGTGCATTTCAACTTTAAAAATGATTTTAGAAACTTTGAAATGACTTTTAGGACCCTAAATGCAATGCATGATGCTTTTCTTTTATTTATTTATTTTTTGGGGAAAATTAGGGTTTTGACCTAAGCCGGACAAAATTGGGGTATGACAGCTGCCCCTCTTTATCTAGATTTTGACAAGGAATATGAATTGGCCGAAACATATTCCGAGGCAAAATAGAGATAAAGAATTCAGAAATTATGCCGATTTTGTCCATTTAGGAAAAACCCGAATTTCCTTTCTGTTTCTCCTTCTTTTTGGATTTTTTTTTTTTTTTTTGGATTCTTGAGTGATCAATTCAAGCGTCCTATTGTGATGACTACTTAGCCTTCTACATTTTGAAAAAGCAGTAAATGAACACTTAGCGTGTTGACAGAAAAGATAAAAGGGGTACCTGGCGTGCTGAAAGCAGTAAATGGGCACTTGGCGTGCAAAAAGCGGTAAAATGCCCAAGTTGCCTAAAACCTGTAATCCTTAAACGAACTCTTGACGAATCCGAGTTTGCACGTAGCTTTGAGGAGCACGTTCTTCCTGAAATCTCTGGTCTTTCGAGCGACCGGGGGGATCGTTATCAGCTCCGGAACTGATATACAGATCAATCTGCGGCGTCCACTGTATCTTAGGCTTGATACAACTATTCCACTATGCCTCGCATGGGGCTGCGGTCCATCGCGTTGCTCGTATACGATGTGAGACCTCTCTTTTGCACACTTGGGTGCTCTCTTTTCTCTTTCGCGCTTGGGCGCTCTCTGTTCTTTTCTTGCGCACTTGGACGCTCTATTTTCTTCTTTTGCGCGTTTGGACGCTCTTTTTTCTTCTTTTGCGCGCTTGGACGCTCTTTTTTTCTCTTCCTCTTTTCTCTTTCTGATCTTTCCACTGAGGGGGTTCCTTTTGGAACTTGAAGTCGAACATTAATGCCGAAGTGCCTATTCCTCTTCGTACCTGCAAGTGAGATGAACAAACGCATGCAATGCAAATGCCATGATTGCTATTTTCTTTTTCTTTTCTTTATGGTGCATGTAATGCAATGCCTGAATTTTTCTTTTTCTCTACTTTATGATGCATGACTGATGAGTGCATGATCTTATGCTTGATGCAAGTAATGCATGACTTTGTTTATTGTCTTTTGTTTTTTTTTCAACCTCTTTTTTTCATTTTTATATATTTTTGCTCTTTTGCTCTTTTGGCTTTTCTTTTGCTGGCCCGACCAACTCGGAACTTGTATCATGGGACATCACAACCATCAATGATAACGATTCGAGAGCCGAGCTCTGTCCTCTTGTTCCAACGCGATCAGCGCTTCTTATTTGATTTTTGTGAGTTTACTTGGTGAAAGATCGTCTCTTTTTGTTGTTATTTTCAAAAATTTCGCAATAATCTTACTGCTATGATTTATGCACATTTCCATGATTTATCTATCATCTACCATAAAACGTAGTTTTAAAGCAGAAATGAAAAGAAAGCAGCAAACTGATAAAGTGAAAAATTTGGACTTTTATTCACATGGAAACCAGACGTGCAGAATGTCACGCTGACTGAAAGGAGTACATTGGAAATTTTTTTGAAACTAAAAAAAACAAGAGAAATGGACGCAGTAGATCTTATGAATGTTCTTTGTCTCTGGAACACTTGATGCCAACTGCTCATATCTATAGCTTTGATCACCCTTTTATCCAAGCTTTTGGAGACGCTGCTTGCCTCTTTTATCTCTTTAAGTCCAACTTTTTCTCGACTTAATTTTTGCCTGGATCGCCCCTTTTGGGGTTTTCAATCCACCGGGTCGCTCAATTTTGTCTAGGCCGCCCTCTCGGGTTTTCAACCTAGCGAGCTACTTCTTGTTTGGCTCATCTTTCTCTCTTTTTTTTTATTTTTCTCAGGCGTAGTACTTCTTAACTGAATCTGAATTGACTGGGTTCCTGAGTTCTTCACCATCCATGCTGGTGAGTATTAATGCTCCTCCAGAAAAGGCTTTCTTTACCACATATGGTCCGTCATAGGTAGGAGTCCATTTCCCACGGGGGTCACTTTGAATAGGCGAGAATCTTTTTTGAGCACAAGGTCTCCCCTAGTGAATTCTCGGTGACGAACTTTCTTGTTTAACATTTGTTTTCATCCTTTGTCGATACAACCGACCGTGACACAAAGTCGCAACTCTCTTTTCTTCAATGAGATTCAACCGATCTAGACGGGTTTGAACCCATTCACCTCTTCTAACTTGGCTTCCATAAGCACTCGGAGAGATGGTATCTCAACCTCAATGGGAAGAAGCGCCCGACCCATACACTAGAGAGAAAGGGGTTGCCCGGCCGAAGTGCGACCGAGGTACGATACGTGCAAAGCAAAGGAAGCATTTCGTGCCGTCCTCAGAGGTCACTACCATTTTCTCGCACAATTCTCTTGATATTCTTGTTGGTCGCTTAACCGCCCGCACGCTCATCTTTGGACGGTAGGGAGAGGAATTGTGATGCTTAATCTTAAACTCTGTGCACAACTCTTTCATCATTTTACTATTCAGATTGCTACCATTATGCGTGATGATTTTATCCGGGAGACCATAGCGACACACGTGTCCTTTTTACAAACTTGGCAACCACGGAACTAGTTATGCTGGAATATGAGGCAGCTTCAACCCATTTGGTGAAGTAATCAATCGCAACTAGAATGAAGCGGTGCCCGTTTGACGCCTTGGGCTCTATGGGACCAATGACATCCATGCCCCACATTGAAAATGGCCAAGATGCGGTCAGGACATTTAACGAAGACGGTGGAACATGAATATGATCAGCATAAATCTGACATTTGTGGCATTTTCTCACAAAATCAGAGTGATCACCTTCCATCCGCAACCGTGAGTAGCCAGCCCTTAATATCTTCCTTGCCATAGTATGCCCACTGGAATGAGTCCCGAACGTGCCTTCATGCACTTCTCTCATGATCTTTTCTGCTTCCTCCTTTGCCACACACCTAAGGAGTACTTTATCATGGTTCCTTTTGTAGAGCACTTCACCGCTCAGGAAGAAATTCATCGACAACCTTCTGAGTGTTCTTTTATCATTTTCTGATGCCCCTGGAGGATACTCTGTTCTGGATGTACTGCTTGATGTCATGATACCAAGGCCTATCATCCTCCTCATCTTCAATTCTTTGCACAAGAGTGGTGATAATGTGCGGGCAAACTTCGATGCTGAATTCTGATCTGGGTCAAGTTCTTATCACAGTTGATATTAAACATTGAAGACAAAGTGGCTAGTGCATCAGCCAGCTGATTCTCTCTGCGAGGCAGATGCTGAAATGTGATTTCTTCAAAGGGTTCAACCAAGTCTCGGATATAATCCCTATAGAGTATCAACTCGGGATCTCTGGCCTCCCAATCTCCGTTCATTTGATGAATGACTAGAGCTGAGTCTCCGTACACATCTAATCTTTTGACTTTCCACTCTAGAGCTGCCTGAATACCCAGAATACATGCTTCGTACTCTGCAATATTGTTTGTGACATAGAAACTTAGTCTAGTGGTGACTGGTATGAAACGATTGTCAGGGGAAATCAACACTGCCCCAGCTCCGTGCCCATAACTGTTGGAAGCACCGTCGAACACTACTCTCCATCTTTCATTCTCTGGGGACTTTCCTTCTTCAAACAGAGCCATAATGTCTTCATCTGGGAAATCACACTGCATTGACTGATAATCTTCAATAGGCTGATGCGCTAGGTATTCTGCCAACGCACTACCTTTTATGGCTTTTTGAGTGACATAAAGGAGATCATATTCTGACAACTGCATCTGCCATCTGGCGATTCTTCCTGTGAGCGCAGGCTTCTCGAAGATATACTTGATAGGATCCATTTTGGACACTAACCAAGTGGTATGACTTAACATGTACTGCCTTAAACGGTGAGCAGCCCAAGCCAAGGCACAACAAGTCTTTTCTAGCAATGAGTACCTCGTCTCACAGTCAGTGAACTTCTTGCTCAGATAATAAATTGCATGCTCTTTTTTGCCAGTTTCGTCATGTTGCCCTAGCACACAACCCATAGAATTTTCTAACACAGTCAGGTATAGGATCAAAGGTCTGCCATGCACTGGAGGCATTAAAATAGGTGGATTCTGCAAGTATTTCTTAATCTTCTCAAAAGCTTCTTGGCAGTCATCATTCCACTTAGTCTCTTGATTCTTGCATAGCAATTTGAAAATCGGCTCACATGTGGCAGTTAACTGGAAGATAAACCTGGAAATATAGTTCAATCTTCCAAGAAAACCCCGAACTTCTTTCTCTGTTCTAGGAGCAGGCATTTCGAGAATTGCACGTACTTTGTCTGGATCCACCTCTATCCCTTTTTGACTGACGATAAACCCCAACAGCTTTCCTGACCTCACCCCGAAGGTGCACTTAGCCGGGTTTAACCTGAGCTTGAATTTTCTCAACCGCTCGAAGAGCTTCTGCAAGTTAACAATATGCTCCTCATCAGTTTTGGACTTTGCAATCATATCATCCACATAGACCTCTATTTCTTTGTGCATCATGTCATGAAACAATGTGACCATAGCCCTTTGATAGGTAGCGGGCGGTTTCTTCAAACCGAACGGCATGACTTTGTAATGAACGCCCCCAAAGCGGTCGTGAAAGTAGTCTTCTCCATATCCTCGGGAGCCATCTTAATCGATTATAACCCGAATACCCGCCCATGAAGGAGAAAAGGGAGTCTTTGTCTTTGTGCTATCTACTAGGACGTCAATATGAGGTAGGGAAAGTCATCTTTGGGACCGCCCGATTCGGATCTCGTAATCAACGCACATTCTAACTTTCCCATCCTTTTTGAGATGCGGCACAATGTTAGCAACCCACTGTGGGTATTTAGCTACTGCCTAGGAAGCTGCGTCAAAGCTGTTTCTTCACTTCGTCTCGATCTTTAAAGACATCTCAAAGCTTCATCCTCCTTAACTTCGTTTAATCGAGAGCATTCAGCTTGGTGGCGGCTTGTGCACCACTATATCGATGATCTAATCGGGCATATCCTCATACGACCATGCAAAGACGTCAACATAATCACGCAGGAGTTGGACCAACCTCTCATATTCCCCCTTTTTCATTGAAGTGCCAATCTTAACTTCTTTCTTTTCACTCTCTGTGCCTAAATTGACAATCTCAATAGTTTCCTCATATGGTAGAATAACCTTTTCTTCTTGCTCAACCATTCTCATCAATTCTGGAGGAGTCTCCCAGTCATCCTCAACATCTTCCTCAGCTTGATTAACGGGGTAATCAAAATTAACATATGAACCATTGGCATTATTATTTCCAGAGACATTCATTTTAGATCTGCATTTGCGGGAATAGAAAAGCAAGGAACAAGCAAAAATGGAGACACAAAATGAAGACACAAAAGCAATTTTTATTCATTTGAGAATTCAAAACTACATTTTATTGATAGATGATATCTTAAAAGGAAACATGCATGCCCTTATGAAAATGTCCTAAGGCCTTGGGCAGAGCCAAAGGATTTGCATTACAAAAATCATTACTTTGAAATGAAAACAACAGGGAAATCGACGATCTTCCGGTTGCCAACTTCTTCTCCGCAACGACTGCGACAAACCATATCCCGACCTCGCCTTCTTGGCTAATTCTTCTTCGACGACAAGCTATCGATTGTATTGCTCACCTCCTCACCCCATCCTGTGTAATGGATATCTTCTATACGGATTCGGGCGCTTTCGGGGCATCATACCGACCAAATAGTCAAATTTTCCACTAGGCTCTCCTGTGGTGTCCCAACATCCCTTCTTTGCGTGTAATGATGTTATTTCCTCAATGGTTTCTTCCTTGCATGAGAAAGAAAGGAACTGTGTCTTCAATGATCGTTGGTCGAGCCCTGACTTGAACCATTCTTGGATCAGAACTGCGCAGGACTTCAACTGCCTTCTCAGCCTTTCTATCACTGTCTGAATATAGAGTCAATACTTCATCCCCCATACCATGAATTCCTACCTGGACCATGTATCGATCCATCAAGTCCTGCAGGATCATCGTGAAGCTTTCGCAATCTCCCACACACAAAGAGTCAGCACACCTTTCTTCATGGCAACATCCTTTGTTAATAACCTCAGCCCGGCATAACTCATCATAAATGACACTTAGAGGAGTCTTGATCTCGTGTACTTTCTTTACCAATCGCCCACCAGAACTTTCTATGGCGTTGGTAGCTGGCCTCTGATGACCCGGCAGCGGGTTGGTGGTAATATTTGGATCCTCTTGTTTGAAAGTTATGCCTTTTGCATCTATCTAATCTTGTACCACTATTTTGAAGGCTTTGCAGTCCTCCACAACATGCCCCACTGCTCCTTCATGGAAAGCACAGGTGCTATTAGGATTGTACCCTTTAAAGTAAGGCGGCTGGACAGGTTTCATGGGCCTTGTGTTGATGAGCTTGTTGGTGATAAGGTAGTTAAAAAGGTCTGTGTAGGACATGGGAATTGGGTCAAAGGTTCTGTTTTGGTAGGCTTTTTGGTAGCTGCTTTGACTGTTGTTTTGGAATGGATGGGCTGTTTGTATGGGAGTGGGGACTGGAATATTGGGTGGCTGATATGGTGGGTTGATGGTAATGGCATTGGTTTCTCCTTCTTTCTTTTTAGGGAAGCTGGAGAATGACTTTTTCTGGGGGTTTGCATTACTGGTGAGTCCTTGTGAAATCTTCCCGCTTCTCAATCCACTTTCCAACCTCTCTCCTACAATCACCAAATCTGAAAAGTTGGATGAGACACTACTGATCAGGCGGTCATAATACAACGACGGCAAGGTTTCCATGAACATAGAAACCAACTCTTTGTCTAGCAGAGGGGGTGTAACTTGCGCGTGCCCAAAGCCCTCCATCTCTGGGCATACTCCTTGAATGATTCACTGTCTTTCTTACTCATGTTCTGCAGTTGTGTCCGATCTGGCGCCATATCTGCATTGTATTGATACTGTTTGAGAAAAGCATCTGCCAAATCTTTCCAGCAACGGATTTGGGATGGTTCTAACTTCATGTACAGTTAAGAGATGCCCCACCTAGGTCTGTCTCCGAAGCAATGGATTAATGACTTGTCATCCCGGGAGTAAGTAGACATTTTCTCGCAAAGACATCGTCGGATGACTCTTTGGGCAAGTAGCACCTCTATACTTGTCAAAGTCAGGGACCTTGAACTTTGGGGGTAGCACCACATCGGGGATAAGGCACAAATCTCTTGCCTCTCTAGCTCTAAAGCCAAAACCTTCGACCATCCTTAGCCTTTCTTCTAACATTTGGAATTGTTCCTTGGCCTGCTGGTGTTCAGTGGAATAACCCTGAGGAGAATTACTTACAACATACTGCGGTGGCAGCATTGAGTGTTGAACCTGGGGATAAGCAGAGTTCCTAGACACAAAGCCCTGAGTTTGCGGAAAAACGGCTGGTGGTGTAGCGAGATTCTGAGGAGCGGGCTGAGGTATAACAATTGGGTGAGGAATCTGGACCCGGGGTTCAAGTAGATTACTCTCTTCCAGGCCCAATAGACACTGGCCGCACATTCTCGATTTGCCGACACAGACCAACCTCCGATTTGCTTCTTGACTGGGGGAGTGTATCCCAAAGGAAGGCCATAAGCAAAGCCAGCGGGCGATCGAAAATCATTCCCATCTTTCAAGGACAACAAGAGCCTCATCACCTCACTCATCCGTGCTTTTAAAGCATTCATCTCATTCTCATTTCGGGATCATTCTCGACCGAGCTACCGGGAGCCGTCTCGCTCGATTCTGCACTACCACGGTCCGCTTGCCCCACTTCCATTCGCTGAGTCTGGAGCCGGAGGATTCTGATTCTCCGCTGCTGGCTGAGGTGGATCGATATCTGCCAAGATTGCCATTCCTCTGGCCTGTGAGCGAGTCCAATACCGATGTTGACGCACCAGCTTGCCTTTTCTGTTTATTTAGACGTTTATTACATAAGAGCGAAAAAAGAAAGATGCATGGATGAATGTATGAATGTATGCATAATGCTTGCTCGACGTCGGGAACCACGTAATGCCTCATCTTGTTCTAGGCGCGTCAATCTTTCCTTCCTTTCTTTTCTTTTTTTAATTTTTTTATTTTCTTTATTATTCTTTTTTCTTTTTCTTCTCTTTTCTTGATTATTCTCTTTTTTTTCTTTCCTTTTTTAGAAAGTGAAAGGAACAGGGAATCAAAATAACAAACCAAACACTTCATTCATCAAGGACAACAAGCTTTAACGACTTTTGCCAATGGAAAAGGTGGTACCATATTCAAAATGAAATAAAGTAAAGGAGTACAATATTTGTAATACAATATTCAGAGCAAATGCTTTAGATAAAGAAATACATCTAATCAACTCAATTACAAATGGCTTTAAACTCTTGACTCTCTTCCTTTTCTTGCCGACTCTTGCTCTCTGAGATTGTTCCTTGAATTCCATGACCAATGCCCGCAATACTTCACAAACTTGTATACCTCACGGAGGGTGTTGAAGAAACACATTTCAGCCTTCAGGTGCTCTTAGATTTTTGGGAACTCCCGCCATAGCTTGACTAGCCACTCGGATAACTTTGAGAACTTGCCCTCACATCTAGATTTCTCCCTTAGCTCTTTAATGATCTCTTGCTCCTCAATTTTCCCTATTAATTCCAAGTAGCGTTCTTCCCAATATCGACTCTCAACTCGGACTACCTGTAGGCCTCCTCCCAGATCGTGAAGGTTACCTTTTAATTCACCAAATATTTCTCTCTCAAAACTCAAGGCTTGTTGATATTCTTTGAGGATCTCCTCAACAGCATTTTTCTCCCTCTCAAGGTTCCTCAGCTGACCCTTCAATTCTCTCACCAGGTGTGATTCTTGCTCTGATTGGCGGGCTAATATCTTCCACTCTTGGGCTTCCTCAAGCGCCTTCCTTGCTTTTTGTTTGTACTTCTGGAGTTCTTCTCTGGCTCTTTCGAGAAATCCTTGGGCCTCTATTTTGCTTTGTTCCTCCCTCTTGAATTGCTTGACACTTTCTTCCACAGCGATCATCTTGATAGCATTTTCTTCCTCTAACCTTTCCTTTTCTAGAGTCATCTCTTCCAACTTGGTTTGCAAGGCTTTCTTCTCCTCTTCTACCTTTGCTAAAGTGAATTTAGCTTCATTCAACTCCTCATGGGTAGGGACATAAGGTTCTTGAATCTCCTCCTCAAGGGTAAGCATCCCTTGATTTGGTGATCTTACACTCAAGCTTGTCCTTAAGCCATTGGTTGAAGGTGACATCACTAGTTCTTTTTGACAATTCTTCACTTCCTTTTTGCACTACAGATTCCCATGACTGCTGAACTCTTCGAAGCAAGTCACCGCATCTAGGCATCCCCTTATAGAGGTAGATACGGGACAAAGATGTCTTTGTCGGAGGTGAGTTCTTCATAGGGTAACCGAGTTGCCTTAAAGTTAATGAGGATTATAGTTGATGCACCCTTGAGTCCCCATGAGAGGCACGTTCGAAAGCTTCCACAACCGAGCAACACCGTAGGTCCTGTCATTCCAACATGCAAAGCAGTTGTACCATCGGATTTGGAGGTCATTAAGGTTTTGCGCAGAAACTCGAACCATTCTCAAGTAGTTCGACCTTCACCTCACAACTTAGAGCATAGGAAATTAACTCTTTGACATCTAGACGGTTATGGACCACATGAAGAATAAGCCAGGCATAGAGGACGTGAACGGAAAGGCATATCTTCTTTGTACGGAACTGACTGTGACGGGTGAAAGCATGATACGTGTTAGCAAGAATGGCAGCACGGATTGACGGGGTTTTTGGCATCTTTGAAGGCTAAGAAGGCTCCAATTGCATCTTCATCAATATATTTCTCTATCGAGGAAAAGGACGACCCCAAATATGGTAAAGAGCTAATACCAACTTGAACGGACCCCGATTCTTGGCTAGAGCATAAGATTGCATTAGGTCTTCAAAGTATTCTTGTGGATACCCGCCACACCATTTCTTTTCGTTCAGAATTTTGCTTGATCTTACCAATCCTCAACAATGTTGCTAACCTCTCATCGTTGTAATCTGATCCTTGGAATTGATAGGGCCTTGCTCGAGTCCGGAGAATCCCAAAAGTCGCTCAGACTCTTCTAGTGTGGGCGAAAGTCGGAAATTTTGAAGAAGAAGCACTCGTATCGTAATCATAGAATTGGCTTAAAGCCACAAGAGCGTCTTCTTGGACATTCAAGCGCAAGAGCTTGCGGATATTTCCATATGCTAAGTCGAAAGCATCTCTCTCAATTGGACCCATGAGGTCGCACACCGCCTCAAACTACCAACATCCACTTTCTTCACAATCGGGAGGCGAGGAGTAAGTGAAGCTTTGCAACTTGATTCCATTTTGATACACCTATGACAAGATGGTGCATTACTTGGTGGTCCTCGACAAGCAAATGCAAATGAAATGCACCATGAATGCGTGAGTTGCAGAAACTTAAATTTATGCAATGCAGTGATGTATGCCAATGACAATGATGCTTTATGCAAATGCAAGGTTAGAAAAAAACTTTATTTGCGATAACTCAGGTTTCTTTTTTTTTTTGAAAGTATGGACCGTACACTGCTTCATATAGACCGGTAGGAAAAAGCTACAGAAGTAACTCTTTTCTTTTTTTTTTGAAAAGTGGGTCATATGTCGCTTTGTACGGACCGGCAAAAGAAAAGGCTACAATAGCAATCTTTTCTTTTCTTTTTTTTTTTTGAAAATTTTCTTTTTTAGGAAAGACATGTCTAAACTACAATGCAACACACAATTTGTATGTCCTCGTGTCCTACAAAGGTGGGAATCTTAAGTTCTAGGGCAACTTCAAAGGTTCCTTCCATGTAGTTCTAATTCACACCCTCACAATGGCTACCAGAGCTATAGAATCCTCATGCCGACACCCACAAATGTAGAAAACTACCAAGTGTGAAGCGTCATGAGAAAGCGTACTCTGGTTGAGACTTTCATGAGTATCAGACAGACAAAGGTCTCGAATGACAGTCACTAATCATCTCCACTCTCCTAGGTTTTTGTTGGATCCGGGTATAGGAGCCCACCCATAACATATAAAATGTAAGGTTTGAAAGTGTGTGATTGAGGACATACTTTTCTAAAATCTACCCTCCTCCCGCAAGAAAAACCAGATCACCTGCATCAGTAGCGAAGCAAACAGTAATATGTCGTCTACCCTAAGGTTTAGCATCACTTCAAAACAAATGAACTAACCTAAGGTGTCATCAACAACCATATATAGCTTACCTCAAGAAAGGGAGCGGAGAAGAGGGGATTATAATAGATGGGGGGAAGCATGCATAATTATAAGCATATAAAGAAAGAAAAGAAAAAAGGTAAGGAAATGAAGAAGTAAAACGAAAACTAATTCAAATCAAACACTTTGAACCACACATCGAATTAATTAGGCTTGACCCACTTTTTATTTTAAAAAATATGTCCCCAGTGGAGTCGCCAGCTGTTGCGCCCCGAAAAATCCGGTTTGGGATTTCTCAGTGTACAACGTGAAAATTGTGAAGCCGCCACTAATATTTTAGTTTTTAGACCAAAAACATTAGAAAAATGTCTTTTTACAAAAAAGCGAGTGGTCTTCAAAATGTAAATGTAGGTTGGGGTCGATTAGGTGTGGGGAAGGTATTAGCACTTCACACCTCCTTTCTACCGAAAGGGAACCATTAATTCGATGTGTGGTTTGGATTGTTTGATTTGAAAATAATTGTTCTACTTCTTTTCTTTTCCTTTTTATTTGAAGGAGTTTTTAGAAAACAAGAGAGAGAAATCTTTTTGTGATTTTTTGAAAAGGAAACTAGACTTGGATTTTTAAAAGAGTGATTGACGGGATATGACCCGGTCCTACGCACCCTCGGTGGATCGAGGATCAAAGCTACGTAGTTCTTGGTTCTTTTGCGTCCAAGACGGCTTTGGGATTTTTGAAAGCGAGCTTGACGGGATATGACCCGGTCCTACGCACTTCATTGATCGAGGATCAAAGCTACGTAGTTCTTAATTCTTTTGATTTTGAGAAAATCTGTGTTTTATTTCTATCTTATCTTTTGGGTTTTGGAAATATGACTCAAGCGCTCATGAATACCAAACAAGCATTGGCTTCGAGTGGCGTTCACTACTAACTTGAAAGAAAAGTGTTGGAACCGATAATCGGTCGAGCAATTACTCAAGTGATTACTAGTCGCAACGTTTTATTATCTTTTTGAAATGATTTTGGAAAGGGATGAGTCATAGTGATAATTACCACTAATGACTCATATTGTTTTTGGATTTTGAATTGATTTATATTTGATTAAGGTGTGGAGCTTTCATGATAGTCAAACAAGCGAAGCTTCGGTGACTACCACTAGTAACTCTGTCATTAACGATCAAACAAGCGAAAGCTTCGAGTGATGGCTAATGATTTTATTTATGAAAAGTGCCTTAGGTTTTTATTAGAAAACATTTGACTTGGGGCTTTGAAAAGAAAGTAGAACATTTGCAAATCCTTTTTTATTCTAAACCAAAACGCAACAATCGCAAATTCATAAGCAAAGGTAATCAACAATTAATACACGAGAGTACCATGAGGCATAAATCTAAGCTAACATGTGAAATTGCAAGATAAGTATCAAGCAAGGCATGTATTTATTCAACCTAAAAAACAATCTAGCAACATAAACCTCAAACCTAAACCTTAACCTAAAGGCACACATGGTGAAACCAAAACCCTAAAATCTAACCATAATTATGGACCAAGCAATATTATTCAATGGAATAGGCCCATGGCCAAAACTAAGCGTGCAAGGAAAACTTTGAGTATTAAGCAAAACCTATGATTATTTTACAAGAACTATTAAGAGATAAAGCAAAGAATGAAAGGACAATTTGTACAAAATTAAATCTATTGAATCCTTTCTAGCCATCTTCACCACTTGGATTGAATACTCTAAACACTTTGTGGGAGTCATTTAGCAAGATCATCAACAACCAACAACAACATAATTAAGTTACAAGAACACTAAACATTTAAACTATGAAATAGACTTGAATCCTTTCTTGCAATCTTCACCACTTTAAATCAAAAGCAACTAGGTGCTTAGTGGTGAATCCTTTTGCAAGATCATCAATAACTAAACCAAGAAATACATCAAAATCAAGTGAAACCTAATTTATTTAAGACATGCAAAATGAACATAATATTAAACTATAAAAATGAACTTGAATCCCTTCTTGCAATCTTCACCACTTTAAATCAAAAGTACTAAGTACTTAGTGGTGAATCCTTTTGCAAGATCATCAATAACTAAACAAAACTAAATTTAAATCACAAGACACATAAGATCAAATATAATGAGTTGAATCCCTTCTAGTCATCTCTATCACTCAAATCAAAGTGCCTTAAGCACTAGTGATAGATCATATGACTAGATCATCAACAACTAACAATAACAACATTTACTACTAAAATAAAATACTCACAACAAAATTAAATGAAGAAACACAAAATCAACTTGAGCATATTTTTTGGTTTAGTGAAATGACAACAAAATTAACATAAAGCATCATAAATCCATTTATTAAGGGTGAGATGCCAAATCTCACCCACCAACAACAACAAGCTACATTATGAAAATGAAAATGATAAATATGCTAAATAATGAAGAAAATGCAAGATGAAGAAAAGAAAATAAGTTCTAATGTAAAATGCTTGAAGATGATGCAAAGGTATCAAGGGTTTTTACCTTATTTCTAAGAGAGGAAGGAAGAAATGAAAAAAAAATGTAGGAGAGGGAGAGGATGAGCTACGGCCTTGAGCTTGATGGAGGAGAAGGTTTTGTTGCTTGATTTTCTTGAGTGAGGAAGGAAAAGCTAAGGTAGTGAGAGATAGGTTTGAAGGTGTTTTGGTGGATGAAGGTGAAGGAATGGAGGAGAGGAAGGAGGGGAGAGGCTTCGGTTTTGGGGTGTTTGGGAGAAGGGTTTTGGTTGCTTGATTTAGAGAAATGAGTGTGAAGAGGTAAAAAACTTGTGAGGTGGGGAAATGAGGATCTATTTATAGGGATTTTTAGGTTTAAGGGTATCATTGTCTTTTGTTTTTGATGTGCCTCTAAGATTGAGTCTTAAAATTAAATGGAGGGTTGGGATGGATCATCACATGGATTAGGGGTATTGAAGAAACACAAAATAAGAGTGAAGGTGAAAGGAGTGGGGCATGAAGCCATAAGGAAAAAAAAAAAAAAAGGAATAAACTTTTATTTATTTTGGGAAAGGAGTGTCTTGTGAGATAGGGTTAAGGGTATTTTTGTAATGGGGTGTTACCAAAGAAGTAAGTTTGCATTTTTGGGTGGAAGTATTAGTGTAGGTGAGTGAGGTAATTTACCAAAGAGGGCAAAGTTAAGGATAGGAACAAATCAAATCTTAGTGAATAAGAAAAGAAGTGTGTAGAAGCTTCTAGAAAGAGAGAGTGGAATGGAGGGGTATGCGCATGGTATGAGCTGAAATGGGAAGGAAAAATAAAAAAATGCTTGTTTTTTTGGTGTTTTGTCTTATTGATGACACTTCCCATTTTTGCATTTTGAATTTTGAATTTTGGGCATGCAAAATGGGAATGCACCTATTAGAAAAATGTTACATGTTTTTGGTCATCATAAAATAACCTCCCTAATTACTCTAGACAACAAAAATTGTCACTTAATAATTGGGAAATATTTAATGATCTTTTAATATTTTTTTTATGCAATAAAAATGGGGAAAATGCATTTTAATTATTTTAGGCTAGGATATTCTCTCTAAAAATTGTACAAAAATTCTCTTGGATAAGAGAAAAATGTACTTTTGGTGTGTGCATATTTTTGACGAGAAAATCATCCTGTGGCGAAAAATGACCAAAATGCCCCTTACCTTAAAAATCCTAATTTGTCCAAAAAGTGCATTTCAACTTTAAAAATGATTTTAGAAACTTTGAAATGACTTTTAGGACCCTAAATGCAATGCATGATGCTTTTCTTTTATTTATTTATTTTTTGGGGAAAATTAGGGTTTTGACCTAAGCCGGACAAAATTGGGGTATGACAGGTGGCAAAACTCTCATCTAAGATATTTAACACTACTGTATGCCCAAAATTTTGTTTAACACTACAGTACTATGTGTTGTTTATTATATAAAAACAGTCTTAAAATAAATAAATATTTATTATATTATCAAACATTAATTAATAAAAATGTATTTGTGTGTATTCTTTGACTAAGACTCTTAAGTATTGTTATGTCCTAATTTTTTTCGTATTCTTTTTATTACTATAGACATTTTAATTTACTAGTTTGCATATTGTAAGCCTTAGGTCCAATGACTGGGAGATCAGTATATAGACTCGGTTTTTTTTGGTCAACAAACATCAGGCTTTCATTAGATGAGGCGCTTGCTTTTCCCACACCCCCTCCTACTCGAAACACACCCCATAAGGGTGTGAAAAGACCAAAAGACCAGGCGAAACCTATTTTTTTAATGAAATTTTCACCTGTTCGAACACGGGCCTTCGAACAGGTTCGAACGAGGCCGTTCGAGTGTGTTAAATATGTATGAGACACCCTCAGGCGTTTTTCACTGTTCGAATAGGGTCATGCGACCACATTCGAATGGGGTCATTCGAACATGTTCGAATGATGTTGTTCGAACAAGTCTTTGCGAATTGCTTCGAATGACAGTATTGGACGCCCCGATTCCACCGAAGCGTTTTAATCAACGGTTTACAATCAGTCAAATGTGTCAGAGAAAGGAGTAGATGTCAATCCCTTTGGAAAATGTGCCTGAACGGATAGAATTTAAACGGCTCAGATTTGTGATCTAAAAATGAAATCAACGGCTGACATTTCACCATGCCTATTATAAAAGGGGGTTCACATCCTCAGATCTTCTTCACCAAACCCTAATCTGCCTCTTCCCCAAACCCTAATCTGCTTCTTCACCAAAATCCTCAGATCTCCTAAAATGGAATGACAATTGTGCTCAACCTAGTACTCAAACGACAAATTCCTAACGGCCCTTCATCACCATGGGACTGTCACCACCGACGAACATGGTGTTGTGTTTCGTTGTCCTAACCATGTCTTCTGCAGGATGAGTAAGGACATCACCTTCGCCCAACTGAAGGAAAAGGCTGAGAGGAAGATTCGTCCAGAGGGAGTGTGGCGTAAAGACGTGGAGCGTATACGTTTCAAGAAGTTCAATTGTAGAGATGATGAGACTGTCCATTATTCAGTCATGGAGATCCAAAGCGACGACGACGTCCGCGCAATGATGGGACATCTAGCTAACGTTCCGATGGGGCGACAAATCTTAGAGCTGTACGTGGACACAGTACGCACTCCAGAAGAAGTTATTCATCTTCTTCAACAAAGACCACCCGCACCACAACAACCCATACCGGAAAGAGTCATTACGCACACCTGTAAAGTTGAGTATCACATGACTGTCCATTCCTGGCAACAAGCTGGTGTGTTGTTTCATGGTCGTGACACTAAACATTTCAGGCTTAAGAACAACATCACCTTCGCCGAATTGAAAGAAAAGCTAACAGAAAATGTTCACCTAGATGGTGTGGAGCAAGAAATCACTAGTATCGAATGTAGCTCCCCCTACATCTGCAGCATCACCCCACGTAATCGTATTCGGATGTGCCCCGTGCGTATCAAGAAAGACAAAGACGTTCGAGAAATGTTTCAGAAACATGAGAGCTTCCAAGGTTTCATTGAACCTTATCTCGAATTGTGCGTCGAAACAGAAGAATCTGCCGAATCCATTGTCCGTAGAATTAGAACTAGACGTTCGAGAAATGTTTGAGAAACATGAGAGCTTCCTGTCGTTTCGTTTTAAATTTCCTATCCTTGTCTTTTGCAATTTGTGTTTTTCATTTCTTAGTTAGTTGTTTGCTTATGTTGGTGTTATGTATTTCGTATTTGATGTATTTCGTATTTGGTTTTCATGTCTTTCGTATTTTGTAATGACAATAAATTTGCGCCAAAGTAAAGGAATTTTAAATTTAAAAAACCAAATGAAACAAAGTACTGAAATTATACAAAGATTCCAAACAAATATCCCTCCTATGACATGATCCTACCGGGTGTTGCGCCTCCTTCTCTCATACACATTACCAAACCTCCTCCTAAACCTACGGAAGGGGTCGAGCAACCTCTTGATGCTTATTTGAAATATGCTCCTCACCGGCTCTGGGACATTATCATCGATGGTCCCATCCATGTCATCAACCAGATCCAAGCACTCCGTAGCACTCACAACCAAATAACATAACATTATTATTTAAATAAATAGAACATTAAGAAACATTATCAATGCAATTAACATAAAATACACGTACTCACATCGACATCGTGCTCATCCGCAAGTTGTACATAATGCTCGTGGAAGAGAAAGGGATGTGAGACCCCAGAGTACCATGGAAAGTAGCCCGCACCGTGTTTGAGGAGTACGGCACACAGGAGGCCCTCGCGCCACCAAGTGGTCCTCGAAGTGTGTCCACATCTCGTCACACTCGGATAGAGTGCATGCATGCCCCAAGTAGCAGTGTCGGGATCCTCCGGAATGTGCCGACTCGCCCAAACCGCTCGAGCACTCGACCGCAATTGGCGCATCATGCGACCACCACTCCGAATGAACCCTCCGAACACGGCCGGCCCCTGTGGTCCGACCTCCCTATGGGCGGTGTAAGGGTCCTGTGTCACCTCCTCACGGCCTAGCCGGCCAAGCTCCTAACTCGATGGTTTGTGACTTGATGGCACCGTGGCCATCATCGCACAACCATTTCTTCGCCCGTGGCATACTCTCATCATACTCTTCGTGCACCACCCAGAGGAAAAGTTCGTGACTGGAAGTGCTCAAAGATCTAAGCATGTAATGAACATATCATTGGTTGATTATTAATCTGAAAGTAACCCTAAAGCAAACTTAAAAGTAAAGAATATGTTTTGTACCTGAAGTAAAGGAAGATGACCTGCAATCTTCTTGGTCTTCTTCCTTGTAGCATCCTTCAGCTGATCATACAAATGGGCAAGGGCCATGGCCCCCCAGCAGAAGTCTCCAACATCATCCAAATCAGTAAGCATACCAAGGTAGCCAAGCTTAACCTTTTTGTCTGACTTGTCAGCAAACAGGGTGCAACCCAAAAGATACAGAATGTAGGCCCTATCAGCATGAGCCCACCTCCCCTCAGCAATGGCTGGGTGGTAGACCCTATCCCTCAGCCATACAAGCCCAACAGACAACCCACTTGCCTCAAGCCCGGCATTGCATCTTCGGTGTTTGCCCCAAATAGTCAATCGCAACCGCTCTCTCCCCGCTAAGAAGTCCACGGCATGTCATAGAACCGGCCAGTGATGGGGATGTGTAGCAACTGGGATACATCATCAAGGGTGATGCTCATCTCACCCACAGGAAGGTGGAATGATGATGTATCCGGCTGCCAACGCTCTATGAATGCGTTCAGCAGCCCCTTGTGGAGAATGGGGAAACCAAGCCCAACCAGAGGAACCAACCCTGAAGCTGTCAGAGTGTCCCTAATCCTAACATGAAACACTG
The DNA here is from genome assembly GCA_020916435.1 of Oxytropis ochrocephala. NCBI lineage: Eukaryota > Viridiplantae > Streptophyta > Magnoliopsida > Fabales > Fabaceae > Oxytropis > Oxytropis ochrocephala. The sequence continues at coordinate 82,320,433 of CM037091.1, forward strand.
TCGTAACAAGTCCATGTGGGATTGTTTGTAAATCCGGCCGAACCTGCATTCAGAAATGACACAATAAGCCAAAACATTCAACAACAAAATAAACAAAATTACAACAGTCAACTATAAAATAACTTACCTGGCCAGAATAGAAATCAGTAAGAATATGTGGGCAAGACAGAACCATCTTCTGGTCCACCAGGAAATGGGAATGTCGCCCTAGGAGCAGCAGCCTCCTGAGGCTCAGCAGCCTCCTCCTCATGATGTCTAGATTTTGAAGGCCTAGAAGATGAAGGCCTAGCAGATGAAGGCCTAGCAGATGAAGGGCCAGCCAACTCATAGGCCGGAAATTGAGCATCACGCTCAATATCCTGCCCAATATCCTCGGGAAGTGGGGGAGGAGGAACATCAACCCTGCCCCTACCCCTAGCACGACCCCGAGCTCGGGAGGGTTCACCGGCTTCTTCCCTCCTTTTGCGGTTTGAAACCGTAGGAGGTGGTCGACCAGCTCGCTCGGATGGTTCTGCTGCATGACCACCTCTGCTCCTCACCATATCTGAAACAACAATGAAGATAACCAATTAAACCAAATTAAGAGAACCAATCACGTAAAGCTCGAGAAATCAGATCGTCAAACGATCGCTCGAACGGCCACATGCGAACATGTTCGCACAACCCCGTTCGAACAAGTCAGTTTCAGTTTTCAACTCACAACGGTTCGAAGGAGGTCGTTCGATCGGTGTTCGCACGACCTCATTCGAACACCTTCGTTTTCATGTGTTCGAAGGACGTCGTTCGAACAATTCAGCGTTTCAGAAAAAAAAACCAAATGAACAGATGGGGGAGAGGCATACCTTGATGAAAATGGAACGATTAGAGAGTGTGAGAGGAGGCGAAAATAACCCAGCAACTCTTGAGAGTGTTGGTGGAGAAGATTGAGTGAGAGATTGGGTGAGATTGAGTGAGTTGGGAGAAGGTGAGTGAGAGGGAGAGTGAATGTTAGGGTTCGAAGGAGGGAGAGTGAAGGGAGGGGAGAGTGAAGACGGGGGAGAGTGAGAAGGGGGGAGTTGGAATTTAAAAATGGAAGGGGTGTGTTTAAGTAGGAGGGGGTGTGGGAAAAGTAACAGCCTTAGATGAAATGGGCAAAGCCCAACCAAAGCTGCAAACAAAAAGACCAGAAAGGATAAACCTGGCCCAATTACACAAAAACAAAAACGAAAGAAATACGAACATAAGGCAAAAACCTAACTATTCAGTTACACAGAAAAATACACGCTTAAGACCTAACTTGAACATCAATGACGAATACGATCAAGAGAAACCACTCGAAAACCCAATCAACAAGAGAAATCGAACAAATCCAGTGAAAATCAAACCAACACATCCACCTATCAACAATCAAGCTCCAAAGAAAGACAACATTTGCAGAAACAGCAAAAACCCTAACCTCAAACAAACCTCAATCAAACCAAAGTAAAGCTGAACAACACACACCCTCCATAACGATGCACCCAATCCTTACGAAGAAGAGCACGAAGCACCACCGGAGGAGAGGAAATCCAATTGTTAGGCAACGAATTTGAAGATGCTAACTTCGGCACACAGTCCGCAGCAGCATTTCCACTTCGATTGATCCAAAGGAAGCAGCAAGAGGTAAAAAACTTCATGATTTCTAAAATATGTTTAACAATCATATCAATCTCACCTCTAACTAAAATCCTTTTGCATGCATGAATCAAAACGAGAGAATCTGATTCAAAGACAACATCAAGGATATTAAGGTTCGCAAAGAAGCGTAATGTACCTTCCCTGAGAGCAATAGCTTTAGCAACAAGAGGAGAAACAACAAATATTCTTGAGGAAACCTGATAATACAACTCCAAAACTATTTCTAGCAATAATTCCTGAAAACCCTTTCCTTCTTTGACAATGAATTGAGCATCTGAATTAAACTTGATAGTATTGTTAATTGGAGGACACCATTTAGGCATTGACCTCCTCATGCTGCTAGAATTGTTTAGAAACTGTATAGAAGTAGTAGTAGGAATAATCATAGTAGAGCAATTATATTTATTTGCATAAAGAGTATCATTAGGATCAGGCACTTTATCTTCAAAGAACATAGCATTCCTCGCTTTCCAAATATACCAAAGGGCTATCATAATACAACTGATCAACATTGATTTATCATCACCTGAGCACCAATCAGAATCTAGAATAGAATCAAACCACCCTCCAAAATGAGAGATATTACCATGATTAGGCACTGGACAAAGTTGAAGACCAAACCACACAGGTGTAGTCCTTGGACACAAAAATAACAGATGTTCAATAGTCTCATCTTCACTTCTACAAATAGGACACTTTGAAGAAGTAGAAATTCTTCTCTTTGTCATATTCAGAGCATAACTGATAGCATTGTGTTTAAGTCTCCAAATAAATTGTTTGATCATCCCAGGTACTCTAGCTCCCCAAATCATACCCCAAGATAACTCAGAATGAATAAAAGAACTAGCAGGCTTCAACACCTTAGCCTCTAAGCTATTCCTTATAACACTATATCCTGTTTTCACACAATAAACACCATCTTTCGAGAAAGGCCGGATGAGCTTCTTAGCAGTATCTAAAAGACTAATAGGGGTTTGTAATGGCCCAATTGCACTCTCAGATGTTAGATTCTTTCTCAAAGCATCTATATTCCACGCTTTAGGATATAGGTTAATTAAACCAATCACCTCATTGATAGAAATACCACGTAAACTCTTAGCTAGTTGCCCTGATGCCAACCATCTATCCTTAGTAATATTAATATTAGTCCCATTTCCTAAACTCCATCTACCTTGCTTGTTTAACAGATCTCTACCCTGAAGAATACTTCTCCACACCTATGATATACCAGCTTTAGGTTTGACAGTCCATAAATCCTCTCTAGAACAATAGATCCCTCTCAACATAGATGCCCAGAAATCATTTGAACAATTTAAGCAATGTCAGGCTTGCTTTGAGAGGAGAGAAGAATTTTGACTAGCAAAATCCTTAAAACCCATACCACCTTTATTTTTATTTCCACACAGAAACTCCCATGATTTCCAATGAATTCCCCTAGAATTAACTTTAGAGCTCCAACAAAAATTTGCCACAGCAGAACATAAAGATTGGCAAAAATTCTTACGTAATCTAATAATAGACATAACATAAGAATATGGTACAACTTGAATAATAGATTTTATCAAAATCTCCTTCCCGGACTGAGAAAGAAACTGCTCTTTCTGTAACACCCCTTTTCTACCCCTTAATTTACACGTCATTTATCAGAGTAATTTCATTTTCAAAAATATAAATTTATTTGATAGAAAGGAAATGCCACATCGTCATAAGTAAAAACTCATCGTCTGCACCATCAAAGTTTGTGCAACAACGCAATCATCACAAAACTTAAATTTCAAAATAATCTTATCACAGCGGAAATAAACGATGACTCACTAGTCCACTCAAACACGTCTCATAATCATCAAAATAAATAATTCATACGATTAATTGATTCATTAACAAATCCGACTACGCCCCTAGGTGCTACTGAAGATCGAGAGCGACTCGACAACCTCCCAACAACTAATAAAGAAGGCAGCAGAACCTTCACTCGCGGTCACCTGCAGCGTTGCCACAATAGAGCAACATTCCAAGCAGAAAGGGTGAGTCTTCAAACATCATAAGAGCATAAATAATAATCAATATATTAAAGGACAATATCTATAACTACCACAAGCACATTTAACGTCGCATTACAACCATCACGTAACAACATCGGCAACCAACATCAAAAACACATCACAAACAACTACATCATTTAAATGCACATATATGAAAATGCAACCCACGTCGTAGGGCATATGCATGAGGTACCATCGTCGCAAAAATACAATCGCCGCTATCGCCGCTTTGAGCATAGCTCCGCCGCAGCCCATATATCGCCGAATGCGATGGCATGTATGAGACCCTATGCATCACTCATCAAATCAATCAACAGTAAATCAACAATTACACATCACCACACAACTTTCCCAACGCCGCTTTTGGCCATACCCGCCCCAAAATGTCATTATCATCGCTTTTATATCATCCTCATAAACATCATCACCATCGTCGCAATTGTATCATTATCATGAACATCATCATTATCATCACAACCATAAAACACTCATAGAGTGTATTCGTCCTAGTCATCAAAATCATATATATATATATATATATATATATATATATATATATATATATATATATATATATATATATATATATATATATATATATCACATCATCATAATCACTCATAGAGTGAACTCGTCATATTCGTCAAAACCATCTAGCAACATCATCACAGTCATACTTTTTCTCATCATTATTGAGCATATATAGATATATTTTCAGTTGTCTTTTAGCTTAGTGTGTTATAAAATAGTGAACTGATTGACTATGGGATTACTCAGGTAACTGATACTACTTGCAACAGGCATTGGCCACCTTTGCAAGACTCTCAGTGATGCCCTTGTAAATGCACCAGCGAAAGAAATTCTGACCTTAGTGGTAAACCACAATCTAGCCATAGTCAATTAGCACACTAATAGTATAACCTTTCACCGAGACTCATTTATATAAACGTAGTATCACAATTATTTTTTTTTTTAAGAGTCGTCACGTTTCAATTCGGGAAAACACTTCATCTTTAAGCTTAGACACCCACATTGGAAAAAGAGGAACATCACATTTCTCAAAGTTGGAAAACATCGCATTTTAATTTGTATAAACGGCAACACAAAACAGTTTATTTTGCCTTAAAAATAGAATATTCAGTTAGGCCTCTGAATAAGCTTTCCAACGCATCTTAGAACACCTCAATCGGGTTCCCGGTTCGCAAGATATCGATTTTTCAAAAACAGTACAGCAAGAAAACAGCGCACTTGCGCCTGGAGCGCAACTTAAGCGCAAGTGAGGCGCGATTGGGCAGCAGAAACATCAAATTGTGCAGAAAATTCAGATCTTCAACACCAAAAACACATTTTATCCACCAAATCACTCATCACATTATCACTAAGGGTTCATCAAGAACAATTAACATTTTATCAACAACATCAAAGTCATCAATTCAGATCACAAACATCAAAATTCAGCAATCATCTCAATAATTCCTCAGCAACATCAACAATCATCAATTTTATATTACAACATCAAAATTCATCCATAAATCATTCAATTCTTCAACCACTCATTAGACAACAAACATTAACGAATCATCAACAGCAAACATCAATAAATCCTCGACAACAAGCATCACAACTCATCTTAAATTCACAACAACACCAAAAATTCAACAAAATAATTAAACATAATAACTAATACCGCCTAGGTGTCATAGGACTACCCTCCCATATACTGACCATTATATAAACCCTTATAATGCGACACTCCCCTTACCTCGAATACGTAAGCTCCGTAGAAGACGAATGAGAGCACCGACGAGTAACTACAGCAACACGACGATCTCCTCTTCTCTTTCTCCCCCTTCCCTTTGCGCCAACTCCTTCTCCTCCTTCTCTCTCTCTCTCTTTGTTTTTTCCTAGCCGTCTCTCCCTCTCCCTCTCGCACGCTCCCTCTTTTCCTTTATTCTTTTCTTTTCTTTCTCTCCAAGTTTCTAATAACTAACCCTAGCTTAAGTCATGGGTTCTCTTACTTGGGCCCTTCTCACCACCCGGTTGATTACTAACGCTACTCCTTTTTCCTAGTTAAATTACCACTCACTTCTTTACTATTCACCACTCTTCCTTTAAGTTAATTACTCTATTATTATTTTAAAACAACCCACCAAACACTACTTAATTAATTAATTAAATAAACGTTTTGAATTATTTTTGGGGCGTTACACTTTCCACCCATCAAGCTTTGAGAACACTCTTTCCTTAATCCAAGCTAGAGATTGTGATCTAGAAGCCCCCGATTCAGTTGGAACTCCTAAATACTTTCCAGGAGAGTCCCAAATTGGAATATGTAATGCTTCAGAGAGAGCAATCTTGATATTCAATGGTGTAGAAACTCCACAAATAAACCCAGACTACTGAAGGCTAATTTTTTGACCAGATACACTTGTGAAGTCATTTAAAGTAGCCACAATTTGATAAATTTCCTCAAGATTAGCCTTTCCAAAGATTAAAGCATCATCTGCAAAAAAGAGATTGGTTAGAATAGGGGCTCTAGGAGCCAATTTGAGACCTTGAATGAGACCATCAGAATTATCCTTTGATAGGAGCCTAGAAAGAACATCAAAGACTAGAATAAAAAGATAAGGAGACAAAGGATCTCCTTGTCTAAGACCACACTTTGGAATCACAACTTTACTCCTAGAACCATTCACTTGGTAGACATATTTAACAGAAGAGACTAAAGACATGATACTAGAGACCCAATTTAAGCTAAAACCAAAGGATAAAAGAATCTCTTTAAGAAAAGACTAGTCCACTCTATCATAAGCTTTGTTTGTAACACCCCAAAAATTAATTAGGTGAATTATTTAATTAATTTGCTTAGGTGGTTAATTAATTAATTTAATTAAATGAGTATTTAACTAATTTAATTAAGTAGTATTTTAGTTGGCTATATTAAAATAAATTAAGAGTAAATAATTAATTTAAGGAGAGGTGTAGTAAATAAATGAGAAGTATTTTTAGTTAAATTGGGATGATGTGTTGGAGTATCTAGGGGGTGCAAATAAGGGGCCCAAGCCCACTAAATAGACCCAAATCCATGACTTAAACTAGGGTAGGGTTCCCATTGTCTTAGAAGAAAGGAAAAACAGAAAATAGGAGAGGAAAAGGAAGGTGGCCGTCCGATCTTTGGAAGTATGGGGGGGAAGGAAAATTCAATTCTTGGCTTGGGGTAAGTGGTTCTTGGTACCAATCTTTCACATTTTCCTTCCTCTATCAATTAGTATAAGTGTCATACTCTAATCTTGTGTATTTTTCCTTTCACCATGGATGGGGTTTTGGAGCTCAAAATATTGGGAAGCTAGTTTGGTTGGTTTTTGGTGTGGAGTGGAATCCTAGCTCATTCAAGGTTGGGGATTCTCATTTACATTTATAATAGTTTGTAAGATATGTGTTATGTGTGGATTAGCACTAGGAATAGTTTGATTGTGTGAAATTGAATTAATTCTATGTTGTGGTTGTATTTGATGTGAATGTGATGATACCATGATGCTTAATGTTAGAAATAAATGTGTTGTTGATCTTGCATGTTATGTGTTTGATTAAATGTTTCAATGTGAGTAAATGTGAGTATGTGTGGATTTAATGATGATGATTAATTGTCTAGATGAGTGTCATTAAATTGAGATTTGCATTGGTGAATAAAAATATGGTAGAGTTGTGGTTTGGTTTGTGTGTTTGAGTGGTGGGGCGCCAATTTCACAAGGAAATGGCGCCTAGTGTGGTGTTGTGTTGATTTGGCGTGCTTGATCAGGTAGGGGGCGCGGAATGCTGGGGAAAAGGGCGCCTGCTTGGGCGCCGTGGCTGTCTGGGTATGTGCATGTGCAGGGAGGGGCGCCAATTCCCTGGGAATTTGGCGCCAGGGTGCGTGTGTGTGTCTAGGCAAGTGTGGCACGGTGTGCAGGCAGGGGGGGCGCCAATTCCTTGGAATTTGGCGCCTGTGTGCGTGACACAGTGACTGGGTGTGTGGGTTTGTGCAGGGGGGCGCCAGTTCGCTGGGAACTTGGCGCCCAGTGTGCGTGTGGGTGTGTGTGGTTGTGCACAGGGCGCCAGTTTGCTAGGAACTTGGCGCCTGTGAGTGTGCTGCGTGCCATGTGCTTGTGTTGCGCTAGGTGGGGGCGCCAAAATGGCTGCCCCTTGGCGCCTAGTTGTGTCTAATGGAGTCTAAGTGGTGTTTTTAGTCCCTAAGTATTAATTTAATCCTTGGTGTGACCAAATAGTCCCTAAGTATTAAACTAATCCTTGGTGTGACAAAATAGTCCCTTAGTGTCTAATTAATTCTAATATGTTGAAATAATTTTCTAAGTACCAAATTAATCATAATGTGGCAAGTAATTCCTTAGGCACCAAAATAGTCCTTAGGTGGGAATTTAGTCCTTAGGAAGTGAAGAAGTCCGATAAATGAAGTGTGATGATGTGGTGAAAATAAAGTGATGTGTAGGCTTCGGCCTAATATTGTAAATGAAGTGGAATTGCGAAGTGAAAAGCGATGAGTAATAATTGTTGTGGCAAGTGCATTGTGTTGTGTTGTGATGCATTGTCATGGGTCACATAAAGCATACATATAAAGTGAAGTGGGCTTCGGCCAAAGTGAAGTGGGCTTCGGCCAAAGTGAAGTGAATGGATCCACATGCATATTGCATACATGCATATACTCATGCTTTCTTAGGTAAATCTTGGTGATGCTTAATTGATCCATTACTATTATTTCTTGGTGCTGCAAGTAAATGATAAATGCCTTAATTGTTGTGGATTGGTGTTGTTAGTTGCTTTCCTAATATAATGCTTATCCTACTTGTTATTATTTATGTAAAGAGACTCACCCTACTACTTTTATGTTGCCTGCTCTCGTGGCAACGCCAGGTGTTACTGAGTGAAGGTGTTCATGCCTTTTTGGGTCGTTTGTGTCAGCTTTGATTAGTAACACCAGGGACGGGGATTGTAGTATTGCCATTTTATTGTATGTATTAGACTGATTTGAATTATGTACTGAATATGGTAAACTTAGTTTTTATTTCGATGTGCTGTGAAACTATTTTCGGGATTATTGTAAACTTAAGACAGGTTTTGAGGGTTCGCCCCATTTTGATATGATATATATATTTCGCGCACTAGATGCGTTTGAGTTTTAAAATGCTATTTTGTGGTATTTTGATGAAATGTAGCACTCTCTTTGAGGTGCGTGGAAAGGTTTTAAAAACTCTGATTCTTATTTATTAAAATAGTAATTAATAGAAGGGGGTGTTACATTGTTCATATCTAATTTAATAGCAAAACCACTATTTGCAACTGAATTTTTCTTTTTTAGATAGTAGAATGCTTCTTGTGCAACAACCATATTGTCTTGAATCATTCTTCCCCCAACAAAAGCACTTTGTTGGGGAGAAATAAGAGTGTTTAGAATAGGCTTTAATCTAGAAACCAGAACTTTAGAAATGATTTTATAGATAAAATTACAACAACTAATTGGTCTCAACTGACCAATTTCTTCAGGATGAGGGATTCTTGGAATAAGAGCAACCAAAGTGTCATTTATAGAAAGACCTAAAACCCCTGTAGAAAAGAATTCATTAACAGCATTATGAACATCCACCTTAATAACCTCCCAATTTTTTTGATAGAACAAACCATTCAAACCATCAGGGCCAGGGGATTTTAAAGCACCAAGAGAGAAAACAACAGACTCAATCTCAGAGCTCAAAATAGGAGACAGTAACTTCACATTATCTTCATCAGATACCAACTTTGGAACAACATTAAGGCATTGACTATCAACAGAAATTTCAGGGACATAGATATCACTATAAAAATCTTCAATAGCCTTAGTAATAGTTACTTGACCCTCAACCCAATTACCATCTTTGTCTTTAAGCCTACAAAGCTTATTTCTATCCCTTCTTTGGACTGTAGTTGCATGAAAGAAACTAGTATTCTTATCTCCCAAGCTCAACCATTTAAACCTCGATCTTTGCCCCTAATAGTTTTCTTCATGCTTCCATAAGTTGTCAACCTCTCTTCTAATCCAGTAGATCTCCTCTAGATTAGAGCCATTATTCCCAACATTAGTCAATAACTGAAGCCTAGCTTTTAACTTTGTAATTTCAACAGCTGCATTTTTAAAAGTTGCTTGACTACATGACTTCAGATATCTCTTGCAGTTCTTTGCCTTAACATCTAACCTCTTCCAACCTCCCTCAACAGAATCATTAGCATTCCATCCTTCAGAAACCACCTTTCTACAATCACCATGTTCCTCCCAGAAACTCTCATATTTAAAATATTTTGGACACCTAATAGGAGGATAAGGAAGAAGCACAATAGGAGAGTGATCTTAATTTAAATAGGAAGAGCAATACCAGTAGCATAAGGATAAAGAGACCTCCAACCCCAGTTCACCAAAACCCTATCAATTGTTTGATAAGTTATAATCCCATCTCTAGGATTACTAGCAAAAGTAAACTTATTCCCCTTCAAATCCAAATCCATATTCAAACTCCCAGAATTAAGAAAATCTCTAAAAAGAGCCATCCTTATAGGAGCCACAGACCTAAGACCATCTTTTTCAGTAATAGAGCACATTTCATTAAAATCTCCAATACAACACCATGGCTCATTCCTTCTAGGCATTAAAGCCAACAATTTACCCCAAAGATACCCTCTCCTATCAAATGTAGGATTTCCATAGACACAAGTCAACATAAAAACATTACCTGACTTTTTCTCCTTTACCACAGTATGAATAAAATTTATAGATGAATAAAGCACCTGAATTTCATACTCATTGTTCCAAAATAACCCCAAACCACCAGATGTACCTACTACAGGGACACAGGACAACTTGTTAAACTTCAACTTCCTTCTAACTCTTTCAACTCTAGCTTTTTGTGCTCTTGTCTCCATTAGAAACATAATTGACGGCCTATGACATTTAATTAGTTCCTGGAGCTCCCTACTCGTCGTGGATGCCGCCAATCCACGACAATTCCAACTTATTGTAGTCATTTGACTGTTGGGAGAATGGATAGACCCGCCTCCTCAGTCATAACATCATTAGCAGTAAAAATAAATCCATCTATCACAACAATAACTCGAGCCTTCTTAACTCTACCACCCAAACTACTTTCACTTTCATCATTAGCTATACGCAATTTCTATATGTCTCTGCCACGTTTTAAGCTCAAACGCATAGCTAATTTATTGCTAAGAACTTCTTCCACCCTTGCAGGAATATTACCAGAAGACTGATCAGAATCAACATCCTCTTCATTTGGGAGTTCAACATAATATGGAGGGTTACCTTCAAAATCAGGTAAAACATAATCATTGCAGTCAAATTTATGGAATTCTACCTTTGCAACAGGAAGATTTACCTCATTAGAATTCAAATCACTGTTGCTACTCATATTAGCATCCCCTTCTTCATTCTCAGTAGCATTTCCATGATTACTAGACTCAGCCACATTTGTATTGTTGTTATGTTTTTGAGAATATCTCTGTCTATGATTGCTAGAATCACCATAGTTGCTTCCTTAAAAATTTTGGTTTCAAAGCAGCATTGAAAAAGGCCAAACTTAGGCATGTTTTTATTATTAGTCGCCATATGAAGAGGTTTTATACATTGCCTATTCTCATGACCAAATTCCCCACATTTAAGACAAAGACCTTGAAGTCTTTCATATTTGAAATTTGCCCACACTTTATCTTCATCAGACTTCTGTATCCAACAACCAGACCATAATGGATTTTTAATGTTTATAGAAACCCTAGCTCCTAAAACATGAGTTGGTGTACCACCACCAATTTTGAAAGGGTCATCAACCTCTACAACCCTACCCACCTTTTTCAACAGAATAGCAGCATTTTCTGGGTTGACATCTTCTCTAGGTAACCCATGGATCTGCATCCAGAACAAAACTTGATCAAAGTAATTTTTGAGAATGATAGCCCTCCATCTTTGTAAACTCAATATCTGATTCATAACAAACCATGCAGCTCCATTTAGGACTTCTTCAGCATCCAAAACAGTAGGGAAAGTAAAAAGAAATTTAATATCACCCATATCAGTGATATATAAACCTTTATATTCTTCCTAAGTTTTAAACATAATACTTCTAAAAGCATTTTTGTTCAAAACTTTGTTAGAGATAACTTGACCAACAACAGCCCTCAAACCATACTCAATGTTATTTTTTGTTGCAGAAACAAGCTTCTCAAAGACCACTTCTCTCTCATCTTCAGGCAACACCATATTGAGAAAGAAGACAATCTTTCCAAACAGAAGTTAACCACAATCCAGTGAAACAATCAACAGGACAGATTTTAGAAGCAGTTGTTCACAAAACTATATCTCTACACCAACAAACAAACTAAAGCAGACAAGAAAATAGAAGAAACAGACTCAGAAAATAGAGAAACAAACCGAAAGGAAACTATCTAACAGACCCTACTACACAGAATGAAATAGATCATATTTGATTTTGTATTCATAAAACTGGACTGTATATAAAGACTGGACTGGACTCTACAAATTAACGTGCTCTTTAGCTCTTTTTTTGCACTTTTGCTCTTTTGACTCTTCTTGACAAAGGCTGAAATGAAAACCTAAAATTAAAATGCTCTTTTGCTCTTATTTTTGCACTTTTGCTCTTTCTACTCAATAGAGGACACTCAAAGATGAAAAAACTGTGAACAATTGATGTTTACTTCTATTAAAACTCAATAAATTCTTCATTTATGATGAAGAAGATCGGGATTCAGAAGATAAGCTTTCTATTGTAGAAACATACTACCCATCATGTAATACTCAAACCAACTATAACAACTATTACCAAATAGACAGCAAAACTAATCCATTAGATAATAGCACCTTCTTAGTAAAGAACCAACTGTTAATAACTAAACCAACCACTTTGATAAATATCAACCTAGCGGACCTTCTCTCTCTAAAAATAAAGAGTACCTTTGGATTGACTTCTTAATAGTCGTGTTCATTCTCTCTCCATGCCTTATTTATATACTACTTTGTTTAATTGGGCCTATGCTTAATATTTTGTCGTGTTGGGCCTATGCCTCTTATTTGGGCCTATTTTTAGTATTTTGTTGAATTGGGCCTATGTTTAGTTTTCTTGTTTGGGCTTTGGCCTAGCTTATCCCTTTTCTCTAGTTTTTTTTTGAACAACCATCTTTCTAAAACAATCAAATTAGTTTTTGTAAATAAAAAAAATCAGTTTTAATCAAATTAGTTTTTATAATTAAAAAAAATCTTTAAATGATAAAAAATTACAAATATAATAATTTTACAATAGAGCATCGTATTTGTTAGGAGAGATTTTGTAAGAAAGATAAGAATGCATAAAAATAGAAATATTTGACTAGTCAACAAATCAATTAACAAAAACATGGGGAGTGGGTAGTTATAATCTCTGTGAGTGTTACATACGACTACATAAGCATTCTTCTCCTTCTTGCAAAAATCTCTCGTAACATCTAACATTTTCCTTTACAATATCACCAAAATAAAGAATGAAATATATCACAAAAAAAATACAAAAAAGCAAAATTACAAAACACAAAAAAACAACACAGCAGCTACGCCTCTCTCCTACTCCTTGCTGAAAATGGAAACAAGATCGTTAATCATATATTTTTGATTGTGTTTTTACCTATAAAAGCAGAGCCAACTTCATAGAGAAATCACACACACCAATGATTTAACAAGAACATTGAAAACACATAAGCAGTAAATCAGTTGTTGAGAGAAAAAAAATTTGAGAGTCATTTTTTTTGTTCTAGAAAGAAATTTGGGTTCTTGTTCAGAGGCAATAAGTGAGAGATTATTTTCAAACTCCCAATATCATCATCTCAACAAAAACCCAAAATTTTCAGTTCCGCTCAGGGAACAAAAGATATCAAAACTGGAAATGAATTGAAAATAGAGAGAAAAAGAATCATACCAAAGATATAAAATCCTCAGCACCACCAAAAGCTTATCCACACGACCTTGCTCACCGTCGTTGTCGTTGCAGAACCCCATGCACATTCCACTGTGTTATTTTCCCTCGATTCCACCCCTCTCTCATGTTGCTTCTCATCGACATTCCCAATCGATGGCTGTTGCACATCCTCGTATCAGTCTCCAAGGAATGGAATTTACGCTTACTGCCTTAAAATAAGGTCTGAGCCCCTTTCTCTTTCTTTTAATCTTGTTTTTTTGGTACAAAAGGAGAAAAAAAAGAAAAAGAAAAGATAAAAATAGATTATCTTAAAAAGATATCCCCACTAGCATCAGCTAGCAGGAGATGAAGATCCCTACAGAAGGCGTCACAAAGGAGCGAAAATCTTCATTACTTCCAGCACCCAACTTCGCTACGTAAACGGCACAACCATTGCCCTCTCTCAAAGTATCCATGACCCGAACTTGCCAATCCCTGGATAAAAACCCATTAATATTATAGATATATTGTTGCATAATGATGCTAGTCATTAACATGCTCTGAGATCAACTTGATAGCCGACTTCGAGTTCGAGTAACAAATTAGCTTCTTAATACCAGGATCCCAAGCCATAATCAACCTATGGTGGCATGGAGGATACCACAACTACTCAGTAAGGATCTTATAGGAAGAGAATCGTGTAAAGTTGTCCACAAAAAGATTTCAATTTCTCCGGAGCAGATATGTGCCAAAGCCAAGCCCAGGAAATAGAATCAGAGATTACTTACAAAAGCATGTCTATTGAGCCAATAATAACCATCCTTGGCTGTATATGTACAATCTAGATTCCCTTTCCAGGTGATGCTATCAGATCCCGGGAATTAATACATGAGGAAGAGCTTGAAGTCGATTACAAAAATGAGGAGGAATATTAGTGTATAGTAAATTAAAATTCCAAACCCCATTAAAATACACATAGATATCCATGATGCTAGTAAATTAACTTTCAAATCAAGTTCATGGATATCTACGCGAGAGGACGTTCTCACTAATTTGCCCACATCTGACTAGTTAGAAAACCAGAAGGAGGAGTTGCCTTCACCCAATCTAAAATCAAAGCCCTCCCTAAGTGCATCTCTAGCTTTCATAATGGCATTCCACGTCATTGAACCAGGTTTCTTTGTGATATCAAGAAAAAGATCCTCTTTCACATACTTATGGTGTAATTATTGAATCCAAAGTGTATCTGAATTCTTATGAAGATCCCACACCAGCTTCCCTAACATCGAAGTACTAGCCTCCCTAGTTTTTTTAATGCCAAGTCCACCCAATTTCTTGGGCCTAGTAGTCTTATTCCACCCAACCAGATGAACACCATTTGTTGTATTCCCCTTCCAAATGAAATTCTGTGATACTCTATCAATGAAATCACAAGTTGAGCTAGGTAACCAAGCCAATTGCATGTAGAAAGTAGGAATAGAACTCAAGACAGATTTCACCAAGGTGACACGACCTGCCGTATTTAACAACTTTCTCTGCCACGAAGCTA
Organism: Oxytropis ochrocephala; assembly: GCA_020916435.1. NCBI lineage: Eukaryota > Viridiplantae > Streptophyta > Magnoliopsida > Fabales > Fabaceae > Oxytropis > Oxytropis ochrocephala. Next base: position 82,335,657 of record CM037091.1, read on the forward strand.
ATCGTTGGCTAATCTTTTCCTCTAGGAACTCAAAGTCATTTCTTTGAAGGCGACTATGCAACATAGGGAAACACAAGTACCTTTCCAACGATAAAGTTCTCCTAATACTGGTATGGGAAACAAGAAAATCCATATAATCCAACATAAATCATGTTGCACAATCAAACATTACTCAAACATCATTCCAATCAACATGCACCACAAATTTCAGCACAATGGAAATCCAATACAACTCAAGATTCACATAAACATAGTTCACAGGTATATGTGGGGGTGTGCACGCCGCTCAATGCAACCCCGTGTGAGTCTAGACCTCGAATTGCGTTCATTTACACTACTTGGTCTCAGGCAAAACATATGTTCAAGTAAGACACATTAGAGGTGTTCATGATTTCAAGGTCCTCTAGAAAGAACACAAATCTGTCAAGTTCAACTTATTATAAGTTAAGTTTTTCTAGCTTAGAGTTTTAAGATTTCATATCAGTTGTTGGAGCTCTCCAATATGCCACAATTACCCGTCCTGACATAAGTTTTGCTGTCAACAAAGTATGCCAATTCATGGCACAACCTCTAGAGACACACTGGGCAGCAATTAAGTGCATTCTAAGGTATCTCGGAGGTACTATCTCTTGGGGAATTCATCTCAAACTTGTTGGCACATCTCCTGTCTCCCTATTAGCCTACTGTGATGTCTCTAGATGGAATCGACCTCCCAACTTGTATTCAACTTAGAACTAGTGTATGCAAGGTCATCTAGATTGTTGAAAAGTGAGTTTGTAAAGGTTGTTATTGGGGATTTAGGAATGGCTTAGTAACTTCGCTAACTTCATGAAGACCAACTATTTTCTTTGCAGCATTGACCCTGGCAGTAGGCCATTGGTAGCTATTTGCAGCAATTGTCTCAATCAACTCAAATGTAGTTCCTTTGGTAGCAAATGTAGTTTCTTCTATGCTTGACTAAACTTCAAAACTCTTGAAAGCCCCTAACAAGCTACAATGCTTCACTTTGATGGCCCTTCTACCAAAATGTATGGGTTCGTTCTGTTTGCATGTCCCTTGAGATGGTGATTGTTATATCTAGATCTGACAACGAATGAAGATTAGGTGAATAATATGCATGTTGATGTGTGAAAAATATGAAAAGAACAGGCACAATGATCTAAATGTACCGGGACTAGAAATTTCTTTTAATATTTTGTTTATATGAATCTTGTTTTATTATTTTTATTTTTTATATTTATCTCTAGTTATTGATTGGCCAATGAGTTTCATGTGTTTATTTACATCATATGATGGGACGTCCATATGGTATAGACATTTTGTTTAAATTTTTTTTTTTTTTTTTTGAGATTACATTTTGTTTAAATTTTGCCTAAATAGTCTTCTGTTTATTATATTTTTTTAACATCTAAATGTTATCATTCAAATAAAATTCTAATATTCTTGTTATATAAGTTGTATTAAAACTCTAATATTCTTTTATTTATTTTTAAATAATGATATGGTCACTATTCAAATTTCCATTTTTGATTTGGTCTTCGCAATGTCAGATCTGCATTTGATTAAATAGAAAAAAATACAAAAGTATCTGACTAATAAAAAGCGCTCAACACACAATTTCTTTTTAATAAGAAATACTTAGTATTTGATTTTCTATTCAGAGGCTTATCTTATTGATCACAATTTTCTATGGCTACCAAGATCTCTCGTGTTTTGCTTTCTCAAAAATAGTGTAGGAATATAGAAGGAGTAAAAGAGAAATAGGCTATTTCATAGCCTTTTTTAGCTTTTGCCTTGTTAGAAAGTTAAACAAATTAGTCCATGTAAACTCGATTGAGCACTTACCTCAATTGAGGCTTCCTCGGCTAGGGCCTCAACAATTTTAGGTGTTAACAACATGAAATCCTCTCTTTTTCCTGTTCACTCTATCTTTTCTCATGAAACTAACTCATTTCTTCTACCCGTATGTACATCTTAACTATGAATTCTTTTGCCAAAATCTCTCCACTCACCATCCAATGTCTCCTTTAAATAGTTTTTTTTTTTGTTATAACAGACTAAAACTCTACCCTTCTACTCATATATTATCCTAACTCATAAGTTTATTCTCAATTAAAGAAATAATTGATATTAATATGAAATACTTTTTTAATCCATAATTGTTACATTAAAAAGAATTTCAAAGGCTGATTAATTATTTCTTATTTCAATTAGTAAATATTATCAGTATTTATTAATTAATATTATCAATATTTTTATTTTTATTAATTAATTATAGTCGATAAAAAATGGTCATAAAGTTGAAATTATTATATAAATAAACCCTAAACAAAGTGTTGGGATTCAGTATCCATCCGTTCTTCGCCCGCCGCAACAATGGCATGCACAATCGACTTTCGTTACCTAGACGAGGGTTTCGGCGGCAAAACCTACAAGCGAAAACGCGAACAAGCCCAAGCAATCGAGGACGCTAAGATCAATGGAGTCTCCTCCATGGAAACCGATGATGCGGTCGCTCCTCCAGCCAAGAGATCAGCGATTCCATCATCCTCAGATCCCGACAGACCTGTGTTCGGCAAGCCAAGCTACGACGGAGTAATCGCCGGGAAAGTGTCAGGACGGAAGTGGAAGCCGGTGAGACAGAGGCGTGCGTCGGCGGTTCATGTGAGCAGGAAGGGAACGACGTTTGAAGAGAGGGAAAAGGAGAAGCGGATTAAGACTGCGTATAAGGAAAGGATAACGGAGCTAAAAGAAGAGATTCGGTTGAATAAGGTTGAGAAGAGGAAGAAGAGAGAAGAAAGGGAGAAGAAGAAGAAAGAGAATATTCTTAGAACTGGTACTAAGTTTCAGACTATTTCTAACCCTAAAACTTTGAAGAAGATTGCTAAGTCTAAGCAGAGGAAGCAACTTAGGGTTGTTCCTGATGAGTTGATCAGGAAATAGTGTGATTCTTAATTTTAATTTATGAATTTCAGTTTTTATTTTATGAATTGTCTTTTGTTTTTCCATGAAATTGAAAAATTTTGGTTGTATTTGTTGCTTTAATTCTCATAGGTTCGGATCAATAGGATTAAAGAAAAACTATAGTCTTGCGAATACATATGTTTGGTGTGGTGACCGGAATTTATTGCTTTTTTATGCTATTGAGATTTTTAAGGACCCAAATTTGATGGCATTTGATAGTAAACAGATTATAATGCAGTCTCTGTAATCAACTAACAAATTGGAAACTGTTCTATGAATCTCTATTCATCAGTGTTGTATTGCTCTAAATTAACTGTGGTAGCTATCCCACCATTTCAATGGGTTGCAAGTTTCAACTTCCAACGATTCTATTGGGCAGAAGCCCTTGTTGAAGAGGAAGGTTTATTGCACATTCAATGAATGTCGGTAAATCTCCAATGGTGGAATGTGTAAGAACCGATTCTTACACACAGAACTGTTGGAACAATCTGGTATTGAAGATAGTCTAACTGTTTTTATCTCTATTCAATTGTTTTGATAAGCTTTAAGTTGCTTATTTTTGACTACATAAATTTTATCAATGGCTTGAAATGGTGTCATATAATGAGTCCTTCAAACGTTACTTTCACGTCTAGATGATGTTGTGTGTGAAACTAACTGACTGTCTCGAAGTGTTTGGTCTCCTTCAGAACAAGGATGAGCACACAGGTTCCACCCTCGAGTTTCTATCCTTCCTGCTATAACTTAAATGTTGGAAGATAGAACTCAAATACTTGTGCTGACTTTCTAGCTAAGGAGGGAGGGTGACTCTTTCTCCGATAGACACTTGATTCTCAAGAACCCGCCTGTGGGCATTGAGACTCTGTCTGCTGCTCAAGGATTCCACTTTTTTCTTTTCGCTTTTCAATTATAATCCACCAAAAAAAAAATTAGTTTGACGTGTTTTATGTTAGTTTTTCACATTCCTTCTCATGCTGAGACAGAAAAACAAATAATGACTTGTCTCAATTACAAAACCCAGTTTATTTTATTTGAGAACTGATTGCATGTAATAAAAAATACATGTGTTTACATGTATAAAGAATGGGATAAATGAAGATAGAAAAGAGTTGTCTGACTTCTCTAAAGAAAAACGAGAGTTTTGTTTACTCCTTTTAGATCAGACGGGTTATATAATGAGATGTATATTTCCTTCGTTTAATTTTGATCCAACAACCCTAAACGGGATTTTTCAACTTTAGGGAATCCAAGTCTGCCTACCAGTAGTCCCTACATGAGCAAAATCCATCTTTGAAATGATGGAACCTACTTGAATCCCTGACAGTGATTTCCCTCCCAACAATCTTGGAGATAACCTTGATGGCAGCATGGCAATCTGTACAAGCTCGTAGGTTCTTCATGATCAGTATAGGCGACCCTTTCGGAGTGCTAATTAGTGCAAAGGCAATGGCAATGCGTTCACTGTGATACTTGAGGGACTCCACCTTCTCTTGCTCATCTATATTATGAAGGGCACAACTTGAGTCAGCTTTATACCCTTGTTTCTCCATTTCCATTTCCAACTCATCAAGCTTCCTTGCTATCTCTTTCATTTGTGGGTGACACTTGTCATTGGCTGTGAAAACATGAGTCTTGTGTTTGATTTCAACCCAACTATAAGCTGGGACTTTTCTGACACCTCTGTCTCTCATAGCTTTCTTCACCTTCCCTACATTATCCCATTCACCAGCTTCTGCATAGATATTGGACATGCTTACATATGGTGCAGCATCTCTAAGGGTCTTCATATTGAATAGTTGTTCTGCTGCTTTCTTTGCCAACTCTTGATTTTTATGGATTCTACATGAGTTGAGAACTGATGACCACATTATTTCATCAGGTTCGAAAGGCATCTGAGCCATCAATTTCTCGGCCTCATCAAATCTTCCGCTTCGACATAACATATCAACAATTGATGCATAATGCTCTCTCTTGGGAACAAGTTTGTATGTTTGAGTCATGGAGTTAAAGTACTGTAATCCTGCTTCAACTAGGCCACAGTGACTGCAAGCACATAGAATACTGAGGAAACAAACAGAATTTGGTTGCAAACCTGAACGAATCATTTGTTCGAACGATTTGAAGGTGCGGTCACTGTCTCCATTTTGTGCGTAGGCTGAAATCAGTGCATTCCAAGAAACTGAATTCCTCACAGGCATCTCATGAAACATTTGAAGTGCATCTTTTATGGATCCACATTTTGCATACATGTCAAGTAGTGAACTCCCAGAAAATACATTCGAAATGTATCCTGATCTGATTATATGTGAATGCAACTGCTTTCCCAATGTCAATGAGGCTAAACTTGCACAGGCTCTTACAATGCTGGCATAAGTGGACGCGTCGGCACTCATTTTGGCTCTTTGCATCTCAATGAATAGCTTTAAGCCATCTTCATGGAGTCCCTTCTGGACATAAGCAGAGATTATGGCAGTCCATGGAACTGGACTCTGGTGAGCCAAATCTGTAAAAATCCTATTTGCTTCCCCAAATTTGCCACATTTAGCATACATGTCAACCAAAGAATTCCCCACCAGGATTTCTGAAATTGCACCTGTTACAATAGCCTGTGAATGAATTTGCTTACCCATATCCAAGTTGAAAGCATTTGTAGCTATGCTCAACAAGGTAGCAAATGGGAATTGCCTCCGGTCGAATCTAGTGAACTGTAATTCCCTGAAGAGTTCAAGAGATTCTTCCACTCTTCCGTTCCACGCGTAACATGTGATGAGCACATTGTAAGAGATACCATCCAGCTCTGGCATCTCATCGAAAAGCTTCTTTGCTTCGACAATACGGTCATGCTTTGAATAGAAATCAAGCAAAGCATTAGCCACAAATACATTCCACACAAAGTTAGTCTTCACCACAAGACTGTGAACTTGTTGCCCAAATTCTATATCATCCAACTGTATGCCTGCAGTTAAGACTGCAGCAAAAGTAAATTCTGTTGGCATATATCCCAAACCCTGCATTTTAAAAACAGGTTTATGGCTTCATGATTGAACCCCTCTTTGGAATATCCCGTTAACAATGCATTGAAAGTAACTGAGTCTCTCTTAGGCATATCCTCAAAAAGGTGACAAGCTAAACCAAGGCTACGAGTTTTACAATAAGAATCAAGCAATGAGTTGCAAACAATGAGCGTTGAATCATACCCCAATTTGATAACATGAGCATGAACCTGAGTTACTTCATTGACAGAGTCAAACTCAGTGAACCCAGATAACAAAGTGGCCAAACTAACATGATCCGGATCAATCCCATGCCTAAGCATCTCAACAAAAAGGCCGAAAGCTTCATGAAACCGATTGTTTTGAGCATAGCCACCAATCAACATTGTCCAAGTAACAGCCGTGCGTTCAACCATGGTGTCAAACAACCTCTTGGCTTCAGAAATATTGCCGGATTTGATATAACCCATTATCATAGTGTTGGTGGAGAAAGTGTTCTTGTGAGGCATTTCGTCGAACAGTTTGCGTGCAGCACTCAAATCCCCACGTTGGATAAAAGTCTTTACAAGGAAATTGGAACGACATGTGTTGGGATCGAAACCTGTTTTGATGATTGAAGCGTCGACGTGAAGCTGCGGTTTTGGTAACGTGGCTGCACTCAGCGTGACGAGGTTATGGACTGCGTTGATTTTCCTCGTACATGGTTTTATGTAATTCATGGAAGGAAAACGGGAAATGGTGTGACAGACAGAGTTAGCTCCGTTTTTAGGCGCCAAAATGTCCAACCTTTGTAAAAAGGCCGAAGAATGTGTAGATATGCAAGGGTTTGTTTTTTAGGGGTTCAAATACAATTATTTAAACCTAATAATATGTGGATAGAGATCCTCTCAATTTCCTAAAAGAAATTAAAGGTCATTTTGTATATTAATGCATGTAAATGTAAATGTAAACTATACTCTCCCGATGGTAGAATATAAGTAAAAACTGGTCAACAGAAGTTTGTGTATATCTATCTAGTTTTTGCTTACAGAATATAAGTAAAATATACCCCCTCTGTATAGGTACATCAATTTTCATTGACTAATTTTTGTTTATATTCTGTAACGGACGGAGTATGTCACATATTTAAGGAGTGTGTATTTATACACACCTAATATTTTAGCAATTGACCTTTATTGAGAGGATCTTTACCCAATTAATATTGGGTGAGTATAACCAATATATTTGGTCAAGTGGCATAAGCTACCTGAAAGGCGGAAACACGAAGTCGATTTAGTGCTCCAAGATATTGGCGGATGCACATACAATGTATTGCGAGCAATTGCGCCCATAAAATAAAAATATTTGAGTTAAGTATGCTTCATAAAGTTTTTTTATCCCCATAAAAGGAGAGGTTGCCTCTATGAGGCAATTTTTTTCCTCATAACAATAGAGAGGTTGCCCCATGAGTAAAGGCTAAAAAAAATCTTTTATAAAAAATATGGAAAGTTATTTGCTCCTTAAGAATTGAGATGTATAAATCTGACTATTAATAAATTCAAATATTAGTCCAGCTAGTCTCTAAGAAGGACTAAAATGTCCAAAAAATTAGTGTAAAAAGACTAATTTGACCAAATTTAAGGACTAAATTGGTATGTTTAATTTCTTAAAAACTAAATATGTCATTTTTTCTTAAGTGCTAGTTTGACCCTTTACTTTTTTTTTTGTCGTGAGACTATGTATTTTGTAAATGTTTTTGGTATTTTTGTAAGAAAAAATTAGGTTAATTTAACCCCCACCGTAGAACTTTTGGATCTGCCACTGCTCCCATGTCCAATTCCTACAGTGAAAAACTCGATGTTAGTTGGTGCGAAATTTGCATTAGTCTTTTTTTTAAAAGTGTTGGGACACTTCGTAGGTAGCCAACAATGGTCAAAACTAAAAAATCTAGCGGTGAGTACAGGACAATATGAGATTCATTATTTATTATTCGTTGCTTGAATATAAAGCTATACAATTAGAAATTTAGAAGTCATATTTAGTTTGGGGTAACTTAAAGTCTAACCTAACCATGTCCTTAACATGATGTTTTGTTGTCAAGAGTGCAACACTTCATTCATGTTTGGCAAATGCCACAAACATTATTACATCAAGTGAAACTTAATAACCATGATATTGTACCAGAATACTGCACACTCTTAGATCAACCTTAAGCATGAGATGCTCTTGACATTACAAATTGAGATATATATATATATATATATATATATATATATATATATATATATATATATATATATATATATATATATATATATATATATTATATATGCTATGTGCAAGCAAACAGTACTAGTACAATTTTACTGGTGGATGAAATTAACAAGGTAGTATACAATTTAGTGACCCTTCCGATAATCAGGCTCACAGAAATCTCCTCCAAGATCATCACAAGCCTCTGCTCGGAAAACCCTGAAACACACATCATCGATTTTAGAAAAGTGAAGTTAAAATATAATAAAAGTACTACTTATTAATTAAATTGCTTTATAAGATCATCATGTTAATTATATTACGTCTTTGGATCATTGTATTGAAGATACTCCCTCTCAACATTCTCTGAATTAGCAACCCGTGGTGTATCATTCTTAGCCTCTGGTTGAAGCTTCACTTCAGGATTCATCTCTGCCAAACACGCTTCTCCTCCAACTGTTTCGCATGCTTCAGCTGGAAACACTCTGAGAGATTGAAAAAGAACAACACAAACAAATGTTAGTAGGTAAGAACATTTCAAAACAATTGTATTGACCTCCAAAATTTCTTAATCTAGTTTAAAATTGTAGTCAACTCAGCTTAATAAGTGGTTAATCATAGACTTAATTGAAGTAACCACAAATTTAATCATTATTAATCAATATGTAGATTTGAACACTTGATGAATCATATTTAATCACGTTCAAATAGTAGTTAATTCGGTTCAGTTGATGGTCAATTAGTTATCCATCCATTAATCAACTACTAAACTGAATTAACCACAATTTTGATCAGCATTAATTCAGTAAAACAAAGGTGTTAGAGAATGCTTACGAGAATGCAGAGTTGTAATCCACCGTTGAAGTGTCAGAGTTTACGGGTACAGCTTTGATTGGAGTGTAACGAGATGGAGCAAGAGAGCCATTCAATTTGGTAGGGAAGCTGGTGAGATGGCAGACACTCTTTGATGATGGTGGTGGTGTTAAAGGCACAACTACGTTTGGGGTTGCAAAGTTTAAAGCTGTCTGCATTTTCAAAGGGTGTTACTTGTTACTCTGGTTGGTTAGTGAATTATTGAGTTAGACTGAATTAATCTTAACTGTAGCTCCAATTTATAGAAATAGGCTGTGAGATGATGATATTTGATGTTCAGGATAAGGTTGCCTTTTTGTTTTTGTCAGCAGATAAGGTTGCTTTTTTGGAATTCTTGGATTTTTCTTTTGTCACCATAATAATAATATCAAGGTTGATTTTTGTCCCCGTGCCTGTGAGTGAGAGCATTTTGTGCGGCCAGTTGTAACTAGTAACGTACTAACATTATTATCTACACATTTATGCAGAACTGGTCTTTAATTTATAGAACTTTGGTTTTATCCAATTGGAAAAATGAGTACATACGAGTATCAGATACCCTTTATGTCTCCCTAAATCCTAGGAAGACATCAAGAGTATCTAGGATTTACATCACCTAGAGTGAAATGTCAAAAATTCACATTTGCTAACTCTAAACCTTTGGATTTGTCTATTGCTTGTCCAAATGCAGTGACTGAATTCGTCCTATTCTTGAGAACTAGAGTAAAATCGGATTATGATTCTCTGCAGTCATGTTTGACTACAGAGTCCTAAATTTAGGCATAAAACTTTTTTGGCAGCAAAGTGAATATAAAAAAAGTTGGAGAGAGGATCAATATTTTTTTGCCTAAATTCAGGAAATGCAGTAAAAATTGACTGCAGACAATCAGTTTCCAGTAAAATCAGCAAAACAAGTCAAGCACCAAGTTTCACGTGAAGAAAGGCATATACAGTCACTAGCATCAGAATATTTAATAGGAGAAGAAAAACAAAGCAAAGACGCTAAGCTGCAAATACCATCATAAAAAATCATGGAAACCAGTTAACCAAACGTTTGACAATGACTATTTTCCTTAATAGCCTTTGTTGATCATCACATAAAAACGTTCTCGGTGTCCGTAGATACTTCTTCAACAATTAATACATTATAATAGATAAACATCTATTATACTATTGATTAAGCACTGTCCATTACAACAAATTTCTGTAGTCAGAATTACTATACTGTGATTTCTAGATCTCTACCATGGATCCGCTTCAAACACAAATCACCCAGACTACTGAAATTATACATATTGACCCCACATTTTCCCTTTATGGGGCCAAGATTCTTTTGATGCTCTGTTAGCTGGAATACGCGATGAAACCGAGGAATTGTTGAGGAGTTACACATCAGCACCCCTTAGAATCTATCCTCCAACCATATTCCATTTAAAAGACAGTTGGGCTTGATCAGTGAATAACAATAGTTTACACCTCGGATTTTAAGGAGTGTCTAACACACACTAGATCATCCAACTTATTGCCATCCATTTTATATAGAGAGACCCCTTCCATCTGGCTATAGTGATTCTGTGCTTCTGTCCTCAAACTCTTCAAAGGCATGACTTCCCATTTACTATAATTTGAATACTTCCTAACATCACTCATGTCTGGTGATCCGGAGATAGGTCCACTTTTGCCTGGGTCAACATTGCCCCACACCTTACAATTGCCAAACTGTCCTGAACTACGAGCTTGATCAGCTGAATTCTTTCTCAAGCGCCAAGCTGCTGCATGTGCTTTGCTTATCATTTCTCTACTAGGCACATCTGACCAGTCTTGCCTCCTCTTGGATCTCATGGGGGAGTGAATCCTAATAACCTAACAATAAAACCTAATGTCAAAAACATTAAAAGAAACATACAAAAGGACAATTTCAGTGGAAATATGTAATTAATGTAAGTACCCCAAGACATTCTAGAAGTTGGTAGTATGCTCTTCCTTGAAGTGGATTATGACCCTTCCTAGGAGCAGAGAAGTATCTTGTCCTACAAGAAGAAAATGATAAAAAATAAGAAGTATTTATTGGAAACTTAAAGTAGCAGTGAAGTAATCTGTTCAAGGGTACAAACACTAAGAATGTACTGGAAAAGGGCACACATTATAGACCAAGAATAAATGAAAAAAAAAAGCAAAATCCATATAGAGAAACCCACCATTCAGTGTATCCTGGGTCAACAGTGAAACCATATATATCAACAATATCACACATGGAGAGCGCCAATTCGATAGATTTCATTCCAGTTCCTTTGGCACCCCGTCGTAGAACAATACCTTGAAAGAGATAGACTGGATTTGGTATAGTCTGCCGTAAAAGATAGTTCAAAAGAATGTGGATAAACTTATTCTAGCAAGTATCCAACTGCTACCATTTGTATCAAGTTTATATAAATACATAGGCATCAAAGAACAGATTCTCACCTTTATAACTGCATTGATTTCTTTGTGTGTCAGACTTTTGATAATAAGTACCTCATCATCTGCAAAAGAACAAAAATTCCAAGCCTTTCATTTATTTAATGTAACAACTAACAGCTACAAAGAAAATATAGGATTCAATTTCAAAATATGGAGTGAAGTTCTAGATTTATGGTTCGTCGGTCTTGGGAACCTATTTACCAGTTGACCCCCATAAATCTGAGCCGGATAGTTAGACCAGCTAGCCGGATAAAATATCAATATAGTTTGCCAACTAATACCTTTGTTATTGTTTTAATTTATTTACTGATTATTAAATTCTAAAATATGAATGTAAGTAGGAAGAGAGGACTGCGTTAGGTCAAATTACTTTATTGGTTAAAATTAAACTGCATCCACCATCCAATTTTCCAAATGAAGTACTTATTGCTATTCATATCTTTCACAAGCATTTGTGTTGTGCCACCGCCGACCCAATCACGGGCTAGCATCGGTTTTTTTCTTTGGTAGGAAACTATATGTTTAGTATTTTGCAACCAATTTAAATTTATCAACCTTCAAATCACAGACCAAATCACATGGGCTGTTCAAGTATAGTCAAGGTAAGCAGCTGATTAGTTTGGCCAGAAATTTTTGGGTCCTAGAGTCCACAGCTTAGTTTTATGCCACCACAAGCACCGCCAAGTTGGGGCAAGGCATGGCAGCTTGGAGATCCAAGTAACATTGCTGGCGATGCCCACACTAGCATCGGAGCCTCTGGATGCCAACCCACATGTGGTGATCAATGGATTGTCTTCAAAAGAGCTGCCATGGGTGTGAACCAAAAACATACATCTCGTGATGGTAGGCGTAGATCTGTGGACTCTAGACAATGAGAAAGAGGGAGACAGAATGGGTATTCTAAAAAATAGGTCTAGTGCATGACGTAATGCATCAGCCCAAATAGGTCTTGGTAATGAGATTATTGAATGAAGGGTAAATCAAAAGTAGATTAGAATGGGAAGACAAGTTTGACGACAAAAAGCCTTTTTATGTTCCAGCTTTCACATTGCAACCTTGAGGACTAGGTTGAATTTTAGGGGAGTTGTATTGTTAGGACAGAAAGAACGAAATGTTAGAAATGAACAAATAGAGTAGTTAGCAGGTTAGTTAGGGGGAGTTAGTTACAAGATGTTTGTGCAGGTTTGGCTGATTTTGCTTTAGTCCACTAGCAGTGGTAGATCCAAGACCGAGTCAAGCAAAATACAAACACTCAAAATGTTACTAACAATTATATCAAAGTTAGGGGGTGCATTTTTGCACACGCTCCCATACATGTAGATCTGCCTGTCCACCAGAGAAGAAATGAGTTTGTAAGTCAGTAAGTGAGTTAGCTCAATTTTCTTACCTAGAATTCTTTATTCATATCATTCTACGAGTTAACTCATGAGTTTCACAATACCGATGGAGACCTCATGGTCACTCAGAATTTAAGCAAAAGAATATTAGAATGATATTTTAAGACGTTGCTGTAGAACATGAAAACCAGGTATAACAATTTTAATAGGATAGGAGAATCGGAAACAGTAATAAAAAACCAAATGTAGTCAACAATATTGCAAGAAAGTTAGAGAAGGTGGAGTTCTCAACAAGTCTTTAGGTGACAAGAGATGGGTACAACCCCTTCAGGGCATACCAAGAATTAAGGCTATATTTCATATGCAGCCAATTGTAAATGACAGAGAATGTGAGTAGATTTTCAATATAACTAATGTGACCAAGGACTTCAGGTGCTAGTTTTCAATAAAAGTTGACAATTTTGTTTAAATATTTTAATACGTAATAACTTACCAGACCCATTCAGAATAGGGACCATGTTACGAGCAGCACCTCTTACAACTAGACGGAAATCCCTCTTAAGACCAACGTACTTGGCATATTTCTACACAATTCATGAAGAGACAAAATGAGTTTTTGTAAAAAGATTAATGCTTGGAGTTTGCAATAGCAAGTTGCCAGATAGTCAGGATATTGATAGAGTAATTGGATATCAATTCAACAGAAACCTAAGTTTGGAACAAGAAATATCTCAAAATTTGATCACTGAGAAAGATTTACCTGATTAACAGGGGCCTCATTATCTCGAAAAACAGCATCATGACTATCAATTTCTTTCCCAAACTCTGTCTTCAGAAGATCCCCAGAATTCCCAACAACAGCGCAAGTACGAAACTGCCTTGGGTGAAAGGGTGGTTTTGCAGGTAATAATATATCAAGGTGTTCTTCACAAAGGGTCTTATTATAGCACTTCTTTGCCCCCCTACAGGAAGAAAACTTGTAATTATACTTGCTTCATAATAAAATACTCACAACAAACAATTGCAATACAAATAACAATAACAAAAACAAACAGGAGAACTTAGATTTTGAGATCCATACAATTGTGCTATCCTTAGTGGAGCATAATCTAACCAACCACCGGGACGACTGTCGAGATACTCTCTGGTCAACACCGTGGTCATGTTACGGTACTGCAACATATCAGGATATCAGTAATCAGTACAGACTCATCTTGCACATACAACTTTAAGAAAGGGTAAAACAAAAATGATGAAAATCTACCTGTTCCCACAACAGTATTGCCTCACACACATCATAAGTGTACTCCAAAGGCTCAAATTTTTTAAACTGCTGATTGTACTGCAATCATTGATACATTATAAATTATAAATTAAAAACCATATCTTACAAAAAATCATCTTTTAGCCATTAATGGAAACTGAATAAAATAAGTGGGGTAAGGAGACAGAAACACTTACCCAAGTGCTGTTGGTGCCTTCAGGATATTTAAGGATCAATGTACAATGGTCAACAATTTGTGCAGTGAGTCCAAGCCCTCTATTAGCCTATTTTCAATCCCAAGCTCAGCACAAATCTTCACACTACTAGTTTAATAAAAATTTTAAACCCAAAAAGAATAAAAAATGTAAAATTAAGAACCCAGGGACACAGCCAAATCCGGGAACATTGTCTATTTTCATTTTCTATTTTTACTTTTAATTACAAAAATACCACCTCATTTTCACTTTATTTTCTGTTATTACGTTTTGCACATAAAAATAAAGTGACATTTTTGTAACTAAAATGCAATACAATTGTCTCATGAATCAATCTGACCCAATGAATGTTTTTTTGACAATACCCAATGAATGTTAAGAACATCACAAATGGTAAGGTAACAAATATTATTATTTTTTGAGAATGGGGAATGTAAAATTGGTGTGAAATTGAGATCTGATAGTTACCACACATTGCTGAACAGTGGACTGAAAATGAGACAAGGTACGAATAGCGTCGGAGTTGCGATCTGAATAGAGGGAACCTGAAAATGCGAATTAGGAAATGAATTAAGGAAATATGTGAAGGAATGGAGAAATGAAATTAGAATTAGAATTAGAATTGTGATTACCGGCGAAGAAAGAGGATTGGATAGCGAAAAGAAGGACGGAGAACAATGCAGCGGCACACACCAGATACAGAATCGTCGGTCGCCGGTTATTGCTGTTCGCCGATGAGACCTGCTTGTGCTGTCTCATTGAAATTGTTGCTTGCTCGCTTGTTACACACACTTCCAAAGACAGAGAAGGTAGCAAAATGGAAAATCCCAAAGAGAAAAGTAGCAGTGAACGACGACGTTGTTTTGCTCTGATGAACACCGACTTTGGTTCTGATGGAGAGTGTGTGTGAGTGCAAGCGCAACTATCACGCTGTTACAGCTTGCAATATTTTTATTTTTAAATTTATTTAGCCTTTACCATTAACTTTGGCTTAATATTTCTTAAATTTTATTTTCCATTTTTTGGGATAAGCAATAATTTATTGACAGAGAACTAGGGGTGTTCAAACTCGAACAACAAATGAAAATTAGAGATTGTTAATACATAAAAAACGTTATTCCAAGTGAATAAGCTACCATTCACTAAGGACTCCAAAATCAGAGATTGTTAATAGATAAAAGGGATAGTGGATCCCCTGTCTTAATCCTCTTTTTGTCAAAAAGTTCTTAGTTGGGCTACCATTCACTAGCACCGACAGAGAGCTCGAGCTAATACAAACCTTCATCAAATTAATCCACTTCATATTAAAATCCGACCTCTCCAACATATACACCAAAAAATCCCAAGAAATCGAATTGTACGACTTCTCAAAATCAACTTTGAATAGTGAGCACTCCTCCTCCATGAATGACATCATTAAAGAGACATTCTCCTCATAAGAAATTTGTTTGAAGTTGATACCTCCAAGAGTTGAGTGATTGTTAATAGGCTCCTCAAAGCAAGCCTCAAAATGTCTTTTGACTGCCGACTTAACACCCTCGACATCTTCTATAAGAATCCCATTAGCAGCTGTTAACATCACATTACCGCTCCTCCTTTTGAATTTCATAAGAGAATGGAAGTATTTAGAATTCCCATCACCCTCTTTGATCCATCTAGCCCCTGACTTTTGTAACAACAGACTTTCTCTAAAAAGAATATCCTGCCAAAACATTGTCGTAACCTCTTTTCTATGCAACAACACCTCACTCTCACAACTATCAACTAGAGCTTGGTCCAAAGCATTCAACTCCTTGACCAAGACATCAATATTTAAATCAAGAATACCAAAAACCTCCTTGTTCCAACTTCGTAACTTCTCCTTTAACATCTTCATTTTCTCTTTAACGATGAAGGCTTTATTACTTGCGACAATGAAAGAATCCCAATAAATTTTCACAAACGGTATGAAATCCTTATGCTCCAAGCAATCATTTACTATGAAAGGGTTTGGGACCTAAATCCTTAGAAGATCGAATGAGCTAAATAGAACAATGATCAGAAATATCTCGATTCCCTATCCATTGACCCGTCACTTTCCAATGAGCTATTAATCTGTCTAAGATAAGAAACTTGTCTAGTCTACTCATAGATGACCCATCAAAACATAACCAAGAGAATTTTTCCACACACCGGGACATCAACACTTCCATATCAGCTATCAAACTATTAAATTAAATGATTTTCTGCGTGAGACCCCCTTCCCTCCTTCCCTTTCTTTCCTCAACACTAGTTACTACATTATAGTCCCCAACGATACACCACTCCTCTATAGCATAACTCTGCTTAAGATCTTTCAATTCTCTCCAACCTCTACATTCACCCACTAACGAACACAGAGCATACACATTAACAATATAAGCAATAAAATTATGAACAACAACGCTGACCCCCACAAAACCAGTACCACTAAATGTAAAATTAACGGACCATAAATTGACCAGCTAAGAAGAAAAAATACCACCTGATAATCCTTGCGGCGACTTAAACATCCAATCTAATTGTTGATTACCCTCACAAACACCCCAAAAATGTATTTCCTCTAAAACCTCCCTCTTTGTCTCTTGTAAACAAATCAAATCAAACTTACCGTCGATCACGAAGATAATGGCGGTGACGTTTGGAACTGTCACCCCACCCTCAAAGATGTAGAGACAAAAAATTCATTGAACACCGATGGAGGTCACCGCCTTATCTCTCACTGTCTAATCTCTCTTCTCCCCTTCATTAATTAGATCCACATAGTCCTTACTGGAAGAGAACCCTCCACCCAAAGCTTCTTTGTAGATTCCCAAATAGGGTTGGAAATGAGTCGAGCTGAGTCGAACTTGGTTCAGCTCGGCTCGACTCGATAAGAATCGGCTCAGCTCGTAGCTTGGCTCGAGTTCGACATGAACCTTTTTTTCAGCTCGACTTGACTCGGCTCAAGCTCGCGAGCAACTCGGTTAGCTCATTAGCTCGACTCGTGGGATCAAAAAGTTAAAAAAATCTATTTTTTTTTGTAAAAAAAACCAAAAAATTCTAGATTTTTGACAATCCAAAAAATTACCTAGAAGAAAATATAAATATAATTACAATCCAAAAAATAAAATATAAATATAATTATAATTATTTGTTTATCTATCTCGTGAGTTTAATAGAAAAATATAAACAAGTATAATATAAAATAATTTGAAAATTATATAATGATATAATAATTAGTGCTAAAAAATTGCACCAACCAATAAACAAAAAACCTTGCTCTAGAAACACAAAATGCATAACAAAGTTCAGTATAAAATTGATGGAGTAATATATATATATATATATATATATATATATATATATATATATATATATATATATATATATATATATATCGAAGTGATTCATGAACCAAATGAATGAACTATATACTCAATTTGAAGGCGCCATTTATTTAACGAATTTCAATTTTTTGCGCTCAAGTTCAAATTTCATTTGGTTTATGAACCAAGTTCAACGAGCCTATTTATCAGTCGATAGCTTCAACTATGTTCGAGTTGGTTTTGGTTCATTGCCACTCCTATTTCCAAACATTCATTCCACTAATTTGCTTTAGAGAGCCCAAATGTTATTAAGGCATTGAACAATGTCTGAACTTGTGATAGAATCGACGCACAACACCGTCGCTGTCGAAAATAGCGAAAAGATGAATTCACCATATTGCTATGTTGTGGTTCCTCTGCAATGAGGTCTTCGCACAATTTTGCAGATACTTCTTTTAATTCATGAACAACACAAGGTAGTCTACCTTCCTTACGACCACTCTTCATGCCAACAAAAATCCACTTCCTTTGCTTTATGGACTGAACCTGTCTCTTCATTGCCTTAGGTTTTTTTTTTTTTTTTGTACCCCACTCCATCCCCATAAACCCCACCCACACCGAAAACCCCAAAACGCCTTCCGAAACGTATTTTTTTACAAATTTTTGACCAATCGTATATACACGGGGGGTATATATACGACCTTATGCATTTAGGCATCGTATATACACCCCCAAGACGTATATACGATTGGAAAAATCCTCACCATAATCGTATATACGCCTTGGGAGGTGTATATACGATGCTTAGTAAAATAGGGTCATATATATATACCCCCTCGTGTGTATATACGATTTCATTGTATTTTTTTAAAATTTTTTAAGTCAAATAAAAATTATATAAGTCCCGAAAATAGGTTTTGTGTGTAGTTCGTTAAAATGTGACGATGTTATACGTCGAACTAATAATTTAGGCTAAAAATCGGTTTTTAGCAACATACTCCAATCGTGAATGAAACCACAACTATTAAATCAGAAAAAATCAAGAATCAAGACTCTTAGAAGGGACTTCTTACGGGACTACGACTCAAAATCCCAAATTCCATCGTTTATTATTTGTTACGATTTTTTTATTTTTCATAGTCTTCAAAAAATCTAAAAAAATTTGTATAGCCTTATTTTGGTTTTGTTAGATTTTTAGTGGTGTTTTTATAATTTTTTGGAGTAGTTTTGACTATTTAACGAATTTTTAGTAGCCTTTTAATAATAAAAATTAAAACAAATTATTAAAAAAATAAAAAGTGCATCGTATATACCCTTTGAAAGACGTATATACGATTGGACAAAATAGCCATCAGATATACGCACCCAAAGGGGTATATACGATTTATTTATTTTTTTTAAAAAAAATTAAGTTTCAAAGGGCATTTTGGGGTTTTTGGTATTGGGTGGGGGTGGGAGGGGATGGGGTGGGCCGGTGGGGGTCCAAAAAAAAAAACCCATTGCCTTATTACTTGGGTTAGCGCAAATTTGGATTGAAGGAAGATCTGCTGATTTGGGCCTAGACATATGTTGATCATGCCTTTATGATAGTTGTTTGGATCAAGGCTATTGCTTTTCCCACGCCCCCTTCTACTCAAAACACACCCCACAAGGGTGTGAAAAGACCAAAAGGCCAGCCAAAACGTCTTTTTTTCACGAAATTTCACTTGTTCGAACACGGGCCTTCGAACAGGTTTGAATGACATCGTTCGTGTGTGTTAAATCTTGACTTCACACTCTCTTTAGGCGTTTTTCACCTGTTCGAGTGATTCGAACCCATTCGAACGACATCGTTCGAGTGTGTTAAATATTGACTTCACACCCTCTTGTGCGTAATTTCACCTGTTCGAACGAGGTCATTCGAACAGTCTTTAAACACGTGAATTCAGCGTTTCACGCGAGGTTATTTTTGGAATAAAATTTGTTAAGGGGTGTGAAAGAGTAGGAGGGTGTGTGGGAAAAGCAATGGCCTTGGATCAAAATCTTTAAAAAAAACCCAAATGCAAGTCCAATCTTCGAACGGTTCTGTTTGCCTGTGGTTAGGCCTGATGAACGTAATGGGATGTGATTTCTGGATGGATAACTTCCTCTTTTTAATAGGGGTTTTTTCTTTTGTACCCCCACCCCATCCCCATAAACCCCCACCCACACTGAAAACCCCAAAATGCCCTTCCAAAACGTATTTTTTTTTACAAATTTTTGACCAATCGTATATACACACTGGGGGTATATATACGACCCTATGCATTTAGGCATCGTATATACACCCCAAGGCGTATATACGATTATGGTGAGGAGTTTGCCAATCGTATATACGCCTTGGGGTGTATATACGATGCCTAAATGCATAGTGGTCGTATATATACCCACCCGGTGTATATACGACCCCATTGTGTATTTTTAAATTTTTTTAAGTCAAATAAAAATTATATGAGTCCGAAAATAGGTTTTGTGTGTAGTTCGTTAAAACGTGACGATGTTATACGTCGAACGAATAATTTAGGCTAAAAAATCGTTTCGGGCAACATACTCCGATCGTAATGAAACCACACCATTAGAAGCGAAAAAATCAAGAATCAAAACTCCCTAGAAGGGACTTCTTACGGGACTACGGCCTCAAAATCCCAAATTCCATCGTTTACTATTTTTTACGATTTTTTTAATTTTTCATAGTCTCCAAAAATCTAAAAAAATTTGTATAGCCTTATTTTGGTTTTGTTAGATTTTTAGTGGTGTTTTTATAATTTTTTGGAGTAGTTTTGACTATTTAACGAATTTTTAGTAGCCTTTTAGTAATAAAAATTAAAACAAATTATTAAAAAAATAAAAAGTGCATCGTATATACCCCTTTGATGACGTATATACGATTGGAAAAATAACCATCGATATACGCACTCCAAAGGGGTATATACGATTTATTTATTTTTTTTTAAAAAAAATTAAGTTTCAAAGGGCATTTTGGAGTTTTTGGTATTAGGTGGGGGTGGGAGGGGATGGGGTGGGGGTCCAAAAGAAAAAACCCTTTTAATAGTGGTGCCATGATGGGCCCCGATGTCATGTTTTATATAGTGGCCCAGATAGGGCATATAGTATTTTTCATTCTTCTCAAAATATGCTAAACTTATGTTCTCTCTTTATATATGTATATGATGCATTCCATCCTCAAATTTATGTTAAGTTTCAATTTTTCCACATTTTTGAGAGTGGGTTTAAGACTAAAAGCGTAATATGATGAGGACGAAAGGTCATCTCATTTATTGGTATCATAGCAGTTTGATTTAGATCGAACTATGATGAGGACAAGAGGTCGTCTCATCTAATGCTTTTACTATGCAGAAGCATCAATCATAAGACCCCCATAATACAAATTACATGGCTATTATGTGCATGAGGTGCTAAAAGTTTCACAATTAGTAGATCTGGTGTAAGGTATGTCGTTAGTTTTAGATAGTCTCCTATATTGTTTGATTCAAAAGCTCTGCATTTTTCTATGTACTACATAGATGTGATCAACTATGTTTTCTTTGTTTCAATTTTGATGTGAACATGTGATTTCTACTTTTACAAGTAAACCATTTCTACACCTTAGTCGAAGTGTTTTTCTTTAAGGCCGGTGGTTCATGTTCGTCTAAGATACAAATAGGGTTTGGTCCCAACACTTTTATTGGCATAGCAGTTCTTATTTCATACTCATGTTCATAGGACTTGTTTGCAATTCCCAATTGCTTCTTTTGGTCAGCTTTGACATAACTTTTACAAAATAAAGGACTACATTGAAAGACAAAAATGAGATGATTATGGGATCAATGTGTAATCACATAAGACAATAGAACAAACTCGTATGAATATTTTTTGGTAAGCAAAACCATATTTAGGAGGGTACGTACAAATGACACTCCAACTTTTTACAAAGTTCTTTCTTTCTTAAAATAGCACACTAGAGTTTTCCCCCCACCATGTTAATGAACCAAGTCCAAGACAATGTTGATTTGCATAATAGTGCTGTCCAAATCAACAAGTTGTTGCCAACCAAATTTTGTTGCTTACACTTCCCATTTTCCTTCCAATTGTACACATCAATGCCCCACGAAGTGCAGCACCACCCTTCCTTTTTACTTAGTTGTTCAATTTCCATCTTATTGAAAATGAATTCCATGCTCCATAAGTTTGCAAACACATATATCAGAAATAGTTTTGTTACTGCAACCTAATGAAGCAAACTTGATTTAACAAAACCTAACTTTCTTTGTCGCCTAATTGGAGGAGTTACTTACACTAAGGCTTGGTAGTATATATTGTTGTTGCTGCTACTGGTTGTAGATTGATTAAGTTTCAAGTTTTCTGTCCCTTCATACTTTGTGATTGCTAAGAAGCAATATGAATGATTATGGAGTGGAACAAATTACAGAAAGGCTTTCTTTGATTTCAACCTTAGATCTGAGTTATTGCGTCAAATTGGAGCAGACACGCTCAAGATAATCGGCAAGAACTGCAAAGTACTAGAAGTTTTCTGTCGGAATATGCATCCTTCAGATACTTCAGGCAAGCCATTGAACGATGATGAAGAGTGGTCGATCACATGAATCCTAATTTCCAAGGATCATCATCACCACCTTTTTACTAAGGTGGACACTGCATGCACAAAAAAGCGCAAATGAATAAGATGGTTACTTCAGGCAAGCCATCAGATGACATTGAAGAATACAAAAGTAAGCTATAAGTTTCGTCCTAATGCTACAAAGATGTATTCAGACATGAAGAAGTTATTTTGGTGTTCCAAGATGAAAAGAGGAAGTAGACAAGCATGTTAAGTTTTTTTAGGGTGTGTTTCTGAGTTTGGAGGGGAAGAGAGGAGAGGGTGTGAGACCTATATAATAGTGTTAATTCTTTAATAATGGGGAGAAAAGTTACCTCCTAAACCCCTCTCTTATTTTACTTTGTGAGCTCCTCAAAAAACCGTCCAAATTTGGGGGATTTTGGAGGTGCTCACAAAATAAACTAGGAGAGAATTTGGGGGGATAATTTTTCTCTCCATCACTAAAGAATTAACACTACAAGTCGCATGCCCTTCTCTCCCCTCCAAACTCCCAAACACACCCTTAGTGTTTTTATAATGCAAAGTTTGAGGATCACAAGTTATTTTAGTGTTTTTCTAATCCTTATAAAAAATTTCACTAACTTTTACCCTCCACATTTTCCTTCTTCAATATTTTTAGTCCCTCTTGACTTTTAGTAGCGCTTCTTTTAGGCATTTTATATCACTTTAAGCACTTCTAGAAGTCACAGGGACTAAAACCATTGATGGGTCGGGGCAATATGGAGACAAAAAGTGACTGAAGCTTTTTTAGGCGCACACTAAAAGAAAATTCGTCAATTCTATAGGACCAAAAACATATTTAACCAGAAAAACAACTCATGGACTAGAAAATAAAACAAACTAAAAGGACTCTACTTGGGTATGAATTTTCATCATTTAAACTGAATTGGCAAAACATGAATGAAAACATGAAAATATATGATGATGTCTGATTGTTGAGTGTCAAAATACATATAATATATAAACATATTTGTTGTTGAAAATGAAACAAGAACAGAGAAGCTTAATCATTGTGGAAAATGAAAGGAAAAGTAGGAGTCTGGTATAATAGGGAAATAAATAAATAAAATCTTATTCCTTGGCTGAAACAATAAAAACAATGTTCGGTAGATTAAAAATTAAAATAGAATGAGAACCAAGACAATATTGTACAAATAAAAAAAGAATCAAGAAAGGGGAAAACAAAATAGGAAGAATATTTCTACCTGCTCCAATAGCACCATAAATTATGGGGTTGATCTCGCCGTCATGTTGTTGAGATAAAAACCTAAAATATTCAAATAAAAATTATATTTTACAAATCGAAATAAAATCAACTAATCTATAATAAACTCTAATGGTAAATATAGGGTAAAAAGTGAAGTAGTTTCATAAGCAAGACCTTTTCCTATGTGTGTAGGCTTACCCATATTTAATCAAGTAAATCACAGTCGTCGGGAAATTTTATGTTGGAAATATTAAAACGAACAATAGAGCAAAGCACAAGAGAGAAGGTATGGAAATATAAGACAATGTTTTTGATTTCCTTTTGACCAAGCTTGAAATAATAGTCCGCAAGCTGTGT
Source organism: Oxytropis ochrocephala (assembly GCA_020916435.1). Classification (NCBI taxonomy): domain Eukaryota; kingdom Viridiplantae; phylum Streptophyta; class Magnoliopsida; order Fabales; family Fabaceae; genus Oxytropis; species Oxytropis ochrocephala. The sequence goes on from CM037091.1 coordinate 82,359,500, forward strand.
ATTATTGCTTCAGTCATGGATCTATTGAAGAAAAAACAACACAAGATTAAATCATAGTATTATAGAAGTCATCCAAAACCTAGATGATGTAAATGACAAAATACGATGAATGAATTAGGGTTAACGATCTAAGAAGAATGAAGTCATTGTGACTCTTCGCAAATCATCGTGATCAATTAGGTGATATGAGCATTGAAGTGTGAAAAGATAGATATGAGAAAGAAACGAAGGCCCTTACAATTTTGAGGAGGCTGCGGCGATCCTTGCTAGCACTATTGAAGAGATGAACAAAAATCACATATTTATAAGGAGGAGTTCACAAGGGATTGGTATTAGGTTAAATTTCACATTATACCTAAATTCTTAATATTTTAAGTTTAAAATAAATATATTTTTTTAGAAAACAAAATCACATGAAAAATACATATTTTATATTTAATGCCTCTGTAGTAAATTTAATTCCAAAAGAGATAAGAAAATCGACTCCTTAATAAAAAACCAACAATTAAATGTTTGTCTAATAAATCATAAATTATTTAAATTTTCTTAATTAATATTCATTAATTTAAAAAAAAAAACGTTTTTTGAAGGAAAAAAAAACTTTGTTATAAAAATACATTCACAAATCCTATAGTAACACAAAAGGATATATTGTTTGTCTAACCGTTCATGTAAGAACTACTTCTTTTTATTATATTTTTTATTTTTAACGAAACAAAATCTTGTTAAAAACTTTTGATGTTGTTCTGTATCTTGCGGTTTTGTAAAGACTGTAGTTGGTAGATGCTCTTTTTGTCTAAGTCGCGTTCCAAGTTAGCCAGAGGGTACCTGCAAAGACGCTCTGACGCTCACGTCAGTATTGAGAATAACTGAGGGTTACAGGAAATGATAGAGTATGTATCTTTTGTGGCTATGTGAGCCAGTATTTATAGGGATCCGTGCTAGCTCTGAGTCGTTGGATTGATCGGTGAATCTGGACCGTCGAGGCATGATTGTCTTATGTGGACTGAATTATTGTGGATATAGATCCTAGATATTAGGCTGATCCAGGTCCAATTGTTGAAGTGAGCCTCATGGTCCAGTCCAGAATAGTCACCCCCTAAGCCGAGGTTATTCCAAGGGTCATGCTTCGTACAACCCCCCCACTCACTAGACACCCTTTTTTGGTGTGAAAATACCAAAAACCCTTACTGAAAATTGTTTTTTTTTAAACATTAAGTACGGTTCGGCGCATGCTTGGCCGAACCAGTTCGGATTTCACTGCATCGATTGTGTTATTTTCAAAGACAAATCCCCTAAAACTATTTTTTATTAGGTTCGGAGCACGGCCGACCCAACCTTGCTGGTCATAATAAACAGGCGTGAAACAAAACCATACCATAACCAATTTACAACATGAATTAACCAGGTTTTTAGACCATTTTACCAACTTGCTTTTTCACAGTTTTCGAGGCATTGTTAAAAACTTGGTTAATTGATCACTTGGTTAATGACTTAAAAAACTTGGTTAATTGGTGTTGTGAGTTGATTTTTGTCGATTTTTGTCAAAAAACCTATGTCTAAATAACATTCCAAAAATGCTATTTTGACAAAAAAAAAATTGACAAATCGACAAATCACCAATCCCTAACACATTAATAAAGTTTTTAAACGACGACACCAACCCGCTTTTTCGCGCTTTTTTGGCGTGGATTAAAAACTTGGTTAATTGACCGCTTGGCTAATTTGTCTAAAAAACTTGGTTAATTGGTATTGTAGGTTGGTGATTTGTCGATTTGTCAAAATTTTTTTTGTCAAAATAGCATTGTTGATAACATTCCCCTATTTTTAACACTTGAAATCAGATTGCTGCACCAAAGTTACTAAAAAGGCGTGAAATAACATTTGCCTTATTTAATTCAACACTTGAAATCAAGTAGAAAGAAACATGGATCAAATCAAATCAAGACCAAACCATAGTAGAGAAGGGGAAAAAAATACAGAACAAAATGAAGTATAATATATATCTCTGTACAGATCTGTAGAAATTAAAAAGGCATCTGCTAATTTTTTTTGTTCTCTGTGTATTTCGATTTCTGATCTCCATTCCCAGGTTTGCCGATCCAAAAGAGTATATATACCCAAACAAAGTTGTTGAAACAAACAAATAAAGGAAAATACAATCATCAAGAGCTTAATTTGCTTTGCTTTGTGGTTCAGGGAGGATCAGCGAAGAAGAAAATTTGGGAGAGAGAGAAGTGGGTAAAGAAAGGGGAAAGAAAAATAACTGAGAAAAAATGAAATGGAGGAACCACGTTCAGCATGGTTCGGTGGAACCAAGTCCGAACCGATTCGGACGATCGTGTTCCAAACTAGTTAAAATACAACGTGAGGGTATTTTGGGAATATTTAAGGGTTAGGGGTGTCTACTGAGTAACTAGGAGTTGGATGAAGCACGGGTCTATTCCAAAGGATGACTTGGCTTGAGATTGCTGATATAAAAAGAAGGTTGAGTTTCTCCTTTAGGGATGAGCACCAAAAGCGTCTCTGTTTCCCCCTTGCTCAAAGAGGCAATTTTAATAGGTTTTATTGACATATTCCCAAATTTGAAAGAAAAAATGCTGAAATATAAATACTTTGAATGAATTGAAAATTGTAATATTATAAAATATGAAAACAAGAGAAAAAAAAATGAAAGGGTAGAAAGGAAAAGGTAGGATTCCTAAGGGTTAGAAAACGATCAAGGATAGCTTCCAAAATCTTGTTCTTAGTTCTGTTCTGAGTAACTTGCTCCTAAAGAATCCACTCTAGATGCAAGGCTCGCAAAAGTTTGTTTGAACTTTGCTATAGTTGGCGGAGAATTTGGAGTCTCTTCAACTTCTGGTTAAGGAAGGAGATGGTGGAGGATTGATGGGGGTTCATAGATGATAATCTGCCGAGTTGCCTCATATTCTCCCTCTTGCCATTGCCTATACCTCGTGACCAGACAGAGTACTTTCAGTCTTGCTACTTGTTTACTTCTCACAATCATGTACATTATTTGGATTCTTCCCTTCTAGCTTAGATTTCCTCAAGCAACTTGTTGAGTTTTATCTCAGCCAAGAATCCATTGCTTTGGAAACCATGTAACACCCCCTTTCTATATACTACTATTTAGCCAATTTAGTAAAAATCAGAGTTTTCAAGAAGTTCCACGCACCATAAGAGAGTGCTACATTTAATCAAAACACCTTACATACAACTCCAAAATATTAATTATTATAGACTTCAGGATATTAGTCAAAATAAACTTCAGTATATGTGATACATAACACCCAAACCACCGAGGATAAAATATTACAAAGAAGTGGAATATCAACTTAACATCTTAGGTCAAATATAAAAGAAAATAACAACTAAATATCCCCGATTGCTACGACGATCGAGCCTTCACTCACCACACTAGAAGAAAGATCTCTAAGCACCTTTAGTCATCACACACTGTAGGTTCTTGCAGATACGAGGCAAACACGACGCAAGAGGTGAGTCTCAATACATAGATAATAATTAATAAAACAAGAAACACAGTAGAATAGGCACACCATACATACAATCAATTCCAATACACCGTTAATACAATTACACCAAATACAGTTACGTCAGAAATATATAGTTATACCAAATATACCATTAATTACGAACACCCAAGCAATCTACAGAATGTATGCAATGTATGATATGCAATATGCATGTGGATCCATCATCGTCGCTTTTTGCCTCGAGGGCACACGTCACTTTGGCCGAAGCCCTCGTCACTTTGGCCGAAGCCCACATCGTCGCTGAATATGCATGATTTATGTGACATCATGACAATGCATCACAACACAATACATTTACTACAACAATTATTACTCATCACTTTTCACTTCGCAACTCAACTCAACTCCAATCACAATATTTGGCCGAAGCCTACACATCGCTTTGGCCGAAGCCCGCACATCACTTTGGGCCGAAGCCCACTCATCGCTTTATCGTCACCAAAACACAACACACCTCATTATTGAACTACAAGTCACATCAAGGACTAAACCCACACCTAAGGACCATTTTAGCACCTAAGGACCAATCCATCACCACAAGGACCATTTTAACACCTAAGGACTATTTTAACACCATAAGGATTATTTTAGCACTTAGGGACTATTTTAACACCTCGGGGACCATTTTGACATCTAGGGACCATTTTGACACTTTGGGTAACATTGACAACACCCGCACGAAGTGCTGGATTCCTACAGCAGTACTCCTACTTTGGCGAATTATTTAAAATAGCAAACGACATCGAAAATTTACAAAAGACCACTCATCGGAAAGCCCTCTGAGTGTAGTTTCTACCTATGATTTCAGTTTTTCAAAATAAGTGTCCAGTTGGTACAGTTTTTCAAAACACTACACTGAGGTACCAAAATCGGACAGAACGCTTTACCCAACTTGCAACCAAATTTTCTTTCTCATTTCTTAATGAAATTCAGTGAAATCAGTGCCTATTTCGTAGAGAATTAAGTCTATTTTTCAATGAAATAAGAATCACTCAAAACGGAGTTCAATTGAGCACACAAAACCTGCAAAAACTGAACCTACCCCCAGTTTGACTCCAGAAATTTGACCTAACTTTAGAGACTCATAACTGGAGCTACACAACTCCGAATTTAACGAAACCAGTGCCAAAACGACCGGCCTTAAGTCTATTTTCAAAAACAATTAGCCACATAATTTTTGGATCAACCAAACAGTACCAGTTTGAGAAAACCGAAACAGTGTCCAGAAAACACCCAAAAACCATAAACAAGTAGGACTCATCATCAACCCCCAATAAATTCAACAACACTTAAACACCATTTAATCCAACCAATACATGAGCATCAATTTAATTTCCACAACACTTAGGCATTTAATCAACATCATTAAATCAACATATTCTCATATTTCATCACATTGAAGCATTTTATCAAACACTTGGCATGCACATTTAATAACACATTTATTTCCAACATCAAGCATCATGATATCACCAAATTAAATATCAATACAACAATAAACATAGAATTAACACACAACTCAAACAATCAAACAAATACTCCTAACACCTAACCTCTATGATTTCAAGGTTTATAAATTATTAACCATGAAAGAGAGCCCCCATACCTTAAGATTGAAGAACCCAAATACTCTCTCCTTCAACAACACAAAAACCACCAAAATAGCTTCCCCAACATTTTGAGCTCCAAGACCCCATCCATGGTAAAAGGAAAATGGGACAAGATTAGTGTATGAAACCTACACTAAATGGTAGAGGAAGAAAAATGGGAAAGATTGGTGCCAAGAACACTTACCCAAGCAAGAAAATGATTTTCCCCCTTCCCCCCTCAAGCAATCAGCTGCTGCGCACCCTTCTTCAACAGCCCCCTCCTTTCTTTTTCTTTTACTTTGTTCTAAATGAGGCTAAAAAGTAAAAACCCTACCCCTAGTTATGTATTGACTTTGGGTCTATTTAGTGGGCTTGGGCCCTTTATTTGCACCTCTTAGATTCTTACATACATCCTCCCTATTTAATTAAAATACTCTCCACTTAACTAAAATACTCACCATTTATTTACCACACCTCACTCCTTAACTAAATTAATTACCTAGCCTATATTTATTTTAATATACACAACTAAAATAATACTTTATTAAATTAGTCCAATAATCACTTAATTAAATTAGTTAAACAATCACCTAATTAACTTAGTTAAATAACTCACCTAATTAATTTTTGGGGCGTTACAACTCTCCCCCACTTAGAATATTTTCGTCCTCGAAAATCTAACTATCATGGATATGCAAACTTAACACTCACCACAGCAAACGTTAAATTCTAGCAGAGCACCCTAAATGAAATTCGTACCTCTAAGCACAACCATCACTCCTCCGAAGGCTCCGAACCTGCCAGGACAAACACTCTCCCGCTATACTTCTCCTTCTCCGGTTTGGACACATGGTACTAACGTATCCCAATTCCCACAGTTGTAGCAGACCACATCATTCTTCTCACACTTAGCAGCTACATGACCTTCCTTACCACACTCGAACCACTTGTTGACCATGCAATCTGGACTCTTATGCCCCGGCTTACCACACTTGTGACACACAATCCCCGCAGTAGCGTCTCCCCCACTTAGCTTCTTGCCCGAACTCTCCTCTCCCTTGCCCTTACCACCTGACACATCATAGGCTTCCCACTAAACCGAGAACCTCTCTTCTCCTTCACTATCTTGTATGAACGATTGCTATCCTCCTCGAAGATCTACGCTCAACTCATGAAATCAACATCCACTCTTCTTATCTCCTCTAACCGTTATCATCTAAGTCCTATCGTATACGCAACAAATCAAACACTCTTCCATACACCCTTACTCCCCAATTAGGTATTCTAACCTGTAGGTTGTCAAAATCCTACCCGACTACCCAACATAAGAGACAACAACAATTATGGCCAGAGGCTCAACAATCCTAACAACCGTAATTAACACACAGTACCAATTCAACAATTTATCATATATCCAACATCATTCACATCAACAATTAACATGATCATAACAGCAAAATTCAAGTTCAACCTATTCCACGTTCAAATTAGTTCACCTAAACTCGGGTGCAGAAAATTCTGTAACTTTGCGCCTACTTTGGCGAATTAATTAAAATAGTAAACGACATCTGATTTCGACAATTAAATATTTGTTGGAAAGCCACGGATGTGTAGTTTCTGAACATATCTTTAAAGTTTCAAAACAATGAGCCAATTAATACAGTTTTTAGAAACAACCCGAACAGTTCCCCGACTTGACAGATTCTGTCCTCCTACTTCATTTCACGCTAAACTGACTAAAACTTGACCAGATGGGACAAAACTTTAGCCCGAACAAAAGCAATTTGAGTGTAGTTTCTAATGGAAAAAGAATCGTTCAAAACGGAGTTCATTTGGGGACATAAAACTTGCATTTCATCAAACGCCAAACAAGCATAACCAATCATGCAACTAATTTAAACACACAATTCCGAAAAGATTTAAACACGTAGGCATCATCTTCGATCTCTTTACTCCTAGGGATTTGGCTAACATGCGATTTTACAACTTCCCTAGAAAATATCATGGACATATAATTCTACTAAATTTAATTGATTTCTTACCACCAAAATAATATAACCAACACATGCTTTATAACACACTTGTTTTGATTTCAAGGCTTGATATTAGTTTAAGCAAATGAAATTAAACCTCCTTGTCAACATTTAGCAAAGAGAATTAACTCAAGTAATATAAGTGCACAAAAGGTCTCGCTGTACCGTTGTATCATTAAATTTAGACGCCACGTAATCAAACTAAGAAGTGACAATTAATAATGGTAATAGCAACAACAAAGGCCACCGTTAAATCATAAATCGAACAAAATTTTCACAATTGGAATTCATAGTTAGAAGGTACTCCAAATTGTATATGTCTGTTTCTAAAACTTTGATAGTCATTATTGGACTCACCTTCACGTGTCATAAAAATTCTACTTTTTCTAACCATGCATTTAGTGTAAAACTTCCTCATTTTCAAACAACACCTAACCACAACCTAATTGGTGCAAAAGCCGAAATCATGTCTCATTTTGAAATAAAATTTTAGAACAACTTGGAAACAAATTCAACACTATTTTGACATCCCATTCATTCCCAATAGCACAAAATTTTCCACTTACCGTTTTTTCGAAAACCTTAGAACTCACAGTTTTGTTAAAAAGGAAACTCTATATGCAAACCCCCAACCTTACTATCACTAGAGCATGCAACCACATAAGCAACTACTTATTAGTTCAAAATTTAATTTCCGACATAAACTCCAACGGTAAGGAAAACTAATCATTTAATTTTGGCAAATCACATCATGCTCACGAAACAAGTCGAATTGAAACGTTGAAAGTGTCAAAACTTCAAGTTATGCAATCTTAATTGAGTTAATGAAAATATAGCCTTACAAAACATTTCATTTTAGCATACTAACTTCTAGTCAATTAAGCACAAATCAAATTTAACTCATATGCACCACAAAACAATCAACTTATGGCAGAGACGTCAATCAAGTGCAACAATTTTCAACAAGCAATCTTCAAATATTGTTCAATGTATACTTACCACGGTTAGGTCATATAAAAATTATTTTTTATATTCTAACAAACTAATCAAGCAATCAATCAAATTAGAATTAGTGCATGCATTCAAATTTAATAATAACCATGAGTTATTGTCGCCTCTTTCATTGGGGATGAGTGATTGGGGTGATCAGTCCCTCCTACTCATGCAACCAACTAATTAAGGTCACAAAACTACTTTCTTTCAATTTATAACTACCACATTAAAAGATTTTTAACGTAGTCCGGAGTGCGAAGGCGTCGTCACGACTTTCACTCCTTTGACGTCGTTAGAACTCTTTTAATTACACACATCTCAATGATACTAACAACAGTCACAAGCAACCAAAATCAATGCTACAACCAACAGCTACATACTTCAGTCACACATATCTTAATCACTCAATATAATCTTTCAATCGCTATCCATTAAATAATTTACAAGACATGTCAATGAAGGGACAAAACCAACAAGGATCACAGTACTAAACAACAACATGATTATGATTCAGAACGAGTACCACGACTCGAGGGTTAACAGACTCGACAACTTGGTTGGACTGATGAATCGCACGATACCATTTGTAACATCCTGCATCGCTTCTAGAATCGCTGATCGCCTCACGAACCAACACGAGTCTTTTCAAAGATGCTTTGTCCTCACTTGCATGTTTCAGGAAAAACTTCAGAAGGTCACCCATCCCACTACTACTCCAAGCCAAGCACGCTTAACTATGGAGTTCTTATGGGATGGGCTCCCGAAAAGAAGATGCATCTTGTTGATATAAGTAGTCCAAATCAATTCTTTTAAGCCTTCCTTCAACCGCATGCAGCCCCATACCGCATGACCTCGGGATCCCTCTCATTCGGGCGTGATTCTGTTCATTCACGCGCCCCTTCGCTTTGAAGCTGCCAGGAGCCGCTCTTTGCCATGCCACCTTTTTGGGCACCGGCGATCACTCCCCGCCCTCGTCAGCCCCGGATGTCACAAACCACCTGCACTTTCCCATAAGTCTTGTTCAGAATTGAACACCCCGATGAACTCAATAGACACCTTATTCCAACTTTCCTTTTAGAACCCTAGTCATGATTGGAAGATGTGTTGGTAGGAATAATTCAGGTTATGTTTTGGTTTGTTAGGTTAAGAGTGTGAAGGTGACTATCTAGTTGTTGTTCGAGATCTTTTGTTATTTGAGTTTGTGGTTGTGGTTCATGTTCTAATAGTGTTGAGAATATACAATCACCATCTCGTGTACCTTCAGAAGATTTATGTAAATCTTTGATAGCATAAGATGCATTTTCAGAAACTATTGCAATAACATCTTCTTGGGTGTATTAAAAAAATGTAAGTAAGGATAGGTGTTTGTGTTTGAACATGTTCTTCCGAATCAGAGTCTGTTTCCATAGAAATAGGTTCGCCTATAGATTTTGGAGTAGATGGGATGTGATTCAGAAGAACATTCTTAACAGACTCTGATAGTATTTTAAGACTAAAATACTATATGGCCTATCTGAGCCACTATATAAAACATGACATCGGGGCCATCATGGCACCACTATTAAAAGGAAGTGATCCATCCAGAAATTACATCCCATCACGTTTATGGGGGCTGACCACAGGCAAACAGAATAGTTCGAAGCTTGGACATGCATTTGGGGTCTTTTTTAAGATTATGATCAAAACAACTATGATAAAGGCTGGATAAATGGATACAGTGAGCAATGACCACAAATGTGCTTTGTGGCATATGGACTGTAACGCCCTAAATAATTTACTTATTTATTTAAATAAATTATTTAGGTATTTTATTGGTATATTTATATTAAAATAAAAATATGGTATTTCATTAAATTAGGGGGTGGTGTTTATTAATTAAGTAAGTGGTAGAAAGAGGCCCGTGACCCAAGAGTCCATGATATAAACGCTAGGGTTAGAGTTGTTTGCACAATGGAGAGAAAAAGAAAGAAAGAAAAGAAAAGAGAGGCGCAAGGGAGAAGAGGGAGAGAGGGACGGCGCGCAAGGAGGGAGGAGAGAGGAAGATCGTGTTGCGGTGGTTCTTGGAGTTTCGTGGAAAGGATCTCGTATTCGGTAAAACTCTAAGGTAAGGGTGGGGTTCTATCTCTATAATAGGGTATATGATGGGTTTTATGTGGGAGATTAGGACCTTTGATGTTTCTTGATTTTGTTTGGTGCCTATGTGATGTTTGATGAAATGTATTTGGTAGCATGTACAAATTATTTGATGATTGATGGTTATGCCCTATGTTGGCGCTACCTAGGCGTCGTTTCCATGTTGCTGTTGTTGTATTTTTCATGTTGTTGTTGCTGTATTTTTCATGTTGTTGTTGCTGTATTTTTCATGTTGCGTTTTGTGTCGCCACCGGGCGCCAAAACCGCGCTCGCTGTTGTCTTTACTGTGTCTTAGTCTGTGTTACTGTTGTCTGTCAGGCCGTCTCGTGTCTTAGTCTGTGTTGCCAGTTGTGCTGCCTGTGTCTTAGTCTGTGTTGTCAGTTGTGCTGCCTGTGTCTTAGTCTGTGTTACTGTTGTCAGGCCGCTCGTGTCTTAGTCTGTGTGGTCGTTTGTGTTGCCCAGCGCGCTTGATTGTTGTGTTTTATGCGCCCGGTGTGGCTGTGCTGCCACCAGCGCCACTTCTCTGTTTTGTGTCTTTGTGTGGTGGTCTTTGTGTTGCTCCTGGGCGCCAGTTCCTGTACTGTGTTGCGCCCAGTTTGCCTTTTTGGTGCGTCTGCATGTGTTGGTGCTGTCCCATCGGTGTGGTGTGTCTTAGGTGTCGGTAGTGGTTGAAGTACCGTCGAGTGATAGACTAATCTATAGATGCTGGTGTGTTTCGGTGTTTTTGTGGTGTTGGTGGAAATGTCGTAGTGATGATGTGGCTAATTGTTGATTAAGGTGATGGGTCTATGACCAATTGTTGATGATGATGATGATGATGATGATTGATGATGATGATGATGGGTCTATGACCAATTGTTGATGTAGTGTTGTTGTGTTTTGATGTGTTGTTCATGGTGTCACATGCATTGCATGAGCATAAATTTAGTGATGATGTAGGCTTCGGCCTAGAGCGTAGTGATGATGTGCTCAATAAATTTAGTGATGATGTAGGCTTCAGCCTAGAGCGTAGTGATGATGTGCTCAATAAATTTAGTGATGATGTAGGCTTCGGCTTAGAGCGTAGTGATGATGTGCTCAATAAGCTTGGTGATGAACGGTACCGCATGCATATACCCGTTGGTGTGGGTTGCATTTCATTCACTTACACGTGTCATGAGTGGTAGTTGTGGTAGTTGTAATTTGATGTTGTTGGTGCTGTATATTGATGATTGTTGTTGTCTGTTGATGTTGTTGCTGTTGTATGCTGACGTTGTTGTTGAGTAGTAGTTAGTTGCCGAAACTCTAGCATATTGCTTATCATACATGCTATTATATTGTTAGATATCTCACCCCTTCTGTTTGAATGTTACCCCTATGTTGGTAACGTGCAGGTGATAGTGAGTGAAGGTTTGTCTATCTTCTCCAGTTCAGTCGGTGTCGTCGCTCTGATACGTAACACTCGGGGGGAAAACGAACACTAGTTTATTTGGTTGTCTTTAATTATTTCGATTGTTGAAATTTATATTGATGATGTTATGGTTGTGCTATTCCGCTGCGTAGTGAATGAATTACTGTTAAGTAGACTAAATAGGTGTTTTGAGGATTCATCCCACTTATGACGTGCTATGTATCACGCTAAACGTTATGTGGTGAATTTATTTATTATTGACTCTTGAATTGTTTTATCGGTGTGAATGTAACATCCCTTGAGGGTGTAGGAGAACATGCTTTTGAAACTCTGATTTTCGTCTGTAATTTACCGGGTAGAAAATGGGTGTTACATGGACCACCAGAAGACATCATACCTAACTTATTTTTCTCCGTTCCAGATTCTGGTCAAACCCTTAAGTATAGAAGACCTAGACTTATAGCATATTCTGATGAGGAAGAGGAATCTACTCCAAAAACATCTATAGAAGAGGAATCTACTCCAAAAACATCTATTGTTGTGATTTCTGGATGGATAACTTCCTCTTTTTAATAGTGGTGCCATGATGGGCCCCGATGTCATGTTTTATATAGTGGCCCAGATAGGGCATATAGTATTTTTCATTCTTCTCAAAATATGCTAAACTTATGTTCTCTCTTTAAATATGTATATGATGCATTCCATCCTCAAATTTATGTTAAGTTTCAATTTTTCCACATTTTTGAGAGTGTGTTTAAGACTAAAATATGGCGTAATATGACGAGGACGAAAGGTCATCTCATTTATTGGTATCATAGCAGTTTGATTTAGATCGAACTATGATGAGGACAAGAGGTCGTCTCATCTAATGCTTTCACTATGCAGAAGCATCAATCATAAGACCCCATTACGTGACTATTATGTGAGGTGCTGAAGTTTTCATAATTAATAGATCTGGTGTAAGGTATGTCGTTAGTTTTAAATAGTTTCGAATCTTTGTTGTTTTATTCAAAAGCTCCGCATTTTTCTATGTACTACATAGATATGATCAACTATATGTTTTCTTTGTTTGAATTTTGATGTGAACATGTGGTTTCTACTTTTACAAGTAAACCATTGCTACACGTTAGTCGAAGTGTTTTTCTTCAAGGTTGGTGGTTCATGTTCGTCTAAGATACGAATAAGGTTTGGTCCCAAAACTTTTATTGGCATAGCAGTTCTTATTTCATGATCATGTTCATAGGGCTTGTTTGCAATTCCCAGTTGCTTCTTTTGGTCAACTTTGACATTGAAAGACAACGATCTATGTTATTGATCAAGCTGTTCTGATGCTCTTATTTTACAGGAATTATACTTCCAATGCAATTGCTGGAACTCTGTATTGTTATGGGGTTTTCCTGACTAGCTCTTTTGATTGACATGTGCAATGTATGCATTACTCCCATCAAGCAAAGTATTGGCGTTATTCAAAAGGCGGCTTCTAAGGTGAGGGTTGAATTAACGGGTGAAAGACATGCATGATATCGATGGAGTATGTTTTATCCTTTTCTCCAGCCGTTTAGTTTCTAATTGCACTATGCGTGTGTGCTGTTTTGGAAGATACACTTCTTATGCACTTGTACATGTCTCATCCTTAAAAGCTGGAAAATGTTGTTTAATGATCCCCTCGGCCTTTTGAGTATGCAAACCATTTATGACCCAGAAATTATATCTGTTACCAAAATAAATGTTCTTTTCTCTTTCTGCACCTGCACTGTCTCTTGGTAAATTTATTGATTAGTTTCACTTTAGTTAGTAGAGTAGATGTGTACGTATTTCCTTTGTCTTTCATGATTATTATGTTAGTAATGCAAAACTACTTTCATGATTATCATTGTTGTTGTTCCTGCATGATATCTACTACGATGATTTTCGTTTTCCTGAGTGCACAAAGGTTTTCTAACTCAGTATAGCCAAATCAGTGTCCTTCCAAAAGCAGCATAAACCAAAATAGTATATTTATTGTTTAAAAAATTTAGATGAAAAGCCTACACATTTGTAGGAACAGCTGCTTATGTCCCTCTAGGGGTTCTTAATTCGTCTCCAGCAACTTTTGGGTAAGGGCTAAATGTGAGTTTTACTAGAGATTGAATTCTCTTTAGGCGATTGCTTTTCCCACATCTCCTCCTATTCACCACACACCTCCAAACCAAAAATATTTCAAAATTACCCTCCCGTGAAACACGCGTGGAAACCTTCTTACACTGTATTTTAGAATGGTTCGGTTGTCATGTATCGAACAAGAGGGAGAGAAGACAAAGGGAAAGGGGGTGAAGAAGAAGCGGAAAAGAAGGGAAAGGGGGTTCGACTGATGCAGCTCGAATGAGTTCGGTTGAGAAAACCTGAACCTCGTAAATTTCAAAAAAGGGGGTGTGTTTCAAAATATATAAGGTATCGTTGAGGGCAGCCGAACCTATTTGGTTGGCCATAGCCATAACCGAACCAACTCAATTTTTAAAAAAAAAAAAAACAAAGGCACTGTCCTCATTAATGGTATTTTGGTCATTTCACATGGTTTAGGGGGGGTGTGTGGTGAGTAGGAGGGTATGTGGAAAAAGTCATGGCCTTCTCTTTATCACTGACTAGCCAGGGACATAGAAGTATTTCTTTGTGGCCTTTACTTCTTACAACCCTCTCTCTACTCACTGACACCTCCAAATCTAGAGTATTGTATTTAAGTTTTTCCTATATTTATTACACATTGTTATTAGAAAAAGTAAAACAAATGAGTTTAGTGTACATAGGCCAATTTTCATTTAAAAAAATGTTTTATGACTTATGACTATGAGTAGGAAACACGACTTAGCCTTTTTGCTCACAGACTACTTAGCATCAACCTTGCCAATACTACAAATTCGAGTAAGACATAGTATAACTGATAAAAGTGATGATGTTAGATTGAATATTTTTCATGGTTATTTGAGTTTATTCTTTTGTTTGCTTTTTTTTTTGAAAGCATATGGCGGGTGATGCTTATGCATTCAGTTTTTACTCTCATGAAATTGATTGTATTGTGAATTTCTTGAACAACACCATCGAAATCATGGAACCGAGAGTGAAAATACAAGTATTACCATAACGACTGATGAATGATCAAATTCAACAAAAAATAATTTTTCATGGGACTTCTTTTTTTATTGACATTCAACTCGGAGATTTAGAAATCTTCCCTCATATAATAGGAATTATGCGATGCTTTGTTTTTAAAGCTACACTCTTTGATTTCCATTAAGTTAATTTTTGGTTGCCACAATATTTAAGTTCAGTTTCAATAGTCCAGTGCAGAGCACATGTGAGGGTCTAGTCAAATTAAAAGAAAGAAGAAGACATGCAAGGTATTGAGAACAAAGTATTATACCTTTCTCATCCTATTAGTGGGCCGTCTGGGGTCTTCCAAAAGAAAAGTAAAAAGCCTTTTTGGCTTAAGGACTGTATTTGACCAATATATTATTGCGCCCTTTTTATTTTTTATTTCAGTCCAATTTCTTTTTACTGGTGTTTGTTTGCGGTGTTGTTATGTGTCTAAAAGAGGCTTGGGCCCAAGTGTCTAGGTTAGAGGAAACCTTACCTATATAAGTGTAATGTTGTCTTCCTCAAAGGATATGAAAGATATGATGCAGTTTTATTAATTATCTTCTCTTACAACTTAATTTTCTGTTTGTAGTAATAGTATTAGAACCTAACACATCCATAGAGTGGCAATTTCAAGTGAGCTCCTAGTATCTCAAGAAGGTAGATCAATTGGCGAGCTAAGGCATACCGAATGAGTGCACCTATGAGTGCGAGAAGGATGTCCCGGGGTCAAACCCCAGAAACTAACATTCCCCCACCCCCACTAACATTGCCTATCAAAAAAAAAGTGAGCTCCCTGTTGCAGAAACCTTCATCCAGTCAGCCATGGCCGCTCGTCGTCCTCTCTCCTCAATTCCTTCTCGTCTTACGTCACATCCACGGTCTTCTCGCTTTCTTCACTAACCTCGAAGCAGTTACACTTCCTTTCTTCTCTCGCGCTAGCAGTTGTTGTAGGTAAAGAAAGAAGACATAAAAAAGAGAGAATGAGGAGTGGTTGTAGAGAATGATTGGGGGATTGTGTGCGAGAAAAGGTGTGCACGAAGACTGAGAGAGAGTAGAGAGCAGATAATGTGAAAAGGGAAAAAGAAAGAGAGACGTCGAGAGAGGAAGAAAGAAAGGAAATGAAGAGATAGCAAAATGGTTCTGTTCATTTTCGATGTATTTGTCTTTTCAGCTGACAACTTCACATGGGAGTGGCAGGAAAAAGCTGACAAGTTGCCTCTCTAACCACATCCTAGGTTGCAACAGCAAATCAATGGCAGTTAATGGTGTGTGGAAATGCCACATACACTTGAGTGCAAGTATACACTGTCCAAAAACAAGTAGTAAAAAGATCGAACCCACAGAGATTGAAAAACTCACTTTTAAAACAAATAGAAAGTAATAAAGTGTAAAGTCACTAAGTAACAAAATAATTTTGGATTTTGTTTGATGATCACAACTAAGTTAGAAAACTAAGAAAGAGTGTTGATAGTGTAAAAGAGAAAAGCTAGTTGGAATGTCTTCATCAAGTAATTTACTTAAAAGTGTATGATGCAGTATGTGATGCAGCTGCACTGAATGCTGTTGCATTAGCTATGTGCCTTTCGGTCACTTTCTTGAGTTTCATTACAGCTCTTATGATCCTTGTTCTATGCAAGAAAGAAAGGGGTGTTAGTGCCAATCTTGCCTCCTAACAAGTATCACTTTGCTTAAGTGAATTCACTCTTGTATTTTAAGTACCCACAATTATCCTATGGACTATACTATCCTATGTCTAGGACTTAGCATGGTTTTCACAAAGTTTCTTTATGTAAAACACTCACCCATATTAGTTCTTGAGTTCTTAATTGTAAGCCATGTCTGGTCATTTACAAATCTACTTATTCTAAGTGATCAAGTTTAAAATAAGTTTTGAAAAGATTATCAAGCAAGAACTAAAGTACAAACATACATACATGCAACATACTTACTTAAAAGCTCATTAAATGATTAGAACATTCCAACTAAGAAAGGTTTAGCTAACAAGAGACATTGCAAGATATATATAAACTGAATAGACCATGTTTATATATATAGAAATCACAAAAGAGGAACAACAAGAGTAAAGTTACAAATGTTGAAAACCTTTGTATGAAGTCTTCTAGCAATGCACTAGCATTACTCCTTAGCACTATACAAACACTATGAAAATGAGTAAAGGAGGATTTATGAATTCCTTCCTCTTCCTCTAAAAATATAAAAACTAACTATGTATATTGAAATTTTGATCTAACTTATGGATTGTGATATATTTCCAAATGAAGATGTGAGGTCCTTTTATAGCCTTCAAGTGAGGTGCTTCCTTCCTTCATGTTGAAGTCATCTTGAGTGGATCATAGTCTGTAGTTGCTTTCAGAGGTTTATCCATGTTGAAATCTTTGACTTGATCTTGTAGGGTGGTTCCATGGTGATAGAACAAGTGTTCCTATATTGGTGACTCTTCAAAGCTATGCCTATAGCTATGTGTGAATGGTAGGCGCCTACTATACATTGTTGGATGGCATCAGGGAAGCGAGCGGGGAGGTCATCACCTTGCATGTGGATGCATATGAAACAGCCGCTTATTCACCAAGTTGCGCGAGAATTGATGCAGGATCGGTCAGGAGCATTGATGCAGGCAAAGATTGAGAGCTGATCGAACAAAAGCATCAAACATACCACAATATATCCAAAATGGCCTATAACTAACTATAACCATTCAAATCACTCAAGATATCATATATCACACTAAATACTATATAAACTCTTTATTAATACTTGAAAGAGAGCAAATACTAAGTTTAAACATATGAAATACTCTATATAAAATAGAGTTATCACACCCCCAAACTTAAACCATTGCTTGTCCTCAAGTAATGACAAAGACAAACTATTTAAAATTCTAGAAGATAGATCAGCTTGATTTTTGAATTTTCATGAGGAGTTCCCTATGAACTTCATTTCTTGACAATTTTTCTTGTGCCTTTATTTCTTCAAAACTACCAAAGCTATTCAAACTCTTTTGTGTGTGTGTGAACCCACTTTGAGTTGAGATTGGTTCCAAGACTAAGTGAAAAATTTCCTCCTAGCCTTTGAAAGAATTGGTTCATCTTTGGTCACACCAAAATATTTTTCAAAAGAGAGTTTAGACTCACAAAATTTTCTCAAGTATTGGGAGTTCTAAAATCAAAAGGGCTTGATAGAATTTTTCAAAGCTTTTGAGCCAATGCATTTTCTCTTTTTTTGTGTGGATCTTTTTGAGCAGATGCAATACTTCTTTGAAGTGTTTTTGTGCATTGATTTTTTTGCATTTTGTTTTTTTTCTTGATGCGATTTTGCGGTGATGCACATTTACTGACCGATAATGCTTTTCTTTTTCTAGCTCATATTACCTTCCTCACCGACCTCCGGATGCAAATGCACTTTGCACATGTGTCTTTGACCTCGGATGCATATATTTTTTCTTTGCACTTTGGCATTGAGTTCGGATTTATTGAACTATCCTCCGGATACATTTATTCTGCATGGCACAGTCTTTGACCTCCAGATGCATTCATGTACTTAGGCACAGGTATAGTTTCAAAAGATTCAGGATATGGCTTGTCCACTTTTTGTATTCTTTTTCTACATTATTTACTCTTATACTTTTGAAATTCAGCCTTTGTTTTTCATAAAACACCCCCAAACTTAATTCTTTAAGCTCTTCTTTCTTTTTAGTAAAGCTTTGTTTTGACCTAAGCTTACCAAAAATTCCCCTTGCATCAGATTGATCTTTTAAATAGCAAGGTTCTTTTCACAAACTCAGTTTTGAAGTGTTGAAGTGAAAATAATTTTGGTTTTTCTGAGAAATAAGGCTTCTTTTTCTCTTTTTCATCATTAAAAATTCCATCCATAGGGCTTTCACCATATTTTTGAAAAGCTGATCTTTTCTACTAAAATATTTAGATACTACTTTGTTAAGTACATCTAATATTTAAACAAACTAAAAACTATTTAAAACATATATATTTACTATCTAAAACATATTAATTAAACACACAACATATTAGATAGAAAACATATTAAAACATAACATAACATGCAAATCCCCCCCCCCCCCAAACTTAAGGGGTTGCAGTGCCCTCATTGCAAATTTGTTCAAAACAGACAAATCATTTGTTCAAAATAGGGGAGAGGGATTAGTACAACCAGGGAAATAGTTCAAAACAGAATTAACACAAGTTATAGCAGTAGTAGGTGAAAACATGTAAATGATACTCATTTCTTGGCTCCACTCCTAATTCTGGTGCTTTGCCTGGATGGAGGAGTGTGTTTCACCTTCTGCTTCTTCTCCTTGGGCTTGCTAGGTGTTGCTTCTGTAGGTGCAGATGCACCTCCTACTTCTGGTGTAGTTGCAGGAACTTGTTCTGTAACTGATGCAGGTGCATCAGTCTTGACTGCATCACTTTTCTTCCTTTTTGGTGTTAATTTTGCCTGCCTTCCTGCAGGTTGCTTGAAGAACTTTTGAGTATTGTGTAATGCATCCCTTTTCTGTTGTGCCATTTGTTCCAGAACCATTTTGATAGTTGCCTCATCATGCACAGTTTTGGCCTGTTGTGATGCAGCAGCAAGTGATGCAGGAGCATCACTCTGCATCTCAACGATTTGAGTTCTTGTCTCCTTTGCGAGATGATTCTTCAATTTTATCTCCTTTGTCGAGTCCTTCTTCTTGTCTTTCCTGCAAAATCTCTTTCTCAAGAGCAGATACAACATTAGAAATAATGTTGCTTGGGTCAAAGTATCGCTTGCAGTGCATTGGCATAACAGTGGGGGTTGGTTGTTCTGTGTGAGTTGTTTCTTGTGTTTCTTTTCTTGGAGAGGGTGGTGGAGGGGTTGTTTGTGGTGGTGATTGTGATAGGGACTGGTGGATCATTGAGGAGGGTAATGGTGATTTTGGAATGGAGGAGGATTCTTGGTTTGGTGAGATGATGGGTGTTTTGGTATTTGGTGAAGTGATAGGGGTTTTCGGTTGTTGGGTTGATCTTTGAGGGTTTGGCATATTTCTGCCTAGCAATTTCCTCTAGGATCACACCTCTAGCTTGTTCCTCTTCTTCTTCATCAATTTCCTCATCACTCTCTTCCTCCTCTTCTTCTTCTAACTCCTTATCCATTTCTTTTTAATTCCTCATCCTCGCCTTGATTGTAATCATATAATTCCTCCACAATGAGTTCTACCACAACCTTCTTTTGCACTTTGAATTGCTTCCTAGTCACCTTCTTCTTGGTGCTAGGTTACGCCTCTACTTTCTCCTTTCCTTTTGTTCCTTCTTCAGTCTCTTTCTCCTCTTCTTCTTCTCCTTCACTTCTCAATACCCAACTTGGGAATTCAGGGGCATTCACTTGGCCCACAAGATCAAAGATCTTGTCAAAAACCAATTGAAGCCAATCATGTTGATCATTTTGAAATTTCCAAACATTCCCTCGCTTCGCATGTAATGCTCTTGCATTGCAGTGGTGTGGCCTCTTACATTTCTCAACTTTTCCTTTACTTCAGCACTCAAATTACCAGGGGGAAATTTTCTTTGTTCATTAGCAGCTATAGGGACTCCTTCTTTCATGCATAGCTCAGTAATAAGACAAGGGAAAAACAGAAATCCCTTTGACTTATTTGAACATGCAAGAATTTCCCTAGCAATCAATCTACCTATGTCTACATGTCCTCAGAGAGAATTGTATCTAGCAAGATCAATCTCTCTTTGGTCATAGCATATGTATGTGATGTAGCGAGAATTGAATTAGCTATGAACAAATGCCAATTACCTAATGCATTAATCAAATAATTACTTCTAAGCTTAATCTCATTAGGTGTGAATTTCTCCCAAATGACCCTGGTATAGCAATCCTATTCCTTATTTCTTCCATTTCTTTCTTAAAGGCATTTGCCACTCTATTCTCAAAATCATTCCCATTATATTTCAAAGATATAATGTTCATTTAATTTCTTGGCATGAAAGTGCACAATTTTACCTCTCACCATGGAAGTGTAGGAATGTTCTGCTCTCCTCTTGTGGTGTGATTCCAAAGATAGAATTCTCTCACCAAATCTTCAATGTATCCTCCTCGTGGTAGCACAAAGTGGTCCCAATTGAGATTGGCCATCGTTGACATGAATGATGGGCTTGCCTTCTTCAAATCATACCCTCTCTCGGGTAGTAGATGCATGTTCCACGGATGAACATTGTCATCGATTCGATTGATGATTCTTTGGCTTTGCCTTTTCTTGATGATGATGACCCCGCATGCATGGCTTTCTTCTCTTTTTGGGAGTTCGGCCTTCTTGCTCGATGATTTCTGTCTTCGATTGCTTTTTCACCATTGTTTTTGCTTTGAAATTCTAGGTTTTGGATTGCTTTTGTGATTGAGAAAAAATTGGATTGAGAATGGGAAGGGTGGTTTGTGTTTCGGATGAGAGAATTTGTGAGAGTTTGCGAATGAAGAGGTACTTGGTAACAATACAAGGCTTTATGTTTCAGGAAGAGGGAAGTTAGTGGATTTATTAGGTAGCCGTTAGCATTGCGTGCTACGCATGCATCTTGCCAAGTGTCTTGCTTTGGCTACCAATGTGTCATTAATCTTACTTAACCTCCTTTGATCTTCCCGAAGCCTTATGATTCACACTTAACCAATTTTCTTCAAGTTTATAATTTTTTCGATCAGGCACGTTTTTCCTCAATGCAGTGCACTTGATGCATTGCATTAGTTTCTGCATTTACGCAAAACAACTAAAAACATAAAATTGCACAAAAATAATTAAAAACAATGGGTTGCCTCCCATTAAGCGCTTGTTTTAAGAGTCTTGTCAGCCTGACTACCTCTTTTCACTTAGAGATTTTGCAAATAGGTGGTGGTTTTGTCTCTCACCACATGTTCACCATAGTACATTTTAACTCTCTCGACCATTCACCTTGAAGACAGTGATTTGAGGTTTTATCAAATAAGTCTATCTGCTCCATGTGGATAAACCTTTATCAACTTAAATGGTCCCGACCACCTTGACCTTAGTTTTCCAGAAATAGCTTCAACCTAGAGTTGTATAGCGAGAACTAGTCCTCCTTCTTTCAATTCTCTCTTCGTGAATTTTCTTGTCATGCCATTTCTTAGTCTTAGCTTTGTAGATTTCAGCATTCTCATAAGAGGTTTGCCTAATTTCTTCTAACTCATCAAGCTCTATCATTCTCTTTTTACCGCCTTGTTCAAATTGAAATTGAGCTTCTTGATAGCCCAATAAGATTTGTTTTCCAATTCTACAAGTAAATGGCATGCTTTTCCATAGACTAATTTGTAAGGGGACATTCCTAAGGGTGTTTTGAATTTGTTCTATATGCCCATAAAGCATCATCCAAATGTAAAGACCAATCTTTCCTATTTGGACTTACCATTTTTTCTAGCATTCTCTTAATTTCCCTATTGGATAATTCTGCTTGTCCACTAGTTTGAGGATGGTATGCTGTAGCTATCTTATGTTTAACTCCATACTTAGCTAGAAGGTTTTCTATGATCTTATTGCAAAAGTGTGAACCTTCATCATTAATGATAGCTCTAGGAGTTCCAAATCTAGTGAATATATTTCTTTGCAGAAACTTACTCACTGATTTAGCATCATTATTAGGTAATGCTCTTCGCCTCTACCCATTTGGATACATAATCAACAGACTACTAAGATATATAAATTGCCAAAAGAGGGTGGAAAAGGTCCCATGAAATCCATGCCTCAAACATCAAATAATTCAATTTCTAAAATATTTGTTCTAGGCATTTCATGCTTATCGAGAGATATTTCTGCTCTTTGACATTTATCACAAAGATTTGACCATAAAATAAGAATCTTTAAATAAAGTAGGCCAAAAATAACTTGATGTAATACCTTACCGTTGTTCTAGTGCTTCTAAAGTGTCCTCCATAAGGTGCGAGAATGGCAATGCGCGAATAATCGCTTGTTGCTCCTCTTCAGGTATGCATTTCCTCATTAATTGATCAGGGCACATCTTGTAAAGGAATGGATCATCCCAATAGTATTGTTTAACCATGTGGAAGAATTTTCTCATTTGTTGATATGTCATACTCACTGGTACCACTTTGCTTGCAAGGAAATTTACAATATCAGCAAACCATGGTGCAGATGCATTTGATGCTCCTACATTGCTTATAGCAAATGCAGTTTCATGTTTTGCATTGACTGTGATTGCCAATAGCTTTTCATCTGGAAAACTTTCCTTGATTTCTTCTCCTTGTGTACCAAGTGATTCTCCTTCAATCCTTGATAAATGGTCTGCTACTTGATTTTCTACTCCTTTCTTGTCTCTAATTTCTAAATCAAATTCTTTGTAGGAGTAAAATCCACCTTATCAGCCTTGGCTTTGCATCCTTCTTTGAAATTAGATACTTAATGGCAGAGTGATCAGTATAGACAATAATTTTAGTGCCAACTAAGTATGATCTAAATTTTTCAAAGGCAAACACCACAGCTAATAATTCTTTTTCTGTGACTGTGTAGTTCACTTGAGCTTCAATTAATGTCTTGCTAGCATAATATATGGAATGAAAGACCTTATCATATCTTTGCCCTAGGACTGCTCCTCTGCAAAGTCACTAGCATCACACATTAATTCAAATGGCTGCTCCAACTGAGTTACTATAATTGGTGCTTTGTCACCAATGCCTTTCTAAGCTTGTCAAAAGCTTCTATACAAGATTCATCAAAGTTGAATTCTACATCATGTTGCAGAAGCATACATAATGGTTTTGAGATTTTTGAAAAATCTTTGATAAACCTTCTATAAAAACCAGCATGGCCTAAGAAGCTCCTGATACCTTTAACTGTATTTGGTGGTGGTAGATTCTCAATGACATCAACTTTAGCTTTGTCTACCTCTAGACCTTTCTTTGAAATTCTATGTCCTAACACAATGCCCTCTTGTACCATGAAATGACACTTTTCCCAGTTTAAGACTAAATTTGTTTCCTCACATCTCTTGAGAATTTGTTCCAAGTTTGTTAAGCAAACTTGAAATGTTTCTCCAAAGATAGAGAAATCATCCATGAATACTTCCATTGATTGCTCAATGAAATCTGAGAATATAGACATCATGCATCTTTGGAATGTAGCAGGTGCATTACATAAGCCAAATGGCATCCTTCTAAAGGCAAAGGTTCCATAAGGGCATGTAAAGGTGGTTTTGTGTTGATCCTTAGGCTCAATGGCTATTTGATTGTAGCCTGAATAGCCATCTAGGAAACAATAAAATTCTTTCCTCGCTAATCTATCTAACATTTGGTCTATGAATGGTAAAGGAAAGTGATCCTTTTTGGTAGCTTTGTTGAGTTTTCGTAATCCATACTGATTCTCCACCCTGTGTGATTCTAGTTGGTATCAACTCATTCTTTTCATTGGCTATTCTTGTCACACCCCCTTTCTTTGGTACACATTGGACAAAGGACTTACCCAAGCACTGCCTCGATATGGGGTATATGATTCCAAAGCATCTAGCCATTTAATAATTTCCTTTTTCACAACCTCTTTCATAATAGGATTTAGTCTTCTTTGACTCTCTATGCCGTTTTTGGAATTTTCTTCCAAAATGACTCTATGCATGCATATAGAAGGACTAATTCCTTTGATATCCGCCATTTGCCAACCTATAGCTTTGGTATGCTTCTTGAGAGTACTAATGAGATCACTCTCTGTTTTGATGTTAAATCGAAGCAATGATAATGGTGTAAAGTCTCATTTGTTCCTAAGAATGCATACTTAAGGTGTTCAAGCAGTATCTTCAATTCTAACTTAGGAGGTTGTTCTATTGAGGGTAAGTTCTTCTTGAGAATTGGATCCTCAAGGTTGAGTGGTTCATAAGTCCTAGCCCATACTTCCTTACAAGAGTTTTCTATTGGCAGATTTTCCTTTTCTAGTATTTCATCATCTAGCAATGCAATTTGCATCTAATGCATCTGCATTGGCTAAATGATCATACCGCTTGTAAAATTGTTTTTCTACCAATTGATCTAGAGAGAATAAGGATGAACACTCTTCCGTATCCTCTGCAGGATACTTCATAGCATTCATTACATTGAATTTTATCTCTTGATCATTCACTCTCATAGTGAGTTCACCTTTTCGCACATCAATTATGGTTTTACCAGTTGCTAGAAATGGTCTACCTAGGATAATAGGCACTTCCTTATTCGCATCAAAGTCAAGGATAACAAAATCTACAGGGGAATACAAATTTGTCTACCTTAACTAGGATGTCTTCTATGATACCTTCGAGGATAGGCTATTGATCTATCACGCTAATTGAAGTGTCACGCGATGGTTGGTTTTGCATTTCCTATTTCTAAGCTGGTCAAAAAATAGATTTAGGCATCAAGTTGATGCTTGCACCTAAATCACATAAAGCTTTACTAAGTATAGGATTTTCCTATAGAAAATGGAATTGTAAAACTACCTGGATCCTTCAATTTCCTAGGGATTTTATTTTGCATAAGCAAACTACAATCTTCTGTCATGGCAACTGTTTCAAACTCACCTAATCTTCTTCTCTTAGTAAGCACATCCTTCATAAATTTTGCATAATTTGGCATTTGTTGGAGGGCTTCTACTAAGGGAACATTGATGTGTAATTGTTTTAGTACCTCTAAAAATTTACCAAACTGCTTCTCCTCATGTGCTTTTTTTGGTCTTTGAGGGTAGGAGGAGGAGGGTATTCAGGTACTAACTTAGGTAGTGGACTTTGAACTTCTTGTGATGCAGGAGCACTAGATGCTTCTGCATTAGTCTCTTTTTGATTTTTGGTTTTTTCTCCCTTTTCTACACTTTCCTTCTCAGTTAATTCTACCAAATCCTTACCACTTCTCAATGAAATAGCCTTAACCTGCTCCTTTCCTTTGGTTTGGGAAGGAGTAGCTTCTGTATTTGAAGGTAAGGCTCCTTGTGGCCTTTGATCTGAGTCTGTGGCTAATTGACCAACTTGATTCTCTAAGTTCTTAATGGAAGCATCTTGGGTTTGTCTAGCAGTTCTAGATTCACCTATAAATGCTTTGAGCATGGTTTCTAGAGAATTATCAGTGGTAGGTTGAGAGTTTCTTTGGTTATTTTGAGCTGGGAATCCTGGTGGGTTGGTTGGTGTAGTTGGAGCAGTTCTAGGTGCAGGTGCACTATTGTTGCTCCATCTAAAATTTGGGTGATCTTTCCAACCAGGATTATAAGTGTTGGAATAAGGGTTGTTATTCCTATTATAACCTACATAATTTACTGAGAGATAGGGTTGCTAGAACACTCCTCATACAAGTGACCTCCTCCACAAGTACACACAACTAGGTGTGCACTGGAGGTACTTGTTCTCTTCACTGAATGTTGTCTTTGTCGGTGATGTTGTTGCATTAGATGCAGTAGCATTGCCAGAAGTGAAGTTTTTCATCAAATTAGCTAGAGTGGCTACTTGAGCAGATAGGGCAGATATATCATTGATTTCATGTACCCACGATGGTTTCTTTTGGGCACTTACCCTCTCTCGTGAGGCCAACTAGAGCTATTAGTCGCTATTCTATCAATTAATTCACATGCTTCATTGTATGAATGATTTAATAACACTCCACCGGATGATGCATCAAGCATTATTACGGTTTGAGGTTCTAAACCATTATAAAATGTTTCCATTTGAATAATAACAGGTAAACCATGATGATGACATTTTCTCAAAAGTTCCTTCCATCTTTCTCATGCTTCAAATAAAGATTCAAACTCTTTTTGTCTAAAAGATGTAATATCATTTCTTAACTGGCATTTTTGATAGGTGGGAAATATTTTCCTAAAATTTTTCAGCCATTTCATTCCATGAATGAATAGAGTTAGGCTCTAAAGAATTTAGCCAAGCCTTAGCTCTATCTTTCAAAGAATATGGAAATAACCTTAATCTAAATGCATTTTCACTAACACCGGGTAAAATAAAATTACTACATACTTCTAGAAATTGCCTTAAATGCAAATGAGGATCTTCATGAGGAGATCCTCCAAATTGACCAATAGTTTGAAGCATTTGAAACATCGTGAGGCTTAAATTCAAAATGCATGGCATCAATATGAGGTCTATTTATGCTAGTTTGCATGTTTTGATGATCAAACCGAGCATAATCCTCATAGGTCTATCTCTATCATTAATCATACCTATGTGATCCATGTGGATGAGATTTTCTCTATGAACTTCTTCTTGAAGAGCATGTCTTTGTGATCCGGGGCCTCCTCTCTTTGAGTGTGGCCTTGAGCTTTGTTCTTCATCGAATGACATGTTGCAAGCTTGTTGATTCTGTTTTCGAGTCTTAGCAATCTCCCGAATCTTCTTTCTATTTCTAAATCTAAACTATATTTCGAGTTCATTTGCAGTTCTGTACATATACTAAGTACCATGTAATCTTTGTTGTTGTGAAACTCTAAAAACCAATTTATATACAACACTAAATTACTCAATATCGAATTTTAAAAGAATTTACTTCAATCCCCAACAACGGCGCTAAAAACTTGGTGTGTGGAAATGCCACATACACTTGAGTGCAAGTATACACTGTCCAAAAACAAGTAGTAAAAAGATCGAACCCACAGAGATTGAAAAACTCACTTTTAAAACAAATAGAAAGTAATAAAGTGTAAAGTCACTAAGTAACAAAATAATTTTGGATTTTGTTTGATGATCACAACTAAGTTAGAAAACTAATTAGAGTGTTGATAGTGTAAAAGAGAAAAGCTAGTTGGAATGTCTTCATCAAGTAATTTACTTAAAAGTGTATGATGCAAAGATGTGATGCATTTGACCGAATCTTTGTTGCATTAGCTATGTGCCTTTCGGTCACTTTCTTGAGTTTCATTACAGCTCTTATGATCCTTGTTCTATGCAGTAAAGAAAGGGGTGTTAGTGCCAATCTTGCCTCCTAACAAGTATCACTTTGCTTAAGTGAATTCACTCTTGTATTTTAAGTACCCACAATTATCCTATGGACTATACTATCCTATGTCTAGGACTTAGCATGGTTTTCACAAAGTTTCTTTATGTAAAACACTCACCCATATTAGTTCTTGAGTTCTTAATTGTAAGCCATGTCCTGGTCATTTACAAATCTACTTATTCTAAGTGATCAAGTTTAAAATAAGTTTTGAAAAGATTATCAAGCAAGAACTAAAGTACAAACATACATACATGCAACATACTTACTTAAAAGCTCATTAAATGATTAGAACATTCCAACTAAGAAAGGTTTAGCTAACAAGAGACATTGCAAGATATATATAAACTTGAATAGACCATGTTTATATATATAGAAATCACAAAAGAGGAACAACAAGAGTAAAGTTACAAATGTTGAAAACCTTTGTATGAAGTCTTCTAGCAATGCACTAGCATTACTCCTTAGCACTATACAAACACTATGAAAATGAGTAAAGGAGGATTTATGAATTCCTTCCTCTTCCTCTAAAAATATAAAAACTAACTATGTATATTGAAATTTTGATCTAACTTATGGATTGTGATATATTTCCAAATGAAGATGTGAGGTCCTTTTATAGCCTTCAAGTGAGGTGCTTCCTTCCTTCATGTTGAAGTCATCTTGAGTGGATCATAGTTGTAGTTGCTTTCAGAGGTTTATCCATGTTGAAATCTTTGACTTGATCTTGTAGGGTGGTTCCATGGTGATAGAACAAGTGTTCCTATATTGGTGACTCTTCAAAGCTATGCCTATAGCTATGTGTGAATGGTAGGCGCCTACTATACATTGTTGGATGGCATCGGGAAGCGGCGGGAGGTCATCACCTTGCATGTGGATGCATATGAAACAGGCTGCTTATTCACCAAGTTGCGCAGAATTGATGCAGGATCAGTGCAGGAGCATTGATGCAGACAGCATTGAGACTGCACTGAACAAAAACATCAAACATACCACAATATATCCAAAATGGCCTATAACTAACTATAACCATTCAAATCACTCAAGATATCATATATCACACTAAATACTATATAAACTCTTTATTAATACTTGAAAGAGAGCAAATACTAAGTTTAAACATATGAAATACTCTATATAAAATAGAGTTATCAGTTAACAAAGCCCACATGTCGACATTCCACTGGTGGACATCCTACGTGGAGAAGACCACAAGATGTAAATGTAGAGATAAGGCGTGGGTCTTTGATAATCATACTTGAGTAATGAGTTTTTCATCAAGAGTTACTATGCTTGAAAGTAGATTATTTTAGATTGTTACGAATGTTAAAATTTTCAGCAAAGACCTTCCTAGAGATAAGGGAAGATAAGACCTTCCAAAACAAGAAGGCGTAGCTTATAACGGTCTCTCCCATGTTAGTAGAAATAATTCGCATGTAGTACATAGTTGAGCCTTGCATGTCTAAATTCACTTAACAAAATTGTTTTTATCATATATGGTTGTTCTCGAGTAAAGCTGACTTTGCCTAGCAAGTCACATACCAAAACATTCATCTAGAATTTTAAATAGGGCGCCATATTTTTGTATGAAAGTAAGACAGACGAAAACAAAATGAATTCCTTTTATCATTTAATGGCCCATTTGTAAACTCCCGTTTGATTGAAGGAGCTACTCGCAAATTTTTTCATTTAGTACATTGGATCGGTAAATAAGGCTATTGTTGTGGACTTGTGGTGAGAATGAGTTAATGATTAGTTAAATAGTTAACTTGTTAATAAGATGAGAACATGTGGTTATTAGTTATCGTGGTAATGATAAAATCTACTACTGATTTGTCATTCAACCTCTGATTAACATGTATTAATTAGTATAGTTAAGCAAAAACAACAAAACAAAACAAAACAACAAAAATATGCAAAGAATAAATGGTTTATTTAAAAACTTTATAACGTTATAGGCAAGAGTAAGATCCTTACCTATGAAGGAGGTATGTGTAATGTGCATCAAATAAGACGTTAGAACAAACTCGTATGAATATTTTTTGGTAAGCAAAATCACATTTAGGAGGGTACGTAAACTTTTTACACAGTTATTTCTTAAAATAGTACACTAGAGTTTTTCCCCACCTTGTTAATGAACCAAATCCAAGACAATGTTGATTTGCATAATAGTGTTGTTCAAATCAGCAGCAAGTTGTTGCCAACCAAATTTTGTTGCTTACACTTCCCATTTTCCTTCTAATTGTACACGCCAATACCCCAAGAACTTTGTTGTTCAATTTCCATCTTATTGAAAATGATTTCCATGCCCCATAAGTTTGCAAACACGTATATCAGAAATAGTTTTGTTACTGCAACCTAGTGAACCAAACTTGATTTGACAAAAACAAAGTTTTCTTTCTCGTCTAATTGGAGGAGTTGCTTAAATGCATTAAGGATTGGTAGTATATATTGTTGTTGCTGCTACTGGTTTAGATTGAATAAGTTGCAAGTTTTCTGTCCCTTCAAACTTGGCGATTGCTAAGAAGCAATATGAATGATTATGGAGTGGAACAAATCACAGGAAGACTTTCTTTGATTTCAACCTTAGATCTGAGTTATTGCGTTAAAATTGGAGAAGATGCGCTCGAGATAATCAGCAAGAACTGCAAAGTACTAGAAGTTTTCTGTCGGAATATGCATCCATCAGATACTTCAGGCAAGCCATCAGTTGCCTTTTTACTGAGGTTGACACTGCATGCACAAAAAGGTGCAAATTAATAAGATGATCTTGAAGAATACAAAGTAAGCTAAGTTTCGTCCTAATGCTACAAAGATGTATTAAGACTTGAAGAAGTTATTTTGGTGTTCCAAAATTAAAAGGGGAAGTAGATAAAGTTATTTTGGTGTTCCAGAATAAAGTATTTTAGGGTGTGTTTAGGAGTTTGGAGAGGAATACAGGAGGGGAGAAAAGTTATCTCCCTAAATCCCTCTGCTAGTTTACTTTGTAAACTCCTCCAAAACCCTCTAAATTTGCGGGATTTTGGAGGTGCTGATAAAATAAACTTGGAGAAGGTTTTGGGGGGTTTGGAGGATAATTTTTCTCTCCATCACTAAAGAATTAACACTATAAGTCGCATACCCTCCCCTCCCCTCCAAACTCCAAAACACACCCTTGGTGTTTTTATAATGCAAAGTTTGAGGATCACAAGTTATTTTAGTGTTTTTCTAATCATTATAAAAAATTCCACTAACTTTTACTCTCCATGTTTTTCCTCGTCAATATTTTTAGTCTCTCGTGACGTTTTCTTTTAGGCCTTTTATATCACTTATAAGCACTACTAGAAGTCACAGGGACTAAAAACATTGATGGAGGAATATATGGAGACAAAAAGTGACTGAAACTTTTTTAAACACTAAAAAGAAAATTCGTCAATTCTTTAGGGACCCAAAACATATTTAACTAGAAAAACAACAAATGGACTAGAAAATAAAACAAACTAAAAGGACTATCTACTTGAGTATGTATTTTCATCATTTAAACTGAATTGGCAAAACATGAATGAGAATATATGATGAAGTCTAATTGTTGAGTGTCAAAATACATATAGTATATAAACATATTTGTAGTTGAAAATGAAACAAGAACAGAGAAGCTTAATCATTTTGGAAAATGAAAGGAAAAGTAGGAGTATGGCATAATAGGGAAATCAAAAAAATCTTATTCCTAGGCTGAAACAATGAAAACGATGTGCGGCAGATTACAATAGAA
Organism: Oxytropis ochrocephala; assembly: GCA_020916435.1. Taxonomy (NCBI): domain Eukaryota; kingdom Viridiplantae; phylum Streptophyta; class Magnoliopsida; order Fabales; family Fabaceae; genus Oxytropis; species Oxytropis ochrocephala. The sequence continues at coordinate 82,391,026 of CM037091.1, forward strand.
TGGGAACAAAGACGAGGTTCTAAAAAAATCAAGAAAGGGGAAAAAACAATAAACAATAGGAAGAAAATTTCTACCTCCTCCAATAGCACCATAAGGTATGGGGTTGATCTCGCCGCCATGTCGTCAAGATAAAAACCTAAAATATTCAAATAAAAAATTATATTTTACAAATCGAAATAAAATCAACTAATCTGTAATAAACTCTAATGGTAAATATAGGTAAAAAGTGAAGTAGTTTCATAAGCAAGACCTTCTCCTATATGTGTGTAGGCTTACCCATATTTAATCAAGCAAATCACAGTCGTCGGGAAATTTTATGTTGGAAATATTAAAACGAACAATAGAGCAAAACACAAGAGAGAAGGTATAGAAATATATGACAATATTTTTGATTTCCTTTTGACCAAGCTTGAAATGATAGTCCGCAAACTGTGTGTGTATTGCTTCATTCATGGATCTATTGGAGAAAAAACAACACAAGATTAAATCATAGTATTATCGAAGCCATCTAGAACATAGATGATATAAATGACAAAATACGATGAATGAATTGGGGTTAACGATCTAAGAAGAATGAAGTCGCTATGATTCTTCGCATATCATCATGATCAAGTAGGTGATATGAGCATTTAAGCGTGAAAAGATAGAGATGCGGAAAGAAAATGGGACCCTTACAATTTTGAGGAGGTTGCGGCGGTCCTTGCTAGCACTACTAAAGAGATGAACAAAACCACATATTTATAAGGAGGAGTTCTCAAGGGATTGGTATTAGGTTAAATTTCACATTCTACCTAAATTCAAAATATTAAGTTTAAAATTAAATACATTTTTTAGAAAACAAAATCACATGAAAAATACATGTTTTATATTTAATGCCTCTATAGTAAATTTAACTCAAAAGAGATAAGAAAATCAACTCCTTACTACAAAAACCAACAATTAAATGTTTGTCTAATATATCATAAATTATTTAAAGTTTCTTAATTATTATTCATTAATTTAAAAAAAATCTTTTTTTGAAGGAAAAAAGCTTTGTTATAAAAATACATTCAGAAAATGCACATCCTATAGTTACACAAGAGGATATATTGTTTGTTTAATTGTTCATGAAGAACTACTTTTTATTATATTTTTTATTTTTAAAGAAACGAAACCTTGTAAAAACTTCTGATGATGCTCTGTACCTTGTAGTTTTGTAGAAACTGTAGTTGATAGATACTCCAATTGTCCAAGTCGTGTTCAGAGTCAGCCTGGGTGGTACCTACAAACCCACTCTGACGCTCAATTCAGTATTGAGAATAACAGAGAGTTACAGGAAAGGATAGAGTATGTACTTTTTGTGGCTGTGTGAGCAGTACTTATAGGGATTCGTGCTAGCTCTATGTCGTTGGATCAATCGGGTGAATCTAGGTCGCCGAGACATGATTGTCATAAGTGGGCTGAATTATGGTGGATATGGATCCTAGTTATTGGGCTGATCCAGGTCCAATTGCTGGAGTGGGTCTCATGGTCCAGTCTAGTCCAGAACAGTTGTCCCCCAAGCCGAGGTTATTCCGGAGGATGGCCTTGGCTTGAGATTGCTGCTTAGTTCGTCCTCACCGGCCGACTCATAGCTATTGCCGTTGGACATTTCGGATCGTGCAGGTCATGTCCCTGCCCTCAAGGGTGTTTGATGATTTTTCCGGTAGCAAATTGTCTTTTCACCTCGTGATGTTACGTTTATGATTTCGATTAGGAAGGTGAACTTCTTGTCATTGTTTCACCTGAAGAAGTGGGCGAGATCTTGGTGATTTTCTGAGGAGGGAGAGATATTGAGATCGTTCAACGATCTTGTCCAAGCCATCTCTGACACCATCATCCCGCCCAAGCTGTATCTCGTAATTTATACCTTCAAGGCGTCAGATATGGGTTTCAAGCTCAACAGAAGAATTGTAGCTCCACTTCTTAGTTTTCTGGCACATGTTTGCACGCCTCGATCAAATAACCATAACCAAAGTTATGGTGCGAGAATATACAAAGGCGACCTCAACGCCCAGTCTAGAGAGGGCGACTTCACTGCCTGGTCAGAGGAGGGCGCCTTCAAGTCATTCTCTAAGAGGGGCGACTGAAAGTCCTGCTCTGAGAATGGAAACTTCACATTTTTCTCTAAGAAGGGCGACTTCAAGTCCTTCTTTAAGAATGAAGACTTCAATTCCTGCTTTAAGAAAGGCGACTTCAAGTCCCGCTCAGAGAAGGGATACTTCAACTCCCACTCTAAGAAGGTCGACTTCAAGTCCTCGCGAAGTCTCGGCTTGAGGACCTAGTCAAGTCCTAGCACGAGGACACAGTGCAAGTCACGGTCCAAAGTCCTAGTCGACATCACAGTGCGAGGGAGGCGACTTCTAGTCCTTCTTGGAGAATGCTTACTTCAAGTCTTAGTCAGAGAAGGTCGAATTCAACGAATAATTGGGTTTTGAGCTCAATAGAATTGTAGCTCTGCTCCTTAGCTTTCCAACGCATGCTTGCACGCCTCAATCGGATAATTAAACCAAAGTTATGGCCTGCGGAATACACAAGGGCGAGATCTTTCACATCAAATGTGCGAGAGGGCGAGTTCACTACCTAATCAAGAGAGGGCGATTTCAACACCTGGTCTGGAGAGGGTGACTTTTCTGTCTTTCAAGTTATGACCGGTGCCTTTAACTCTTAATTTGTAGCATGCATAGTGTTTGATAAAACCCCCAAGTTAATGTTCTCGTGTAAGTTTGTAATGTGCCCTTTATACCTTCGCTTGCGGTGAAACTTAGTCCCTTTTATTTTAGTATGTTGGCAGAAGTGCGTGTGAATGAAATAGGATAAGTGTGTCTATTTATAGCGGGTGTCGTTGAACGTGAGTCGTTGATCAAAAATTTTGATGATAAAAACGGCTCCCGTACGACGCCCCTGGGCTTGTCCGTCTCCATACCACTGAATCATTGGGCGGCTGACCTTGGTCAAGCTCGGGGTCGTCATATTCTGACCAAAATCCTCATTTAGAGTTGTTCATATCGTAACTGAGAGTGAGGTCGAGGGTCACAGACAGAGTTCACTAACCCAAACACGTGTTCATCTGAGGACTGAGTACCAAGGTATATTCATCTACCTTGTCTTTTCAATTTTCTCTGCGTTAGTGGTGCTGTGACAACACATACACTTGTGTGCAAGTATACACTGTCCAAAAACAAGTAGTAAAAAAGATCGAACCCACAGAGATTGAAAAACTCACTTTTAAAATAATATAAAGTAATAAAGTGTAAAGTCACTAAGTAACAAAATAATTTTGGATTTTGTTTGATGATCACAACTAAGTTAGAAAGAAAACAAAGTAAAAATGTTGATAGTGTAAAAGAGAAAAGCTAGTTGGAATGTCTTCATCAAGTAATTTACTTATAAGTGTATGATGCAAAGATATGTGATGCAATTTACCTTTGAATCTTTGTTGCATTAGCTATGTGCCTTTTCGGTCACTTTCTTGAGTATCATTACAGCTCTTATGATCCTTGTTCTATGCAAGTAAAGAAAGGGTGTTAGTGCCAATTTTGCCTCCTAACAATTATCCAATTTGCTTAAGTGAATTCACTCTTGTATTTTAAGTACCCACAATTATTCTATGGACTATACTATCCTATGTGTAGGACTTAGCATGGTTTTCACAAAGTTTTCTTTTTGTAAAACACTCACCCATATTAGTTCTTGAGTTCTTAATTGTAAGCCATTTACGGTCATTTACAAATCTACTTATTCTAAGTGATCAAGTTCAAAATAAGTTTTGAAAAGATTATCAAGCAAGAACTAAAGTACAAACATACATACATACATCATACTTACTTAAAAGCTCATTAAATGATTAGAACATTCCAACTAAGAAAGGTTTAGCTAACAAGAGACATTGCAAGATATATATAAACTGAATAGACCATGTTTATATATATAGAAATCACAAAAGAGAAACAACAAGAGTAAAGTTACAAATGTTGAAAACCTTTGTATGAAGTCTTCTAGCAATGCACTAGCATTACTCCTTAGCACTATACAAACACTATGAAAATGAGTTAAGGAGGATTTATGAATTCCTTCCTCTTCCTCTAAAAATATAAAAACTAACTATGTATATTGAAATTTTGATCTAACTTATGGATTGTGATATCTTTCCAAATGAAGATGTGAGTCCTTTTATAGCCTTCAAGTGAGGTGCTTCCTTCCTTCATATTGAAGTCATCTTGAGTGGATCATAGTGTAGTTGCTTTCAGAGGTTTATCCATGTTGAAATCTTTGACTAATCACATAGGGCGGTTCATTGATGTGTGAACATGTGTCCCTATGTTGGTGACTCTTCAAAGCTATGCCTATAGCTATGTGTGAATGGTAGCGCCTACTATACAAGGTGGGATGGCATCGAGAGAACCAGCAGGAGGTCATCACTTTGCATGTGGGTGCATATGAAACCGGGCCGCTTATTCACCAAGTAGTGCGTTTTGATGCAGGATCGATCTGAGGAGCATTGATGCGATTAGCATTGAGATCAGCTTGAACAAAAACATCAAACATACCACAATATATCCAAAATGGCCTAATAATAACTATAACCATTCAAATCACTCAAGATATCATATATCACATAAAATACTATATAAACTCTTTATTATTACTTGAAAGAGAGCAAATACTAAGTTTAAACATATGAAATACTCTATATAAAATAGAGTTATCACACCCCCAAACTTAAACCATTGCTTGTCCGCAAGTAATGACAAAGACAAACTATAAAAACAAAAATTCTAGAAGATAGATCAGCTTGAATTTTTGATTTTTATGAGGAGTTCCCTATGAACTTCATTTCTTAATAATCTTTCTTTTGCCTTTATTTCTTCAAAACTACCAAAGCTATTCAAACTCTTTTGTGTGTGTGTGAACCCACTGAGTTGAGATTGGTTCCAAGACTAAGTGAAAAATTTCCTCCTAGCCTTTGAAAGGATTGGTTCATCTTTGGTCACACCAAAATATTTTTCAAAAGAGAGATTAGACTCACAAAATTTTCTCAAGTGTTGGGGAGTTCTAATATCAAAAGGGCTTGGTTGAATCTTTCAAAGCTTTTGAGCCAATGCATTTTTCTATTTTTTTGTGTGGATCTTTTGAGCAGATGCAAATACTTCTTTGAAGTGTTTTTGTGCATTGATTTTTTTCTGCATTTTGCTTTTTCTTCAGTGCAGTTTACATTGATGCAGCTGCACTGATAATGCTTTTCTTTTTCTAGCTCATATTACCTTCCTCACTGACCTCCAGATGCAAATGCACTTTGGCACAGGTCTTTGACCTCCAGATGCATTTTTCTTTGCACTTGGCATTGAGTTCGAGCTTTTTGAACTATCCTCCGGATACATTTATTCTCGCATGGCACAGTGTCTTTGACCTCGGATGCATTCATGTACTTAGGCACAGGTATAGTTTCAAAAGATTCAGGATATGGCTTGTCCACATTTTTTCTTTTTCTACATTGTTTACTCTTCACTTTTGAAATTCAGCCTTTGTTTTCATAAAACACCCCCAAACTTAATTCTTTAAGCTCTTCTTTCTTTTTAGTAAAGCTTTGTTTTGACCTAAGCTTACCAAAAATTCCCCTTGCATCAGATTGATCTTTAATTAGCAAGGTTCTTTTCACAAACTCAGTTTTGAAGTGTTGAAGTAAAAATAATTTTGGTTTTTCTGAGAAATAAGGCTTCTTTTTTTTCTTTTTCATCATAAAAATTCCATCCATAGGGTTTTCACCATATTTTTGAAAAACTGATATTTTCTACTAAAATATTTAGATACTACTTTGTTAAGTACATCTAATATTTAAACAAACTAAAAACTACTTAAAACATATATATTTACTATATAAAACATATTAATTAAACACACAACATATTAGATAGAAATAAACATAATTAAACATAACATGCAAATCCCCCAAACTTAAGGGGTTGCAGTGCCCTCACTGCAAATTTGTTTAGAAATACAAATCATTTGTTCAAAATAGGGGAGAGGGATTAAAAACAACCAGGGAAATAGTTTAAACAGAATTAACACAAGCTATAGTAGTAGTAGGTGAAAGCTTGTAAATGATACTCATTTCTTGGCTCCACTCCTGATTCTGGTGCTTTGTCTGCTTGGAGAGTGTGTTTCACCTTCCGCTTCTTCTCCTTGGGCTTGCTTGGTGTTGCTTCAGAGGTGCGGATGCACCTCCTACAGTGTAGTTGCGAGGAATTTGTTGGAATTGATGCAGTGCATCGATTCCGATCGCATCGATTTCTTCCTCTTAGGTGTTAATTTTGTCCGCCTTCCTGCAGGTTGCTTGAAGAATTTCTGAGTGTTGTGCAATGCTTCCCTCTTCTGTTTAGCCATTTCTTCCAGAACCATTATAATTGTTGCCTCATCATGCACAGTTGTTGCCTGTTGTGATGCAGCAGCAAGTGATGCAGGAGCATCACTCTGCATCACAACAGTTTGAGTTACTGTTTCCTTTGCAGATGATTCTTCTTCTTTGTTTTGTTTGTTGAGTCCTTCTTCTTCTCTTTCCTGCACAATCTCTTTCTCAAGAGCAGAAACAACATTAGAAATAATGTTGTTTGGGTCAGAAGGTACTGCTTGTTCTGTTGGCATAAGAGGGGTTGGTTCTTCTGTGTGAGTTGTTTTCTGTGGTTCATTTCTTGGAGAGGGTGGTGGAGGGGTTGTTTGTGGTGGTGATTGTGATAGGACTGGTGGATCATTGAGGGAGGGTAATGGTGATTTTGGGATAGAGGATGATTCTTGGTTTGGTGAAATGATGGGTGTTTTGGCAATTGGTGAAGTGATAGGGGTTTCTTGTTGGGTTGATCTTTGAGGTTTGTTTGGCATATTTCGCCTAGCAATTTCTTCTAAAATTACTCCTCTAGCCTGCTCCTCTTCTTCTTCATCAATTTCCTCCTCACTCTCTTCTTCTTCTTCAACTTCTTCTATTTCCTCATCCATTTGTTTTTCCAATTCCTCATCCTCGAGTCGAATCATATAAATCTTCCACAAATGAGTTCTACCACAACCTTCTTCTCAGTACTTTGAATTGCTTTCTAGTCACCTTCTTCTTGGTGCTAGGTTCCTCTACCTTCTCTCCTTACCTTTTCCTTCTTCTTCAACTTCTCTCTCCTCTTCTTCTTCTCCTTCACATCTCAATACCCAACTTGGGAATTGGGGGCATTCACTTGGCCCACAAGATCAAAGATTTTGTCAAAGACCAATTGAAGCTATCATGTTGATCATTTTGAAATTTCAGATGACCTCCTCTTCGCATGTAATGCTCTTGCATTGCAGTGCAGGCCTCTCACATTTCTTAATTTCTCCTTCACTTCAAAGACTCAAATTACTGTGGGGAAATTTCCTTTGTTCATTAGCGGCTATAGGGACGCCTTCTTTCATGCATAATTCGCTTATAAGACAAGGAAAAACAAATCCCTTTGATTTTGTTGAGCATGCAAGAATTTCCCTAGCTATCAATCTGCCTATGTCTACATTTCCCTCGAGAGAGAATTGTATCTAGCAAGATCAATCTCTCTTTGGTCATAGCATATGTATGTGAAGTAGCGAATTGAATTGGCTATGAACAAATGCCAATTACCTAATGCATTTATCAAATAATTGCTTCTAAGCTTAATCTCATTAGGTGTAAATTTTTCCCCACACAACCCACAGTATAGCAATCCTATTCCTTATTTCTTCCATTTCTTTCTTAAAGGATATGGCCACTCTATTCTCAAAATCATTCCCATTATACTTCAAACATATAATGTTCATTTAATTTCTTGGCATGGAAATGTACAATTTTACCTCTCACCATGGAAGTGTAAGAATGTTCTGCTCCTTCTTGTGGTGTGATTCCAAAGATAGAACTCTCTTACTATGTCTTCAATGTAACCTCCTCTTGGTAGTACGAAGTGGTCCCAATTGAGATTGGCCACTTTGTTGACATGAATGATGGGCTAGCCTTCTTCAAATCATACCTCTCTCGGGCAATAGATGCATGTTCCGAGAGATGAACATTGTCATCATTTCTTCTTTGTCATTGATTCCTTGGCTTTGCCTTTTTGATTGATGATGATGATGCATGCATGACCTTCTTTTCTTTCTCGAAGGGTTTTGGCCCGCTTGTTCGATGATTTATTTCGTGTTTGATTGTTTCTTCACCATTTGTAATTGCTTTGAATTTCTAGGTTTTGATTGCTTGTGTGATTTGAGAAATTTTTGAGATGAGAATGTGAAATGTGGTTTGTGTTTCAGATGAGAGAAATTTGTGAGATTTGCGAATGAAGGGTAAGCTGTGAATAACAAGGTTAAGGCTTTATGTTTCAGGAAGAAGGAAGTTAGTGGGTGTATTAGGTAGCCGTTAGCATTGCGTGCTGCGCATGCATCATGCCATGTGTCTTGCTTTGGCTACCAATGTGTCATTAATCTTGCTTAACCTTCCTTTAACCTTCCTGAAGCCTTATGATTCACACTTAACCAATTTTCTTCAAGTTTATAAAATTACGATGCGAGGGCACGCTTTTTTTCCTCAATGCAGTGCATTTGATGGTTGCATTAGTTTCTCGCATTTCGCAAAACAACTAAAAACATAAAATTGTACAAAAATACTAAAAAACAATGGGTTGCCTCCCATTAAGCGCTTGTTTTAAGAGTCTTGTCAGTCTGACTACCTCTTTTTGCTTAGAGATTTTGCAAATAGGTGGTGGTTTTGTCTCTCACCACATGTTCACCATAGTACATTTTAACTCTCGACCATTCACCTTGAAGACAGATTTGAGGATTTATCAAATAAATCTATTGCTCCATGTGGATAAACCTTTATCAACTTAAATGGTCCACGACCACCTTGACCTTAGTTTTCCAGAAATAGCTTCAACCTAGAGTTGTATAGCGTAACTAGTCCTCCTTCTTTCAATTCTCTTCGTGAATTTTCTTGTCATGCCATTTCTTAGTCTTAGCTTTGTAGATTTCAAGCATTCTCATAAGAGGTTTGCCTAATTTCTTCTAACTCATCAAGCTCTATCATTCTCTTTTACTGCCTTGTTCAAATTGAAATTGAGCTTCTTGATAGCCCAATAAGATTTGTTTTCCAATTCTACAGGTAAATGGCATGCTTTTCCATAGACTAATTTGTAAGGGGACATTCCTAAGGGTGTTTTGAATCTTTGTTCTATATGCCCATAAAGCATCATCCAAATGTAAAGACCAATCTTTCCTATTTGGACTAACCATTTTTTCTAGCATTCTCTTAATTTCCTATTGGATAATTGCCGCTTGTCCACTAGTTTGAGGATGGTATGTTTGTAGCTATCTTATGCTTAACTCCATATTTAGCTAGAAGGTTTTCTATGATCTTATTGCAAAAGTGTGAACCTTCATCATTAATGATAGCTCTAGGAGTTCCAAATCTAGTGAATATATTTCTTTGAAGAAACTTACTCAACGATTTAGCATCATTATTAGGTAATGCTACGCCTCTACCCATTTGGACACATAATCAACAACTACTAAGATATATAAATTGCCAAAAGATGGTGGAAAAGGTCCCATGAAATCCATGCCCCAAACATCAAATAATTCTATTTCTAAAATATTTGTTCTAGGCATTTCATGTTTATCGTAAATATTTCTCGCTCTTTGACATTTATCACAAGATTTGACCATAGAATAAGCATCTTTAAATAAAGTAGGCCAAAAATAACCAAACCGTAATACCTTTAGCTTTGTTCTAGTGCTTCCAAAGTGTCCTCCATAAGGTGAGAATGGCAATGCGAGAATAATCGCTTGTTGCTCCTCTTCGTATGCATTTCCTCATTAATTGATCGGGGCACATCTTGTAAAGGAATGGATCATCCCAATAGTATTGTTTAACCATGTGGAAGAATTTTTTCCTTTGTTGATATGTCATACTCACTGGTACTACTTTGCTTGCAAGGAAATTTACAATATCAGCAAACCATGGTGCAGGTGCATTTGATGCTCCTGCATTGCTTATAGCAAATGCAGTTTCATGTTTTGCATTGACTGTGATTGCCAATAGTTTCTCATCTGGAAAGCTTTTCTTGATTTCTTCTCCTTGTGTACCAAGTGATTCTCCTTCAATCCTTGATAAATGGTCTGCTACTTGGTTTTCTACTCCCTTCTTGTCTCTAATTTCAAGATCAAATTCTTGTAGGAGTAAAATCCACCTTATTAGCCTTGGTTTTGCATCTTTCTTTGAAATTAGATACTTAATGGCAGAGTGATCAGTATAGACAATAATTTTAGTGCCAACTAAGTATGATCTAAATTTTTCAAATGCAAAGACCACAGCTAATAATTCCTTTTCTCAGAATCGTGTAATTCACACCGAGCTTCAATTAATGTCTTGCTAGCATAATAAATGGAATGAAAGACTTTGTCATACCTTTGCCCTAGATTGCTGCTCCTACCGCAAAGTCACTAGCATCACACATTAATTCAAATGGGCTCGCTCCAACTGAAGTTACTATAATTTGTGTCTTTGTCACCAATGCCTTTCTAAGCTTGTCAAAAGCTTCTATACAAGATTCATCAAAGTTGAATTCTACATCATGTTGCAGAAGCATACATAATGGTTTTGAGATTTTTGAAAAATCTTTGATAGAAGCTCCTGATACCTTTAACTGTATTTGGTGGTGGTAAATTTTCAATGACATCAACTTTAGCTTTGTCTACCTCTAGACCTTTCTTTGAAATTCTATGTCCTAGCACTATGCCTTCTTGTACCATGAAATGGCACTTTTCCCAGTTTAAGACTAAATTTGTTTCCTCACATCTCTTGAGAATTTGTTCCAAATTTGCTAAACAAACTTGAAATGTTTCTCCAAAGATAGAGAAATCATCCATGAATACTTCCATTGATTGCTCAATGAAATCTGAGAATATAGACATCATGCATCTTTGGAATGTAGCAGGTGCATTACATAAGCCAAATGGCATCCTTCTAAAGGCAAAGGTTCCATAAGGGCATGTAAAGGTGGTTTTGTGTTGATCCTTAGGCTCAATGGCTATTTGATTATAGCCTGAATAGCCATCTAGGAAACAATAGAATTCTTTCCCTGCTAATCTATCTAACATTTGGTCTATGAATGGTAAAGGAAAGTGATCCTTTTTGGTAGCTTTGTTGAGTTTTCTGTAATCCATACAGATTCTCCACCCTGTGACAGTTCTAGTTGGTATCAACTCATTCTTTTCATTGGCTATTACTGTCACACCCCCTTTCTTTGGTACACATTGGACAGGACTTACCCAAGCACTGTCTGATATGGGGTATATGATTCCAGCATCTAGCCACTTTATGATTTCCTTTTTCACAACCTCTTTCATAATAGGATTTAGTCTTCTTTGACTCTCTATGCTGTTTTTGGAATTTTCTTCCAAAATGACTCTATGCATGCATATAGAAGGACTAATTCCTTTGATATCTGCCATTTGCCAACCTATAGCTTTGGTATGCTTCTTGAGAGTACTAATGAGATCACTCTCCTGTTTTGATGTTAAATCAGAAGCAATGATAACAGGTAAAGTCTCATTTGTTCCTAAGAATGCATACTTAAGGTGTTCAGGCAGTATCTTTAATTCTAACTTAGGAGGTTGTTCTATTGAGGGTAAGTTCTTCTTGAGAATTGGATCCTCAAGGTTGAGTGGTTCATAAGTTCTAGCCCATACTTCTTTACAAGAGTTTTCTATTGGAAGATTTCCTTTTTCTAGTATTTCATCATCTAGCAATGCAGCTGCATCTAATGCATTTGCATTGGCTAAGTGATCATACTGCTTGTAAAATTGTTTTTTTACCAATTGATCTAGAGAGAATAAGGATGAACACTCTTCTGTATCCTCTGCAGGATACTTCATAGCATTCATCACATTGAATTTTATCTCTTGATCATTCACTCTCATAGTGAGTTCACCTTTCTGCACATCAATTATGGTTTTACCAGTTGCTAGAAATGGTCTACCTAGGATAATGCACTTCCTTATCTGCATCAAAGTCAAGAATAACAAAATCTACAGGGAATACAAATTTATCTACCTTGACTAGGATGTCTTCTATGATACCTTCAGGATAGGCTATTGATCTATCTGCTAATTGAAGTGTCACAGTGGTTGGTTTTGCATTTCCTATTTCTAACTGGTCAAAAATAGATTTAGGCATCAAGTTGATGCTTGCACCTAAATCACATAAAGCTTTACCAGTATAGGATTTTCCTATAGAAAATGGAATTGTAAAACTACCTGGATCCTTCAATTTCCTAGGAATCTTATTTTTGCATAAGCAAACTACAATCTTCTGTCATGGCAACTGTTTCAAACTCACCTAATCTTCTTCTCTTAGTAAGCACATCCTTCATAAATTTTGCATAATTTGGCATTTGTTGGAGGGCTTCTACTAAGGGAACATTGATGTGTAATTGTTTTAGTACCTCTAAGAATTTACCAAACTGCTTCTCCTCATGTGCTTTTTTGGTCTTTGAGGGTAAGGAGGAGGAGGGTATTCAGTACTAATTTAGGTAGTGGACTTTGAACTTCTTGTGATGCAGAGCACTAGATGCTTTCGCATTGGTTTCTTTTTGATTTTTGGCTTTTTCTCCCTTTTCTACACTTTCCTTCTCAGTTAACTCTACAAGATCCTTACCACTTCTTAATGAAATAGCCTTAACCTGCTCTTTTCCTTTGGTTTGGGAAGGAGTAGCTTCTGTATTTCAAGGTAAGGCTCCTTGTGGCCTTTGATACAGAGCTGTGGCTAATTGACCAACTTGATTCTCTAAGTTCTTAATGGAAGCATCTTGGGTTTGTCTAGCAGTTCTAGATTCACCTATGAATGCTTTAAGCATGGTTTCTAGAGAATTTTCAGTGGTAGGTTGAGAGCTTCTTTGGTTATTCGAGAAATTTGGGAATCTGGTGGGTTGGTTGGTGTAGTTGGAGCGGTTCTAGGTGCGGAGTGCACTATTGTTGCTCCATCTAAAATTTGGGTGATCTTTCCAACCAGGATTATAAGTGTTGGAATAAGGGTTGTTATTCCTATTATAACCTACATAATTTACAGAGATAGGGTTGCTAGAACACTCCTCATACAAGTGACCTCCTCCACAGTACACACAACTAGGTGTGCTGGAGGTACTTGTTCTATCTTTGCTGAATAAAGTGCTTTTCTCGGTGATGCAAGTAGCATTGCCAGTGAAGTTTTTCATCAAATTAGCTAGAGTGGCTACTTGAGCGAGATAGAGGCGGATATATCATTAATTTTATGTACCCCGATGGTTTCTTTTGGGCACTTACCCTCTCAAGAGGCCAACTAGAGCTATTAGTCGCTATTCTATCAATTAATTCACATGCTTCATTGTATGATGATTTAATAACACTCCACCGGATGATGCATCAAGCATTATTACGGTTTGAGGTTCTAAACCATTATAAAATGTTTCCATTTGAATAATAACGAGTAAACCATGATGAGGACATTTTCTCAAAAGTTCCTTCCATCTTTCTCATGCTTCAAATAAAGACTCAAACTCTTTTTGTCTAAAAGATGTAATATCATTTCTTAACTTTGGCATTTTTGATAGGTGGGAAATATTTTCCTAAAAATTTTTCAGCCATTTCATTCCATGAATGAATAGAGTTAGGCTCTAAAGAATTTAGCCAAGCCTTGGCTCTATCTTTCAAAGAATATGGAAATAACCTTAATCTAAATGCATTTTCACTGACACCAGGTAAAATAAAATTACTACATACTTCTAGAAATTGCCTTAAATGCAAATGAGGATCTTCATGAGGAGATCCTCCAAATTGACCAATAGTTTGAAGCATTTGAAACATCATAGGCTTAAATTCAAAATGCATGGCATCAATATGAGGTCTATTTATGCTAGTTTGCATGTTTTGATGATCAAATTGAGCATAATCCCTCATAGGTCTATCTCTATCATTAATCATACCTATGTGATCCATGTGGATGAGATTTTCTCTATGAACTTCTTCTTCAGTAGCATGCTGTGAACCAGGGCCTCCTCTCACTGAGTGTGGCCTTGAGCTTTGTTCTTCACTGAATGACATGTTGCAAGCTTGTTGATTCTGTTTCTGGAGTCTTAGCAATCTCCTGAATTTTCTTTCTATTTCTGGATCTAAGCTATATTCTGGTGTTCTGCTTCAGTTCTCGTACATATACTAAGTACCATGTCGTTGTTGTTGTGAAACTTTAAAACCAGAATTTATATACAACACTAAATTACTATATATCGAATTTTAAAAAGAATTTACTTCAATCTTTTAACAACGGCGCCAAAAACTTGGTGCTGTGACAACACATACACTTGTGTGCAAGTATACACTGTCCAAAAACAAGTAGTAAAAAATATCGAACCCACAGAGATTGAAAAACTCACTTTTAAAATAATATAAAGTAATAAAGTGTAAAGTCACTAAGTAACAAAATAATTTTGGATTTTGTTTGATGATCACAACTAAGTTAGAAAGAAAACAAAGTAAAAATGTTGATAGTGTAAAAGAGAAAAGCTAGTTGGAATGTCTTCATCAAGTAATTTACTTATAAGTGTATGATGCAGTATGTGATGCAGCTACACTGAATGATGTTGCATTAGCTATGTGCCTTTCGGTCACTTTCTTCAGAGTATCTGATCGTACCTTGACCAATGAAGTGTTGAAGTAGTGGTTGTCTTGTCAAGTGGGCCGGTCGTTGAATGAGTGAAAGGACCGGTCCTGGCTTCACGCGTTGAGCACCTCGGGTGGTACCTGCAAAGACACTCCGACGATCTAGTGAGAGGGTCCGCAGCAGATAGCACAAGGTTAGAGAACGTCCCTGATGCCATATGCGAATGGCGTATATATACTGCGAGGTCCGACCGTTTTGCGAGATTTTCGGCCGGCGAGAATTGCGCTCCAAGCAGCGTGTTGGGCCGATCGAGTTGGGCTGGGCTGCAGCCTAGTTCTTTGTTGCGCGATTCGATTTGCCGATACACCGAGAACAGTTGTTGCCCCCAAGCCTAGGTCGCTTAAGAGCGGGCTGAGGCTTGAATCGATGCCCCCAGGAGTGAAGTTATTTTGACGAAACGGACGCGGCCGTTTGCTTTCTCTATAGGGCGATGTCGACCGCTTGTCAACCATCGGCCGTGCTGTCGTGACGGTTGGTCTTCACTGACATTTAAGACGCGACGTTTGGTGTTTCCGAGGTTGTGCCGAGACAACCATTGGTGAGAAGACTTAAACGTTGCGACGCCGCCTCCGGTCCCCCTTCGCGCCATGAGTCCGCACTATAAATAGCCTTCGGTGAGATTATTTCTCACACTTCCAAGAATTGCTCGCGACCGACCAGGCTAAATCTGCGCCGACTTGCATTCATAGCTGTTTCTGTCTATTCGCGACCGATCCACAACATCTGTTCAAGGTATGGATCGATCTTTACTTTTACTTTCTGAACTTGAGCTTTTTCTTTGAAAGTATTTCGTACTTTTCCACGCCTTGTGATGGGGTGTCGGTCTGGGATGGCGGTCGCCCCTCTCATGAGTAATCTGCTCGATCGACCTGACTCGATCCCTTTATCACAGGTGTTTTTGCATGCCACGGACGAAGTTGACCGCCCGTATTCCTGGTAAACCACCGCAATCCTTTGCTACACATATGTCGAAACCGGGCGAGCCCAATCCCCACGAGGAGGAGTCTAAGTCGTCTTCTGGCGCCAAAGATTCTGGTTCTTCGAGTAGTTCCTCGAGCAGTACGAGCTCGACTTCCCATTCTTCTGGTCGAGGATCGGCTAGCTCAAAGAGCCCTGGTTCAAGGTCCGTCCATTCTGAAGAGCGGCCGTGCAACACTCCACCGCCGGAGAACGTCGTATCTCGGGCGGAAGGAGAGGAAGAAGACGTTGAGGTGGTGATCATTGATGATGATGAAGCACAGAGTGTCGTCCCAGTCGCGGACGAAGAGATGGTGGAGGCCGAAAGTGGCCGAGCTGAAGAAGTCCGCGAGGAAGAAGTGGTTCAGCCCGCCGCCAGTAGCTCCGGTCTGGAGGTAAACATCGGAGGATCGAATGGAGGGTCGGCCGAAGTACAAGCAGACGTAGCCCGAGATGTATCTGACATGTCTTGGGTATCGGAAACTCTCCGCTCTCATAGGAGCATTATTACTGTCGGCCATGTTGCTTTGCCCGATCTGCGGAGCCGCCTCGACGATTCGCCGGGCTGGAGGGTGAGAGGCATGAAAGACGGCGAAGATATTGCAACTTACTCTCCCAACTTCAAGTTCACGATGTATCGGCTCGTGTTCGAGAGGATGAATATCACCCCTCCTTTTACTGAATTTCAACGTGACGTCCTGCGTCACATCGGGGTCGCCCCTTCTCAACTCCACCCTAACGCATGGGCGTTTCAAAACTTTCAAGTCCTTTTGACTGCTTTGGGTCGGCCGGTGTCGATCATGTTGTTCTTTACTCTCTTTGGTGGCTCGCAGAGAAGGCTAACAAGGAGAAGAGGAGCGGTCTCCTTTAAGATGCGTAAGATTCATCACCGGTTCTTCAAAGCATACCAAGAATCCTTGGGAGCGCCCGAGAAGTCAAGTCGGTACTTTTGGATCGTTCCCACCGAGGGGTGGTAAGGCCAGATCGGAGGTCCAACCGGACGGAATGCTTGGTCCCCTTACTTCCCCATCATGTGGAGCGAGGCTCACTACTGCGCAGCGGCCCGGGATTACATTTCTGTTGTCGAGGACTTGGCGAGGCCGACACGGAATCCTCGGAAATGATCAAGTCGTTAGCGAGCATGATGCGCCTGCATCCCAAAGGCGACATACCTTGCCGTCCCCTTTGTCTTGCTCGAGGCGGAACCGGAGGCGAAATCGGTTTGCCTTTGAACTTTGCCTTTACATTTTATTGTCAATGTTGTTTTCTAACCTTTTGACTTGTCGTTTTGCGAGAGAGGATGGCGGTAAAAATTTGGCCGTGATCGAGTCGATTTACGAATCCGCTGCAATTCCAGAGCCAAGAGGTACGACGGATCTCGGCCGAGGATGTCCACGAATCGTCCTCCAAGGTGCCCCCCCACTCCCAAGGGCCAAAAGAAAAAGCCGGTTGTTGGTCGCCCCTCGTCGACGACGATCGCTCGCCAAGCGGATAAGGCTCGACGGCCGGAACATGGATTCCGCCAAGGCCGACCTTCCTATTCTCTCGCCGAGGGTTTAGGACAGTCGAGCTCGAGTGGTTCAGAAGAAGCCGATGGAGGTGCAGGCTTTCTCTCTGGGGATAGATAAAATCACGACCGAGCTTGGGGCCAAGGCGAAGGTACTTTACTTTTTCAAATCCGTTATTTCTTTTGTCTTAGATCGACCGACTAATAGTTTGGGACGATCTCCGTTTCTGAGGGCTCGTCTTTGCTAAGGAGGCTTTGATCGAGGCGCAGTGAAACGCCAAGCTTGCCAAGGCCAAGAAGGGCGCTTCGGAAGGGTGAGGAGGACCGGCCAAACTCTCCAAAGCGGAACAAGGAACTTCTTGGCGGTGACCCGACAAAACCGACGTTGAATCCCTGAGAAGGATAAGGCGCCGAGGCCGAGAATGTCGAGCTAGCGGCGAAGATCCAAATGGTGGCCTGTGCCGGTAGGGAGGCGGCGATCGAGCGGTTCTACAACGCTCTTGCTCGGCGCGCGGCCACGAATGCCGATCCAAGATTAACTTCGATGAGAAGATGATCAAACCCGCCATTACGTCGTGGACAACAAGATCATCGCCGCTCGAGCAAGTTGACGAACGAGGCGTTGTTCGACCGCCACCGTTCTTTTTTCAAGCCCGCTGCGAGCGGAGTTTATCTTTGTAATAGTCTAGCTTGCCTTCGGGCGTGACAATTTAAATGCTGCCTTCGAGCAGTCGAATATTTGGGCGCTCGGCTTCGACCGGGCGTCTCCATTTTGTAATGACATTTTTTACTTGTCTTTCATTACGTCTATTCAAATTTACATTGTTATGTCTGCGTGTTTCGTACATTTATTTGTCTAAGTTCCTTTCGAACGTATAGGCCGCTCGGCGACCGTTTCGCGCTACTTCGAAGTGCTCGTTCATGGTTGGGCCATTTCGATGGCACTCGATTGGGCCATTTCGATGGCACCTGTTGGGATCATTTCGATGATCTCTCGAGGTAGGTCGTTTCGACGGCCTATTGCGATGGGTTATAACGTAACCCTTGGGCCATTTTCGATGGCGCTCGTTCGAGTCAACTCGGTGACCGTCGTTTGTGCCGGCTCGGTGGCACACGCTACAGATCGTTTCGACGACCTGAAGTTTGCGGGTTATCTAACCCTTGGGCCATTTCGATGGCTCTCGAGGTAGATCGTTTCGACGATCTGATCAACTTTGATAAATCTTCGATCGCTCCTTTGCCACGGGCAATCTTGAGCGACCGGTCATACATTCTTGCGAGAAAGTAAAGAACACATCATATTTCTAAAGGTCAGGCCTCTGTAAAAAACCCAGTGGGAAAAAGAGCGCCTGCCTGCTTTTCATTTATAGGTCGGTCGTTCATTACATTCAAATCGTTCATTACATTCAAACGTAATATTTTCTGAGTTTCTCTGCATTCCATGTTCTGGGGATAGTCGCCCCATCCATGGTTTCCAGCTCGTAAGCCCCCTTTCCAGTCTTGTTGATGACCCTGTATGGACCTTCCCAATTTGGTGCGAGCTTCCCCTGGCGTGCATTCTTGTTTCCTACGTCGGCCCGTCTTAGAACGAGCTGACCGACCGTGAAGTCTCTCTTTTGCACGCGAGTATTGTATCTGGCTGCGACCTTCTGTTTGATCAATTGCTCTCTTAGTGGCGCAGGTGCGCGACTCTTCAATTAGGTCCAATTCTTCTCGAATAGCTTCGGCCGTTATCGACCACCGTAGGGGATTTGAGGTTCTCGATTCATTCACCCATTTCTATGGGTATGACAAATCGGTCCCATAAACCGATCTCGAGGGGACTCCGGCCGATGAATGAGGAGTCGTCCTGTAAGCCCAAAGAACGGACTGTAACTCTTCGACCCAGTTCCCTTTCGCTTCATCGAGTCTTCGCTTCAAACCTCGTAGGATAACTCTGTTGGCCGCTTCAGCTTGGCCGTTTGTCTGAGGGTGCTCGACCGAGGTAAAACGCTGTTTTACCCCTAAGTCGGCCAACATTTCTCTGAACCTTTTCTCTGCGAACTGGGTGCCGTTGTCAGTTATAAGTTGCTGAGGGATCCCAAAACGAGCTAGCACACATCGTCCGAAGAACTTGCTGACCTTGGCCGACGTGATCGTTGCGAGAGGCTCGGCCTCGATCCACTTTGTAAAATAGTCCACTGCCACGATCAAGAACTTGAATTGGCCTGGAGCAGGTGGAAACGGGCCTAGTAGATCCATGCCCCACCAGGCGAACGGCCAAGGTGAGACAAGACTTTGTAACTCCGTGGAAGGTGCAATGTGGACATCAGCATGAACTTGGCATTTCTTGCATTTCTGAACGAGCTTCTTGGCGTCCTCGTCCATGGTCGGCCAATAATAGCCGGCCCTGAGAGCCTTCTTAGCTATGGAACGAGCGCCTTGGTGACTTCCGCAAACACCTTCATGAATGTCCCTCAACACATAGTCGGCTTCGACCGACGTAAGACACCTTAACAATGGAGAGGAGAATCCTCTTCTGTATAACCTTCCTTCTATTACCGAATACCTGGTCGCTCTAAGTCTGACCAACTTAGCTTGCTTTGGATCACTCGGCTCTTCCCCTTCAACAATGTACCTCAGGATAGGGGCGGTCCAATCTGAATCCGTGTTGACGCACAAAACGGCCAACGACTGGCTTGGCTTGGTCGACACGCTCGGCCGATTTAAAGTCTCCTGGATCAAACTTCTATGATTCCCCGGGGTCTTTGTACTTGCAAGCTTCGATAGAATGTCTGCTCGAACATTTTCGGTCCGAGGCACATGAGTCACTTCTGCCCGGTCGAACTGCTTGAGAAGCTCTCTTACTCTGGCTAGGTAATTCTTCAGCACGTCGTCCTTAGCATCATATAATTCTTTGATCTGCGAGACGACCAGCAAGGAGTCCGATCGAAGTTCAACTCGGTCAACATTGAAGTCTCTGGCGAGCTGCAGGCCGGCTATGCACGCCTCATATTCGGCCTGATTGTTCGAAGTGTGGAACGCAAAAGTTAAAGAGACCTCCGCGTGAGTGCCTTACGAATTTTCTAGTATTAGGCGGCTCCACTTCTTACTATTGGACGACCCATCTACATGCAAGATCCGTGTCGTTTTCAACTTGGTCTTACGGGATAGGAGTCATTTCAAAGAATAAAGTCGGCCAACACCGCGCTTTTTGCGGCCGATCACGGATTCGAATATAATCCCAAACTCACTGAGCTCCACCGCCCATTTTATCATTCGTCCCGCCAGGTCTGGCCGATGGAGGACTTGCCTGATAGGCTGGTCGGTCCTTACCACGACCTGGTGGGCCACAAAGTAGGGTCTCAACCTTCGAGCAGCAATCAGGAGTGCAAGAGCAAACTTCTCTATTTTCTGGTACCTCGCCTCGGGCCTTGCAAAGCACACTTGCTAATAAAGTAGACCGGATTTTGTTTCAGATCGCATTCTCTGACCAACACAGCGCTCAGAACTTCTTCCGTTATAGCCAAGTATAGGTACAGCGTCTCGCCCGACAGCGGCTTAGTCATGATTGGCGGATTGGTCAAAGCTTGCTTCAATTCATCCAACGCACGCTGGCATTGGTCGGTCCATTCAAAATCCACCTCTTTCTTGGCCAGCCTAAGCGATTGGAAGCGACTTGCAGGCCGCTTTGGGAATGAACCTGGATAGGGCAGCTACCATGCCGTTCAGCTGTTGTATTTCTTTTTTAGTTGTGGGCGGCCTCATATCGGCGACCGCCCTGCACTTCTCAGGGTTTGCTTCTATCCCTCTTTCAGTTAGGTGGCAGCCCAATCTGCCGGCCCACCCCAAAGGTACACTTCTCGAGGATTGATCGGCGAGTTCTTCCTAGCTTCTTCAAATATTTCCCCGAGGTCGTTCACATGATGCGGGTCGGTCCACGCTTTTGATGATCATGTCGTCCAAGTACACCTCTGAGATTCGACCGATTTGCCTCTTGAAAATTTTGTTCATCATTCGCTGGTAGGTCGCTCCAGCGTTCTTTAGGCCGAAAGGCATTACTTTGTACTGAAAATTTCCCCGATCTGTCATGAAGGCTGTCTTGTGTCGATCGGGTGGACACATCGTGATCTGATTGTATCCTGAGTAAGCGCCCAAAAAGGACAATAATTTGTAGCCCGAGGCCCCATCGACCGACTTATCAATGTTGGGTGTGCGGAAGGCATCCGCCGGGCATGCCTTATTCAGATCGGTGTAGTCTACACACATCCTCCATTTGCCATTCTTCTTTTTGACCAACACGACATTGGATAGCCAGGTCGTGTACTTGATCTCTTCTATGAAATTGGCCTTTATGAGGTCCTCAACGGCCTTTGCTGCGGCGAGATTTTTCCTCGTTCGAGCACGTCTTCTTTGGTGGCCAAACGACCCCTTCATCGATCGAAAGTCGATGGCGGGCTATTTCGATAGGAATGTCGGGCATGTCGATGCCCGCCATGCGAGCAGTCAAGATAGTCTCTCAAACATTGCACAAGGTCTTGCTTTACTTGCTCTGGTAGGTCGCTACCGAGCTTAACTATCTTTGTTGGATCGTCTCCCAACTGCACATCTATTAGTTCTCCATGAGGTTACGGCCTTTTCAACTTGTTTTTCGGCTCTCGGGCTAAGTCATCATCGTTATCCTGCGGGTCATTATGCGGATCATACCGAGCATCCAAATCAGTGACGTTGACTTGATGGCCTTCACCAGTGCTTTGAACGTTTGGGCCAAGGTCTACCTCATTGTTCGCGTTTGTGTAACAGTATAGAATTCGCAAATCAGTGCAAGTATACACGTCGTACAAGTAATAAAGTGGATTAGAGTAAGAGATCGTTCCCACGAGGATTGATAAGCTTTCAAAGTTCAAGTTTCAAAACACAAGAGAATCAAGTGACAAATCGACAATAAGAGTTGGTTTTAAAGCTAAAGAATTAAACAAAACAAGGAAATAAAAGTTGGTTGTGAATATGGATGAGAGATGAGTTGAGTTGTTGCATGCGATTAAATCCTTCCTAGCGGGCGTCATAACGTTTAGGCGTTATGACGTTCAAATGTTGTCTGTGCAGACGTGGCCACGCGTTTGAGCACGCTGTTGCAAAAAAGAGTTGTACTTTTCAAAGACAAAACGCCGAGTTTCAAGTACAAGAAATCCTATGTCTAGGTTCTAAATAGGCCCACTCTGTATATTAAATACCCACGGCAATGTTCTATGAACTATTATCCATTCTATGTCTAGACTTAGATAAAGATGCCTAAATGTCTTTAGTGCATTGTTCATTCATATAAATCTTTGATTTCTTTTCATAGACCATGTCCGCACCTATGAATCTACCTATTTTAAGAGGCCAACCTCAAAACAAGTTTTGAAAATATTATTACGCAAAGATTTAAAAGCAGAGCAACGCTAACACTTCATAACATTAACTAGAAATTCATTAATAGCAAAACAACAACTCAACTACAAAGTGTTTAGCTCATCTTTGAGCATCATTACTGAGAATGAAAAGGATGTGAAATCCTAATACCATACATAATGAGAAAAGAACTCAAGTGCAAAAGATACACCCAAGTAACTTCTAGCATGTCCATTGTATAGACGTTACAACGCCCTGAACCTTACACTTATGCGAAATGAAAACTAAGTTCGAATAGTAAAATATAGAAGTGCATTTGCGGATCTTCTTTACAAAACTAGTTCTAAGTTAATGGAGGGACGGTGGGATGATGAAGATGAAGTGATTACGAAGTTGGTGGAAGAGATGATGATCTGAGAGAGAATTTGGTGAGCTTTAAATAGCCTCCTTGCTACGCGCGTCTTGATGTCACTTGCCCACCTACCATATCTGTTTCTTCTATTTTTCACGACATTGTTCGGCGCTACATGATTGCTTACGTGCGTCCACTCATGGGGAACAGAAAATCTTACGACTTTTATATCTTTGACTTATCATTGCTTGGCGCGGGCCAAAATGAAGATCTTTTCACCCTTTTCTTTGCTACACTTTAGTAGGCGTGGTGAGGGGCGTGGTAACGTTCAAAGATCGAATTTCTGCACAAGCACAAAAAGCATCAAAAGCGCTCTCAAGGGCACCAAATGGTGCCTAAATGCACAGATTCATCACTTCATCTATTTATTTACTAAAGACTCGGAAATTATATAAAACTTAGTTAAATACTCCTCGTATTACTAGAAAACTTGCATGACTTATTCTTTGAATGAGTATAAATAACTCATAAAAATATGAGTTATCACACCCCCAAACTTAAGTCATTGCTTGTCCTCAAGCAATCAAGATAACAGAAAAACAATACATGAAATCAACTACACTAGCAGGTTATGCTCTTACTAAATCAATAGATCAAAAATTCATTCTCAAGGGGCTAATTCCTCACACACTCTCACACCACTTGCATGATTAAATTCCAGATTCATTAAAGCTCACAGTGAGTGTGTGATCTCTGCATTTAAATCTTCCTCTAGCTAGTTGAAAGCAGTTTTGACTTATGAAAGAGTGGCTTCCCAAAGAGTGTGAAGAAACATCTTTCAAAACAAAGAATAGGCTAACATTTTCACATAAGACATGGAGGTTCATTTTAAGCATGACAAAGGGTCTTAAGTGGGTGCTAGGACTGGATTAGTGCAACAAACAGTTTTTTTTTTTTTTTAACATTTTGGAGTGCTTCAGCATTTGTTTAAGGGTATTACAGGGAACATAGCACACATGTGGATTTTCCACTTATTTGTAACAACACACTCTTTTTGGTAATTTTGGGGATAGACGTTACAACGTTTATGGGTGGACGTTGCAACGTCTGAATACACTACACAACACACACGGCAGACGTTATAACGTTACGGGTAGAAGTTACAACGTTGCACTCACACTACTCCTGCACTTAACCATCCTACAGTCTTTGCACCCAGCCTTAGTACGACTTGATTTACCCCCAAACTTAGCTTCTACTGCTATTCTAGGTTTTTAATCAAGTTTTATTTTCACCAAAGTTCACCAAAACTAGCTTCAGCACAAAATATTCCTTTAGCTAACTAGATTCTCTCTTTAAAAACAGAGTTTGTGTAGGAGCAACAATCAATTCTTTACATCTAATCATGCATAGGTTACTCACACACACATTTTCACTTATCCTTAGCCCAAAGAGAATTATTTTCATGCTTGACAAAGTAAGAACAGAAACTACTTTTGTATTTGATTTCATGTACAGCACTTAAAACATCAAAACATTTGAGATTTCCCCCCACACTTAAAGTTGAGCAGTGTCCTCACTGCTTGAATTTTTTTTTTTTTTTTTTTTTTTAAAACAGAGGGGGGGTCTCATCCAGAAACTAAAAACTAGCAAATTTCAACCTAAAATTAAAACTAAAAAAAAAACTACACTACAATTGATATTGATGGGGGAACTTACTTGTTTGATGCACCAGACCTTAGCCTTCCGCTTTGTCTGGTGGGTATTGCTGTCTGCCCTTCTCCTTTCTTCTTCTCCTTTTTCTCTTTCTTGACCTTCACTCCTCCTTGCTCAGTGGTGGTGGTTGTTGTTGTTTCATCAGATTCTTTCTCTTTTGTACTTGCTCCAATACTTCCACCAGCAGCAGTTGATGCTTCAGCAATCCTTTTCTTGGCCTCCTCCCACATTCTCATTGCTAGATCAGCCAGGTTAACTTGCATTGGTTCACTGGGGATCACCTGGGCTTTTTCCACCTCTGGGCTCTTTAGACGTCGCCACGCTGATGATGATACTCCAGTTCCAGCAACTGATCCCTGGGCTTGCTTCAACAAGTGCTCTGCTAGTTTCTGTGTAGCCTCCTCCATTGCTTTTTCGCTTGACTTTTTCCAATGCACCTCGCGTTCATTGATGACTTGCATCTCTCGCAAGTTTGGGTGCACCTCTTTTTCACAGCGTTACAACGTCTGCGCAGCGCTTCTTCAAAGAATAGCAGGAAGTGGCGCGCGTAAAGCGATGAGTGGCAACGAATGCACCACTAGTAGCGATGTAGCGGTCGTCTGCAAAGACTTTGACTTTTTCTTTTTACGGGGAAGCTTACGCACGAGTGTTGTGGTGGCTGTAACTTCCTCTTTTTCTCCGCTCCCTTGAGCTTGATTTGACTCAGCAGCTATCTGTTGTCTCTTTTTCCTTCCAAATGGATTGTATGCCAGTGCAGTTTTGACTCTGGTCTTTTTGGGTGGGGAAATGGTTTGGGATTGTGGGTTGCTTTCTGTGATTGTTGGCTCAGACGTCGCCACGTCTGGCTTCTGGTGTGATGGTTGTTTTTGAGGTTCAGGTTGGGGTGGGGGTGGCTGTGGTATGGTTTGGTCCTGAGCTTTGGATTGTGGTGTATTTGGGGTATTTTGGTCGTGTGTGGAGGGTTCTTGGGGTGAAGGTGGTGGTTGTGGGGATGGTGCTTTGAGGCTAGGTGATTTGGATTTTTCTTGGGCTGGCTCTTTGGTTGATTGAATTGCTGGGGACTCACTTTCAGTCCTTTCACTCGAACTCCCTTTTTCTTCAGGGCTCTCCTCTTCTTCCTCTTCTTCACTAATCACCTCCATGCTTACCTTCTTGGATTCCTCTGCATCACATTCAGAAATATCATCTAAATCATCAGAATTAAAATCTTCCTCACTACTTACCTTCTTTTGTTTCTTTGCTGGGCTTTGCCTCTTTGGTGGGCTTTTTGCTCTCTTTGCTCTTTCCTTCTTCACAGCTCTTCTTTGGATTGTAGACAGGGGCACTTCATCATCTTCTTCTTCTAGCATCCATTCTGGCAATGCAGGCTCTACAATTGCTTTCTTCCCTTTGGACACACGGGCAAATACCTTCTTTTGCCACTCAAATTGCTCCTTAATAAATTTGGCCGTGTGGAGTCTGTCTTTCCTCCGCACGTTGTAACGCTCCGAGCATCGCCAGAACTAGCAAAGACTGCGATCTTCACTCTAGGCTGAAATTTTGTTGAGAAGGGGCCTTGAGGTTGCTCCCTAAGCTCTGAAGCCTCTATCTCCACTCCTGCCTCCATGCACTGGTCAGTTATCAAACAAGGGAAGTACAAATAGCCGTCCTTCCTGTTTCTTCCATTTGTTGAGCTCACGATTGATCGCCTTCCCAACCTCCACTTTATCTCGGACATGATTGCATCAATTACAATCATTCTCTCCTTGTCAACCCATGATGTGTGAGATGTAGGGATTAAGCATTGCCTTATGAAATGGAACCAGGTATTGGCTTCATCACAAAGGTATTTCTTCATTATTTTGAACTCGCTCCCATGCTCTCCTCTTCTTTCCCAGACAGCACCTTCAACACATATCCTCTCCTTAATGGCATCCATCTCAGCCAACCCATAGTTCTTACGCTTGGTCTCAACAAACTTTGCCATAATATCCTAATCCAAAATAGTCATTAATGACCCTTACCCCAAACTTGACTTCCTCTCCTCTTACCTTAGAGAGGCGATGGATGGCTCTCCTCGAGCCTCTCTACGATTCCCTTGTAGAAATCATGAACCAGAGTAGCAATATACTCTTTTCTGTGCATAACAAATTTCTGCCATCCCAACGTTGCGACGGTTGCGAGAAAATTAGGATTGGGGTTTTCTTGACTGAAACCCCTTTCAGGAAGTAGGGCTTTCTTCTTAGATGGGTTTGGTGTTTCAGGGATGGGGGCTGAGGAGGAACTTAGGTCAACATGCTTTCCTTTCCCAGAGGATTTGGTGGCGGATTGCTTTGCTTTAGTCATGGTTTTTGTGCAGAAAATGTTTGGAAGTAAATGGGGGATTTCTGGAAATTTTAGGTTTTCAGAAAAGGGTATGGGAGAATTGGGTTTTCAGAGAGAAGGAAACTAGAAAGAGATTTCAGGAGGTGGAATGGTGGTGAGTGGTTAGATTTTTATGGGGAAGAGGTTATGGGGAGTTGAGAAATGGAAGAGTGGAGTAATGGAGAAAGTAACCGTTGATTAGACATGTTAAGTGAGGGGGGTGACGTCGTGGTCAGTTACCACGTTTGTGTTGCAGAGGGAAATCATTTCTGCCACGTCATCACTTACGCCCCTTGACTTAATTTAAACTCGCCTTGATCGCATTGCCGGACGTGCCACGCCTAGTAGATCTTCGAGACGTTACGGACGTCTACCATCTTTCAATTTTCTTTCAACACTTATTCCCTGCAAAACAAAAATTTAAAAAGACACAGAAAAATTAAAAATCCTTGGGTTGCCTCCCAAGAGCGCTTGCTTTAAGAGTCTTCAGCCAGACTTTTGTCTCTTTTATTCAAGAACTGTTGAAGGACATTTGAATCTTGTCCCTTTCCACATGTTCTCCATGATATTGCTTCACACGTTGGCCATTAACTTTGAATATGGTGTTTGTCTTTTCATCAAATAAATCCACAGCACCATGAGGATAGATCTTCATTAGTTTGAATGGGCACGACCACCTTGACTTCAACTTTCACGAAACAAATTTTAAGCCTTGAATTAAATAGCAATACCTGTTGTCCTTCTACTAGCTCTCTCCTTTGAATCCTTTGGTCGTGCCACTTCTTGGTCTTTTCTTTATACATTGCAGAGCTCTCATAGGCATGGTGTCTAAACTCCTCTAGCTCATTCAATTGTAACAATCTTGCCTCACCAGCCTTTGCATGATCCAAATTTATTTGCTTTATTGCCCAATAAGCTTTATGTTGGAGCTCAATTGGCAAGTGACAAGCCTTTCCATAAACTAGCTTGTAAGGAGACATGCCTAATGGTGTTTTGTATGCTGTTCTGTAGGCCCAAAGTGCATCATCCAAGTGTAATGACCACTCCTTTTCTCATTGGGACCAACCATCTTCTCAAGTATTCTTTTTATCTCCTCGTTGGATATTTCGACAGCCACTTGGTTTGGGGATGATAAGTCGTAGCAATTCTCGTGTTTTACTCCATATTTAGCCAAGAGGTTCTCAATCAATTTATTGCAAAAATGAGAGCCTTCATCATCGATTATGGCTCTTGGAGTACCAAATCTTGTGAATATGTTCTTTCTCGGGAATTTGCTAATGATTTGGCTTCATTGTTTGGTAATGCCATCGCTTCAACCCATTTTGACACGTAATCCACAACTACTTAGAATGTAGAGATTTCCATGGGACATAGGAAATGGTCCCATGAAGTCCATTCCCATACATCAAACAACTCTACTTCCGAATGTTTGTGAGTGGCATCTCTTGCTTGCTTGATATGTTTCTGTTCTTTGGCACTTGTCACATCTCCTAACCACTCATGTGCATCTCTCGAATAATGTTGGCGAGAGTAGCTTTGATTGTAGGACCTTTGCACTGCTTTAGTACCTCCAAAATGTCCGCCATAAGGTTTGAATGACATTGTTGCAAAGACATGGGGTTGCTCTTCCTCACTAGGCATCTTCTTAGTAATCGATGCGGGTACAATTTGTACAGATATGGTTCATCCCGAAATATTGCTTTATCATGTGGAAGAACTTCTTCTTCTCACGATGGTTGAATTTCTACAGCACAATTTTGCTAACAAGGAAGTTGACTATGTCAAGATACCATGGAGCGAAGAGTATCGGACGTTATGACGTTTGACGAAAGTGTCATAGACGTGGCCACGTCTTCACCATCGAGGAGGCTACTAACAATAGTCTCTCATCGGAAATTTTTCTTGTATATCTTCTTCAATTGCACTGCATCAACATTCTCAAGCCTAGAAAGATGATCAAGAACTTGGTTCTCCACCCCCTTTTTGTCACGAATTTCCAAGTCAAATTCTTGGAGGAGGAGAACCCATCTAATAAGTCTTGGCTTTGCATCTTTTTAGAAATTAAGTACTTAATGGCTGAATGATCGATAAAAACAATAACTTTTGCACCAACTAAGTAAGATCGAATTTATCAAATGCAAATACAACGTACCAAAAGTTCTTTTTGATCCACAGATAATTCAATTGGGCATCATCTAAGGTTTTACTAGCATAATAAATAGAATGAAAAATTTTTCCATACCTTTGCCCCAATCACACTCCCACGGCATAATCACTTGCATCACACATCAACTCAAATGGCTTGGA
The DNA here is from genome assembly GCA_020916435.1 of Oxytropis ochrocephala. NCBI lineage: Eukaryota > Viridiplantae > Streptophyta > Magnoliopsida > Fabales > Fabaceae > Oxytropis > Oxytropis ochrocephala. The sequence goes on from CM037091.1 coordinate 82,420,327, forward strand.
CCAATCTGGAGTGACTATTACTGGAGCTGTTACCAAGGCAGTCTTCAGTTTGTTGAAAGCTTCATGACATTGCTCATCAAAATTGAAGACGTGGTCACGTTGCAACAACAGACACAAGGGCTTTGAAATCTTTGAGAAATCATTGATGAATCTTTCGTAAAACCCCTGCATGTCCTAAGAAACTTCGACTCCTTTGATAGTTGTGGGTGGAGGTAGCTTGTCAATAACATCGATCTTTGCTCTGTCCACCTCTAAACCTTTCTTTGATATTCTGTGTCCCAACACTATTCCTTCTTGTACCATGAAATGGCATTTTTCCCAATTGAGCACTAGGTTGGTTTCTTCACACCTTATCGTAACTCCTTCCAAATTATCGGGCATCCTTTGTACGAATCTCCATAGATCGAGAAATCGTCCATAAAAACTTCCATGGAGTTCTCAATGAAATCGAGAAAATAAGGCCATCATGCACCTCGAAATGTTGCAGAGCATTACACACCCCAAATGGCATCCTTACAAAGCAAAGGTACCATAGGGGCAAGTGAATGTTGTCTTCTCTTGATCTTCAGTGCTATGGCTATCTGGTTGTAACTCGAATAACCATCAAGGAAACAATAGAAATCTTTCCTGCGAGCACTGTCTAGCATTTGATCAATGAATGGAAGAGGAAATGATCCTTCTTAGTTGCTTTGTTTAACTTTCGTAATCCATGCATATCCTCCAACTCATTCATCGTCCTTGTTGGAATTAGCTCATCTTTTTCATTTTGTATTACAAGAACCCCTCCTTTCTTGGGTACACACCGAATGGACTTACCCGGGAGCTATCAGCGATAGGGTAGATGATTCTCGCATCCAACCATTTGATGATTTCTTTCTTCACCACCTCCTTCATTATGGGGTTCAATCTCCTCTCGCCCTTCAATGCTATTCTTGGCATTCTCCTCCAAGACTATTCTATGCATGCAGATTGTGGGACTGATACCTTTGATGTCCGCCATTTGCCAACCAATTGCCTTTTATGTCTCTTCAGGGGTAGTAATGAGATCATCTTCCTGCTCTTGAGTGAGCTTGGAAGAAATGATCACCGCAAAGAATCATTTTCCCTAAGAAGACATACTTTAAATGATCAGTAACACCTTTAGCTCTAAGGTGGGTGGCTCTTTAATGGAGGGCACATTCTTCTTGATTTGACTCTCTTGCCCTAAAGATTCATACCTCCTTGTCCATGACTTTGGTGCGCGGGGGCTCAGGGCGTGGCCACGTCTGCATGCATGAACGTTACAACGTCTAGAGGAACAACTTCTTCGCTAACAACTCTTGTATTTCATTATTTCCCGAAGCTTCTCCGGATGATTATTGTCCTTGTTGAAGCGCTTTTGGACCATATGATCAATGGCAACCACATAAGAACACTCCCGTATTTGGTTACGGATACTTAAGTGCATTGAGGACGTTGAACTTGACTTCTTGGTCATTGACTCTCATGATTAATTCTCCTTTTCGCACATCAATGATTGTCCTTCCAGTAGCTAAGAATGGTCTCCCGAATGATGGGAACTTCTTTATCCGCATCAAAATCCAAAATAACAAAATCCTTTGGAAACACAAACTTGTCAACTTTAATCAAAACATCTTCTAATATGCCTTCAGGATAAACTCGCTTTTATCACCTAAAGTTAAGCTTAAAGAAGTAGGCTGGCAGTTCTATACCAAGTTTGTCATAAATGGACTTGGGCATCAAGTTGATACTTGCTCCCAAGTCACATAATGCTTTTCCAATATAAAAATCTCCAATGGAGCATGGTATAGTAAAGTCGCCAGGATCCTTGAGTTTTCTAGGAGTTTATTCTCGCATAATTAAGCTACATTCCTCAGTTAAAGCAACAGTTTCAAACTCCCCTAGCCTTCTCCTTTTGGTGATGATGTCTTTCAAGAACTTGGCATAATTTGGCATCTGCTGTAAAGCATCAACCAAGGGAAGGTTGATGTGTAACTGCTTTAACATTTCCATGAACTTGCTGAACTGTTTATCTTCATGAGCCTTCTTTAATCTTTGAGGGTATGGTGGAGGAGGATACTCAGGTACAAGCCTAGGTACAGTCTTGATTCCCGGTTCAAAATTAGACGTTGTAACGTCTGGACTATCCTTCTCACCACTTGTGCTTGCTTCCTTCCCTTTCTTTTTCTCTTTCTCTGGTACTTCTTTTTGCTTCTCCTGTAATTCTTTTTCCACAGGCATATTTGGTTCAGGGTATTCAGTACCACTTCTTAAAGAAATTGCATTTACTCGACCATTTACCCCATTATTACCATTAGGGGTTGATGATGATGGTGTTTCTGTTGTAGAAGGAAGAGATCCATTCTGTCTTTGAGTGAGAATTTGAAGTTATCTGTCCAATTTGATTTTCCGAGTTTTGATTGAAGACTCATGGGTTTGCAAAGTAGTCTTACAATCACTTATGAAGCTTTTCATCATGGCCTCCAAGTTGCTATTGTTGTTGTTGTTCGCGCACATACCTCTCGTTGTTGAGGAGGAATCTCGGAGGTATTGTAGGAGTGATTGCCGGCATTCAATGCATTATTGTTTCTCCAATTGAAATTTGGATGATTTCTCCGATTTGAATTGTAGGAATTGGAATAGGGACCATTTCCTTTGTTACGAGAGACAAAGTTTACAGATTGAGGGTTGTAGGGGCACTCCTCATACACATGCCCTTCCTCACAATAAACACACAACTGTTCCACTGGTGGGTAGGTTCAATCGCCGCAATGGATCCGCTTCTCGACGCGGGCCACGTTTGAAGTACTCGAGTTTTGATCATGTTGGTCGGGGTAGCCACTTGAGCGAGAAGAGAGCGATGACTTCACTTATCTCATGAACACCTGCCTTCTTCCCGTGAGTAAATCTATCGATGGCCAATGAGAGTTGTGGGTGGCTATTTCATCAATGAGCTTGCATGCCTCGAGAAAATGACATGTTAAGAATGACACCACGATGAAGCATCAAGTATCGGAGTCTTGTGGGTGATCTAGGCCATTATAAAATGTTTCCATTTGGATCACCACAGAATGCCATGGTGAGGCACATTCTTAGTAATTCTTTCCACCTCTCCCAAGCTTCAAATAATGATTCCCCTTCCCTTTGTTTGAAGGAGGTGATATCATTTCTTAGCTTAGCATTTTTATTGGGAGGAAGTATTTGGCAAGAAACTTCTCGCCTAGCTCATCCCAAGTGTGAATGGAATTTGGCTCTAAGGAGTTTAGCCAATTTTTAGCCTTATCCTTGAGTGAGTATGGGAAGAGCTTCAATCTAAAGGCGCCCTCTGAAACTCCGGTGAATGATAAAGTTCCGCACACATCCGTAAATTGTCTCGGTGAGAATATGGATCTTCTTGAGGAAACCTCCAAATTGACTGCGATGCGCAACATTTGGAACATCATTGGCTTGAACTCAAAGTGACCAAGACGAAGGGTTGGTCTAGCAATGCCTGTTTGTAGATGAGCGGGGTTAAGCACGGCGATAGTCACGCATAGGCCTATCCCCTATCATTGACCATGTCTTGTGGTCCCGCATTGATGAGTTCTTGCCTTTGGTAATGTTCATCATCAACAACTATTGTTTTCAGATGAGTTTGTGGCCCAAGACCCTCGTCCTCCTCGACTCCTCTTGGTGTATGTCCACCTCTAGAACCAGGTGTTATGCTCGGACATGGTTGGGTGTTGCTCTTGTTCGCTGCTTTGCTTCTTCTTAACCTTTGTTGTCTCCTTAGTTGCCTAAAAGTTCTTTCTGTGTTCGGATCAAACTCAGTTGATTCACTACTTGGTTGCTTGAACTAGAGCTTGAGTCGTAACTAAGCATACAACATAACGTCTACTGCTCAAACACGAAACAAACAAACAACAAAGTAAAATCCTTTCAACTTGTGCTTTAATACTTTTGAGCAATAAAAGTTTTACAATCCCCGGCAACGGCGCCAAAAACTTGTTCGCGTTTGTGTAACAGTATAGAATTCGCAAATCAGTGCAAGTATACACGTCGTACAAGTAATAAAGTGGATTAGAGTAAGAGATCGTTCCCACGAGGATTGATAAGCTTTCAAAGTTCAAGTTTCAAAACACAAGAGAATCAAGTGACAAATCGACAATAAGAGTTGGTTTTAAAGCTAAAGAATTAAACAAAACAAGGAAATAAAAGTTGGTTGTGAATATGGATGAGAGATGAGTTGAGTTGTTGCATGCAGTTAAATCTTTCCTAGCCAGACGTCATAACGTTTAGACGTTATGACGTTCAAATGTTAACTGCGGCAGACGTGGCCACGTTTGAACATTTGTTACAAAAAAGAGTTTGACTTTTCAAAGACAAAACGCCGAGTTTCAAGTACAAGAAATCCTATGTCTAGGTTCTAAATAGGCCCACTCCTCGTATATTAAATACCCACAAAGAATGTTCTATGAACTATTATCCATTCTATGTCTAGACTTAGATAAAGATGCCTAAATGTCTTTAGTGCATTGTTCATTCATATAAATCTTTGATTTCTTTTCATAGACCATGTCCGCACCTATGAATCTACCTATTTTAAGAGGCCAACCTCAAAACAAGTTTTGAAAATATTATTACGCAAAGATTTAAAGCAGCAACGCTAACACTTCATAACATTAACTAGAAATTCATTAATAGCAAAACAACAACTCAACTACAAAGTGTTTAGCTCATCTTTGAGCATCATTACAGAATGAAAAGGATGTGAAATCCTAATACCATACATAACGAGAAAAGAACTCAAGTGCAAAAGATACACCCAAGTAACTTCTTAGCATGTCCATTTGTATAGGCGTTACAACGCCCGAACCTTACACTTATGCGAAATGAAAACTAAGTTCGAATAGTAAAATATAGAAGTCCATTGCGGATCTTCTTTACAAAACTAGTTCTAAGTTAATGGAGGGACGGTGGGATGATGAAGATGAAGTGATTCTCGAAGTTGGTGGAAGAGATGATGATCCCGAGAGAGGTCGAAATGAGCTTTAAATAGCCTCCTTGCTTACGCGCGTCTTGATGTCACTTGCCCACCTACCATATCTGTTTCTTCTATTTTTCCCGACACTGCTCAGCTACGATTAGCTTACTTCGTCGTCATTTCATGGGGAACAGAAAATCTTCGACTTTTATATCTTTGACTTATCATTGCTTCGCGCGCCAAAATGAAGATCTTTTCACCCTTTTGCTGCTACACTTTAGTAGGCGTGGTGAGGGCGTGGTAACGTTCAAAGATCGAATTTCTGCACAAGCACAAAAAGCATCAAAACGCTTCTCGAGGGCACCAAATGGTGCCTAAATGCACTGATTCATCACTTCATCTATTTATTTACTAAAGACTCAGAAATTATATAAAACTTAGTTAAATACTCCTCGTATTACTAGAAAACTTGCATGACTTATTCTTTGAATGAGTATAAATAACTCATAAAAATATGAGTTATCACTCATCGCAAATTTGCCGGGCATGGATCGTGGCTTCGTCTTGCCGCTTTCAGGTCGGCCGCCAAGGTAACTCACAGTGCGTCTTTCTTTGTAGAATTTCATCTTGGATGTCTCGTTGACGCCACGGCCTCTAAGCTTGCCAGTGGGCACTACCAATGATACAATCGGTAGTATGATTTGAGGGGGAGTACGAGGAACGTCGTGCGGACCGTCCTGTACAAAGTGTTATCTCCAGTGTCGTCACCAAATGTGACCATGAGTTCGATCGTCCCCAACGGGTAGGTGACTGCTCGATTGAAGCCTGTTAGGGGAGTAGGCTCGGCCTGGGGGATTATCTCGCTCCGATCAACCTTAATCTTGTCAATCAAGCCTTCAAACATGATGTCGGCCGAGCTACCGGGTCGACTAGAATTCTTTGAACTTCACGTTGGCCATAACCGCCTCGATTACCAACGGAACATAATCGTTTCTACCGCCATCGTAGGTCGCTATCTCCAAACGAGATGGGGGGTCTATTCGAGACCGGTGGGACTGTTGATGTTGAACCGACCATCAGGAGCTCGTCCCACTTCCTTTTTGTGGCTTTATTTGATTCTCTACGGTCCAACGGGTTTCCACCGTGAATGACCATTGCAACGTTGCGACCTACGGACCGACCGTGAGCTTTCGCCTCTTGAGCCGGTCTTTGTCTTCGGGCGCTTGAAACAACTAGAGCGCCCTTTCCTTTGTCGGATCGGTTTCTTTCGCTTTGAGGTCGGCCACCTTCCTCCGACCTCACATATTTTCCCAACTTGCCTTTCGAATGAGCTCTTCAATATCATCTTTGAGGCCATACGATCGTTAGTATCATGACCCTTGCTCTTGTGGTAACGGCAGTATCTTTTAGTCGGCCGTGCCCCCTTCTTGAGCACGAGTGGATCGGGCCGCTTTACTCCCACAAACTCATTATTTTGGCACTCGCTGTAGATCTGCGCAATAGAGGTGTTTAGCCGAAAGTGCGATGATCGAACTTCTTGTCACGAAAGTCGGACCGATTGTCATGGCGACCTTCATGCCCCTTGGCCGGCTTTTCATCGTTTTCTTCTTTAGGTCGCGCGCACGGACGGCCTTTCTTCTTCGCCAAGGTTTCTTCATACGCCATGTGGACGTTAGCCCTCGTTAAGAAGTAGCTGAGATCTTGGTAATGATTCAATGTAAACTCTTCGACGAACCGGTGGTCCGGTCGAATACCACGCTTCAGATATTTCAACTTGTCCTTGTCTGACAAGTCACGAACAGACTCGGCCTCAGTGTTAAACCGGTCGATATACTGTCTCAGCGTCTCGTTGTCGCCTTGAACAACAGAATCCAGGTATTCTTCATACCGATATTGGCAGCGGTTTGCAGTGTAGTGAGACAAGAAGATTTTGATCAAGTCTTCCCATGATGAGATGGAATTGGGTCGAAGAGACTCCCACCATTCCAATGCTCGGCCGTCCAACGACTGGGGAAAAAGCCTGCATTTCATGGTCGGTCCCAATTCCCTATAACAGCAGTAATTATTGAAGTAACGGAGATGTTTGTCTGGATCCCCTCGGCCGTCAAACTTGTTGAGATTGGGCGGCTAGCGTAGATCTCTCGGAATTTTGTAACGCCTGATCTCCCTGGAGAACGGGCCGTGTTCATTCTGAATGCCGTTCGACCCAAAGGGTTGCATTGCAAGGCATGCCTCGTTGCCCGGCATCCCATAAAATCCTGCGGATGGGCCAGTTGGTGGAAGTTGAGGAGGCCTTCTGGGTCGCTCGCTTTGGCCTCTCCTTGGCCGATGCGAAACGTCCCTGATTCTTCCATCTCTGTAATCTTCCAGCTCTTCTCGAGAGTCCCAAGATCTGCTTCTCGACCGACGTGACCGGACGACTCATTGGAGGAGTACCTCGTGGGCGAGCGGCCGGTGTCAGGGCGGTAGCTGGAATCCTCATGATCGTAGGACATCGAACGGCGCCTACGCACGTTCCTGCTCGGGGGCGATCTGTGTGCCCTGCTTCGTCTTGCCGGAGAACGATGAGTAGTGCTCTCTCGGCGGGAAATGCTCCTTCGAGGAGGGGAGCGGTGTCTTCGTGCCGGTCGGCGGCGAGCAGAAGGTTCTCCGTCTTCCGCACGCGGGCGGCCCGGAATTGACCCTCTTTCGTACTGAGAGATGAGCGTGTCTCTGTCTGCGATCACCTGATTTTTGTTTTGCAGGATCTGCAAAACGGCTTCGGGTGACATGGTCGGCAGAGAGGTTCGAATGCCCGCTTCAATCGGCTCGGCGCAAGTCTCCGAGCAGGCGGTTGAATCTGTTGGAGGACGGTCCGCGACAGTTGTGCACCGAAGGTTCTTGTCGTGGAAGTCCTTGAGACTCGTGGGATCGTGGCGCCACGCCTCCCCGGTCTGCTGGCTGATTCTCGCCGGAGGATTGAGTCGGCGGCCAGCCGCCTCGGGCCGGCCGCGTGGAGCCATGAATGAGGTAGGATAGCGCACGTGCCTCCCACTGTGGTCGCCAATTGATCGTACCTTGACCAATGAAGTGTTGAAGTAGTGGTTGTCTTGTCAAGTGGGCCGGTCGTTGAATGAGTGAAAGGACCGGTCCTGGCTTCACGCGTTGAGCACCTCGGGTGGTACCTGCAAAGACACTCCGACGATCTAGTGAGAGGTTGCTCGGGCAGATAGCACAAGGTTAGAGAACGTCCCTGATGCCATATGCGAATGGCGTATATATACTGCGAGGTCCGACCGTTTTGCGAGATTTTCGGCCGGCGAGAATTGCGCTCCAAGCAGCGTGTTGGGCCGATCGAGTTGGGCCGGGCCGCAGCCTAGTTGCTTGATGGCGCTTCGTATTTCTTTGATACACCCAGCGATATCATTACCAGCTCTTATGATCCTTGTTCTATGCAAGAAAGAAAGAAAGGGTGTTAGTGCCAATCTTGCCTCCTAACAATTATCCAATTTGCTTAAGTGAATTCACTCTTGTATTTTAAGTACCCACAATTATCCTATGGACTATACTATCCTATGTCTAGGACTTAGCATGGTTTTCACAAAGTTTTCTTTATGTAAAACACTCACCCATATTAGTTCTTGAATTCTTAATTGTAAGCCATTTCTGGTCATTTACAAATCTACTTATTCTAAGTGATCAAGTTCAAAATAAGTTTTGAAAAGATTATCAAGCAAGAACTAAAGTACAAACATACATACATACATCATACTTACTTAAAAGCTCATTAAATGATTAGAACATTCCAACTAAGAAAGGTTTAGCTAACAAGAGACATTGCAAGATATATATAAACTGAATAGACCATGTTTATATATATAGAAATCACAAAAGAGAAACAACAAGAGTAAAGTTACAAATGTTGAAAACCTTTGTATGAAGTCTTCTAGCAATGCACTAGCATTACTCCTTAGCACTATATACAAACACTATGAAAATGAGTTAAGGAGGATTTATGAATTCCTTCCTCTTCCTCTAAAAATATAAAAACTAACTATGTATATTGAAATTTTGATCTAACTTATGGATTGTGATATCTTTCCAAATGAAGATGTGAGGTCCTTTTATAGCCTTCAAGTGAGGTGCTTCCTTCCTTCATGTTGAAGTCATCTTGAGTGGATCATAGCTGTAGTTGCTTTCCAGAGGTTTATCCATGTTGAAATCTTTGACTAATCACATAGGGCGGTTCATTGATGTGTGAACATGTGTCCCTATGTTGGTGACTCTTCAAAGCTATGCCTATAGCTATGTGTGAATGGTAGGCGCCTACTATACAAGGTGGGATGGCATCAGAGAAACCAGCGGGAGGTCATCACTTTGCATGTGGGTGCATATGAAACAGTCGCTTATTCACCAAGTAGTGCGTTTTGATGCAGATCGGTCAGGAGCATTGATGCGATTAGCATTGAGATCGTGATCGAACAAAAACATCAAACATACCACAATATATCCAAAATGGCCTAATAATAACTATAACCATTCAAATCACTCAAGATATCATATATCACATAAAATACTATATAAACTCTTTATTATTACTTGAAAGAGAGCAAATACTAAGTTTAAACATATGAAATACTCTATATAAAATAGAGTTATCAGTTAGATATCTCTAGAGGGGGGGTATATCAGCTTCGGGGTCACCAAGTTACCCCTTCCTGGGTAGGTACTTGTCTTGATTCTGTGCCCTTATCCTACAGATTGAGGTGATGACGAGGGCTAAGAAGATTCCTTCAAGAACGCCCCAGACCAAATCTGGTGCCTATATCTCGAATGTGTGTTGGATTCAAGGACTTTTGCTTGTGGATCATGAGGTCCAGGTTGGTAAGAGTTGTCAGACCTTACGCAGCCAATAGAGACAACTTCGACGCCATTGCCCATACTTTTACTTGATTATCTTTAGTGCTTTGAATTTTCTTTGGTTATGTACTTCTCTTTGAAACTTGCTGAAATATGATGGATACCTCGGCATTGATTCGAGGTCGCCTCGGTTTATGTCTATATACTTTGAGGCCCGACCGCCTGCAGGATGACCGTTGCTTTTGGACACTCGTTCAATTGAATCATTGATGTTGTTTAACATTGGTCTTTTTTTCACCAAGCGCAAACTTGCAGACCATCAAAGAAAGGAGAGACATTGAGGTGTTGCCATCTAGGGCGAAAGAGGACGAGGTCCTCCCCAAACATGAGAGGAAAGGCGATACATTTGCCCGCAAAGTGAGAGAGGGAGAGATCTTACTCCAAGACAAGGCATAGGGCAAGATTTTGCCATCCAAGGATAGTGAGAGCGAGATCCTCACCCGATTCGTGAGTCGTCGATGTCGTTTTAATCTTTGGTTTTTGTTTTACCACGCGGAAATTACGAATCGCCGAGTCATTTTTGATCGGACAAAATCTCACACCTTGACTGGTATTGTTGAGAACGTAACACCACATGTATTTTTGAGAACGTAACACCGAAGTAAACTCTTGGTAAGGTATACCCTATGGACAGTTCAACGGGACTTGGTCTGATTTTAACTCATCCTGTCGGGGTTGTGACCTCCATGGCCAGCTTATAATAAAGTTCACCCTTGGCAATAGTTTACTGGGACACGGTTCGGATTGAACTCGATCCAACGAGGTTGTGACCTCCATGGCCAGCTTACTGGAGGGAGTCATGAGACTCCTGCCTCGATATATAGGGAAAAGCCCAAGCGATCGTGGAACCGACCTCATGCCGCCCTTTTTATCGACATGCTTTATTTTCGCCGGCACGCCATCGCACACTTGATTCCTTCACCTGGATTCAAGGTTCACGGCAGCGTCGACCCTTTTCGTGCGATCAAGCCTTCAAGAGATGTACCCACAACAGTGTCGTCTCGGGAGGATGGTTTTGGCTTGAAGCCTTTGTTGAGGTTGCTCCTACAAGCTAAGTCACCCTTGCAGGCCAGGCTGGGTCTCAAACTCGCCTCACTCTATGCCTCAATATGGAGTCGAGTCCTTTCACTTTCTTATTCTTAAGTGGTTCTTGGAACAAGTGTAAACAATATTGTGCAAAAGAATATAATTGCAAAATGAATTTGATTAGTCATTCATATCGAGGCTTTTACATTTCGCATGTGTAATCATACAATGAATTTTTCTTAACTACTAGTAGAGTTCTAGGTCCAGTCCTAGTGATCGGCTCCTTACTCAGAGCTAAGAGTCACGTCTCCTTCTTTTTCATGAACTACGCGAGCTTCCCTTCGTGAATTAGTTCTTCAATGTCGATCCCCTCAGGATGTTTCATTAGTTGGTGTCGTGCCCATAACTTATGTGATAACGATAGTATTTCTTAGAGGTTCGGCCTTCCCTTTGCACAAAAGGTTCGAGGCGTTTGATGTCCCAAAACTTCGTGTCGGCGCATTGCGAGGATCTCCGCTGCGATATTTTCAACCAAGTGTGCTCGGAAATGTGACCTTGCTCGGTCGGGACTCGCAAGATGCTCTCTCGGCTCGGGCTAGCTCTTGGCGTGGTTCCTCAACACAGCTATCTTTTTTCCCCTGGCTTGGCAATGGCCTTGTAGGCCATCTCGTTCTCTTCATAGTCCATGTGTTTCGGGATCATCGAAGGAATTATCCTAAGTTAGGGGCATGTTGACCCAGACATCTATTTGGAATAAGCTTTTTTTAGGAGGTCGTCCTTCATCCAAAAAACCCTCCTCTTATCTTCCAGATTCCTGACATTCGCAGCTTCTTTGTTGAACCTATCTAGATATTCTCTAAGTGTTTCTTTGGCTTTAGTCGAGAGGCGGTGAAGCGAGTCGTGAACATCCGTGCTAGCTTCTCCCAGGACGAGATTGACTTTGGCCTTAACTCTTGGAACCATTCCAATGTAGACTTCTTTAAGGTGAGAGGGAAGATATTACATTTGACGGGTTCCCTTGCTTCGCAGTATTGCATCATGAGGGTAAACCCGTCACACATTTTCAAGGCGGGGGTCTCCAATACCCCGGGGATCATATAATCATTGATCTTCCTGGAGAAAGGTCCATCATTGGAGCTCCCAGAGTAGTAGTGAGGTGACCTTCCCCCGAGACCTGAGTCTCGCCGACCACATTGCCCTAGGGATCTTCTAGATCTGGATCTCTAGTGGCGTCTCCTGTGAGACCTGTTGATAACTCTATTTTATATAGAGTTATTCATGCATTTAAACTTAGATAATTGCTTATTTTCAAGTGGAATATGTGTTAAATATAGTAGTATGTATAAGATAACAACATTTGTGGTTTAAAGATGAATGGCATTCATAACTTAGCATTTTGTATGTATATTGGTATGTTTGATGTGTTTGTTCAGTGCATCTGCAGTTAGTGCTTCTGCACTAAAGGAATTTGTTCAGTGCTTCTGCACCAAGACATATGGAGTGACATTGGAAGCACCTCAATCTTCACCAAAGCTTTAGCACCTCTATGACATCATGTTTAGTCAATCTTCACAAGGAGGCACATGGCCACTTGCAAAATGTGGCGCCTACAATGAAAGACCATCATGGAAGCTCATTCATAAGGGACACATGGCTCTACCTTATTGGACCTACACTTATTGCACTCAATTTTCTTCAACATGTTCTGAAAAGTAACCATAGTTAGTCTCTCTAAGTTAACATGATCTCCAAGGAAACCCTCAAATGAAGGAAAGCTCCAAGGCTATATAAAGGACTCACTTCTCACTTGGAAAATCATCTTGGATGTCATCCATACACTTTCATATTTACTCTTCTCTTGTAACTTCTTTTCTAGTTTATGATAGTAGTAGTTTTGTAAGAAGGTAAGGAAGAAATTGACGACTTCTCCCTTCACTTCTTCATAGAGTAGCTAAGTAGAAGGAATCAGTGCATCTGCACCACTTGGAATCTCATGCAAAGGATCTTCAATTTGTGTAACTTCTACCTTATTGATTTCTTTTGTATAATGCATATTATTATGTTCTTTCCAGATTCTCTCTATTATATCATGCCTATCGTGAGCTAAATTACTTTAGTTGAGATGTTCTAACTATTTAATGAGCTTGTGAGTAAGTTATTGTGTTTTTAAGTGGTGTAAGCATTTTTAGTTCCCGTGCTATACTACATATCCATCTTGTTTTAAGGTTGAACTTAAAATAAGTAGAGTTATATTCACAGAAATGGTTTATAACAAGAAATCAATAACTAATAAGGATAAGTGTTTAATAAAGCATTTGTTGAACTTGTTTTAATAAAGTCAACTTGTTAATTCCATGTTAAGTCCTAGACATAGGATAACATAATCCTTAGAGTAATGCAGTGAGATCTTAAAATAAAAGAGTGAATTTATTTAGCAACTTGGATCAATTGTACAAAGACAAGATCATAAGAAAGGAATTGACAACTTCTTTCTCTACTGCAAAGACAAGATCATAAGAGCTTGTAAAGAAACTCTAAAGAAAGTAGCTGAAAGGCACATACCAGTGCAATTGCACCACAAGAAAACACAATACTCTCATAAGCAAGTTATTTAGTGAAGACATCTCAACTATCTTTCTCAACTGATTTCCTCTACATTTTATTGTTGTTTACAATTTGTTTACTTAAACTCCAACACCCCAATTTGTGAGTAGTGTAGCAGCACTAATTTATGCTTTTTGAACAATACAAAGTTTAAACAATCCCTGTGGGATCGACATTTTCATATCACTATATTACTTGTTGTACTGTGTACACTTGCACATCTTTTAGCACACCACCTATCTCGGCTTCAATACCTCTAACGTGAGTGAGAGGACGCGAGTGATGAGCTCTTGGAATGAGAGTCTTCAGGTTGGTAAGTGTTGTTAGGCGAAGCTGGAGGGGTGCTCGAGGGAGAGCCTGAAACTTCGGGTTTGCTACGCGTGGGGAGAGATTGATGGTTGTGTCTCCTCTGAGGCGAGGATCGGTGGTTGAGATATCGTCGAGGTGGAGACTTGTGATGCCTTGAATGGAGTGCCCCATTGGGGATGAGGCTGGACAGACATGATGTTGGCTCTAGCAGACGCCACTTGCATTTCCACTTGAGTGAGACGTTCTTCTTGTTGTGCCATGGCTTGGTTACGAGTGTTCAGGAGGTTTAGAATCTGTTGGATGGTTGCACTGGCTGTGGGGCCAAGATCTCGATGGTGTCATTATGCATGGTAACAGCCACGCCTTAGGGGTGTCATCGGGATGAGGTTGAGCCCACAACAATACTGGACCGGGGATCGCTCTGGGTGCCATTGGAATGCGGGGAGAAAGTTCAAAGAGTAGTGATGAGGTGAAAGAAGTATAACTCTCATTGTTGTCGCCAATGTTCTGTACCTTGCGGCTTTGTAGAGACTACAATTGGAAGATGCTTCTGTTGTCCAAGTCGCATTCAGAGTCAGCCTGGGGGGTACCTGCAAATCCACTCCGACGTTTAAGTCAGTATTGAGAATAATTGAGGGTTGTAGGAAAGGATAGATTATGTACCTTTGTGGCTATATGGGCCAAGATTTATAGGGATTCGTGCTAGCTTTGAGTCGTTGAATCGATCGGGTGAACTGGGCCGTCGAGGCATGATTGTAATAAGTGAAATTTGAATTATGGTGGATATGGATGCTAGCTATTAGGCTGATGCAGGTCCAATTGCTGGAGTGGGCCTCATGGTCCAATCTAGAACAGATGCAAAACTCTCCTTAGAGAAAAAAATATATCAAAAAAGGAAAAGAGTACTCCTCATAAATTTTGTTGATAAAAAAGAAAAAGGAAATAAAAACATGGGGGATTAGGTCAATACTCATGAACAAAATAACAATATATCCAATAGGATATAAAAGCAATCCTGTTAAAAAAACTAGTTCTAAGATTATCAATAATAATCAATAATGATATTCAAAAGTATCACTGTAATGTCTCTCAACAAAACCAAAGACATTAGCAATCATTTGCAGCACGCCAAAATTTGAAGGCAAAAGAAAAACCAATCCATTCGCCAAACTTATAACTAGGCAAACCTAGTCTATTCCTAAAAAAACTCCTCAGGAATGAAATTAAGAATTAGATCCCCCAAACAAAACCACTTATACTAGTTCCATGTTTCTCTCTATAAATGTGAGTGCAAACAAAGTTCATGTGTTTATCAACATAAACATGTTGCTCACTGTAAATGTGAGTGCAAATGAAGTTTATCTATTTGGTCGAGTATAGTGTAAGGAGATTGCAACATCCTCTCCAAGCGTCACAGTCTCTAAACTCGATTGGAAAAATTTGCAGCTAGTTAAAACTTTATTGAAAATATATCTACTATGTGGAGTTGTTGCGGAAATCTCATACCATATTTCAAAACTTTAAAAGATAAAACAACAAATACGGCCAAACATAGCTTGTACCGCTCGCTCATTAATCAATCAATCTTGCCATAAGGCGTACAACACTAATTGTTTTCAAAAATAAAACGTTTAGTCACAGCAAAACTCCTCTAAGCCTATTGAACTAGATCCATAGTCAAAGACACCATAAAGGGAATAATAAAGGGAATAACGACCCTTAATGGAAAGTACAAAAGATAACACTTCGGCTTAGTATGAAAAACAACATATTAGGAATCAACCGCCAACGCAATCATTTTCCAAACTGTCTCCTAACTGTCTCAGACTTTAGCATGAAAAAATAAAATATGAATCATATGCAACTTGAGACTCAACAAACTGTTAATATGTAATTGATATCATATGCAACTTGAGAAAATAAAATATAGAAAAGTATAGTTGAGTGATATATACGCCCGCCCACCTTAGACTTTTGTTTTTTCCTAACCATTGTAAGAGCTGAAGCTTTACCGTTGGATCTTCGATTAGTAAAGTACAAAGACTTATTTATTGAAATTATGTCGAACTTACTTCTTAGACTTATTTGTTTGAATTATGTCGAAATTAATTGTTGGATCTTTGATTCGTGAAGTACAAAGACTTATTTATAGTAAGTTACAAGTATCACATGCTATTGCCTATTGGATGGTGTGTGTGTATATCAAGTGAGAGTGAGAGGGTCTATTATTAGCCATTGGATCAAAATATACGACGGATGAGATTAGAGCAAAAAATTAAAAGGTCATGTACGTGTCTTCTCTCTCACTCTCGTTGGGGTTCACCCTTCTCCACCGAAAATAGATGGGAAAGAAGAGTATTGGTATTCACACATATCATGTAAACCAAGACACTATTCCACGTGAACAGAGGCAACCATCAGAAACTAATTTCCACAATAATCTTCAATTGGCAGATAAATCTAAGAACACTATAGTATGTCGGGTTGTTAGACAAATCAAATTATTTCACAGAGCGTTTCTTGTAAATTTAACTCACTATCATGTAAAAGTCATATATACGTTAGGTTCTTAAAAGGAGGCATCAACACTTTCATACTTACTAGTAAGATCTTCAATCGCGGCACCAGAATTTACGTCTCTCTACCAAACATGTAAAAAAAATAATGAAAGAAAACTAGTTTGTCTTACCATGAATACACATGCAATACTTAAGCTATTATCATTATCAAATACAATACCACAAACGAGGGTGGAGTGACCAAGCATATAATTGGCGATGAAACATTCCTCTCAAACAAAATCATCTTAATGGAAATCATGTTAATTATCAGCAATAGTTATTACATGCTTGGAAATAACTTTAAAAAGATATGGCTTAATAAGTGAGATCCTTGAGATTTGAAAATGATAATTACTTCAAAATCAATACTTGAGACCCTTCTTAGAATAAAAAACATAATACGATTCATATTCTTCCAAGGGTTGGAATTCCATTTCTGACGTGATAATGAAGTTGGACTCACAAACTATTAATAAGTAATTGATATCATTTTCGGCGTGATAAAATAAAATATATAGAAAAGTATAGTTGAATGATATATGCTCACCTGAGACATTGTTTTCTCTGAACCATTGAAAGAGGTGAAACTTAACCTTTGGATCTTTAATTATATTGAACTATAATGACTTATTTATAGGGGTAATGTAATTTTTAGAGAGAATTGAAATATTTTATTTCAAACACTCCCTTAGCGTAACCCACGAGTACATGTCCTCCTGGAATTTTTCAGTGGCGTGCACATGAATCCGTCTCAAACAAAAACGCTTACAAAGGAGAGATCTTCACAATAAATGTGTTATTTCCGAACTTGGGACAGCAAGTAATTCTACAAAGTACAAACCCATGGAAACATTCATCTGAAGTAATAAAAGACTATGTACTGATGAAAACACTTATTTCTCCACACAAGTCTACCTATCTACAAGTTATAAAAGGCGCATAAATAAAATACAAGTAATCCACATAGAAAACAATCAATAACGTCTGCCACCCGATGTCGACAGAAGAACTCGACTGGGTTTCTTTCCCTTCTTTCCCAAGTCATTTGTCTTGGTGCATTTGGAGTTGCATTAGATTCTGCTCTAGATATGATATTGGAGTATGATGGTGTCTCCCCATTTCTCAAACCTGGATCACAACAGATAAGAAATAAAACTTTTTCAGGTCCTGGAAGCAGCTTGATTATTCTCTTCAACCATAAGCACGTTTAGCAAGTAAAAAATATCCAAATTGCAGAATCTCATAATACCTGTAGTACCAGAAGTATCAGTGATCGCACTGTTATTATGTAGACCGCTAGTGTCTTGATTTTGTAAGGATGGAGAATCATGAGCAGCAGCAAAACCAAGCCTGGTAACACTTGAGAACAATTTTCTTTCACCAACAATAGGGGGACTTGATGACATAGCTGACTTTCCCAGAGCTGAACAATACGCAAATACAAATATTATAAACACCAAAATATATTAACTGCAATAAATAAAAATACAACTGAGGAAGAGGCAGCTCAAGACTCTGGTGCAATAATGAAAACTAAGTAAAAATGTAATGCTCAACAACTACATCCCACGTGATTCATTCATTTTCCCACACACACAATATCGGTCAGTTTACTTCATCAAAATGTTTTCATTTTTTATTTTTGATTTGATGAAACGAGCCTTGGAGAAGAGAGATATTTAGATTGTTTCAGTCCAGATTGCAAATTTTTATAATGTTCTATTACTTCTTCAAATATTCATTTTCAGAAACAGTCGAAACAACCTTTTATCGTTTTCAAAAGTAAACTTTCAAAAATTACAATTCTGTTTTTTGAAATTGAGAATGAGACCAGTCCAGCAAACACGTACTTTTCCTGTCATTATTTATTTTAGCATTTGAATTCACAATTAAATGTGTCTTTGTTCAAACCACCGCGCAAGCCCCCTATGGAGGATAGGTCGGTTCGCTTTAAGAGAATATTTTCTATGATCAGACTCGATCATATCCTGCATGAGCAGGCTCTGTAATATCCAGTAAAATAAGTAATGTGATATAATCCAGATTGCGTCTTTTCTATTTCACTTAACAGTGTGGAAATGCATTCATTTTCTATGCATTGACTCAATTTACGATACACACTTCGACTAGATAAAGATAAATACGAAGAATGCAATAATTAAGTCTTAATTTCTTGGTTGATTATATAATTAACTAGTTCTTTTCTTTATTTTATTTGGAATAGGAGAAACTTAACAAACAACGCAAAGTAAACAGGGGCTAATATTTCTATACTACTAAGATTTGCAGTAATGTAACGACAATTACTCCAACATCCAAAAACTAGAGATTACCTTCAAAGTCATCCATGGAGAATGTGGGAGAATCACCACGGGAAAAAAGATGATAACTGTTTATTGGAAGAGAATAAGTAGAAGAAGCTTCAGCCTTTAATTTTTCCTTATGTTCCTGCAAATAAGAATATAGCATAAATTCAGAGTCATGGAAAAGTGCATGCCACCAAAACCAAAACCAAAAATATGGGAAAAATTGAATCAAAGGCATATCATAACACAATAGCATCAATGCCAACAAAAGGCCCACAACCACCCCTTACTTGCAATTCGAAGGATTTTGAGCCCTATTTTAATTCCATAGCTGAAGTTAAAGAACCAGGTTTAACTCTAGCCTAACATGAATTGGACACCAGATTCAAAAACCCAGACTTAAATAAGTTTGAACAACCCTAAAGCCTAGTCTGGCCCAAACCCTCGAAGATTTCCTTAACACAATTTCCTCTACTTGCACATCAAACAAAAACTTACAAATAAGGAAACAAAATAATAAAAAAGAAAAGAGAAAAGTTGATGAAAACAGCAATTTGAGAGGAATTTAACTCTACAACTAGATCATATCTTTTTATGCAAGTAATAAGGATGTACCTGGAAGAAGTAAAGAGACATGAAATATCTTATTAACCTCCTTGAAATCGCTGTGTGTGTGCTTGTGTGTATAGTAAGGTAGGATACTTCATAATCTTACCTTCTTTGCAAGTTGCTTCCTCTGATTTGCACGTTTTTATTTCATCTATAAATGGGGTCAGTGCTTCAGGAGGTAACATCTCACTCAAATCAACTTCACAAAGCTGAAAAATTAGCAAAACATCTATTATAAATCAGAAGAAAATATCCTGGAACTCAAGAACTCTTTTTAAAAGGTACCTGAAATGTTGTGGTTAATGGAAAATGACTTAGGAATCGATACCGCCTCCTAATAGCCTCAGACTGAGTAACTGTTTCCAATTGTAGAATTCTCCCACTTGTTCTGCAATCAGTAGATTGACTAGATTATAATCAACAAGCATTTAATGCTTCAGCATTGCCCCTTTGAAAGCAATATATTCATCCAAAACGTCAATCATAGGTGCACAGAGTCACAGACAAGCTAAATGATTTGGACTAAGATCCTCAACCTATATATTTGAGTAGAAAGACAACTGCTGCCACAACTTACTAGTACTACCAAAAGTATTAGCACTTCCAATGAAAACGATGTGAATTCATGCAACATTTAATGAGATTTGTTCTATGATAGTGGTTGAATGGCATTCATGTAGCTAACCCACTAGTGGGTCAAGGGCTTAGTGGGCATTATGTCAATGCTTCTCATAGAAAACAGTTTCCACTGATCCAATACTAAAAGGGTTTCTGATACGCCAAAATCACAAACCAAACTTCATTTGAACGGAATAGCATCACTTTAGTCTAAAGCTTAAGTTAATTGTATTCTGAAATCAACGTTATAGTCATGAAAAATTGATTAGCATGTATAGCATATTTGGTGAAATCATACTGGTTTGTGATGTTCATTTTCAGGCACCCAGACCTAATTCTGTTTGTACACAATATTTATAGGATTAGAACTAGAAGTCCTTACTGCCACATACATGATAAAAACCAAAATTGAGACATGACAAATTCAGTATTCAGTATATAGTACATGAAGAAAAAGTTCGGCACATTATGCTAATATAAATTGACCCAAAGCACACAAACAAACATATTTTCGCATTTACTTCAGCATATAGAAGAAATATGTTTTGATTTTTTCCAAACCTGTTAGGAAGCATATCATAGCTCCCATAATGGTGAAGTAAACACTTCATGTTCAAAGGATGAAGAATTAGATGTTGGCCATCAGCAGCCTGCAATAGACATGAGCATAGTAAAAACCAAATGTCATCATTCAAGGGGAAATAGATAGAAAGCTTGTGTTGTATGCATAAAGCATTTAGGGATATTTTTAATGAAATTAAAAGTAGCAACACATGATTGATATCAATGGGGAAAATTCACCACCATGTTGCGAGTGAGACATGGAAAAGTAGTGCAAATGAGAGATGGCAGAGATTTTAGTTGGATGGAAAACAGCTTTTTTAGGTTTGAAATGGGTCAGATCTGTGTTACCTTCCTTTATATTTTGCATTTTATATTAGTTTTGGCACTACTATGACAATCATGGAAATAGTGGTCGCCACATAAAAGCTGCCATGGCAAGGCCTTAGAAGCCGTTCAGTCACAAAACCAACATGCCGTACAGTCAAGGCTGCCATATAACATCATCAGTGAAAAATCTCCCGTGAACAGATCCATTACAGTGGTTTGAGTATGAACATTTACCATATTAAACTCATTTAAACGAATATATATAGTTATTAGAGACTGATACAGTGACCCGGTACTTCTCATTCCCTCCCAAGTTATAAGAAACACATTATAATGTAGTCTTAAGTATCAACCCAAAGACCTTGATCCATATCCTGCATTGTTAGAGATTTTAGAACCACACATTTTCTATTTTTTCCTAGTTCAGCCTATAAATCTTAATTTACTGCTGCTGCCAATAACATGCTGCAATCTGCTTTCTTCAACAGACATCCGTTTTACGTTTACTTCAAAGTTTGCAGGAGAACAACAGATGAGGTGAATGGAAGGGCAGAGAATGGAAAGGGAATAATTCGTCTTGTTTCAGCAACAACCACTGAGCATTTTTCCATTAGGTATGGGTTAGGTGCATAGATCAATCAACACCATAACGTCAGCCATATATATTGCCGAATGATAGATCGCTTACCTCTAAATTACTGTGATAAGCACCCCAAGTACTTGGGGAACCCTCCCTTAAAAACATGGTTGTTAAGCGGGAAGAACCAGGCCACTTAAGTACTACTTGACGTAGCTGCACTCTCTAACACTTCACTCGCCCTTACCGGTCGTCCCCTCCACAACTATCCCTTTCCAAGACACTGCTACCAATTGTTACACAAGTACAATGGAAGAATGTAGAAACTCTGTTATTGCAAGCAAAGAAATTCTAGGCTCTGCTCAATGAGTATTGAATGGGTAATGAAGTGCCAGAGAAATTCAGGACACTCCTCACTAAGTACAATTCTGCCTGCCTCAAATTCTCTCTCCTCTCATATTCCCTTTCAAAGGAAAAAACTACCAGTTGCACCTTGTCACATCCCCCAGCTCATTTCCCTTTCTTCTAAGTTCTAACATAAACCAGTTGCACCCAAGTACTTGGAGAACCCTCCCTTAAAAGCTACTTATTAAGGGGGGAAAACCAAGCCACTTATGTACTCCATTGAGTATCCCACACTACTTGATAGGGCTTAGGCACCCAAAATACCCAAGTCCCTATCATACTCTTAATGATTGAACATATAGTTTTTCTTAGTCTCTCACCTCTAACTATTGGACTATGCTCTATCTGGTCTATTCCCCTTATCAACACTTCTACAAGTCTTCAACATTAATCCCAAACCACCTGAGACGATATTCTAATTTCTACCATCTTCTCAACTGTAGAGATTACCCCAATTTTCTCTAAAATAACTGCATTTCCAATTCTATCTTTCCTCGACCACTCATCCAACCTAAGTAACTATCAGAGATACTGTCAGAACTCAGAACAATGTATTTTGTTAGTATAGTCTAGCATGTTATGCACCAAAAACTAACTAAAGCCTCTTTGGTTAATTGCATTTATTCAGTTACAGCCTCTAAAAGAGAAGAATCAGTTTTGTTTTAGCAAGTTTTCTTAATTCATTTCAATGAAATTAACTAACAGAAATAGACTGTTCTGACTATCTATAATAGTAGCATACTAGCATTGTCATCTCTGCAACACGAAGTTTACTTTCTTGTTGGGTTTTTACTGCCCACCTTTCAGTTTCATATAATACTGTTTGTGAGACTTATAACTGCAACAAACTTTTCCTTTAAAGTTGAGAAGTATGTTTCTATCACATATCAAAACTGAAGCATTCCTCCATTTCACCCACCCTACTTGGATGCCAGGGTTGACATATCCCCTTATCCTTTAATCGCTTTGTTTAAAAGTTTTAAAAATTTGTAAAGGGGGTCAATGTGTAAGGGGAACCAGCCCCCATCAAACTCTAACTATGTGTGCCCCTCCAAACTGAGGGATAATGATGAGAACTGAGAAGTTGACTTGTGACTTGCTTCTATTTTAAAATTAGTCATTTCTATTTTATTTATCCATAAAACTTGAAAAACATTCACAACAGTTATATCAAAATATTATCCATAACCCCTACCTCTCTCCTTTTATTCATCATCCCTGCATAGTAGCACAACACATTTCCATTACATCCTCTCCTTAATATTTAATGTCATTGCCATGCCTTTCCATTCCTTATTTCTAAAACTTTCAAACATAGCCATAAATTATCAAATTGTAATACAATTAAAGCCTCCATTGATCCATCCATCTTTGCAAACCCTTAAAATCATAATTTCTCCCAGCAAAGCCCACCACAGACAAAGCACAAAATTGTCTGAGAGCATGTCTTACCAATGTCTTAAAATTTGCAAGATATCAAGTTTATCCACAGAATATGATTATGAATGATGAATCAATTTTTTGTATGACAACACAAATGCTCTATCCAATCAGGAAATGCAAAGTAAAAAACATGGGATAGGGAACACAACAAAATCCAATTGCCACCAGTTACCTGATAGAAATTGTATGAATCATTTTCCTTTGTGTCCTCAATGCCATTTGAAAGCCTTTGAATACCATTTTTCTCCTCATACGAAGAAGATAAATTCATTTCCTGCTCTATCAACACATTATCCATATCTAAAGTTTGATCCTGAGAAACTCGAGCAGTTGACTTTTCCGATACACCCTTAATTTGGTCGGGGAAATCAGCAGACAAAGTTTTAGATCCACTTGAACAGTTTATATCAACAGTATCCATTGCATTTGCAGCTGTTGATGGCATCTGATGTGCATAATCAATGAGCTTAGAAGATTTTTCACTGTCCCAAGCCTTGTGCTCATTCCAATACTTCTTCCTCCGTTCTAATTGTTGCATTGCAGCACAAACATATGGAAGCTTCTCCAGGTCATCAACAAGACCCGAATCAGCTCTAGCAAGCCAACCATCTAGATCTGATATTGCATGTTTCACTGAAAGATCTACATCTGATGTGAGTGTGAACTTAGAAAAGGGATCAAATACATCTCCGTCCCCACATAATGAGTTATCCATCTCTTGATTATTTTTAAGCGACAGAGTAAATGAATCCTTTTTTCGCGTTAAGAAAGTAAACTCAATATTATCTCCTACTTGATATTGTTTGACATCTGTGATGTGGACTGTGTATAAATCCTTGACAGATATCATCTCAAAGCACAATGGGCACCTTTTCCAACAATCACCTTTGTGATCCTCGTCGCCCAAAAACAAGTATTGAAGAATACATGGGAAACAGAAAATGTGTCCACATGAGGTTATTTGAGGACACAGGGGTTGCTCCAAACAAATTGGACACTGAACTGGAAAGGGGGTCGAGTATGTCATACATATAATATCTTCCCACTGCAACATTTTATCAGGATCCATTGACTCAGGTGAATAATTTCCTGAATCTAGCACCATGAATTTGAAATTTGCCTGCAAAAACAAATCTTTGTTGTAAGGTTTTCTCTTCCGCTGCCTTCTTGCTGGAGGGGGGGGAGGACCCCTTTGCTGAGAACGGGATATCGGATCATACTGAAAGTTGAGCAAATAATTTCCATTCACCATCTGAGATTTCCTCCCTGCCAAAGGGGTGCTTCCCTGAGAATTTGCAGACACGGGAGTCTGTTGATTTCTATGAGAAGAAACAGGCGCTGTTGTCTTCCCCACAGACTGGGACGATCCCACTGTCCGTCTTCCAGAGTGACTCCTAGAATGTGTTCTAGAATTTTGCTGAGGTGAGGCCTTCATACCACTTGAAGATCCTAATTCTGTCACCTAAAAG
Source organism: Oxytropis ochrocephala (assembly GCA_020916435.1). Classification (NCBI taxonomy): domain Eukaryota; kingdom Viridiplantae; phylum Streptophyta; class Magnoliopsida; order Fabales; family Fabaceae; genus Oxytropis; species Oxytropis ochrocephala. Next base: position 82,445,007 of record CM037091.1, read on the forward strand.
CAAAAGGAAACAATATTAAACTACTAATGCACATAACAAATAATCAATTCTATACTTATGATAGGTCTTTAGCTTCCAGAAACAAAGTTTACATTAATCAACACAAGGCACCGAAATTACTTGATAACAGACATTTCAGGCACAGTCCTATTTCCTATCAAATATACATGCTGCGACAAATACAACAATAAATGAATGAATAAATAAACAAACATTATAAAAAAAAATATTGAATAAATAATCCAGCATTCAGCATTCCACGTGGAATATTGAAATACCTTTTCGGAGGGTCCACCAGAATCCTCTGCAGCTGGAGTTGATGGACCTGCATAATACAACCACAAAATAATAAATTCGAATGAGAATCGTCAAATAGAGAAAATCATTGAAGACAAGCTCATAACCACACCCTCCAACTTAATGATCAATCAGCAATGCATACAAAGTTAAATATCGAAAGACAAAATTAAAGTCAAAATTCCTCCCCTTTATACTACCTAATCAAGTTAAACAATGATCAATAAATTCCCAGAAAAATACCAAATAAAAAACTTTCCGTTCCTTTCGTACACAAAACGGTGAACCCTGCTCCAGTAGAACATTTTGAATAAATAAAATGAAAAATTGAGAGTAACCAGAACGCACCGACTAAAAACCTAAATTAAATTATTCCCCTCGAATTTACTTTTGGCTAAAATAACAGTAAGAAAAACAAATTACAGAAACGTTAAACGGAACGGACAAGGGAGAATTAACGGGAACCTGGATTATCGGAGATCTGAAGAGATCCGAGAGCGTGGTTGAGTTGGGGAAAAAGAGAAGAGGAAGTGCTTGGTAATCCATGTTGGGAATTAGGGTTTGTAGATGGTGTTGATGAAGAAGATGAAGATGCGTCTTGGGTTTGTGAGGGCAAGATGGACATGAAATTTCTGGAAGGGAGGGTTTGGGGTTCGTCACTGCTTCTCAGCTTCTCTACTTTAGCAAAATTAATGTGAGTTTTGAAAAACGCGTTTTATCTGTTTCTTGTTGGCTTCGCGGCAGAGTGGGGTTCGGATTCGGGTATCCCTGCCGCATCTTTTCCGAATATCGATTCTACCGTCAGCTGTCTAAATTGTAATTACAATCAAGCCCTTCCTCAACTTTTTACTTATACTACGTATTGCACGAGGTCAAAGCTTTAGGTTCTATATAAGAATTATAAGAGAAAGATTAGATTAATAGTAATTGAAATCAAAGTTTAAGGACAATGGACAGCAAATTGTCGAACAAAAAAATAATTTGTGTTAAAGTTAGAGTAAGGCTTTGTTTGGTAAAAAGTAGCGGATAACAGATAAACTAGCGGATAGCGGATGAGCTAGCGGATGAGCTAGCTGATAGCAATTGATGTGTTTGGTAAAACTAGCGGTTGAACTAGCTGATAAATGTAAAATGACATAAAAAAATATTTATTTAATTCATGATTATATTTATTTAATAATGATAGAGAGAAAATTTAAGAAAAATAACAAGGGTAAAAATGCTTAAAAAAAAAAAAAAGTGACACGCTATTAAGCTATCCATTGCGTTTTTGAAGCGCTACTTGAAGTAGCGTTTGAAAAAAAGCTAAACGCTACCACGAAAAGCGTTAAGCATTTGGTGCTTACCAAACACGTGTACTTTCTTGGCGCTAGTTCCATCCGCTATTTTCTTCCGCTATACGCTAAGCGGATGGAGCGCGCCAAACAGAGTCTAAATGGTTAGCCCATATTAAACAATATTATCATAGAATAGACACGTTTAATCAAATATGTTAAAGTAATTCAAAACACACCACTAAGCATCACACTTTACGTATTTCGTAATGAAATTATTTTTTCCAAAGAAACAGGGTATTGAGAACAAACTTTACATATTTGGGCGATTACAATTTTTCCGAATGCTAAAGTAACCTGAAGCACGCTACCTAATGTCGTACTTTACGTTTTTTGACTGGAAATTATTTTTTGGTTTGACCAAACCAATTACTTAGAAACGAACTTCGTATATTTGCACAATCTAAATTTATTTCTGAATCCTAAGTCACCCCAAAAAACACTATTTAGCGTAACACGTTACATATTTTGGCACAAAATTAATTTTATATTTTGTTATGAAATCAACTGTTTTTAAATAAAATTGGTTACTAAGGAACTAACTTCAAATATTTAAACAATTAAATTTTTGAGAATAATTAAAATGCAAAAATACACTGCATAGCGTTACACTAATATAATTTGTTACGAAATTAAAGTTTGATTACAAAAACTTGATTATAGAGGAGCAAAATATCGTCTGTTTAAACAATTGAATTTTCTATTTAATCGTAAAGTACCACTAAAATATAAAGCATGAAAGAGAGAGAGAGAGAGAGAGAGAGAGAGAGAGAGAGAGAGAGAGAGAGAGAGGGGAATAAAAATATGAAGGAAAAAAAAGGGGGAGAGAGAGTTTGGAGAAGGAAAAAAAGGGGGAGGGGTTGGGATTTGGTGCCAAAGGGGAGAAATGGAGGGAAAGGGAGGTAGGTCCCACTTGGGAGACTACCTCCGGATGTAAATATAGAGATATGTTTAGATTGGTGGTATGGGATGGAACCGAATGAAATGAAATGAAATGATTTAATGTTTTATTGTTTGGATATATAAAAAACGATAGAATTGAATGATAAGTGATGAAATCCATTCCATCTCAATTCCATTGATTAGTCTCATTTTGGTTCCCTCCAAATTGGGGTATGGGATGGAACTACTCTCCCTAATTAGGTTATTACTTATTTACCCCCTTTACTTATATTAATCTCACACATTCGTTTTTTTTACGTTGAAATTTTCTTTTTAACGTGCTTTTTTCACAACTTCATACTACATCACTAACATCAAATTTTATTTTCGTTACTTGTTATTACGCTGCTACTTGGTTTTAGTTTTATTCAATCAGTAGTTTTTATTTGATTTGTTATTTCCTTAACGTCACTTATATGCAAAATAAATAAATTAATAACATAACTCTTTTACTAACTATATAAAATGCTTTGAAATTGTAGTAAATGAAATCAAGCATGTAAATAAAAATGAAATTGCAGGAAAAAATTAAGCAAAATGAAACTGAGATTAAGTGTTATTTTTCAGTCGAAAATTAGCGTTGTTTGTTGCTGAAAAATTGGGATAAATTTTTTCATGCTTGTTTAATTTACTAACTTTAAAAAGAGTTAAAATTTGAATAATGTTTTTTAAAAGGGTAAAAAGAGAATACAAAAGTTATAATTGATTTCGTTTCGTTCGTTGTCCAAACAGTGGGATGGAAATTTTGTTAGATCCGTCCAGTAGTAAAGTTCCCAAACAATGAATGGAAATTTTATTCCATTCCATTTCAGAGTCCACTTCATTAATTCATTTCAGTTCCACTCCATTTTATTCTACTCTGTTGCGCTCTGCTTTGTTCACTTTAGACTATCCATATGTTTGGGAGGGGGTTTTGGGAGGGGAAGAGAGGGGAGGGCTTGGAATACTTTAATCTATATTTTGATATTTATTTGAGATTCAAAAAAATTAAAGAACACATGATAAGTAACAATATAACATTTCTAATGACACTTTATTTATTGTTAGAGACATTTTATAGCTTTCTCGATTTAGAATTGAAAAATATGTCTTCCTTCCCCTCCCAAAACCCCCTCCTAGATAGGCTTATAGCACTTCATTATTTTGACCAAAAAAACATTTCATTAGAATAAGAGCATTCACAATAGGGGTTTCTTATCTCTTAAGAGTTGAAATTTACCCCTATTGTGGAGATTAAAAAGTGAGTATCTATTGGAGGGAAACTCTTATATAGGAAATTCTCTATCTCTTCTGACGCGTGGACCCCAGCCACACTTTTGATTAAAAAACTAATAAAAAAGTGATACAAAATTATTAGTGGGACCCATTTAGTAAATTTTGTTGTGTTTTTGGGTTGGAGAGATGAAGTTCTTATTAAGTACTAGTATTAAAAAAAAAAAGGAATGTGTACAACGGAGACCCATTTAAGTACTTAAATTAGTGTTTCTCTATTGCGAATGCTCTTAAAATGTCAATACAAGTTAGTGCAGAATGAAAAATATGAGACTACAAAATATCAAAACTGTTGTCAGAGTTATTAAAATAGGTCACAGTTTATTATTCTAGTTTCCGGCCATGTTTTCAATTGGTCACACATAAATAACGGTGGACAATAAGTTTAAGGTTTTCAATTGGCCACACATAAATAATTGTGGCCTATAAGTTTAAGTCCAATTTTTTTCCAGATATCAACAACTAGTTTCCATGAAATAGAAGCAAACCACACATTTCTAGCTTTTAACACTTGATTCATTCCGCTATGTGATAAAATAATTACTGCTAAACTAAATAATGAAGATGTCAATACTAAGTAAAATATGAATCCAATATGTATCCATAAATCATGAACAAATACAATAGAATTCAAAATATCAAATTACAAAATTCAAATTGTTTGTCGTCCATATACATTGGAAAACTATGTAGCTGCACAGTCCAGTAGGGGGACACCTATCATATTGTTACTCTGAACATTGTTTCATGAATGCAAGATAATTTGTACGTAGTCAGCATAAAAATATTAACATCTTCAAGAAGTGTTGTTGTAATAAGAAGGGGGTATCAGTCTCATATCTTTTAATTTTATTTAGTTTCTTGTTATTTCGTGTTCCTGGGTGTATCAGCAATTATGAGGACTGCCAACAGCAATTGGACCTGCGGCCCAGCCCATCACGATCGGCCCAACACGCTGCTTGGAGCGCAATTCTCGCCGTAGAAATCTTCGCATAAGCGGTCGGACCTCGCGATATATATCGCCATTCGCACATGGCATCAGTGCGTTCTCTAACCTTGTGCTATCTGCGGCGACCTCTCACTAGATCGTCGGAGTGTCTTTGCAGAGTACACGAGGTGCTTGCAGCGTGAAGCAGGACCGGTCCTTTCACCTATTCAACGGCCGGGCCTGAGGCGAATCAATCAACACTTCAACACTTCATTGGTCAAGTCACGATCAATTGGCGACCACGATGGGAGGCGCGTGCGCTATCCTACCTCTTTCATGGCTCCCGCGGCCAGGCCCGAGCGGGCGGCTTCTCGACTCAATCCCTCGAGGCGAGAATCGGCCAGCAGACCGGGCGTGGTGGTCACGATCCACGAATCTCGAGGCCTTCCACAGCGGGAACCCCGGTGCACTGCGGTCGTGGGCCGGTCCTCAGCGAGATCCATCCGGCCGTTCACGGAGACCTCGCGCGCGGTGGTTGGCGGGCATTGAGGAACCTCTACCGGATCATGTCACTCTCAGCGTTTTGCGGCTCACGCAAAGCAAAAATCAAGTGATCTTGAGGCCAGAGGCGCTCATCTCTCGGTATGAGAGAGGTTCGATTCGGGCGCCCACAGGCGGAAGGCGGAGAAACATACGCTCGCGCGCCGGCCGGCGAAGACACCGCTCCCCTCCTCGAAGGAGCTTTTCGCCAGAAAGAGCACTACTCATCGCTCCCGGCAAGAAGAAGCGGGGGCACCACGGTCGCCCCGGTAGGAGCAGCGTGAAGCGCCGTTCCATGTCCTATGACTATGAAGATTCTAGCTACCGCCACGACGCGTCGGCTCCGCCTACGGTATTCCTCAATGAGTCGTCCGGTCACGTCGGTCGAAGCGAGATCTGGGATTCTCGCGAAGAAGGTGGAAGATTACGAAATGGAAGAATTAGGGGCGTTTCGCATCGGCGAGAGAAGGCCTCCACCACTTCCACCAAGCGGCCCGTCCGGAGGATTTCTATGGAATGCCAGGGCAGCGAGGCGTGCCTCGCAGCGCAACCCTTTGGGTCGAGCGGCATTCGAGAATGAGCACGGCCCGTTCTCAGGGAGATCGGGCGTTACAAAATTCCGAGAGACCTCATGAGCGCTTGATCTCAACAAGTTTGTGGTAGGGGATCCGGACAAGCATCTCCGTTACTTCAATAATTCACTGCTGCTATAGGGAATTGGGACCGACCATGAAATGCGAGCTCTTTCCCGGTCTGCGGGCGGCCGAGCATTGGAATGGTGGGAGTCTCTGCGACCCGATTCCATCTCCTCTGGGGCGACGATCGAGAATCTTCTTGTCTCACTACTGCGCCAACCGATGCCAATACCGTCACGAGGAATACTTGGACTCTGTCGTTCAAGGTGAGAATGAGGCGTTGAGGCGATTATATCGGCCGGTTCAATACTAAAGCCGAGTGCATTGCGTGACTTGTCGAGATAAGGACAAGTTGAAATATACGAGCGTGGCATTCGGCCAGGACCAGGTTCGTAGAGAAGAATTCACCACGAATCATTACCAAGATCTCGGTCACTTCTTGCGAGGCTAACGTCCACATGGCGTCACGAAGAAACCTTGGCGACAAGGAAGGCGTCGCGCCACGACCTAAAGAAGAAAATAGCAAGCCGGCGGAGGGCATGAAGGTCGCGCGACAATCGGTCGACTTTCGAGATAAGGCGTTCGATCATCGCACTCGGCTAAGCGCCTCTATTGCGCAGATCTATAGTGAGTGCCAAAACAATGAATTTGTGGGAGTAAAGCGGCCCGATCCACTCGTGCTCAAGAAGGGGGCACGGCCAGGCTAAAAAAAGATCTGCCGTTACCACAAAAGCAAGGGTCATGATACTACTTGGCGTGTGTGGCCTCAAAGATGATATTGAAGAGCTCATTGAAAGGAAAGTTGGGAAAGTATGTGAGTAGGAGGAAGGCGGCCGACCTCGAGAAGCGAAGAAGCCCGACCGACAGCGGAGGAAGGCGCTCTAGTTGTTTCAAGCGTCCAAGAAAAGACCAGGTCGAAGATCGAGAAGCCCGCGGTCGAGAGAGGTCGCAAGCGTGGCTATGGTCATCCACGGTGGCAACCCTCGGGGCGTAGAGAATCAAAGAAAGCCACCAAAAAGAAGTGGGGCGAGCTCACGATGGTCGGTTCAACATCAACGATCCCACCGGTCTCGAGCAGACCCCATCTCGTTTGGAAACGGCGACACGCACGATGGCGAGCCAAACAATTATGTTAGATTGTGTAATCGCGATCATAGCCATCACGAAGTTCAAAGAATCACAGTGCGACCCGGGGTAGCTCGGCCGACATCATGTTTGAAGGATTAATTGACAAGATCAAGGTTGGCCGGGCGAGATAATTCCCGAGGCCGAGCCAACACCGCCGCGGGCTTCAATGGGCGGTCACCTACCCATTGGGAGCAGTCGAACTCATGGTCACATTTGGTGGCGACACTAGAATAGCACTTTATGCGGGGCCGGTCCGCACGGCGTTCCTCGTACTCCCCCTCAAATCATGCTATCGATTGCATCATTGGTAAGCCGACCACAGGCAAGCTAGAGGCCGTGGTATCAGCGATACACACGAAGATGAAATTCTCTGACTGACAGGGCGACCGGTGAGTTACCACGCGGCGGCCGACGCGAGAGGCTGAGCGAAGCCACGACTGTACCGACAAATTTGTGATGAGGTAGACCTTGGCCCAAATGTTGAAGCAGCGGTGATGGCCATCAAGTCAATGCCAGCGATGCGGATGCTCGGTGCCACGTTTGAATGTAATGAACAATTTGAGTGTAATGAATGGCCGACCTATGAATGAAAAGCGGTGAGCGCTCTTTTCCCCCGCGGGTTTTTTACGAGGGCGACCTTTAGAAACATGGTGTTCTTTACTTTTTCGCAAGAATGTATGGCCGGTCGCTCAAGGCGCGCGGTAAAGGAGCGATCGAAGATTATCAACACAGTCAAACATAAGCGGATCGTCGAGCCGTCTAAACCAGCGACCATCGAAATGGTCCCGATCGGCGCCATCGAAATGGCCCGAGGTCGAAGGACCCACAAGCGAGTAGGCCCGGCGGTCTACAATCGAGAGATCATCGAAATGATCCCAGCGGTTGCCATCGAAATGGCCGACAACCTTAGATCGTCGAAGCGATCTAAAGCGAAGCGACCGTCGAAAGCGGTCCCAATCGGCGCCATCGAAATGGCCCGAGGTTAAAACGCCAAACCTTAGATCGTCGAAGCGATGCGATCGATCGGCGGCCGTCGAAGCGGTCCCTGACAGCGCCATCGAAAATGGCCCAACAACGCTAGGTCGTCGAAGCGATCTACATCGAGTGCCATCGAAAATGGCCCGAGGTTAAGTGATAACCCATCGCGGTAAGCCGTCAGGCGACTACCTCAAATGCCATCGAAGGGCACGATTGAAGGTCGCGGCGATCGAGCCCGTTGGGATATTAAAACTTATCAAAGAATGGATGCTTTCGAAATAAGCACGAATGACGGCCGAAACGGCCTTAAAGCTCAAAGACTTAGAGAAAAATAAACATACAAGGCGCGCATGAAAGCGACCAAAAGCAGCGCTATTGAAGTAATGCGAAAGCCACCCGAAGCGGCCCACAAGTTCAAAGCGAATAAGGCGAATAAATGCAAGAAATGCTGTGAGACATAGCAATATAAATTGAGCAGGCGTAATTGAAAGCAAGTAAAGATTGTCATTACAAATATGGGGCCTTGTGGCCGCCGAGCGCCCACAATTAAGCGCACGAAGCGAGAAAAATTATCGGGCGAAGGCAAGTTAAAGTTACAAAACTACACCGCTCGCGGCGAGCTTCAAAAAAGAATGGTGGCGAGGCGAATGGCGTTGCCACCTTTCGTCATATTAATGCGGGCAACATGATCTTATTATTTTCGACATAGTGTGTGGGCTTGATCATCTTGTCATCAAAGTTGATCTGCGGTCGGTATTCAACACCGCGCTGGCAAGAGCGTTGTAAAATTGCTTGAGCTGCGACCCTCTGGCCGGCCTTGGCCACCATTAGGATCTTTTTCTCGGCTCGGCCTTCTCGCCACCCAGCGGCCTCTCGCTTCCCCACGGCCTCAAGGTCGCCCTTCAAAGTTGCGACACGGCGGCAAGCTCCTTGTTCCTCTTTGCGGCTTGGCGGTCTTCCTCCCCGTTTGGGGCCTCCTTCTTATTTGGGCGGGCGAGCTTATCATATTTTATTTGCGCCTCGGCTAAAGCCTTGTCTTTCTGCGAAATTAGTCGGCGGGTTGTTAGTCGGTCGAACAAAGATAGGCGAAAAATGCGAGGCTAAAAATAAAATTACCATCAGATTCGACCACCGGCCGGCCATGACTTTCGACCCCCATACGAGAGAAAGCGCGAGCGCCATGGGTTTCCTTGATCTTGCTCGGATCGGCCGTACCCAAGCTTTGGTGAATGATGGGAATCTCCTCCGTTTGGGTAGAGACTCGACAATCACGCTTGGCGCTTGGGTGGCGATCGGCGCGGGAGGAGGCGGCCAGGGCTGCCGGCCGGCTTTCCACGGCTTTTGGGAGTTTGGTGGACTTTGGAGGAAGGTTCGGGATTACCCCGGCCAGAAGCGCGAGTCCCATAGCCCCTCCCGAGCCGGGGCGAGGCGGCGGTTCAGCTTTGTAGGCCATCCCTTTCTGCGAAATAACGGTGTGAGTTAGAATAAAAGATTGACAAGACCAAGCGGCAAAAATATAAAGAAAAAGTTCAAAAGCGAACCAATCTCGGCCTCGGTCTTCGCGCCGTACAAGACAAGTGGTCGGCAAGGTATGTCGCCGCCAGGATCTGGGCGCATCATACTCGCCATCGACTTTATCATCTCGAGAGTCTCGGTCGGCCTCACCCAAGTCCTTGCTTTGTATAGATGTAGTCGCGCCGCTGCTGAGAAATGAGCCTCATTCCACATAATTGGGAAGTAAGGGGACCCAGCATCCGTCGGTTGAACCTCACAAGCGGCCTTGCCCGGCCTCCTCGGTGGGAGCGATCCAAAAATATTGACTTTTTCGGCCGCTCCCAGCGACTCTGGGCGCTTTGAAAAACCGGTGGTGGGTCTTACGCATCTTGAAGGAGACTTGCTGCTCCCTTTTCTCCTTGTTGGCCTTTTCTCGAGCATTTCGGCTCGAAGATAGCAAAGAATAGCATCATCGACCGGCCGAGCCGGCAGTCGTGACACCCGAAGTCTTTAAAAGCGCCCATGCGTTTGGATGAAGCTGTGAAGGCGACCCCGATATGGCGCGGGGCGTCGCGTTGGAATTCGGTAAAAGGAGGCGTAATCTTCATCTTCTCGAACACGGCCGATACATCGTGAACTTGAAGTTGGCGAGAATAAGTCGCGATATCTTCGCCTCCGCCATGCCTCTTATCCTCGGCCGGTGAGTCTTCAAGGAGGCTCGTAGATCGGGCGAGAACATCGTGTGGCTGTAAGAATGCTCTGTTGGAGCGAAGAGTCTCAAACACCCAAGACATGTCGAGACACTTCTCGAGCTACATCGGCTTGGACTTGGCCGACCGCCCGTTCGACCTCGGCGTTGGCATTGGACCGAAATATCGACCGCGGGTGAATTACCTCTTCTCCTGGACTTCTTCGTCTCGGCGCCTCGGCCTCCACCATCTCCTCGTCCACGGCCCGGGGCGACACTCTGCGCCTCGTCATCATCAATGATAATCACATCGGCGTCTTCCTCTTCTCCTCCACTCGGGATACAACGTCCTCGAGCGGTGGAGAGTTGCTCGGCCGCTTCGGCGAGAATGGGCGGACACAGGACCCGATACTCTTGGAGTGGCGATCCGGCCGGAAGAAGCGAGAACTTCGAGCCGTCTTTGCTCGAGCTCTTTGGAAGAGCTAGAACTTTTATCGCCCGAAGGCGACTTAGCCTCGCCGGCCTCGACATGTATGTGGCGAAAAGCGGGGCGGTTTTAGGGAATACGGGCGATTAGCTTTGTCAAGTGGCATGCACAAACACTGTGATAGAGGATCGAGTCGGTCGATCAAAGCAAAGCGCTCATGAGAGAGGCGGTGGCCATCCTCGACGACACCCCTATCACGAGGCGTGGAAAAGCGCGAAGTACTTTAAAGAAAAAACTAAAGTTGAAAAGAGTAAGGGGCGATCGATTCATACCTTAAGCGGATGTTGAAGATCGGTCGCAGAGAAAGCGAAACGACCGAATGCAAGTCGGCGGGACGAGTCGGTCGTTAGCGAGCAAATCTTGGAAGTGTGAGAAATGAACTCGGCGTGAAGGACTATTTATAGTGTAAATTCTGGCGCGAAGGGGCCGAGAAGTGCGAAGAGTCCTGGCGCCGCGCCTTCACCAATGGTTGTCTCGGGCGGCCTCGGAAACACCAAGCGTCACGTCTTAAATGTCGGTAAAACCAACCGTCACGGCGGCCACGGTAGATGGTTGACTAGCGGTCGACACCGCAGCCCTACGATGAAAGCGAGCGGCGCGCGTTTCGTCGAATAACTTCACCCACAGGAATCGATCGATTCAAGCCTCGGCCCGCTCTTAGCGACCTAGGCTTGGGGGCAAGCTTGTTCTGGGTGTATCGGCAATTATGAGGGCGCCAGCGGCAATTGGACTGCGGCCCGACCCATCACGATCGGCCCGACATTTGCTTGGGAGCGCGATTCTCGCCGGCGAAATCTTCGCATAGCGGTCGGACCTCGCGGTATATATCGCCATTCGCACATGGCATCAGTGCGTTCTCTAACCTTGTGCTATCGCGCGGCGACCTCTCACTAGATCGTCGGGTGTCTTTGCAGTACCACCGAGGTGCTTTAGCGTGAAGCGGGCCAGGTCCTTTCACTATTCAACGGCCAGGCCCCTGAGGCGAATCAATCAACACTTCAACACTTCATTGGTCGAGAATCACGATCATTTCGTTTGTACTACAATACAAATTGGTATCAAATAATGCGGGTTTCTTTAGATTATTTTATTTTATTATTATTATTGTTATTTTATTATTATTCTTATTAGTTGGATTATTGTTATTTTATTATTAGTTTCATGTTCACTTGATAGGAGGTGACATAAAACAAATAATGTGTAAAACAAATGCATTGCATTAATGAGGATCTTTCTTAGTAAGATAATAATCGGTGGCGGTGGCGGATCTTGACAAAAAAAAAAATTAGAGGGTAGGAAGCGATAACAAATATATAAACCAAAATTAATTGTGTTTCATAATAGTTTGTTTGGTTTAGTGGTCAAAGTTATCTTTGTTAATTTTAATGTCACGAGTTCAAATATTGCTTAATGCAATTTTTATACTAATTTTTGAGAAAATATACAAATAATTGCTAAAAAGAGGTGTGGCCATCACAAGAATTGAGCCCAGGAACCCTAAATACACAAATAATGCTCTTATCAAGCTTGACTACTAATACTTTTGTTGCTTAGTGTTCATTTGGTTCTATATATTCTAACTTTGAGTATAAAATATATCGTGTATAAATTAACTTAATGGGGGTAGGAAGTGCAGTGGCTCCCCAGCTCTCTATAAAGATCCGCCACTGATAATAATAATAATCAACTTACCCTATATTTGTCAAAAAATAATAATCAACTTACCCTATTGTTTTCTTACTAAGTTGATTATTATTATTATTATCTTACTGGACTGTGCAGCAACATAGTTTTCCAATGTATAAGAACGACAAACTTTTGATATTTTGAATTCTGTTGTATTTGGTCATGATTTATGGATACATATTGGATTAATATTTCACTTATTATTGACATCTTCAGTATTTAGATTAGCAGTCATTATTTTATCATATAGCGGAATGAATCAAGTGTTATAAGCTATTGTTGTGTGGCTTGCTTCTATTTCATGGAAACTAATTGTTGATATCTGGAAAAAAATGGACTTAAACTTATAGGCCACAGTTATTTATGTGTGGCCAATTGAAAATTGTGGCTTAAACTCATAGTACACTGTTATTTTTGTGTGGCCAATCGAAAACATGGCCAGAAACTAGAATAATAAATTGTGACCTATTTTAATAACTCTGGAAATAGTTTTGATATTTCGTGGGCTAATTTGAAAAACTGTGGCCTGAAAGAATAGGCGACGACCACCTACACAATGCCTCAAAAACCGTAGCCTAAAGTTCAAGCCTTATATTTTCCACTTCTGGCCACAGTTTTCTGTCGTTGCTTAAACTATTTTTTGTTGTAGTGAATATTCAAGCTCATTGTCTAGAGAAAGATGAGTTCCAAGCTTTTCCTGATTTTCACCACATTTATGTTGTTGGCTGTGTTTGTTGTTGGGGTCTTGGGAATAATAAAAAACGTACAAAATAATCAAAGACCGACTATTAGTGTATTTGACCCGCAAAGGCTAGCCCAAAAGATCACTTCACCCGACAATGGCCTCATTCTCTAATCTTCACCCCTCAACCTCTTTTATAGCCAATTGTTAGATAGTTATTGTTTCTCACAAGCGATGTGGGACTAAACTATATTTCCTTCTATACTCTGGCTTTCCCATATTCCAAGTGGAAGGATGTGATTCGGGTTGGGCTGGGCTTCCGAGATGTGTTGATGCTACTAGCAGCACCCCTATTTTTGTTTTCTTTTTTTATTAGCTTTGATTTTTTTTTGCAACTTTATTTTTAACAATAGGAAGCCCCTAACAAAGCCTCCTAAAACACTCCAGGCTAGAGACAAAGAACTAGCTTACAATAGTCATATCAAAAGGAGACATGGATAAAATTTGTCCTTAAACTGGTATTATAGCCTATAATACTTCGGATCAAATTTTATTTTGGAGAACTTATAATATTCAGATAAAAAACAGACAGAGACATAATTTGTCTTTGAACGGATATTGTAGCATATCGTTTTCTGGACCAATTTCTTTTTATGCCGAAGTTTCTTCTTTTAGGTCTTGGACACCGCCGGTTTTGACTTGTCAAATTGCGCTGCTATTGTTCCTTTAAGCTGAAGGTTGTTGAAGCAAGTCCAGTACATCACGTTGAGTGAGCTCCCTCCATGCATCAACCAACACTCGTGTAATGCTGGAGCCTCTAATTGTGGTGGATATGACTAAGGGTGAAGTGACTAATTTGCACAAGAAAGGGGGGATTGAATTGTGCTATCTTTTTCGTTTTTAATTCCTGCAACCTTCTGTATGGTTTCTCAAGATAACTTGGATATTAGAAGGTTGAATGTTAGTTGCACAAACAACAAGCAAATGTGTGATAGTAAAGATAATTAACTTTGATGATTTTAGATGTCTTTTCTTTTACGCAAGAAGTGTAGTTTTCAAAAGATGATCAAAGTTGAGCTTATTTAAAATTAAGATTTTGACTTGAGAAGGTTGGTGTATTTAACCTTCTAAAGTATTTGAAAACTTTGGTGATTGTTAGGCGGTTAAAGCAAATGATAAGTAAAGCGAGAAAATAACACGGTAGAGTTATAGAGGTTCACCAAGCGTGTGGCTACTCCTCTCCCACGTCCTCGTGAGAGTTTCCTTATTCTCCAAATAGATTTTACACTTGCTTTAGCTTCACTTGCTAAAGACTTTCACCTCCACTCTCTTTTGATCACACACAAAAGACAAGTGCTAACTTTCACGAGTAGAATCACCAACAACCCTCACTTTTCACTAGGTAGCTTGTTGAGAAACTTTGAGGTTGAGTCACCAACAACCCTCACCTTTCACTAGGTAGTTTGTTGTGAAACCTTCAAACAGAATCTCCAACAACACTCACCTCTTACTAGGTAGTTTGTTGAGAAACCTACAACTTAGACTCACCAACAACACTCACCTTTCACTAGGTAGTTTGTTGAGAGAATTACAACTTAGAATCTGACACCACTCACCTTTAACTAGGTAGTGCATTGAGAAACAAGCACAATATTCCTTACAATAAGGGGTTTGGGTTATGGGATGATTTAGGAGCTTGTTGATAGATAAATACAATGTATTTCTAAGAATGTAACAAGCTTGCACACACTCAAGATAGTATTCCCAATTTTGAACTTGTAGTAGCTTTGAGTGTGGAAGAGAAGGTTGGATTTCTTTTGAGAAGCTTGACTTGTAAAAGTTCCAATTCACTCTCATGGTTTGCATTTGAGTAGAACATCACTCTATATAGACTTTCAATGCGAAATATGGTTGTTGGAAAGAAGGAAAAGAGCCGTTGGAAGGAGTTGTAGCTTTGTAGGTAGGCAATGATGATTTTGAGCTTTAGGTAGTAGTCTTTCAACCTTCTGAAGCAACATTTTTGCTTTGTCTTGTGTTAACATCTTTTCATGTCAGCACTTTACTTTCTTTTTCATCATTTCTGTCACTTCAGTCCCTGTTCATGTACTACATACTATTTTACATACTTTAATTTGAAGCTTCTTAAACATGAACAAACATGCTTTTAAGATACAACAAATAATCAAGGATTTCTTCTTTACATAAGATAATATTTCTGAATCTTTAATTCCTTGAATACTTATTTGATGCATTTCAGATTAGGATTTCGGATATGAACATGTTTCCCAGAAACAGAAGCTTGAAGTTTTCAAACTTCCTTTAACCTTCTTGAACAACCAACCTTCTGAGCAATATTACATAGTCAGTCAACCATACATTGACTTCAATCAAACTTTACGTTGACTATTGGTCAACCTTGTGTTGACTTTTAGTCAACCTTACGTTGACTTTTGATCGACCTTATACGAAGAAAGTTACTTTATCTTTGAAGCTTCTTTAATCAACCTTACGATGGTTTAACTTACATTATCAACCTTCTTTAAGGTAACCTTCTGTAGGTAACCTTCTTTTGGCACATTTTATCTTTGAAAACCACTTGGTTTATTTTGTAAGGCCAAGAATTTTGCTATGAAACTTATTCCCTGTTCTTTAACACACTTGATTGAAAACTTGTTAAATCATAATAAGATAAGAAAGCTTAACTCATCACTTAAGTTTGTATCATCAAAACATGGAAAGAGATTTTTATTCTACAATCTCCCCCTTTTTGGTGATGACAAACTTGAGAGTATGTTTTAAGTTTTCTGTTTGCTCAAGCATAGACATTCACTGATCATTGGAAATAATTTTAACACATGCATAGCAAAAGGATAATTATCATATAATAAGTGCAACAACCATGTAATACGTAGTCTTGATAATTATCAATTACAAAACATAAAAACAGCACAAAATAAACATGTCCAAAAGATAATTAATTGTCAACAGAAACCCCCAAAACATCACTATAAACTAAGTAGCTAAAATAATCTCCATTCTCCCCCTTTGTCAACAGCAAAAAAGGAGGGAAGAAAGGAAATTAGGTTGCTACTTGGTAGGAGAAGAATCATCAGAGGAATTTGAGGATGAAGCGGGTTGAGGAATGTTACGGAAAGGTTGAGGAGGAGGAAATCGAGTCTTTGCAACATCGGGAACAATAGTAGGTACTATGTTAC
Organism: Oxytropis ochrocephala; assembly: GCA_020916435.1. Lineage (NCBI taxonomy): Eukaryota > Viridiplantae > Streptophyta > Magnoliopsida > Fabales > Fabaceae > Oxytropis > Oxytropis ochrocephala. Next base: position 82,461,313 of record CM037091.1, read on the forward strand.
GCATCACCCATTGTTGGTAGGCATAGTTTCTACGTGCTTCAAGCCTATTTTCTTCTTTGTAGTATTCTAATGCTCATGAAGCTTGTTGATTTGCACCTCATCTTCTTTATTTGCTTTTCATGATGTGCCATCATTTTCTTCATTTCAGCCAAAACTTCCTTCTTGTCGGCATATGTGAATGAGTCATCTTTGTTTTTGAAGGTTTCTTTGCTAAGGGGTTCCTTCTCGGATGATGAGAGGTAGCTTGGAAGGACCTAATCCTTGGTACCCTTAGCAGCTTTGAAGAGTCATAGATGGGAGAAAACATGAATTTATGAATGTTTTCGGATGCAAAGTATTCTAGATGAAGTTTTAGGATTGTCACGCCATTGTGAGAATAGATTAGCCATTTGCTCGAGTTGATCCTTGAATGTCTCTCACTACACTTCATATGCGACTTGAGAAATAGGAGATAGTGGATTTACTTGTTCATTTCTATGTTCCTCATTTCTTGGTGATTGTTTGACATTAAGCTCCCCACGAGCTTGATCCTCTACATTATACCTTCTGCATTTCCATGTTCCTTATGAGAGAAACATATGGGAGAAAAATAACTCCTTGAGGAAAGGGTAGTATGTAGCTTTATCGAAGGTTGGGTGTCAACAACGAGAAGGTTCTATGTGAGGAGTTTGTCCTTTTCACGGTAGGAATTGTTTTAGAAGCTTGGTTTTCTTATTTCTTAAATGTGTGGGGCATGTACAACACTAAGTTAGTCTGAGGGTTCATCAACATTTTGAAGCTTCTACTTCCATTTATCTGGGGTTTTTGTCTTTGTCTTTGGGAATTTGTGATTCATTTAGGTTTGAAGAGGTTTCAAAAACTTCTTTCCGGCCTTGAGAAGGTTACATTTCAAATAAATCTTCAAGTGAAGGGTTTGGTGGAGCTATTCTTATGGGCTTAGTTGTGATAACTTTCTCGAGAACCTTGTGACTCCCCACGAGGAGTTGCGAGGGTGTATTTTACGGGACAAGAGGAGATGTCTAGTGTTTTCAACAAGTGGTTACGTGTTTAAGTTTGGTTGATGATTGATTCGGGAAGACTTCTAATTTCTTGCTAAATGGTTTTAGTCCCATTTGTTTGACACTCTTAGTCAGAGAAAGTTGTTTTCTCTTGAATGGATTCTTCTTTATTGAAAGGAATTTTCTTATACTTAAGCAGTTTGGTTAAGAACATACCATAGGGTAAGGATGAGCTTTGCCTAATTGTTTTGCAGATATCAATCATGTAATGAAAGATGATATATGGCGAGTTTATCCTAGTCCTAGTGATCATGTGATAAACTAGAAGTAAATCAATAGGCTTTACTGTTCAAAGCTTCTGCTCAGGGACTAAGGAGAGAACTACCATGTTATGCATGATACGAGCTTCATCCTTCAATCTTTGAAGATTTAAGCTTCTCTTGAATTCTTCATCGATTCTTTCAATACTTCTCTTACGTGATTTCTATTTGATCATTCCAACCAGAGGCCTTCATTTCTTCTAGCAAGTAGATTCTTCCAATGAGAATGTTTCTCTTCCCCATTTTTCTTTATCAAAAACTCGAGCGGTAAGACTTCTTCAAATTTCTCTTCATCTTGGAAGGTTGATCAAGTTTATGTTCTTCATCAACCTTTTCCTTTCCTTTATTTCCCCATATGTAATCGATTTTGGGCTTTTGGAAGAAGATTGGGTTTGAAGAGAGGCTTTCCTTTTAAGTTCAATCTTTGATTCGGCCATCATTTGAGAAAGAGTAGAATCATCATCATCAATGGTGATTGGTTGGCTTTTCTTTGTTCGGGGGCTGTTATGGCCTTGAGAGAACTTGTTTTGATCCTTGTTGATCTTGAGAGGAGTGGATGATGATTTAGAAGACATTTGTTACGATTGTGGGAAACCAGAGTAGGAGGAGGAGGTTTGAAGCATTCAAGATTGCTTGAGGAAGTTCTTTGGGTTGAGGAGTATTTGTTTTTCTTACGTAAGGAATTTTGGTTCTCACCATTGTTAGAGAAATGAGGTTTTCAGTAAGGAAGAGAAGGGGAGAAGGAAGAGGAATGCTTGAATACGAGCGGTTTATGAGCGAGGATGAGATAGGTAGAGACTAGCCGTTGTGAGGTGATGGTGTGCAGTTATGACATGACATAACTGATATTTTGATTGCTTTAATTAACTTTAGTAACCGAGTCTAGGTTGCTTTATTTTATCGCCTCAAATTCAACCTTACGAACTTGATTTTCCCAGATGAACCTTCTGAATTTTAATTCTCACTTAGTGAACCTTCTCAAGTCATGAGAAGGTTGGGGTTTTTGACAAAATCTTTCTCCTAAGGACATTTTAAAATGTGCAAAGCCTTTTTAATAAAATTAAAACTTTCTTCTAACAAAGGCTTGGTAAATATATTAGCTAGTTGATGCTTGGTGTCTATAAAAATAAGTTCCACATCCTTCTTTTGAACATGGTCTCTAATAAAATGATGCTTTATATCAATATGTTTAGACCTAGAATATTGGATGGGATTTTTTGATAAATTGATAGCACTAGTATTGTCACAATAAATGGGAGTGCATGTGTACCTTATAAGTAGTCCTCAATTGATTCTTGATCCATAGAATTTGTGTACAACGACCGTGTGACACATATTATGCTGCTTGATGAGTTGATAATGCAATTGAATTTTGTTTTCTACAAGACCAAGAGATTAAGGATTCTCCTAAAATTTGACATGATCCACTAGTACTTTTTCTGTCAATTCTATCACCAGCATAGTCAGCATCACAGTAGCTAATTAGGTCAAAATGAGTATTCTTTTTATACCATAGACCAATACTAGTTGTTCCAACTAAGTATCACGAAGATCCTTTTGATTGCTGATAAGATGAGATTCTTTTGGAGAAACTTGGAATGTAGCACATAAGCCAAGCCCGAAAACACAATGTCGAGTCTACTAGCGGTTAAATATAATAGTGAACCTATCATACCTCTGTATTCTTTTTTGAGAAATTGGTTTTCCTTCTTCATCCTTCTCAATTTGCATGGAAGGATGCATAGGTGTAGCCATGGCTTTTGCTTCATTCATCTTATATTTCTTGAGAAGGTCTTTGATGTATTTTTCTTGATTAATAAATATACCTTCATCAAGTTGCTTAATTTGAAGTCCTAAAAAGAATCTTAATTCTCCCATCATACTCATTTCAAACTCACTTTTCATAAGATTTTCAAAATCTTTGCACAGTTTTTCATTTGTTGATCCAAAAATGATATCATCAACATAAACTTGAACAATCAACAAATTATTATCAAGAGATTTCTTAAACAAGGTAGTATCAATTTTTCCTCTTAGGAAATTATTTTTGATCAAAAAGCTACTTAACCTATCATACCAAGCTCTAGGAGCTTGCTTAAGCCCATATAGAGCTTTGGTGAGTTTAAAAACATGGTTAGGTTTCTTTTGATCAACAAATCCAGGAGGTTGATTGACATAAACATTTTCATTCAAAAAGCCATTTAGAAAAACACTTTTAACATCCATTTGAAATAATTTGAAATTTTTTGTGTGCAACAAATGTAAGTAAAATTCTAATAGCTTCTAACCTTGCTACAGGAGCAAAAGTTTCATCATAGTCAATACCTTCCTGTTGATTATACCCTTGAGCAACAAGTCTTGCCTTGTTTCTCACCACCTTACCATTTTCATCTAGCTTGTTTACGAACACCCATTTGGTTCCTATAATGATTGATTTTTGGAGGTATTACTAAGTTCCATACCTCATTCTTTTCAAATTGAGAAAGTTCTTCAGTCATTGCTTCTATCCAGGATTGATCTTGTATTGCCTCATTTACGGATTTGGGTTCTATTTCAGAGATGAGAGCCATTCCAGCAACATTATCTCTAAATGAAGTTCTGGTTCTAACAGGATCTGAAGTGCTACCAATAATTTGATCTTGTGGATGATGTACCACCATTCTCCAACTTCTTGGTAATTGAGAAGGTTGATCAGAAGCTTGAGTTGCTTCATTTGATTGTTGAGAAGGTTGAACAGAAGCTTCGATCTGTTTCTTCCTTCTCCAACCTGTTTTCATGTTCTGAACCATCTTCTTTGTTTTGGTTGATATCATCAGCATCAATTACTTCATTTGAACTGTTAGTTTCATTGAAAACAATATGCATGCTCTCTTCTCTGAGTTTGAGTCCTAAGGTTGTATACTCTATAAGCTTTGTGATGTTGTTGAATATCCTAGAAAAATTCCTTTATCGATTTAGAGTCAAATTTTCCTAGATTGTCTTTGTTATTCAAAATGAAACAAGTGCACCCAAATACAGAAAGTATGCAATGGTTGGTTTTCTATTTTCCAAATTTCATAGGGGTTTTCTCAACAATTTTTCTAATGGAAACTCTATTCAAAATATAGCGAAATGTGTGTTTATAGCTTACGCCCAAAAGTATTTTTCAATTTTTGAATCTTCTAAAAGTGTTCTTGCCATTTCTTGTAAAGTTCTATTTTTCCTTTCTACAACTCCATTTTGTTGTGGAGTTCTAGGACAAGAGAAATTGTGAGTAATTCCATTTTCATCAAAAAGTTTTGAAAAGAAAAGTTTTCAAATTCACCCCCATGATCACTTCTTGCAGAGATGACCTTTGTTCCTTTTTCATTTTGAACCTTCTTTAGAAACACTTTGAAAGCTTCAAAAGCTTCATCTTTGTTTTTCAAAAATAGCACCCATGTGTATCTAGAGAAATCATCTACAATTACAAAACCATACCTTTTTCCACTTAGGCTAGCAGTTTTAGTAGGACCAAACAAGTCTATGTGAAGCAGTTCTAGTGACCTTTGGGATGTGATCATATTTTTAGGTTTGAAACTAGTTTTGACATGTTTACCATGAACACATGCTTCACAAACTCTATCTTTTTCAAAATTGATTTTTGGTAGCCCTACAACTAGTTCCTTTTGCAAAGTTTTGAAATGGTTTGCATGCTTATGTGGCCAGTTCTTCTATGCCAAATCCATTTGTCATTTTCATAGGACATAAGGCAAGTTTCTTTAGATAGTTCATCAAGACATAGGCTATAAAGATTTTTATTTCTAGATGCGATAAACAAGACCTTTCGGAGGAGATTTCTTTAATAAAACACTTATCAGTTTAAAAGAGACTTTATGACCTTTATCACACTGATTGACTAATACTTAACAAGTTATGCTTTAAACCTTCTACATATTGAACATTTTTAATTTTAGGGGATTTAGAATTACCTATAGTACCTATACCTTTGATGCAAGCTTTATCATCATTGCCAAAGATGACATAGCCTCCATCTATTCTCTCCATTGAGAGAAATTTATCTCTTTCCTGTCATGTGCCTCGAACATCCACTTTGTCTAAGATCCATGACTTTTTCTTGGATGCTAAGAGGCATTCTGCTTTTGAGATGTTAGTAATGATTTAGGTACCCAATATCTTTTGGGTCCTTCATGGTTAGTCCTCTTCCTATAGAAGCTTTCTTTTCGGTTTATAGCATATAGAAATATCATGACCAAAATGTTTGCAATATGTGCACTTTGTCTTAGACTTTCTAGTCCTAGATTTCTTCTCATTTTGTTTTTCTCTAATGGGTAGTTCAAAAGTTTTACTGTATGGACATAGCTAGTTCTTTAGTTAAAGCAGAAACTTTATCTTTGAGAAGGTTGTTTTGATTTTCAAGGTCGAGAGAGAGTATAAGATTTGGTTGTTACGAGACCTTATCTTTCAAAAGTTTGTGTTGTTGAGAAAGTTTAAAGTGAGAATGTTGAAGAGTTTGAACTGTTTTTATCAAATATTCATTTTGTTTTTGAAGCTCTTCATTCTCCTTTTTGCATTCAAAAGTTGATTTTTGAGCAGCACACATTTTTGAGCCAAAGTGTTTGAATCATGTAATAGGTTTTCAAAAGCATGTTCGAGTATCTTTGCATGAAGCACAAGTTTGTGATTTAGAAGTGCTTACCTCTTCTAGGTCGAGTATCTCTACTGAAGCATGAGTTGATTGATTCCATACTTGAAGTAGGAAATATTTGAGAAGGTTCCTCAGTCGGACCATGAGACAAAAATTTGCAATATCTTCATCATGATGCGAGTTAGATTCTTACGAGTCATCCCATGTAGTAAGTAGAGCTTTCTTCTTGGGTGTGATTTTTCTGGTGCTTCCTTTTAGCTTTGGACATTCACTTTTGTAATGTCGGGTTTGTTACATTCATAGCACACGGGAGTATCTTTGCTAGTGCTTTCACCTTTAGGTTGATCTTTCTTGAAGAAGGGTTTTACTGTTATTGTTCCTTACGAATGCCCATCTCCTTAACCTACGGTGATTAGAGCCATTTCATCCTCATCATCAATGTCGGTTTCATTTTCACTTTCTTCTTGAGTGTTCTCTTGAGCTTTAAGTGCCATGATCTTAGAAGGTTGTGCAGATTTTTGAGAAGCTTTGAGTGCAATTGTTTTAACCTTCTTGGGTTGAAGTTCATCCATGATTTCTTGCTCGTGAACTTTTAGAGATCCAAGTAGATCTTCTATTTTGAGGATAGATAGATCTTTAGCTCACATTATAGCGATCACTTTAGGTCTCCATACCTTTGGAAGACATCTTAGGAGTTTTCTTACTTTAGCTTGATTTGAGTAAGTATTTCCCGGAGAATTCAAATCATTTGTTATTGTTGTGAATCTGCTAAACATTTGAGATATTGTTTCTTGCTCCTCCATTTTGAATGTTTCAAATTTATGAATGAGAAGGTTGATCTTTGCTTCTTTGACTTGAGTACATTCCTTCATGGGCGATCTTGATGTATCCCCAATTTCTTTGGCAATTTCTTTCCAGCCAACTTTATCATATTCACTTCTACCTAGAGCACAAGTTATATAAAATTTAGCTTTAGAGTTTAGAAGTACCATGCGTTTATCTTGGTGTCTAGGTGTTTTAGGCTTAGCTATAGTAGTCCCATCATCAAGAGTTGTTGTAGGTTCATATGGGCCATCTTCAACAATTCCCCCGAATGTCGATGTCTTGAGATTCTAGGAACAATCTCATTTGATCTTTCCAATAATAGTAATGTTCCCAGTGAATCTGGTGGTCTATTTGTTGAAGCTCATACGGGAGGAACATCACGAGTTGGAATGATGACTCATCACTTCTTCCGGGATCTTTCCTCTCACTGCTTTGCAAAGTGTGCTCACCCTAGAGGTGAGCTCGATGCAATTGAAGTGACTAATTTGCACTGAAAGGGGATTGAATTGTGCTATCTTTTTCGTTTTTAATTCTGCAACCTTACGTATGGTTTCTCAAGATAACTTGGATATTAGAAGGTTGAATGTTAGTTGCACAAACAACAAGCAAATGTGTGATAGTGAAAGATAATTAACTTTGATGATTTTAGATGTCTTTTCTTTTCGCAAAGAGTGTAGTTTTCAAAAGATGATCAAAGTTGAGCTTATTTAAAATTAAGATTTTGACTTGAAGGTTGGTGTATTTAACCTTCTAAAGTATTTGAAAACTTTGGTGATTGTTAGGCAGTTAAAGCAAATGATAAGTAAAGCGAGAAAATAACACGGTAGAGTTATAGAGGTTCACCATTTGTGGCTACTCCTCTCCCCACGTCCTCGTGAGAGTTTCCACTATTCTCCAAATAGATTTTACACTTGCTTTAGCTTCACTTGCTAAAGACTTTCACCTCCGCTCTCTGTTGATAGATAAATACAATGTATTTCTAAGAATGTAACAAGCTTGCACACAATCAAGATAGTATTCCCATTCTCGAACTTGTAGTAGCTTTGAGTGTGGAAGAGAAGGTTGGATTTCTTTTGAGAAGCTTGACTTGTAAAAGTTCCAATTCACTCTCATGGTTTGCATTTGAGTAGAACATCACTCTATATAGACTTTCAATCTGAAATATGGTTGTTGGAAAGAAGGAAAGAGCCGTTGGAAGGAGTTGTAGCTTTGTAGGTAGGCAATGATGATTTTGAGCTTTAGGTAGTAGTCTTTCAACCTTCTGAAGCAACATTTTTGCTTTGTCTTGTGTTAACATCTTTTCATGTCAGCACTTTACTTTCTTTTTCATCATTTCTGTCACTTCAGTCCCTGTTCATGTACTACATACTATTTTACATACTTTAATTTGAAGCTTCTTAAACATGAACAAACATGCTTTTAAGATACAACAAATAATCAAGGATTTCTTCTTTACATAAGATAATATTTCTGAATCTTTAATTCCTTGAATACTTATTTGATGCATTTGATTAGGATTTAGGATATGAACATGTTTTCCAGAAACAGAAGCTTGAAGTTTTCAAACTTCCTTTAACCTTCTTGAACAACCAACCTTCTGAGCAATATTACATAGTCAGTCAACCTTCTGTTGACTTCAATCAAACTTTCTGTTGACTATTGGTCAACCTTGTGTTGACTTTTAGTCAACCTTCTATTGACTTTCGATCGACCTTACGAAGAAAGTTACTTTATCTTTGAAGCTTCTTTAATCAACCTTACGATGGTTTAACATACATTATCAACCTTCTTTAAGGTAACCTTCTGTAGGTAACCTTCTTTTGGCACATTTTATCTTTGAAAACCACTTGGTTTATTTTGTAAGGTCAAGAATTTTGCTATGAAACTTATTCCCTGTTCTTTAACACACTTGATTGAAAACTTGTTAAATCATAATAAGATAAGAAAGCTTAACTCATCACTTAAGTTTGTATCATCAAAACATGGAAAGAGATTTTTAATCTACAAAGGGGTCTCCTTCGTGGATCTGGACTCCCTCGAAATCGCCGGACTCTGGCAAAATAAATGCATCATCAGTATTCCAATTCATGACGGACCGAGCATACGTTTTTCGTGAATTTGATGAGGCTCCTCCTTCCGAAAATCCACCGAAGATGGTGGCGATATGTTGTTTGCTAGCAGCGGCCTCTGCCGCTCTCTTTGGACATTCATTCTCTCTGGCGACGGCGTTGAGGCCTGGGGCGTTGTGCGACAGTGTAACCCCCTTTTGAGTGTACTGCGCTATCCAACTAGAATACTTCTTCGAGGATTTGGGCTAGCTTCCTTGCATCGTTGAGCTGTTTTTGCAACCTTCTCACCCTAACTTCCTGAATGTGAATTTATTTTTCCAAGTCTTTGCTTCTGCCTCTCTACTCTACATTTTGGGATTGTAGTGCTTGGAGCACCTTGGAGAGGTTATAGATGTTGATGTTGCCGCAGCGAGTTTCTGTCATTGCAACAACAAATTCGTCGTGTTTCGTGGGGGAGGTTTTTAAACGGCCCCACGGTGGGCGTCAATGTTACGATCTATTTCCTAGGGGGGAAAGGACCAAACACGATATAGACATAAGTGGTGTAAAGCTTAACAGAAATGGTGAATATTTATAGTACAATTCTCATTAATGAGATTAAATGGATATTATGGTCGTTATGACCGTTACAAGACAATAGGAGAAATATGATTATGGGATCCCAGATATTTCTTCATATCGCTTGGCAGAGATGCGGTCGGATTCCTGTATATACCAGTCAGTCCGATTGAGAATTATATATATATATATATATATATAAACACTATATTTTTGCTCACTAATGAAATTTCTTGAATCCGTCACATCAACAAACACAGTAATCAATGGACAATGATGATAATTTGCCTGATTGATAGACTGAAACCAACTTGCTCTATTAAATTTAGTTTTCTTTCATAGCTCATCATTGAAAAAAATGCTATATTGAAAATATTTGTTATTGTAGCATTTTTTTAACACCATTCCACATAACGAGTTGGTCCATATAAGTTTATCATCTTACAATAATGAGCAAAAGAAAAAGAGTGAGTACTTTTTTTTTCAACAACATATTGTATGAATATTTTTCTGATCCCCGCTACTCTTGGTGAGGAGATGGAAAGAATGATCAACTCCTTTTGGTAGGGTTCTAGTAGGAGTTCTGGTAGAGGAATTAATTGGCTTAATTGAGATAAACTGATTATGCGTAAGGAATTTGGTGGTATAGGGTTTCATCACTTCCATGGTTTCAACTTAGCCATGCTAGGGAAGCAAAGTTGGCGCTTATTCAATAACCAGGATGCTATTGTTACCCGTGTCTTCAAAGCTAAATATTTTCTTAATGGGAAGTTCTTGGGGGCTCGCTTGTGCCATAATCCCAACTATGTTTGGCGTAGTATCCATTCTTCACAGGCTTTGATTAATTATGGGGCAAGAAGGAAGATTGGGAATGACACTAATATAAATATTTGGAGAGACCCTTGGATGAAAGGGGGGCGAATTTCTTTGTTACTTCCCCTGTTGTTCCTGGTATCGAGGATTTAACTGTCAGTTCTCTCTTTGACGCACAAACCAGCGTTTGGGATTCTGATTTCTTACAACAACTTTTCACACCGGAAGATCAATCTAGAATCTCATCTTTACTACTTGATTGTCGCGACCCTACTCTGATTCGTTAATTTGGAATCCAAGTCGTGATGGATTGTATTAAAATGCATTACGCTTATGATGTGGCTATGAATGTTATGAGTGATTCCTCTAATCTTCACATTACAGTTGATTGGAGTACCCTATGGAAACTCAATATTCCATCCAAGGTGAAAATCCACTTTTAGCGAACAACCCGTGGTGTATTACCTTGTCGCTCCAATCTTAGACGTCGTCATGTCTTGTGTCCAGAGGAGTGTCCTCTCTACGACGCTCCAATTGAAGATGAGCGCCATATTATTCTTGATTGTCCACGAGCTGAAGATGTTTGGCGCAATTGTGGTTTTTGGCATGAAATTAGCGCTGAAATTTTGCCAACCCATAAGTACAAGGACTGCTTCAAACTCTTGTCGTTATTTCAGGGCGTTTCCCGTACGTGTTTTGCTATGATGATTTGGTGTCTTTGGAAAAGAAGGAATGAAAAGGTATGGGAGAACATTTCCAAACCTGTGAGGCAGGGCCGTCCCAAACAATTTGGAGGCCCTGTGCGAACCTTAAAAGTTGGGGCCCTAAATTGGACCCCTAAATATCAGTTTCGAGATTAAAAAAAGGATACAGGTGACTTCATATGGGCGGGCTCAGTTGCCCAAAATTCAACTTACCCTTACCGAACCGTTCGATGCAAAACATGACTATCTATCACAATTTTTAATATATACGAAGATAGAGAGAAAATTGGACAACAACAAAACTAAAATGATATACATTGCAGGGTAGAGAATAACTGGTGATAATAGCTAGTAGGGCAGGACAAAATATGTTGATTTAGTCGTTGCTTATTTATAGATTTCGTGTGAAAATATCATGGTGAAAATGTCATGATACATGTGGACCACTTAAACTAGTGTACTAGTATGCTTTAATTTTCACATTTTTTTATGAGTCTTTAATTTTCACCTTAAACCTATGTTTCTTATTAGTTTACTCATATACATATGTGTATATTATCACTAGTACACTTTTAATAGATTGATAACATTATATTACACTTTGTTTTTATTTAACTTTTCATTTTGTGAAATTTTTATGTTAAAAACTCATAGGGTAGTTAGATGTTGACTACTTTGTAACAAAGGAAAAAAAAAATAAAGTGTTCTAACACCTAAAAATAAATAATAATAAAATTGCTTAAAAAGAAATACTCTACACATTGTGGGAAGATGCACTTTTGTGTAACAAAAAAGTGACTTATTTTACTGTACTAGTTTAGCATCAATAAGGCATTCTCTTTGTATAAGGGTCCATATGATGAAAGTTTGCACCGGTGGCAACATCCAACAACACCTATCCATTCTCATTTTTATAATAGTAATTAATAACAATACATAGGCTCTGTCACTATGTTATTGTAGCCGCACACCTACCACTAAAAAGGAAACTTAAAGACACGACTTATCTCTTTCACTTGTCTACTTTCATCTCTCATCTTGTCACCTTGCCCACTCTTTCTTTCCTCATTTTTTCTGCAAGTTCCTCTCCTGAAAGCTTCATTCTTCCATAGCCATGGCTTTCAACACACTACTAGTTTTTTTGAGGGCCCTTGAAAAAAAAATTCTGGGCCGAGGCCCTGTGCGCTAGCACAGGCCGCACGCCCTCAAGGCCGGCCCTGCTGTGAGGATCTCTATTCAAAGTGCTTTAGATCTGCTCTCCTCTTGGCAGTAGGCAAAGCTTGTGAAAGCCTCAAATTAGGTACCTTCTTCCAAATTGCGCCCTCCTCTCATTTCTACTTGACTTTTCTTAATGGGAAGTTCTTGGGGGCTCGCTTGGGCCATAATCCCAACTATGTTTGGCGTAGTATCCATTCTTCACAGGCTTTGATTAATTATGGGGCAAGAAGGAAGATTGGGAATGACACTAATATAAATATTTGGAGAGACCCTTGGGTGAAAGGGGGGCGAATTTCTTTGTTACTTCCCCTGTTGTTCCCGGTATCGAGGATTTAACTGTCAGTTCTCTCTTTGACGCACAAACCAGCGTTTGGGATTCTGATTTCTTACAACAACTTTTCACACCGGAAGATCAATCTATGAATGTTATGACTGATTCCTCTAATCTTCACATTACAGTTGATTGGAGTACCCTATGGAAACTCAATATTCCATCCAAGGTGAAAATCCACTTTTAGCGAACAGCCCGTGGTGTATTACCTTGTCGCTCTAATCTTAGACGTCGTCATGTCTTGTGTCCAGAGGAGTGTCCTCTCTGCGACGCTCCAATTGAAGATGAGCGCCATATTATTCTTGATTGTCCACGAGCTGAAGATGTTTGGCGCAATTGTGGTTTTGGCATGAAATTAGTCTTTGAAATTTTGCCAACCCATAAGTACAAGGACTGCTTCTTCAAACTCTTGTCGTTATTTCAGGGCGTTTCCCGTACGTGTTTTGCTATGATGATTTGGTGTCTTTGGAAAAGAAGGAATGAAAAGGTATGGGAGAACATTTCCAAACCTGTGAGGATCTCTATTCAAAGTGCTTTAGATCTGCTCTCCTCTTGGCAGTAGGCAAAGCTTGTGAAAGCCTCAAATTAGGTACCTTCTTCCAAATTGCGCCCTCCTCCCATTTCTACTTGGGTTTTCCTGGCAGCTGGTATGGTAAAGTGCAACGTTGACGCGCTTTGTTTGATGATGGGACGGTATGGAATCGGTATGTGTATTAAGTAATGAAGGAGCAACTTTGTGAAAGCTAAAACTGATTGGTATCATGGTCAACCCCAGCCATAGGAAGCCGAAGCCTTGAGTCTATTAGAAGCACTTACTTGGTTACAAGAGTCAAATGTCCAGAATGTGACCATCGAGCTTGATTGCAAAGCGGTAGTAGATGGTGTTCATGGTTCGTCTAATCTTGTTACCGAATATCGAACTATATTACGTTCTTGTCGGCTACTTTTATCTTCTCTAGGAAACTACCTTGTTAGTTTTACCAGAAGGCAAGCGAATCTTGTTGCTCACATTCTTGCGAGAGCATCAAGTTCTTATGCTAGCAACCACGTTTTTGATTATATTCTCACTTGTATTGACTCTTTGATTATGAATGAAATGCTATAAAATTGTGTCGTGATCGTGATCCCGACGTTGACGGCTCAAAAATAAATTATTTGAGGGGTCGCCACCCAATTTATTTAAAATAGGAAAATTGAGAAAAACCTAATTGAAAGTCATTTGGTCTGCGAAAACTAGGTTGGATTCGGGAGTCGGTTATGCATAGGGAAGGGCGGACACCTAATTCCACTGCACCCCTAGTACATCTGTCCTAGGACAGTTACCCTAAATTTGATTGTGCAAATAAATTACAAATTTATTTTACCCCAGAAATAATACTTAATAAAATTTAGTAGAAAATTAATTATTTATAAAGGACTAATTTAAGAAAATTTAATTTTGACTTGACAGGGAAACCTGCTCCACGTACTCTCTGTTGCAATGAGAGACTCAATGTCACGTAGTTCTTCCGGAAAATTTGTTTGTTGGTTGATTTTTATTTTGGAGGGGTTTAAGATCTAAGCCGTACGACTCGAGTTTCTTAAACCGGGATCGACAAGATGTACATCTCGGTCAATCCCATATTTTTGGTATTTTGAAAATAGGTGTTACATAATAATAAACTGATTGGGGGTTTTTCGGAAAACGCGTTGTTCGGTTTTAATTTTAAAGTGGTTTAGGACCAAATTGTACAACTCGGGTCTCTTAAATCGGTGTCGCGGATTTGATAAGACGTACGTCTCGACCAAATCCTAATTATTATTTTTGGAGGTGAATAAATAATTGATCTGAAAAATATAGCAATATAATAATATTGGTGATGAGAAATTTGAGAAATAATAGTAAAAATGATTAAGAAAAAGAAGTGGGGTGTTCAATGGTAATGGGGGTGTGCGTAAAAAAATGTGAAGGTGTATGTGTAATAATTTGATTTGTCCAAAGGATTTTATTTCAAAAAAAAAATGAATAAATAAAAAGCTGAATGAATTAATGAATGATTAATTAAAAAAACGGAAAACGTGGGGACTATAAAAGCTCACCCATTATTCTTGCAAACCCTAAATTCTTCCCTCCCATTTCATTCTCACAGCCGCAACTCCAGGAGGGAGCGGGGATGTGAATCCTTCACATGAATGATAGAGAACTTAGTGAGAAGAAAGGAAACAGAGAGAGGAACAACAGAGGAGAGTCCACGAAGAAGGAAGACAGAGGAAGGGCTTGGTGGTGGGTCTCACGGAACTTCGCCAGAGACGACGAGGCCAACGGCGTAGCACTCGCCGACTACGCTGGTGTTACCTCAAAATTTTGACAGTACATTAAATGAGGCTTTAAATGGGATTGACTTTCCATTTAATATTGTTCTGTGGGCCATAGGTCAATATGCAGGTCAATGCACCATGAATTCGACGGGGAAAGACATACAAGTGCAAGCGAGCCGACAAATTTAGCTCTCAAAGCTATGAAGCAAGTAATGCAAGAAGCCTTCGACAAGAGGAGACTCAATACGCCGGCAGAGCTGGGCTCAACACTTCGCCGTCAAGCGGTTGGCAATGGGTCGATCGAAAAGTGCGAGCAAAGAAAGTAGTGGCGGTTACTCTCCGTAGTTTTAGGAGGCGATTACCCTTTCCCCCACGATTGTTCCTAGGAGTATAAATACCCTTTGTAATAGGAAGCGGGGTCACCACATTTTACAAAAAACTCGAGAAACTCAACTTCCAAGTCAAAGCGAAACACGAGTGAAAGCAGATCCTTTATGCGTGTTGGTGAACCACTTTTCTTTCTCTCATCTTAATGCAATTTTTACTTTCTTTTTACGTTTGTTGCATTTATTGCTTTTACTTCGCTTTCAAGTTATCTCTTTCTACCATTCTCTGTTCTTACGTACTTCAAAAAACACAAACTCAATGGCAATTGTCAAAGAGATTTTCTAGTTTGATCTCACGATCTCGATATTGAAAACTAGTGATTGTTTGCTAAAAACACCCAAGAAACAAATTGGCACGCCTTGATGGGACCTTTGCCATTAATTTTGTGTCTTTTCTATCAGTATATGTGTTTGTATGCACTTGAGGAGTGGTAGGATGGTACGAACCAATTCTAACAACGCCTCTAGTTCCAGCCCTGTGATATCACAAGTGCAAGGAACAACGGTAGATTCTGCCAATGTCAGTGTTGGAAATGTTACAGGGACTATGGCCCCAGTAACATCAATAACCGTTCCCACGATGTCAATGACCAATGTCGGTTCGACACCGTCTATGGCCTTGCCACAAAGTATAGGACTTCCTTCTAGTCCTTATGTGGCAACGAGGAATAGTTTGGAGACACGTTTCGAACATGAGTCTACCACCATACCCTTTTGGGGTATATGGAATGCCTCTTTGGAATGCCACATGTTTCGACCTTTTCTCCTTCACACGTCTCTCTTACGAGGCGTGCTTGGTGAAAATCCTACCGCGATTAACCAATGCGTCCTTGTTGGCATTAAGGCAGCAAGTGGACGAGAGCAATCACGATATGGTTAATATGCTGACTCAACAAATTGGTACTGTGTTTAATCCTTTGATTCAGAACACCAATACCAGTTACCAAATGTTGGCAAACCAAATGGGTAGGATTGCAGATTTCTTTGGGGCTCCTACAGGAAATAATAGGTCATTACCAAATGGTGGGAATAATGCGCCTAACACCCCACAGAGATCAGTTACTGTCGAAGCCCAGGCGGTTATGGGCGAACAACAAGGGATGGGAAACCACATCCCTGAAGTAGTTATGGTAAATCGAAACCAAAATGCCGATGAAGTTGTTCGACAAGTGCAACGAAATAACGTTTGTGCTCAAGACAACATAGCCACTTTGGTAGAAACCATAATGGCGCAGAATGGCCTTCACGTAGGTTTACACAGGCCTAATTTCATATCGCCACTGTGTGAATATGTCCTACAGGCAGAATTGCCAAGAGGTTGGAAAATCCCAAAATTTACTAAGTTTGGGGGTGATACCAATGAGTCTACTGTCGAACACATTGCGTTACATGGTCGAGGCGGGGACATAGCCCAAAATGAGAGTTTGAAAATGAAATATTTTCCAAATTCTCTAACTAAGAACGCCTTTACGTGGTTTACCACTTTGCCCCCTGGTTCCATGTACACATGGGGGCAGTTAGAAAAGGCTTTCCATGAGCAGTTCTATATGGGCCAGTCGAAGATTAGCCTTAAAGAATTGGCCAGTGTTCGACGTAAAATACCTGAAGCTATTGATGATTACTTGAATAGGTTTAGGCTATTAAAGGCTAGGTGTTTCACACAAGTGCACGAACACGAGCTTGTCGAAATGGCTGCTGGGGGGCCTCGATTATTCGATTCGAAAGAAATTGGATACTTCTCATTTGAGAGATATGGCCCAATTAGCGGCGAGTTCGACAAGTCGAAAGGCTTAAAGAGGAAAAGGCTAGAGTAAGTAAGTTCAATAGAAAAGAAAACTCAGTTGGGTTTCATAAGAAAGAGAAAATAGCCTACGTCGATGAGGCATTCGACTTCGCATTTAGTGATGTCGAGTCTGAGGAAATAGACGTGGCTGAACTTAAGCCTGGTCCTCCTTATGCCTGTAAATTATTAAGGCCTGCAAATGGGAATAACCCTGTAGAGCCTAAAAATGATAGATTCGTGCCTAAAACGTACACTTTTGATGTTACTAAATGCGACGAAATCTTTGATTTGTTAGTAACTGATGGCCAAATAATTGTGCCAAATGGCCTGAAAGTTCCTCCTCTCGAACAGAGGAAGAAAAAGGGTTATTGTAAGTTTCATAATTTTTTGGGACATACAACTGACCGTTGTGTACTTTTCAGGGACATGGTTCAGAAAGCAATCGAAGAAGGAAGGCTCAAATTTGGGGACAAGAAGAATAAAGCACCAATGCAAATCGACGCCGACCCACTTCATCAAGTGGAGGCTATGTATGCAGAGCCGGTTGAGATGAATATCAATATGGTGGATGCGAAGATGGTAGATTCTCCAAAGCCTATCAAACCTTCTGTTGACAAACTCAAAAGTGTTGTGCAAAAGGGTGCTGCTGTACAACATGTCACTCAGGACGAATATGATGAGAAGGTACAATCTGTGTACCCCAAAGCTGAGGAAGAATTGATAGACTTCCTAAACAGGTGTAAACTGAGAAACTCTGAGGTCATGTTGTGCCCAAGATGTAGTGCTGTGTTCGATAAGGAGGCAGCTAAAAGTGTCGAATGCTGTGAGGTTCGACAACCTCAAAAAAGGAAATGGCCCGACAAGAGGCCAAACTTTAGCTTTAAAAGAGGGGACCTGCCTTACAAGGTCAAAGGGTCGAACAAGGCTTCAACAAGCAAACCTCAGTTCGTTGGCAAAAGCACAGGCAAGAAGGAGTTCGTGTTATCTGCCTCTGCTAAACCATTTATTCCAAGAGCAGATCCCTCCAACGAAAAGTGGATACACGCTGGGTGTAGACACTATAGGAACATTTGCTCGAGAATCTTTGAAGCGGTCAAGCCACGCACGGTGAGGCCGCAAAATATAATTATAAGAATAATTATAAAGGGAAGAATCCCATGACTAAGACCCAATGGCGTCGTTACCATCGCTCGAAGAAGAAGGCAGCACTTGTTGTTTCTGACGAGAAAACGCCAGAAGGTTCAAAAACGGCTAAGAATATGACTCTCAGAGCCGTGGTAGGAACGCAGCGAAGGTAAACATAGGTGATGCCAATCGGGTAAAGGTTGGAAATAAGGCTAGGGGAAATCTATTGTGATAGAGGCGAGGAGGCTCGCAATGGAGAGAATTTTTCCTCCATTAACATCATTGAAGAAGAAAAGCACTTCGTTCGACATGGATGAAGATGTTACTTGATTTTGAAGACTCGAAGCCGTTTCGGCGTCATCCGCAACGTGGTGTCCATTACGCCTAGTGAGTATGGCCGAATTCTGTATCAAACGATGTCGAAGAAGACTTCATTGGAGATATGGCTAATCACAAGCCAATGTGCTATTACGTAATGAACAACGGTTTGCGTCGAAGAAGCGGATGGCCACTTTCGAAAGGCGGATGGAGGCATGCAACACCATCCGAAGCCTTTGTACGTCCAAGCCAAAGTTAATGGTGTGGGTGTCAATAAAATATTGGTCGATGGAAGTCTTCTTTGTTAATTTGATGCCTCAGCGATGCTCATGGACAATAGGGATGTATGATCTGGACCTTAGGCCCCATAATATTGTGTTGACTAATTATGAGAGTAAATCGGCGGTCTTTTGGGGCGTCGAAGTGGAAGTGGTGGTAGGAGGCCGTCGGAAGGACTACCATGTTCTTTGTCATCGCTTCAAAAGCAAGCTATAATCTACTCCTTGGGAGAGAGTGGATACATGGAGTAGGAGCTGTCCCTTCAAGCCTACACCAAAAGCTAGTAATGTGGAAGGATGATGGTCTTGTGGAGTACGTTGAAGCGGACCAAAGCTACTTCTTCTTGGCGGCGTAAATAATGTCACCAAGGAAAATTTGAAAAACAAATGGCGAATATTGCGCCATGTTCATCTTCTAGTCAAGCATATATCTCTTGAGATAATGTGCTTTCCTCTGTTACTTTATACCCAACACATGGTTTTGTGTGGGAGAGAGAGGTGATAGAAGGTGCAAATGTCTATCCCGAGGGTGTGTTACCTCCAGCAGGATGGGACACTTCGATTCTTAAAAGGTTTTAGATGTCGGTGCCCAATGCAGGATAAATTACGGCTTACATGGCGAAAATAAAGTAAAAGCGGCTCTGGAAGCCGAAATAAATCAACAAACAATGGCTGTCGAAGCCATAACTTCATCTGAAGAAAATGGTGAAGTCATAGATGACAAGCTTGATTGCATTTATGATGACGAACCATTAGGTTTTGAAAAAGACCCTAAAGATTCGACAAAGCGCATGCAAGCTCAAGATCCGATGAAGAAGTGGATTTGGGAGATGGCCTAATCAAAAGGCCAACATACATTAGTGCACACCTTGATGCTGCCTTCAAAACCCAAGTGATTTCACTTCTGCAGGAGTTCAAAGATTGTTTTGCTTGGGAGTACAACGAAATGCCCGGGTTGAGTCGAGAAGTGGTGGAATTGCAAATACCCATTCGACCAGGGAAGAAACCAGTGAAGCAAACACCAAGAAGATTTGCTCCTCCAATATTGGCTAAGATCAAAGAAGAAATAGAGAGGCTGTGCAAAAGCAAATTCATCCGAAGCTCAGGTATGTTGATTGGCTAGCTAATATTGTCCCCAATAATGGAAGAAAAACGGAAAACTTAGAGTTTGTGTGGACTTTAGGGATCTAAATAATGCAACACCTAAGGATGAATACGCAATGATACTGTAGCAGAAATGCTAATAGATTGTGTGAGGATTTGATTATCTCAAAGTATGCTAGATGGCTACTCGGGGTATAATCAAATTTTTATTCTTTGAAGAAGAGCGCGTGTCAGCTTGACTTTTCGATGTCCGGGGCATTGGGTGTTTATGAATGGGTAGTAATGCCCTTTGGGTTAAAAAAATTTGGTGCCACTTATCAAAGAGCAATGAATTCTATGTTTCATGATTTTATTGATGATTTTATGCAAGTGTACATAGATGATGTGGTGGTTAAGTCATCCTCGAAATTGGTCATTTAGACCATCTTCGACGTTCGTTTGAGCGAATGAGGAAATATGGATTGAAAATGAATCCAACCAAATGTGCTTTACGTATGCGTGCGGTGAATTCTTGGGTTTTGTAGTGCACAAGAAAGGCATAGAGATCAACCAAAATAAGACTAAAGCAATTATGGAAACGAAGGCTCCTTCGACCAAGAAAGAACTTGATCCATCTGCTGGAAAAATCAATTTCCTTCGCAGATTTATTTCAAATCTAAGTGGCAAAACACAAGCTTTTTCGCCATTCTTTGAGGATGAAGAAAGAAGATGCATTCAAGTGGGAGCATGTTCATCAAGATGCTTTCGACGCAATCAAGTCTTATTTAGTCAATCCACCAATTTTCTTGCTGTTATTAGAAACAAATTGCTAAAACTGTATATAGCAGCTTCTGATAACACAATAGGTAGCATGTTAGCACAAGAGGATGATAGTGGTGTCGAAAGACCCATTTATTACCTTAGTAGGGTTTTGATTAATGCTGAAACAAGGTATAGCCCAATAGAAAAGTTATGCCTTTGCTTGTATTTCTCTTGTACGAAATTGAAGCAATATATAAAGTCAGCAGATGTTTATGTTTATTCGCACTTTGATGTCATTAAACATATGTTGTCAAAACCAATGTTACATAGTCGAATTGGAAAATGGGCTTTGGCTTTGTTAGAATACAACTTAACGTATCAGCCCCTCAAATCAATCAAAGGACAAGTGGTTGCTGATTTCATAGTGGACCACTCTGTTGTCGAACATGAAATACATTCGTTAGACATACGTCCTTGGAAACTATACTTCGACGGCTCAAGCCATAAAAATGGAGTGGGCATTGGAATATTAATTATTTCCCCAGAAAACATCCCAACGAAGTATAAATTTAAAATTCGAGACTCTTGCTCCAATAATGAAGCTGAGTATGAGGCTCTAATAGTAGGCCTTAAAATTTTACTCGAATTGGGGGCAAGCCATGTCGAAGTAAAAGGTGATTCTCAACTAGTTGTCAAACAATTGACAAAAGAATACAAATGCATCAATGAACACCTTATTAAATATTTCGTCATTGCCAACACTTTGCTAAAAAGGTTTACATTCGTACACCTAGAACATCTACCACGAATTGAAAATCACGTGGCAAATGAGTTGGCACAAATTGCCTCAGGCTACAAAGTGTCAAAGCAAAGCCTAGCAGAGTTAATAGAGATAAAAGATAAACTAATCTCGGAAGACTCTCTCTATAATAATACTCCTTCCTGGCGTTATTGTCAACACCAAAAATTGGGGGCAATAAATACAAATGAAGCACGCAGCGTCGAAAAACGTCACATTTTGACAATATTGACTTTAGCGAAATTTTTGCTATTGACAATATGGTTGATGATGATTAGCGTAAACCCATTGTAGAGTATTTGCAAAATCCTACAGGAACACTAATAAAAAGTAAAGTCTGAGCTCTAAGCTACGTGTTAATTGGAAGCGAATTGTACAAGCAAACTGACGAAGGGTACTATTAAAATGCCTTAGTGAGAACGAGGCATACTTAGCGGTTTCTGATACACATGGTGGAGCATGTGGCTCACATCAAGTAGGCCATAAAATGAAATGGTTGTTGTTTCGACAAGGAATGTACTCGCCAACCATTTTAAAAGATTGCATAGAGTTTGCCAAAGGTCGCCAAGAATGCCAAAAACATCTTTGGAATCCAAGATGTACGCAAATGAATTGCATTCTATAGTGAAACCTTGGCCATTTAGAGGTTGGGCTCTAGATGTAATTGGAGAAATAAAACCAACGTCGTCGAAAGGCCACAGGTACATCTTGGTAGGAATTGATTACTTTACTAAGTGGGTAGAGGCAATACCTTTAGCCAACGTTGATCAAGAAGCGATGATAAGGTTTATTCAAAACCATATCATTTCTGAGATATGGAATACGAAACCATTACTACGGACCAGTGCATCGCTTTTACTGGTCGAAAAATGGTAGATTTTTCTTCTTTGAAATTGGTTTCAAGTTGTTGAATTCGACACCATACTATCGCAAGCCAACGGTCAAGTAGAGGCCGCAAATAAAATCATCATTAACTTGATCAAAAGCACGTTGGGCGTAAGCCTAAAAGTTGTACGATTCTCTTGACCAAGTGTTGTGGGCTTGTCGAACTTCGCCTAAAGAGTCTATAAACACTCGCTACGAGGTTGACATTCGGACATGATGCGGTGTTACTGTTGAAATTTGTTTACAATCAACAAGGATTGAAACAATGCGAAATTCCCTTTGATCATTATTGGGATATGATGATTGATGAATTAGTTGATTTAGACGAAGAAAAATTTGTTAGCTTTAGAGATGCTTATTCGATGAGAAAGAGAGAGTAGCTAAAGCTTACAACAAAAAGGTTAAGTTAGAAACCTTTGAGGAAGGAGAGTTAGTGTGGAAAGTCCTATTACCTATGGATAAAAAAGATAGAGTTTTAGGCAAATGGTCACCAGGGTGGGAAGGACCATTTCGCGTATTGCAATGCTTTTCGAATGGCGCCTATGAAGTCGAAGAGCTAGGTGACGAAAATAGAATCTTTAGAATAAATGGCAAGTATTTAAAGCAATACAAGCCAACGTTAACTGAGATAAAAATTGAACAATTATAAATAAACGAAAATTGTTCATAAATGGCACAGTATAAAGAAATGTCAGAAGTTCGACAAAGTGGCCTTATGCCTCTCCATAATGCTAACACTCAAAGAGATAGAGGTGTCGAGAAGGTGCAGCTCTTTGTCGAGGTCGGCGAGAATGGCTTGATGCTTGTCAATCTTCTCCAAGTGTTCTATAGTTTATCAATGCCTTGGTGGTTACGGTGGACGAAGAAGCGAAGACTCATTCTCGTCGACGATCGAGCCCTTCCGATGCTTAGCGTTTGACGGTTCAAGTTGAAGTGTCTTTATCTCTTCGTCATCACGCGCAATCTCTGCATCCCATTCAGCGATTGCTTTCTCATCGTTGGTTGCACGGTTTCGAGAGCCTCGATGTCGTCTTGATCGGCCTTGAGAGAGGCGAGTTCCACGCCAGCGAGTTGACTCTCTTGAACCTTGCGCTTGGAGGTGTTCGATCGTTGGGTGATTAGAAGGAAAGTTGCTCAAAAATGGGGCGAATTCCATGAAGAAGCGAAAGGATGTTTTGGGGAGGGTCCAATTTGGTGATCTTGTGAATGAGGATTTTACCTCAAGATACGGATGGATCATTCTCAATGGTCGCCACCAAATCCCCTTCTAATACTTTTCGTCTTGGTGGCGAAGCGAGCTTTCGGCCGAATCTCTGATTGATAGAACTTAGAGAGTTGTTCAAGAAGCGCAAATCAAGCGGCTTGACGAGCTCTTAAGACTCAACATGATCTTCAAGGTCGCCAAGGATTCGTCTTCTTTAGCTCACCATTCTTTCTTGATCGCTAATGATCTTTGTTGGATGACTTTGGCGCGAAGCACCTTGATTTGCAGGCTCCTCCACTCTAGGCTCCTCTTGTTCTTGATCGATCATATTTTCTTCAGGAACTTCGACGGAGGTAGCCACCACTTCCTGTCTTTCGACTTCTGGAATGTTAGGCTCTGGAACTTGGACGTTCTCTTCGACAACCGCTTCTACTCCCACATTTGGAACAAGCTCTTCGAAAGGGGGAATTCCAGGGTTAGCAAGTGCCTGAAAAACCTCTTCAGCAATCACACCTTGAGGCGAAGAAGGGAAAGGAAGCATTGGAGCCGACAATTCCCGTTCGGCAACCTCGATCAAAGACTCAACGCGGAGCTTCTCGACGAAGCGATCCCACTGCTGTTTCTGATGAAGTAATACCACTTAAGTTAAAACGGGAAAAGTGAGATCAAAGAGTTTCGAAATGGCGTCGAAAAGAAATTTACCTCTTGTACCTTAAGCCTCTTGATTGGAGGAGAAGAGGGTGAGTCAGAAGGTTCGTTGATGGTGATGCCTGGAGTTGCCCTGTGAGATTCAGGTAAGACTCGTTTCCTTGATCTCTGAGTAAGAGGGATATTATCATCACTTTCAGTATCCTGAAAAAAGGAATTCAAGTTATGGTACGAATAATACCATAAATAAGTGAATTTCGACAAAGTGACAAAGCGAGTGTATGGTACCTCAGGATCAGAGGGAATGACCACTTTCCTTTTGGCCTTGGGCTGTTGGGGAGATTTGGTTGCCTTGGTTGTTTTCTGAAAAAAAAAAAAAATATTGTTCGACGTGAATAAAAGTTATATTCAAAAAACAACTTAAACTAAACGATTGGCAACATACCTTCTTTGGGGATTTGCAGAGTGGAACTTGATGCCACTTTCTTCTTCGGCTCTTTGGGGAGATTTTGCAGTGGCGATCTTGCCTACTTTGATCTTGACTTGACGCGAGTTTTTACGATGTCGAAAACATTGATAAGCAAACAGAGATAAAACTAAGTTGCAAGTATTTGAGGCTCGAGGAAGCCTTGAGCGTCGAAAAGTTACATACCTGTGTTGTTCGAAGGGAAAGCTGCTACCAATTTCTTCACAAGGCTAGCAGCAAAAGTGTCAATAGCCTCTCTAGCAGGTGTAACACCCCAAAAAATTAATTAGGTGAGTATTTAACTAATTTATTTAGGTGATTATTTAACTTACATAATTAAGTGATTATGACTAATTTAAGTAAATAATATGTTAGTTGGCCATATGTAAATAATAATAAGGTAATCAATTTATTTAAAGAGTGAGGTGTAGTAAATAAATAAAGGGGGTCTAGTTTATTAAGTGGAATAATTGAGTTAGAGTTCATTTTATTTTAATTTCAGGGAGTATATGAATAAGTAAAATGGGTGATGCAAATAAAGGGCCCAAGTCACTTAAGTGACCCAAGCCCAATTCCCTTAAGACCCCAAAACCCTACACAAGCCTTATGACCCTCATTTTGAAGAAGAACCCACGAAAGGAGAAGAGAGGAAGCTGAACAGCCAGCTTGCGTGAGGGAGAGGAAGGAAAAGGTGGAAACTTTGGCTTGATTTCTTGGTGGGTAAGTGGTTTCTTGGTCCCAATCTTCACCATTTCTCTTCCTTGTTCCATTTCTAAGAGTTCCATAAGCTCATTTCCACTATTTTGATTTTTCCATGGCTACCCAAGTGAGAGGAGGATTCGGCCTATTTGAGATTTAGTAGGAGGCTTGCTTCTTTTGGCTAATTTGTGGTGTTGGAGTGGATTCTAGCTTACCCAAGGTTGGGGATTCTCCTTTATGTTTATAATAGCTAGTATGATAGGTTTTATATGTGGAATGGCTTTAATAATAACTTGTTGTGTGATTGTGTGTTGATGACATGTTGATTGATGTTTGGAATGTGTGTGTTACTCATAACATGTTAATTGTTGTTGTGAAAACATGAATTGTGACTTATGCATAGTGTATGTTTGGTGGAATGGTCATATGAGGGTAAGTATGTGAATATGATGAATTGTTGGTAATAAAGTAATAATTAGGTGTGTGTGTGGTGGGGGAAAATGAATTGTTGAATAATAAATTAGTTTTGAAGTAAATTGGTGAAGGGTGTTGGAAGGGGGCGCCAAATGCCTAGCATTTAGGCGCCATGTTGCTGTATTTTGTGAGCGTGCGTGAGTCTTGGCAGGGGAGGGCGCCAATTCCTTAGGAATATGGCGCCAGGTTGCTGAAAGGTGGCAGGGATGAGGTGCGGGCGCCAAATCACTAGGATTCTGGCGCCTGGTGGGAGTGTCTATGTGTTGCGTGGTGTTGTGCTGCAGGGTGGCGCCATTTGCTAGGCAAATTGGCGCCCATGACTAAGTTGGGCCTGGTGTTTCTTCGGTTTTGGTTGGTTTTGGCAGGAGGGGCGCCAATTCCTTAGGAATGTGGCGCCTGTGTCTAAGTGTGTGTGTGTGTTATGTCTTTGAGTGTTGCGGGCGCCAAATGCTAAGCATTTAGGCGCTGGGCTGAAGAAGTGTTGCGGGCGCCAAATGCCTAGCATGCAGCGCTGTGGTATGGTGAGTGGTGTGACTAAGTGTGTGAGTGTGGGCTTTTGGTGTTGGTTCATGGGGCGCCCTTTTGTTTGCCCCCCAGTGTCTAGGTACTCAAAATACATCTAAGTGATGGTTTAGTCCCTAAGAATTAATTTAATCCTTGGTGTGACAAATTAGTCCCTAAGAATTAAATTAATCCTTGGTGTGACAAAATAATCCCTTAACGCCTAATTAGTCCAAATGTGTCGAATAAATCCCTAAGTCTCTAAATTAATTATTGGTGTGTCGAATGGTCCTAAAGTGAGGAGAAAATCCTATGGGGTGGTGTTGGTTCTTAGGTGAGAATTAATAAATACTTGGTGAGGTGATGCTAAATATTTGGTGAGGTGATGCTAAATAATCGGTGAGGTGGTGTTGATAATTAATGATGTGATAATTAATAATTGATGTGGTGTGCTTGGTGTGGAGTGATGCATTGTCATAAAGTCGCATGAATCATATGCATGGCTCGACCAACGGTGATGAAATACCGCCGGGAGGTGATGGAATACCTTCGGGAGGTGATGGAATACCGCCGGGGTGGTGATGAAATACCCGACGCGGGGTGGTGAGGTGAATATGGATCCACATGCATGTTGCATACATGCATATAATCATACATTCCCTATTTGTTTGTTAATGTCCAATTAATCTGTTATGGTTGCTTGCGTGATATCTCATGTGAATGGTAAATGCCTTGTTTACGTGAATCTCTGTTAGCTAGTTCTTACTATACGGCTTATTTTACTGTTATTATTTATGTAAAGAGACTCACCCTAGCATTTCTTGTTGCTGCTCTCGTGGCGACAAGCGGTGATTCCGAGTGATGGTCTTTGTGCCTCTGGGGTTTTATTGAGTCGGCTCGATAGTAACACCTGGGGTTGGGGTCTTAGTATTATTTATGGTTATGTATTAAACTTATTTTGAACCTATGTATTGAGTATGTGAACTCAATTTTATTTCATTTGTCCGCAAACTATTTGATGGATTCTTGTAAGCGTTAAGCGGTGGTTTTGATGGTTTTTATCCATATGACTATGATATGAGATTTATGCATTTGATGAGTCTGGATTGGTTAAATATGTTTGACGTCCTTTTCATTAAATGTACCACCCTCTTTGAGGTGCGTGGAAAGTTTTTGAAAACTCTGATTTTTTTTTAATTGAATTAGCTTTAAATATAAGGGGGTGTTACAGCAGGAATAGTGTAATATCCAGTCCACCATTCATGGAACTTCTCAGTACATGAGAACCTTGGGTTGAATTTGAGAGGTTCAAAATTCAAGGCTCTATAATGGAATTTTTTGAAGGCTTGTTTGTAAGCTACCTCCGAGTCTGGACTTATAAACTCTCGCCGGTGAAAGCACACTGGTGCAGGTCGAATTTGGCAAAGCCCAAACTGCCTAGCAAAATAACTTGGGAAATATCTAGTAATTCCCAAATTATTTTTAGTTTTGCCAGAGTGAGCACAGTAGAGAGAATAGAAGGGAGAGGTAAGCTTGCCAAATTTGGTTAACTTCCTCAGTAGGTTCGACAGAGGGGGAAGGAAATGGTTGTCTAAACCATGTTGGGCCACAAGACCTTTGGAGAAAAGGAGCCATTGAATCTGTAAAGGTGGTACAGTTCAGGAAAATTTCGAAGTAGACCAAAAAGGATTCTTCGGCAGAAAGGTTTGCTTGTTTGGACTGAATCTGCATAATCGAATCCCCTCGGTGCTCTCTTGGTCTCGACAATTAGTCGAGCGGACTTAAAGGATATCTGAGTTTAATCGAGATTCAAAAGTGGCTAGCAGCCACAATTGTAACAACCATAGAGGGCCTGAGGCCAAGAACTTGTTGGCAGGTTCATCCTCTTTCAACTCTATAACAGCCTTATCGAGTTGCTGATAGAGGGAGCCTAGAATCAACTTGGCAAGGTTGATGTCCTCTTGTTCATGGATTTGACAGGCCAGGGGGATGTAAGACTTAGAAACTTGGAGCGTGTGTGTGAGAAAACAAAGAGGACAACGGAGGGTCAGAAAGGCTACATGTTCCTTAGCAGACACTGCATCAGTGTCAAGATTGTGGTGCTCTGTAATGTAAGGGGCGAAGGTGGCATTGTTGAAGTTGAATTTGTATTCATAATCAGGGCGTGTGGGATCAAAGGTCTCACCTAAGGGTTTCAGACCTGTAATGGCAGCCACATCTAGCAGAGTGGGGGATAGCATGCCACATTTCAGATGGAGACTATGGGTAGTACAATCCCCGAATCGCATAGCGACCAAAAAAAGTAGAGTGCTATCGTATTTGGGTCCATACCTAGAAAGTTGGATAAGGTCGAAGATACCTTGCTTTTTCCAGAGATGGGCTTTTTTAGCTTCTACTTTGTCAAGCCAGTCTATATAGATTTGTTGGTCGAGCCTAGGGGCAGACCTAAAAACTCTAGAAGAATTGTTCAGAAACTCTAAATGAAAAGGGGTCTCAGTAAAGATTCTAGGGTGGAGACGAACATGGCTGGGGAAAATCTCATAAACTTCAGTAGTTTCCAACAAGATGTCAGGAAGAGGACCTAAATAGGCATGAGTGTAAATCTCAGCAGAAGTTATTAATACCTGGGTTTGCCACTGGGTAGAGCGTTCGTCGTTGATATCAGGTTCATCAACAAAACCCTCGAGGGTTTGGGCGTTTCTGGGTTCGTCGTTCCTCTTTGAACTCCCAGGTTGCGTAACTGCAGCGGATGATGAAGCCATGAGTAAGGAAAAGTGAATACAAGGTGGAATTTGGGTGTAGATTAAAGAGAAAAGACGAAAGTTTGAAACTTTAGTGAAATTTGAAGTTTTTGCAAAACGCAGAGATGAAGAACACAGAAGGGCTTCACAAGGTTTCAAACTGAGTAAAGAGGAATTTGAAGGGTTGTAGCCGTTTATATATGTTTGGAAGTAAACAGTTATTGGCACGCTCGCCATAACTCGCACGTTTGCGACGTTCGGGGGCGTGATGGCCCACCAACTATGCGGCGTGCACCAATAAAGCGGTTCGTTTTACTGCGCGCAAGTAATGATGAGTATTTTTCGACCTTTGTTGAAGTGCAAAAGCGGTAAAAGTGACCATTGCCTGATATTCAAAAATGCCTTTTCTTAACTCCTTTCCTTATTCCGTCGAAAAAGCATTTTTGGGGGCAATCTGTTACCTCAAAATTTCGATGAAGACATTAAATGAGGCTTTAAATGGGATTGACTTTCCATTTAATATTGTTCTCGTGGCCATAGGTCAATATGCGGTCAATGCACCATGAATTCGACAGAAAGACATACAAGTGCAAGCGAGCCGACAAATTTAGCTCTCAAAGCTATGAAGCAAGTAATGCAAGAAGCCTTCGACAAGAGGAGACTCAATACTTGACAGAGAGTGGGCTCAACACTTCGTCAGCGGTTGGCAATGGGTCGATCGAAAAGTGCGAGAGCAAAGAAAGTAGTGGGCGGTTACTCTCCGTAGTTTTAGGAGGCGATTACCCTTTCCCCACGATTGTTCCTAGGAGTATAAATACCCCTTTGTAATAGGAAAGCGAGGTCACCACATTTTACAAAAACTCGAGAAACTCAACTTCCAAGTCAAAGCGAAACACGAGTGAAAGCAGATCCTTTATGCGTGTTGGTGAACCACTTTTCTTTCTCTCATCTTAATGCAATTTTTACTTTCTTTTTACGTTTGTTGCATTTATTGCTTTTACTTCGCTTTCAAGTTATCTCTTTCTACCATTCTCTGTTCTTACGTACTTCAAAAAACACAAACTCAATGGCAATTGTCAAAGAGATTTTCTAGTTTGATCTCACAGTCTCGATATTGAAAACTAGTGATTGTTTGCTAAAAACACCAGCAAACAGCTGGGAACTTCTAGGTCCCTTTTTTTTCGGTTTTCTCTCATACTCTCTTCCGATCTGTTACTGGTTCGATTTGGTGGTGTTAGGTGACGGTTTTGTGGTGTTTGGGTGGAAATGAGGGTGGTTTGAGGTGGTGATTCGCGGTGGTTGTGGATCGGTTTAGGGTGGCTGCAGTGGCTGGTTTGTGGTTTTGGGTCGTTCCACAGTGTTTTTCTGGATCTGTCTCTTCTTCTCTATTTTTTCAGATTTGTGTTGTTGGGATGACTATGGTTTCATTGTGAAACCCTAATTTTTTTTAGTGGATCATTCTCTCGAAAACTGTCTCTGCTCCCTCCCCCTCCCTTTTGCTACTGCTGTTGACCGTTGATTTATACTACATTTTTAGGTTTAGGCATTAATTTGGTTTAACTGACTTTTGACTGGGTTTCACATCTGGAGCTTTTGGACTTGTGACCAGACCAGGCCCATCAGCCATGACAGCAG
Organism: Oxytropis ochrocephala; assembly: GCA_020916435.1. Lineage (NCBI taxonomy): Eukaryota > Viridiplantae > Streptophyta > Magnoliopsida > Fabales > Fabaceae > Oxytropis > Oxytropis ochrocephala. Next base: position 82,491,861 of record CM037091.1, read on the forward strand.
CTCACAACAACCTAATTTGCCTATTTTTGCTTATTTGTCTATATTATTTTTGGATTATTGTAAAAAAAATATTGTAACTAAACAGTTAAATAAAATTACTATTTTTTTGTAATTTTTGAACGATATATTTTTATTTTATTTTATTTTTGTTTAATCGAAAATAGTAAGCATAGCGTAAAAGTGACAAACGCGAGTGAAACAATGATTTAACACTAAAATTCAAAAATACCCCAAAACGATTATTTTTGTGATTTTTGAAAAAAAATGAAAAACACCGGCAAAAATTGAGTATTCACAAATTGTTTTGATAAAAAAAAGAACTATTGCCTCATCTGTAAACAAACTAGCTTCAAGTTAAGCTCTAGCTTTAACTGTATCGGTGTTGGCTTCCTCATCCCAAAAGACAAGGTTGTTCTGAGACAACCATATGCACCAACGTGTAGTAGTGACTCAAATCAACAGTTTGAATTTCTTAGTCTTCATTCCTTTGCAATGCTTACCCATCCCACGCAAATGATCAATTAAATTGAAATAAATACATAAATCACATTACTTATTTCGAAACCCTTCAATTTGCTATTATCGGAGAAGCAAAATGTAAAAATGTGAATAAGTAGTAGACGAAAATAAGCATGTGAATGAAACAAGAGAATCATTCAAGCATGTATAGTGTCACTCATAAATAAACCAATAATTATAAAATATGGGTTTCTCATATTTACTTCCTAATAAATTTCTGTTCAATTTTTGGTCTCATTATACTTTGGTCCCTGATATTAAATTGAGGGGTGGTTTTTTTATACCCCCACCCCATCCCCTCCCACCCCCACCCATTTATGATATTCCAAGTTACCCCTGCCATAAATTAACTTTTTGGCTTGCATTGATTCACTCTGACCGGGACCCACAATATCTGGCATCGTATATACCTCAATGGAAGGTATATACGATTACATTAAATATTGAACGCTGACCTGAAAAAGTGTGCATCGTATATATGTCCTTCAAGACATATATACGATTGCATTATTAAATGTTTCGTTGACTACTCATCGTATATATGTCCTTCGAGACATATATACGATTGCATTATTAAATGCTTCGTTGACTACCCATCGTATATAGGTTATATACGAGTGGGCTTTGAAGATCTAATCGTATATACATCTGGGCCATGTATATACGATGTTAAAAAAATACCCATCGTATATACAAGGTTGAGGAGGTATATACGACTGGGTTATTTTTTTTGTTTTTTCCTGAGTTGATATCTGTTTTGTTGGAACAGATATTGACCCGCCTACAGCAGCAGATGCCGACTCTCAGTTGGCTCCTGTTGATATTGATACTTCAGCGGCGTTTACCACCGATACGGTATATTGTTGTTACTCAAGTTTGGTAAATTCGAATTAAATTACTTAAGTACTTAATAAATTATATATTTTGTAGATATTTTCTACACGCGAGGCTGTGGAGGAGTGGGCCAAAGCTGTTGGTAGAAGTATCGATGTAGTCGTTATTATAGTGAGATCAGAAAAAGCAGCTGGAAAGAGGGGGAGACGAGATACGATTGATTTTGGCTGTGAGAAGCAAGGAGGGTTTACTAATGATTCAAGGGTTTCGGTTCTAAAAGGAGAGGTGTCCTTTTAGAATGAAAGCTACTTGCCTTTATTAGCCGTGGGGTTGGTGTGTGACGGTTAAATGTGGTAGACACACGCACGAGTTGCTTAAAACTTCCATTGGTACTAATGCATTTCAAGGCTGTCGTCTAAAAGCGCAAAAGGATCCAGTTAACGAGCATGCGAGATCTTGATGTCGGACCGAAAGCTACTATTACCGCTTTGAAGAAGCTAGATCCGGATAATGTGACTACTCTTCATGCTTTCCAAAGCAATTCTATTCCGCTTAATGTTGTTGATGATCACTTTGGAAACACTTGAGTTTGGATGCGATAGATGATAAATCCACTCGGGATAAATCATCTACCGTGATATTTCTTATCGTTTGATGCTATCCGGGCAAGATTTGATAAAGTGAGTAAGGAGGAAAAATATCTTATTAAGAGGCGGTGAATGAGATAGCTTTCCTTCTACTTCTTCTATGGTTCCACCTAAATCAAAAGTCAGAACAAAAGGTGCACCAAAGAAGAAAAAACAGAAATTATTTGATGCTAAGCGTGATCCTTACGGGTGGGAGCATGTGGATGAGAAGGTAAAACAGAGTGAAGAATCCGGGGCTTCTAAAAATACTACACAGCGGTCAACCAAATTATCTCAGGGTGCTTCTAGAGTATTATCACAGACAACTGAGACTAAAATCCATTTACCGTTTGTTCCAGCACACGTGCGCAACTATGTTCAAAAAATTGTTGATGTTGAAGGTGGCGGTAGCTGCGGTTTTAGAGCGATCGGGGTTGGACTTGACATGGGTGAGGACTCTTGGCCTCACGATTAGGCAAGCTTTGATTCAGAAACAAAGGGCGAGGAAACATTGTATTCGGACATGTTTGGGAAGAACCGATCGTTAGAGCTTCGCAAAGCTTTAAGTATTGAGTCATACGGACGTCAGTAGGACTCAAAGTGGTTTGATTTGCCTGAGATGGGGTATATGGTTGCAACCAAGTATAATGTTGCATTGGTTCAGTTTTCTTTGCCTATGAATTTCACTTATCCGCCTTTGAGAGACACTTACGGTTCATCTAAGTTCAAAATCATATCATTACGAACAAGCAAAATGTACCTTTGGTTGCATCTTTCAATCTCTCCCACTTATGCATTGCCTCCTATTGCCCCAGCGGTGGTACGGCCACTACTCACGCAGAGTACGCTTCATGGTTGCATCCGTATGCCGGACGTTTTACTCTATGGCGATCTATGTGTCCTTCAGTGCGCGTCCGCTCCCGGTGATACCCCTAGATGTGTCGATTTAGCCGATGATTCTATTGACGGCTAATAGATAGATTCACACTTTTTTTGTATTACACGTGTATGTTACTATATCGCGTTTTTGTAATTATACGCGTTTATTTTATCCAAGATATCTACACCGTTGATGTTAATCAAATCACGAGACTTCAAATTATAACCGGTAATAAAATCATAACTGTTAACAAAAAATAAGCCCAGCGAATATATCTCTTTTGGGACATATATACGATGTGCATTTTTAACGCATCGTATATAAGTTCATTGGGCGTATATACGATTGACTTAAAACGCATCAATCGTATATACGCACAATGAACATATATACGATGTCAAAATTTTACACATCGTATATATGCCCCAAAAGAGATATATACGATTCGTGTAACTTTGTAAAAAAAACAGATTTTTTGAAGGGCATTTTGGGAATATACTACTGGGTGGGGGTATATGAGGAATGGGTGGGGGTACAAAAAAAACTCTTAAATTGATTGTTAGCTAGTGAGCATCTTTAATGCAAGCAACTAACAAAGTTTCTTATAGTTAGTGACTCATTTTCTTCTTTTTGCCACTATAGTTGATCTAGGTGACATCAAGTAAACTAAAATTTTAGTTGATGGTAGTGAAATAGCACACCCACAAGATGGGTAAACTAAAAAAAGTTATAGATTTCTTTCTCTCTCATCAACAAATAAAAAATATGAATAGATGAGGTCGGGTTCGATTCCTTATAAATAACCCCCATTGTAACCCCCCATTGAAGCAAATCCACTCGAGTCAACTAAAAATTGTTTAAATTCTACGTAGCTGTTTGGACCTACAGAAATCACTTTAGCTTACCCATTTAGTTTACCCACATTAAAGATGCTCTTAGTTAAGCACTACACCAGCAAGTGCCACATTACATTTTTCAATTTCAATGACTAGGAACTAAAAGTATATTTAATCCTGAATAGAAAGATATTATTATTCTTATTTTGCTTGTAAATAGATGGTTTTGACAACAATTTTCTTATTCTTCAGAGGTGTTTTACTCTCACTACCTATATGTTGTAGACGAGTTTTGAATTGTTCATATACAAACAAAACTATAAAGTGATACTCCAATACATGCTTTAACAGTTATGAAGTGATTCTGCTACTTGATAAACTTTTCTTATACAAAACTCTACAGAGACATTTCCAATCATTTTTTCAAATTCAGAATATTTTCTTGCCAATGTTCATCATGAACAGGAAAGGATATTGCAATGTAAACATTTATCAAATACTATCTACTTGTTCAAAAGCAATAACTTTAACAAGTGATTTTATTATTATTATTATTATTATTATGCTCTAAAGCACATCAAAAAGGTGGTCATAATCAAAGTTAATGATAAAAGTGCGGATTTCCATTGGAGCAAGTTCCACAGTTAGTTGTTTTGGATCAACTGGCCCTCCCCTTGAAACATGTCCATTTCCAGAAGAGCTTTCTTCTTCTACTTTCCAAACAAGTCTTTTTTTCTCCATCTCTGTCCTTTCTTGATTGGCTGATAAGCTCATCTCTTTCACTTCTTCGATCTAATACCAAAGAAAAACACACACTTTAGTAAAGAAAGAAACTAAATAGGTCTTAGAAAAAGCTTCCATCCTTTTGTGAAAATTATCATTGTTTACCTTTTTCCCAGGGAAGAGCTTTTTCAACTCCACACTTGTCATTACAGAGAAATCCTTGTCTTCTTCAATCTATGTATGAATTTGATTGGCCAAAAGAGTGAGAGAGTGAAACAAGAAGCAAATGCATAACTCATTAGAAACCAATATTAAGGACTCCAAAGTCACACAAGAAACAAATAATGATGTATTTATTATTTATTTGGTAAACAATGATGATGGCTTCATCAGAAATAGAGACCTCATATAGATGCGCTAATCGAAGGAGAACTTTCCCATTGTCAAGTTCCTGAAAAATCAAAGAACAAATGGTTACAAGATAAAGAATTTCCACTTAACAGGATACACTTGCGCTTCCACACACATACACAGCCAAATAAAAGCATGGTTTTATGACATCATTGTGTTCGCCAAGGGATACAGAAATGTATACCTGTAACGTTATGATAACAATGTTTTCTGGTAATGTGTAAGAAGAGTCAATTCCTGAAAATGTTGCTACATGGCTATTCATCCAGTCATCCTTATCATCCTGCCAAACGAATTGACCTTTTAGTGACGGACTTATGACATTATATCATTATAAATATATCAGAATTCATACATATATTTCCAATAACTACATTTTCATTTTCAGTATTGAATTTCACCTTTTCAGAAAAGGCTAAGAGAAGTGGAGAATATATTTCCTGGCCAAAAGTTCGGCGCCACTTAGCTCCCTCGCCCAAGGGATCTATTCTATAGTAGTATTTACCTTGGACCTGAAAAATAAGTAGTAAATTATAGACTCCAAACTTCAAAAATATAATTGGCACAGAAGTGGCATTTTTCCATGCTTAAATTGGCAAAAATCCTCATTCTGCTCACTGCACACTGTCACAAAGCTTTGGTAGGGAGAAGTTATTATTGACAAGATTAGGAGTAAATCCTTCTTTTAATACTTTAATGTAATTTAAAATCAGCTACTTTTTTTACTCATTATAATTATCACATGCCAAATTATGACCTTGACACTGATTTGTCAAATTCTTTTCTGCTATCAGCATTGAGACCGATGTGGTAGTAATTATGAAGTTGACCAAGTAACTATGTATAACCAAAATCAACATCGGACATTGCTAAAAGAAACAATGAAAACCTCTATATGGTTTTAAAACTACTCCCTCCGGTCCACAATATAAGAGAAAAAATACTTTTTAGATTCATTGAATAAATGATGCATCTAACCTAAAATGTAGGCTAGATACATCATTTATTCAATGAACCTAAAAAGTATTTTTTTTTTATATTGTGGACCGGAGGGAGTATGTAAGAAATTCTTACAGTTAGTCCCCTGCAATCGCGGCCAACACAGTCTGTTTCATTTAGGGCCTCTGCAACACCTCTTGAATCATCAAGTAGTAATCTCCTATTGGTGACCAGAAAAAGAGAAATTAGGTTAACTTTATAGAGAAAAAATTTTAAAAATATTAATAGAATCACAAAGTGAAAAGATACCCTCAAAGCAAGACTTGAAAAGGACCACATTTTCAAGCAACAAGGCAGTGCTAAGATGAGATTAATTCATCTGAAAATTTGCAATCTATTTAGAGCACCAGATGAAGAATTACGCATACCTGTGGAGCATCAGCTCAATTTGTCCGTCTTCTAAGCTGGATCCACCGATAGCTCTATCCACCAAAACTGAAAATTCTGAATTATTATCCTTTATGTATATCCCGAGATTAATCTGAAAGGAACAAACTAAATTATATTGTGAACTTAAATGATGAATGTAACTTCTTGTTGAACTTAGCAAGCGATATAAAGCAAGTAGTCTCTCAAGTATCAACTCAAAAGTGGTGTTGGTCATGCATTGACCACAACCCCCCGCGCCCCGAAAAATAATCCGGCCTTTAAGTCGTTCTATTTATCACATACAGGGTAATAATTTCCGGCAATGGGCTGGTTCACTTCCAAGTCCCAGTCTGTTCTATAGTCACGTATCTGCAGAAAAATGAAATCCAGCGATTTAAGTTATGCCCAAAGCAAAAGAGAAGTAATTTGTGATTAAAAAACACGGAAAAACTGTTGCCGATTCTTATATCTCAGAGAGGGGAATAGGGGACTATCGTCTGATACGGTGCAAGGTAGCATCTAATGATCTAAACTAATTAGAGGCAGTATTGTAAAGAATTTAATCTAGGATGCTTACCCTTTTGATAAAATCACGCCCATTAGAATCTGTGTAAAATGTTTTATTGGATTCAAGAGTAGTTGAAATTCGAGTGGAAACTTCTTTACCGATTCCATCTTCAATAGGTATAGGGCCAACCTGATATTACAAATACCACTTGTTCAAATGATTGAAAATTCTTATGTAAAATTCATCTAAGAGATATATCTCAGATATTTATTGCATCATAATGAATACAAGCAACAGAAACGAAGAAAACTCAAACAACTGAGAAATGAAACAAATGTAAATATAAGATTGATAATATTAAAAGCTTACAATAAACTCCACTTCAACATGCTCCTGTCCTTTGTGCTGTCTGGTAATCTGCATACATATTTGAAGCACATTAATTTCCCATTTTAGAAAAGGGGTATTCATAAATAAAAATAGATAACGAGTAGATACACACGTCTTATTCCTTATTATTATTATTATTATTATGAAAAAAGCACGAGCCCAGACATAAAAAAAACACTGGAATTTACTAGAAGTTTGTTATTGACATATTAATACTCGATGATGTTAAAGATAAAAATCTTGTAGCTGGAACAAGTAAAGCACCTGATATATCCATGGATTGATTTGTTGATGCACTTCCTCTACTATCGGTCCGTGCAGAACAGTCACTGGAACCTGAAAATTCAATAAGTTAAGTGAACATTGTAATGATTGGAATTAGATTGTAGGGCTATTATATTTCATAAAGCATTTTAAACCTGTGTTTCATGGTTTAAGAGATATGTGCCATTAGGACGGAAGATGAAGGCCCCAGAATTCTGCGACACAAATTAAATTACAAAGTTATATTCAACATATGACGCCTGAAGAAGTAAAAGGTTAATGATATATTGGTATCTATGGTAAGAATGTCCACCTGTGGATATTTTTGATTAGTTCCATTATATCCTGAATAGTAAAGGTAACTCAGATCAACCTGTTCCTTAACCTTCCATGTTAAAAATAAAAGTGTTAGTAAAAAAATTCTTTTCTTATCATTTTTCTATTCAACAGTGTAAGAGGAAAATCTAACAAATTTTCTTTTGACAAGAAAAAAACTAACAAATATATTACAGATAAAAAGTAACTAAAATGGAATCATGTGATGCAAAGTAAAGTATCACACACCAAGTTTCTTGTATTAACGTAATTGGTACGTTTATCTCGATCTGTAGAAAACTTAAGGTTCAAATTTCCTTGACCAACTTCGAATCTAGACTTATCATGACTTTGATGTGTATATACTGATGATCTGGTGGAACCTGAATTAATCAGTAAGCTCATGTTATGAAAGCAGATAGATAATTGTTCAATGAAAAATAAAGCAATCTATATGTCAACCTGTTCCTTTGGTAGTTGAGACAGTATAGGTGCTAAAACCAAATGGTGGTACAGAAACTGTAAACGCAAGCCAATACTTTGGTGTCGTGGGTGGAGTTTGTCCCAAATATGCCTTGACATAGAAGTTTCTTAAGTTTACATATACATCAGCCAGAGGAAGAATTTGAGATTCTATTTCTGTACCATTAGAATCATGAACTGTAACACTGTCATCAATAACCTGCAAATGGTTGCAGCTTCAAAAGACTTGCTAATCTTTACGTAAACACAACACAAAGAGTAAACACTATTATAGTCAAGTAGATCACTCGAAATAAAACTTTCTCATTAAGTACTTATAAGTTATAACCTTTTTTAGGTCAAATTTCAAAGTGGTTTTAATGTTCTTTCTTTTTTAACCAAGTACTTGCTTCAATAAAGCCGCCTTTGAATAATGGCCTCCAAATACCATTTTGAAGTTGAACAACTTCACAAAATTTCGAAGGCATCTTATTTCAGTAGATTTAAGAAGTAACTGAATAACAATGCCAAATAACCTGTCACACTATACTGAAGGCAAGCTAACAGTCGGTGAAGCCAGTTAGCCAGGAGAATCAAATAAAGCCCATGGTAAAATTCACTATATTAGTTTCACATGCTCTCAGCACTGCAATATATTGAATTTATGACAATCAAGAAATACTAGAATAATGGCATTACTCACAGGAATTCGAATCACTTCATTCCTCCTCCAAGTAAGAGAGTTGTAAACCACAATAACCTAAATATGTGAAGAGCTGATAAGAAGATATTATTAAAAAATGGTTTAATTACTCTGTAGGTAGGTCTGTCTCTAAACTATTTGGGAATTTTTAAATAGGTCTTTGAACTAAAAAGTTTGCAACTAAGTCCCTTAACTTTTAAATAATTTGTAATTAGGTCTCTGAATGTACAAAATATTCTGTAATTAGGTCTCTAAACTTCTAAATAATTTATAATCAAGTCCCTTAACATAAGGACCTAAACCTAATTACAAATTATTTAAAAGTCCAATGACCTAACAAAAAAGTTTATAACATGCATGGACCTAATTACAAAATGTTAAATAGTTCAGGGACCCAACTAATATTTTTTAGTTCTAGGGCCTATTTAGAAATTCTCTAATAGTTAAGGGTTAAGGGACATACAGAGTAACTAAATATAAAGCAACTAAATGCTTAGAGAAAAAAGGAACAAAATATGTGATGAGAGAATTTGTTTACCAAACTCTTTCCTTGAACCAGATCAACTTCTGATGCAGGACAGTGACTTATATTCAAAAGTGGACACTGCAAAATAAGAACAAGGAAAGAGGATGAGAAAATCAAATTGCAAATGTCAAAAACCACTACAGCTTGAAATTGAATATGATTATAAGAAATAATCACTATGAAGATTAAGAAAGATCAAGAAACTTTATCACTTGAAACTTCAAGATCAAGATATTTTACTTGTTGAAACTTTGTAACTGGGTTCTGACATCCATTAGACAATGTTGACTCAACCAAGCAAGCCAGTGTTGATGAAACCAGTTCCTCTGCCTGCACAACGGCAATGTCATTAGATGACATGCTAACAAATGGATACGCACAATTACAAATGAATTGAAACTGCACCTCCTTGTAGCCTATCGCCAATCGTTTAGAGTAATCATTGGCCACATGCTGCTGTTCAGTGCCAGTGACTGCATCATGGTGTTGAGCAATTGCTAACGCATCAGCTAATGAGTCGGTATTTGGTCCTGAGTTCTTTCTCCCTCTAAGAAATTCTAGTTGTCTTGCAGCCTAATGAGTTATTGGCATATAATTAATATTCAAATGCCAGCAGACCAGAATAGTCCTATGAAGCACCGACACACACACAGACATCGGACACGACACTGACACAAACACATAAACACTGGTTCTAATTTGAAAAATAGAAGTAATCGAAATGCCAGTGTCAGACGTGTCGGACACTGAACAGTCTTCAACGGGAAGTGTCGGTGCTATAGAACAGTACACTTGGAGTGTCGTATGTAAACTATAAATATACAAGTCATACCAAATAATAGCCACTCAATAATCTGACATAGCGTTTAATAGCTGGCCTACTGGTAAAGTATCCTGTCCAGTAAGAATTTGCACGATCTGCATAACTTTTTTTTCCCATGCAAATAAGAGGTAAGACATCATACATAAAAAAAATGAAACAAATAGATTATGCTATAGCTAAATATTAAACTCACGGGAAGAAATCTTCAGTCTTGATTGGCCAGGACTCATTTGTAGCATATTTTGCATTGGTATATATTGATGGCGTAGAGTACAGAGCATTGACACGTCCATCCTATATCAAAGCAGAAATCAAGTGAATTTTTTTTAATCAAAGGATCACTGTTTGTCTTTACTTAATATATAATTTATATAACTTGAAAAAGTTGTTTTCAATATTTTCTATACAAATCTTTCAAAACACGAAACAGTGAAAAAAATTGGTCTACCTTGTAAACAAAAGTGAAAAGGGGAAATAAAACGAAAAACGTTTTCTCAAACCAAACAGGCCCTAATAATTTCTAGGAACCAGTATCTCACATTCTTCTTGTGAGAAAGTTACCTTGTTGACATAATGAATAAGCTTGTCCATATTCCGGTACCACGTATGTGCATATTGATACTTAAAATCAGTTCCCATTGTCCACATTATGTGATTTGTTCGAGTTATGTTTGCCTGAAAATGAAACAATATGGGGAAACAATTCAGATGAGATCCTGCATAGTTGTTAAAGTTCCTTCCATTTCAAACTCAAGTGCCAAGCTAAAAACATATCAGTGTGGTTGAGGTAGATTGTCACTAACAAAGATTCAAAGGGTGATCACATGCTAAAATCATAATCTAACATTACAGTAAACAAATGATTCGAACACATTCAGAATAAACCCTATGAAATGTATAACAAGAATCAAGTATATTCAGAATAAACCCTCTTTCTTTCTCTTACTCACTCCTTCGATTTCTCTCTAAATACCTTGTATCACAAGAATCGTGTATATTCAGCAGTTTGATGACAAACCTACTCAACTTACCTGTGATAATGCAGCGGCAACAAAGTCATTCACGCGATCTTGCACATTGTAATCAAACAAATCCATGTTATCCTTCAGCAAGAAATCAACAAAATTAGCAGCAGAAAAAAAGAAACTTAGACATGTGATACCAGAATTAACAGTGCTTGTAATATTACTTGAACTATTGGTGACTCAGCATTAACTTCAAAGTAAAATCCAGAAGGCGGCTCATAATTCACAGGAAATGCACCAGCAAAGATCTGGGGGGAACACAAGGGTAACAAGCAAACACAAGAAAATTAAAAGAATCATATAATTTAAGAGATACTACTAATTATGAAGAAAAACAAAGACAACAATACAAATATTGAAGGGAAAAAATTATTGATAGCTACCCGGGAAGATGAGCCAAGGCTCTTGCTACCCTGCCAGATAACCTCGAGACTCTTTTCCTTTTTGCGTTTATCCCTATCTTGGTAGTCGATCCTCCAAAAGAAAAATGAGTCAAAGCCAACCTGCATCCACAGTATCACAAGTTGATAGCCTATAAAGAAAATGATGTTTCTTATTCTCACAATTATTTCTTTTCCAAATATATTAAGGGCTTGTTTGGATCGGCTTAGTTGGGCTTATCTACTGGCATAAGCACTTGTAAAACTATTTGGGAGAGCGTATGGAAACAGCTTATAACATGTTCATAAGTTGTCTTTAGCTTAATTTTGTAAGCTCTCCAAGATAGCTTATGAAAACAGTTTATAGCTTACAGAAAAACATTTTAACATTATTTTATCTTTTATTTTAGAAACAGCTTATGCATAAGCTCTTATATGATAAGCGTTTATTTTATAACTGCTTAATTAAGCTATTTATCCAAATATGGCCTAAGAACAAGATTCTTTGGTTGAAGATCTAGGACATACTTCGGCTCCCAATAAGTAAGCTTGCACAGCAGAATGTCCAAAGGGATCAATTTGCCAACCAATTCTAGGAGTCACATCAAACTCCTCTTTCAGAAATTGATGTCCAAGTGTAGTCTGATCGATCATGTCTATGTAGTGAGTTACTGCCTCATCATGCATACACATGCCCCCATTTCTGTGATGTAAAGAATATATTAAAAGAAATAACATTAATGCCTGAATACTAGATGAGAGAAGAGTATAAAAATGGAGATAGACAACGAGGCTTATTTATTGGAACCGTCACAAACATGAAAGATTACTTTGTTCCTAGTCATAATGAAATCTTATTTCGGAAAGACAACTTACATGAACTCTAGTTGACCCGAACTGACAAATTTCCTGACTAAATCCTTAACAGCTTCACTCTGATCTCTCCACCATCGCTGGAAAAAGGCCTGCAATGAAAGCAAAAGAATTTAAAAGAAAGATCCTAATTAGCCTAGGCTATCGATGGTGACTATAAAATCTATCAAGAAATAAAAGGAAAGAATAATAGCGAAAAGAAAAGAATAAATACTAAATTTGCTCATATAACTGCAGGAGTTCACAAACACAAAACTCTCCAGCCTTCTTCCAAATCTCATAACATGTTCTATCAAAACAGAAATAGACCAGTAATCTTAGTTCAATATATAATGCCACTGGAATGTTACAGGCTGATAATCAGCTCATTGTTACTCATCTTCCTCAGATTAGCAATGTAATTAGCCTTCTTAGTGAGACGGAAAGGACAATCTTGGCCAATAAACCATATCTCCACAATTACATTAGTCCATATAGTTCTTCCCATTCAACTTCTCAGTTGTAATGGCGGGTGACCCTAAAAATGCAAAAAGTGGTAAAATTTGTGTCATGCCTGCTTGGCGATGTCAATTTGCTAGGTTATAGCGGATAAGTTTTTTGTAAGTGTTTGACATGACTAACTTAAAGCATTTTTTTGAAATGCTATTTGAAGTAGCGTTTGAGCTTATAGTTTACAGCGTTTCATTTTTTCTCTTATTTTTACCTTTGTAACTTTAATTATTCCATTAAATAAATATTCTCTCTCATATTTAAACATTGATTACAAATGTCTATTTATGTCATTTTACATTTATAAGCTAATTCAACCGCTAATTTTACCGAACACTTTAAATTCAATCTGCTAGCTTATCCGCTATCAGCTCATCCGTTATAAGCCAGTATCTCCACTACCCGCTATTTTCTTGCCAAACAGAACGTTAGCAGGCTCAACCTTGAGACAAACTCAAAAGCAATCAAAGAATACCCCCAAAACAAATTGTCCTCTATGCATAAGCAGTAGCACTTTCAATACAATAAAGATTGTCAAGAGAGAAACCCGTATAAAGGAGGGGGGAAACAAGTTAACTTACAATCTCCACATAGATAAATTTTCGATTCTTATCAGCTAATAGAGCATGAACCATAGAGTCCAACGCATTTTGCACACAAGCCCCCTACACATTGAAATACAACAAAGAAGCACATAAATTAGCAATCTGCAAATACATTGTTCACATAAATTCTAGTCATAAAAAAGAGAGTAAAAGAAAAAGACCTGAATAGAATTGTTAGAACCAACATAGTACTGATCAACAGTCTTCAACCACCCAACATCATCATGAGTATGAGCAACAAGATGAACATTGAGCTTCCCAGGAACTGTACCCTGCGAGGTGTTATACACCATATACTTTGATTCCCCAACAAGGAGTATTCCCAAAAGGGTAAGCAAAAAGATCAAAATTTTCGCCATTGGATGTTGAAAATGATGAGTGGAGTATTAACCCCAGAAGAAAAAGCCGTTTCAGACACCAAAAGAACAGCTAAAGATTTCTTATTTTTCTGCCAAAATGAGGAAAGAAGGGAGTTTCCACTTGGTGTTCATACACAGTGGTTTTGCTGGAAGCTCGAGAGTGTCATTTCCATGTGTCTTATGAGGTTTAAGGTAAGGGTGATTTTATGAGGTCGAATCCTATGTATGACGCTAAGTTATTTTTTGAGAATAACGCTAAGTTATTTTTTGAGAATAACGCTAAGTTATTTTGACTTCACTTGTAATGCAACCAAAGATTGAAATCAATGATGTCTCCTAGGCGTTTGTTTGAGTGAGAGTGAGGGTATGATTCTGAATTACGTTTTAATCAAGTTGATTTAAATTGAGCTTTAGGGCAAGAAAATAGGGTTCAAGTGGAGCATTGTTAGTTCAAGGGATCATAATGTTCTACATTATCTTACCACTTGGTTGCCATCTTTGGAACTAAGTTAAATTAAGTTTAAACCAAACAGAGGTAAATCTATAATCTATTGCAATCGCGGAAACAGTGCATCAGACTTTCATCACTGCTACCATAGAGAGTACAAGTTGAGGAACTTGTAAAATGTCTTCCAGATCTCTCAAGATTTGTCATATGACGGTTGTGCATAGCTTTCCAAAAGAGAAGCCTAATGCGTTCGGGTCCTCTCCACTTCCAAATATAGGGGAACAAATGCTGGTTCGCAATGAAGACAGGATGGTGAAGAATGTTATACGCCGAGGAAACGATGAAAGTTCCATCTGGGCAAGGATTCCAAGTGAACTCATCGTGGCTAGCAATCCGATCAGGAGGCGCCAATAAGGAGATCAGATCTGTGGTAGACTGAGGGATGAAGGGGGAGAAACTATTCAAGGTCCCACATACCATCAATAGTAGTCATGTTATTTATGTAATTATGAATAGAAGGAACCTGAGTACTATTCTGGACATTATTGATCAGAGGGCTATGCCCAGGAACCCAAGAGTCATGCCAAAATTTTATAGACGCACCATCCTTTAATTGCCATTTAATCTGCTTGCGAAAGTCATTCCAAACAGTACAAATGCCACGCCACATATTAGAGCCGTTGCGGTTTATATTTATCTTAGACAAAATATCGTTGCCACATTTATATTTTTGACGCATCACCGAGACCCATAGGGTATTAGGCTTGGTACATAAAGTCCAACTATTCTTGAGGAGAAAGGCTTGATTAATCGTTTTGGTAGATCAAAGACCCAAACCCCCAAGCTTCTTAGGCATACAAACCGTGTTCCAATTTAGAAGGTGGATTTTTCTCTTGTCCTCCTTATCGCCCCAAATGAAAGACCGACACCGTTTATCCACCGCTTCACATATGCTAGAAGGATGGCGACCGCTTGCATAGCATAGGGAGGGAGGGCTTGAATGACAGATTTCGCAAGGGTAAGTCTACCGGCAAGGGAGAGGTTTTTAGCCTTCCAATTGCTAAGGCGCTTCTCCACTTGTTCGATAATAAAATGGAAGGTGTCCTTGTTCACACGTTTATGGAGGATCGGGATACCCAAATACTTGCCAAGGTCATCAGTAGAAGTAAAACCAAGAGTGTCACAAATTTCTTGTCGGCGAAGCCAATTCACATTTCTTGAAAAGAAGACTCTAGTTTTTTCCTCACTAACCTTTTGACCCGAGCTAGCACAAAAGATGTTGAGAATGCTATTGATGATCATGTCTTGATGGTTGTTGGCTTCGGCAAAGAGAAGAAAGTCGTCCGCAAAGGCTAAGTGAGTGATAAGAGGGCCATTGCGAGAAAGTTTGATAGGCTTCCAAGCTTTAGCCTCCACCGCACCATTAATCATATGAAAAGGCCGCTCAAGGCAAAGGACAAAGAGGTAAGAAGAGATAGGATCCCCTTGTCTAATGCCACGAGATGGGGAGAACTCTTCAAGAACCTCGCCATTCCAAATGAGCCTCATAGTAGGAGTAGAGATGCAATACCAAAGAAGGTTTACAATAATGGTAGGCATACCTATGTTCTCCAAAGTTTCTTTAATGAAGTCCCAACTAAGCCGATCATAGGCTTTTTCAAGGTCGATTTTGATAGCCATCCAACCTTTTTGACCCCTACGATGCCGCATGGAGTGGAAGATCTCTTGGGCAACAATGATGTTGTCTTGACCTTGCCGCTTCGGAATAAAAGCACATTGAGCCGGACCCACAAGGTAATGAAGAGCACCGCGGAGTCTAAGGGAGATGAGCTTGGTGATAATCTTGTAGGAGACATTGCATAAACCAATAGGCCAAAATTGCTTCATAGAGGACACCACCTCCGTTTTGGGAATAAGGGAGATGAGGGTGCCGTTGAGTAAAGCAATCTTATCCGGATGAATGAAAATATCACGAATCAAATTGAGGAGAGAAGGGCCAACGGTGCTCCATTGAGTTTGATAGAAGATAGCTTGGAATCCATCGAGGCCCGAGGCTTTATAAGCACCACAACTCTTCACAACATTCCAAAACTCACACATCTCCACCTCTTGCTCCAAAAGATGCTTATCCTGCACATCAAGTTGAGGACAAGGGAAATTAAACGGAATAGGGGAGAAGGAAGAATCATTAGTAAATAGTTGCTTATAATAGTTAGTAGCATGAGCCTCAATAGTGGCGGCATCATATAACCAACCTCCTCATGGGTCAACCAAATGGACAATGGCGAATTTTTTTGCCATTTGTACCGTTTGGAATGACTTTCGCAAGCAAATTAAATGGCAATTAAAGGATGGTGCGTCTATAAAATTTTGGCATGACTCTTGGGTTCCTGGGCATAGCCCTCTGATCAATAATGTCTAGAATAGTACTCAGGTTCCTTCTATAAAATCAGTAGGGGAGATTTGTGCAAGTGCTGGGATGGAATGCAGACCATGCTTAGGATACAACATTCTGATCTTAAAATGCACTTCGAGCATAGTTTGAGTAGAGTGAAAGTTCAACACTTGAAGAAGAAGATTTTTGATGAAATTAAGGGTTTAGTTTCATCTAATGCTATAGACCATATTTTGGGTGAGATGCAGCAGACTGGATCCGTTTCACTTAACCCATCATTGGTAGGCAATTTTTGAAATCAAAAAAACTGTGTTTCTGTTTTAAACTGAAATCACCACAACTGTGTTTCAGTTTTATTAAGTTTCTGTTTCTGCATAACAATAGTTCGAATGATACCATTCGAACGCATTCGAACGCAACCCCCGAACGAGTTCGAATAAAGCCAATCGAGGCAACCAAAACACACCCTCACACCATCAGTTGGCAATATTCCTTTACACGCATGAGGTCGTTCGAACATGTTCGAACGATGTCGTTCGAACATCATAAATTCCTTAACACGGACAAGGTCGTTCGAACCTGTTCGCACAACGTCGTTCGAACAGTCACTTAAACCACGCAACACGAGCGTTCCACGCGAGGTCATTTTTGGAAAAAAAATAATTAGGGGCGTGCATAAAGTAGGAGGGGGTGTGGGAAAAGTAAAAGCCGTGATATAAGCCACATATTACAAGTGATAAAAGCCCATATCATTTCTGTATGTGGCTAACAGTACCATAAACATACATTTTTAATTTAATAATTAATTACTTTTTGATAACTGGATAAGAGCCACATACAAGTGATATAAGCCACATACAGAAAAATAAAAAGTGCTCTCTGAAAAGTTTGAGATAAGGATTTGCTGAGTCACAAATGATATGGGGCATCAAAGTTTTAAATATTAATCAATCACGTCAAATAAAAACACATCATTTTTTACAAAAATGGTTGCCGTAACGTGTTAAGCAATAAGGATTGGTATGTTCAAATCATTTGGTCCTTTCCCTCGTGAATTAATTACCTTTATTTATTTAGGATTAGGATAGAACTTAGATACAGTCACATAAATGCTGCTCTTATTGTTTGCCAACAAAAACATGACACCTGTCCTACTAACTTGAAATTATCAAAAATGAGTTATTATGTGTGTGAAAAAAAATGAGTTATTACGGGTCATCTTCTTCCCTTAACCAACTACTATGACTATCACCCACAACAAATCCTTTGCTGCTGAATCTTCGTGTGAGCATGAGAACAACCACCTAAAAATAAAAGTATTTTTCTTGACTCTTGGGTACAAACCACAGTAAAACCCCTGCCAGTTGATGTGGAAAGCCCATGAGACACGTGTCAGGCACGTGGGGTATCTGACGTGGCGAGGCAGTTATGCAAGTTAGATCCCAATCGAGGTCGGATCCTGACCGTACGATGCAATCTCGGGACAAGCTTGGGATACGTGGCCCTTATTAGAGGGTCGTAAATGGGCTTTGAGGCTGGCACTATCCGGTACGGGGATCTTGGCCCAGTCTGGAACAACTTCATACATGTACATGACTAGTAAAAACCTGTAGAGAGTTTATTGTGTGCAATTCTTGTAGTTCTAGTCACAGTAACTAAGATTACAAAACTACTCTTTGTCAACAAAAAAATTACAAAACTACTCATTTATTTACAAGCATATGTGGAAAATACACATCATCTTACAGCAAAACATAAAGGGCACTACAACAAGATCACAATATACACATGCTTCTTTATTGGGTGATTTGTTACACTGCTACATGATTTTCAGCTGCAGGAACTGTTTGGAGGTAATCAAAATCAATAAAGAATGTCCGAATCTCCATTGGAACAAGTTCAACAACCAGCTTTGTAGGATCCACAGGTCCTCCCCTCACTACCTTAGATTCTTCAGTGGAGCCTTCCACTTTCCAAACTAATCTCTTCTCTTCAATTTCAGCTCTTTCTTGATTAGCAGATAAGCTCATTTCTGTCACTTTACTTATCTGAAATATTGAGCTTATTAGAAGGAATCTATACATGTATGTATAGAAATGTAGCTTGGAATAGTTGGTTATCACTCTTACCTTCTTGTTAGGGAAAAGCTTTTTCAATTCCACACTTGCCGTTACTGAGTAATCTTTGTCCTCTCCAACCTTTAAATGCAGTAACACCAACCACACATCAATTCAAGAATACAAGATATTTGATGTTTGATTTGATGGTTAATGAAGCTGATAAATATATGTATACTTCCATTATTTAGAAATGCATCAATGTTTATTTTTCTAATTATATAGCATGGGACAAATAAGCTGCACTGCGCTGCGCAAGCCTTCACAGATTATTTTGTAAGCGAAATTTTACTATATTTAGAGAGAACCAAAGATAATTGCAACCTCATAAAGATGAGCCAGTCTTATGAGTACTTTTCCATTTCCAAAATCCTGCAAAAAGTTCATAAAAACAACAAATACACATCAGAGAAGATGACATGAAATGTTAGGGCGCGTCTTAAAGCTCAGTTTTCTATTTTTTTTTTCTGAATGTCTCACTATGTTACTCCCTAGAATACCTGGAGGGTTAGAAGTGCAGTGTTGTTTGGTAAACTGTAGGAAGAATCAAGGCCAGAAAATGTCGGTGATTCGAAATGCAACCAATTATCCCCTTCCTGCATAACAAGTGGAAGACAGTTATGACGAAGAGTGTAACTCCTATATTTTTTAATAAATCTCCCTTTCATTGTACCTGCTCTGTGAAGGCCAACAGCAATGGTGAATATAATTCCTGACCAACCGTGCGACGCCATTTAGCACCTTCACCTTTCCGGTCAATTCTAAAGTACAGTTTTCCTTGAATCTGGAAATACAAGATAAACCAGTACTAGTAAGATGCGAGTTGGCGACCAAAATTTTATAATATACTTAAATGTATGTTTCAAACACATCAGGAGCTAATAAAAGGAAACCGTCACTGAGCACCTGCAAAATGTCTTCATCTAAGGCCGAAATAACCACAAAAATTACGCAAGAAGTGGTAAAAATAATTGTTGGTAAGATATACTTAACGGTTAAGCCTTCACAGGTTCCAGCAATGCAAACTGTTTCATTAAGTACCTCACCGACGCCCCTTACATCATCATGAAGCAACCTCCTAGCAAAATATAAAACCATAATAAAGAATCAGGAAATGTCAATCATTATTCATTATCCTTATCCTATATAGTAAAGTACAAAAGCAAATACAAATTAATGCCAAAAGATATGAATGAAAAATTTAACCAAAAGTTGAGCCAACCTGTGGAGCATCAGCTCTACTTGACCATCCACCAAGTTGGAACCACCAACTGAGCGGTCCGCCAACACTGAGAGTTCCATACTGCTATCTTGCATGTATATTCCTAAATTAACCTGAAAGAATAATAGGAAGCCATACTTTTATAGAAGTGTCCACTTGAAGAATAGGGCTAATTGACCAAATGTTAGACCCTTGATAAGTGGGGCTATGTTAGTTGGAAGTAGTTATAGAGTGTTAGAGTTGGTTAGGTTATTAGAGGGGTTTGTTATATTTGTTGGGGTAGTTATTAATTGGTTAGCCTATTCCCCTCTATCCCCTTGTATTGGAAGCCTATATATATTAAGGCTTCCACCCCCTTTTGACTATCTTTTATCTTTTATAGTTTGAGTCTAGTAGACACCGGGTGAGGCCGGAGGTACTTGGTGATGTCGGGGGCGCTACTCTCACCAATTGTATTCATCACATATCAATAATATTTCTGATACAATCTAAACACAGTAGGAAAATATAGAAATGGCTCCTTGTATTATTAGCAACAAATCTGAGGATCTCTCAGATTTGAGTAGTAGAAATTACAAGGAATTGATAGAGAAAAGCAATAAAATAGTGACAATGGCTTCCTAAGCCAAGTCCCACCAAGCCACTTCCCAATACCAACCTAAAAGCTGAATGAAATGCTAACAAGCTATATATAACACTCTCTCTCCATATCGTTGGAATATTCCTCACACTCCCACCCCCATTGCCATGTAGCAATTCTGTTACATCAAATTGTGGTGTGTGCTTGTGTGCTAGTGGTCCCCAAGTAATTGATTTCCACTTCTTTCTTTCATAAACTTTAGGATTATTCCCAATGTACCCTTCATTAAGCTTGTTCGTATCAATACCTCCTCCTTTAAAATTCACCTTGTCCTCAAGGTGATTGGTGAATATGAGACATAGTCCACCCGGATCCCATAACTTGAAGCATGATGTCTCAATAATGCAAGAATCGAGAAATTTTCACCCAAATCGCATTGCTTGTGATCGTCTCCTCCACCGAAATTGTTGAATATCCCGTCATTTGAATCAGTGTTCATCAATAGGCATGTTGTACCACCCAAGCCTAGCAAAGACATGAAACCTGTTTGTACATTTTGTAAACAACAATCAAAGTAACCCCTTTGTCCCTAAGAATCTTAAGAAACAAACCTACCTCAAGTGTACATGGCGGGTTCTTTTTAATTTCTATTCCCCTTGTTTCTTGCTGACCACCTCTCCTCATTATTAAGTTGAGCGGCTTGATAATAGGACTCTTGAACATTGTAGAGCTCATAAAAACACCACCATAATCACCAACTAAGTCTAAGAGTTCTTTGGAAATTGAAAAGTACTCTCAAGATTTTTATGTATTTGAATTTTAGGGACTTTTATTGCATTAGTGTTGCACTTTCTAGTATGTTCACCTTCACATCCCTTCTAATGCCACTGGATTCCACCCGTCTCTTATAAAGCCACACGGATCCCACTCATGAACAATTGGAGACTCCATTATAATTGGAATATTAACATCCACTTCTTTAACTTCACACCTTTTAAGAGTAATAGTACCTTTGTATTCAATATTAGTTGGAAACAAAATCTTCATATTTTCCACTTCAATTTTAGGAGCACCAACAAACACAAATGCATTTTCAATAACCTTAAAATTCATGGACAGATCTGAATTTTGAGCCCCATCAAACCCCATAAGCTTCTTTTGGTCTATTTCCTTTTCTACTTGCAACACTCCTCCACTATTAGTAAATATGGTAGGTGTAATAATAAAATGGTGGGTCTGGCCCATTGGATTAGAAGTGAGTTCCACTTTCTTTTGGGACCAACCAATCCCAACAAGCTTCTTTTCCTTTTCAGTAATTACTGTTGACACCTCCCTTCCCATATAAAATTCAGACTTACTAACCTGGACATGGGCCTGGCCCAATGAATGAGAAGTGAGATCAGTGTTCAAACCACTCCAATCAGCCCTATTCTTCTTTTCTGAGCCCATTATTATTTCCAACACACTCCATATAGTCAACTTGAGGAGGTG
Source organism: Oxytropis ochrocephala (assembly GCA_020916435.1). Classification (NCBI taxonomy): domain Eukaryota; kingdom Viridiplantae; phylum Streptophyta; class Magnoliopsida; order Fabales; family Fabaceae; genus Oxytropis; species Oxytropis ochrocephala. The sequence goes on from CM037091.1 coordinate 82,514,033, forward strand.
TGAATAGCAAATATTGGGCCTGGCCCAATGATTTACACTTAAGATCCATTAGCCTTTGATCCCATCCAACCCTAGCCTCCTTTTCCTTCCACTCTCCATCGCTGAGCACCGCACAAGAGTGAAGTCGTTCTCCACCATCTCTAACCACCCACTCCTCTCCCATGGTTGCTCGCCTAACGCCCTCTGGGCGCTCTCTTCCGGCGGGCGGTTGCTCACGGTGGCAACTCATCGTTACCATCATCCTCGTCATTGTCATCTTCGTCACCGTCAACTCGTTTCTGGTCACCCTTCCTCGACCACCTCGATCATCATTCTTTTCATATTCCCTCTGCGAAGTGTCTCTCGCTTCATCAACATCATCTTCCTTTTCGATTTCCGGTTTTATCGCAACAACCAGCTTCCAATGGTCCTTTCGATGCCATCGATATCCTCGTGAGCTACCGGTTCGCAATACCTTACGTGTTACGCACCTTCGGATCGTTCAAGTCCTCTTCAATCTCTTCTTTCCCCGTGCTTCACCGACTTAGCAAGATCTCGAAACCTGCGATCTCAAATTCTCTAAGATCTCTATACACTTCTTCGAGAATTTCACCTCTTCTCCCACTCCTTCGAGTTGGAGCATGATGTCGTCGTCGACGTTTTCGTGTTTTCTCGTCCGACTCCATAGTTTTCTCGCTAGTAGCCTCTCAGAGCACCCAAGATCGAGTGCTCGATACCACTGATACAATCTAAACACGGTAGGAAAATATAGAAATGGCTCCTTGTATTATTAGCAACAAATCGAGGATCTCTCGATTTGAGTAGTAGAAATTACAAGGAATTGATAGAGAAAAGCAATAAAATAGTGACAATGGCTTCCTAAGCCAAGTCCCACCAAGCCCTTTCCCAATACCAAATTTAAAAGCGAATGAAATGCTAACAAGCTATATATAACACTCTCTCTCCATATCGGTGGAATATTCCTCACACTACCACCCCATTGCCATGTAGCAATTCATTTACATCAAATTGTGGTGTGTGCTTGTGTGTGCTAGTGGTCCCCAAGTAATTGATTTCCACTTCTTTCTTTCATAAACTTTAGGATTATTCCCGATGTACCCTTCATTAAGCTTGTTCGTATCAATTTCACTTTCTTCCTATTTTCCTTTCTTTAACCAAATTCCAAGGCTTTCAATTGCATATTTCCGGTCAATGTTAGGTTAGGTGCCTAACAATTGATCCGACCTGCCGGATTCGAACCAGCGCAGCCAACGATGCCAGACCTGAAACCATGGGTGGAAGGGTCGCAACTTCAACATTCTTGGTGAAACAGAAAACGGTGAAGGAGGCTTGTGATGAATTGAGGGTCACAATAAACAAGGGTTTTGACAGATTGGAGGAATTGTTGAAGTCGCTTTTAGAACCTTGCACGAAGGAAGAAGCGCCTTGTGAGGGTGTAGGTTCTGTCAAAAAGGTTTGCATTGAGAAATTTGTCCCAGAGGAAGAAAGAAATCTTGATCAAAAATTAGAAAAGATGAGGCTTCTTGATCTCGAGAAGGAGAAGAATGATGTTGCAAAAGAAAGTAACAACTCTCAATTGCAAATTCAAGAAGAAATCTAAACCATATTGAAGAATCAAAGCCAAAGGGTCCTAAAACAAAATCAAAGATGAGGACTGTTGTAAATTATAGTTATTAATATTGTAGATGGTTGTTAGTTGTTAGTGGTTGGTTTCATTTATTAGATTAGTTGGTAGTTGGTAGGAGTAGTCATTAGATCTCTCTTGCATATATATATATAGATGTAATCCCATTCTGATGTATCAATCAACATATTCAGATTACTATTTCACAACATGGTATCACGAGCTCTCGTTTTTTGGGAGTCTCGCTTCCGCGTAAAACCCTAGCCGTCAAGGTTATTTTTTCCTTCTCGCGCTTCGGTGCGGATCACTTCATCGTACCTTTTGTGTACTTTTTTTTTTTTTCTTTCTGCTCGTAAACATTACCAAGCAGATCACTTACCCACGCCATCGCCCATTCCCAAACTCATCGCGCCCATCGGTGATCTTGCACCACCGACCACATCAACGAAGCGCAATCTCAAGATCGGCGTAACCCGTAAAAATCGCCACCGTCGGTCCACCCACGCGCCGCCACGCGAGCTTTTTCTCCGGTGACTTCTCGCGCGCGTGAAGGCCACGCCGAATCCTCCACCACCTTCTCGATTCGCGATCTCAACCGTAGGCTCGGTTTTGCCTCCTCTTTCCATTGGAGCGGTCAACGTTCGGATTCAAGCACCCTAACTGGGTTTTTTTTGAAACTCGCACTTGTGTAACGTTTTTTTCTCGTCTTTCTTTTCTCGACGACTTGTTTTTCGTAATTGCAACTATGGGTCGACTGAAACAATCAGAAGAAAAGATTGCTCTTGGCTCGAATGAATTTCAAGTGTTACCTAGTTCCTACCGGCTTGATGGGCGCAACTACCTTCAGTGGGCTCAATTGGTTCGCACTACCATCAAGGGAAAAAAGAAACTTAATCATATTGAAGGGGACTCTCTAGCAAAGACAGATCCCATGTTTGATGCTTGGGATGATGAAGACTCTCTTATAATGACTGGTTGTGGCACTCAATGACTCTCGAAGTGAGTCAGAATGTATGTTTTTCTCATCGCTAAGGAGATTTGGAATTACCTTAAGCGGACTTACTACATGAAGAAGGATACAAAGACTTGTTATGAGATTCAAACCAAGGTTTTCAATGCCAAACAAGGAAACCCTCTCATCACATGACTATTATGGGACTTTAAATGGTTTGTGGATCGAATTAGACCGAAGATCAAAGTTTGAAGATGACTTCATGCTGCGATACTACCACACCGCAAAGTCCGTTGAGGAAGCAAGAATTTTCAAGTTCCTTCATGGACTAAACTCCGAAGTTTGATCCTATTCGAGTTCAAATTTTGGGAAGGAACCACTTCCTTTCTCTCTCGAGGTGTTCCACACTGTGTGTGGGGAAGAAACTAGGAGGTCGGTTATGTTGGAAGGAGGTAACAGTATTGAGGTTCACCTTGGTCGCTGGAAAGTGGTCCCACAAAAGGATCCTCTTCCGAGAAAGCCACCCACAAAGACCTCTCTCGATTTGAGCGATATTGCATCCATTGTAGGAAGATCGCCACACCTAAGGAGACATGCTTCAAACTTCATGGGAAAGAAAAGGTTCTAGAAGCGGAACCACAGGCTTAGAGGCACCCCCAGCGAGACGTGCAAATCAAGCGCAAGCGATCGAATGAACGAAGAAAGTTTGGAAGAGGCAAAGACTCATCGACAAGGAGATTGCAACTCTTAGCAAAAGCGAGTTGGAAAACCTTCGAGTTCTTTTACAATCTCTCAAGAAGAATTCTAGCTCTACAGCTCCCTGGTCATGGTGGTAAGATTTCTAGCTTTTTATCCTCTAATACTTCTAGTAATCGAGAATAGTTGGATTATTGATTACGGTGCTACTCATCATATGACCCCCTTATCTATCCCATTTTTTATCTTACTTCACTTTACTCGAAACCAACAAATGATGTAGCTAATGGAAATAGCATCCCCATTGTTGGGAGTGGTAACATTCAAATTCAACCTTCCATTCCCTTAAAAAATGTGCTCCATATCCCAAAATTAACAAATAACCTCTTGTCTGCTTCTAAACTCGCTAAAGACTTGAAATGTGCAAAGTGACCTTTGTTGATTCTCATTGTGTGTATTACTGAGGATCGTCCGACGGGAAGGATGATTGGATATCTTTGAGGAACATGACGGGTTATACTACTTGCGACTTCAAAAGAATAAAGATAATGCCAATCCAAAGGCCCTTGCTTCCACCCAAGAGTCAAGTTCAAAATCTTGGTCATCCTCTCAAGTATGGCTTCAACACAGGCGACTTGGTCATCCTCCGTTTAGTGTCCTTAAGACTTTATTTCCTTTCTTGTTTACAAAAGTGTCAGTTGAGTCGTTTCATTGTGATGTCTGTCAACTTGCTAAACACCATCGTACTTCTTTTCCTTCCAATAATAATAAAAGTTCTAAACCTTTTGATCTTATTCACTCGGATGTGTGGGGACCTACTAATTATAATATCTCTCCGGTCAAAAGTGGTTTGTTTCTTTTTTTATTGATGATTGTACTCGTGTCATTTGGATATTTCTTATGAAAGATAAGTCGTAAGTCTTTCGGTTGTTTGTGAATTTTCATAGGATGGTCCAAACACAATTTGGGTGCTTGATTAAAAGGTTGCGTTCTGATAATGGAAGAGAATACGTGAATCAAAACTTTTCCAAGTTCCTCAAAGATAATGGTATAATTCATGAATTCACTTGTGTTGACACACCTCAACAGAATGGGGTGGTGAAAGAAAAACCGACATATTCTGAGGAGGTTGCGAGCTCTTCTCTTTCAAATGTCCGTACTCTAAATCCTATTGGGGAAAGCTCGTTTCTAACAACCTACTTATTTGATAAATAGATTACCTCTCTCGTCACTTCAATGGTGCTAGTCCTGTCGGTTCATGACCACTTTTCATCCTTCTATACACATAATGACCGGTCTTGAGTAGTGTCTTTGGGTGTTGACCTTTGTCCATGTTCACGATCCTCATCGAGGCAAGTTAGATCCTAGAGCTATCAAATGTATCTTCATTGGGTATACCCAGGACAAAAAGGGATATAAGTGTTACCATCCGGAAAGTCGTCGAGTACATGTTTCCATGGATGTAACTTTTAATGAATCTCGAGTCCTTTTACCCTAGTCCTAGTCCTCAACTTGGGGAGAAAAACATAGAAGTTCGACTCTCTTCTTGGCTTGTCATCCGAGTTCCTTGAGTTATCAACACCATTTTCTTCTTTACAAAACTCTACGCCAACTGAGGATGACACAGAACCTGAACCAACACCATTGCCAGAGCGGGGTGATGACCAGGATGTTGATGACCGATTCTTTGGAAAGCAATATCAGCGGAGAAGTAAACCCGACATGGTCCAACAACATATCCAATCATCTGAACCTGAGGTAAGTAATCCTATCCCTGAACCTAACCCAGATGATTTGCCAATTACCTTAAGAAAAGAAAAAAGATCATGTGCCAAATATCCCATATCCCGGTTTGTATCCACTAAAACCTTTGCATGCAAAGACTGGAGCTTTATTTCATTTATTGATTCTATTAGAATCCCTACATCAGTACAAGAAGCCTTAAATGATGAGAGTTGGGTTCAAGCCATGAATGAAGAAATGGGAGCACTAGAGAAGAATGATACATGGGAGATTGTGGAGAAACCAACTGGCAAGAAGAAGCAATGGGTTGTAGAGTGGATATACACCGTTAAATATCATTCGGATGGTACAGTGGATAGATACAAGGCAAGATTGGTGGCAAAAGGGTATTCTCGGACCTATGGAATTGACTATGAGGAAACATTTGCTCCAAAGTGGCAAAAATGAATCTGAGAAGAATCATACTCGTTGGTGAAACACACTTTGGTTGGGAGATGCATCAATTTGATGTTAAAAATGCCTTTTTACATGGAAACCTAGAGGAAGAAGTGTACATGGAGATTCCACCGGATATGGGGCCACTAATGGAGAAAATAAAGTCTGCAGATTGAAGAAGGCTTTGTATGGTCTCAAACAAGTCACCTCGTGCTTGGTTTGGAATGTTCTCTCAAGTTATGGTGTCCTTGGGGTATAAGCGAGTCAAGGTGACCACACTCTCTTTATGAAGCACTCTCCGAAAATGGGAAAGTTACATTACTTACGGTACATGTAGATGATATGATCATTCTTTGGTGATGATGAACTTGAAAAGCAGGCCTCGAGAGAAGTTTGGTCGCTCAATTTGAAATGAAAGATCTCGGGAAGCTAAAATACTTCCTTGGGATTGAGGTTGCTTATTCTAAGCAAGGTATATTTATCTCTCAAAGGAAATATGTTCTTGATCTTCTTAAAGAGACAGTAAATTAGGTTGCAAACCCGTTGGAGCCCCTATTGAGCAAAAACCACAAAATTGGAAGTGATGAGGAAAGCTCACAGTAGTAGAAGTCCCGATGATCGAGACTTGTGGGAAAGCTCATATACCTAGCCCACACGGACACTGGACATAGCATATGCGATCGGTGTGGTGAGTCAATTCATGCATGATCCACACACGAAAGACATCTACAAGCGGTTGATAGAATCCTTCAAGATTTGAAGAAAAATCCGGGAAGAGGTCATTGTTTAAGAAAGATGGGAAACTTCTCATAGAAGGTTATCTGATTCGCACTACGCAGGTCGATTGTGGATAGAAAGGTCTACTTGTGGTATTGCATTTTCTTAGGTGGAAACTTGGTGTCATGGAGAAGCGAAGCGTAATGTAGTTGCAAGGTCAAGTGCAGAGAGCAGAGTTTAGAGCTATGGCTCAAGGAGTTTGTGAGCTACTATGGATGAAAATCATACTAGATGACCTCAAGATAAAATACGAAGCCCCGGATGAAGCTATTTTGTGATAACAAGTCATTATTAGCATTGCACATAATCCGGTTCAACATGACAGAACAAAGCACATAGAGATCGACCGACACTTCATCAAAGAGAAGTTGGATAGTGGGCTTATAGCTACATCATACATCCCCGCTGTGGCTTCAATCGCGGATGTGTTCACTAAGGACTTCCCATTGAGCGATTTCAAGATCTTACATGCAAGCTGGGAATGATTGATATCCATTCACCAGCTTGAAGGGGAGTGTTGTAAATTATAGTTATTAATATTGTAGATGGTTGTTAGTTGTTAGTGGTTGGTTTCATTTATTAGATTAGTTGGTAGTTGGTAGGAGTAGTCATTAGATCTCTCTTGCATATATATATATAGATGTAATCCCATTCTGATGTATCAATCAACATATTCAGATTACTATTTCACAACAAGGACTATGATTACCAACAAGATGCGCCGCGTCCGAAGGTCCTCCAAGAGGGTTGAGCGCTCGCTTACCTCTATGGGTCAAGAAACGAAAGCTCATATTCGACTGAGGGAAACAGAGGAGTTACGCCCAAATCAAGAAACGCGACATTCTGTCACCCATAAGAAACGATCGCAAAAGTCTGCATTTTTGAAGGTATGTGTTACGGTGGAGCCACCGCCGCCGCCGCCGGACCTGAGTTCCTTCAAGAAAGGTGTAACGCGCAGCGAGAAGGGGCATATGGCGAAACGAAGGAAGAAACAGGAAGGGGTGTCCAAGACGCGACCACCGCCAATGCCCAAGCCTCCTGAACCATTAGACTCTGACCGGCATACCGTAGCACTTTCACGACTACCACCGCCGAAGCCACCGGCAACCGCCACAGCTAGCACAATTTGATTGGGCTTGAGATCGTTGTCATCGATGAGGGGAGGAGCGCATGGTGAACATGAGGAAGCTAGAAGGAGATCGCACGTGAAGAGGGCAGCATGTTTCTGCCCCTTGCGATCCAGTTTGGCTCACAATTTAGGACTAATGGGCCTATTTGAAGCCAGGGCCAGAATTATGGATTTGCCAAGCAATACTACTAGTGGCATCCCCAGTTTCTCATACGCCTCCCTTTATCTCATTGGGTCTGTCCAGAAAGACAATCTTATGACTTCCACCCTTAAAGAGCCTAAGTGGAGTGCTTGGTATGACAAAATGGGACAAACCCCAGTTTGCTCCTTTAATTTTAAACGGCTGACACAAGAAGTATCGTATTTGGCCCAAGTCTACTATGGATGTCCGGAAGCTCATGGTTTACTCAGGGAGATGAACTTCAAGGGAGTGAGCAAAGTAACTACACCCAGACTTGAGGACAAGTTTAGTTTTCAAGGGGGCGGTATTGCTAGACCCTTGATAAGTGGGGTTATGTTAGTTGGAAGTAGTTATAGGGTGTTAGAGTTGGTTAGGTTGTTAGAGGGATTTGTTATATTTGTTGAGGTAGTTATTAATTGGTTAGCCTATTCCCCTCTATCCCCTTGTATTAGAAGCCTATATATATTAAGGCTTCCACCCCCTTTTGACTATCTTTTATCTTTTTATAGTTTGAGTCTAGTAGACACCGGGTGAGGCCGGAGGTACTTGGTGATGTCGGGGGCGGAGAGCCTACTCTCACCAATTGTATTCATCACATATCAATAATATTTCACTTTCTTCCTATTTTCCTTTCTTTAACCAAATTCCAAGGCTTTCAATTGCATATTTCCGGTCAATGTTAGGTGAGGTGCCTAACACCAAATCAAAGAAATGATATCTTTATTTGAAACATATCAATATGTTTAAGGAATGTCAAAAGCTTGATTTATGCAACAAGTAAAATGCTGTGAGCTCAATGGTTGGCACTTAAACAAAGAATTTAAATGAAACATACTGGGTAGTAGTTTCCAGCTACGGGTTGGTTCACTTCTAGATCCCAATCTGTCCTGAAATCTCGAATCTGCAAAATAATTTTTAAAATAGATCCCACACATGAGCTCTATTAATATTCGTACAATGAATACAAAGAGTATCTCTTAATAATTACAAATGAGTGATCTAATGTCAGCATCTAGTATGCACACACTAAACATATGTAACACATGTTTAATGTCTTATTCTAACAATCCTAATGTTCAGATGTAATTCAGAATAACTTATTGCAACATAAAGGTAAACAAAGATGATTAAGTGATCTAATAAAAAAAAGTCTATAATTTATGATAGAAGGACAGAAAATAAATTTAACAAACCCTTTTAATGAAATCACGTCCATTAGAATCTGTGTAGAATGTCATGTTGGTCTTCATTGTAGTTGAAAATTGAGTAATAACTTCTTTCCCAATGCCATCATCCACTGGTATAGGCCCAATCTACATATGCATAAATAAAATCTCAACTGTTTCTAAACCACATATAAGAAATGAAACTATCAATTCCTCAACCAATCAGATAACAACGAAGGTAACCTACTGTGAACTCAACTTCAGCATGCTCCTTTGCCTTATATATCCTTATAATCTGCACAAGAAAGCAGACTATGATTTCCAATTTAAAGGTCCTTAGAAAAAGATTATCACAAGAAACACAACTTTTAAATTTACTAAAATTTGAGGGGCCAGGGGATGCCACAGAATGGTGGGAGTGATGTTAATAGATGTACCGAAAAGAAAATTATTTCATGGTTATATGAACCATAACTTACCTGCGATACCCATGGATTAAGCTGTTGATGTACTTCATCTAATATTGGACCACGCAGGACAGTAAAAGATGCCTGAACATAAATAAGTACACAAAATAAACATTATAAACTGTTCTCTGGATTGGTCATAACTTGAATTATCTTCAACTTTTGAAATTTTGAGAGGAAAGGTTTGTAACCTGCTGATCAGGTTTAATGGGAAACGAGCCATTTGGACGGAAGATGTATGCCCCAGAAGCCTTAATAAAAAAAATTGCAATCATAAAAGATATTTTAATTAGCTTTTTTTCAGAATATTATTTAGAGGTAAAAATAAGAGGAAGGTTTTATCCGAGTGCTAAGTATACACTAAGGAAAAACTGAGAAAGATTGAATGAAAATTTAAAAACACAAGTGCAATATAAAGAATTGACAAAGACACTATATATCCTGCATCACGAAGCGAAAGGAAATTCTACATTTATCGTCAAAAGTTATTGTGAGGCTATTGAGAGTATATAGGCTTGGCCGAAATGTAACTATACTACCTGGGGATTTTTATCAGTCCCGTCGTTTCCAGAATAAAAACTGTATGATTGTTCCACTGGTGCTGTAATCTTCAGCCATAACCAAAACAAATAATGATCTTTAGCGTTACTAACTTTAGGCCTTGGAAATTGAAATTTCAAATTGTTAGTATCACTTATTCCCATAACATTTGATCATGGATCATATTTTTAGAAAAACTAATACACTGATAATTAGAACTTACTTGATTTTTACTGTTAACATAATGAGTCAATTTTCTTTCATCTGCAGAATAAAGTAGCTTTAAATTCCCCTGTCCAACTTCTATGCTATTATTAGTACTTCCTTCTGATCTGTACTCCTTTGAAATGGTTGAAATATGGCCTGTATCATTTGAAGAGCCATGAAAGTTTGAGTTAATAAGCGTGGTCTTTCAGTCCAACATTACCCGTATAGAGAATTGGAATGAGAATGTGTCTAGTTATTCTGGACTTGTTGGTTCCTTATTCACATATTTATTCTGAAGTATCCATGTCGTATCGTATCGTATCGTATCTTAATTTTCAAAATTTTCCCGTATCCACGTATCGTGTCGTATCGTATCCCGTATCCGGGATTCATAGTCTATATTATGTAAATACCATTTGCAAAGTGAATTATTCAGAAATAATATACTCCAAATCTATTTTCAACTGAAAGTTAAAATGGAAAGCAATACCACTAACCTGTCTGTCTAGCCCTTGACACCATATAGGTGCTGAAACCAAGGGGAGGTACAGATACCGAAAATGCAAGCCAATACTTGATTTCTCCGCTAGGAGCTTTTCCTATGTATGCTTTGACATATTTATTTCTTATGCTCAAAGTGATATTGGATAGAGGCAGAAGCTGAGACTCAATTTCCTTCCCAGAAGAATCCTGGACAAAAACCTCTCTAGTGGAAACCTGTGGCCAGTATGTGCTGAAGCAAGTCATGTAAACGCATAAATCGGTGTCTTAAGTACTCAAAGAGTTATGACTAATCAGAAAAAAAGACTTCAAAATTTAATGAAATAAACTTGTTGGAATACCATATCTGATGTGTCTATGTTCTGTCTCCATTATCGTTCTTATTGGATGATGGGTGCATTAGTGCATACATTTATGAGATGATAGAGAGGAATAAAACAGTATAAATTACTACGGATCCCTCAATTTATCTTATCCCAGTCAAACTTGAAGCAATTATTAAAAAAATCATGTTTATCTCATCATCTTTAGGTCTTCAACATCTCAGTGCAAAGCTCTCTAATGCACACAATAAATCTTGGGCACCGCCGAGGCAAACAAATAGTTGAAAAGAACACATTTGGAAACTATCAATGAATCGATATATCTTTAAAGAATAAAGAATGCCACAGTCACTAAGAAAATGAACAATGATAACCAAGTAATTGGAGCAAGAAATTCACTACTGATTTTGAAATGATGAAAGTATTTTTTTAAACTGTCAATAAAATAAAATAAAATAAAATAAAATAAAATAAAATGCAATTAAAAATACTCACGGGAATTCGAATAACTTCCTCCCTCTTCCAAGCAAGAGGATTATAAACAACAATCACCTACAAAAGGCACCAAATTTCAGACAAACCTTTTAGTAACATTCACATCTAATCATACTTTAGAGTGACACAACTTTTGAATTGTTAAATAATGTAACGGTATTATGATAGAATATTATCCTTACCATGCTTTTTCCATTATCCAAGCTAGCTTCTGATGGAGGGCAGTAGCTTATATTAAGAAGAGGGCACTGCCAAAAGATTTACACGACAGTTTAGGGTAACAACACAAAGTGTTGCCAATTTCGATAAGATTTAGAGACTCTGATATCTTGAAGCTAAGCAAACCTTAGTTGGTGAAGAAAAATGAAGTGAAAGCTTTATAATAGATCTCAATAACCAATATCATAAAGCAAAACCATCAAAAAGTTTTTCAGGAGGTTCCAATAGTTTCTCTCGAATTTGTTATTATTGACCAAAAATAAAAAATAGGAAACCTTATCAGGCGAAACAACATATGTTGGATCTTTAGTTGACAAGTCAAGATGCAACAACTAGTAACTATGAATATAGTGCACCTGCTGGAAGCCTGTAATTAGGTTTAACGCATGTGAACTTAATCTTTGGTTTACCAATAAAGCAAGTGCAGATACAACCAACTTTTCTGCCTGCAAATTAAGAGATTGTAGACCACTTAAGTTTACATTTATGAAATCAACATTTAAACAGAAAATTATTAACACGGACCTCTTGATAGCCGATTGATATCCGCTGTGCATAGTCAGCAGCAACATGCTGTCTTTCTGTGCCACTAACAGCATCATGGTGCTGAGCAAGTGCTAAAGCATCAGCTAATGCCGCAGTATTTGGTCCTGATTCATTCCTCCCTTTAAAAAATTCCAACTGCCTTGCTGCCTAAATATCAACAAGAAAGGATAAATGTTGGCCAAACAAGGAAGAATTAGTTATGAGAGGTCAGAACACCATAATAAATTACCTCAAAGTAAAAAGAGGCCAATATTTTACCTGATAGTAACTACTCATCGTTCTCACATAACCCTTTAAAGCTGGCCTACTTGTAAAATAACCAGTCCAATATGCATTCGGATGATCTGCATACCTGAAATTGTGTCATGAATTTAAAATTGAGCTCTCTAACTATGTGTGGCAGCTTTGAAGTGATGGGAAAAGGAAGTGAAATTTGTCAAAAATAACCCTACAACTGGAAGAAGGCTCATTAATAACTTCAATAACTCTAATACCCTTCTTTGAATGTTTAAGGGAAGAGAACTTTCTCCCTTCCCCTCGTTTAAAATCTTCAAAACAAAGGTTTGAGTCACTTTTCCCTTTCCCTTCCCTTCTTCCGCCGTACCTATCACTTTAGTTGGCAAACAAAAATCTATAACTAAAGCATCCAAGAAAAACTCACGGGAAGAAATCATCGACTTTAAGAGGCCATTGCTCATTAGCTGCATGTTTTGCATCGGTGTAGATAGATGGTGTTGAATACAGTGCATTGACACGCCCATCCTGAGAGTATGCAAGTATGGTGGTACATAATGAATTTCAATCAAAAGGAGATAAATCGGTAAATCCCATTGAAGATGCAACAAAAGAACTCCTGAGAAACATTTTTTATAACAGCCAAAAACCGGAGCACCTGATTGACGTAGTGAATAAACTTATCCATCTGCCGAAACCAAGAATTAGCATATTGATAACGGAAGTCTGTCCCCATCGTCCACATTATGTGATTTGTTCTGGTCACATTAGCCTAGAAACAAATAGACAATATATGACCGTAACATATATAATATATTAATATTCAATCTTAATCAACATAAAACCAAATTGAATGTTTGGTATAAAAACAATATTTTGTCTCATGAAGTAATTATTGCATTACGAGGTCTTCTAAGGTCTAAGACTTGTTTGGAACGATCTGGCTTTCAAATAAGAAATAGTGTTATAGGTTCTAAGAGAAAGCAACCTTGCCTACATTTTCAAAAGTTTAACTAAAAAGATGAATTTGTTGACAGTTGTACATTAATGAGTAAATGTTTGATTTACGAAAATGATAAACTTTTGAGAGCATCAAAAATTACAAAAAATATTTCTGTTATAAATTTAAATTGGCACATCTTTATTTCAGGAAAGGAAAACTGCTAGAATTAAGAGAAGCTTAAGTTTTATTAGGAAATCAATATTATTTGTCAGCCATAGCTGCTTTGTAATGCACACCTACACGTTTTTAAAATCACAGAAAGACGTCTCCTAATAAAAATTCCCAAGTATATCTATTTGGTCTTTTCTATAAAAACACCATATCAAAAGCCACTGCTTTTCTAGTTTACTAATTATTATATAACTTTCCTTCTTATTCTTCTGATATGCATTTGAGCTGTCAATATAGATTGATCTAACAAAAGGAGGTTCAATAGTCACCAAACCTCACCTGAGCTAAGGCGGCAGATACGAAGTCATTGACTCTCTCTTGAACATTATAGTCAAACAGTAGAATGTCGTCCTTCAATTAAATTACACGAATCTTAGAAGAGGAGGAAATAGAATATTAAACATATTATTTCAAATACTTTTTAAAAATGAAAGAACTCTACCTGAATAGGATCGGAAACGTCATTTATCTCAAACACAAAACCATCAGGAGGATCATAATGCCTGGGAAATATCCCAGTGAATATCTAAAATGAAGTCAACCACAGCAATGATCATGCAAGAAGAAACTGAAAAGAAAAACAAAAATCTTATTTTTTTCGTTGGCACGAGATCATTAGGCAACTTACTTGTGAAGAAGAACCAAGAGACTTGGAACCCTGCCAAATAACCTCTAAAGTCCTCTCCCTTAATCGCTTAGCTCTATCTTGGTAATCAATTCTAGCAAAAAAGAGCGAATCGAATCCTAGTTGCAGAGAAGCCAGAGACACATTCACATTGGATTTGGAATTTCATAATTACATGCGACAACTTTAACATGATTGTGTGAATGACTCCAGTTATAATAAAGTTCTAGTTTTCAAGCAATTAGATCTAATGCATTCCAATATGCTATGTTCTCTCCACATGGTATATGATTATAACAAACAAGAACATATCATACCTCAGCGCCAAGCAAGTAAGCCTGAACTGCAGAATGGCCAAACGGATCGATCTGCCAGCCAACTCTTGGAATCTTACCAAATTCATCTTTGATGAATTGGTGTCCAAGAGTGGTCTGATCTATCAGGTCAATGTAATGCGGGGTGGCCTCATCATGCATACACATTCCACCATTTCTTCGAAACCGGAATCACGACCCGTAAACAAAATCAAAAAAGAGAACAAGAAATCAATAATCAGATTCAAAATTCATCAACTCATGCATAATCTATGCCAATTATAAAGTAGAATAAGAAAAAAATCACCTACAAGGTAATAATCATTAACTACTACTGTCTGTGATGTTAAACTATAGAAATTAATCTACACAAGCTAGTTACAGAACAGTACATGAATTCCAGCTGACCCGAGTTGACAAGTTCCTTGACTTTAAGTTTCTTAGCTTTACTTTGCTGCCTCCACCATCTCTGGAAAAATGCCTATAAAATACCAAAAAAAACTCCTCACTTAGTTTCTTTAAGAAAAGAAAAAGCACCAAAACACAGTATCATGATTCATTACCATCTCCACATAGATAAACTTGCGATTCTTATCTTCCAAGAGTGATGAAATCACAGAATCAAGCACATTCTGTACACATGCACCCTACAAAGCAACAATCAAATAAATAAATAAATAAATAAATAAACATTATTATTGGATTATTATCAATCAAATTAATCACCACCTTTGCAAATTGCAGTGGAAAGAAAACATATATACATACCCGAATGGAGTTGTTAGCTCCAACGTAGTACTGATCGACGGTTTTGAGCCAACCAACATCATCGTGAGAGTGAGGTACCAAATGCACGTTTATTTTGTCGGGGACGATCCTCTGAGTAGTGTTGTACTCTATGTACTCCGATTCCGCAACCCAAATCGCGGCCACTAAAACGGCGAGAAACACCGCCGTATTGGCCATCGTCACTCACTGTGAGTTAGGTTGTTAATTGTTGTTGTTGTTGTTTATGCATTGCAATCTGAGTTGAGTTGAGTTTGGTTTTATTGTTGTTACTGAATTAGCTAGCAAGGTTGAGTTAGGAGTGGAAGGGAAGAAAGGAAAGAGGACCACTGCATTTTATTTCAGTTAAACTAATTACAGAAATTAAATATGTTTTGTGCTGATGAACTGATCAGTTTTGGATAACCATGGGGTTGTTGGTTGGTATTAGGGGATTAGGTTTCTCTCCTGTCACTCAAGTCCCCACCATCACATCAGATATATCTAGTGCTTCATATTCAACCATCTAAGTTAAAACTTAAAAACTAATATTAAAGTAAGTATTTTTTTTATCTGGCAGTGCACCACCCATTTTCACCACGCCCAACCAACAACTTTCAAGTTTTAATTTTTATGATGATT
Source organism: Oxytropis ochrocephala (assembly GCA_020916435.1). Lineage (NCBI taxonomy): Eukaryota > Viridiplantae > Streptophyta > Magnoliopsida > Fabales > Fabaceae > Oxytropis > Oxytropis ochrocephala. The sequence goes on from CM037091.1 coordinate 82,529,788, forward strand.
AAAAAGAAACCTTTCCAGCAACTTTCAGAAACCCATTTACATTTATCTTCTTCAAGTAACTTAATTTGCAGCAATTTATCTATCCCCATAACCCAAATGGGCGTTTTGCTTGCCTAGCTGCTACATAAAGTCTAAATTTGAAGTAGCTAGCAATCGAATTTGATCTTGAGTATGCATTTAATTTGAAGATTAACGTAATGAAAAATAGTAACAAACCAATTAAGAAGGGAAAAATGAAATAAAGAAGATAAATGGTAGTTCTTAGGAGCGGAGATAAGATTGAAGATGGATGCAGTGAAGAAAGATATGGTGTCGGACCAGATTGATGTCAGACGGCGAGACGATCCACGTTGCAGTGGTGAGACGATTGGCGTTGCGGTGACGTGATCTGAGTTGCGGCGTCGAGATGATCGGCATTGCACGAGTGACATGTGAAGTTCTTCTCCCCGTGATTTCAGATTTTAGGTCCCACCTAGACTAGATGATTTAGTTTTTGTGGGAGGTAAAAAATGTTAACCACTAGATACATCCAACGGTGAGGATTTGGGTGACAGAACTGACTGGAGGTTAAATTGAATGGAGAGAAACCGAATCGGGTATTTTGTACCCCATTTTTGTTTGTCCAACACTCTTTTTTTATCCACTTTTGGTGGGAAAATTTTATTCCAACCATCTACCAATATACCCATCATTTGTACCCCATTGTTTACCAATATACCTCCACTCTATATTTTTGGACCGACATACCCCCACTCTATATTTTGTATCCCACCATTTACCAATATACCCCTAATTTTGTACCTCACTATTTACCAATATACCCCCACTCTATATTTTTGGACCGACATACCCCTGACAATTTTTTTTTTGTCCAACACTTTTTTTAATTATCAAAATATACCCCTCATTTTGTACCCCACTGTTTACCAATATACCCCCACTCTATATTTTTGGTCGACATTGTTGTCTCATCCTACAAAATTTATTGTTGCTCTTCGTTTTATATATATATATATATATATATATATATATATATATATATATGTGTGTGTGTGTGTGTGTTGCGTATTTTTATACTCCTTTATAAAATGTTGATGTTTTTTCGAAACTGCATCTGTAGGCCTATTAATCACCTCCCCGTGCATCGCACGGGTAATCGTCCTAGTTGAATGGAGAGAAACCGAATCGGGTATTAGGTACTGATTTTTTATTTTGGCTTAATTGCACTTTTGGTCCCCCTATTATTACTCATCCACGATTTTAGTCCCTCAACTTTTTTTTTGGCAATTTTGGTTCCCATATTTTCACAATTTGTAAAATGTTGGTCCCTTTAAAAATTGGTCAACTATGAGGGTGATATGAAATTCACTTAAATGATGTGGCAAGCTATGATGAAATGCCACATCACCATTTTATTTTAAAAATACATTTTAAATTTGTTAAATAATTTTATTAATAAACAAAATTAAAAAAAAAATATCCAACCACCCCCCTCCTCCCTCTTCTCTCACTCATAGATCTCTCTCTCTCCCTCAACCATTCCCCTTCTCTCTCTCCACAATGTTCCATCAAAGACCATCATTCCCTCCTTCAAAAATTGAATTTGCTTGTGTCATACAAGAACTTGTGAAATTCATTGCTTGGGCTGTGATTAAAAATTAAAAAACGGTGCCGTCATAAATGTCTCAATGCACTAGTGTCTTCCCTTGCGATTCACTTTCTGCTCGTCTTCTTTTGTTTTAATCCCTCTCCATATGAATCAATTTTTCTTTTAAACATTCCAATCCCACTTCTAAATTGTGAGATCAACAAACCAAAAGCAAAGATCTGTTTACTTCCACACTTCCAATTTTTACAAGAAATAAATTGAAATCATTCTAATTTGTTGATTGAACACGGTGGGGAGAGAGAAGGGGAATGGTTGAGAGAGAGAGAAGAGGGAAGGGGGTTGGATATTTTTTAATTTTGTTTATTAATAAAATTATTTAACAGATTAAAAATGTATTTTTAAAATAAAAAGGTGATGTGGCATTCCAACATGGCTTGCCACATCATTTAAATGAGCTCCACGTCACCCTCATAGTTGACCAATTTTTAAAGGGACTAACATTTTAAAAATTATGAAAATACGGGGACCAAAATTGCCAAAAAAAAAGTTGGGGGACTAAAATCGTGGATGAGTAATAATAGGGGGACCAAAAGTGCAATTAAGCCTTTTATTTTTATTTTGGTACATAAACCTGATTTTTGCCCAAAGCTGGAAAAAAATACACTAATCTAACGTTGAAGTTCTTTTGGTGGAACGTCCAACTCCAAATGATCATTATTTGTTAACTGTAGACAATAGTTTACAAGTCAATCTGCACATTTGTTCTCTTCTCTCTAGGTATGAGTAACTTTAACATGTCAGTCAAGACACACCAATTTCCTAATGTGATTAATCAAAGTATAGCTTGTTCTATCTTCTTGGGGCCGAACTGGTTACCAGGTCAATAAGAGTTTTTGAGTCACTTTCAATAATAATTTTTTGAAGACCTATTTTTCTTGCTAATACATTGCCAACATCTCTGCATGAAGAGCACCACGCGCCCCAATGTTACAGGCATATCCCTTCAACCAACCTCCATTATTATTTCGCAACAGTCCCCCGCAGCCAGTTTGCCCTGTGTCAGTTTACTGCTACCATCACAATTTAATTTCACCCAGCCCATTTCAGGTGGCCTCCACCTCACCAACAACGTATGACCTCTTATTGTTTGCACCTATTGTTTCCTACTATGTTGGATGTTATTAATAAAGTTTCGAATAACCAACATCCCATCGTGTGGTCGTTGAAAGTCATCCTCAAATATTACTTTGTTCCTCCACTGCCAAAGGAACCAACAAGTGATAACTGATAAGTGAGGTGTGTTCAAATTTTGTAACATCCAATCCTTTCCATCCAATTCGAAGAAATTAGTAATGTTAGCTTAAGGCACTACCTAAATCCATATACGGGTAGCAGAAACACAGTCACGTAACACATGCATGTGAGTTTCATCACCTAGTTGACAAGCGCTGTAGGTTGTGGATATTGAAGGGTTCCAGGCGTGTCTTTAGTCATTGTCAACAAACGCCCATGAGCAACAAGCCACGGGAAAGATTGTATGTGGTGAGGGTCTTTCCACTTTCATATACAAGCACAGTCTCCCTCTAGGTTCGGCCAAGCCCCACACATATAATTTTAGGCACTCGACTACGCCAGATTGGCTAAAAAAGAGCGCCACCATAAGCAGCGTTTTTTAATAAACGCCACCTATAGATGAAAAAGCATAGGGAATATTCAGCGTTTTTTGGAAAACGCTGAGTATATGGATGACGAGAAAGGGTAATACTCAGCGTTTTTAAAGAAAACGCGAGTATATGGATGACGAAAGGGAATATTCAGCGTTTTTGGAAAACGCTGCGTATTTGGATGACGAAAGGGAAATATTCAGCGTTTGTTTAAAAAGCGCTGCGCATCTTGTTGCTCGTTCTCACATATAATCGCGTTTTTACACAAACGCTGAATATTTCCTCTTCGTCATCCATATACTCGGCGTTTCTAAAAACGCTGAGTATTGCTTCAATAAAATTTTTTTGCCCGTTCGTTTTCTCTCTTTTTCTCATTTCCTTTCGCTTCTTCTTCTCTCTCTCTCTCTCACAGACGTTCTCTTCTCTTCTCCACACACAAAAACCCACAAACCTCTCTCTCTCTCTCGCTCACGCCTCTCTCTCACGGTTCTCTTCTCTCCTCACTCTCATTAGCTCTTCCTCTCTCAACTTTCCTCATTCTCGTTCTCCCCTAGCACCACCCACAATCCCCCAAACCCACAATCCCCCAAACCCATAAACCCATAAACCCATAAACCCATAAACCTCATTCTCGTTCTCTCTTCTCTCTTCCTCTCTCAACTTTCCCTCATTCTCGTTCTCTCTAGCACCCATAGTCCTCATTGCTTGTCCTCATCTTCTCTCAAAGGTTAGTTCTCTATTTTGTTTTTTTTTTTTTTTGTTTTTAGGTTTTTTGTTAGGTTGGAGATGAATATGTAGTTTGATTGGAATATGTTGAATGTGTGAAAAAAATATTTGATAAGAGAGGAATATGTTGAATGTATTTGTATGTGTTTGATATGTGTAAAATTAGTTGAATGTGTTTGATAGGAGAGAAATTAGTTGATATGTGTTTGTTGCTTGGTTTTGTTGAGATTTTGATTCTCAAATGATAGAGTTTTTAAGCAAAGTGTGTGTCATCTATATTAGTAAAATCAAATATGCCTAAATCGAATATGCAAATTGTTTGTTAGGTTTTGGGAGTTTTTTTTGTCTGAGAGCTTCGCGATCGTTGTTCACAATCGGTTGGATATTTGTCGAGTGTTGCTTCCACTTGTTCGGTAGTTTTTTTGTTCTTTTGTTTATTTTCTATGAAGAATTAATGACTATATAGAAGACATCAAAGTCTTTGATTTGTTTAGTTGAAACTAGCTAGCTAGTTGATTGAATGTCTTAGCTTCAATAAAATTGTAAATTCTCTTATCCGAATTTATTATAGATATTGGGACATTATGGATAGAAAGTGGATGTCCGCCAATAAATGCATCCAAGGAATATAGAGATGGAGTGGATTATTTTGTGAACTGTCTTTGTTCAACGTTTAGGAGATCTAGTAATATGATATGTCCTCCATTTACGTTGTTGCTATGTAAAATCGATTAATGCAGAGCGAGTTGGGGGGACATTTAAAGGGTAATGGAATTGATCAAACTTACACTTGTTGGACAATGCATGGTGAGGAAAGAGTTGAATCTTCGAATACGGGTAATAGTGATCGAGAGATGTGCACCGGTTGAAACCGAAATACCTACGTTTGTTGGGGATGAATTTGAAGAGATGGCAAAGGCTTTTGAAGACGATCTTAATGACCGTCCTCAAATGTTTGAGAAGTTGATAACAGATGCAGAGACGCCGTTGTATGAGGGTTGTACTGAATTCACAAAATTATTGGCTGTGATAAAGTTGTATAACTTGAAAACTTGCCACGGATGGACGGATAAGAGCTTTACTGAATTACTCACACTATTGAAAGAAATGTTGCCGAAGGATAATGTGCTCCCTTCTCGGACGTATGATGCAAAACAAATGTTAGGGTCCATTGGCTTGAACTATGAGAAGATACACGCTTGTCCCAATGATTGCATTCTATTTCGGAATGAACATGCATTTTTAAAGTCGTGTCCTAAATGTAATGCATCGCGGTATAAAAAGAAAGATTCTGCTCCAGAAAAGGTGTTGTGGTATTTTCCCATAATTCCTCGATTTAGGCGTATGTACCGTAGTTCGAAGATGCAAAACACTTGACATGGCATGAGGATGAAAGGATTAAAGATGGCATGTTACGACACCTACAGCAGATTCGCAATGGAAAAAATTTGATATTGATTATCCCGATTTTGGGTTGGATCCAAGAAACCTACGACTTGCATTGTCTGCCGATGGTTTTAACCCGCGCACGGTATTCGTGAGTAGCTCCCACAAAGACATGGCCCGTGATATTAGCGATTTATAACTTACCTCCATGGCTTTGCATGAAACGCAAATATATGATGTTGTCTTTGTTAATTTAGGCCCAAGCAAGCGGGAAATGATATTGATGTATACTTGGCTCCTTTAATTGAAGACTTGAAGCTAATGTGGGAGAATGGAGTAGAGGTGTATGATGGGTTCAGGGGAAGAAAGTTTCAACTTGAGGGCTATGATTTTTGGCACAATTAATGACTTTCCAAGATACGGCAATCTATCCAGTGCAGATCACGAAGGTCGGTGTGCATGCCCTATATGTGAAGATAACACCGATTGGATGTGGTTGGAACATGGTAGGAAGAATATCTACCACCCGGTCATCGAGATTTTTGCCATCTACTCATCAAGATCGATCGTTGAAAAAGGCATTCAATGGGAATACCAAACCCGTAAAGCTCCCACGCTTTTTGGACGTGTGAACAACTCATTTGAAAAGGTGAAAGATTTGAACATTAAATTTGGGAAGCCATTTGCAGGAGAGGTTGCCAAACGGGGTGGAAGAAAAAGTCTATTTTCTTTGACTTGCCATCTTGGAAGTCATTATATGTAAGACACTTCATTGATGTGATGCATGTTGAAAAAATGTCTTTGAAAGTGTCATTGGTACCTTACTCAATATGCCAGAAAGACTAAAGATACCATCAACTCGAGGTTGGACTTGCTTAGTATGGGGTTGAGACCAGAGGTGGGTCCGATAAAGAAGGGTACACGTACATATCTACCTTCTGGCACTCATACTCTATCTAAAAAGGAGAAGAGTGTGTTTTGTAAGTTTCTTCATGGAGTAAAAGTTCCGAGAGGGTATTCTTCAAATGTTACAAACCTTGTATCCATGAAAGACCTTAAGTTAAAGTCTTTAAAGTCCCATGATTGTCATGTTCTAATGGAGAATTTGCTCCCAATTGGTATACGATCCATTTTGCCTAAGAAAGCGCGCGGACGCTAACCAAACTTTTTGTTACTTCTTTTAAGGCGATTTGTAGTAGAGTGATTGACCCTAGAAAGTTGCCATCATTGCAAAGAGAAATTACTGTCACTTTGTGTGAGCTTGAGATGTATTTCCCACCTTCATTTTTTGACATAATGATTCATCTAACGATTCATTTGATTAGAGAGACACAATTGTGTGGCCCATGTTACATGAGATGGATGTATCCGCTTTTGAGCGTTACATGAAGATATTAAAAGGATATGTGAAAAACCGATCACGACCGAGGGTTGTATTGTTGAGCGCTACATAGTTGAAGAAAGCTGTTGAGTTCTCGCACCGCCTATCTATCTAGTCTTGAATATTATGCGGGACTTCCAAGGTCTCGTCACTTAGGAAGCATTACTAAAGGGATGTCGGGATATAAAATAGTTATGGTGTCAAGGGAAGAACTACATCAAGCACACTTATATGTTTTGCACAATGATAGTGAGGTTGATTCATATGTTGCCAAGCACATGGACATACTTAAGAGTGATTACCCATATAAGAGTGAAGTTTGGTTAACAAAGGAACACAATCGGAGTTTCATAGTGTGGTTAAAAGACCACATTGATTTCGAGTTTGTTATGAATCCTACTGATTTCAAAAAGATTGAGATGGTTAGCAAAAGGTCCAAATATGCATGTTTTCTCTTACACCGCCTATCTAATTAATCTGATTTACACGTTCTATACAAAACCCATGATGATCGAGTAAAATGCAAAATAGTGGGGTGACTCTTGTTGCTCAAGCTATGCATACATCAAGTGCCAAAGACAGTAAATCCCGTGATATGCGAATATGTCATACTTCGGGGTCATTGAACAAATATGGGAGTTGGATTACACCATGTTTCAGGAGTCTGTGTTCCAATGTAAGTGGGTTGACAATAATAATGGTTTACAGATTGATGAGTCGGGGTTCATGCGGGTGAATTTCAAGAAGTTGGGATATAAAGATGAGCCTTTTATTTTGGCATCCCAAGCTCAACAAGTGTTTTATGTCACTGATCCGATTGATATCAATTGGTCTATTGTTTTCTCGACACAAAAAAATTAGTGAATTACATTTATGATCAAGAAACCAATGATGATGGTATCGAGGACGACCCTTTCTTGGGGACATCACTAGAAGAGGAAAGTACTTATAGAGAGGATGTTGTGTATGTTAGAAAGGATCATACTGATGGAATTACGATTCGTCAAAAACAAAGTACCAAGGAGCGAATTGCAAAAAAAATTGTATCGAAAAAAAGGAAAAGGTAACCGACATAGATGTTATTTTATAGACATGGATCTTATTTTCATCTTCTTTGACTGATTATTTATTTTTTTGTTGGATGTTTTTTTAAATGGATAAATATAACAAACAATGATTATGTTTTATTGCAGGTAAGATGGCAGATCATAGTGATAGTGGGCATGACACCGTGGTGAGGCAAAGTGATCATGATGTTACAAACTATATCAGAAGCGTGCTCTCGTGGAATGACAGATTAAAAAGGATATCATCAACCGGTTAAGTAAAGGAAAAGAAAAATTAAGTGTAAGATACTAATTAATTGCTAATTAACTTCATTCAATACTAAGTTTTAATTGTTTGTGATCTAATTTACTATTTACATAATGCAGTCCAATGGAATGTTATGGTCCGCTAATTGGAGAAAACAAGACTCATTTGATTACTTTCCTTGGTAGTAAGGTAAAACAAATGATACCAATAACAATCACTACTTGGGTGAGCACAAAGAATCCCGCTTTGGAGAAACAAAAACATGAGTTGTGGGTAACAATACAGTATATAATTTTAGATCTTTTTGGTAATCTTATTTAGTAATTTTGTAGTCCCATATATATATATATATATAAATTTATTTATATGATTTTCATTTAATGTGCATAAGCAGAAATATTTTGATGTGGATGATTCTAAAAAGGACTTGGATAATGAAGGAAGCGGAAAGTGTCATAAAAATTCGTGAACGACATTAACAAAAAATTGGCTTAAAGATGATAATGGAAACATCAATTGGAATCCTCCACCAATATATAGTGGGTTTATTTCAGAGGAGGATTGGCAGACATTTGTTAGGAGACGCACTGAAGATCCAAAATTCTTGGTTAGTGCTACTATCTATTAAGTTATAACATATTTTTATATTTGACAATTATCTATTATACATTAATGTATACTTATCTCTCTTAATAGAAAGCAAGTGAGGTGAATCGAAAAGTGTGCTTTCGGGTTGTGAGTATCCTTATAGAGGTGTGCTACTCCATATCAACATATTGAAGAGAGATTGGTAAGGCACAATAAGCTTGATTTTTTTAGTTTCATGAAACTTTTTATAAATAGTTTCTTAATATTTGGTAAATTTAAATATAGTTGGTGGAGAGTGGGAAAGATCCTACTAAAGAAGGTGTTGAGCGACATGTTTTGTGGGTAGAGGCTCGACTAAACAAAGAAAAGGAGATAGTTGATCCTAAAACTAAGGAGGTGTCGGAAAGAATTGTAAGTATTTCCTAAATTCAAGTTCACCGATTTTAATTGTAACTTTTATGATTTTTATAATGTATTATACTTTTGTTTTGTGAATCAGAAGCCATATCACGATCGATTGTCACAGGAGAGCTCACCGATTGCTCTGAAAAAGAAATCCTTACACGTGCCTTAGGTAAAGAAGAATACAAGGTCGCACCTGGGGTGTTGGATTTGGAGTAGCACCAACCGAGTACTTTGGACCAAAACAGAAAGTCTATGATGAGAATCATGATCGCCCACCATTGAGAAAGATGATGGCATTGTATGAAAGTTTGCAAGCTCAACTTAATGATATGCGATCACTTTATGGCCATGTTATGCCACACAAAGACCAACCCCTCTACTACACATAGCATAAAGGTGCGAGAGATATTTGCACCATGCCACAACTAAGGTATTAATTGTTTTTATTATTTTGTGGTTTATAATTGATTTATTGTACATATATATATATATATATATATAACATCAAATAATGTCTTTATTATTTTGTGGTTTATAATTGATTTAGGACAACAATGAGTGTGAGTGTGAATTGTATATCTCAAACCCACATGAAATGGTTGCAATTGGCTACACATGTGTAATTGGGTTGGGTCCTTGATGCACAATGTACCCCTACCTCCAAATCATGTTAGAGTCGAGTTGCGGTACCATTTAGGGAGGATGCACCATTGCCGCATTCCGATTGACAAGATTGATATCTTGACGGTGTCACAAGCGATTGGTACCTTTGTGGCATGGCCATCCCCTTGTCGTTGTAAGTGACAATATATTTGTAACTAACTAATTATAGTTTTTGTCATATAATTTGTGCTAACTAAGTAATTATTTTTGTTTAAACATAGATGCGCCAAAATGAAAAATCTAAGAAAGTGTCTACTAAGAGAAAAGATCTCCTTTGAAAAGTCTTTGCAAGGAAACATCTATTGGCAAGAAAGTGTCTCGATCCACCCCTTCTACAAAAGTGTCTCGGTCCACCCCTTATGTAGAAGTTTCACACACGCCTCCTCCAAAAGTGGTGATCACCCCCTCCTCTTCTCGCCAAGTGACTCATCCCACCCCTTCTCCAATTGTGTCTCAGCCCCCTCTTCCTCTTCCATTGAAGCTTATATGAAGATTGGTGAGGCCGACGCGTACGAGAAATACATCATGAAAGACAAATTGCTTACCATAAATTTTGAGGAAGAAATTTTTGGAGCTGACTTGCCTCATATAGTCGGACGTGAGGATATCCGTGCTGTATGTGATGCGGATGAGGCAACCGGTATGGCTATGAATATATATGTCAGGTACTATGTAATTTATTATTTGACATTGTCGATTTAATTTTATTATATCGTTAATTTAATTTATATATATATATATATATTTATATATCTAAATGTAGGTACTTGTACGAGGACATTGTGGTCCCTTCCGAACAGACACATAGATATTTGTTCTTGTGTCCGGAAAGTACAACCTTTCATCAAGTGAATCCCAGCCTGCGAAATTATCAATCACTTGTGGAACAAAACCAGGCTGCTGTTCTTGATTATGTCAATGACCGCTTCAAGGAAGCTCAAAATAGAAGTGATGATGATGTCTTACTTCTAGCACCGGTTAATCTAGGGTAAGAATTTTTACTCATTATTTCTTATATAACATGCATTTTTTTAATAGTCGTCAATTACTTATTCCTAAATTTTTTTTGTAGGAGACATTGGGTTTTGTATGCAATTAATCCTAGTAAAAAAACCGTGTATTACCTTGACTCACTTCAAAATCATTACAAAAACCACATGGAGTTTGTGGAGCTTTTTAACAGGTGTGTTTATTTTGTGTCATTCTGCATTTCTTACTTTTACTTATATATGTATATATTGTTATTAATATAGTTATATGACATTCTATTCAATGGTTTAAGGACATATTGGGGAGTGAATAAATTAACAGTCGGATGGTTACCAATAGTTGTAAGTTTCTAACTTATACATTACATTATTTTGTCAAAAACTATATTCAACTCAATCTAACAATTAACTAATCTAATTATGTTTTGTAGTGTCCTAAACAATTGAATAACATTGATTGTGGGTATTACGTCATGCAATATATGAAGGATATAATTACCCGAAAGAAAACGACTATCCCAAAGAAGGTATCTACTTCTAATATATTTTTATATGATTTCGATTTAATAGTGGTTCTTTCCAATATTTAACCATTTCAATTCTAATTTTATTTATTTATATAATTTCAGTATTTTAGCGATTGTCAAAGCAACACATACTCTGTTTGAGCAGATTTTTGAGATTAGGGAGAATGGTGCGGTCATCTCTCCCGTTTTTTTTAAAGTTTCATTTGGATACATATAAGTTAGCTTAGCTAGTTTTTGGTTCATAATATTGTAACTTGATAGCTTGTTTTGGATACATATGAATTAGATAATGAAACTTCTTAGCTATTTTGTTTTGGTTCCTCTTATGTAATTTGTGTTCCTCTTAGCAAATTGATTCTGTTATGTATTGGATTGGATTGGTACATGCATGGTAATTTGTAAATATAAAAGGAAAACACACAAAAGCAGAAAAAAAAAAATAAAAAAATTTAGGCAATACTCACGCTTTTAATAAAGCATTTGGGTATTTAGTAACACAAATAGGCAATACTCAGCGCTTTTAATAAAGCTACTGGGTATTTAGTAACACAAATAGGCAATATTAGCGCTTTTAATGAAGCTGCGTATAAGGGGTAATATTCAGCGCTTTTAAAAAGCGCTAAGTATCCGGGAGGACGCTTAGGATATATTATTCGCTTTTTAAAAAGCGCTAAGTATTTGGGAGGACGCTTTGGATATATTCAGCGCTTTTTAAAAAGCGCTAAGTATTTGGGAGGACGTGTTTTGCAATGGGTGGCGTTTTTAGGAAACGCTACCCATTGTTGGAGTGAATAGCCGGGCCACACCTTCAAAGAAGGCGCAAAAACGCGCCCATTGTTGAAAAAAAACGCTGCCCATCTACTAGATCTGTTGTAGTTTAGAAAGTAGATGTGTTAGTACCTCCCCATTCAACATTGTCAGGCCCATCATCCTCCATAGGTGGCAGTATTGTAGTAATCTCCTCTAAGATTTTTAAAGGGATATGTTGCTTCAGCAACTACTCCAAGTTCCACACGTCATGAAGGTGCAGGGTAGTATCTACGATATTATCATTTCTAAGAATGGTGTTGATCAAAGTGTTGTGCAAGTGTACACAACCTAAAAACAAGTAATATAGAAATAAGTAGAGATTGTACCCATGGGGATTGGATTAATTTTCATGAGTTTTAATTTAGTAATAAACTTAGTGAAAGAGAAACTAACAAATAACATTTAAGATTGTGAAAACAGAATTTAAACTAACAAAGTAAGATGGATTGTAAAACAAGTTTAGAAGGATATAGTTGGAATGCACTCATTCTAAGTAATTCACTTTGATAGCTTTATGTTTTTACATGATGCTCCTGCAATGGATGTTGTAGCAATTGATGTGTGCTTTTCAGCAGGGTTTCATTACAAGTCTTATGTTTAAGCCCTAAATAAGTTCACCCTTGTATATTAAGCACCCACAATATCATCCAATGGACTATGATATCCTATGTCTAGGTTATAGCATGGAATTAACAAAGTTTCCTTTAGTTAAACACTTATCCATATTAGTTCTTGATTTCGAATCATAAACCATTTCTATGTTTACGACCCTACTTACTCTAAGTGATCAACCTTAAAATAAGCTTGAAAGAATTAATTCACAAGAACTAAATTGCAACATCAATATAACATAATAACTATTCAAAGATTCATTACAAAGTTAAGGCATCCCAACTACAAATGTTTAGTTCATGCTTGACATAACTAAGCACGTATAAACAGAAGTAATCATGTTCGTATGCTTGAAATTACAAAGGAAATAAAGCAAGATAAAATTACACAAGTTATAGCGACCGAAAAATCCGAGGAAAGGATTCTTCGAAGGTTCAAAGGAAGCCGCCACCAAATTTTAGTTTAAGGGCAAATTCGGAAAATCCCTTTTGGTTTAGGACAAGGCAAGTTTAGGGTTCGGGAGTCGTTATGCGTTGGGAAGGTATTAGCACCCCACGACATCCATTGTCTAATTAATTAAGATTTATTTAATAATTACCCTTTTATTTATAGAAAAAAAACTTATTTAAATTTTTAGTTTTTAGTGCTTGACAAGAGTTGACTCTTGCTCCTACGTACCTCCGGATGCAATGGAGGAATCAAAGCTACGTAGTTCTTTCTGAAAAAGGTTTGTTGGTTGGTGTTTTTTAGTGTAGGGGTCCTAGGATTCCTTGAACTGTACAGCTCACTGATTCCTAGGACGCTGACTAACCCGATTGTACAACCGACTTAGTCCCCTACTTTTTGAAAGTAACTTTGGAGTTTTTGAAAGAAATCAGTTTGGTGTGAGGTGGGTCCGTTTTAGAATAGATATTCTAGAACTCCTGAACTGTACAGCTCATTAATTCTAGAACGCTGACTAAACCGGTTGTACAACCGACTTAGCCGTTTATTTAGGAAAAATAGTTTATTCGTATTTATTAAGTTTTCAGGGTTACTGAACTGTACAGCTCATTAGCCCTAAAATATGACTAACTCGGTTGTACAACCGACTTAGTCTTTTATTTGATTTTGGATAGGAAAATATTTAATTATCTTCGGTTATTATTTTTAGTAGGGAAGATAAATAATTAGAGGAACTAGAAAAAATGATTTTCAGTTGTGAACCATCTCAAAAGCTTAGACTCATGGATGAAAGGACTTGGATGATTTCATATTTAATATGTCCCTTCGACTAGAAGCTTGGATACTGCAAATTCCTACAAAATGTTGTGCAAAAATAATTTTCCTATAAAATAATAGGACTACAAGGATAAAGACCTATGACCACTTGTCCATAGAAACATTGATACCGTGTCATGAACCAACTATTCTAAAATTATAGCTGATAGGCAAAAGCACATGAATGATTTGATATTTAAAAGAGACATCCAATATCCTTCCATTAATATGCAGGAACGTGGAAGGAACACATATATGAATAAAGTCAAATTAAATTGCATACTTACAGGAGTGATTGATTTTCACTAAGATTGTTCAAAGCGTTGAACATCTCAACAACTACAAGCACGGTCATTGAAACAGTTGATGGATGTCGATCATCAAATATACTGCACGGATAACTTGTCTCCCTTCAACCAACGCCGTTTTCATCTAAACTCCAGCTTCTGTCACCTTTTGATTGTTTTGTGATCGCTCATTCTTCGTTTCTATCGTGGTTCGCTACCTTTGAATCAAGCTATCGTTGCTTCTTTGCTCTCAAATCAGAAATTCGAAAGTGTGTGTTTAGTGGATTAGGATTCTGACTTTGAACCCTAATCCTTGTTTAGGTGATTCTTGCAGTGTTGTTGTCCGTCCTTTTCACTGAATTTGACTGCCTATTTATAATAAAATACTAGGTTTTGCATTAATGATTTTGATTTACCCTGATTTCTCTTATTTTTCAGATTTGAGATTGAGACTTGGGGACCAAGACTAGGTTTTTGAGAGAGCATAAAAAGGATCCAAGCCCAACTATTATTTGGGCTAGAGCTGTGTTTATTTTGTATTTTTATTATTATTTTCGGATTTATATTTTTTTATATATTTTGTATTACTATTTTTTGCATTTTAGACCATTTTTTGGACTTTTAAACACTTATACATTGTAATAAAACTAAATTACATTTTTTCACATTTTTTTGACTAAATATTGTTTAAATAAATTAAATAAACAAAATAAAAATAATAATAAGAAAAAGGAGTCAGGCCAAATACAAAGACGAGAACGGGTCAAACTATACAAATACGCTAAAACGAGACCAAAATAGAAGAAATGGAAATGTTAACTAACAATGCTAAAATTAACTCGGAATCGCATTCTTAGGCCTGAATTTGAAGAGATAAACCCAATTTTTGAGAAAAATGACTTTTGGTAGACCTGTTTATGTACGACTAAACCAAAATACAGAGATTAAATTGAAGAACGCACGAAAAGATCGATCATTCGCGTGCATGCCTAATTTAAACAACGGTATTTCGATTTAGTTGAACGGGGTGATTGAAATTGGTTCGGGTTAGTAACCGAGACGCTATACTAATAATTCTCGTAATCATGCGACTCCAAAACACGACCCTAATAAAATAAATGACTAAAACAAGAAAAAGAAGACGGACAAAATTGGGGTATAACACAAGTGAAGTTCATTTGTATTCTACCTAGTAATGTTGGGGAAATCACCTCACAAAAATGGAAACAACAATAAGAAATGGTGGAGAAGTAGAGAGAGAAGTTGTTAATTTCTTTCTCTCCATCGAACCTAAGTAGTATATGTGAGACTAATTCCTAAACTTGAGATGATTTCAAATGAAGAGGAGGAGATGTATTTATAGTCCTCTTGAAGTGAGTGAGTCTTGGGCAACAAGGTTACTTCAAGATGAAGTAAGGTTTTCCTTTTTCCAACTCAAAAAAGCTTGAAGTGACCACCCATCATGTCAAGAGAATAGGTCCATTGAGGTGAGGACAAGTGTCACTTAGAAGGATGACTCTTGTGAGCTATGGAGTCTATGGTAGGCGCCGCAATCTCCCACTTGGCCACTTGCCTAACTTGTAATGCACCATGACATCATCATGTGATTGTTGGGGCATTTTGTGTTATGAAGATTGTTGGGGAAATTGTTTCTCTTAGTGATGCAGGGGCAATGCTTCTATCAGTATTGCAGGAGAAATCATTGTAGGGGCATCCATTGCTGTCGCAATTGAACAAACACATAAAAATACCACAAAATATATAAAGTTGCCATGATGTATCTCAAACTTCTCCTTTTCTAAAAATGTTGATTTTCTTTTGTATTTCTTTGTTTAATAATCATATATTACTTAGATTCTCACAATTTAATTAGATTTAAAAGCGTAAATAACTCTATATAAAATAGAGTTATCACAAAGCACCTTTGGTTGGAACCTAGTTATCCAGCCACGGATTGATTGTCTTACCATCACCTACTCTCCAAATGATGATATTGTTCTGGAACTTCTCTCAAATCCACATTAAAGCCTTCCAAAGAGGTGAATCTGAAGTGTGGGAAATCATGTGAGTTAAAGGGTTTTGATTCCTTCCATATTTTCCTTGAAGCACCTTACACCAAAGGTCATTAGGCTTAGTAACAAGGTTCCACATTATTTTTAGCAAAAAAACATCATTCTTTTCTCTTGGTTTTTTTGATTTCCAACCCTTCATCTTTTTTCGGAGTGCATTAGATTTCCCAATTGACTAGATGGGGCTTCCGGCCTTGGTCAGTTTTAACCCAAACAAATATTCGTTGGATTTTTCAATCTCATCACAAACATTCCTAGGGAGCATAGCGCATTGCATATGAAAATAGGGGAGAGAGCTTAGGAATGATTGTGTTAGAGTCACTCTACCAACAAGACTGGAGCATTGGGTCTTCCAGCCAGTTAACCTGTTTTGAATCTTGTCAATGATGTGGCGGTATATGCTCCTAATTGTTCTGTCATGCGCTATATTTGCTCTACAATATTCTTTCGAAGTGTCGGATCAAGATTCTTTGAGAAAAACATTTGAGTTGTTTTGTTGTTAATCTTCTGACTTGAGGCTTGGCAAAAAGATTCAAACAAAGCAACACAATAAGCTTGTTCAATGGAAGCTTCTATAAATAAAAGGAGATCATCTGAAAATAAGAGGTGAGAGATTTGGGGTCTACTCCTTCCAACTCGCATAGGCTTCGAGTACTTAATATCTACTTGATCTGCAATAATGTGTGAGAGTTTTTCCATACAAATCACAAATAGGTAAGGGGTAGAGGATCCCCTTGTGTTATGCCCCGAGAAGGATTAAAAGGATCTGTCTTATTCCCATTCAATGGCGGATGTAGGCTTTGGGGTATGGGGGCACTTGCCCCCACCAACAAAAAAATATTCATCAATAATTATTTATTAATCTTTTAATTGCCCCTATTAAAAAATTGACTTTGCCCTATTAATATCTAAAGACTTAAACACACAAGTCCAACTCATTTTAATTCACAATCTCTATTTTAAAAAAAGGTTTTGTTTCTAGCAATTTCAACGGTTGAAAGATGTTTCTCTATATTGAGTTTTGTATATGGTAGATCAATAGTTGAATAATTCTCTTGTTACATATACTAAGAGAGATATTTTTGATAGTATTGGCAATGAAAATAGCATACCACATTTTTTGAATATGAAAATGCATAGATAACAAGTGTAATTAGTAGAAGTTTTGAACATCTTTTTTGGAGTTTTTTCGTCGCGTACGTGATCGTGTATTTTCTGAAAACTTATAAAATTTTTCTTTTGTGACATATTATAGACAAACTATTTTCTTTCCCCCACCGATTGAATTTTCTGGATCCGCCACTTTTCCATTCCAAAGGATTTTGAACGAGGAAGTTGTCAAGCAGTGCTTGATGATATTTACCAGCTCAGTTGGGAATTTGCACTCTTCAAGACATTGAATGACAAAATTCCAATTGATTTTATCATATGCCTTCTCTAGATCTATCTTGATGGACATGAGCATTTT
Source organism: Oxytropis ochrocephala (assembly GCA_020916435.1). NCBI lineage: Eukaryota > Viridiplantae > Streptophyta > Magnoliopsida > Fabales > Fabaceae > Oxytropis > Oxytropis ochrocephala. The sequence continues at coordinate 82,547,546 of CM037091.1, forward strand.
CTTTCCTTTCATTGTATTCATCATATGCACCATCTCTTGAGCAATAATAATATTATGATGAATAGTTCTACCAGGAATAAAACTAGATTGATAAGGAGAGATTCATGAGCGGATTGATCTGGTTGACTATAACTTTGATGATGACTTTGTATGCAACATTGCAGAGAGCAGTGAGCCTGAATTGAGTAACAAACGTAGGCTTGTCCACCTTCAGAATAAGCACCAACAAGGTGTTGTTTACTTCAACAATACTGATTGGTTGCGCCCATATATCATTGACATAGCGGGTCAGAGACGTAGCAATCAGTTCTCAATATTGCTGGAAGAAAAAAGCAGGAAACCCATCTTCACCAGGTGCCTCGTGAGCACCCATATCAAAAATTGTCTTCCTTATCTCTTCCATTATAGCATTTGCACTCAAGGCCGCATTGTGCATATCTAAGGTGGTTGGGTATGAATTTCTAGCAATCACCTGCTCATGAAGATGTTGTGTTTCTTGAAAAATATTAACAAAATGGTTTCAGACAATATTCTTGAGCTGATCATGATCCTCCTCCCACACCAAGTCATTGTTTCTAAGAGCAAGAATTTTATTCTCTTTTCTTCAAACAATTGTTTTGGAGTGGTAATATTTTGTATTGTGATCCCCATCCATAATCCACTTGCCTCTTGACTTTTGAAAGCAAAGGCACTCCTCTTGGTACAAGGGCATAGTGAGTTGTTGCTAAAACTCCTTTTCAAGGTCTTGCAGGAACTTGCTAAACCCATATCGAGGGCTATTTTGTATCCACTTCAATCAAGCCATTAAGTGATTATTTCTCTTGAAAATATTCCCAAACACCTCATAATTGTAATTCTTTAACTCAGGCGTCAACTCTGCAAGATTTGTACCTAGGTTTGTGTCTGTTGAGGCAAAATCCTTTGGATAAGTTTTGATGGAAACAAACGTTTTTGACAAGTTTTTTAAGTTTTTTGATTCATTAGTGATCTAATGGATCTTATTGAGTGATCTAAGTGCGTGAACAATTCATTCAAATGTCAAGAAGACAGTGTGCTAAGAAAGCACCATATAAGAAGACATAATTGATGTCTTGAAAAAAAGGTATGTAGGGATTGAGGTCATAAGAAGATAGAAGATTGAAGACAACTATAATGGATTCTCACATGTGAAGACAATCTTCAAAAAGCCTCTTAAGAAGAGTAGGGTATAGTAAGAATCTTTCAAGATGAGAAGACATAAGCTATAGTGACTTCACAAGTTAAGAAGATTATCCTCAAGAAGCCTCATATCATAAGAAGACATGTTGATGCCTTAGAAGATAAGAATGAAGGTCAAGAACTCGTGAGAAGATGGATAAAAGAAGATAGCTATAGTGATTTCTAAAGATGAGAAGTTTTCTTGATAAAGAAACTTAGATAAAGAAGACACTAGCTTATTGCTTCTCAAGATAAGAAGATAATTCTCCATGTATCATAAGATGGCAAGAAATAAGAAATTTCTCAAGATGAGAGGACCCAATCCATTTAGCCTCTCATGATAAGAAAAACCAAGTCAATATGCTTCAGTAACTTTAAGAAGACATAGACCATAATGTATCACAAGCAAAGAAAGCATCAAAACAATGTTCAGAAGTTACTTCGCTCAGAAGCTACTTCATTCAAGAGCTATTTCATTTAGAAGCTACTTAGTTCAAAAACTACATTGCTCAGAAGATACGTCGCTCAAAAGATACATTGTTCAGAAGATACATTCAGAAGGTCTTTGGGTGGGGGTAAAAAAACAGCCGATCTTTAATTCTTTCCTCCAACAACTACTTAGAATAAATTTAGCTAGAGAGGTTTAGAGAGGAGGAGACGACTTATTTTTAATTTATAAATTTTAGAAAATATAAAATGTTTCTTAAAATAAATAAGTTATTGAAATGTAACATGATAATTTATCATATTATTTGATTAGTTTTTTCTTATTCTACTTGTACACTTATATTTTTGTCATTTAGAAAAGACACATATTTCTTTTCTCTCACCTTTTCACTTCCACTCCTTCTAAACAATTTAATATTCATCTCTCTTTCTTCTTATTACTCACTTTCGTTCTTTTAACTTTTTTTCTTTTACGTTCTTTTCACTTCGAACAAAGGGTAACTGAGTGTTGGATGGGAAATATGAGTGTTTAAAAGACTGTGTTGTTAATTTTAGGGTGTTTAGTGGTTGGAGCAAAGCCGAACCAACCCAAGTGTAAGGCAAACTGATATGTTGGGTTCGAACATTTTTCTTGTTCGGACCAAGCCCGAACCAACTCATATTAGGGCTTAGATCTCACTCCAAGGTCTCGAGTTCGAATCTGAGACGTTGCAAAAGCTCTGTTGGGAGGAGAGAATTGAACGGTCCGGCAAAGTCGGGTGTACACGTGACCAGTTAGGTTCCCTGATGTAGATTAGTCACCAACAAAACCAATGAATATTGCGTACCAATAACAAGGTAGCAAAAAAAATAGGAATTTCGTAATATTAAAAGCACAATATACTTCCGTAAAAAAAAAAGCACAATATACAATTTGTTTAGCCTTTTTATCTTAATCTAATAATTTATAATTAAGTTCTAATATTTTAATACTATGAATTAGAAGACTAATAATGAGTTTAAGTTTGACTTGGTTTTTTAGAATTTTTGTGTCTATTTACAAGTGTTGGAATATTACAAAAAAATGTAATTTTTTATATTTTGAAAATTAACATTTTAATCCATGACCCGTGACCGTGAGCCCCAATTTGAACCAACTCATGTTTTTTTAAGGCTATTGCTTTTCCCACACCCCCTCCTACTCTAAACACACCCCACAAGGGTGTGAAAAGACCAAAAGGCCAGCCTAAACCTCTTTTTTTCACGAAATTTCACCTGTTCGAACACGGGCCTTCGAACAGATTCGAATGACATCGTTCGTGTGTGTTAAATCTTGACTTCACACTCTCTTTGAGTGTTTTTCACCTGTTCGAACGAGGTCATTCGAACGTGTTCGCATGACCCTATTCGAACTCGTTCAACGACATCGTTCGAGTGTGTTAAATATTGACTTCACACCCTCTTGTGCGTGATTTCACCTGTTCGAACGAGGTCATTCGAACCTGTTCGAACAAGGTTGTTCGAACAGTCTTTAAACACGTGAACTCAACGTTTTACTCGAGGTTATTTTTGGAATAAAATTTGTTAAGGGGTGTGAAAGAGTAGGAGGGGGTGTGGGAAAAGCAATAGCCTTTTTTAATCTAGTTATTTTTTTTTGACAATAAGCCTAAGGCTTTTTTTTCCCACCCCCCTTGTTATCAATCCCACCCCCATAATTACCCAAACAGACAAAAATGCCCCTGAAAATTTACAAAAATCACATTTCAGAAATTATAATTTCGAAAAAGTAAGTAAATTCGGTTGGGATTTTCAGAATTACCCAGTAATTCCGAAATTCTTTTCGGAATTACCTCAGAAGTGAGGTAATTCCGAAAATCCAATTTTTTTTTTTCAATTTTTAATATTTTTTTTTCAATTTTTAATATTTTCTAATTACATTTATTTTTTTAACAGTGGCGAGTAGACGATCAGACAACGTAGCGCGAGCAGAGTCTTCGGGAGCAGCACACCGCAGCCGACGACGAGCAGAGCATTCTGGGGAGGCCAGTAGTAGCAGTACTCCTTCTCCAGACACTTTACAGAGGCTCAGAGCTGCTGGGCATGCTTCTGAGCGTCAGAGGCGCCAGAGAGCCCGCGCCAGAGTGATAGAGATGGTTGAGCCTGAGCCTCAGCCTCAGCCCCGGAATGAGTAGCCCTACCGTGACCACCTAGATTATGAGTACAATATGCGACACCAACAGGAGCACCCAGAGCTGTATCATGACGTTCTTGCTGACGATTGGGAGGCTTTGGAGGAGCAGGAGGATGAGGGTCAGCATCAGGAGGAGGAGGAGGAGGTTCAAGAGGAGGAGGAGGTTCAGGCGGAGGTTGAGCCTGCCCCAGCTGTGGATCACACACCATTATATTTACACTGGGATACGCACTGCGCGTCCTGGATAGATAGAGGCGAGGTAATATTTTAATTCTTTATTTTAATTTTACTTAACAACAATTAATTACTTATTTTTAATAATGTATGGTTTAATTTTAATTTTTTCAGCCTCGAAAACTAAAGGTTGTATCTCACGGCCAGAAGTTTCCTAGAGTTAGACCTGCCGAGCACCACCCACAGGTAGACTACTAGTTGCGTCAGGCTAAGCTTTCTGAGTTGGACATCACACCTCTGGGGGAAATCAACCATGAGTTGATATCTGCTTTTGTGGAGAGGTGGCACCCTGAGACCTGCTCATTCCACATGCCCTTTGGGGAGATGATGGTCACCCTGGACGATGTGGCCGTGCTGCTCCACTTGCCGCTGGATGGCACCCCATTGGACCACAGGCCAAATTTTAATTCTGTTGAGGCTCTTCACTTGGCTGTGGACCGTTTGGGCATGGATCAGGCTACTGTCATCCAGGAGCTTAGGGATAACAGGGGGCAGTATTTGAGGATCTCCTGTGTAGAGGACTCCTACATGGAGAACATGGCACGGGGTGCTTATGAGCAGGCTGCACAGTGCTAGATGCTCTTCTTGTTAGGCACCACCATTCTGGCTGACAAGACTCACACATTAGTGCCAGTGAGGTGGATGTATCTGCTTCAGGATCTTCAGCAGTGTGGCCAGTGGTCTTGGGGTATAGCTGCCCTTAGTTACCTCTACACCCAGCTGACGAAAGCGGTCTTTTATTCGCCCAAGCAGTTCGGCAGATACGCGACACTGCTCCAGGTAATCATTTATTTATTTTTTTAATTTAAAGCTTTTAATTAAATTACTCATATATTAATAACTGATTATTTTTTAATTTAATTATTTCAGTGCTGGATCTATGAGCACTTTCCCACCGTCGTTGGTAGGAAAGTGTTAGCTAGGACGCATCAGCCACGTGCCACCAGCTGGGGGAACAATAAGCTGGATAAAATAAAGTTGGTGGACTTTAGGGAGCGGATAGATGCTCTGCAGCTGGAGGATGTCATCCTCACCTCTTATGATGACCACATGCAGTATGTTCCTTTGTCGAACATATCTGTTTACAGAGGCTGGTTGCTTTGGGGCGATGACGTTGTTCCCTACATGCCAGACAGGGTGCGTTTGCAGTTTGGGCACGTACAGAGGGTCCCTCTTCCACCCATTTCGAGTAATCCTTCCTCTGCGGACAGGATCATACAGGGGTTGCTGATGTATCAGATTCGGGCGCGACTTTTGGCGAGCTAGTAGACAGCGCCTACCACGGCGAAGTGCGATCGATTACCTTCCTCGTACAATCGGGTAACGAGGCGCGTCTTACTCGGTCGAGAGCATTTCGGGATCCACCATATCATCAGGAGCCTGTTGTCCCAGAGACATTAGAGGAGAGGGTGCAGAGAGCAGCTGCATTGGCCCGGGATGCCCTACATGTCGCCCGTTCACCTACTTCACGTGCTTATTTTCAATCATTTTTAGACATTTTGGACCCATAGTTGTATTTGTACTCCTATTTTATGTTGGTCATTTTATATATTTTGACGTATTGTTATTTAAATCGTAAATCGTTCGTATCATATTTCCAAAATAAAACGCGTTTAAATATTAATTTAATATACAAACTTTTAAAAAAAAAATTAAAAAAAATTAAAAATTTCGGAATTACCTTTTTTAAAGGTAATTCCAAATTTTTTAATTTTCTATGAACCGGAATTACTTTTTTTAGAGGTAATTCCGAAATTTTAATTTTTTTTTAAAAAAAACAGGGGTAGTATTGAGTTATTTTGAAATATGGGGTGAGATTGATAAGGAGGGGGGGGTGGGAAAAAAAAAAGCCTAAGCCTAAATCCTAGTTAGTTGTACTTCCTTAACACTCCTGATTTCACCTCTTGTCGAACAAGCCTCATTTTATGCAATTCCAATAAGGGTTTTTTTTTTTGGACCCCCACCCCATCCCCTCCCACCCCCACCCAATACCAAAAACCCCAAAATGCCCTTTGAAACTTAATTTTTTTTAAAAAAAATAAATAAATCGTATATACCCCTTTGGGTACGTATATACGATGGCTATTTTTTGTCCAATCGTATATATGTACTCAAAGGGGTATATACGATGCACTTTTTATTTTTTTTAATAATTTGTTTTAATTTTTATTACTAAAATGCTACTAAAAATTCGTTAAATAGTCAAAACTACTCCAAAAAATTATAAAAACACCCCTAAAAATCTAACAAAACCAAAATAAGGCTATACAAATTTTTTTAGATTTTTGGAGACTATGAAAAATTAAAAAAATCGTAAAAAATAAGTAAACGATGGAATTTGGGATTTTGAGGCAGTAGTCCCGTAAGAAGTCCTTCTCTCAGGAGAGTCTTGATTCTTGATTTTTTGGATTTAATGGTTGGGGTTTCATTACCAGGAGTATGTTCCGAAAACCGATTTTTAGCCTAAATTATTCGTTCGACGTATAACATCGTTTACATTATTTGAAGTCGTATACACACGAGGGGGTATATATACGACCCTATTTTTAGGCATCGTATATACACCTCCCAAGGCGTATATACGATTAAGGTGAGTTTTTCCAATCGTATATACGCTGGGGGTGTATATACGATGCCTAAATAAGATATAGGTCGATATATACCCCCCAGGTGTATATACGATTGGTCAAAAATTTGTAAAAAAATACGTTTTGGAAGGCGATTTGGAGTTTTCAGTGTGGGTGGGGGTTTATGGGGATGGGGTGGGGGTACAAAAAAAAAAAAAAACCCTTCCAATAACACCCTTGTCCTTAACCTCACACTTTCCTCTCACCATTTAAATCAAATTCATTTCCTCTTCAGGTAGAAGCAAAAGCAAAAAAAAAAAAAAAAAACAACGATGGAAGACAGTTTCAGAGTTCGAGTAGAAAAAGCCTTCGGTTCTCTTCCAATACCTTCTTCCTCTTCTCTCTGGTCTCTCACCGAAGACGAAATCAACAACAAACCTTCCTCCCAAACCCCCCGACCCAAACCTGAATCCGAATCCAAACCCGAACCTAAACCCTATCCTTCTCCTTCTCCCTCTTCTTCCGGTTTCAATGTTGAGCTGGAGGATGACCTTGAAGATCTCGATGCCGACGCCGACGCGGGACCTTCTAAGCCACTTGATTATGATGATGAACAATGGCAAATTAGGTCTGGTATTGGCCTCGATTGCACCCTTGATTTCGAGGTACAAGTCATTTTTCCTTTTTATCTTTTCATTATTATTATTATTAAAGAAATGGTCTTTTGTGAAATTGATTTTCATAGAAATTATATTGATGTTGTTATTCTTTTCAGCTAAAGCTGTATCATTGTAATTTTAATTCGGCTAATTTCATAATTAGGTCACCGACATTGAATTTCCTATATGTTGAAGTTCATTGGACTGTTTTTTTTTTGTTTTGTTTTGTACTTTGTCTGGGAAACTTGGAACATTTTGTGAGAAATAAGTTTATGAGTTTGTTATGGCGGTGTTGAACTTAGATTGTGTATTTAAAATTTGAACTGAACAAACTTCAATGAACTAATTAGAGCCATAGCTGCAAAATTTGAAGTTAGGTTATTGAGAGACAACCTCTTTTTATTGAGATTAATTACTGGTTCATTAATTTTTAAGTGAGGGGGAAGTAACAGAAAAATCAAGGGTCTTACAAAAATGAATGTGGTTTTTGCTTAAGCAAGAATTAAACCTCATTCTCTAAGAAAAAGCACATGTTGCTTACGAGCTAGGTATAATCATGAAAGTTTTATAAATTTTTGTGTGGCTGTTGAGCCTAAAGCAAGGATTTGGATAGCCTTCTACTTGGACTGACCCTGATTAGAGCGATAAAACACTGATAACTATTATTGTTTTTTAAAGCATGTTTGTATCGGCAATTTAGTCGGGGGTACTATATATCCACTTCTTTTTTTCTTTTCTGTTTTTGTTTACTTCGAATGTATCTGCCTCCCTCTTTTTGCTTTTGTTTTGTTTTGAATTTGTGCTTCTTGTTTTAGTTGTTACTGTTTGTTGCGACTTGCAAGTTTTTCATTGTCAAGTTGGAATTGAAAAAGCAAAATATTGACCGAGTTGCTTTATGCAGGAAGAAGAAGATCATTATGACAAACAGGCTATTGGCAAAGAGGACACAGGGGATCGTTTGTATATGAGAGATATAAATGATGATGATATTGGGATAAGTTCTCGCAATGTTCTTCCAACTATGTTCAGAGATGTTGCAAGAGACCCACGAGCAAATCACATGGCTGCCAGGATTAGGATCAAGCAGGATGATGAAGCAGCAGCTAAAAAAATTGGTTCTTTGCATGTATCTGAGCAATCTGCACCAGATATCAGTGCTGGTAATGATGCTGTTAACCCCAAGTCAATTTTGAAGAGTAAAGATAACCCTTCAGAACTGAGGCCTCAGAAACGTGTTCGGTTTGATTCTGAATGCGACGATAAAGAAGGTAGCAATGATGAGAATGAAGAAACAAGGGATGTTCGCCGGAAGACCTCTTCAGTGGAAGAGGATGCAGCTTTAAATCAGCCATCAAAGTCACTAGAATTTGCTTCAGCAGTGCCAGATTACATTCGCAATCCTTCAAGATATACACATTATACTTTTGATTCTTCAAGTGACATCGATGACCAAGCAAATAAGCAAGCATACATGAGCTTCCTTTCACAGATAAAAGGGTCAAATGCTGGATCACAGGAAGATGATACTTTGGATGATCTTCCCTCGGTTACCTTTATACCAAAGAAGAAATCCGGTGATGTCAATATGGGAGAGAATGAGATTGTGTCAAAGCAAAAGCTTGATGTTAGCAAGGAGTCCATGAATAGAAGAGCCTTCCCTGTTAGCATAGCTGCTGGCGAGACTGAAAACAGTGACGTATCTGCAATGGATGAAGATGAACCGGAAGCTATTGAGGATACTAAAAAGAGCTCGCAGAAGTTCAATCGCAAATACAGGAAGAAAACCAATGAGGAGGAGGTTGAGGAGCCTACTGTGTATGTGGAATGAGTTCTTACTTCTTAGACTTGCATAATTTGCCAAAAACTTTTTTTTTCTATTTGGGGTCTTCTCATGCCAGTTTGCTCCCTTTCATAGATTTGTGGAACATCAAATGCCTAGATTTTAGCCTGGCAAAGTTATTTAGTTTCTGCAACTGCTGTAGGTGTAAACTTCAAATCAAGCATAATAATTTAAGTCGAGATTAAGACATTATTATAACATACTAGCATCGTGACAGGTTTTTGGCCAATCATATCCCACACCATTCTATAGCACCCCCTATTAAATAGAATCTGATGCGCCTCAATTGGACTTCCCCTACTGTCTGAGCTGAACTTTTACATAGATATCCTTTTAATTCTACCATGCCCACTTATATGTGTGGCTATAGTTAGGCTCTGTTTGGTAATGGCAATGCCAATCTCGTAGCTAACCAATGAATTGTTGGAAAATTGAGCTAGAAGCATATTGAGATGGTGTCCATCTAAAGAATCCACAATCACACCGTGGGCCCATACTTCTTACAAGCCACCCGTCACTCGGTGGACACCCCCAACACTCAAATATCTTCGAAATGCCCTCTTTTTTTTCCTGAAACTCTAAATGGTTCGGACTCGAAGTTTCAAACCAGTTCGGTGGGAAACTTTTGAACCTGATAAGTTCAATATTAGGAGGGTGTCTGTGAAGATACATCGGTGGTAAACTTTCGAACCGGTTCGTTGGGAACTTTCGAACCATCGTAATCTCCGAAAAAAATGAAACACATTTTATTAAGGGTATTTATGTCTTTTCATGCGTTTAAGAGGTGTCCACTGAGTCGCCAGTGGGTTGTAAGAAGTATGGACAATATAGAACACCTGATAGTAAGGAAACTCAATAGGCCCAACTCTTAATCAAGCCGTAGCATAGAAGACTTGAGGGTTTTTTCTTTTGTACCCCCACCCTGTCCCCTTAAACCCCCACCCAAAATGCCCTTTGTCATCTATTTTTTTTTTTTTAAAAAGGTGCATCGTATATATGTCAATTGGGACATATATACGATGCGCCTTAAATTTTGTTTTTTTTTAAATTTGTAAAAAAAAATTTAACGCTCATGATTTAACGTTCAAAGTTGATCAACGGTGTAGATTGCACGCCAAAATCAACGGTTGATAATCTTTTACCTCATCTATAAATACTCACTCCCACCATCACTATTTTCACACCAAAAATTCAAATACTCACTCCTCCTTCTCTCACACATCACAAGTGAAGATGATGCAGGCTTTGCTAATGTCATACTACGAGCCTTCTTCCCTCACTCTTGTTCATTCTAATATGGGGTTTGTTGATCATCAGGGTATCATCTTGAAAGATGATGGTATAAGTTTCGATGGGAGAGATGTTGTTTCGTGTAGGTTAAAACACGATATATCATTTTCTGCTCTTAAGCGAAAAACTCTGCTGAGATGGTTCAACCGAGCAGCGAACATGAGATAATTCGTATCGTTTATCTGAAACCGAAGCGACTAGTGGAGGTATTTCTTGGTCTACCATGGATGTCAACAATGAGGATGACGTCCGAGACATGATGTCCATTCATATTACAATTAAATGGAGGAGTTACATTCATCTGCATGCGTCGAAACCGAAGGACCGTCGCCGAGATCCTGAGCCGTCGATTAACTCCACCCATTTCGATAGTTTCTATTGTATTTTCATTTTATCGCATCTATTTTTATTCAAGTTGTTTATGTTTTATAAACATGTAACTTTGTTTTATCGAATCAATGAAATCAAAAATTCATGGAAACTCGTAAAATAAATAAAACATCAAAAAAAGTTAATAATAAAAGTGCCAATATAATATCAAATACATCAAAAACAAATAAAAATCCCTAACGGCGTCCCCCTCCTCCTCGTCCCCGTCGTCTAAGCTCCCCAGCCACGTCATCCGGTGCTGCCATCCCCACCAGCCTATGGAGTGTCCGATACGCCGGACTGCCATGCGCGATGTCGCCGTCACGAATCCCCTCTCTATAAGCCCTCACAACCTCCCTAATCCAGTCATGATCGTCGTAGCGTATCTCAGGGGAGGGTGTCCAGGGCTGAGCTCTAGGTGATGGTGGAGCCGGTAATAGTCTGGGGATAGAAGCCCGGACGTACCACTCTAAGTAGTTCCGATCTGATCGATCGGGCCGCTGAGCAACCCGAGTAGTGCGCATGATGTCCTCCACAGATGCCATGAAGTGGACGATCTGAAACACGCAGTCAGTATGACTCGGACGGCCACCGAGATAGAAAGCTCCAGTGGCCGATCATGAGGTAGCTCGGTGATACTCGGTGGCTCGGTGATACTCGGTGGCTCGGTTGTGCTGCTCTCTGTCTCCGCTATTTGAAGCATGAAGGCGATTATGCCTTCGAGTCCTCGTACTCGAGCGATGAGATGACTCCCTATCTCTGCGATCGGAGAGACCTCACGTCTCCCTCTATGCTACCAGGACACTGCAGCGAAGAAAAAAAAATTAGAAAAAAAAAAAAAAAAAATTCTCATCGTATTTACATCAAAAGCAGTGTATATACGATGCTTACTTTTTTTCTTCATCGTATATAGGGTCTCTTTGGCGTATTCTAGTGGATGGATGAATTTACAGCTAATCGTATATACGCTGAATGAAGGGTATATACGGTGAGTAAATTTTTGCTCGTCGATATAGAGGTCGTGGTGGGGTATATACGATTGGTTGATTTCTGGGCTGATCGTATATACGTCTCTCTAGCGTATATGCGAGTGAAGGTGGTCAAACGTATGTATGACCAATTATGTGAAGAAATGGTGATTTTGTAAACAGACAGGGGTATTTTGGTATTTTCACATGGTGGGTGGGGGTTTTAGAGGAATGGGTGGGGGTCCAAAAAAAAAACCCAAGACTTGATACTAAGGAAACCCAATAGGCCCAACTCCTAAGAGGGTTGCAAACAAGCCCATACTTCTTCTAACTCCTTAGCTACTCGCTGGACACCCTTTCCCCCTATGAATTGACAAAAATACCCTCACTAAAAATCCAAAATTCTAAACTCATCCATCACTCACTCTCATCCCATACACCCCCTAAACCTCTAAACCTCCATTACTCTCACTGTCATCACTCACTCTCACTCCACACCCTTACCTCAATCTAATCTAACCTCTCAAGCTAAAATCTTGCTCCTATTATTATCAACATTATTGTATGTAGTTTATTTTGTGAATTTTTCGTTTTTTTTTGCGCAATGTTGGTCATTTTCGTTGTTTGTTTTTCTGGAATCGCGCACGGTTCGGACCTGCAGAGGCCGAACTGGTTCGACCAAGCGTGCACCGAACCATGGGTTTGGTCAACCGTACGCCGAACCTCCTAAAATAAAGCGGTCTCTGTATTGAGGTGGTTCGAACGAGCGTGGGCCGAACCGGTTTGTTGGTCTGTGGTCCGAACCTACCTGTTTCACAGAATGTGCAGAATTTCTGTTTTTTAACCACTATGTTTGATTGTTTTCCAATTTTTTAGGTATGAATATAGATAAAAGTGGCTCCCTAGATAATGCTATAGTTGTGGGTCATTCGAGTTCATTCCAAACCGATCAAGTTTTTGCTACTCATGATGATTTGTTGCTTTATGTTCTTTCTATTTCGCGTACACTTGGGATGGTTACTGTCATCAATCGATCAGACAACGGGGTGAGGTCAAGGAAAATATTTTGTGAACTGGTTTGTGAAAATACAGGGAAGTACAAGCATGCTGATATGGTTCCTACGCGAGGTAGAAAATGTTGCAAGTTTCGACTAAAGGGAAAGTTTATAAAAAAACTTGGAGGATGGATATTGACTGTTATGTGTGGCATACATAACCACACATTACAGACTTACCCTCAAGGTCATCCATATGATAACAGATTAACGGTAGAGCAGAAGGAAGTGGTTTCTAGAATGACGAAGAACTTGATTCCTCCGAATCGAATCTTGGCCGAACTAAGGTCTACGTACCCTATAGACAACCACTTCAATCTGAAACAAATTCACAACATACGGTCAAGGATAAGATCAAATAACCGTCAGGGTAGGACTGAACTCCAACATGATGACTTATTTGGAATGTGATAGATATGTTTATTGGCACAGAGTTGACGAAGGGACTGACATTGTGAAAGACATTTTTTGGGTACACCCAGACTCAGTTGAGCTATTGAATACATTTCCTATTGTTTTGTTGATCGATTCCACATACAAGACCAATCGGTATAGGTATCTGTTGGTTGATATTGTCAGTGTCACATCAACCGAACACACTTTCTCGGTTGCATTCGCTTATGTCGATTGGGAGAAGAAGGGTAATTAATTTTACACGGGTTCTTGATATACTGAGGGGATTGTTTAGAAGACCAGGAGATTTGCCAAAAGGTGATACTTGTCGACTGTGACACAGTTATTATGAATGCTTTGGCGATTGTTTTACCGGAATACAATAACTTGTTGTGCCAATTTCACATAAAGAAGAATGTCAGGGCAAAGGCAAGGATGTACATCCATCCCGTGGTTGTTGCTAAGGGCGATGAAGAGCGTCCGATGGACCGAGTCAACGAAGTCATGGAATATTTCCATAAAGTTGTCCACGTGAAGATTGAGGAAGCTTATGAGTTGCCTTTGGTCCAATTTGAGGTTGTAAGTCAAACTTTTGACAACTTTGTTGCATATGTGAAGAAGACGTGGACCAACCCCCATAAATAGAGATTTGTAGAAGCGTGGATAAACCGTCATATTCACCTCGACAACACCACCACCAATCGTGTGGAGTTGGCACACTCAACTTTAAAGAATGTTCTACATGACAGTAGGGGCGATATGTGTAAGTGTTGGGATTCGGTCAATGATATGTTTAAGACACAATATGGTGAGTTGAAGCGGCATTTTGAGATGAGTCTAAGCAGAGTCAAATATAGTCATTGAAGCAAAATTTATAACAACCTAAAGGGTTTAGTTTCTTCAAGTGTAATGGATCATCTCAACAAAGAGTTCAAGCGTAGATTCATTAGGGTGAGCTCTTCCGAATGCGGATGCGAGATAAGAATGACGCATGGTCTACCGTGTGCATGTGAGCTTGCTTGGTAATTCATTCAACTAACTCTTTTAGTTTTATATAACATATAATGATTATGTTTGTAATCTCAAATTCATATTTTGTAGTTACTTGGTGAACATGTCTCGCCTTCCGTTGGATATAATACATAATCATTGGAAGAGGCTTACTTTTGTTGTTCCCCATAGTGAAGATTCTTCCAAAATCCTAAATGACGACCTTAATTTGAAGACTGAATTTGAGGCTATACAACGGAGGTTTGATGCCGCTGCCGCAATGTCACGCAAACGACATACTCCACCAGTGTCAAATTCATCAACTCCAGGCAGAGTAGAAGTTCCACCCCAAGTACCTTTCTGGTACCTAAAAGTGGAGCTCCTAAACAAAAAATGGCTAAAAGTGAAGCTCCTACACCGCCATTACCAAAGAAGTTTGATCCTACTCCATCACAAATCGAGAAACCAACCCAAACAATAAGTTCCATCATCGCACCCACTCAAATTCAGGGACTTACACTAAACCTATCCCCTGCCATCATTCGGTCAGATGCATACAATCAATTCATACGTTATATGTCGAAAGAGATGCATCGCTTTGTTGACGATATATTGAATGACAATCGGACGGTAACTGCGGGTTTCAGTGCTTTGCTGCACTACTTGGAAGGGGCGAGGACGATTTCTGGAGTGTGAGGAATGACTTGTTTGAAGAGTTACAGAAAAACATCGATTTGTATGCAAATTTGTTTGATGGGATGCATAGAGTCCACTATGTTATGAAGGATTTGAAGAAACAACATAGGGAAGTTATAGGATCAGAGAATTGGATGACTATTCCAGAATGTGCTTATTTGGCCGGCCGTGTATGTTTCATGGTATCATGCTCTTCCCTTTTCAGTTTATCCATTTCTCATTGCACCAATCAAGATTGCACCGGTCTTCAACATATTGTTTACGGGTAACCACTTTGTACAACCAATTATGAAGAGAGGTTCCCCAATGCCAGAATACTTACCTACTGGACAAAATGGAAGAAAAACATAGTAAAGGATTGGCCCAAGAAATTTATAGGACGCTTGGAACAGTATAAAGCTTTAACCCTAGATTCACATGGTCCTTATTGTGTTTACATGAGCAAATATTGATTTTGATGTTTATTTGAATTTCTTTGTGAATTTTATGTGTTTGTTTATGTATTATTAATACAATATCATGTTTTATGCTCTAATTGAGTGATTTAGTTTGATTCAAGTAGTTATTTTAGAGGTGGAATTACAAGTATTTTGGAAAAAAATTGTGCAACAAGTTGTTGTCCAGAAACTTATTGTTTGTGTCAGGCAGGCTTGTTTGAGTAATTTAAATGTGGTTTGAACGCATTGGGTTCGTGTGGGCCTCAAAAGTGGTGATGTGTCAAAAAGTAAGATGTCTAAAATTATAATTTTGTAAATTTGTTTGTTTGTATAAATAGAAGATATTAGATTAGATTAGATAGATTAGATTAGATAGATAGATTAGATATTAGATATCGTGAAGTTATCCGTGTTTTTATATATTAGTGCAGTTTATCTCGTAGTTTAGATTAATTATTTTAGTTTATTAGTAGATTTGTTTGAATTTCAAATTTGAAATTTGAAAAAAAAAAAAAAGAGAGGGAAAGTTAAAAAATGGGAGTGAGAAGAAAGTGCATTGAGAGAAGAGTCGAATCTGGTTCATAAGAAAATTGACACAATCGAACCATACAAAACTAGCGGTTCGGATTTGACACAACCGAACCATACAAAACCAGCGGTTCGGATTTGACACAATCGAACCATGTATTTTACAATACTCGGTGGAGGTCCATCTGAACTTGTTTCGCAGGGGTTGGAAGAAGTATGGGCACGTCTTATGCACGAACCATGCATTTCTTTAATGTCACCTGATTCCCACGTGAGGGCAATTTGCGAATAAAGTAAAATTGGGGGTGTCTACTGAAACTTCACTTAAAGGACTTAATCCACTAAAACTTTTTACAATACAACCCCAATAGCCTAACTGCTAACATTGGCTAGACTCTCAACTTCTTAGTACGACTTAACATCAAGCCTCTAAGGAACAAAAATTACTATCGAGTCGATTACACGGTTTGAAAGATAAATTAATCTACTCTCAACAGAGAGGTTTTATCAAAGCCTTAAGAAAAATATGATTGTTTCTCTTCTCTTGGCTTCACTAGAGTTGCTTCAATGGATATTTATCTTTTTTTCGTGATATGAATTATAGTTGTTGATGCCTTCAGTGGAGATACAAATCTATTCGTTGATATTAGGGTTTCTAGTCAACTTCTCTAAGTTTCTTGTACGCCTTTTACAAATAGATATGAATTATAGTTGTTGATGCCTTCAGTGGAGATACAAATCTATTCGTTGATATTAGGGTTTCTAGTTGAGTGACAACCACATCAACTGAGATCAGCTCGTACAATTTTGATGATTTTCTGTACTTTTCTATTATCGTTCGATGTGTACTATGCAATAGGGTTGATACCTCAGTTTAGCAAAAATTCTTGTCGCTTTGTGAATATTCTTCTTTAATTGTTTCCCTCTGTCCTTTTGATTCCTCATACTCAAATAGTCATATAATATATCCTTAATAAATTACATTTTATCTCCTGGTAGAGTGAGTGAAATTAGAAGCTTGTGTTGAATAGCTTGAACAACAAGATGCTTGCTTTGCCAGACACCTTGTGTTAAATGATGAGCTCTGATAGTTTAGCCTTTTAAGATCAGAAACTTCTTGGAGCATAACGCTCATGTGTAGAGAAGTATTGGATGTTGTCTTGTTTTTAACAGATTATAGTGTTGCCAATCATGATATTGCAACCTTAACATTACAGTATATAGTTTTTTTTATTGTATTTTCTTCCATTTATTCCTCATTTCTTATTCTCGACAGTTTCTACGTACTAATTAATTAGGTTAAACAGCTATAAACTATCAACTACAAGAAATCGAATAGCTTTTCAACCATAAGTTAAACTAGGACGATTACATGTGCGATGCACGGGAAGGTGATTAACAGGCCTACAAATGTAGTTTCGAAAACACATCAATAGCCTTTGGTGGGATGAGGCAACAATGTCGGTCCAAAAATATAGAGTGGGGGTATATTGGTAAACAGTGAGGTACAAAATGAGTGGTACATTTTGATAATAAAAAAAGTGTTGGACAAAAAAAAAATTTGTCAGCGATATGTCGATCAAAAAATATAGAGTGGAGGTATGTCGGTCCAAAAATATAGAGTGAGGGTATATTGATAAACAGTGGGGTACCAATGAAGGGTATATTGGTAAATGGTGGGAATAAAATTTTCCCACCAAAAGTGAATAAAAAAATAGTTAGGGGTATGTCAGTCTAAAAATATAGAGTGGGGATATATTAGAGTGAGATACAAAATGAGAGGTATATTGGTAAATGGTGGGAATAAAATTTTCCCACCAAAAGTGGATAAAAAAGTGTTGGACAAATAAAAAATTTGTCAGGATTATGTCGGTCCAAAAATATAGAGTAATGTTATATTGGTAAACAGTGAGGTACAAAATGAGGGGTATATTTGTAAATGGTCGGATACAAAATATAGAGTGAGAGTATGTCAGTCCAAAAATATAAAATGAGGATATATTGATAAACAGTGGAGTACAAAATGAGGGGTATATTTGTAAATTGTGGGAATAAAATTTTCCCACCAAAAATGAGGAAATCAACGATTATGTATTAATTAAGAGAGATAATAATAATAAAAAGTGTTGGACAAATAAAAAATTTGTCAAGAGTATGTCAGTCCAAAAATATATAGTGGAGGTATATTGGTAAACAGTAGAGTACAAAATGAGGGATATATTGATAAATGGTGGAATACAAAATATAGAGTGAGGGTATGTCAATCCAAAAATATAGAGTGGGAGGTATATTGGTAAACAGTGGAGTACAAAATGAGGAATATATTGATAAATGATGAAAAAAAAATTTCCCACTTGATCAGTCAACCATATATAGAGACGATCAGGTGAGTCGGCTTATGGTTCACTTTTACCAGAGAGTATTTTGCCAAATCTAAAATTAAATTAATGAATCCGTGTGGATAAGTAACTAATTCCTATACACACTAATAGTTGCATCGAGTGGCCACCACTCATTGAATTGCATTCTTTACTGACTTAGTTTATCGTTTGAGTTAGTGGGATGTCCTTGTATGAGTTAGCTTATCACTAGACACTAATTTTTTTTTATTTTTGACAAATCTACACTAATATAAACAATGTATTTGCAGTATTGAGTAAATCAGGCTATTTTAAGCGAAAATAAAATCCTACCATTCTCTTGAATATCATTTTCAGCCCAGTGGATACACTGTATGTCAACCACAAAAAATAGAGCATTTACACCTCAAGTTTTAGGAGATCTTGTGTTGATGCATACTAAAAATATGCCACTTGCCAAAAAAGATCACATACTACTTAAATTGCAAAAGGAGGAAGCAATACAATTAGAATAACCGCTTTCTGCAACCTGCGGCTCCACAATAGCATGGCATTTGCTTTACCTTCCCTTCGGAGTCGAAGACACTATCAAGTGCATAGCCATAGTCATATGTCAACTCCTGCAAACAATAAGAGATTCAAGACAATTGGCAAAAAAACATGCTAGCAATACTGTCTCCAATACTCATTCTATAATTGGGTTCCATCAGTTTGGAATGGGAACCATTTACTTAATAGGCCAACGCGAACTTCAACCAATCAAAGTGTCAATTATTAGAAGAGCGTTAAAGAGTGTTGCTAGCCCTCCCAATGCTCTTCCATCTCTTCATACACTAAGATGGATATACACATAATACGATACAAAAAAGAGATAAATAGGGAAGGAAACAGGTAGTCTGTAGAGCACTAAAGTAATTTGCACAACCACATAAATGGTAACTTTAAAACATCGCATTTGAGACACACAATCTCAAAAGCCAGGACAAACCTTTTTCTTAGTTATCGCAAGTCATATAACGGAATGAAGATGATAAGAAAGAAATACATACCACCCAACCCTCGAAATCTCCCAAATTCTAATTCAATACTCAGCCCACAGTATGACCATAATTATGAATAACAAGAATTCTCCCAAATTCTAATTCAATACTCAGCCCACAGTATGACCATATTTATGAATAACAAATATTCAAACCCGTTATTGTATGCCATGGCAACCCTCCCCAAAGCCAATATGTTAACATCAACCCATTTAGTGTTCTTACTGATAACAGTCAAATTATAGTAAATCACAGATGATTATGTCGGCAAAACTAAAACCTATCATTTATTTATATATAAAATCAATTATTAATGAGAACACTAATGCTGTACTCTTTTTAGTAGAGCAGACTTAAACTAGAACCTAGGGAAATACAGAAAATTAGTACCTGTAAAGGGGGTATGTTGTCAGCAGCAAACAGCATCACTCTAGCCAGTGTCAAATCATGGTGCGTGCTCAAGACACATTGAACGAACAGATTAGGCTCACAACAATGATTTATAAACCTAGCAATATTTCCAGTATGTCCTGCATCAATACAAAACTCTGGGGCACTATCAGAACCTAGGTCATCAGATTTGTCCAACAGATTTGCAGGTAAGGCTGCATTTTGGGATCGCCTCTGTCAAATTAATACACCCAAAGAGAAAAAACAAGATTTTAGCAATAAAATTATATAGCTGACAAATATTAGAACCAAAGATTTGATAGGAATCGGCACCTCTCTTCCACCAATTCCTTTGATAGTTTGCAAGCAATCTATCTCAAAAATATAGTTGTTTTCTAATACACTTTCCATGTCTTCCGCCCTAGCAAGTATTCCTGTGTACTCACAAACTGGTGCTCCAGAAGGTATAAAATCCCAGGATCTGACAGCCCATCCTTTCTTTGCAGTACGGAAAACCTATTTAATTATTTGATTGAATGCTAAACATTAAGCCTCAGATATCTTTATATTTAATTATACAAAGATATAATTAATTGTACAAAGATGGAAAGAAACTAAAACAATTTGCAACCTCCAGACGATATCGGAGTCCTTTTTGAGAAGTTCGGTTCACACAACCAGGACCACAACCACATTCGGGACCACATTCAAACACAACGTCTTTAGCTTCAACTAATCTGTCAAAATATATGAAAACATTAAATATTACAGCAGATAAATTTAATTCACATTTTGTCAAAAAAAAAATTAATTCACATTTTACAGAAATTTCTAACCTGCCACCATCCTTAGTTACATACGGAAAATCACCGCCATTACGTCTTGCACATGCACATGTTTCTGGATTAACACAATTCTCCTTGCATTTGCACCCAGGGGCATTCATGGGAATCTTCACATTTTTTGCAACTTTGAGAGTCTTGCAATATTTGAAACCTATAAAATTAGAAAATTAGCCCCCAAAATATACAAAGGAAAATTTACCTTTCATAATGCTCACTACAATGGTAAAAATTATTAAATAATCATGGAAAATTGAAATTTCATAAAAAAGTAATGCTTATAAGGAATTAGCAGTTACGTTACAAATAAATTAAAATTCCATTTTTCAAGCAGAAATAAATTTCTATCAGAATGAAAAAGGTGGTGACTGGTGAAAATGAAGCAAGAAAAGGTGTGAACACACGCAAACACTCCCCATCACCCATCAACAAAAAAGCAGGGGATTTAAACTCCCCATATTCAACTTGCCTGTTGGTGGAACAGGGGGGTCATCAACCAAATTTGTGGCTGGAATGGGCACATTTTCCTGACCTCCAGTGATATCCTCACATACCAACCTAGGCAAATTGTAGCAAGAATGTAAGACAAATGTAAACAGGGTAAAGCACATTAAATATTTAATTTACAGAATTTAATTTCATTACCCCCGTATTTCTGCTACAGACTGAGGTACACGTCCACATGTGAAATACACCTATCATCACAGCAAAACAAGCAAATTACTTCAAAATCCGACTTCTTAGATAAAAATATCAACCTAACAGAAACAGGTGAAACATTGCCATCTATACAAATCCAGATAAAGAAATTGCAATTAGCAGCCACAATAAAATCACACTACAGTACACAGTTCTACAAAAAACACCTCGACTTGTTTAAAACGCAGGTCAGCATATAGCAAAATGGGGATTAAAGATTCCCAATAATTGAAGGGTAATTTTGGAAAAACAATGCACATTGACAAAATTAATGTAATTAACTGATTTCAATTAATTTATTAACTCTAGTGCATGGGTCAAAATGGTCATATATATAGGGACAGAGGTGGTAATTGCAAAAATGCAATCTTATGTTCACTTAGTTACATGTTATCAATTTTTTTATAAAAAATAATAATGAAAACAACTTTTTATTATTTTGAAAGCAAGAAACATAGGGAAAACAAAAACAATTATTTGGTGGAAACAATAAGATATTCTCTCAAGTGAAATTAGAAAAAAAATATAATTAAACCTGATTAGTTGTTAGTGTAGGCTGTCCCGCAATTCTCCTTAACCGAAACTTGTAGACTGTGAAGCCAGATATTCCCTTCTCTGCCCAATAATTGACAACCTGCAAAACAAGAAAAGAGCATATAGCATTTGAAGTATATCAGCGACTTGAATGCAAAACTCATGTCTTGATTTCTTGTAGCTACCTCTATCCCACCAAGATACCAAATAAAAAGCACAAAACTAGAGACGAAAGTAAATGCCATATGGGCACAAGGTTTAAAATGAAATACAACCTAAAACTATTCAAAACAAATGCTAACCACTGAAACAAGGATTGATTTTTCTAACTGTCAAAATAAATCTTTAAGAGAAAGCTTCACTTCCTTTCTCTGATCTGTCTTGCATAATTGACCTACTGCAATCCACATTCCAAAGGTCAAACAACTTCGGATAGACTAGTTCCAGAAAAAGGAATCAACTCCTCTAAAGTAATACGACACATTAAGAGGTATAGTGTTTATAATTAACAAGTCATTATACGTGTGAATATATAAGGGTCTCGCTTACAAAAATCTTTCTGCTTTTATTTCCAGTTCACTTTAAATTTGCAAATTGCCCCTATTGTTACTATGTTTTGCGTAAAAACATTTGAAAACAGGAAGCAAGGTTAAAACAGAGAACAGATTAGCGAGTACAAGTAAAAGCAGAAAATGAAAAGGAAAAACAATTTCTCAAACCAAACAAGTTCTAAGATTTAATATTTTTAGCTATCATTACAAATAAATTTGCCAAAATAGAGATCTAATCACTAGTGGGAAACATATTTTAAGTAAAACACCAGTGAAGTTACCTTGTACAAGCCATCATACGTGTAGACTTTACGAGTGTAACTGCTTGCAGAATCATGACCGCGAATCACCCTAACAGGCACACATTGTGCCACACAGTTCTACACTTGAGCTCAAAGATGTTAGATGTGCATTACAGAGTACAATGGTTAAGATAAAGGAATCATACTTAAAAATACATAAAATTTTACAAAAACAAAACTAAGGATTTATGGCTGGGTATTACTGTTTTTGTTTAATATAAAACAGAATTGTGCATGACAGAATACCAATCTAATTTTAATAACTGTAGGTAGCATTTGGCACCAAATAAAATACTGTTCTGTGCACTCTCCTTCAACCAAATAATGTACCCTCAACCTAACCGATGTTCGTTATGTTTTTAATATGCACCATACGAAAAATAGAACACAAGTTCTATTCTAAGCTTTTAAAGAATGTTGTTTGATCATTTGAAATAAAAATGTAGAATATAGAATAAATAGATAATTGATTATTTGAGAAACTACTTGGTAACTTCTGGGGAAAAAGTTATAATTGTAACTGACATAAAAAAATGGTTTTTATAATTGTACCCAACAAATAATGCTTTATACAAAAAACTAAAACAAAATTGTTCTATTAAACAGTAACTAGTGTCTACTTATCATGGAATAGTAGACATTATTATGAACAATGGCGTAAACCTTCAACAAAACATCCACACTTTCAATCTTATACATATGTTTGGTTGCGATGATTCGCAAAAAAACATGAGAGAGAGAGAGAGAGAGGGGATAGAAGCAGGAGAAAGTGAAAATCTTCTCTGTTTGGTTTAATCAAAGAAACACGGGACCCATTATTTTCTCAACCTCTGCTGATATGCAACGATGCACTAGGAATGAGCTCTGTTTTCTTTGCTTTCAATTGTTTGAACAGATGCAATGAAAGCAACTGTGATAGTCTCTGTTGGGCCGTTGGCATAGCAAAAGCAGTTGCTGCCAGCAAGAGCACATCAAGTTTGGTTACCGGTGGGTATATGGGACAGGGATGGAGACATGAGTATGGATGTCAAGCAAGAAGATAGTAGTTGCAAGTGAGAATAGGATGGCAGCATTGGGATGAATGCAGGGCATGCAAACAGCACTTTGGATCCTCACCTTCCCACTCTCCTACATCTCTCTCCATCCTCTCTAACTATCTTAACGAGAGTGAAATTAAGAGAGAGATACAGAGAATGGAGGGAGATGTATGGAGAGTGGGAAGGAGAGGATCCATATCCTGCAAAAGGTGGTGATGGAAATAAAAAAATAATGTCTTTAACTAGCAAAAAATTTAGTTGGAGGAGGCAGGGGCATTATTGTCCTTTGAAAAATAACATAACTGCTCTCTCTAATTTTTCTTTCAAAATACAAAAACAAAGGAGAGAGAAGTAAATACTCTATTGCGTTTACTTAACTTCTTTCTCGCATACAAAACAATACACATAACTCATTCTCAACTCTTTCTTCTCAATTTTTGCATCATTACTTCCTGCCATTTTCTCTTTCAAGCCAAACTAAGGGCTGATGAAGTAGATGGCATAATTACGGATCAATTAAATTATTAAGAAATATGAAATTATTGTCAGAATTCAGAATTCAAACATATTTATTGATAGATCATTAAAACACACCTTGAGTGCCAAATTACCGCGCTCCAATTTTTGGTCTAGGATTTGACGCTTATTGCCAGTAAGATTATGCCCACCTTGACCAGTGTACACAACATCGTCTGCATTGTCCAGATCATCCTCATACATGCCAGAAATAACAATGGCCACAGCAATTGGGTATTCATAGCTGCTGTTCTGTGACAACCAAGAGAAGAAAGGAAAAAGATAGGTTTAAATGGAACATTGAAATCGAACACCTATCAAATAATGATCATGTGCATAGTTTGCAATCTTTTGACATACCAAATTAGAGTATTAAGTCAAAACATGGAAAGAAAAATTGTATTACCGCTTTGGAATAGGACTGGCCCATATAATCAATGCCATTTAACCAGTGACTATGAAAACCAACTGCAACCATTTCAGCACGAGAATAGAACTGATATCCAACTTCAATACCTTTAATTAAGAGAAATAATACAGATCATTAAATCATTAAATAAGAACAAATGGCACAATTAATGTTGGTCATGTATAAAATAAGCTACTTATAAGAAATACTGTGTCAGAGTTGAGGGGAAACCAGTAAATTAGATCACAAAACATCAACAAATAAAAGCAACAAAAAAAGAAGCTACCAACCTGGAATGTTGCCAATTGTTTTCTGATCGTACAGTATCTCTTTGTTTTTCATCATCTGTCAGAGCTCCAATATGAAGACAGTGTTAAAAAACAAGACAATTAGATTATTTCGACTGTTATTAGCTTAATGTGACGAAATAACACAACTGATTGCCAACTTCTTGGATGAGCTTTAAAAAAACCAATTTCACCAAAGTGCCAAACAAGAACCAAACTAAACAAATAGTAATACAAAACTAAAAATAATTAAATTTAAGATTACATATATTATCAATAAACCAACTTCACTTTGAATTATTATCAAATATACGTAACAGAAGTAATACATTAAATGTTTCCAAAGACATGGCTCATAACCAACCAACCAAAAGAGCAAAGAATTGACAAGTTATTCGGCATCAATCAATAGAAAGAGAAAAATTGATAGTCAGAAGATGAATAAGATAAATTCATTGCAGAGCTCCTGGCAACAATCAGGAATGCAAAATCCAACACTAGATCATCACAGAAAAATAACATGAGACTCGTAGTCAGGATTCTACCACGATAAAAAAAAATCACTCTCTAGTTTTTACTTGCCTCAGTTATTGCCTTCAGATCAGGTCGCTTTGCACGATTTTTTGATTTAACAGGCGGATCACTTTCCTGCACAGACTAATACATACAAATTGTGTAAGCAGCATATAGCAAAACAATTAATTTAAATAAAAAATATTATATAAGCTCAGGAATAAATTTCAGTATGCAGTGAATATTTAAACTAAAGCTTGACATTCAAACACAGCAATAGCTTCTTCAGACCAACACTCCAACTGCCTTATGCTTTTCAGTTTCCAAAGGAATAAAAACTAACTTTGAATTCAAAAACAAGTTTGGCGACATTCAGGTAGAAACGTGTAGCATATTCGGCTAATTCACCTAGTAAGGTACAAAACTACAAATATTCAGGCAGTACACGGTGTTCCGGGAAACTTCCCCATCTTAAAATTAGGGAAAAACAAATATGTGAGAGGCTAAAATATGAACTCTCACACTTTCTATTGTAGACTCACAGCAAGCTCTTCTATTTTATTTTAGTTTATAAGAATAAGAATTTCTAAGAATATAATAAAATGCAGCTTAAGACTCTAAGGAATGTTTGCAAATACCCAACCAAAACACCAGCCATACCAAGCAAAAAGCCTAGTAACAACTAGAAATATGGTAGGCGCACCAGGTTATAAACGGTTTCAGCTAGAACTAGAACAAATCTAAATAAAAGGAAAAGCAATATACAATGCAGAACATTTATTATAGCTCGCAGTTCATAATTGTAATCATCGAGTAAGATTATCTATAAGACAATACACAAGTAATAATTAATGTTTAATCAGAGATCAACCTTCGATTTTGAAGCTTTTTTAGAAGCTTTGACAGCTTCCGCATTCACTTTTGCACACCTATTCTCCTCTTCCTGTACCATCCAAAAAGACAAATTCAATTAGAGGAAACCAAAATGAACGAAAGAGACGCAATAGTAGAAAAACACCAAACAGTTTCGAACAGAGAAGAAACTAACCTGAACAAAGTGAAGGTAATGCTTGTTAAATATCCTAATCGTCTCTTTCACCTTAGCCGCAGCGCCCTTGTCAGCCAATGCCTCAACCACATTTTCCGATTCCACATCCATCACCACTTCCTTTGTTCTTTCCACATCCTTGACCACTTCCTTCATCTCACGTTCAGCACTCGCTACAGGCTTTTTCTTCTTTTGCTTAGAAACAACCTCTTTCTTAGCCACACTCACCTCACCGTGACTTTTTTTACTGCGTTTGTTCGGCGACGTCGTCACAGCCTCGCTGGACTTTTCAGCATTTTCTAAGACTTCCGCTTTTCGTCGAACACGAAGCTCTTCCACCTCCTTTTGCTTCGCTTGGATTCGAGCACTCGATCTCCTCTGCGGCATTAGTGAACCGTTCGCTTCAGCTGACATTGGCAAAACCTTCGATTCCGAAGTCATTGACGAATCAAAGGATTCCGTTCTTTTTCCGCCATATTTCACCGTGATGTTAACCTTCGGACTCTTCTCCTTCCCTGGAGAAACCATCAAGTGTTGTGGAACAACAACGACACCACTACCACCACAGTCGTTTGCAATCGAACCCTGAACCTCCAACGATTTCACAACCATCTCAAATCTTCACGAAATGGAGGAAGGTAAAAAGAAAAATCAAGATCAGAACGCGAAGAGCTGAAAACAGTAGCGAAACCAGAGATTCAAAGTAAACAACCACTTCCGCGTAGAAGATTTTCCGCAGAAACGGGAATCTGGAGAGTAGATTATATTTAGGGTTTCATAAAGGAAAGAAGAAAAGGAACGAGAGAGAAAGAGGGAAGAGGAAAAGAGTGAGAGGGAACTGAAGAGTTTTCGCTCTCGTGTAATTTTATTTTATTAAATTTTCATTTTTTTATAGTAAATAAATAAAATAGTTTTTGTAATTTTTGTAATAAATAAATGCTAACAGCTTCACTATGAGGCGCCAATGCCGAAATTATGGGAACTATTATTGATCGTGTCGTTTCGTTTTTTTTTTTTAATTTTTGTTTTTTCTATTTCGGAATTTGTTTTTTTCTACGCGTTCCCGCTTCAGTTTATTTTGATCTCATCTCCCTCGCGCGGCATGGACAAAAAACAGTGCTTCGCATTTCGCGAGGTGAGGATGAAGGATTCGGTGCGACGCATGAGGATGTGGTTAAGTTACGTATCAGGATGCTAATGGATCCTGTTTGATTTTATGACGCGTGGCAATCTAAATGGAGGCCACTTGTTGACCGTTTGTGATCGTATTTAAATCAATGGTGATCTTGCATTGTTCTAGAATGTTCTTTTTGATAAAATAAATATAGATAAAGCTGCTCTTTAAGTCATTTTTATAAGTTTTAGGCTTTTGATCTTGGTACCCCCTCCTTAAACCCTATACCTTCCTTTTGTGCAAAACTTCCAAATTTACCCCTTACTAAAAAACAAAAACCAGAAAATCATCTCATAATTCATAATTCCGTAGTTGAAGAGTAAGATTTTCTCCCCAATTTTACGGAAACATCACTTAAACGATAAATCTGTAGTAGAAATCTTACGGAAACATCATACGCATGATGAATCTGTAGTTGCTGCTGCTGCAACTTTGAAGGAATTTTGGGAAAATTTACGGAATCATCTTCTTACGATGAATCCGTGAGTTCTTTTCACGACACGTATTTACGGAAATATTTACTGGATTTATCATGCGTCGATGTTTCAGTAGTATAAATTTTGACTACGGAATGATCGTTGATGGATGTATCCGTAGTCACTCTTCACTTTGTTGTTTTTCAGAGACTACTGATTTATCCTAGGAGATAAATCCGTAGTGTGTTTTTTTATTCTTGATTTTTGTTTATTTTTTGCGGTGCCGCATGTACCGTTTAGGAGGGAAGATTCCTCCATGGTCGAGTGGTTTGATGCGTAGAGGGGACGTCCATTGGAGAGGTAGAGGAGGTGCAAGTGATGAAGGTCCTTCCGAGCCTTTGAGTGAGCGTACACAAAATAGGATAGCCGGACACGCCCGAAGCAGCAGAGACGTGTTCATGGGCGTCTTCCGGCTCCTCCGGTGATGATGATGAGGGGAGTGCACGAGATGCAGATATCAAAGTTATTTTAGAGATGTTCATGAGCCTCATCCTGCTTTTGATAGAGGTTATCATATAGATGTTTACGACCATGCGCCTGCTAGAGGTGCTTATGGAGATTACTATGAGGGTGGACAGGTGGGGAATGATGATATTCCTAAGGATGATCCCCATGTAGAGGCTGATGAATCCACGCTAACACAAATTTGTCCCTGTGAGGAACCAACCATGTGTTGTTCACGTACTGAACAAACTGCGGTAGATCAACACATGATTGCTCGAACTCAAGTAGTCGCTGATAAAACTCTTCCTCATCTGTTGAGTCAGCTATACGCACCCAGAGATCCATTACCATCTCTTGCCTATCCTTCTTCACCATCAATTTACACTTAGCACTCACATTCTTGCTTATGTGATACCGACAAAGCAAATTGTAACTTTCGGGAACACCATCTCTATGGCACTCATCCGCCCAAGATCTCTATCGGTGATAAATGATTCGGGAAGAGCAATATCTACCACCATCATGTCTCTCAAATACCGCAATACCCATCGAAATTGTCATACCGCTCATTTGACAAATAAGCAAAGCAAACCGAGAATGTCAACTCTGTTGAAGTCACTCCAACAATCTCCAAGAGAGGCAGTTTATACTTGTTGGTTTTGTAGGTGTTGTCCATAATCAATATCCTAGGGAATATCCTCAATAGGTTGATAGACTCAGGATGTGCCCACATGATGTCACCAATAACATCAGAGTTCTCAATTCTTCTAGTCCAACACACATAGTGTTCAGAATCTATCAACCTCATAAGCTCTCGGATCTCGGTTCTAGAACCTCTACGACTGGCCCTAAACATCCCAAGTATTTGCTTATACAGCTCGCGTGATAGTACTCAAGTTCCCCACAAATCTCTTCTTCAATGCACTTAGACTCTTCTCTGCTTTGACATTTAACAATGTATGCTCATCCAACATACTTTTCTCTTCCTTTGTGAATCGCCCAAATATTGGAAGTCCGATACATGATGGAGATGGCTTATGATTGTGTACACCACACCTAACCTCTACCTTCCAATCCTCATTGGAGGATTCAGAGGTTTAGCTTTTAGCTTGAATGGACAATCACACTTCTTTGAAGATATCATTCTACCTTTAGAGCAATCCACGTCTACTCGGTGTGTTTCCCATGTTTCGCACAACCAAAAACAATCACATTTTTCTCCCACTTTTGCCAATTGCTTTATCGGATCTGCGGATGATAACAACTATTCCGTTGGCTTTCCCCGTCTCTCTAGCCCAACGTATGAGATCATCACGGGTATGAAAAATCTACAAATAATTTACAATTATCGGATTAGACTAAATTCTAAGTACTATTGAAAATAATTAATGATAAATGCCCACCTCATTTGTTGTAAATGCATCCGATAGATCAATGCAATTGGGAAGCGTCCCATCCGACATAGCCATATCTGTACGATATTAACCATTGAAAACTTAATTAATTAACTAATTAAATAAATTAAAAAAAAAACACTACGGATTTATCTTGGATAGATAAATCCGTATACTTTCCGGATTTATGTTAAAGACATAAATCCATAGTGTTATTTTAACACTCCAGATTTATGTTAAAAAAAAACAAAACCTTAAACCCTACGGAATCATCAAAATATATAAATCCGGGAAAAATTGAAAAATTAAGACTACGGATTTACCTTTCTTCGATAAATCCGGAAACAACGCGAATTTTTGGGTCTGCTGTGATTTTTGGTAAAAACGAGAGGGGTATTTTGGTATTAAATTGTATTATGGGGGTATGGAGGCAAGGAGGGGGGTATGAAAGTTAAAAGCCTAAGTTTTATTTTCACGACTTTTTTTTATCAGATTTCACGACTAAACTTGTTTTGATCGACTTGTTTTTTATTTTATAATAAACTGTTTTTCATAAACAATCTAATCTTCTATTTATACAAACAAACAACTTATAAAATTACAATTTTAGATATCTTACTTTTTGGACACATAACCACTTTTGTTTTATTTATCATTTTTAATTTTACTTTCTTTTCCTTTCTCACTCACTCTCTTTCATTATCACATTTCCCAATATTTCTTACTTCTTACACTATTATTAGTGGCCCCCACACCATTTATTTAAAAATATTTTTATTCCCAATTTTTTTTAATCCACTATATAATCTAATATAATTAAATTAATATTAAATAATCTACAATTTACTCCTACTTACTATCTAACTTAATATTTATTTATCTATTTATACAAACAAAATACACTTAATCTATTTATACAAACAACCCACGTTTAAATTACTCAAACAAGCCTCCATATTTACTTGACAATTCATCTAACTAAAGACAAAATTGTAATTTACTATCATACTTTTATCAAATTTCTTCTCTCAATGCGTTCTCTTCTCACTCCCACTTTTTTTCCTACTTTCTCTTACTTTTTTTTTTTTCAAAATTCAAAATTCAAATCAAACTCACCAACTTTCTTTACCCACTATCTACTAATCTAATATAATATCTATTTATAAACAAATCATACTTAAATTACTCAAACAAGTTTTCTTATTTATTTGACAACTCATCTAACTAAGGTCAACATTGTATTTTACTATCACATTCTTTTTCAAATTTCTTCACCCAATGCACATTCTTCTCACTCCTTCCCCTCTCTTTTTTCCAAATTTGGAAATTCAAATCAAATCTACTAATAAACTAAAATAATCAATCTAAACTGCGAGATAACTGCACTAATATATAAAAACATGGGATAACTTCAATGATATATAAAAAAATATGATATTAATATATCAAAAAAAAAGGAAAACTTAATGACAATTTCAACTACTGATTAATATTTAAAACACCGGATAACTATATTGATATATTTGATAATCTACTATCTATCATTTACTATCTACTATAATGTACTAATCAACTAAATTAATCAATTAAAATTATGAGATAACTGCACTGATATATAAAAACATGGGATAACTATACTAATATGTAAAAAAACACGAGATAACTACTATGATATGTATTTATCTATCTATTTATACAAACAAACAACTTACAAAATTACAATTTTAGACATCTTACTTTTTTGACACATCACCACTTTTGTTTTTTTATCATTTTTTAATTTTACTTTCTTTTTCTTTCTCACTCACTCTCTTTCAATCTCACATTTCTCAATATTTCCTACTTCTTACACATCTATTATTAGTGGCCCCCACACCCTTTATTTAAAAATATTTCTATTCCCAATTTTTTTAATCCACTATATAATCTAATATAATTAAACTAATATTAAATAATCTACAATTTACTCCTACTTACTATCTAACCTAATATTTATTTATCTATTTATACAAACAAAATGCACTTAATCTATTTATACACACAAACCACGTTTAAATTACTCAAACAAGCCTCCATATTTACTTGACAATTCATCTAACTAAGGACAACATTGTAATTTACTATCATACTTTTATCAAATTTATTCTCTCAATGCATTTTCTTTTCACTCCCACTTTTTTATTACTTTCTCTTACTTTTTCTTTTCAAAATTCAAATCAAACTCACCAACTTTCTTTACCCACTATCTACTAATCTAATCTAATATCTATTTATACAAACAAATCATACTTAAATTACTCAAACAAGTTTTCCTATTTATTTGAGAACTCATCTAACTAAGGGCAATATTGTAATTTACAGGCACATTCTTTTTCAAATTTCTTCTCCCAATGCATTTTCTTCTCATATTTTTTAACTTTCCCCTTTCTTTTTTTCCAAATTTCGAAATTCAAATCAAATCTACTAATAAACTAAAATAATCAATCTAAACTACGAGATAACTGCACTAATATATAAAAACACGGGATAACTTCACTAATATATAAAAAATACGATATTAATATATCAAAAAAAAGGAAAACTTAATGACTATTTCAACTCATTGATTAATATTTACAACACGGGATAACTATATCGATATATAAAAACACAGGATAATCGTGACCGATATATTTGATAATCTACTATCTATCATTTACTATCTACTATAATGTACTAATCAACTAAATTAATCAATTGAAATTATGAGATAATCGCAGATCGATATATAAAAACATGGGATAACTATACTAATATATAAAAAAAAACACGAGATAACTACTATGATATGTATAAAAACACGGGATAACTGCACTGATACATTAAAAACACTTTACTGAAATATTTGATAATCTACCATCTATCCGTTACTGTCTACTATAATTTATTAATCAACTAAAATAATCAATTCAAACTATGAGATAAATTCACTGATATATTAAAAAACACGTGATAACTTTATTGAAATATAAAAAACACAAAATAATTGCAATGATGTATGTAAAAACACGAGATAGCTGCACTGATATATAAAAAAAACACGGGATAACAACACTGACACTAATATATAAAAGAACACAGGATAAATGCACTGACTGTTTTTAAACGATACTTTTACATTTTTAGATTTTAATATTTATCTAATTTTTTATTTGAGGCTCCTTTTTTAACTACTTTAAAATTGTCTTTTTTAACAAAGTGTTGTCTAGACTATTTAAATTATGTCTAAGTTCGTTCATAAAAAGAATATGGCAGCACCCGTGCGTATGCACGGGTATCCTACTAGTTTATACAAATAAACTTATTTATTTATACAAATAAATAAGTTTTAAGCTCTGTTTGGCAATGCTGATTCTCTAGTTTATAGCAAATAGATTATAGCGGATTCACTAGTTGTAAGTGTTTGACACAACTAATTTTTAGCATTTTTCCACTAGCTTATAGTGTTTTTGGAAACATGACTTGAAGTAGCGTTTGAACTCATAGTTTATAGTGTTTCATTCTTTCTCTCACTTTTAAACATTAACTACAAATGCCTATCTACGTAATTTTTTTATA
Source organism: Oxytropis ochrocephala (assembly GCA_020916435.1). Lineage (NCBI taxonomy): Eukaryota > Viridiplantae > Streptophyta > Magnoliopsida > Fabales > Fabaceae > Oxytropis > Oxytropis ochrocephala. The sequence continues at coordinate 82,580,999 of CM037091.1, forward strand.
AGCTACTAGAATCGTTAATTTTACCAGACACTTTAAATTCAATCTGCTAGATTGTCTACTACACCATCCGCTAGCTTATTCGCTATATGTTAACTCATTGTTTTTGCATAAGTTATCTTGACAAGCTTGTGAATAATATACATAAAAGTTTAATTATTTGAATAATCTATTTTGCACAAGCTCAAAAATAAGTCAATCCAACCTTTCATCGCTTTGATGCTGAGTCAAAAGTAAGCTCAAGAACTTCAACCTTTCATCGCTTTGATGTTGAGTGACATTGTCTACGGGGGTCCTTCTTTCTGGCCAGCCTCTCCCGAGGGATGTATGTCTTGCTCACCCAAATCCAACAATACGGGGAGGTACGCAAGATTCAAGGGCCATGTGGTTTCTCTAACTTTGGAAAGAATGTGAGAGAAATAAAGATTTACCAATAGTGGGTTGTATCTCCTACAAATAGTGAGAGAAATAAAGATTTACCTAAAGTTGGAGGAGATACATTCTCTCATGCAAATAGTGACGACGATGATCAACCCATCATTTTTCGCAGGAGAGAGAGGTTTGTTGTCGAAGAAATCCCACATACTCCAGTCGTGGCCAAAAATCCCACTTTGGTTACAACTGATCAACCACCTAAGAGATCCAAGGTACACCACATTTCTTCCTGTTTTTCCTTATCATTCTTGTTTTCCTTCCCTGACCTCCTACTTTTGGCAGGGCCCTGTTACCATTCCTCGGGATAACCTCCATGTACCTGATGTGGGACCCTTGGAGCCAAAGACTTCAATTCCTTCTCCTTTACAGGCTTCGCCTCCACTTCCTTCCATGACAAATTAAGAGGTGGCTCAGTATTTTATCTCTCAAGAACTCTTTTAGATAGCTCCCATTTCCTCTTTAGAGTTGGGTAGATTGGAAGAGGCCTTTCGTATCATTACTGACCTAACCCAACTGTGACGAGGTCCTTTGCATTCAGATTGGCTTCCTCCACTAACCTTTCAGAGAACCAACGGAGTGCCATTCGGCAAAAGATAGAGGTAGGCTCGGACCCAAGCTTCTCGGATGACTCTGACTCGGATACAGAGTCTGATGGGAGAAATGGTGATGATCGATCCGACGATCAGGAAGATGTCTCGACCGAAGACGTCGACTTGGAAGATAGTGATGAGGAAGAAGAGGAAACTCAAGAGGATATGGACGGAAGCTTTGAGCTTTTGTATGGGTATGAAGATTCCGGCTGCAACAATGTCGACATTCCCGTAGATCCTCCATTAGGAACTCCCCGAGATTATTCGTGGGTGTCTGAATCTCTTCGAGGTTTTAAGTCAGTTATGACCTCGGATGTTAATATCAGTAATTTTTCGAAAAGGCTTTACTGGAAAGATCCAGAACGGTGGCGTACATTTGGGATGGAAGATGACAAGCATGTGGCTACTTATCCCGCCTCTCTTAAATTCAGTATTTATTGGACCACCTTGGCCCATATGAGAATTCGCCCCCTTTTACCGCTTTTCAACAATCCGTGCTGGCGAGATTAGATCTCGCCCCTTCACAACTCCACCCAAATGCATGGGCGTGCTTTTGAGCTCGTATGCCTTCACTTGGGTCGGCCCCTTTCCCTTCAGCTTTTCCTTTACATGTTTGAAGTTAATAAAAGGACTGAGAAAAACAGTGGAAAACCTGCCTGTTTGGAACACGTCAGTCTCCGATCCAGAAAAGGGGTAAAAGTGTTTCGGCCTTATACTGATAGCTTGAGGAATGAGTGGAAAAATAAGTTCTTTTGGGTTGAGCTTATGTTGCCCGCCGTTGTGGATAGAGTCGGCACCTTCAATGTAGATAACGATATTGTTTTGACAACCAAATTCCCTCTTGGTTGGACTCGTCGTGATGACAAGACCAAACACTCTGTTGACGAAAAACACCTGAACTTGGAAGATCGGAAGACTTTGAGGATGCTGATTTTTATAGCCGATAGGGTCGTTACCAATAACGAGAATAAGCCGAATCAGTGGGGTTTTGATACTAAATCACTGGTTCAAACTGTTAAATTTGAGCATTGGTGCATGGAAAACACATACACTTGTGTGCAAGTATACACTGTCCAAAAACAAGTAGTAAAAAGATCGAACCCACAGAGATTGAAAAACTCACTTTTAAAATCAATATAAAGTAATAAAGTTTAAAGTAACAAAGTAACAAAATAATTTTGGATTTTGTTTGATGATCACAACTAAGTTAGAAAGAAAGCAAAGTAAAGATGTTGATAGTGTAAAAGAGAAAAGCTAGTTGGAATGTCTTCATCAAGTAATTTACTTATAAGTGTTTGATGCAGTATGTGATGCAGCTGCACTGAATGTTGTTGCATTAGCTATGTGCCTTTCGGTCACTTTCTTCTTGAGTATCATTACCAACTCTTATGATCCTTGTTCTATGCAGTAAAGAAAGGGGTGTCAATGCCAATCTTGCCTCCTAACAATTATCCAATTTGCTTAAATAAATTCACTCTTGTATTTTAAGTACCCACAATTATCATATGGACTATATTATCCTATCTCTAGGATTTAACATGGTTTTCACAAAGTTTTCTTTATGTAAAACACTCACCCATATTAGTTCTTGAGTTCTTAATTGTAAGTCATTTCTGGTCATTTACAAATCTTACTTATTCTAAGTGATTAAGTTTAAAATAAGTTTGGAAAGATTATCAAGCAAGAACTAAAGTACAAACATACATACATGCAACATACTTAAAAGCTCATTAAATGATTAGAACATTCCAACTAAGAAAGGTTTAGCTAACAAGAGACATTGCAAGATATATATAAACTGAATAGACCATGTTTATATATATAGAAATCACAAAAGAGAACAACAAGAGCAAAGTTACAAATGTTGAAACACTTTGTATGAAATCTTCTAGCAATGCACTAGCATTACTCCTTAGCACTATACAAACACTATGAAAACAGGTTAAGGAGGATTTATCAATTCCTTCCTCTTCCTTTAAAAATATAAAAACTAACTATGTATATTGAAATTTTGATCTAACTTATGGATTGTGATATATTTCCAAATGAAGATGTGAGGTCCTTTTATAGCCTTCAAGTGAGGTGCTTCCTTCCTTCATGTTGAAGTAATCTTGAGTGGATCATAGCTGTAGTTGCTTTTCAGAGGTTGATCCCAAGTTGAAATCTTTGACTTAATACATAGGGCGGTTCCATGGTGGTAGAACATGTGTCCCTATGTTGGTGACTCTTCAAAGCTATGCCTATAGCTATGTGTGAATGGTAGGCGCCTACTATACAAGGTGGGATGGCATCAAGAGAACCAGCAGGAGGTCATCAATTGCAAGTGGATGCATATGAAACAGATCGCTTATTCACCAAGTAGTGCGATTTGATGCAGGATCGGTCACGGGAGCATTTGATGCGAGATAGCATTGAGATCAGATCGAACAAAAACATCAAACATACCACAATGTATCCAAAATGGCCTAATAATAACTATAACCATTCAAATCACTCAAGTTATCATATATCACATAAAATACTATATAAACTCTTTATTATTACTTGAAAGAGAGCAAATACTAAGTTTAAACATATTAAATACTCTATATAAAATAGAGTTATCAAGCATGCCGAGAGAGTTCTAGGTCGGATTCTTCAATGTTTAGCCGAGTAATTTTTATACCTGTGTCGACGTTTTACTTTTTTATGTTTTTAACTGATCTTTCTTTTTCGCAGACGAGATGGCCCCAAAAAACAAAATGGTGGCTTTGATGGCCCTTGCGGTTGCTGATGCTGATAAAGCCGTAAAAGAGGTCGGGAATGCAAGCAACGTTGCTGCCGCCAAAACTCCTGTTGCGAAGGTCGTCCATGCCCGACCTATTACCACGGTCCATCCCGACAATGTCGAGGAAGATGAGCAACCTTTAAAAAGGAGAAAAAAGGTTGATGTTCGTCTTCCTCCCAAGTCGGGTCATCAAGATCGGGGTAAACACGTTATTGAAGTTAGTGACCGTTCCGATCTTCCCTCCAAGAAGAGTAAAAAACACAAATCTGCCTCTTTTGATCCTAAAGAATTTATGAACGTCAAAGCCGAGGAATTCAAAGCAGACCCTTTCCGTGTTTCTCTCTCTATATTGGCTAGGATGACCGATCTTGTGGAAGATCAGAGAAAAGATGCTGACATGAAATTAAAAGGTAAACTTTTCTCTGTTTTATTCTCGTCATTTTTTGTCTTGGGTTTTTAAACCGCCTTATTCACTCCGTGTTTTCTGTAGATATTGAAGGCAAGTATGAAGAAGCCCGGAAGGCTGTGGATCCACTTCGCTCTGAACTGGAAAAAACCCAAAAGGAAGTGGATCTGCTTAAAAAGGAGAAAGAGGATTGGGAAATCAAACGTCAAGAGCTTGAAGGTGAATTGAAGCTGGCAAAAGAACAAGCTGAAAAAGATGCCGCTGAGTTGAAGAGACGGGCTGATAAGTTGGCCGAGATTAAGACCTCTGCTTCGACTCAACACATATCCGTGCTTCAGAAGCAGATAAGAGAGCTGACTGAGCAAAATGATGTAGCTATGGAAGCAAAAATGCAGGCAGTTGACCTCGGGAAGGAAGGAATAGTGGAAGCTTTCAATAACGCACTTGATCAAGTTGCTGTGGTTATTCCCGACTTTGTAGCCGACCCCACTATTTTTAAACCAGAGTTTTCTGTTCATGATGGGCACATTGTCGAGTTTGACCTAATAACCGATCAAATGTCTAGGGTCATCTATCCTTCAAAATCGACCTAACTGTTCCTTTGCTTTAATGTAATTTTACTGCTTTCCTTCACACTTTTTCAAACTCGAGGATCCGGCCGTAACCGGGATATTTTGTTTTACTAATTTACAAGTGCGCTTATTTCCATAATAGCTCGTTTTTGTGTTTTGAACATACTTCAGATAGCTATACCTCGGATAGTTGTAGCCGAAAAAACTGATCTCGGGTACCTCCGTACATCGCACCCCCTGTTTAATCTCGGTTCGCTGGATTTCGTTAAAAAAGCTTCATCTAGTGGGCGAGATTTAAATAATAATGTCGTCATTGTATGCTTTCAAAAAGCTAAGTCTATTAATAGAAGATTTACACATGTAAATGTCAGAATAGAATTCTTTAAAAAAGCCAAGTCTATTAATAAAAGATTTACATATGTAAATGTCAGAATAGAATGCTTTGAAAAAACAAAGTCTATTAATAGAAGATTTACACATGTAATGTCGGAATAGAATGCTTTGAGAAAGCTAAGTCTATTAATAGAAGATTTACATATGTAAATGTCGGAATAGAATGCTTTGAAAAAGCCAAGTCTATTAATAGAAGATTTACACATGTAAATGTCGGAATAGAAATCTTTGAAAAAGCCAAGTCTATTAATAGAAGATTTACACATGTAAATGTCGGAATAGAATGCTTTGAAAAAGTCAAGTCTATTAATCTCGGGGAACCGATTTCCGTATGCTAAGAGTCATACATCGTTCTTGGACTTCAACTGTAATATTTCTTGAGCTTAGTGGCGTTCCAAGTTCTGGGAATCGCCTTTCCTCCTAGTGTTTCTAGCTCGAAAGATGACTGCTTCACTTCCATAGGATAGTCGGAACAGTGTTTCTCCAGTAGAGCTTTGAGGAGTAGTTCTGTATGCCCATAAGACGTAAGGGAGTTCCTCAACCCAGTTTCCTTTCGCATCGTCCAACCTTTTCTTTAAACCGTTGAGGATTACCTTGTTTGCCAATTCTACCTGACCATTCGTTTGAGGATGCTCTACTGAAGTGAATCGATGTTTGATTTTAAATCGAACATTAATTTCCTGAATCCTTTATCCGCGAATTGAGTTCCACTATCTGTGATTACCACCTCGGGTAACCCGAACCTGGTAATAATCTCTTTTTTGAAGAAAGATATACAACTTTTTGCACTTATGACGGATAACAGTTTGGCCTCAATCCATTTGGTAAAGTAGTCTACCGCCACAATTAAGAATTTGATTTTTCATGGTGCCTTCGGAAAAGGTCCTAACAGGTCTATCCCCCACCATGCAAAGGGCCATGGGGAGGAGAGAGTTGTGAGTACGGTAGGAGGAGCGATATGGATGTTTGCATGGATCTAGCATCTCAGACATTTCTTCACATAGTTCCTAGCATCAGTTTCTATGGTTGGCCAAAAGTATCCCGCCCTCAACACTTTCCTGGTTAAGGATCTACCACCTAAATGTTGGCCACAAATTCCTTCATGAATTTCAGCCAACACATAGTCGGCCTCCTCGTGTTCGATGCATTTTAACAAAGGTGAAGACATTGCCTTTTTATAAAGATATCCATTGATTATTGAAAAAGAAGTTGCCTTTCTTCGGAGGATCTTGGCTTTCCCAGGATCGGAAGGTTCTACCCCCGATGTTATGTTGTCGAAGATGGGAGCAATCCAAGTTTCGCTTTCACCCACCACATACACCGATGAAATCAAGTGTAAGTTGTCTTCAATACTGGGTTTGCTGAGGATTTCCTGTATCACAGATCGATGATTTCCCAATGTCTTGGTGCTTTCTAACTTGGAAAGAACATCGGCCCTCACATTATTCGTTCTCGGAACGTGCTTTATCTCGGTAGAGTGAAATTGGGTAAGCAATACTCTCACACGATTCAAATATTTTTCGAGGATCGTGTCTTTCGCCTCGTACTGTCCCCCGATCTGGCAGACAACAAGAAGTGAATCGGTATTGATCTAACCGAGTAATTTGGAGGTCCAAAGCCAATCGGAGACCTGCAATACATGCTTCATATTCTGCTTGATTATTTGAAGTTGAAAACTTAAAGGTGAGTGATAATTCTATAACGACTCCCGAAGGACTCTCAAGAATGATTCCTGCTCCACTCCCCTTGGGATTGGAAGATCCATCCACATGGATTTTCCATATCTCATCATCCGATTCTGTTGAAGTCATTTCCGCCACAAAATCGGCCAACACTTGAGCTTTCATCGCCGGTCTTGATTCATATTTGATGTCAAACTCTGACAACTCGACAACCCACTTGATTATCCTTCCAGAAAGATCTGGCCGATGCAAGATTTGTCGGATTGGGTGGTTTGTTCGAACCACCACTTGGTGAGATACAAAATAAGGTCGGAGACGTCGAGTTGCTATTACCAAAGCCAAAGCAATTTTCTCAATTTTTTGATACTGCACCTCTGGTCCTTGCAGAGCTTTGTTCACAAAGTAAACTGGACTTTGCCCTTCCTTTATTTCTCGGACCAGTACTGCTCCCAATGTTTCGTCAGATATTGAGAGGTATAAATATAGCACTTCCCCGAGTTCAGGGCGGGTTAATATCGGAGGCTCTGATAATACTTTCTTCAGTTGGGTGAGCGCCTCTTCCCGTTCTGACGTCCAGATAAATTCAGACTCTTTCTTCAAAAGTTTGAAAAGAGGCAGTGATTTGAAAGCAGCATTTGAAATAAAACGAGACAGAGCAGCAATCATGCCGTTTAATTTTTGAACTCTCAGGATGAGATTGAATTTGTCGGGATGTCCCTAAACCAGATACCTGCGGATTTATCAAGGGTGAGAGAAAAACGCCTACACATTATTTCACCTGGGGCGTTCCGGTATTGCATCATTGTCTCGTAGTACTCCAAGTGAACGTCTGGATCTCCGAGTCCATCGTAGATTTTTAAATGCTCTGGGGGTTTTTCCAACCCGCGGGGAATGGGAAAATAATCGATTTCTGACGTAAACGGTCCTCTTCTTGGGGTTGGAGTCGTCAAAGTTGGAATTTTCGGGACTATCGTTCGGATCGAAGGTTGCTGAGGTTGATCCCTAGAGCGTTGTCGCCTTCTCTGATGTCGACGATGTTCTCGCCTCGGGAGTGCCTCCTCCCGGCTTTTGGAACGTCGCCTCTGTGGTGAGGATGAAGCAAAAGACGAGTATTCCTCATAAGTGTCCTCCATGATTTTAGGGGGTGTCCGAGGTTCTCCCCTTCCGCACCTTCTTGGGGGGGAGCGATGATAATGACGTCGTCTCGGAGGAGTACGATGACGCCGTCTTTGTTCGGGTAACCTACCGGGTTCTTGGGTTTCCGCTGCTGGGTCGCTAAGGGAAATATAACGCTGTGGGGAATTTCGGTCTGGTAAACGACCTCAGCTTCCAGTTCAGAAATATAAGCGATGATCACCCATAACTTTGGTTAGTTGATCATTCGTGCCAATTAATCTCTTTCGAAGACTATTTTCAAAAGATCAAATAAAAAAACGAGTTGCTACTAACAGTCAATCAGAATCTTCGTTCGTCTGACCAGTGGTAGTGACTCTCATTTTCAAGAGTACTTAGCGGTGATTACCCATAACCTCTGTTAGTTTAATCATTCGCAGAATACTCGTCATATTTTGAAAACTCACTAAAAAGATAAAAGACAAAAAACCTTTTCATGACAACCGAGAACTACGTAGCTTTGAATTCTCCATCGCACCAGGAGATACGTAGGAGCGAGAAGTCAACTCCCGTCAAGCGCAAAAAATAGAAATTTTCATTAAGTTTTCCCATTCATCTTCGAACAAGAAATAAATAGGCAAAAGCTAGGTATTTTTCAAATCACACGTTAAAACCACACACTTAGTTAAAGGTTCCCTTTCGGTAGAAAGGACGTGTGCGGTGCTAGTACCTTCCTCACACGTAATCAACCCCCGAACCCATATCTCTAGTTTTCGAAAGACCATCCGCCTTGTTTAAAAGACCTTTTTTCAATGTTTTGGTCTTAAAATTAAAATATTGGTGGCGGCTTCCAAATTTTTCCACGTTGTAAATCGAGAAACCCAAACCGGATTTTTTGGGGTGCAACAATTCCTCAACTTGTGTGACATTTTAAAGATTTTGGAGAGATCCTTCAGGGGATTATAGCGTGGTATGTTGGTAACTAATTCATCATACTATTTCTTATTGTAGCTGCATAATTAAATATTATTCTCACCTCTATGTTTTGATGCTTAAATAGATGCCGCTGGTGTAGTGTTGTTAATGAGATTGTTTATAATCTTAATCCTCATACCGCATGTCAGAAGATTGTGTTCACCTTGAAAAATGCAAGGTAATGTATATTTGATAAATATGTGATTACCTCATCTAATCGTACTCTCACTACTCTAACATGTTATTTCCCACTAAATTGTAGTGCAGCTTTTGGAACATGTGGTGTCGATATTGGGGCATGTTATTTCTAGCTACATGTAGAATAAGAACCTGTATTAAGACCCGATCTTAGAAAAAGTGATGAAAAGGATGATTAATAATAGGATAGAAATAACCACGATATTGGTTGTGCGCTAGACTTTAAATTGTTATTCCCATCTTCCTAAGGCGAGTATTGTGGGTGTTATCCTCGCACCTAGAGACATTTCTGATGTCGTCATGAGGCGGGATGATGTAGCTAGTGAGGATTGTGCACCTAGAGACATTTCTGATGTCGTCATGAGGCGGGATGATGTAGCTAGTGAGGATTGTGAACATTATCGGTTCACCGGTTAATTTGTTACTCACTACAATTTGATACACTTATCATGGTTCCATCTTTTGTGAAGTAGACCAAGTTTCACCTCACTTGAACTAACATATGCTGAATCAATTTAATTATACCCGAATAAGTTTGGATTTTCTCCGACCAGACTTTTTATGTTAGTTTTAGATTTTCTAAAAAACACTAGTGGTATGTGTGACATCCGGGGGCTAACGAGGGAGGGAAGTGATCGTTGGTGCCTACAAAGTGGCACAGACAAAGAGCGACTCCTGGTAGCTTCCAGCGAAGGGGTACATGAATGAACTGAATACGCAATGGAATGAGAGGGGTCCTGAGGCTGTGCAGGTATGAGACTGTATAGTTGAAGGAATGCTTGAAAGAATTGATTTGGACTACCTATACCAACAAGGTGCATCGTCTTTTTGGGAGCCCATCCCATAAGAACTCCATAGTTAAGCGTGCTTGGCTTGGAGTAATAGTGGGATGGGTGACCTTCTGGGAAGTTTTCCAGAAAGCATGCAAGTGAGGACAAAACATGCTGAAAAGACTCGTATTGGTTTGTGGGGGCAGTCAACACTTCTAAAAGCAGTCTGGGATGTTACGGTATGCTCGTGCATACATGTGTTGCACAGTGTTGCTTGTTAGGGATGATTCCAAAACTGACACCAGCTAATATTTCATCGTAAGCAGTCGCAGATTCATAACCCTGGACCAGAGGGTGCAAAAATTTTCAAACGCACATCACTAATAATATAATAAAAGTAAGACTGTAACAGGTTCACAATTTGTGTTGCACTAGATCAACACAAATTAAATAGCACTAACAAGTTCCTAAATACAAATTAAATAGTACAAAGAGAATCAACATATTCAAAAAATACAAGATCAATTAAAACTAAACAGACGAACATAATCAAAATAAATTAAATAGCACCAACAAAAATACTAATTAATTAAATAGCATTAACATAATCAAAATTAGGTTAATAAAAACCAGAACAAGAACAAATTCAATAGACTCAACTAATTCGGGATTTAGGATTTTGAGGGAAAATAAATTTCTGGCCTTAAAGCCACCAACAATGGCGATAGAAGCCTCAAGAACAGAAGACTCACAGACACAATTGACAAATGAAAGCGCAAATGGCAGCGAGCGACAAAAATTGCTACGATGGAGGAGGGAGGGAAGAAGCGATTTGGTTTTCAATGGAGATCTTTGTTTCTTTGAGTGAAAAGGAAGAATGGAGGAGAGTTAATTGGTTCAATGTTGCAATGAAGAATAGAAGAGGAGAAGCAATCTGGTTTCACTTTTCGGTGGGAGTGGAGAAGAAAGAATAAAGAAGAAAGAATCCAAAGATAATATAATAAAAGTAAGACTATAACAGGTTCACAATTTGTGTTGCACTAGATCAACACAAATTAAATAACACTAGCTAGTTCCTAAATACAAATTAAATAGTACAAAGAGAATCAACATATTCACAAAATACAAGAACAAATTAAAACTAAATAGACGGACATAATCAAAATAAATTAAATAACACTCACAAAAATACAAATTAATTAAATAGTATTAACAGAATCAAAATTAGGATAATAACAACAAGAACAAGAACAAATTCAATAGACTCAACTAATTTAGGATTTAGGATTTAGGATTTTGAGTGAAAATAAATTTCTGACCTTAAAGCCACCAACAATGGCGATAGAAGCCTCAAGAACAGAAGCTTCACAGTCACAATTCACGAATAAAAGCGCAAATGGCAGCGGGCGACAAAAATTGCTGCGATGGCAGAGTGAGGGAAGAGGCATTGGTTTTCAGTGGAGATCTTTGTTGCTTCGAGTGGAAAGGAAGAAGGGAGGAGAGTTGGTTCAATGTTGCAATGAAGAATAGTGAGAGAGGTGAAGAAAGAATAAAAAAGAAAGAATCCAGAGAAGAAAGAAGAATGAAGAAATAAGGGAGAGAGAAGAAAGAGGTAAGTCACAGGCTGACGAGAGAGATAAAAATGTTTTAAAAATAAAATATGTGAGAGTGTGAGTGATTGTATGAGTGTGGTGCATTAGAATTTAGGTGGTGCAAAACTAGGAACTTGAGTGCAAAAATTATTTTTTAGGGTGTGCGAAAACATTTTTCCTAGGAGATTAGTGCTAATTTTATTTTGGATTTTTTTTTCGCACCCCCTCCTTCTCCCCTACACCCCCATAACCCAATAAAACCCAAAAATACCCCTGTTTTTTTTTAAAAAAAATTAAAAAAATTCGGAATTACCTCTAAAAAAGGTAATTCCGTTTCAAAAAATGGGGTATTTCGAATTTACCTTGTAAATCCGAAATACCCCCTATTTTGAACCGGAATTACCTTTTTTAGAGGTAATTCCGAAATTTTTAATTTTTAATTTTTTAAAAAGTTTGTATATTAAATTAAGTTTTAAACGCGTTTTATTTTTAAAATACGATACAAACGATTTACGATTGAAATCATTGAAAATATTATTATCATCTAATGTATTCTGAATTAGTATATAGAAAAGCACATTACTATTACTAATGCCGGAAGGAAAATGATATTCGTTAAAAAGTTATCATCTATTTTGTAATATATCCTTCATAATTTGTTTTCGCTAAGCGTGTGAACCTGTGGGAATTCGATTTTATTGTTGTAAGCAACACGGGTATACATATCATTTAACATAAATTTTAAATTATTTTTTGGCACCCTTAAAAATGCAGTTGTATGTTTTTGTGTGTTATATGACACGTCGATTTCTTTGTACACCGTCTTTTATCCATTCATTATGATATATAATATATATGTTTATATATTTATTTATTTTTATATATATAGTGAGTATTATTTTATTGTGAGTATTTTTTTATAATCTCGTCCTAATGAATTTTTTATATGGGTTCTTAAAGAATTTTTTATAGTGAGTATTTTTATCTATAAATTATCATCCTACTTTGCCAATATAGTGAGTATTTTTTTTTATATTATTTTAATATTTAAATTTTAATTTTGATTTAATATATGTATATTCCATATTGCGAAAGAACCCTTATGGTATTTTGTATATTCCTATAAAGAAACTATAAGCGGGAAAAGTCAAACTAGCACTTCAGGAGATTATTAGAATATGAAAAATCTAGTCTTATTCTTAGATGCAATCTCTATATGAAAATCTTTATGATTATATAAAGATTAATATCTAAAAACCTAAATAGTAATACATAATCTGTCTATTGATGATAACTTAACTAAACTCATTACTCATTAAATTTAAATCAAATCCCTAAATATAAAATAGACACCTAACAACCATTAAACACGTGAAAAAGTAAGTACGATCTGAATAATTTTCAAGTCATAACATTCTCAATAATATAAAATAATATACCAAGGTTTTTATTTAACATAACAATGAAGAATGGTTTAACAATATTGTGTACGCTTATGAAATAACAGAGCTAGGTAGCCGACTTGGTTAAGAATTGCACTGAATTCAGGAGGGGATGGGTTCGATTCCCTGCTTTGACATTTTTTGTATATATTTCAGCGAATTAACTTACTTAGGTGGAGATCCAAGTGTAAGTGAGAAGCTGATGTGGAATAAAATCGTTGATGATGTAATTAGTGACGTGTCATACTATCTGTGTAAGTGAGAAGCTGATGTGGAATAAAATCGTTGATGATGTATTTAGTGACGTGTCATATTATGTGGATGGTGACATGGAAGATCCATGATTATATATAATAGAGATATCTATTTGATCAAACAAACTACCTATGAAATCACAAAAACTACTGAGAATCTTTCAAAGTGGATAAATTAAGGGTAAATTTGTAATATTAGTTGTGCACAAATTTTTAGAGATAAATAAAAATCTAAAAGACAAATTTATCCAATTGAAGTTAAAAAAATGTGACAAAAAAGAAGGCATGCTGAAAAGAGGACAAATGAGTAAATTTACAAGGTGCATTTTATAGATGATAACTAGTAGGATACCCGTGCATACGCACGGCTGCTGCCGTGCGTATTCTTTTCATAAATGAAGTTAGACATAATTTAAATAGTCTGGACAACACTTCGTGAAAAAAAAGACAAATTTAAAGTAGATAAATACGAGTCTCAAATACAAAATTGATAAATATTAAAATCCAAAAATGTAAATGTATCGTTTAAAAACAATCTGTGCATTTATCCCGTGTTCTTTTATATATCAGTGCATGGTTTTTTTTTATATATCAGTGTTGTTATCTCGTGTTTTTTATATATCAGTGCAGCAATCCCGTGTTTTTTATAAATGTCATTGCAGTTATCCCTTTTTTTATGTATTAGTACAATTATCTCGTCTTTTTTTATATCAGTTAACTCATAATTTCAATTGATTATTTTAGTTGATTAGTAGATAGTAAAAGATAGATAGTAGATTATCAAATATATCAGTGCAGAGTTTTTTTATATATCAGTGCAACTATCCCGTATTTTTATATATCACTGCAGTTATCTGGTGTTTTTTACATATCGGTACAATTATCCCGTATTTTTTTTATATATCAGTGCAGTTATCTCATAGTTTCAATTGATTACTTTAGTTTAGTAGCAAATTATAGTAGATAGTAAAAGATAGATTGTAGATTATCAAATATATCAGTGCAGTGTTTTTATATATCAGTGCAGCTATCCCGTGTGTTTATATATCATTGCAGTTATCCCATGTTTTTTTATATATCAGTACAATTGTCTCGTAGTTTCAATTAATTATTTTAGTTGATTAGTAGATTATAATAAATAGTGGAAAAAGAAAATGAGTGGGTTTGATTAGAATTTTGAAAAATTTGTCCTTTTTTAGGTATTTGTGACAAATATTTGTCAAATGTGTTTTAAATATTATTCAGTATTTTAAATAGTCATTTAAGTTTTTTTTATGTTAATCAAGTGTTTTAACAGTGAAGTTATCCCGTATTTAAATATTATCAGTGAAGTTATCTCGTGTTTTCTTTATATTAGTGCAATTATCTCGTAGTTTCAATTGATTATTTTAGTTGATTAGATAAATATATATTAGATAGATAATATATTATCAATACGAAACATTTATCCCGTGTTTTAATATATATTTGTGACAATTATTTGTCCTTGTATTGGTATTAATGATAAATATTTATCACATATGTTTTAAATATTAATCAGTAGTTTAAATAGTCTTTAAGTCTTCTTGTTTTTTTAGATATTAATCTCGTGTTTTTTTAGATATCGATCTGAGTTTATCTAGTATATATATATATATATATATATATATATATATATATATATATATATATATATATATATATATATATATATCAGATGTAGTTATCTCGTATTTTCAATTGATTATTTTAGTTAGTAGATTATAATAGATATATAGTGGAAAAAGAAAGTGAGTGTGTTTAATTATAATTTTGAAATTTGAAAGAAAAAAAATGAGAAAGTAGGAAAAAAAGTAGGAGTAAGAAGAAAGTGCATTGGGAGAAAAAAATTCAAAAAAAAATGTGATAGAAAATACAATGTTGTCGTTTTTAAGTGTGGTTTGTTTGTATAAATAGATAGTTAGATATTAATCTCGTATTTTTTATATATTAGTGCAGTTATTCCGTGTTTTTTATATATCAGTGTGATTATCTCGTAGTTCCAATGAATAGTTTAGTTGATTAGTAGATTATAATATATAGTGGGAAAAGAAAGTGGGTCCAATGATTTTTTATATATCAGTTCGGTTATCTCATAGTTCTAATGTTGTCATTAGTTAGATGGGTTGTAAAGTAAATATGGAGGCTTGTTTTGGTAGTTTAAGTGTGATTTGTTTGTATAAATTGATAAATAGAATAGTAGATAGAAACTGAGTGAGTTTGATTTGAAATTTGAAATTTTAAAAATAAAAGTAGGAGAAAGTAAGAAAAAAGTGGGAGTGAGAAGAGAATGCATCGGGAGAAGAAATTTGAAAAAAGTGTGATGGTAAATTACAATGTTGTCCTTAGTTAGATGAATGTGGTTTGTTTGTATAAATAGATATTAGATTAGATAGTAAATAGGAGTAAATTGTAGATCAGTTAATATTAATTATATTATATTATATTATATTATGAAGTAGATTAAAAAATTGTGAAAAGAAATATTTTTAAATAAAAGGTGTGGGGGCCACAAATAGTAGATGGATAAAAAAGTGAGAAATACTGGGAAATGTGAGATTGAAAGAGAGAGAGTGAGTGAGAAGGAAGAGAAAATAGAATTAAAAAATGAAAAATAAAATAAAAGTGATAATGTGTCAAAAACCTAAGATGTGTAAAATTATCTTTTTGTAAGTTGTTTGTTTGATTAAATAGATATTAGAAGATATTAGATAGATAGATATTATTGGGAAATGTGAGATTGAAAGAGAGAGAGTGAGTGAGAAAGGAAGATAAAATAGAATTAAAAAATGAGAAAGAAAATAAAAGTGATGATGTGTCAAAAAAATAAGATGTCTAAAATTGTATTTTTATAAGTTGGTTGTTTGATTAAATAGATATTACATAGATAGATTAGATTAGATAGATAGATTAGATTAGATTAGAGAGTAAATAAGAGTAAATTGTAGATCAGTTAATATTAATTTAATTGTATTATATTATATTATATTATGTAGTAGATTAAAAAATTGTGAAAAGAAATATTTTTAAATAAAATGTGTGGGGGCCACAAATAGTAAATGTATAAAAAAGTGAGAAATATTGAGAAATGTGAGATTGAAAGAGAGAGAGTGAGTAAGAAAGGAAGAGAAAATAGAATTAAAAAATGAGAAATAAAATAAAAGTGACGATGTGTCAAAAAACTAAAGATATCTAAAATTGTCTTTTTGTAAGTTGGTTGTTTGATTAAATATATATTAGATTAGATTGTATTATATTATATTATATTATATTATATTATAGTAGATTAAAAAATTGTGAAAAGAAATATTTTTAAATAAAAGGTGTGGGAGCCACAAATAGTAGATGTATAAAAAAATGAGAAATATTGGGAAATGTGAGATTGAAAGAGAGAGAGTGAGTAAGAAAGGAAGATAAATAGAATTAAAAAATGAAAAATAAAATAAAAGTGACGATGTGTCAAAAAACTAAAATGTTTAAAATTGTCTTTTTTGTAAGTTGGTTGTCTGATTAAATAGATATTAGATATAAATGTAAAAGACAATTTTACACAAGTGAGATCCAAATAATGTTGCCAAATAAGGACATGAAAGTAATTTCACGGGCTACTCTACACAATTATGCCAAAGCTGCAACTTTAGAAGCAATGGGCGCAAGGCTCGAGAAGCCTCAATCAAATCTTTCTTTTCCTTCATCATCTCCTTAATTTTTTTTTTTAGATAAGCAATTTCATCATCTCCTTAATATCTCCAACTATAAATCCAAACATTTCAATTCTCCTTCATCGCTTTTCTCCTTCGGTTTTTCAACTAATGAGATCCTAACACTTTCGTTCTCCTTCATCACTTTCCTCATACGATTTTTCAACTGGTAAAATGCCTTATTTGCTGTTTTAATCAAACTTCGTTTATCAATGCAGTTGGAAGAAAAAACATGAACCCTTTGGAACTTTGCTTCAAAACGGTAAGTCAGTTTCTTGTTCCACATTTTCTTCTTTACATTTCGTTTTTCTGATAGATTCTCAGAATTCGAGGACGGAGATACCTCCTAAAGAAATGTTTAAGAGAGGAAATAGACTTTAATTATATTTCATTGATAATCAGCTCAATGAGCAAGTACAGCATATATAGCAAGTCATATTCTTCTAGAAGGTAAAGGAATAAAAGCAATCATAAGGAAACAAGTAAAATAGGTACTCATTTGTAGAGTAGGCCTTGTAGCAATAGGAATTATGGGCTGTTCATTATTATTCGCACCTACATGGCCCATATCCGTATCAATATCCACCCCATCAAATTCAACCTTGTCCTCAAGGTTGTAACTATAAGGAATTTCAACAATCACATAGCCATCTTTCAAAGAGTCCACCCAAACAAGCCAACTATTCTGATGCACAAGAATATCCCCCGGGTCCCATTGTCTGAAACATACTGCAGGCACAAAAATTGTCATCTGGGCACAACCTGTCCCAAGAACCTCACTAGCATTTGTCCCAAGAAGCAAAGATGTGATATATCCAAGAGTGAGAAATCTTCTGCAGCATCTATTATATGGTCCCAAATTTATAGAGATGAATTCTTCAGTCCATTTACTTGTTAAGGTAACACTTATAAAATCGTCTACCTTTGCTACAAAGTCTCCATCCAACAACATGCAACAAGACCACAATCTCTCAATATTTTCATACCAAAATTTCCTCATTGTTTCACTTTTAGCTACCATGATGCAGTTTGTTCCTTCACTGTGGGGACTCCTTGCCAAAATCCAAACAACTTGCTTTGTCTCATTAACCACCCCATGAAGACCAACCTTGTCCTCAAGGTTGTAGAAAGTCTTCTCACATTCCCAAAATTCACATGATGTGGCAGTGAGGCGCCACCCTTGCCATAAGGTATCAAAGCAACAAATGAAGATATCTAGACAAACTTCCATACATCCATAAGTAACACAAGCAAAAGAAGTTATCTTGCCATGTTGAAGACCAATATGATGCAACCCATGAGTTAGTATCTTCATCAACCTTGAGCATAATGCACATGAGTTAGTATCTTCGTCAACCCAGCCACGATGTTGAAGCTCGTGGAGAATAAACAGCCAAAGGAGGAAAGTGTTTTGCAAAGAGCATTTAGACACAAGGGTTGAAATTTCAAAAACTACCACTAGTTGTTGGATGGATACTTTGTAGCAAAGGTAGACGATTTTATTTCAGCTCTCAATGAAAGCACCATTGATAGATTCTCAGAATTCGAGGACTGAGATACCTCCTAAAGAAATGTTTAAGAGAGGAAATAGACTTTAATTATATTTCATTGATAATCAGCTCAAAGAGCAAGTACAGCATATATAGCAAGTCATATTCTTCTAGAAGGTAAAGGAATAAAAGCAATCATAAGGAAACAAGTAAAATAGGTACTCATTTGTAGAGTAGGCCTTGTAGCAATAGGAATTATGGGCTGTTCATTATTATTCGCACCTACATGGCCCATATCCGTATCATTTCCCCACAAACTTAGTTTCATTTCTCCACATTTCATTTTCTCCTTTGAGCTGCAGCGGGTAGAAACAACCTTCATCCATGTAAACCAACTTCGTGTAAACAAAGGTAACACATAAAAGTTTCTGCTTGATCCAACATTATGCTTTTGATTCTTCATCTTTAAATGCTTTTGAAATAACCTTCACTCTTAATCATTTAAGCTTCATCTTTTCCTCCTTAGAGTCTCTAAACCTGATCGGTTATAATTCTATCTTGTCTTTATCTTTCCTCCTCTAATTGTTAATTTTTGTGTGATGTACTTGCATGGTCATTTGATTATGAGTTCAGACCCTTTGTAGCGGCTGAACGGTGCAGCTGAATGCAAAGCCGTTAGATTTAGAGAGGTCGTTAGATCCAAAGAGAGAAAATTTATCTCTCTAGATCTAGCAGTTTTACAGTTGGCTGCACCGTGCATCCACTGTTGAGGATCCTAATTCTCTAATTACACAATGTCATTGTGATTTGGCACTACTTTGTGCAGAGTAGTTCTCAAATGATGTTTTCAAGTAACGTTGTTTATGGCTTGATTCTACTATATTACTTACTTTTTGTCTTTGGTTTTAACCTTGCTCATAATAGGGTATATTAGGTATTTTTGTCTTTGGTTGAAACCTTGTTCAAAATAGGGAACAAATGAAAGAAAAGAGAACACCTCATTTACAGTTAATATAATTATGTATAGGTTGCTTCATTGTTTTAAAGCTTTGATGATACTTTCTCCTACGCTCGTGAAGGGGGGGATTAAGCAAGTGAACTAATGCGAGTAGGAGTGTTCATAGATACAGGTCAACCCGCAAACTCGCTCATCCAAATTAACCCAATCGGCATTTTAACTTAACTCAATCAAGTTTGGGGCCAACTTGAACTAACCATTCAAATCCAACTAGTGCAGAAAAGGCTTTTTGTATCGGTTGTTTTGCACTTTTAGTATCGGTTATCTGTCGATACTAATTCGACCGATACTAAATGTTTGACATTTAGTATCGGTTAAATAACCGATACTAAATGTCACTTTTAGTAGCGGATTTTCAAAAAACCGATACTAAATGACGTTTTTTGGTGATTTTTATGTCTTGAAAACGTACATTTAGTATCGGTTATTTAAATAACCGATACTAAATGTCACATTTAGTATCGGTTATTTAAATAACCGATACTAAATGTCTTTTCAACATTGTGTATGCTGTCTATAAAATGACATTTAGTATCGGTTATTTAAATAACCGATACTAAATGTCTTTTCAACATTGTGTATGCTGTCTATAAAATGACATTTAGTATCGGTTATTTAAATTAACCGATACTAAATGTCACTTTTAGTATCGGTTATTTAAATAACCGATACTAAATGTCACTTCAACATTGTGTATGCTGTCTATAAAATGACATTTAGTATCGGTTATTTAAATAACCGATACTAAAAGTCTACTTTTTTAAAAAAAAAATTTCTCAATTCACATCTTAAACTTCACATACTCCATAACAGAAAGCTCACTCAGAGCAAAAGCAGAATAGCTCGAGTGAGGTATAAAAGCAAAGAAACAATAAAAGGATACTAGAGTATAGACTTCAAATTAAAAGCAGAGTATGAAAATTACTAGAGTAATAATGATTACACAATTTTTAACAAACGCAACAAAATGTCATGATCTAGGATACAAATTAAATGAAGTCTTTGAAACTTTGAAGCGACTCATCATAATCCTATTAGAGAATGGAACAACCATAACCACCTCGCTTGCCAAGTTTTTCACATGCCCTCTCAAGATGTTCTCTCGAGTTTTCTAATTTCATCGTCGATCTCCTTTCGGCTCTCATCGAATTCTCTTGACCTTTAGTCTTCCAAATTTTTTCTTACGCCAAGTGTTTCTCCAGCTGAGTAGTTGTTTCCCTCAACTCCGTCTCAACCTACAAAACCATATAATCCAAAAACACTTAAACAACATATCTATATAAAATCATGTTAAATAACATCAAACAAGATGAAATGATGAATAGACATCAACAAAAGATAGATGAAATGATGAATAGACATCAACAAAAGATAGATAGATAGATACCTTGTCAACAATTTGTTTGAGCTGCTCCTTATGTGCTAGCTGCATTTGCATTTTCATTTCTGATATCTCTCCTTCTGAACGTTCTTTCAAATCAGTCTCTCTTTCTTGGTTTTGCATTTCTTCAGTGTTTCATTTGTAAAAGGCCGCCCATCATTCTTGAAATAACTCAATATGAAATTTGACCATAAGATTAATTCCTCAAATTACTAACAATTGACCTACTTGAGTCGTTTTTGGAATTTGGACACATTAAAAACTATATATATATATATGTGTGACTTGGTTGTTTGATTTTGCAGAGAGAACAAGAGTTAAGACAGAAGCTAATAGAAGCAACAGAAGAAGTGAAGACAATGAAAACCGTGGAAACAAAACTCTTGAATCTGCTCAACAAAGCTTACCAAGAGAGAGATGAAGCAAGATCTCAGCTGCAAAAACTTACAGAGAGGCTCACACCCTCTCATGAAATGTTGATTTCTGAAATCAACCAAGAAAGCCTTCTCTTGTTCTCTTCTGCTAAAAGCATAACAGAATCTAGTAGTCTCTCACATGGTTCCCCACCAGTAGATTCCTTTTTCAACAATGTTTCATCTCCAGAATTCTCAAACAACAACAACAACATGGGTAATAATTGTCTCAATCATCATCAGCAGCATTTAGCAATGATGTGTGATCGAGGAACTGCAGTTATAGATTGTATTGTAATAAGAACAGAACTCAATAGGAAAGTGAAATGGGAATGTACTTGTATTATTACTGCAATTACAGAGGATCTCTCTGTAATTGGAATGGTGAATTACAAGGAAGAAGAATAAAGGAATGAAACAGTAAAGGATAGTCCTACTATCCAATCCCCTCCCTGAGTACAAATCCCAAAATCAGCCTAAAGTGCAAAATGATCACTTCATCAGTGATATATGCATGAATTTCTCTCTCCTATCATGAGAAGATTCTCTCACGCACTCACACACACTCAGAATTGCCATGTAGGCAATTGCATTTACAACAATTCAGTGAGTGTGAGCATTAGCTAGTGGTCCCCAAGCAATTGGTTTCCACTTTCTCCTTTCAAATTTCTTCTGGTATTTCCTATCTTGCCCTTCATTAATCTTCAACGTATCAACACCCACCCCTTCAAATTTCACCTTGTCCTCAAGGTGAAGCTCGGGGAAGGCTTCTGTCAACTTGCTGAGGAGTTCCCAAGAGTTCTCGCATGCTGGCAGCTTCTTCCATTTGATCAACACTTCACAATTCTGCTCATTTTCTCCTCTAACAGCCAGAACCTCCTCTGGTTGAACCTGCAGCTCCAGCTCTTCACTAACAAAAGCTGGTAATGGTTGCACTTCTACACCAGCAGTGATGTTTGGTTTGAGTAATGAAACATGGAATCTGGGATGAACTTTGCTATCATCCGGAAGCTTAAGCTTGTAAGCTACTTCACCAACCCTTTGGAGTACTTCATAAGGCCCATAGTATCTAGGACTTAGCTTTTGGTTGACTCTCTTCGCAAGTTTCTTCAACTTGTATGGTTGTATCTTTAGAAATACACTGTCACCCACTTTATACTCTACCGCCCTCCTGTGCTTATCAGCAGCTTGCTTCATACGGTTCTGTGCTTGATTCAAGTGATCCCTCAAAGCTTCCAACACTTCATTTCTATCTTGGATCATGGAACTCACCTCTTCCATAGGGGTGGCAGGGACATCTCCCCTAATAACAGGTGGTGGATCTCTCCCATAAAGTGCCTTGAAAGGAGTCATTTTAGTGGACTCATGATAATTGGTGTTGTACCAAAACTCAGCCCAACTAAGCCATTTATGCCACTGCTTAGGTTTTGATCCTGTCATACATCTCAAGTATGTTTCCAAGCATCTATTCACCACTTCTGTTTGCCCATCTGTTTGAGGATGGTAAGCAGAGCTAAACTTCAATTTTGTTCCAGCAAGTTTGAATAATTCAGTCCAAAAAGAACTCAGGAAAACTCTGTCTCTGTCGGACACTATGGTTTCTGGGAACCCATGCAACTTCACCACCTCTTTCAAAACAATTCAACTACTTCTTTTGCTTATAAGGATGTGCTAAAGCAATGAAGTGTGCATACTTAGTGAATCTGTCAACAACTACTAAGATTGTGTCCACACCACCAGCTTTAGGTAAACCACCAATAAAGTCCATTGAAATATCTGTCCATACTTGTTTCGGAATGGGAAGAGGTTGTAATAACCCAGCTGGGCTAAGGGTCTGATATTTGTTTCTCTGGCAGATATCACACTGTTGCACATATTCTTTAATCTTCTTTCTCATACCTTCCCAGAAAAACAAGGCAGAGATTCTCTTGAAAGTTCTGAAGTAACCAGAATGTCCACCCACTGCTGAGTCATGAAATTCCTTCAAAATACATTCTATCTTAGTGGAATTCTTTGGAATAACCAGGCTGCCATGGTAGTACAACCTGCCATTAACCAATTTATAACCAGGATAGCTATTCTTGTCCACCAACAGCTCTTGTATAATGCCCTTCAGCTTCTCATCTTTTTCCACTTCTTCCTCAATGTCTTGCCATTCAAAGAATTGGACAGTGGAGAGTGCAGCATACTGTAGCTTCCTGGACAGTGCATCAGCAGCCTTATTCTCAATTCCCGGTTTGTATTTAATTTCAAAATCAAACCCTAGTAATTTTGAAATCCATTTGTGTTGCTCTTCACCCATCAGTCTCTGGTCTGCTAAAAACTTCAGGCTTTTTTGGTCAGTATGAACCACAAAATGCCTACCCAAGAGATAATGTCTCCACTTTTGAATTGCTAATACCACTGCCATTAATTCTTTCTCATAAACAGATTTATTAAGAGCCCTATCTGACAAAGTCTGACTCATATATGCCACTGGTTGACCATCTTGCATTATCTGACTCCCGACCCTTTTCGGACGCATCAGTTTCAACCACGAAGGTTTTGTCAAAGTTTGGTACAGCGAGAACAGGTACCTCAGTCATGGCAGATTTAAGCTTCTCAAAAGCTTGTTGTGCAGTAGCATCCCATGAGAACTTCTCCTTCTTCAATTGTTGAGTTAGTGGCAAGCTATCTTGCCCGTATCCTTGCACAAATTTCTGTAATAGCCCGGTGAGACCAAGGAATCCCTCAAGCCCTTAACATCTTTGAAGCGCAGGCGATCCAGATAGCCTTAATTTTGGATGGATCACAGCTACACCTTGAGAGGAAATAATATGGCCTAAGTACTCTATGCAATCCTTGCAAAGAGCACTTCTTTCTATTTACCACGGATCATGATCTTTCAAAGCTTGTAACACGCGTTTCGAATGGGTTTGATGACATTGCATACTCTTACTATATACTAATATGTCATCAAAGAAAACCAAGGCAAATTTCCTCGGATAAGGGTGCGATACGATTCATCAAAGCTTGGAAGGTAGAAGGAGCATTAGTTAACCCAAAGGGCATTACAAGAAACTCATAGTGTCCTTCATGAGTTCTAAAAGCAGTCTTTGCTACATCAGCTTCTTTCATCCTTATTTGATGATATCCAGACTTTAAATCAAGTTTGGAAAAACACGAGCACCACCCGATTCATCTAAGAGCTCATCGATCAGCGGAATTGGGAACTTATGCAGTGCGGTCGACTTGTTCAAAGCACGATAGTCAACACAAAACCTCCACCCTCCATCTTTCTTCTTAACTAGGATCACTGAAATTTCTTTGTAAGAAATTTCATTCTTTGGGTCGTATAATCCCTGCTTGCAACTTCTCAATCTCATTCTTTTGATAATAAGGGTATCTATAAGGTCTAATGTTAGGAATATTAGAACCTTCTTTCAGCACAATAGCATGGTCACATGACCTCTGAGGTGGCAAGTCTTGTGGATCTCTAAACAATTCCTCAAAATCTGCTAGTACAGAGTTCAGCAGTGAAGCTTCACTGCTAACATTCACTGTTTCTGGCTGCTTTACTTCCATGGCTTGATAGGTCAGCAAGTATCCCTCCCCTTCATTGGATAATGCTTTGAATAAAGCTTTCAAGGAGGCCTGTGTCTTACACAATGAGGGATCGCCTTTGACCATCTTCTTCTCCTTGCCTCTGCCCCAAGTCAACACCATCTCTTTGAAATTGGCTTTCACATCACCCAAACTCTCTAACCAATCCATTCCCAGCACTAAGTCCGTACCTCCTAGCTCCATGATGAAGAAGTTCTGTTCTATGACCACTCCTTGAATGATCACCTTCAAGTTCTTACAAACTCCTCTGTTCTTTACTCTTTCCCCGGTCCCAATCTCTACAATGAATTCAATTGCCTCAGTGTATTTCAACTTCAAATTTTCCACCAATTTCCTTGAGATAAAATTGCTAGAAGCACCTGATCCATCAATACCAAAATCTCAATTTCACCAATTTTGCCCGTGACTTGAAAGATCTGTTAGAGAGTCGGACCTCCTTGCTTTTCATGGATAATTGTAACACTTTAGTGATTACTTCCCTTTGTTTCTTCACTTCTCATCACTTTGCCTTCCCCCTCCTCCTCTCCAGACCCCTCTACTAGGACAAATTTATAGTGTTTGAGCTTACAAATGTGGTCCCTACTCCAATTCTCCCCACATTTGAAGCATAGTCCCTTTCTACTTCTCTCTTTCAACTCTGCTTGAGACAAATCCCTTCTTCCTGGAATTTTCTCGCCACTTTTCTTCTCAGCCACAGCACCATCATGGTTCTTGCTGCTACCTCCCCCTCTCTCCCATCTAGTAAAGCCCTTAGAGATTTTTCCAGAACTTTTCTCACCTATTTTTTTCTCAGCATTCATCAATCCATTTTTTCTCAAGGCCATGTTCTTTTCTTCTAGCAACAGGGCTCTATCCATCAACTCCTCCAAGCTTCCACCAGCGTGCAACTTCAATTCTGCTTGAATTTCCTCCTTCAAGCCATTGATGAAAATTCCTTTCAACATCACCCTCTCCTCCTTCTTCAACGGAGCAGATTCACGCTCAAATTTCTCCCTATAACGCATCACAGAGCTCGTCTGTTTGATGCTCAAGAGAAGCGACAAGCGGGTTACGAACTAACGGGTTGTTAGGCGGCGCAACAATTTGCTTTGAATTCTTCCCAGTTGAGCTGAGGACTTTGCTCTTCCCACCATTGGTACCAATTCAACGCTCTATCCTCTAACGCTATCACCACTGCGTCTAATTTCTCTTCCTCTTCAACGTCATTCAATTTGAAGTATCGTTCAGCTCTAACGATCCACCCGTAGGCGTCGTCACCTCGGAAGATGGGTATCTTCAACTTTCTCCCCCCAAAATCTCGCGTAGAATCATTGCTACTGCTTCGTGTGGATGAACTGTCACCGTCGTCATCAGTGTTGACGACTTCGTCATCGTCTTGAGGCGGGTCGGGTCGGGTACGATGCTTGCGAAGAGAGTGATGCTTGCGATGTTTCCTGCTTCTCGAACGACTACGAGAAACAACCAAGTTCTCCAAATGCTTCTTCAACTCCGCCATCTGTTGCTTGAACTCAGATTCCATCATGTCCATGCGTTTTTCCATCGTGTTGCGCGTATGTACCATAAACAACCAAGGATCGGTTGCTTTGATACCACTTAATAAGAACAGAACTCAATAGGAAAGTGAAATGGGAATGTACTTGTATTATTACTGCAATTACAGAGGATCTCTCTGTAATTGGAATGGTGAATTACAAGGAAGAAGAATAAAGGAATGAAACAGTAAAGGATAGTCCTACTATCCAATCCCCTCCCTGAGTACAAATCCCAAAATCAGCCTAAAGTGCAAAATGATCACTTCATCAGTGATATATGCATGAATTTCTCTCTCCTATCATGAGAAGATTCTCTCACGCACTCACACACACTCAGAATTGCCATGTAGGCAATTCTGTTACAACAATTCAGTGAGTGTGAGCATTAGCTAGTGGTCCCCAAGCAATTGGTTTCCACTTTCTCCTTTCAAATTTCTTCTGGTATTTCCTATCTTGCCCTTCATTAATCTTCAACGTATCATATTGCAAGAAAAATAGCATTACCTCAAAAAGGAAAGCTTCTTCAAGCTGTTATAGATGCTGGTCCTTTACTTCAAACTATGTTTCTTGCAGGAGGTCCACTTCCAAGTTGGAGAAATCCTCCTCCTCCTTTGCAACAAAACCTTAAACTTCCACCTTTGACTATCAAACAGTATAATAATAATAATAATAATGGCATTGAGCCATATGCCTTATTTGCAGTGGCTAATATTGAGTTTGTCCTGCGAATCAAACACAGGAGCACTGCCCGTGTCTCAGGGTAGCTTATGCCACTGGGCAAACGATATTGGTTAAACATAGCAGAGTCTAATAGTACTAAAAGGAATGAACAGTGAAAACCTCAAAAGATGCAGCATTGAGGAAGTTCAATAAGCCATGCTAGAATTTTGTGTGTTCATTACAAATACATTGTATGGCTAAATTATTCACAAACTGTTATACGCAACAATAAATCTACCATTAAAAGATTTTGAACTCAATATCCATTAAAATCTAATGAATAGGAAAAAGAATAGCAGAACCTTTAAAGGCTGTGGACATTCAGAACCTAAGTAATCATCAAGTGTCTGATCATTATCTTCCAAATTACTGAAAGGATATTCCACCTAATGCAAGCCAAGTTACAACAAGAGATGGACAAATTCATTTACTGAAGGTGATAGGAAAAATAAGAATTGGTTTGCCACTTACTGCATATAACAAAACCTGGCCATCGTCCATTGTCTTGAATGACATGGATATCTCCCTGTGCTGTACATAGGAAGAACTAAATAAATAACAAAACAATGAAAGCTGAACTAGTAAGCTAAGCATGGAAGTTACTGAAATAACATGATAAGAAAGAAATACCTCACCCACTGATGCTATGCCTAGAAAGAACCCAGAACATATGACTGCCCGTACAAGAGAATGATTATGACTCAATTCATAAGCTGAAGCATCTTTCCATCCTTCATATGCTCGAACAAGAGCCATATGATCACTGTAATCTTTATCTGAAAACTGACTTTGCTGTCCCTGCTAACTGAACACAAAAGTAAACATGATTAGCTTTCTCCAACATATTGAATTTATTTTTTTATCTTTGCTTGGTCCAAGCAGTATTTCTTGACTAGAAAAAAGTAATGTGGCATTTAACAAAAACAGGAACAAGTCCAATAACAGACCCTAACAATACATACATAGCTGCAAGTAATCACAGACAATGAGTTGGCATTTATCATTGTATTGCAACATTGCTATGGAATATAGAAATCAAATTTCCTGAGATGACTCCAAAAAAAGAAAGATCAAAAGAAACATAAAGCACAACTAGGTTGATTTTAACAATAACTGCACTTAATCCCCCATACTCCCCATTCATCATACTCTTACGCAAAACATTGGATAGTAAGCCCTTGTAAACCATGCGAACTCCTTACATAATTTGTTCGGATCGATTTCCCCTTTATAAATGGATCTATGAATCTATTGAAGCACTAAAAGCAACATACAACCAAAAATCCCAAAATTCGCACAGAGAGAGATTACCCTAATATCATCATTGGAAACACCATAATCCAAATTAGATATAATGAGCTTGGTACCAGTTTCTATGGAAGGTGTGCGACCACCTTGAACAGGGTACGCCGCCGCAGCTACGTGCTGATCTGCAAACATATCGTGCTGCCAAGCCGACAATTTTGCAGTTACTTCTTCGTCAGTAAAGCGCGTTCTAACTGAGAAAACTACAAGGATAGAATGAATCCCATCCTTGGCTAAATCAATACACTTGACTATTTCATTCTCAAGAAACTCAGATCCAACAGAATTATCAAATAAACCTGCAAAATGTTTCATGTTAAAAGTTACAACTTACAAAAATGTTTCCAAGAAGCAGGAATAAAAAACTGAAAAGATTTTGTTATTTGCTGATAAGCAAAATTTAACCTTATAACAACATGAAATACTCTTTAAAAGCTTAAACCTTGTAACAAACGTGTATTCACTAAAGCACCTGAAGACAACCACGTGAAATGAAATGAAAAGAGAAACCTTCTCTCGAGCATCTGCCATGTCCTTGTAAAAACTTCTCTCCTTCCTAAAGCACCTGAAGACAACACGAAAACCCTAATATCACTTAAACGAATCATGATGGAAGAAGAAGAACAAACCAGAGAGATCCCAAACCAGAACCAGTACCACCACCAACGGCATTGAAGACCAAAAACCCTTGGAGTCTGGTACAGTTATCAGCCAACTTTCTAACTCGATCTAAACACAGATCTACGATTTCTTTGCCAACTAAAGTACAATGAAACATGTAGGTTCCAGATCGATGAAAACGGCACGGGGAACGTGCTTTCCAGAACCGGTTTCGCTGAAGAAAGTGTTGAACGCATCGTGTGCAACTCCGAGCGTTGAATCACTGTGAAATCATCGATTCGGTTAATGAAAATTAGGTTAAAAAAGATTTGAAAGGAAGAGAGGGAGAGACGGAAAAGATAGATAGAACGGAGGCGACGAAGATTTGAAAGGAAGAGAGTGAGTGAAGCGTCGTGAGTGAGTGAGTGCAGAGAGTGAGAGAGTCGTGAGTGAGTGAGAGAGTCGTGAGAAGGAGAACGCGTTTTGGAAAATATGTGTGACCTTTAGTATCGGTTGTTTAAAAACCCGATACTAAATGTGTTAGAGACACACATTTAGTATCGGTTGTTTAAACAACCGATACTAAATGTAAGCGTGAAAATTGAAAACTTCAATTTAATTTCAAAATTGCCACCGCGTCTACATTTTGTATCGGTTGTTTAAACAACCGATACTAAATGGTGCTGTCTAAAGTCATTTTTGCACTAGTGAAAGGTGTTCGGTCCAGGTGGCTGAAAGGATCAGGGAATCTCAAATTCATTTATGATTTAATTGTTTTTTAATGAATTTCTAAATATAGGTTGCTAATGACTGACTTGACTACAAGTCAGTCAAGTTACAAACCAACAAATTGCTAGGAACAAAGGAACTGACTTGGTAATTACAAACCAGTTAGGGTTTCCGATCATTACATTAGTAGAAAGTAATCTGCTATCAACTACTAACTACTTTATTACCCCCCCCCCCCCCCCTCAAACTCAATGGTCTAACTGTGCAACAATGAGAACTCGAGTTTGTCTCTTAGAGTACAAAATAGTGTCTTTGTTAGAGCTTTTGTAAGTATATATATATATATATATATATATATATATATATATATATATATATATATATATATATATATATATATCACTACTTGTTCCTCTTTGGTACATAATTGACCACAAGTGACTTGGTGGGGACCTTTTCCCTAACAAGGAAAAGGTCTAGTTTCATATGTTTGGTTCTGTAATGTAAGACATGGTTGTGACTCAAAGAAACTGTGATTTGATTATCACAAAAGATGACTGGAGTATGAGGAGGAACTTATAGCCCTTGCAGTAGTTATTGGACCCACAAAACTTCTAAGGCAGCTAATGCAAGACTACGATATTCAACTTCTACAGTGCACTTGGCTATAACGAGTTGCTTCTAGGACCACCAGGAGATCAAAATTGATCCAAGAAACAAACAGCACCTGTAGTGGACCTCTTATCATCTATGTTTGAGGCCCAATCAACATCACAGAAGGCCTTCCATGCAAGAGGAATGGGTCTAGTGGATGGTTGCAGGGCAATGCCAAGATCAGATGTACCTTTGAGGTACCTTAAAATTTGTTTTGATAGGTGTTTAGTGTGAATCCAAATGTTGGGCAAGAATTGGCAGGCTTTGTTGATTGAAAAACAAATTTATGGCCTAGTTATAGTAACGTACTGGTCTCATCAATAAAAACTATAACTATAATTAAAAAAAATTAAATTTATGTGTTAGACATGTTTTTTTATTAAATAAATAATATATATGTCATGTCAACTAGTAGTGTTCACGGGCCCGTGGGTTCAAAATATCAAATCTGCCAGTAATGGAGTAGTTAGTAGTTGATAATAGTTTACTTTCTACTAATGTAATGACTGGTAACCTGACTGGTCTGTTACTAAGGCAGTTCCTTTGTTCCTAGCAGTTTGTTTGTTTGTAACCTGATTGACATGTTGTCAAGTCAGTCATCAGCAACATATAAATAAGATTGCTCAACTATAGTAAATTAACATAACATAGTTAGATTAGAAATGAGTTTGAGATTCTATGATCCTTTCATGGTATCAAAGCTTCAATGCCACTTGTGTGGCCTTCAATCCTTCCTTTCATCGCATTTTCCGCATTACAAGTCTGAATCTCGAGTTTGCCTCACCTGCAATTACGCTTCACAACGTCCAATTTGCATTGATTTCATTTCAATTTTGAGCGATTTGGTCCAATTTTGACCTAATCTTTTTCGATTTCTCAGTTTCTCGTTTCACAAGTTTGGCTTTGATCTTCGCCTCAAATTAGATATTTGCCTCTATTCATTGCTACAATAAGTTGTACAAGGGGGGCTTTATACAAAAGAAATGGGTATAACCCTCTAACTGAAACAGAGTAATAAACTCTAGAAAATAAAAAATAATTAATAACAAACCTAGAAGATAAAGAAAAATTAATAACAAACCTGTTAATGTAGAAACAAAAAATGATTGAATAATAAGGCTATGCTCTATTACTCTCACTCAAGGTGGGAGGGAAATATATAGAACTCCGAACTTGGAGATGAGTGTCATGAAACCAGCTTTAGGCAACCCCTTGGTGAGTGTAACAGTGAGCTGGCATGAATTGACACATGGATCAACTTGGCCAATTTGCATCTACATACACACACAAATTTAGGGAAGATTGGCAGGGCCGTCCCAAACAGTTTGGAGACCCTGTGCTAATTTTTAAAATTGGGCCCTTAAGACCAAAACATCAAGCGAATATCTCAATACAATTTTAAGTTTAGTATACTAATTTTCAAATGATTAATGGATAGGTGTGAAGCTTGGGATGGTTCTCCGGGGGCCAAGTTAATATTTATATATTTTTCGTGCGAAGTAACGAGGTTATAAAAAAAGAGTAGATTTTTATATAAAAAATATAGTATGATGATCATAGAGAATACCAAAAATTGATAGAATGATTTCCTAAAAAAAAAGAAGAAATTGTGCATTTGTTTTTATATTGAAAGTAGATGTATTATATAAAATGATTTGCCATTATGTTATAAAAAACATCAATGCGTAATGGTTCTAATGTGGTATTGTGATAATGATGTTGCTTTTACCAGAAAATTAAAACTAATTTCAATTTTAAAACTAAAAATATCTACGATGTGGTTCAATCTCGCATCCAAGGACACAAGAACGGTAATATGCTGCTGAACAACCGCTAGGCTAGGTGCGTTTTTAGTTATATGATTCGAATATTTTTATATATAATAATAAAACTATTTTTTTGGGGCCCTAAAACAATGATATTGGGCTTGGGCCCTGGGCGGTAGCACGGGGTATACGGGCTAAGGGCCGGCCCTGAAGATTGGGTAGGGAATAACAGGCCTTGAACCGATGATTGTTTTAAGTATTGAAGCAGAATTTGAATATCCTGAAGCAGAATTTGAATATCCTTGGTAAACAAAGAGAGATCAGATCAGCAGAACTTTGTTTGAAATCGTGGCTAACAATGGTGGTAGAGAACTTACTGTACCATTGTCTAGAAGCCCATCGGAGACCATATAGAGACTTTTGTAGCTCGCAAAATAGATTCTCTCCTTTAAGCAAAAAACCAAGCGGCAGGGTCATATACACTTCTTCATCAAGATCACCGTTGAGAAAGGAGTTGTTGATGTATAGATGTAGCAATGTTGCTGGAAAGCAAAGGGCAAGAGTATTCTAACCGAAGTAAATTTGGCTGTGGGAGAAAATGTTTCACAGAAATCAATTCCAGCTTACTGGGTGAAACATTTTGCGCTAAATATTGCTTTATACATATATTTAAAGACCCATCTGAATTGAACTTTTCCCTGTATACCCAGCTACAGCCGATTGATTTTTTATCAGGTGGCAAGGGTGTAATGTTCCATGTATTGTTCAGCTCCAAGGCAGCTAACTCATCAGCCATAACACATCTCCATTCAAGGAATTTGATGGCTTGATGGTAAAATTCTAGCTCATACACATAGGCGACCTACATCACATACTGCCCATACCGAGAAGAGAGGTTTTGAATTGGATAAACAACATTGCACTCAAGGTCTCTAAGGTAGGTTGGGGGCCTAGTGGCTCTAGAAAACTCGTGTAAAGGTGCTATAAGTGGGATTAGAGGGTTAGACAAGTTTTAGTTGGGAACATTGGGATGATAAGGGTAACTGAGAATCAGTTGTAAAGGTTTTGGTTCATCAACAACGGCCTGTGGAGGCTCAGAGTTATCAACAACATGGAC
Source organism: Oxytropis ochrocephala (assembly GCA_020916435.1). Taxonomy (NCBI): domain Eukaryota; kingdom Viridiplantae; phylum Streptophyta; class Magnoliopsida; order Fabales; family Fabaceae; genus Oxytropis; species Oxytropis ochrocephala. The sequence goes on from CM037091.1 coordinate 82,614,232, forward strand.
GAGTAATACATCAAAAGAAGGTGTGGATGTAGTTAGACAAGCAATCTTGAAGGAAGCAAGGTTATTGAAAAGGAATATTGGTTCTTGAAGGTTATGTCATAGATCATATATCCCTTAAAACTAAAGCCATACCCGAGGAAAACACTTGGTGCGGCTAGAAGTAAATTTAGTTTTATCTGGAGGTAAGGTCGAGGCATAACATAAGCAACTGAAGGTCCTAATGGAGGTGTCGTAAGGTCTTTTTGAAACAAGATTTCAAAAGGGAATTTTTTATGGAAGGGGTTCAATGGATAAGGAAGGCAACCATAGAGATGCAATCACTGTGTGATTGATACATAATGGACCTTTGCCATTTTTAATAAGTTTCGGTGCTTCCTCTCAACTGATGAGTAGTGCTTCCTCTCAACTCTTTTGCATTGTAAGATCTAAGGCATTTTATAATCTTGCCAAACTGTGTACTTGGATAGGCAAATAAGTTTTTCATAGGATATGTGGCTTTGGATTTGTGTCTCATGAAGTGTATCCAAGTGAAACAAGAGCAACCATCTATTAAAGTGAGAAAGTAATGGTGACCATCTTGTTTGGAGTGATAAAATGCAGGGCTGAATATCAACAAGTGCAACATGGACTATTGGATAGGGCCCCAACCCAATACCATTTTTAGGGCCCACAAAAAAATAGTATATCCATTTGATAAAAATATAATTAGTTTGAAGTAGTATCTATATAAATCTCTAAAGGAAGCTTTTTTCCAAGCTCTAGGATGCTCCACATCATCCTCATTTATTTTTCAATTATATTTTTAACTATATATTAAATAGTAGTGGGAAATGAAACTATTCATTATTTAAATGGCGTTACAATATTAACTCATGCATTATTCAAATTTTTAACAAGCATCTTCAGTTTAAACTCTAGAGTGATTCTCATGTTCTTAATATATATTTATAAATTTCATATGAAAGACACTTTAATTCACACTATTAACGCAGAACTTAAATTTAAATAACTTTTTTTTTTTGACCAAAAATTTAAATAATGACTTTTTCCTTTTGTTAATTTTTATTGATTCTAATACCATATTAACTTTACAAATTGTATATTACAATCTCGATATTGAGTAGTTATATTGATTGATTATTTTATTCTAAATGAACTCATTTTAAAAGTAAATGTTGTTTCATTATTCTTTTAATTTTCATAAGGAAATATTATAATTATTAAAATAGTTATTTATGTTCATCTTAATTTCCAAATTTATACTTCATTTCCTATATATATATATATATATATATATATATATATATATATATATATATATATATATATATATATATATATATATATATATTTGTTGAAAAATGATAATATTAATTTGCCAAAAAAAGTGGATAATATATATGACGACTTTTTGTTACATGGGAATCTAATTTGTAGTTTTTGTTATTTACATGAAGCATGTCCATCATAGTTTCAATTGATCCTCCAAACATAAACCGATGGGCTTTTGGGTAGACTCTAAATTGAATTACAATATTAATGTATCATTAATTTTATTTGATCAGTTTCTTAACCCGTGCCATTCTAATATTTATTACTATTTGGATTTCTCAAATAATTGTTAAATAATAAGACTTTTAATTTACATAGTTTTTATTGTCTAACTATTCCTTTTCCTCTTTTCCATTGGTTAGTTTTCCAATAATATATAAAGGTGAATTGCATATATGGGAGGTAAATAGATGACACCTTACTTTCTCGCTCACATTCTCATTTTATAGCCATTTTTAGCTTTTGATTCTATCATTCTGAAATTAGTAGTCTAGCTTTCTTCTATCCTTGAATATACTAAGCATCCCCTATTGATGAAGAGTATGACCAACTTTCAAATTTATGTGTCACTATTGTGATAGGCGCTATTTTTTTATTCGTAAATGGTAAGAATAAATTAATAGAGGATAGCAAAAGAGCTACTATTATGTATGGTAGTCATCAAACTATTAGTTCATTTAGCACTTTTGTTTTCTCTCCTTATCGTCTCTTCACTCTTTGTTTGTATTTCTTCAATATGTTTCACTATCAAATCACAAATTTGGGATAGATTTTTAGCTTTCGATTCTCTTTTGCTATCCTCTATTAATTGATGAAGAGTATGTTCCTACTATCATTGAATGTATTAAGCCTCTCCTCTTGATGGATAGTACGATCAACCTTCACATTTATGTGTGTCACTACTGTTATAGCCATTTTTTTGAAACGTAAGTGGTAAAAATAAATTAATAGAGGATAACGAAAGAACTACTACTATGTATGGTAGCCAACAAATTATTGGTATAGGACTTGGAAGAGACAAAAGTTGTCGCACTATAGTTTTTTTGTAAATGAAAATAAAGATGGTTATGGGATTTTAGTTTGATTTCTATTATTTGTACTTGATTTCTATTATTATCTTTAGATTGACTGAAGTTGATAATAATAATCATTTTCTTTGTCGTCTATTCATTCTTTCAAATGGAACCTTTAGACTACTCCGCTCTCTTTTTCATCTAATTAAAATAGTTCTATATTTATTAATAATTGGTACACAATTACCTATTGAATTTTGAATTTTTGTACAATTAATCATCAATTTTGTTTTTTGTTGTAGTTTTTACGCTAACTTTTGAAAAAAAAATAAAGAGAATTTGTTAACTAATAGTGGGAAATGAAACCATTGTATTCAAATTATTCATTATTTAAATGACATTACAATATTAACTCATGCATTAATCAAAATTTTAACATATATTTTCAGTTTAAATATCATTAAAATTATTTTTATATATTTAGGGTTATGATTAAATTTATTATGAGTATACAAATGTTATAAATTCAGTTAAAAAGATAGTCTTCTCAATTTCATTTAAATAAATTTAATATTTTCTTTAATAAATTGAATCATGTGTGCTTATATTATGCTAACCGAAGTTCCTTTTTATTTATTAGCCAGCAATTATTCAAACCCAAAAAATATTATATTAAGTGAATATGGTAAAAACAACTTAGGCGTTCAAAGATAAACTCCATAGCATTATTTCTATAGTGCAAAAAAACAATTTATTCACTTTTTTATAACTGTTATATAATTTTGTTTGTTTCTATTTGTAAATATTGTCTACTATTTTACATTTATATGGTACTTACTTATTTTTAATTTTTATAGAATAATTTATTCAAATGAAAGCCCACTCCTTTGAAAATATTAAAAATAAAGTTGTTTTAATATATAGATTAATTAGATAAGTATGTCGTAATTATATCCATGTTACTCTAAATTAGATAACATAAGTATTGACTAATTTGGTCTTTTGGAAGAGATAATTGGTTGATAATTCATTGTAATTTTAAAATATTCTTATGAAAATGGTGAATAATCTAGGTTCTTTAAATTTCTATTTTCATTACCTTTTATCATTACCATATTTATGGTTCTTATAATATTTATTAACATCATATAATACTAAACTAAATTATATTAAATTGTATGAAAATTATTATTCCTTTCATTCTAATCATATGTATTTAAATTATATCTTTTATATTTTCTAAAATAATATTTATATAAACCCGTGCATCGCACGGGATTATTCCCTAGTTAGGATGTTATTTACAACTTAAATAAAGTAGTTTGAGTTTTTTTGATTCATTTGATAAAAGTATAATTAGGGTCCAATTTTTAGTGATTTATTTGATAAAAGTATAATTAGAGGCCAAATTTTCAAGATTTGAACATGTCCTCCAAGTTGTTTGAGACGACCTTAAGAAAAAGGTCCCCAAGTGTCACACTGAACTAAATTAAACACATGAGCAGAATATAGGGATGACAATTGGACCTAGGCCTATTATGTACCTGCAAAACCCCCCGCAAAGGGCAGTAAAACCACCCGCCCATAGGGCTTGGGAATGTGCATTTAACTGTGGGAACAAATTAAGACTCTAGTACCCGCTCCGCCCCGCAACTCGCGCGCACATACACACACACATATACACACACTCCCTCCGTCCCAAAAGTTAACATTAAATGTTTAGGGTAATTTAGTAATAGTCAATTAGTCATACTCCCTCCGTATCAAAATAATAGTCTTTTTAGGCAAAGTAAAAAATTTCAAATTAATTGTCGTTTTGTCATTCCAATGCATCATTTATTAATCTTTTCAATTTTACCCTCATTAATTGTTGTAACTTTTCACTAACTAAAGACATCACCAACATGCATTTGTTAATTGATAGAGATAATATAGTAAAACTACCATGTTATTTTGTCAATTTATTGTTTTTTTAATCTCCGTGCCAAAACCTTAAATGACTATTATTTTGATACGGATGAAGTACAAAATTTTAACATATTAATTACACAATCAACTTTTCTTAATATCAGTGAAAAGTGCAACGAGACATTATATTATGGGACTGAGAAAAGGGAGTATAATAAAAGTCATCATATTGGATTTGTGAAGCTTTCCTAGCATCGCTGTGGCATTAGTTCTGGTCTGGCCTGCGTTTGGTTTTTCAAAGCAATATCTGATGCATGTGGTTTTTTGTTTCTACATTGTTTTGTGGTCCATGGTTGTTCAATTTTTATGGCTTAGGTGTAAAGTTAGATCTACACCGTATTTATACAACTAAACCACAACTGAAAATACCAATTACTCCACTTTGAAATATTGACACCTAAAATTTTTGAGGGCAAACAAGTCAATTACATCTAATTTATTTATTTTTACCCTATTTTTCTTTTTCTTCTTACATTCTCTTTCTTCTTTTTTTTCTTTCTTTTCACACACTCCTTCTTCTTTTCACACACTCTTTCTTCCTTTTTTTCTCTTTTTCTTACACTCTCTTTCCTCCTTTTCACTTTTATCTTACATTCTCTTTCTTCATTTTTTTCTTTTACTTTACTTTTATTTTTCTAATAAACAGTTATTCCCTTTCTCTTATCATTTCACTTTAGTTTTTATAACTAAATTTCTAAATTTATAGAAACACTACTCTACTAAAATTACTCTACTATCAATTCTTATTGATAATCTACTATTTATATTTTACTATCTACTGTAATATACTAATCAACTAAAATAATCAATTGAAACTATAAGATAACTGCAAAAATACGAGATAACTGCACTGATAAGAAAACACAAAATTAATATTTGTCATTGATAATTAATTTTTTTGAAGACTACTATAAACCTACTATCTAAAAAATAAGAAGATTTAATGACTATTTAACCTACTGACTAATATTTAAGATAAATATTTCTTATTGATAATTTACTATCTAAGTTTTACTATCTATTATAATCTACTAATCAACTAAAATAATCAATTAAAACTACGAGATAAATGTAATGCTATATAAAAAAACACGGGATAACTGCAGTGATATTTAAAACAACACGGGATTAATATTTGTCATTGATAATTATAATATTTGAAGACTTCTATAAACCTACTATCTAAAAAAACAAGAAGTTTTAATGGCTATTTAAACTACTAATTAATATAAAATAAATATTTCTTATTGATAAGTTACTATCTAAGTTTTACTATATATTATAATCTACTAATCAACTAAAATAAATAATGGAACTACAAGATAACTGCACTGATATATAAAAAAACACTGGATAACTACAGTGATATATAAAAAACACGGGATTAATATTTTCCATTGATAATTATAATTTTTGAAAACTACTATAAACCTACTATCTAAAACAACAATAAAGCTTAATGATTATTTAAACTGATTAATATTTAAAACACACATGACAAATATTTGTCACAAATATCTAAAAAGGACAAATAATTGTCACTGATATATAAAAAACATTGGATAAATATTTTTTATTGATAATCTACCATCTATCTTTTACTATATATACTATAATCTACTAATTGACTCAAATAATCTATTGAAACTATAAGATAATTGCACCGATATAGAACAAACACGGGATAGCTGCACCAATATATAAAAAATTACGGGGATAACTGCAATGATATATATAAAAACATGGGATAGTTGCACTGATATGTAAAAAAAACACGGGATAAATGTAACATTGTCACGGGGTAATGTTCAGACTATTTAATATTGTCTAAGTTTATTCATAAAAAAAACATGACATGCATCACCCGTGCGTATGCACGGGTATTCTACTAGTATTATATGAATATTAAAGGACTTGGTGTATTGTATTGAATACAATAATGTTATTTGGACATTTTTGTTAGACAAAACCATACAAAAATCAACTTACAACATGAATTAATCAAGTTTTTTAGACCATTTTACCAACCTGCTTTTTCACAGTTTTCGAGGCATTGTTAAAAACTTGGTTAATTGATCACTTGGTTAATGACTTAAAAAATTTGGTTAATTGATGTTGTAAGTTGGTTTTATCGATTTTGTCTAAATTTTCTTGTCCATATAACATGGTCCTATTGAATATGTAGGAGCAAATTTGGATATTATAGTCAGAAGAGGCAATAGAAACAAAATATATTAAATAAAGAATAAATTTGAGAGAATAACATTCATTATCGGAATAACAGTGATGTTCTCTTGTAATATGTATGTATTTGTTTTTCAATTTGAATCTTCGATTGATATTTTGGATATTTTATTTCACAAGACACTATGATTCATAATATTTTGAGTTGATTTGAAAAAAATTTGGATCCTATTTTGTTGCATTTTCATCGTCAAGGTATGAGTAACAACTACCCACATCATGCACTTAAGTGCCCATAGGGTCTGGACACGAGCACTAACATTACTGCTCATGCGTGTACGAGCTCAGGTACAAACTTTTTTCAAATGCGGGTATGGGCTCGGGCACTATAGGACCCAACCCAGAGGGCACCCATTATCATCCCTAACAGAATAGTCGTGTGCAAAAAAAAAGATAGTTTTTTAATTTTGCTATTGGGCATACAAAACAACAATTAGAGTTAATGAAACTAGTGTGGTGACCCGTGCGATGCACGGGGCCAAAGCTTCAGGTGCTATGGAAGGATAATGGTGCCAAAAATAGTTAATAATGAGTGAAGAGAAACTTTGAGTGCCAAAGTTTGTCATGCTATAGTTCTTAACTTACCATAATGGAAGAACAACTTTACACCAAAAAGGGTTAAACATTATTGTTTTATTTCGCATTGCAGCATATGAGGAAAACAACAAAAGAGATTACCAAAAAAAACAAACACAACTTGAAGCCATTTTGTTCAGCTATTTTTCTATAACACCATAGGTTTTAAACATACACGACATTCCAAGTTAAACAAAAAATGAAGGTTACACTTTCAATTGCATGCCAAAACAGATTGCTTTATAAGAATACACCAATTTATTTTGCTTGCTCTTGAGGTCTAAATATAAACCAATAGCTAATGCAATGTGTTTGCCAAATATGAAGGCTCTTGCTTCAATGCCTGCAACATGTCACACAAAAACCTATTAGAGACAAATTAGTAATTAGTAAGGTAGTAAGTTATTTTGATAATTAGATTCAAAACAATTGTTATATAAAAGAAGAAATTAAGGCATGTATCAGGAAAAGACAGAAACATGCATTATGCAAATTTGCTAGTCACAAGAGAGGTAAATGTAAATGTAGAACACAATTTTTTCCATTCCCAAGGGCTGTCATCACTCATCAAGCATAAATAAGATATAATTCCATTCCAGGCAACCAATAATGAGTAAAAGTATTTAAAGCGGACTAAATAAAATTGACATAAGTTTGTGACAATTCTATAGTAGTTAAAACTTCGAATTTCTATACATTGTAACTTTGCAAATCAATTAAGGAAAACATCAGTTTTGTAATCTCTTCACTAATAACATAGAGCTATAAAACCACAACCATATAATTGAGGCACCCAGACAACTCCAGCCAAAATCAAGCATTGAGAGTTGAGACCAATCTAGAAGAAATATTTTATTTGACAATCAAAAGATAATGAAAAGAAAAGAGCAAGTGGAAGAAGCACAATCGAAAACACAAACAAAACCTGATCAAAATCCCCATCCAAATTTTGCAAGGACGATAAGAAAGTAGCACAAAGTTGTCCTGAAGAAGATTATTCGGTACCCAAACTTCAGGCTCTACCATTGCTTGTTGCAACACTGTACCTAATGGAACGAAAAGGCTCGATTGAGCATGAGGTATACTTAAGACCTCTAACTCTATATCTGGTTCCTCTTCCTAATGAGGAATATGAATTCAGAAGGATTAATAAGGCAAATACAAATTTACACACAATTGGCTCTGTTTTGCCAGCAACTTTGGCTCAAGGATGCAATCTATGATTTACCTCATGTGTAGTATCAACACCTGATAATGCATGAAAGAGAAGTTCCACAATTTAAGTTGCTACAAATAATTTGATTCACTACCCTTTTAAAAGCATATCAATATATAGAAAACATCTTAAGAAAAAAGATGAAATATAAGTTTAGGCTAACAATTATTATAACTACAAAAAGAAAGCAAATGATAAAGCCTAGCAAAGAATCATCATCCTCTTTAAATTGCACCTTTCATCTGAAATTATTATCTTACTTGCAGTAGAAGTAACAGCTAATAAAGTCAAAAGGACTTCTATACTCCCAAAATACTGGTTTTATGGTTCATCTTGGGGACAGAAAATATTGGTTTATGCCAAAACAAAATTGATAACAACTGATAAAGTCAAAAACACTTTTTGTAAAGGAAAAGTGGGATACCTTAAGATAATTAATAGATGGATATCGACAACATATGACATCTCCAAAATGATATTTTCTTGTATTAAGCGTTAGATTCAACTTCAAAATGAACAACCGAAACACCTGCAAAATTGAGATATAATTTCTGGATCCATGAAAAGTACCCACTGAATAAGAAGAGTTGCAAAAGACACCTTTTTAAGCATTCTGATTACTTGGTAACGATATTGAATCTCTAAACGATTCAAGACCTGTTATCAAGGAAAGAAAGCGTGCAAAGAAGGTAAGTGAAGAAATCTGCAGATATCAAGCAAAGATTATTCGGTACCCAAACTTCGGTACCCAAACTTCAGGCTCTACCATTGCTTGTTGCAACACCTGTACCTAATGGAACGAAAAGGCTCCAGTTGAGCATGAGGTATACTTAAGACCTCTAACTCTATATCTGGTTCCTCTTCCTAATGAGGAATATGAATTCAGAAGGATTAATAAGGCAAATACAAATTTACACACAATTGGCTCTGTTTTGCCAGCAACTTTGGCTCAAGGATGAAATCTATGATTTACCTCATGTGTAGTATCAACACCTGATAATGCATGAAAGAGAAGTTCCACAATTTAAGTTGCTACAAATAATTTGATTCACTACCCTTTTAAAAGCATATCAATATATAGAAAACATCTTAAGAAAAAAGATGAAATATAAGTTTAGGCTAACAATTATTATAACTACAAAAAGAAAGCAAATGATAAAGCCTAGCAAGGAATCATCATCCTCTTTAAATTGCACCTTTCATCTGAAATTATTATTTTACTTTGGTAGAAGTAATGACTAATTAAGTCAAAAGGACTTCTATACTCCCAAAATCTTTGGTTTTATGGTTCATCTTGGGACAAAAATATTGGTTTATGCCAAAACAAAATTGATAACAACTGATAAAGTCAAAAACACTTTTTGTAAAGGAAAAGTGGGATACCTTAAGATAATTAATAGATGGATATCGACAACATATGACATCTCCAAACTGATATTTTCTTGTATTAAGCGTTAGATTCAACTTCAAAATGAACAACCGAAACACCTGCAAAATTGAGATATAATTTCTGGATCCATGAAAAGTACCCACTGAATAAGAAGAGTTGCAAAAGACACCTTTTTAAGCATTCTGATTACTTGGTAACGATATTGAATCTCTAAACGATTCAAGACCTGTTATCAAGGAAAGAAACGTGCAACAAGGTAAGTGAAGAAATCTGCAGATATCAAGCAAAGATTATTCGGTACCCAAACTTCGGTACCCAAACTTCAGGCTCTACCATTGCTTGTTGCAACACCTGTACCTAATGGAACGAAAAGGCTCCAGTTGAGCATGAGGTATACTTAAGACCTCTAACTCTATATCTGGTTCCTCTTCCTAATGAGGAATATGAATTCAGAAGGATTAATAAGGCAAATACAAATTTACACACAATTGGCTCTGTTTTGCCAGCAACTTTGGCTCAAGGATGAAATCTATGATTTACCTCATGTGTAGTATCAACACCTGATAATGCATGAAAGAGAAGTTCCACAATTTAAGTTGCTACAAATAATTTGATTCACTACCCTTTTAAAAGCATATCAATATATAGAAAACATCTTAAGAAAAAAGATGAAATATAAGTTTAGGCTAACAATTATTATAACTACAAACAGAAAGCAAATGATAAAGCCTAGCAAGGAATCATCATCCTCTTTAAATTGCACCTTTCATCCGAAATTATTATTTTACTTGCGAAGAGAAGTAATGACTAATTAAGTCAAAAGGACTTCTATACTCCCAAAATCTTTGGTTTTATGGTTCATCTTTGGGACAAAAATATTGGTTTATGCCAAAACAAAATTGATAACAACTGATAAAGTCAAAAACACTTTTTGTAAAGGAAAAGTGGGATACCTTAAGATAATTAATAGATGGATATCGACAACATATGACATCTCCAAACCGATATTTTCTTGTATTAAGCGTTAGATTCAACTTCAAAATGAACAAACGAAAACACCGCAAAATTGAGATATAATTTACGGATCCATGAAAAGTACCCCTTTGAATAAGAAGAGTTGCAAAGACACCTTTTTAAGCATTACGACACTTGGTAACGATATTGAATCTCTAAACGATTCAAGACTGTTATCAAGGAAAGAAACGTGCAACAAGGTAAGTGAAGAAATCTGCAGATATCAAGCAAAGATTATTTCGGTACCCAAACTTTGGTACCCAAACTTCGAGCTCTACCATTGCTTGTTGCAACACACCGTACCTAATGGAACGAAAAGGCTCCAGTTGAGCATGAGGTATACTTAAGACCTCTAACTCTATATCTGGTTCCTCTTCCTAATGAGGAATATGAATTCAGAAGGATTAATAAGGCAAATACAAATTTACACACAATTGGCTCTGTTTTGTAACACCCCCTTTCTAAACAACTATTATTTAATATTTATTTTATCAGAGTTTTGAAAAATAAAATCATCGAAGGGAAATGTCACATTCCAACGCTTACGAAATTTCCAACTTATAGTCCCATAACACGAAAAACAATAAAACATTAATATGATACGCAACACATTAGTTTGGGGATGGCCCACAACACCTGTTTTAGTTTACAGCACCAAAATATAATAACGTCTCCAACACAGCGGAAGAAATCACTAAGTTTAATAGTATACTTAGTACATCATCAATGAAAGTCTAAAACATCAAATGATAAATAAAAGACGACTACGCCCCTCCCCTGGTGCTACATATCAGAGCTGAGACATGACTACTAGAAGACCGGCATAAGAATGCCCTCACTCATGGTACTGCGCAGTTGCCGAGCATACGAGGCAACACGACGCTTGATAGGGTGAGTCTTTTATACAAATAATAATAGATAGGATAGGCATTACATATTGGCAAGGCAACAAACATTACTAATTCACCGCATAATCAACACATCATCAATAAATTCAATAACATCGGTATGATTGTTATGCATGTATGCAACATGCATGAGGATCCTTCATCACCACTATTTGCCTTGAGGGCACCCATCGCTTTGGACCGAAGTCCCACGTCGCTTTGGGCGGAAGCCTACACATCGCTTTATGCATATGCACCATGAGGCTCTATGTCAATGCACCACAAACACACCTATTGCCACAACTTATTATACTCACCATTTTTCGTTATTAACTCATCTCCATCTCACCAACAAATTAGCCTTGAGGGCGTCTCATCACTTTTGGACCGAAGTCCCACACCGCTTTCACACTCCGCTTAGTTACAATTTAATTTATACTCTTCATTAATATTTTAGCTCACCATCACTTCACAACACGAGAGTTGGACCAACTAAGACCCTAGGGACCACAAGACACCTAGGAACCACACTAGCGCCACTTGGCGCCACAGGCAGCCACTTTGGCGCCCACCGCGACACACACACTCACACACCCACGCGCACAACCAACTCAACCGGGCGCACTAGGCTGCCACATTTGGCGCCTGCACCCAAGACACACACGCACACACACACGCCCTGCACAACCGGGCGCACACAGACACGCAGGGCAGCCACATTTTGGCGCCCTGCTCAGACACACACACACAGAAATCAGACACAGAGCGCACGGGGCTGCCCATTTGGCGGCGGCTCGTGGCACAACACACACAAAGAAGTCGCACACAAAGAACTGGCGCCAATTGCCGCAAGTTGGTGCCCCACCTTCCCGCGCACACACTCCACGCAAAGAACAAAGAATGCACTCAAAGAATAAAGAATGGACAGCGCCAACCTCCCAAAGACTTGGCGCCCCTTCCCCAAAGACTCAAACCGAAACACACACACACAGCCTGTCCAAACCGAACACAGGCGCATCAGGGCTGCCCATTTGGCGCCCTGTGCCCTGCACCACGCACTCCCAGCACACACACACTGTCATGGGCGCCAGATTGCTAGGCAATTGGCGCCTAGGCCGTAGATAACCCCTCCCACTTGCATAATTCCCTTACCACTTCAACAACACCAATTACTCACAATTCCTCATACTTAATCCACACCAAACTACCAACAATCAGCAAACCTCTCTTTGGTTATTCTACAACTAACATGTTCACACACTTCACTCTATTAGGGAGTTCTCACAAACAAGTTACATGCACAATTTAATCACATATCCACTATCAGTCATCAGCAACACATAGTATTTAAATCAGGCATCAAACACGACAACAATGATAGTTTTCACAAACGCAATCAATCACTCAACACCCTCAACACCTAGCCTACATACAACACAAATCCTAAAGAGTATTATATGTATAGAAAGAGCCCCCATACCTTGAAGGATTGAAGAACTCGAAATCACTAGCAACGGAAGTCTACGGGTTCCTTGGGAAACGAGCAATTAGCAGTGCATTTAACAGGTCCGATGTCAACTTCACCGAAACTAACAAAGGACTAGTGTTTCCTGAAGGTCTCGACGAGTGGAATCCAAATATGATGTCCGATTTTCCAACCGGAGTCTGTGGTGGTCGGAATAGGTGCAAAACCGTTCGGTTGGGATTTAGGGTCGTGTCTGAAACTGGCTGAACGAAGCACCAATCGATTAAATTGAGGCCAAAATCAAACTCAGAGCGTGATTTCGAGTGGGAAGATGAATTTTCAGGCCAAACCGTGGCCTAGGGAAGGAGAACGAATTTGAGGAGAAGAGAGGGTTTTTGGTTCCCGTTTTTGCGTTGCGGCGAGGAAGAAGAAGGAATAGTGTCAGGGTTACTCAGGGTGGGCCACGCGCATGGTAAGTAAGGTGAGCGGGGGTGCGAATAGCAAAACAGGGTGTATGCGCATAAATATAGTAAAAACTCATTTTAATTCATTTTTAAATCCCGATTTCACAACAAATATTTTCTTACAACTCTATAAACTAAAATAACTTCCAAAATTATTCATACTTGAATACTAATTCAAAATAATTTTAATAAAAAAAATCGGATGCGTTACAACTCTCCCCACTTGGAATATTTTCGTCCTCGAAAATTTGACGCTTAAAACCATGAAAACAATATTGAGCTTAAGTTCTCATACCTAATTTGATCGAGATCATGCCCCTCTTACATCGTTACTTTTGTACCAAAACTCTAATCTTTACGCCTCACTACCATCTCCTCCCAATCTAGCATCGAGACACCACCAAGGGTTCATTATGGACATAAACTCGAAATACGGTTCAAGATAAATTCCTACTACACCTAGAAGGACACAACTATTGCAAGTCAAGATCATAAAATCGAGTTCACGTATTGCACTTTGAGGACCATTAGGCACATAGGATAAAACAAAGTGAAGTGCACATCATAAAATACACTCGACATTTAGAATCATTCTCATAGAAATCAAAGCATTAAAGACATGACAACACCTTAAAATAATTAACATGGCCATCCCATAAAGTTTCCAATAAAGGCATGATTTGGTATTCCTTGGCTCTTACGTTTGTACAACATTCTACTTAGTAAACAGCACATTAAAATTTGAAGAAAACAACACCTATTGGCTCAAGAAAATAGCACTTCTAAATCTTGGGAAACAGCAACATAAAGTTGAGAATACAAAGAACATCTATTTTTAAACGCAAACGGCAACAATTTTTACACGAAGCAGATGACAATGACTTTTTTTTTTTTGGAAAACAGCAGACAACCAACTTTTAAAGACGACACCATTTTACCCAACCCCCTCGCTAACATCCAATTTATCTACGCAATGCACAACACGTAACCTTCTCAGTATCATTATTACCACATCTCTCAATTTCATCATAACCTCTTATTTAAATCACAACATCATCATTTAGTCACTTAGCACGATTAACACGTCATTATCTTTAATCATTAGTTATACACATGGGACGCCACAACATAAAAACAGCAGCAATTATTGTGACTACAACAACTTGAAAGATAGAGAAAACGACACTTTAAAATATGATGAACAGCACACTTAAATTGAAGAAATAGCTCACTTAAACTTGAGAAAACAGCCGCATTTCATTTAAGTAAATCGCACCTTTAATTATAAAGAAAGAAAGAAAAGCGGCAATGCTACTTGGTTGTAAACCGCACTATTAATTTTATATAAAAAGGACAAACAACCTAGCCTTACAAAAATAGCGACATCGGCTTAAAAAGCTGCGGCATTAGCCGTAAAAAGCGATCCACAGTGTTTTTATAAACAAAATACAGCAACATCACCTTTTATATAAAAAAATACAGCAACCGCATTTAAATGAAAAAAACAGCGACAAAAAAAAAAAAAAAGCGATTTTAACAACATGAAAGCGACCCTTTTTAATTCACAAAAGCAATGACTTGATTATGGAAAAATAGCAACCTTGATTTTAATTATGCAATCACGACAACACCTAACCCATTCTCATCTTATTTAAATTTGAGTAACAATACATCTAAATTGAAGGGACAACACATTTGAATGATTTGGGTACCAATACCTTTTGCACTTTAGAAAAATATCACATTTAAATTAAGGAAACAACACATT
Organism: Oxytropis ochrocephala; assembly: GCA_020916435.1. Classification (NCBI taxonomy): domain Eukaryota; kingdom Viridiplantae; phylum Streptophyta; class Magnoliopsida; order Fabales; family Fabaceae; genus Oxytropis; species Oxytropis ochrocephala. Next base: position 82,629,569 of record CM037091.1, read on the forward strand.
TTGAAAGTGGGAGCATCTCATTCAAGAATTGGAGTAACAACACCTCTAAGTTTTCAAGTAACAACATCTTCAAAACCTAGTAACAACACATTCCAAGTTTTAGTAACAATGCCTTTAAATTTGGAAAACAACACATTCAAATCTTGGGCAACACATTAAAATTCGGGTAACAATATATTGGAAATTTTGGAAAACATCTCCTTTTAAAATCACCAAACAGAGTAAAACCCCACCATTTTATTTATAAAGATGACCACGTTACACCCCTTTTCATTTTAAAAGAAACACAGGAAAGCAGTGTGGATAAACAGTAGGAAATGGCGCCTCATTTGTTGTGAAACAGCAGTATTTTTATTAAGAGCAAACAGCAAGACAACAAAAACAAACAATTGATCACCCCTCACCACATCCTCATCAAATCACCCAATCACTCACAACAATTTTTTTTTTTTTTTTTTTTTTTTTTAAAAATATGACAACATATCTGATTGCCCTTTATATATATTAAGTGGGTTATAAAATAGTAAACTATTTGACTATGGGATTTCTCGGATATCAGTCATCGCTCACAATGAGAACATTTGTGAGACTCTCGAGAGATGTCCTTGAAAATACACCGAAGAACTGGCCCTTTGAACAAAGGCTAGCCATAGTCAAAAAGTACACTAGTAGTATAACGCTTAGAGTGAAATTCTTTGAATTAATGTCCATATAAGTATCACAGTTAATATATAATAAAACATGTTCGCATACCAAAACCTACAATACCGAACCCCACATACAAGTCCCTCATATATCTAGTGGATTAATTAACCAAATTCAATCACTTCATTAACTACAATTACTCAAATAATTGCAAAACGTTGGTAAGACTATCACCTAACATTTAAAATATCACAACACATGGTAAGGAGTAGTAGCTAAAGTCAAAATACTAACTAACATAGTAGCTACACAAGGTACTCAGAGCAAAAACACACACATAGCAAACAATAAGACAATAAGCGACACGGTATCAACAATAGCAATTCTACGTGCGGCCAATTCAACTAATCACCGCAACACAAATCATGGCTAGAACGAGTACTAAGACTCGAGGATAACTAGACTCGACATGGACAAACAGTAGGACGGACCAAACTTGACTACGATACCACTAATGTAACACCCCCTTTCTAAACAACTATTATTTAATATTTATTTTATCAGAGTTTTCAAAAATAAAATCATCGAAGGGAAATGTCACATTCCAACGCTTACGAAATTTCCAACTTATAGTCCCATAACACGAAAAACAATAAAACATTAATATGATACACAGCACATTAGTTTGGGGATGGCCCACAACACATGTTTTAGTTTACAGCACCAAAATATAATAACGTCTCCAACACAGCGGAAGAAATCACTAAGTTTAATAGTATACTTAGTACATCATCAATGAAAGTCTAAAACATCAAATGATAAATAAAAGATGACTACGCCCCTCCCCTGGTGCTACATATCAGAGCTGAGACATGACTACTAGAAGACCGGCATAAGAATGCCCTCACTCATGGTACTGCGGGTTCACGACATACGAGGCAACACGACGCAGTAGGGTGAGTCTTTTATACAAATAATAATAGATAGGATAGGCATTACATATTGGCAAGGCAACAAACATTACTAATTCACCGCATAATCAACACATCATCAATAAATTCAATAACATCGGTATGATTGTTATGCATGTATGCAACATGCATGAGGATCCTTCATCACCACTATTTGCCTTGAGGGCACCCATCGCTTTGGACCGAAGTCCCACGTCGCTTTGGCCGAAGCCTACACATCGCTTTATGCATATGCACCATGAGGCTCTATGTCAATGCACCACAAACACACCTATTGCCACAACTTATTATACTCACCATTTTTCAGTTATTAACTCATCTCCATCTCACCAACAAATTAGCCTTGAGGGCGTCTCATCACTTTTTGGACCGAAGTCCCACACCGCTTTCACACTCCGCTTAGTTACAATTTAATTTATACTCTTCATTAATATTTTAGCTCACCATCACTTCACAACACGAGAGTTGGACCAACTAACACCCTAGGGACCACAAGACACCTAGGAACCACACTAGGCGCCACTTGGCGCCACAGGGCAGCCACTTTGGCGCCATAGGGCAGCCACTTTGGCGCCCCACCGCGACACACTCACACACCCACGCGCACAACCAACTCAACCGGGCGCACTAGGTCGCCACATTTGCGCGCTGCACCAAGACACACACACGCACACACACACGCCCGCACAACCGGGCGCGCACACACGGACACGCAGGCGCCACATTTTGCGCGCCCGCTCGGATACACACACACAGAAATCGAACCACACAGCGCACGGGGCTGCCCGTTTGGCGCCCGTGGCGCACAACACACACACACAAGAAGTCGCACACAGCAACTGGCGCGCCAATTGCCATGCAAGTTGGCGCCCACCTTCCCCCTGCACACTCCACGCAAAGAACAAAGAATGAGGACCAAAGAATAAAGAACGGATCGGCGCCAACCTCCCCAAAGACTTGGCGCCCCTTCCCCCAAAGACTCCAAACCGAAACACACACACACGGCTGTCAAACCGAACACAGCGCATCGTGGCTGCCCATTTGGCGCCCCGTGCCTGCACACCACGCACTCCCAAAGACACACACACACCGTCATGGCGCGCGGATTGCTAGGCAATTGGCGCCTAGGCGTAGATAACCCCCCACTTGCATAATTCCCTTACCACTTCAACAACACCAATTACTCACAATTCCTCATACTTAATCCACACCAAACTACCAACAATCAGCAAACCTCTCTTTGGTTATTCTACAACTAACATGTTCACACACTTCACTCTATTAGGGAGTTCTCACAAACAAGTTACATGCACAATTTAATCACATATCCACTATCAGTCATCAGCAACACATAGTATTTAAATCAGGCATCAAACACGACAACAATGATAGTTTTCACAAACGCAATCAATCACTCAACACCCTCAACACCTAGCCTACATACAACACAAATCCTAAAGAGTATTATATGTATAGAAAGAGCCCCCATACCTTGAAGGATTGAAGAACTCGAAATCACTAGCAACGGAAGTCTACGGGTTCCTTGGGAAACGAGCAATTAACGGTACGAACAGGTCCGATGTCAACTTCACTGAAACTAACAAAGGACTAGTGTTTCCTGAAGGTCTCGACGAGTGGAATCCAAATATGATGTCCGATTTTCCAACAGATGCTGTGGTGGTCGGAATAGGTGCAAAACCGTTCGGTTGGGATTTAGGGTCGGTTCTGAAGCCTGGCTGAACGAAGCACCAATCGATTAAATTGAGGCCAAAATCAAACTCGAGCGTGATTTGGTGGGAAGATGAATTTTCGAAGCAAACCGTGGCCTAGGGAAGGAGAACGAATTTGAGGAGAAGAGAGGGTTTTGGTTCTCGTTTTTGCGTTGCGGCGAGGAAGAAGAAGGAATAGTGTCAGGGTTACTGCAGGGTGGGCCACGCGCATGGTAAGTAAGGTGAGCAAAGTGCGAATAGCAAAGCAGGGTGTATGCGCATAAATATAGTAAAAACTCATTTTAATTCATTTTTAAATCCGATTTCACAACAAATATTTTCTTACAACTCTATAAACTAAAATAACTTCCAAAATTATTCATACTTCGAATACTAATTCAAAATAATTTTTAATAAAAAAAATCGGGGCGTTACATGTTTTGCCAGCAACTTTGGCTCAAGGATGCAATCTATGATTTACCTCATGTGTAGTATCAACACCTGATAATGCATGAAAGAGAAGTTCCACAATTTAAGTTGCTACAAATAATTTGATTCACTACCCTTTTAAAAGCATATCAATATATAGAAAACATCTTAAGAAAAAAGATGAAATATAAGTTTAGGCTAACAATTATTATAACTACAAAAAGAAAGCAAATGATAAAGCCTAGCAAGGAATCATCATCCTCTTTAAATTGCACCTTTCATCTGAAATTATTATTTTACTTGCAGTAGAAGTAACAGCTAATTAAGTCAAAAGGACTTCTATACTCCCAAAATACTGGTTTTATGGTTCATCTTGGGGACAGAAAATATTGGTTTATGCCAAAACAAAATTGATAACAACTGATAAAGTCAAAAACACTTTTTGTAAAGGAAAAGTGGGATACCTTAAGATAATTAATAGATGGATATCGACAACATATGACATCTCCAAACTGATATTTTCTTGTATTAAGCGTTAGATTCAACTTCAAAATGAACAACCGAAACACCTGCAAAATTGAGATATAATTTCAGGATCCATGAAAAGTACCCACTGAATAAGAAGAGTTGCAAAAGACACCTTTTTAAGCATTCTGATTACTTGGTAACGATATTGAATCTCTAAACGATTCAAGACCTGTTATCAAGGAAAGAAACATGCAGCAAGGTAAGTGAAGAAATCTGCAGATATCAAGCAAAGATTATTCGGTACCCAAACTTCGGTACCCAAACTTGAGCTCTACCATTGCTTGTTGCAACACACTGTACCTAATGGAACGAAAATGCTCCGATTGAGCATGAGGTATACTTAAGACCTCTAACTCTATATCCGGTTCCTCTTCCTAATGAGGAATATGAATTGTAAGGATTAATAAGGCAAATACAAATTTACACACAATTGGCTCTGTTTTGCCAGCAACTTTGGCTCAAGGATGAAATCTATGATTTACCTCATGTGTAGTATCAACACCTGATAATGCATGAAAGAGAAGTTCCACAATTTAAGTTGCTACAAATAATTTGATTCACTACCCTTTAAAAGCATATCAATATATAGAAAACATCTTAAGAAAAAGATGAAATATAAGTTTAGGCTAACAATTATTATAACTACAAAAAGAAAGCAAATGATAAAGCCTAGCAAGGAATCATCATCCTCTTTAAATTGCACCTTTCATCTGAAATTATTATTTTACTTGCAGTAGAAGTAACAGCTAATTAAGTCAAAAGGACTTCTATACTCCCAAAATATTTGGTTTTATGGTTCATTTTGGGGACAGAAAATATTGGTTTATGCCAAAACAAAATTGATAACAACTTATAAAGTCAAAAACACTTTTTGTAAAGGAAAAGTGGGATACCTTAAGATAATTAATAGATGGATATCGACAACATATGGCATCTCCAAAGCGATATTTTCTTGTATTAAGCGTTAGATTCAACTTCAAAATGAACAACCGAAACACCTGCAAAATTGAGATATAATTTCTGGATCCATGAAAAGTACCCACTGAATAAGAAGAGTTGCAAAAGACACCTTTTTAAGCATTCTGATTACTTGGTAACGATATTGAATCTCTAAACGATTCAAGACACTGTTATCAAGGAAAGAAAGCGTGCAAAGCAAGGTAAATGAAGAAATCTGCAGATATCAAGCAAAGAAATTTCTTTGTTGTCAATAGAACTAAAATAAACTTGGAAATGAGTTACCAAATGAAGGAAGAGAGAGAGATCGCACACTCTGCAGCCCACAAGTAAGCGAAAAACTATAAGCTGGAATTAAAGCAAATTTGGATCATCCTCATTTTTTATCAATTGGATCTACCTGCGGAATTAAATACAGAATTATTGTAATATACTAAAATTTGTCGCCCAAATTGTAATATGAAAGAAGCTGTGTTTAAATACAATATATAGGCATTGTCTAAAAGAGGAAATAGAAATAGCTAAAAGTCATAATCCATAAACATTAAAACAGGAAAGTATAATCTATTGCTAAACAACTATCATATAATGGAAAACCAGATGTTGAATACATGAATGCACTGAAATAAACCCAAATTTACATTCTCAAATTGAAGAACATTCCCATATGAAGAAAAAATAAATAACCAATCATTTGAGGTTTTTCCCTCATCATTAAGACATTTCATCAAACATAACATGTGCACAATCCTCATATTTTTTATTATCAAACAGAAGATGAAGCAAATGACAAAATAAATAAAGAGATGAAGACACCCTTATTTTTAAATGCAGAAAGAACAAAACCCAAATTAGGGGAAGAACAATAAACTAATCTTAACCCTTTTTAAATGCAGACAACTGAGTTCAAGGAAAGAACAAAGAACAAAACACATTGACAATATGGTGGAGAAACTAACATTGAAGTTTGAGTGAGGAATAAATCAATATCTAGATTTCTGCACTGCAAAAGAAAAAAAACTCAACATCGAAACCAGAATTTGAAGGAACAAAGGAAATGAAAAGAGAAAATGATAAAAAGTGTCATAATAGTTACTTACAACTTGAAGAAGGCTACCGATGTTGACTTGCATGCATTTTTCTCCCTTCTCTTCTCTGTTTTGCTTAGATTGTTGTTGGTAGCAACTTTTGGGCTTTTGATCGTAGGGTTTTCGAATTGAGTTGTGATGTGGGCATCTCGACTTCTTCTCTTCTTTTCTCGCGTCGGGGATGGGTGGAGAGAGAGAGAAGAGATGGCGGCAGAGCAGTGGGGCGGGGAGGATATGGGTTTGGCCGCGGTGAGGGTGTGGGTTTAGGGTGCTGTTTGAGGAGATCGAAGGAAGGAAAAAGGAAGGGGAGAGGGATTCAGCGCAAAATGGATGAAGGGGAGGTTTTATTTTGCGTGTGAGAATTGTTATGTCGGAAGGAAGAGTGAGGAAACTTGCAAGAAAGACCAAAACCAACAGAGAGAAGGAAAGCATGGAAGACAAGTGGCGAAACATACGCAAAAAAATCTTTGAGACCATCTCTCCTTCTTTGTGACCAAATCTCTTGAGTGAAGGAATATGAAGAACATTATTTCACATGATATTGAATGGTTGGCACACATGGCGGATAATCGGTGGAGCTGATGGGGCAGGAACACCACACATGGCGGCGACTTACTGGCGGAGGAATTGGAGGGAAATGACATGGCAAAGGTGATGTGGAGACTCAACAAGATGTATTGTCTTTGATTTGAAGTTGACATAAAAAAAACAATTGGAGTTAAAATGAGAAGGTACAAATAAATGTACTTTATTACTCAAAATGTGCAACTCTTAATTTATCAAACATATGTCTCATTCTTTGGCAAATAAATGAGAAGGTACAAATAAATGTTTGATTATATTTTCATTTTATGAAATTGTTTGTGATCTGGGTGGGATGTTAGGATTTAGATTACTCCCAAGATATTACCTTAATTGTAGAATGTAAGACATAAAATCAAATGTAGAAAGAGGGGGTGAGAATAGAAATTTAACTTGTGACACCCATATGTTTGGGTTGGGCGCTGGCCCAATTTAAGAGTGAAAAATCACTAGCACTCACACAGTCACACTTCTTTTCACTCTTACATTCTCATTCAAACAATGAAGAGAACAACTTGGATAGAGAGAGAGAGAGAGAGAGAGAGAGAGAGGGAGTTCAAAGGGAGAGGAAGAAAGGCTTGAGAGGAATGGTTCCCTTTCACCACATTGTCCATCAAAAGAAAACATCCACCTTCATTTCATCTCCTTCCACCACCATCTCGAAAATCCTCACTTGACGTTGAACCCAAAAAAAATCTGAAATTCAGAATTTGCTCTTCTTCATCCTCTTATTACTCTTGGATGTTGGTTGTGAACTACGTGTTTGATTATCTTGATAGAGAAGTATAGAGCTTACGTTAGGGAATTGAAGTGGGTTGATATAGTGGCGGACTCAAGACCTTAGGCCAGGAGGTGTAAAAAAAAATTCATTATAAAAAATGTTTGTGATTGTTTAATTTTTTTTTTCAAATGTCCTCACTTATTTAAATCCTTTTTTGTCAAAAAAAAAGTTATCTAACTCCAAATTTGTTTACGAGTAAATCGCTAAATTAGTCTCTAAGTTTACACACTCTTTTATATTTAAGGGGTTCAAAAGTTTTTTTACATAGGGGTGCTAGTACAATTTTTTTTCCAGGGATCCAATTGAACCTCCTGAGTTGTACATCGGTCCGCCACCGTTGATAGTTTTCTAAACTAGAGGAGGTCAAAGGTTTGGCTACGAAAAGATTCAACTAGAAGTTTTGATTTGAAGTGAGTTCCTTATTCTTTCCCTTTTAGCTAGATTAGGTTTCCAATGCATGTTATCTTGATTCTCTAATTTTGGAACTAGGGTGTGGAATGGTGTTATATGATGCATGCCCAGAAATTTCTTGCTGAAGTATGGATTGATATACTTATGATTTACTATCCTTTTCTCTTAAAAAAAGTAATTTTATGTTATGCATAGATAAACAAGTGATAAGATAGTAGTTATATATGTTAAATTGAGTGATATTTGAATGAAATTATGTTGTTTCAAAGTATTCTTATGTGTATGGTATTATTAAAAAGTTAAAAGAGGTTGGAGTTCTATTTAAATGAGTGAAATGCATCAAAGACAATAAAACAGAGCTGTTGTTATTTGACCCTACCCGTGCCACATGAAGCACGACCTCTTTTGTTCTGCAAATGATTGAAACACATACTAGATTTTATTGACGAATAAAATTTAGGGTGTTACAATTTCCACTCTAATCAACACTTAACTTCGTAGATTTCTTTACATAATGACAATAACTGTATAACATAATTTTCATAAATTTTTCTTTACATATGTTAAACTCATAGTTTAGAGAACTACATTAAGTGTCCTATTCCACTTAGCACAGCTTCCCACTATTCTTGTCATTTAACAGAGAAGAGCATCACTTTGAGTTTCTTAAAACCGATTCCCTTCTTAAAGCGGGATTAATCAACTGTTGTCATTATTAAATTTAGTTTCACTATTTAATTAACCAAACTTTATTTAATTTTCTGCTTTTCCATTTCAATGCCTAATGTTTTATTTTCGAAATAAGAGCGTGTTTTCGAAATAGCGTTATCTATTTTCCCTTGAATATCTGTTGGAGAACTTCAGGTTTTCATAAAACGCTTTCTTGTAAAGTCTTTTTCTTTTTAATCCAATCTAAGTTCTTCATTTTATTTTAATACTAGTTTATGCCACCAACACTCAAAATTCAGTTTTTCATTTCAAAAGCCTCACATGATCAATTCCAATATTATCAAAAGCCTCACAAGTCATTCCACAATTAATAGGTCATAACAACAGTTATGCCTCCAACACTTCAACCAAATCAACATAACAATATTCATACACATTAACTATATTCACAAGAACCAATGCACATCATTAAATCAATCATGCAGATAATATTACTATCACATATTACACAATTCAAACAAACAACCAACACAATTAGGCAACCAACATGGGAAGTTAAAAATTCAGATCCCCTTCTAGGTTGTTTTTCTTCGTGCTATCTACTTTCAATCAAGTGCGTATCTTTCTCTGGTAACTTGACAACCTTCACTTCACACGTATGATTGTATAAGTTAAATTTGTGTTTTAGGTCCTCAATCCTATATGAAGTATTTGACCAACACATGGATCTCAGGGTTCCAATTCTTTTTAGTCTTCTTCCTTTTGAACAATTCTTCAAGGAGTGGAAAGTAGGGTATTTAAACTATTAACTCGTTATTAATTCTTTTAAAAACCTTAGATTTATAGTTTTGATCAAGAATTAAAGTTTTGAAATCCAATTTCCTAATTATTCAAGAGATCACAGTTTAGGCCTTCCAAAAGGCAAGAGAGCTTTTCAACTTTCAACTTCTAGATCTATGTTTTCAAGTTGTAAATATCTTAACTTTTTCAAAACTACAACCTTCATAAAAAAATCTTCTTTTTCCTTTAAATTTACCAAAGTGAAATTCTTGAAAACAAAAGTGCCTCTTAAGTGAAAAAACCTAAAGGTCACACCATTAAGTAAAACTCAAAAAGTTTCTTCTAAAGCTAGTTGTTTTCTTTTTCGCAAAATATTAATTTTAATCACATTTGATATTATAAAAACTCAACCTTTTTATTTGCATCACTTCTTTTCGATTCATTAATCAAATCCTATTTAAAAACCTTTGATGAATCTAGACCAAAGTAACTCAAAACTTATAAAAATTAGTTCTATTTCAAGAATCCATAGCTATCTATTGTGATCATCAAGCTTCATCAACCAATTCAGATCCAAAGAAGATGAAATAAAAGTGATGAAGATTTATGGGGGAGGTGACTTTAGTCAAGAGGGGAGAGAGAGAGAGCAATTCTTATGAATTCTAGAGAGAAGTGAACAAAGGGTAGTTTTAGAGAGAGAAAGTGAAAATGAAGAAATGAGTGAGGGAGGTGATGTGAGGTGGTATTTGTAGTGTTGAGAGGATATTCTGGTTTGCGTGTCAAATCTCTATCAAAATGGCGGATGATGTGATGTGGTTAGGTTTTTTTTTTGCGTCAAAGTGTCACATTGATCATTTAAATTGGTTACATGTTAGATCGTGAATGTTTTTTTAAATATTATAGGAATATTTGCAAGTTGGCAAAATCTTTTGATGTGGTAATGGGTTCTTAAAAAAATTGAAAGAATAACTTGATAAATAATAATATAATATTTTTAATTGTAATTTCATTTATGTTTAAAGATATTTTATACCTTTCCCAATTTAGAATTGAAAATAAGCCATCATCTCCTCTCTCAAAACCCTCCAAAAATTTACAAATACTGCCACTAGATATTTTTTGACTAGACTTTTCAGCCAAATTTGCATTTCACACTTTTAGTAGCCTTTTTGATGCACTATTAAGAGAAAATGAACTTTTTCATTTCTTTTCGTTTATAAATCATGTAGCTATTTCCTAATAGCCATAAATGACTTCTAAAACTACAATGTTGATTAATTTTTTTGAATTCGGGTCACGAATAGGGGCTTTGCCCCGCAGGTCTAAAATGTGCATGAGTTTTGGTTTGAAATTTCAACCATAACTTAATATAAAATATAAAGTCTTAAAGATAATTCTAGTTGCTTTAAATTTTGTCTCTCAATTTATCGTCTAGACTATAGTTAATCGGGTGTTAATAAGACACTAACTATACTCTGAAATAGCACATCACAAAAATAGCTAAAATTTGAGGGTTTAATAATATTTTGCCCTCTAAAATGATTCATGACAATTGTCATGAATCATATTTGAATATTTGAAAATTGTCATGAATCATATTTGAATATTTTAAAATAATATTTGAATAGCAAATACCTCATTTAAGGGGGAGGGTATAAGAGTCCGGATAAGGACTTGGCTAATATGTGCATCCCACACAAATTAGAATTTTGGTATTCGAATGTCTAAAACTTATATGCTAGGTTCATGTTTTTTGTTTTTGTTTTTTTGTTGTATCCTTCACTCTACTCAACATGAGAAAATAAGAAGTGAGACCTTCTAGAAATATGTTTAAGTAATGAAAATTGATACTATGTGCTTCAACAATTTTTGCTTTGCTTTCTTCTATGGTTACTTCCATTTCAAAAAAGTCTTGGTTGGAGTCCTCAAGAATGGTTGCTTAGTTCATCTGAAAAGAAAATTAGGAAATCTACTACATGAATGAAGTACAAAATATTAGAAAGAATAATGAAAGAGATCAATAATGGTTTTTTATACCCCATCCCACCCCCCACCCTTTTACGATATTTCCAAATTACCCCTGACATAAGTTGCCAAATTTGATTTGCATTGAATTCTCTCTGACTGGGACACACTTTATCTGCCATCGTATATACGTCCATGGAAGGTATATACGATTGCATTAAATAATGAACGTTGACCTGAAAAGGTGTGCATCATATATATGTCCTTCGAGATGTATATACGATTGCATTATTAAATGCTTCGTTGACTACCCATCGTATATAGGTTATATACGAGTGGGCTATGAAGATCTAATCGTATATACATCTGGGCCATGTATATACGATGTTAAAAAATTACCCATCGTATATACATGGTTGACGAGGTATATATATACGATTGGTTTTTTTTGTTTTTTTTTAATGAAATAGATATCTGTTTTGTTGGAACAGATATTGACCCGCCTGCTGCAGATGCCGACTCTCAGTTGGCTCCTGTTGATATCGATACTACAGCGGCGTTTACCACCGATACAGTATATTTTTTACTCTAATAAATCAAGTTTGGTAAATAGTATTAAATTACTTAAGTACTTAATAAATTATATATTTTGTAGATATTTTCTACACACGAGGCTGTGGAGGAGTGGGCCAAAGCTGTTGGTAGAAGTATCAGTGTAGTCGTTATTATAGTGAGATCAGAAAAAGCAGCTGGAAAGAGGGAGAGACGAGATAAGATTGAATTTGGCTGTGAGAAGCAAGGCGAGTTTACTAATGATTCAAGGGTTTTCGGTTCTAAAATGAGAGGCTGTCCTTTTAGATTGAAGGCTACTTGCACTGTTCGCCGTGGGGGTTGGTGTGTGACGGTTAAATGTAGTAGACACACGCACGAGTTGCTTAAAACTTCCATTGGTACTAATGCATTTGGGCGTCTATCTAAGGCGCAAAAGGATCTGGTTAACGAGCATGCGGATCTTGATGTTGGACCGAAAGCTACTATTACTGCTTTGAAGAAGCTAGATCCGGAGAATGTGACTACTCTTCGTCAAGTTTATAGGCAGCGTAACAAACACCGGTCTACAAAGAGGGGTCCTAGAACTGACATTCAGCAGGTACTGAGATTGATTGCATCGCATAATTATCTATGTTGGAGTAGAAAGATTCCGGGGTCTGATGTAGTCAGTGATATCATGTGGGCTCATCCCACTTCTATAAAGTTACTCAGGTTGTTTCCGAAGTTCTCATTCTTGACTCAACCTACAAGACAAACAGATACAATTTGCCTCTTTTGCAGATTGTGGGAGTGACTAACACTGAGTTGAGATTCCATGTTGCATTTGCCTATATTGGACAGGAGCTTGCTATTCATTTTTCTTGGGTATTGCAGCAGCTGAAAGATATTTGTGATTTGCATTCTATTCATCCTCAGGTTTTCTTGACAGACAGAGATCTCGACTGTATGTCTGGTATTCTTGATGTCTTTCCTTCTGCTACAAATTTATTGTGTCATTGACATGTGACAAAAAAATGTCAAAGCGAAGATTAAAGAGTTGGTGCACAAGGATAGGCGGGAGGAGGTCCTCTCTCTGGCTCTGTATTATGGATTCTGTTGATAAGTCGGAGTACGTATCTAATCTGAAGTTTTTTGAGGCCGTTTGCTCTGATAAACCTGCTCTTATTAAATATGTGCAGGACACATGGTTGACACATCACAATGAGCGATTTATCTCAGCATGGACTAACCATATCCCACACTTGGGGAATGTGACGACCAACAGGTATTTTTCTTTGATACGTGTTTAATATTTCTATCCGTTGCTTGAATTTTTTTGACACGTGGACATAATTTTTTTCATCGATTAAAATTCTTTGATACGTGTTTATAATATTTCTATCCGTTGCTTGAATTTTTTTGACACGTGGACATAATTTTTTTCATCGATTAAAATTCTTTGATACGTGTTTAATATTTCTATCCGTTGCTTGAATTTTTTTGACACGTGGACATAATTTTTTTCATCGATTAAAATTCTTTGATACGTGTTTAATATTTCTATCCGTTGCTTAAATTTTTTTGACACGTGGACATATTTTTTTTCGTCATTTTAGAGCGGAATCTTTGCATTGGAGTTTGAAGAGACAATTGAAGACTTCTAAGGGTGATTTATCTAAATGTTTCATATCTATTGATGACATGCTGACAATTCATTTTGATCAAATCATTGGGTCTTTTCAAAGAAGCATTAACAGAATTGAAGTGAAGTCCAATATTCCACTGTTTAAAAATCTTCAAGGTCTTGTTTCCTTATCTGCATTGGGTCACATGGTTAAAGAGTTTGAAAGATCAAAATCTGGGGTTGGATATGACAAAGGGCGGTGTTGGTGCATTCAAAGGAAGACACATCTTCTTCCTTGTGCTTGAGAGATAAGTATTTTTCATGCTTCCGGTAATTCAATTCCGTTGAATGTTGTTGATGATCACTGGAAACATTTGAGTTTGGATGCAGTAGATGATAAATCCACTCAGGATAAATCATCTGGCTGTGATATTTCTTACCAGTTTGATGCTATCTTGGCAAGATTTAATAAAGTGAGTGAGGAGGAGAAATTTCTTATTAAGAGGCAACTTAATGAGATAGCATTCCCTTCTACTTCTTCAATGGTTCCACCTAAATCAAAAGTCAGAACAAAAGGTGCACCAAAAAAGAAAAAACAGAAATTATTTGATGCTAAGCGCGATCCTACCGGGTAGGAGCATGTGGATGAGAAGGTAAAAATGACTGAAGATTCTGGGGCTTCTAATTTAAAATCAACACAGCGGTCTTCCAAAAATACTACACAGCGATCTTCCAAAATATCTCAGGGTGCTTCGAGAGTTTTATCACAGACAGCTGAGACTAAAATCCATTTACCGTTTCTTCCCCCACACATGCACAGTTATGTTCAAAAAATAGTTGATGTGGAAGGTGACGGTTATTGTTGTTTTAGAGCAGTCGGGGTTGGACTTGATATGGGTGAGGATTCTTGGCCTGTGATTAGGCAAGATTTATTTCAGGAAACGAAAGAAAGGGAAATAGTGTATTCAACGATGTTTGGCAGAACAGACTGTTAGAGCTTCGCAAAGCTTTAACTATTGAATCCTACGGACGTCAGCCGGACTCGAAGTGGTTTGATTTGCCAGAGATGGGGTATATGGTTGCAACCAAGTATAATGTTGCACTGGTTCAGATTTCTTTGAATATGAGTTTTACTTATCTGCCTTTGAGAGGTACTTATGGTTCATCTAAGTTTAAAATCATATCTGTTATGAACAAGGAAAATCTACATTGGTTGCATCTTTCGATCTCTCCCACCTGTCTGTTGCCTCCTATTGCCCCGCAGTGGTACCGACACTACTCATCGGAGTCAGCGTCATGGTTGGATCCGTATGCCGATCGTTTTACCCTCTAGCAGTCTATGTGTCCTTCAGTGCATCGTCCCACTCCCGGTGATGTGCCTAGATGTGTCGATTTAGCCGATGATTCTATTGATGACTTATAGATTCACACCTTTTTTGTATTACACGTGTATCTATTACTATATCATGTTTTTGTAATTATACGCGTTTATTTTATCCAAGATATCTACACCTTTGATGTTAATCAAATCACGAGACTTCAAATTATAACCGTTAAATAAAATCACAACCGTTAACAAATAATAAGCCCATCGTATATATCCTTGGTGGGACATATATACAATGTGCAATCTTTAGGCATCGTATATATGTTCATTGTGCGTATATATGATTGACTTAAGACGCATCAATCGTATATACACACAATGAACATATATACGATGCCTAAAGATTGCACATCGTATATATGTCAAAAAAGAGATATATACGATTCGTGTAGTTTTGTCAAAAAAAAGGTTTTTTAAAGGGCATTTTGGAAATTCACTATTTGATGGGGGTATATGGAGATTGGGTGGGGGTACAAAAAAAAAAACCCTAATTATATTGCTGCTTCCTCAAAAAAAGTTTCGATGAAGAAAGGTTTGAGCAATAGAAAAGTTAAATCTGCACGGCATACCTCCTAGAGACAACAATTTATAGAGGACCTAGACCTACATAGTACATCAATTTAAATCCATCGAAATAAAACGTAATAATATTGACATGCACAAATAAAGGGACAAATTAAGGAAATTCCCTTAAATTTTTTGACTGAGTATCAACTCCAATTGCATTCTATGAAGGTGATTAGTTGTGCATTAATTAGCATATAGTTTTATTCTATTTAAAAAATGCATATAGTTTTATTATTATGATTCAAGAATTGAGAAATTTCTATATAGAAAAATTGAAATTGAGAGCTGTTGTTATATTTTGAAGGAAACAATTTTATTCGTGAACATGAGTTATCTTTTTTAATAAACCAATAGAGGTTATCATTATCATTCTTTTCTTTTTTGATAAGAAGAGTTTATCATTCTTTAATCGAGGTTTTCATTTCTCATTCTTTTTCTTAAAGAAATGAGGCTATCATTTCAACATGATTTTTTATTTTTTAAAACTCACCCTCAGATTTTTTTTTTTTGAAAACTCACCCTCAGAGTTTTTTTGATTTTTTTTAAACTCACCCTCAGATTTGACACTTAGACCAATAACAAGGGGAATAACAAGAAAGACCGGAGCAATCAAAAGCTCAAATGATTAATTTGCTTGATGATAGAAAATATTCCAATGTTGTTTCTTGTCTTTTGAATGTTATTGTAGTTGAGATTTCATAGAAATTTTATAATTGTAATAAGCCAAACATTTTTAGACATGCTATTTCATTTTCTTAGATGCCTACATGTGTAAGGCCTAGTTTCGACTTGAATTTAATCTTGTAGGTGTTTTGTTTTTCTCTTTAGTCAATCCACAACCTATATTTCTATAAATAGGCGTGGTTTTACAAGTTGAAAGAACTTTTGATTCTTAAAGGCTTAAATATGTTTTTTGTCCCCGCAAATATGAGGTAATTCAGTTTTAGGCCTTGTATTTTTTTTTAAAAAAAAACAAATGTGTATAATTTCCAACATTTTCATTTTTCTCCTCGTGTTAAATTCTACTCATAGAAAATTTTGATGCGACAGACTTTTCCTCCTTAGATTTTCTACATCACATTTTTAAATTTCATTTATTTAATAAAGCTAAGGTGGATTAAAAATCAATTCCCAAATTAACACTAGGGTTGCCAATGCTTTCAATTCCCTCCCTTCCTAACCATGGTTTTTCTCTCAACCAACTCCTTCTTTCACCTCACTGCACAAAAAACCTTCTCCTTGTTCTTTCAATACATATAGCCCACACAAACTCTTCCAAAAGCTTCTTCTTATCTTATTGATTTAGTCTCACTCTCCAGTGCAGTTCACACTAAATTAGATGTCATTTCCTTATTCAAAGCATTAGAAAACATTGGTGGAGTAAGGGCTGGAGGATGTTTTCACAACAAGCTTCGGATATCCATGCACTATGTTGTCCTACGGTCTATCTAGAACGTAAGAAACAAAGTGGTGTTTGATAAGATGAAGCCAAACTAGGATCATGAGCTATATCAAATAAAGTTGAGACTGGATTTTTGGATGAAAGGATGAGAACTGGAGTGGCCTTACAACCCAGGAGACCTGGTCGCTAACTTAGAAGGGGTGTCATTATGGAATAAGGCCCCAAAACCTCGGGTTGTATCTATCTGGGAGCCACCATCCTCAAATTCTTGAAAATGGAATGTAGATGGCTCCCCCAAAGGCAAGCCTGGTCCAACAGGAATCAGTGGTGTTCTCCGAGACGACAAAAGTTTGTCCTTGCTAAATTTGCAGCTTCAGTTGGCTATAGGGGTTCAAATGAGGCGGAATTCTGAGCAATTGTCAAAGCTCTCGAGTTACCTGTAACACCCCAATTCTACCCGTTCATTTTATTAAATATCAGAGTGCGGAAAAATTAAATTCATCATGCATTGGGACGTCACATATCAACTTCTCAAAACTTACACAACGCGTGTTCAATTAGAACATTCAAAAAGATACGCAACACATCGTAAATTCATCTCAACATCATACAATCCACACAAAATCCGAGAACCTAATAATCAAAGGTCTAGAACCCATAAAACAACAAATAGACTAGCGTTCGTTTCCTAGGTGTGTTGCGCCCGAAAAAGTCCTGAGGGGTTTTTCTTCGTTTATAACCTTTTAAAACAATGAAGTCGCCACCAATATTTTTTTATAAGGAAAATATTGAAGAAAAACCTTTTTGGAAGGTGGATGGCCTTTTGGAAAACCGGAAGATTTGGTTTCGGGGGTCGGTTAGACATGGGGAAGGTATTAGCACCCCACACCTCCTTTCTACCGAAAGGGAACCTTTAATTAAACGTGTGGTTTTAAGTGTTGATTTAGAAAATACTTAAATTTGCTTCTTGATCGAAAAGACTTAATGAAAACTTTTATTTTTGGCGCTTGACGAGAGTTAGCCGCTTTGGTTTTTTGAAAGGAAAAATGTTTTTGGTTCGTTGTGCTTGACGGAGGGGATCTGCTCCTACGTATCTCCCGGTGCGATGGAGAATTCAAAGCTACGTAGTTCTGGGAAGGTTTTTATTTTTTATCTTGTTTAATTGTGAAAACCGAGCTTTCATGATGATCAATTGAGCGAAGGCTCCAAGTGACCACCATTAGCACTCCATTGTTAATAATCATGCAAGCAAAGGCTTCGCAGGACCACTAACAAAGTTTTTTGATTTATTGAAAGTTTTTAGAAAAATTAGGCATTTATGATGATCAATTGAGCAAAGGCTCCAAGTGATCACCACTAGTTCCTCATTGTTAATAATCATGCAAGCAAAGGCTTCGCAAGACCACTAACAAAGTTTTTTTGATTTATTGAAAGTCTTTAGAAAAATTAGGCATTCATGATGATCAATTGAGCAAAGGCTCCAAGTGATCACCACTAGTTCCTCATTGTTAATAATCATGCAAGCAAAGGCTTTGCAAGACCACTAACAAAGTTTTTGATTTAATTAGAAATTATTTGAGTTGAAAAAGAATTAAAAAAAACGAGAAAAAGGTGAAAATTGCAAAATGGGGCTGCTATTAGTCGCAGGGGGTTGTGTAACTGAATAGGAGGTGTAAAAAGCAAGCCCAGTTCGCATAGGAGGGCCCAGTATGCGAAACTGGGCTTAAGTGAGGGAAGGTTTATGCGTGAATCGTGGATTCTGTGATAGAATGCCATTAGACAAAATTGCTCAATATGAAAGAAAGATTCTCAGTACTATCAAAGGTGTTAATAGTATTCTGAATATTAGAAAAAGAAAAAAATAAAATAGATTTTAGGAGACACTATATAAACCTAACCCTAAATTAAAAACCCTAAAAAAAAAAAAACCCTCATTCCTTCCTACAACAGCGGCGCCGCTACTCTTTGAGTGAGAGAAAGGGCGAAATTTTCGCCTCCATTTCAGTGAGAGAGAGGGAGAAATTAATGGGTGGAAGAGAGAGATGGAGTGGAATAGGGAGTATTGGCCATGGCGTCCACGCCGGCCTGAAACACAACGGTGAACGGCGAACGGTGCTTCTCCGGCGACGGGGAGCACAGAGAGGTGGGTTTTGTGATGGCTCGGTGCGGTTTTGGGGTCGTTTTTGTGGTTGCGAGAGTGATTTGGTGTTAGGTGGTTTGGGAGGGAAGGTTTTGCGATGGCTCGAAAATGGGGGAAGCTGACGGTGGTGGTCGGAGATGAAGGTCTCGCCGGCAATGTCTCACGGTGGCTAGGGAGTTTTCAGGTTCGTTTTTATGTTCTCTCACCCTTTCCTTCGATCTTCCTCCTTTCTTTGTTATTTAAAAGAGTGGTTTCTGATCTGGTGCTTTTGGGTGGTTTCATGGTGGTCACTGGTTCTGTTTGGTATGAGTTTGCGGAGTGCTCGCCGGAGAAGATGACCGGAGGGTCACCGGTGCCGGAGAAGACAACAGAGGTGACTTTTTTCTATTTTTTGGTTCTGTTTGATTTTAAAGCTTTCTCTGGCCTGGCCTCTCTTCTACTCAGTTTTGATTCTGGTTTGACTGTTTAGTGTAATACAGATCTAAATAACATCAATAGAAATTCCAGGTCTATCACACAATCACCTAAAACATGTATTTACAGATCTAAAAAGCGAAAAAAATACTACCAACCTGATCATCGATTATAAAGAAAAGGAAAAATGAAATCGGTGTTGTTAAACTGCTTGCGGTCTACTGTTTTGTTGCTGTTCGAATTCCTTCTTCTTGTAACTGCTTCTCAGATCTCAAAAAAAATGCTTGGATGATTAGGGTTTCAAAGCAAAACCCTAATCTATTTTTTAGTGAGGATTTCGAGGTCTGCTGCTGCCTGTTGACTGACCCATGACTGTCCTTTTATAATGGAGAATTAGGTCAGAGTATTTAATTTCGTTTTTTGGGCTTTGACTAACTTTGACCCTTCTTTTTTTCCCAGATCTGCAGGCCAAATCAGCAGTTGGAGAGCAGCTGAAAAACCCTAATTGCACCTCTATATTTTTTTTTGCATTTTTCCTATTATTTTCGGATTCCTATTTTTGTGTACATTTTGTACATTTTGTGTTACCTTTTTTGCATTTTTTGGACTTTTGGACATTTTGAACACTTCTAAATTGTAAATAAAATTAAATAGATTTTTTTTTTGCATTTTTGGACTATATATATTACTCAAAAATAAATTAAATGAAAAAATAAAAATAATAAAGAGAAGAAATTGGACCAAAGACAAAAGTGATTTGGGCCCAACTAAATGAACATGCAAGAACGAGACCCGAATAGAAAAGAATAGGCCCGTTAAACAATAAACACTAATTAACTTGGAACCACGTCTGTGGGCCCAAGCCAAAATGATAAGCCCAATAGTGAGAAAAGTGACTTAAGTAAGCCCACTTAGGTTCAATTAGGCCCAAATATCGAGATTAGACTGAAGAATGCGCGAAAAGATCGATCATTCACGCGCATGCCTAGCTTAAGTAACGGTATTTCGGTATAATTGAACTGGATGATTGAAATTGGCTTAAATTAAAAAAGGACACTATTCTAACTACTTGTAATCGCGTGATCTCAAAAACAAGTTGAATAAGGCAAGTGACAAAAAGAAGGCGGACAAAATTGGGGTATTACAAGGTGCTACGTATCAGAGCGACCGACATGACTCGAAAGGGATGAAGGAACAAGGAGTCCTTCACTAGCGTGTACCTGCACGTTTCCACGAAGGTAACATTCAACAGTAAAGGGTGAGTCTCTAACAGCATAAAAAGTATATGTTAGGTAATATACTAGAGACTAGCAGCTATAATAACCATCGCCTAACAATATTACAGCACAACCATCACCGAAAACATCAATAAGCCACAACAATAGAACACATCGGCAATTAATCTCATCATCATGTATGTATATGTATGAATATGCAACCCACGTCGCCGGGCATATGCATGAGGCACCATCGTCGCAAAATAGCCTCTCGGGCACAAACGTCGCTTTTGAGCATAGCTCCAAGACCGCAGCCTTCGTCGCAATAATGCATATGACATGCATGAGACACCATGTACATCACCTCGGCAAAACAATCAACAACAAAATAGCCTATTGGGCACAAACGTCGCTTTTGAGCATAGTTCCTAGACCGCAACCTACATCGTCGCAACATCATCATCACTTACGTGGTCTTACTCGACCCATCAATTCATCAACGTCGCTCGCTTTAGTTTGTCATATTCGACTCGACAACTACACTGCACTTCGGCACACCTACACTACACTTCGTCTCACATAGACTCTGCACCTCGACACACTTAAACTGCACTTCGGCACACATACACTGCACCTCGACACAGACACACTGGGCAGCACACAAGGGCGCCCAGATTTCGACGCACCTCAGAATTCGACTGGCGACCAAAATTCGACTGGCGCACAGAATTCGATTCACAGTCTCCTTCCTCTGTTTCTCTTGGTCTTTCCTAGCAGAAGGAATGGTAGGATTACCTAGCTAGTGAATAGTCTTATAGTGAAATTGTAAATATAAATCTAGTCTTGTAATTAAGTTAAGTAACTAGGGTTAACAGCTCACCCACCTCGATTACACTATCTCGGTTACCCTTCCTCACTTCACCTCACTCACCTCGGTTACACTTCCTCCCTTCACCTCACTCACCTCGGTTACACTACCTCGGTTACACTTCCTCACTTCGCTTCACTCACCTCGGTTACACTACCTCGGTTACACTTCCTCACTTCGCTTCACTCACCTCGGTTACACTACCTCGGTTACACTTCCTCACTTCACTTCACTCACCTCGGTTACACTTCCTCACTTCACTTCACTCACCTCGGTTACACTACCTCGGTTACACTTCCTCACTTCGCTTCACTCACCTCGATTACACTACCTCGGTGCAACATTTTCAATCCAAGCCAATCAATTCACAAACAACACCAACAATATTATACATGATCGTATTCAGGCCAAACAAAGTAACGAAACTATAATCAATCACCAACATCATCAAGACAACATATGAATTCATAGATCATCAAAAACACATCGTCAAACATGACACAACCCTACCTAGGCATTATAGAAACTACCCTCCCATATACAACCCGACATAACCCTTTATACTATGAGACTCCCCTTACCTTAAAGATTGATGAAGAAAAGAACCTTTCAATCACCCCACCAGAAAACGCATCAACAATGTCGATCACCTTCCTTCTCCTTCAACTCACAAAATCCTCTTCTTCTCTCACGACGCCGTTCCTTTCCTTTCTTCTCTTCTCCTTTCTTTTCTCAAGTGATGCGACTTGCATCACTAACCTAGTGCCTATAACTCGGGCCTAGGGTCCTTGGGCCGCTTCTCCCCACTCCGTAGTTACCGAGTACTACTCCCTTCATTATAGTGAAATACTATATTAATGATTTCATATAATTAATTCAGTGTAATACTAAAATAATTTAATTAAATAATTAATTAAATTATTTGGGTGTTACAACTCTCCCCCACTTAGAATATTTCGTCCTCGAAATAGTTACCTGGTTCAAACAGCTCGGGATAGGATTCTCGCATCCTGCTCTCCAGTTCCCACGTCATGCTTTCGCCAGTTGCTCCCAACCATACTACCTTCACCAGGCTCATCTCCTTACCCCTTAGAGTCTTCACCTCGTGATCTTCAATTCGCACCAGCAATGTCTCCACAGTGAGGTTATCCCTCACCTGCACATCGTCCATCTGAATCACATGGGATGGATCTGGGATATACTTCCGAAGTTGCGACACGTGAAACAGGTCGTTCAAGTTCGAAAGATTAGGCGGCAAGGCCACTCTATACGCAACATTTCCCACTCGCTCCGAGATCTGATACGGACCAATGAAACGAGGAGTGAGTTTCTTCGACTTCAAGGCACAACCAACACCAGTCACCGGAGTGACCCTCAAGAACACATGCTCCCCAGCTTGGAACTCTAAGTCCTTTCTCCGCCTATCATGGTAACTCTTCTGTCGACTCTGCGACGCTTTCATCTTCTCTTGAATCAACTTCACCTTCTCGGTTGTCTCTCGAACAATTTCCGGTCCGAGCACCACACTCTCCCCAGATTCATACCAACACAATGGGGTTCTACACTTTCGACCATAAAATGCTTCAAAAGGTGGCATTCCAATACTGGAATGATAACTGTTGTTGTATGTAAACTCAATCAGTGGAAGGTAGGAATCCCACGAACCTCCCTGTTCTAAAACACAGGCCCTCAACAGATCCTCCAATGACTGAATAGTTCTCTCTGACTGACCATCCATCTGTGGGTGATAAGCTGAACTCAACCTCAACTTTGATCCCAACTCTTCTTGTAGGCTCTTCCAGAATTCCGAAGTGAACCTCGGATCTCTATCCGAGACGATACTCTTAGGAATACCATGGAGCTTCACAATTTCTCGGATGTAAATCTCTGCCAATTTAGGTACTGGATACGTGATGTTGATAGGAATGAAATGAGACGACTTTGATAACCTATCAACAATCAACCAAATTGCATCATGCCCTCTCATTGTATTAGGCAAACCCGTCACAAAATCCATGGAAATATTTCCACTCTGGAATGTACAACGGCTGCATCAACTTTGCAGGCTTTTGATGCTCAACCTTTGACTTCTGGCAAGTCAAACACGCGTATACGAACTGTGCCACATCTCGCTTCATCCCCGGCCACCAAAACAGCTTTTTCAAGTCTTGATACATCTTCGTCGCTCCGGGTGGATACTCAACTTACTTCTGTGGCCTTCCTCAAGAATTGTCCTCTTCATTTCTGCGTCTTCAGGAATGCAGATCCTATCATGAAACCTCAACACACCTTGGGAATCCAACCTGAAGTCTCCTTCCTCAGATTGATCATCCCCAACCAACAAGTCGACTAGCTTAACATCCGACCTCTGGGCCTCTCGGATACTATTCAGGAAGTCATTATCAATCTTCAACATTCCCAATTTGACGCTCTTAGGTGTCACTTCGCAAACCAAGCTTATATCTCTGAACTGCTCAATCAGTTCTAACTCCTTAACCATCATTGTCGACATATGCAAGGTTTTTCGACTTAAAGCATCAGCCACGACATTAGCTTTGCCTGGGTGATAGTTCAAGCCAAAATCATAATCCTTCAATAGCTCCAACCACCGTCGCTGCCTCATATTCAATTCCTTCTGATCAAACAGATACCTCAGGCTCTTATGGTCACTAAATACTTCAAAACTAGAACCATAGAGATAGTGCCTCCAGATTTTCAGCATAAAGACAATCACAGCTAACTCCAAGTCATGCGTAGGGTAGTTCTTCTCGTGGGTCCTCAATTTTCTAGACGCATAAGGAACTACCTTACCGTCCTGCATAAGCACACCACCTAAACCCATCTTTGAGGCATCACAGTGTTGCACCCCGAAAAATCCGGTTTGAGTTTCTCAATCTACAACGTGGAAAATTTTTGAAGCCGCCACCAATATTTTAATTTTAAGACCAAAACATTGAAAAAATGTCTTTTGAACAAGGCGGATGGTCTTTTGAAAACTAGAGATATGGGTTCGGGGGTCGATTACGTGTGAGGAAGGTATTAGCACCGCACACGTCCTTTCTACCGAAAGGGAACCTTTAACTAAGTGTGTGGTTTTACGTTTGATTTGAAAAATACCTAGATTTGCCGATTTATTTCTTGTTTGAAGATGAATGAGAAAAACTTAATGAAAATTTTATTTTTGGCGCTTGACGAGAGTTGACTTCTCGCTCCTACGTATCTCCTGGTGCGATGGAGAATTCAAAGCTACGTAGTTCTCGGTTGTCATTAAAAGGTTTTTGTTTTTTTATCTTTTTAGTGAGTTTTCAAAATAGGACGAGTATTCATCGATGATTAAACTAACAAAAGTTATGGGTAATCACCGCTAAGTACTCTTGAAAAATGGGAGTCACCACCACTAGTCAGACGCACAAAGGTTCTGATTGACCGTTAGTAGCGACTCGTTTTTTATTTGATCCTTGGAAAATGATTTTCGGAAGAGATTAATTGGCACGAATGATCAAACTAACCAAAGTTATGGGCGACCATCACTTATTGTTCTTTGGAAAAAGACATTGCCGCCAATGGCTAGACGAACAAAAGTTCTGATTAGCCACTAGCAACAATGGGTTTAAAAATGATTCTTTTGTGTTATAAAAAATGCTAATGTTTATGGTTGCGAAAAGGATTTTTATTTGTTGCGCTTGACGAGAACGTGGCTCGCTCCTACGTATCCCAAATGGGAATCAAAGCGACGTAGTTCTAATTGAAAATGTTTTTGAAAGGGTTTTGAAAAGGGGAAGAGCTTTCATAATGACCAAGCAAGCAAAGACTTTGAGTGATCATTACTAATAACTCTTGATAGCGTTCATGACAATCAAACAAGCCAAGACTTTGGGTGATAGTCACTAATAACCCACATTAATTAGAAAAGAGTTTGAAAGATTTTTGGAAAAAGGGTGTGAGATAGTAAAAAGGGGTATAACTAATTACAGGGGGTTGTATTATTAACGGAGGAGTGCGATCGGTGATCGTTTTAAAAAAAAAAACTTAAAAAAAAGGCCCATACCCGTATGGGCTGTAACCACTCACTGAAAAAAAAAAATGAAAACCTAGACTTTTCCTCATTCTCCCCTCAGTTGCCAGCGCCGTTTCCTTCTTTTCTTTAGAGAGAAAGCAGATCGACAGAGAGAAGCTTACGAAGGTGGAACAGTGAGAGAGGAAGCTCGACGGAGAGAGTGACAGCGAGGGAAGAACTCACCGGCGAGCTAGTACGACGAAGAGGGTAGCTGCGACGGAGGCGATGGCTCACGGTGGTGACGGCAGTGGCGTGGTGGTGGTTGAAGAGAACGTTTCTAGGTTGCCGTGTTGTGATGGTGCTGTGTGTATAAACAAGAACAAAAGAGGATTTTTGCTGTGTGATTTTTGAGGTTATTTGAAGTTGTGCCTTCTCTCCTCACATTTCTTATTTCTCACTGACTCTCCTCTCTAATTTTTCACTGTCCTTCCTATTCTTTCTTCTATTTGATGTTCTTTTTTATTTTCTCCTCACATTTTCTCTAAATCAATTCTGTCCAGCCCTTTTTTTTGCCTTGAATCAATGTCTCTAATTTATAGAGAATGGTTGATATGTTGTGTACAGACTGTGAGAGAGCAAAGAAGCTGATGTGTATTCACTGCTATTGGATTCAAAGGTGTGCTTGTAAAAAGAAATGGAGAAAGGCTTTTGTGATGTGTACTGATGTGGTCTGGGCAGGGAGGTGGCGTGAAGCATGAGGATGGAGTGAAGTAGTGTTGTTTGCTTGTAAAATTACTGCTTACCTTAGCCAAAAATGGATAAAAGCAAAAAGCAACTAAAAAGGAATTAACTCTAATTCTAAAAATACAATAAGCATCCAATGTTATTTTGTTATTCATTCTTTTATTTTGGTTCAGATTTCTATTTTTATTTTTTATTTATATTTTGTAATTTTGTAACATAATAATAGTTAACATTTAATATCAATAATAATAATAATAAATAATGGGTGCTCAAAATAAACGCGCATATACGATTAGAACTAACACGTGTGCGTGAGAACAAAATGGTGCGAGATCACTAAGAAGAATGTGTGTTTGCGGTTAAAAATAACACGCGCTCACAACGAGAATTGTGCAAGATTTTATTAAACTAAACACGCGTACGCGGTTAGAAATAATGTGCGAGCACATCGGAACATATTTTTGAGCCTTTTTGAAAGCAAGGAAAACAACTCATTAAAATTGGGCGCCTACAAGAACACATTTTTTTATTTTCAACTAGTCGGACAAAATTGGGGTATGACAGCTGCCCCTCTTTATTTGGATTTTACCAAGAAATATGAATTGGCCGAGACATATTTCGAAGATAAAATAGAAATAAAGAATTCAAAAATTATTCCAATTTTGTCCACTTGGGGAAATCCGAATTTTCTTTTTTCTTTTTCTCTTTCTCTTTTCTTTTTTTTTTTGTTCTTTTTTCGGAAAGATAGACACTTTCGTGTCGATGCGAAAACAGTAAATGAACACTGACGTGCAGACAGAAAAAGTAAAATGGGCACTTGCGTGCAGGAAGCGATAAATTTCGCAGGCTGCCTAAAACCTGTAATCCTTAAACGAACTCTTGGCGAATCCGAATTTGCACGTGGCTTTGAGGAGCACGCATCCTGAGAATCTCTGGTCTTTCGAGCGACCGGGGGGATCGTTATCAGCTCCGAATCGATATATCGATCGGTGGTGCGGCGTTCACTGTATCTTAGGCTGATACAACTATTCCGTTGAACCTCACATGGGGCTGCGGTCCATCGCGTTGCTCGTACACGATGTGAGACCTGGGCAAAAGGGAGCGATGATCTTCCTGGGCTCCAATCCGCAATGCGCGCCTGAGCGCTCTCTTTTCTTTTCTTTTTTATTTCTCTCTTTTATTTTTTTTTGAACTCCCAACTTGGGGGAGCATTTTCTGGAATATGAAGGCGGGCATTAACACCGTGGTGTTTATCCTCTCTCTCACTTGTCTGCAGCTGAAAAATGAACCAATGCATGCAATGCAAATGCCATGATTGCCATTTTCTTATTCTTTCCTTATGATGAATGTAATGCAAATGCCTGAATTTTCTTTTCTTTACTTTATTGTTATTTTCTATGTCCGACGAGTGCATGATTTTATGCTTGGTGTAATGCATGACTTTATTTGTTTATTGCCCTTTTGCTTTTTCAACCACCCCTTTTTTTTTGGCCCGACCAACTCGCGGGACTTGCGCTATGAGACATGGTGCATTGAAATCACATACACTTGTGTGCAAGTATACACTGTCCAAAAACAAGTAGTAAAAAGATCGAACCCACAAAGATTGAAAAACTCACTTTTAAAATCAATATAAAGTAATAAAGTGTAAAGTAACAAAGTAACAAAATAATTTCGGAGTTTTGGTGATGATCACAACTAAGTTAGAAAGAAAGCAAAGTAAAAATGTTGATAGTGTAAAAGAGAAAAGCTAGTTGGAATGTCTTCATCAAGTAATTTACTTATAAGTGTTTGATGCAGTATGTGATGCAGCTGCACTGAATGCTGTTGCATTAGCTATGTGCCTTTCGGTCACTTTCTTCAGAGTATCATTACCAGCTCTTATGATCCTTGTTCTATGCAGTAAAGAAAGGGTTGTCAATGCCTATCTTGCCTCCTAACAATTATCCAATTTGCTTAAATAAATTCACTCTTGTATTTTAAGTACCAACAATTTATCCTATGGACTATACTATCCTATCTCTAGGACTTAGCATGGTTTTCACAAAGTTTTCTTTATGTAAAACACTCACCCATATTAGTTCTTGAGTTCTTAATTGTAAGCCATTTCTGGTCATTTAAAAATCTACTTATTCTAAGTGATCAAGTTCAAAATAAGTTTGAAAAGATTATCAAGCAAGAACTAAAGTACAAACATACATACATGAAACATACTTACTTAAAAGCTCATTAAATGATTAGAACATTCCAACTAAGAAAGGTTTAGCTAACAAGAGACATTTCAAGATATATATAAACTGAATAGACCATGTTTATATATATAGAAATCACAAAAGAGAACAACAAGAGAAAAGTTACAAATGTTGAAACACTTTGTATGAAATCTTCTAGCAATGCACTAGCATTACTCCTTAGAACTATACAAACACTATGAAAATGAGTTAAGGAGGATTTGTCACTTCCTTCCTCTTCCTCTAAAAATATAAAAACTAACTATGTATATTGAAATTTTGATCTAACTTATGGATTGTGATATATTTCCAAATGAAGATGTGAGGTCCTTTTATAGCCTTCAAGAGAGGTGCTTCCTTCCTTCATGTTGAAGTAATCTTGAGTGGATCATAGTTGTAGTTGCTTTTCAGAGGTTAATCCCAAGTTGAAATCTTTGACTAAGTACATAGGGCGGTTCATTGATGATAGAACATGTGTCCCTATGTTGGTGACTCTTCAAAGCTATGCCTATAGCTATGTGTGAATGGTAGGCGCCTACTATACAAGGTGGGATGGAATCAGAGAACCAGGCATGAGGTCATCAATTGCAAGTGGATGCATATGAAACAGGCTGCTCATTCACCAAGTAGTGCAGATTTGATGCGAGGATCGATCTGAGGAGCATTTGATGCAGTTAGCATTGAGACTGCACTGAACAAAAACATCAAACATACCACAATATATCCAAAATGGCCTAATAATAACTATAACCATTCAAATCACTCAAGTTATCATATATCACATAAAATACTATATAAACTCTTTATTATTACTAGAAAGAGAGCAATTACTAAGTTTAAACATATGAAATACTCTATATAAAATAGAGTTATCAAGACACAACAATCATCTATGATAAGAATTCGAGAGCCGAGCTTTGTCCTCTTGTTCTAATGCAATCAGCGCTTCTTATTTGATTTTTTGTGGGCTTATTTGACTGAAAGATCGTCTCTTTTTGGTTGTTATTTCCAAAAATTTCGCAATGATCATAATGCTATGACTTATGCACATTTCCAGGATTTATTTATCATCTACCATAAAACGTAGTTTTAAAGCAGAGATGAAAAGAAAGCAATGATAAGACAACAAACTGATAGAGTGAAAAATTTGGACTTTTATTCATATGGAAGTCAGTCGTGCAGAATGTCACGCTGACTGAAAGGAGTACATTGGGAATTTTTATGAAACTAAGAAAAACAAGAGAATGGACGCAGCAGATCTTATGAACATTCTTTGTCTCTGGAGCGTTCGATGCCAACCGCTCATACTTGCAGCCTTGATCACCCTTTTATCCAAGCTTTGGAGGTGCTGCTTGCCCCTTTTCATTTTTCCTTTTTATGTCCAACTTTTCTGACCCTAATTTTTGTCTGGATCGCCCTTTTGGGTTTTCAATCCACCGGGTTGCTCAATTTTGCCTAGGCCGCCCTCTCGGGTTTTCAACCTAGCGAGCTAATTCTTGCTTGGCTCATCTTTCTCTTTTTTCTTTTATTTTTCTCAGGCGTAATATTTCTTGACTGAATCTGAATTGACTGGGTTCTTGAGTTCTTCACCATCCATGTTGGTGAGTATCAATGCTCCTCCAGAAAAGGCTTTCTTTACCACATATGGTCCATCGTAGCTAGGAGTCCATTTCCCACGGGGGTCACTATGGATAGGCAGGATCTTCTTGAGCAGGTCTCTCCTTTCACAATTCTCGGGGACGAACCTTCTTGTCGAAAGTTGTCTTCATCCTTTGTTGATACAACTGACCATGACACAGGGCAACAATTCTTTTCTCCTCAATGAGATTCAGCTGATCCAGACGAGCCTGGACCCATTCTGCTTCTTCCAACTTGGTTTCCATTAGCACCCGTAGAGAGGGTATCTCAACTTCAATGGGAAGAACTGCTTCTGACCCATACACTAGAGAGAAGGGGGTTTCCCGGGTCGAAGTGCGTACTGAGGTACGATACCCGTGCAAAGCAAAGGGAAGCATCTCGTGCCAGTCTTTATAGGTTACTACCATCTTCTGCACGATTCTCTTGATATTCTTATTGGCTGCTTCGACTGCCCCATTCATCTTTAGACGGTAGGGAGAGGAATTGTGATGTTTGATCTTAAACTCTGTGCAAAATTCTTTCATCATCTTACTGTTTAGATTGCTACCATTGTCTGTGATGATTTTATCCGGGAGACCATAGCGACACACCAGGTCCTTCTTTACAAACTTGGCAACCACAGAACTGGTTATGCTAGAATATGAAGCAGCTTCGACCCATTTGGTGAAGTAATCAATTGCAACTAGGATGAAGCGGTGCCCGTTTGACGCCTTGGGCTCTATGGGACCAATGACATCCATGCCCCACATTGAAAATGGCCAAGATGCAATCAAGACATTTAATGAAGCCGGTGGCACATGTATATGATTGGCGTAAATCTGGCATTTGTGGCACTTTCTTATAAAAACTGTAGCAATCTGACTCCATCTGCAGCCAATAATAGCCAGCCCTTAATATCTTCCTAGCCATAGTATGCCCGTTGGAATGAGTCCCGAACGAGCCCTCATGCACCTCCCTCATGATCCTTTCCGCCTCCTCTTTTGCCACACACCTAAGGAGTACTTTATCATAATTCCTCTTGTAGAGCACCTCACCACTCAAGAAGAAATTCATCGACAACCTTCTAAGTGTTCTTTTATCATTTTCCGATGCCCCTGGAGGATACTCTCTGTTCAACATATATTGCTTGATGTCATGATACCAAGGCTTATCATCTTCTTTATCTTCAATTGCTGCGCAGGAGTGGTGGTAGTGTGCCGGCAAACTTCGATGCTAAATTCTGATCTGGGTCCAGTTCTTATCACAGTTAATATTAAACATTGAGGCTAAAGTGGCCAATGCATCTGCCAGCTGATTCTCTCTGCGAGGAAGATGTTGAAATGTGATTTCTTCGAAGGGCTCAACCAATTCTTGGATGTAATCTCTGTAATGTATCAACTCGGGATCTCTGGCTTCCCACTCTCCGTTCACTTGATGGATAACTAGGGCTGAATCTCCATACACATCTATTCTTTTAACTTTCCAGTCTAGAGCTGCCTGAATACCCAGAATACATGCCTCGTACTCTGCAATATTATTTGTGACATAGAAACTCAATCTAGTGGTGAATGGTATGAAGCGATTGTCAGGGGAAATCAGCACTGCCCCCGCCCCGTGCCCATAACTGTTGGAAG
Source organism: Oxytropis ochrocephala (assembly GCA_020916435.1). Lineage (NCBI taxonomy): Eukaryota > Viridiplantae > Streptophyta > Magnoliopsida > Fabales > Fabaceae > Oxytropis > Oxytropis ochrocephala. The sequence continues at coordinate 82,661,457 of CM037091.1, forward strand.
CACCGTCGAACACTACTCTCCATCTTTCATTCTTTGGGGACTTTCCCTCTTCAAATAAAGCCATAATGTCCTCATATGGGAAATCACACTGCATCGACTGATAATCTTCAATAGGCTGATGTGCCAGGTGTTCGGCCAATGCACTACCTTTGATTGCCTTCTGAGTGACGTATAGGAGATCATATTCTGATAACTGCATTTGCCAACGGGCGAGTCTCCCTGTAAGTGCGGGCTTCTCGAAGATGTACTTGATGGGTTCCATTTTAGACACCAACCAAGTAGTGTGACTTAACATGTATTGCCTTAAGCGATGAGCAGCCCAAGCCAAGGCGCAACAAGTCTTTTCTAGTAACGAATATCTCATCTCACAGTCGGTGAACTTCTTGCTCAAATAATAAATTGCATGCTCTTTCTTGCCATTTTCGTCATGTTGTCCTAACACACAACCCATTGAATTTTCTAGCACGGTCAAATACAGAATCAACGGTCTGCCATGCACCGGAGGCATTAAAATAGGCGAATTCTGCAGGTATTTCTTAATCTTCTCGAAAGCTTCTTGGCAATCATCATTCCACTTAGTCTCTTGATTCTTGCACAGCAATTTGAAAATCGGCTCACATGTGGCAACCAATGGAAGATAAACACGAGATGTAGTTCACTTCTTCCGAGAAAACCCGAATTTCTTTTTCTGTCTTAGGAGTAGGCATCTCGAGAATTGCACGCACTTTATCTGGGTCAACCTCTATCCCCTTTTGACTTACAATAAACCCCAATAGTTTTCCCGATCTCACCCCAAAGGTGCATTTAGCTGGATTTAACCTGAGCTTGAACTTTCTCAACCGTTCAAAGAGCTTCCGCAAATTACCAACGTGCTCTTCATCTGTTCTGGACTTTGCGATCATATCGTCCACGTACACCTCAATCTCTTTGTGCATCATATCGTGGAACAACGTGACCATAGCTCTTTGGTAAGTAGCGCCGACATTCTTTAACCCAAACGGCATGACCTGATAGCAGAATGTTCCCCAAAGGGTTGTGAAAGTAGTCTTCTCCATATCCTCAGGAGCCATTTTAATCTGATTATACCCCGAATACCCATCCATGAAGGAGAAAAGGGAGTGCTGTGCTGTGCTATCTACTAGGACATCAATATGAGGCAAGGGAAAATCGTCTTTGGGACTGGCACGATTCAGATCTCTATAATCGACGCACATTCTAACTTTTCCATCCTTTTTGGGCACTGACACAATGTTAGCCACCCACTGTGGATACTTGGCTACGGCTAGGAAACCGGCCACAAGCTGCTTTCTTCACGTCTCTCGATCTTTAAAGACATCGAGCTTCATCCTCCTTAACTTTTGTTTGACCGGGAGGGCACTCAAAGCTTGATGGCGGCTTGTGCACCACTATATCAGTATCTAACCCGGGCATATCTTCATACGACCATGCAAAGACATCAATGTAGTCACGCAGGAGTTGAACCAACTTCTCATGCTCACTATTTTTCATTGAAGTGCCAACCTTGACTTCTTTCTTTTCGCCCTCTGTGCCTAAATTGATGATCTCAACAGTTTCCCCATGTGGCTGAATAACCTTTCCTTCTTGCTCAACCATTCTCATCAGTTCCGGAGGAGTTTCCCAGTCATCCTCAACATCCTCCTCAGCTTGATTAATGGGGTAATCAAAATTAACATATGAACTGTGGGCATCATTATTTTCAAAGGCGTTCATTTTAGATCTGCATTTGCGGGAATAGAAAAGCAATGAACAAGCAAAAATAGAGACACAAAATGAAGACGCAAAAAGCAATTTTTATTCATTTGAGAATTCAAAACTACATTTTATTGATAGATGATATCTAAAAGAAAACATGCATGCCCCTATGAAAATGTCCTAAGGCCTTGGGCAGAGCCAAAGGATTTGCATTACATAGATCATTACTTTGAAATTAAAACGACAGGGAAATCGCTGATCTTCCAGTTGCCAATTTCTTCTCCTGCAACATCTGCATTTAACCCCCCCGACTTCGCGCTTTCAAACTAACTCTTCCTCGATGACAGCTATCTAATTAGGGTTCAGCATGCCAGCCCTCCTGAAATTCTGCTTGATGTCACCTATGGGGCCCATCATCAATCTGGGTTCTCTCCCCTGAAGCCTAGCCAATCTTTTCTCACGCTTTTCCTTAGCCATTCTCCTCTTATCAGCTGGAGTGGGCCAATAGCCTAACCCACGTCTGTCCTTGTATTCTTGCAGATGTACGGGTGACAGAATTCCTTGTTCAGATCTGCCTAGCCCCTTCCCAATCCGATAGCCACTCTTCAGCATAACCCTTGCCACCATAACATCAGCATTAGACCATTTGGGTGCCGGTATTGGGGATTCTTCACTTACGAACACAGCGTTCGCGATTTCTAAGGATTGAAAGGCGGATTCGAGGGATTCCTCTGCAGCTTCAATATAATGAGAGGGGACAGGTTTGTTGACTGTGAACTCTTCCTCCCCAGAGACAACTACAAGTTTATCGTCGACTACAAACTTGAGTTTTTGGTGAAGTGTTGAAGGGATAGTGCCTGCTGCATGGATCCAAGGTCTCCCCAAGAGACAGCTGTATGAGGATTCAATATCCATAATCTGAAAAGTCACGTAGAACACCTCAGGCCCTATTTGCATTGGAAACTCCATTTCCCCTATGACTTCTTTCTTAGACCCATCAAAGGCCCTGACCAGGGTTGAGCTGGGCCTCATGTAGGAACAATCCACCTCTAACTTGTTCATCGTTGATCTGGGCATAACATTCAATGAGGATCCATTGTCAATGAGAACCCTGGAGAGCGTATATTCACCGCACTTCACTGAGATATGCAACGCCTTATTGTGCCCCTTCCCCTCTGAGGTGAGCTCAACATCAGTGAAGGTAAGGTAATTAGATGCAACAATGTTCCCAACTATGCCATCCAGCTGATTGACAGTAATATCCTGGGCGACATGGGCCTCATTCAGTACTTTAACCAAGGCATCTTGGTGGGCTTCTGAGTTTAGTAATAGAGACATGATGGAAATTTTGGCTGGGGTGTGGTGTAGCTGATCCACCACTTTGTAGTCACTCTGCCGCATTATCTTCAAAAATTCAGCAACCTCTGGGTCTGACACCTTCCTATTCATCACAGGCTCCGACTCTACATTCTTTCCTTTTCAGATTCTCTCTTCTGTTGCCTTAGAAGGATTCTCTTCCTGAGCTTGGGGAACATACACACGCCCACTTTTAGTTACCCCACTACTTCCCGCAATATTGGTGATGTCAAGAGCGGCTTGAGATCTCGGAGCTGGAATTGGCACACTGTAACTCCATGGAACAACACTGATCTTTTGATAAGGAGCTGGGACGGGAATCACAATAGTCTTTGGTCTTGCCACAGCCGAATTCCGACTGTATGGCACCTCGATAGGTCTCTGCACATCTCTACCCCATTCTGATTGGAAGGTCAGAACATCCTCCTCTCTCTCCTGCATACCCACCTGGATGATGTGGCTGTCCATCAGATCCTGTAACACCACCTTGAATGCTTCACATGCTCCCACACAGCTGACACTAGCACAAACTCCTTTCTGAACACAACCCATTCTAATAATCCCGCACTTGCACAATTCTGCATGAATGATTTCTAGGGGAGTCTGAATATCTTCTACTGATCTGATTAAGGATTGCTCTTTCATATCCATGATTGCATTAGTGGCATTCTTCCCATGACCAGGCAGCGGGTTAGTCACGATATTTGGATCCTCCTGCTTGAAAGTTATGCCTTTTTTGTCTATCAAGTCCTGCACCACTATCTTGAAGGCTTTGCAATCCTCCACAACATGTCCAATTGCCCCTTCGTGGAAAGCACGGGTACTATTGGGGTTGTATCCTCTCAAGTAAGGTGGTTGAACAGGTTTCATGGGTCTTGTATTGATGAGCTTATTGGTGATGAGGTAGTTGAATAGGTCTGTGTATGACATGGGAATTGGGTCAAAGGTTGTTCTGTTTTGATAGGTCCTTTGGTGGTTGCTTTGGTTGTTGTTTTGGAATGGATGGGCTGTTTGTGTGGGAGTGGGGACTGGGATATTGGGTGGCTGGTATGGTGGACTGATAGTGATGGTATTGGTTTCCCCTTCCTTCTTTTTGGGAAAGCCGGAGAATGGCTTCTTTTGGGAACTTGTGTTACTTGTGGACCCCTGTGAAATCTTTCCACTTCTGAATCCGTTCTCCAATCTCTCTCCCACAATCACCACATCTGAAAAATTGGATGATGCACTGCTGATCAGACGATCAGAATATAGTGGTGGCAAGGTTTCCATGAACATAGAAACCAATTCTTTGTCTAAAATAGGAGGTGTGACTTGTGCGGCCAAAGCCCTCCATCGCTGGGCGTACTCCTTAAATGATTCATTTTCCTTCTTGCTCATATTCTGCAGCTGTGTTCGGTCTGGCGCCATGTCCGTATTGTATTGATATTGCTTGAGGAATGCATCTGCTAAATCCTTCCAGCAGCGGACTTGGGATGGCTCTAACTTCATATACCAATTAAGGGATGCCCCCGCAAGGCTATCTTGGAAGCAGTGGATTAGCAATTTGTCATCACGGGAGTAGGTAGACATCTTCCTACAATACATCGTCAAGTGACTCTTTGGGCAGGTCGCACCTCTGTATTTGTCAAAATCGGGGACCTTGAATTTTGGCGGCAACACCACATCAGGAATAAGGCATAGGTCTCTGGCCTCCCTAGCCCTGGAGCCAAAGCCTTCAATCATTCTTAGTCTTTCCTCTAACATCTGGAACTGCTCTTTGGTTTGTTGGTGCTCAGCGGAATAGACTTGAGGGGAATGACTTACACCATAAGGAGGGGGAGGCATTGAGTGCTGAACCTAAGGGTAAACGGAGTTTCCAGACACGAAGCCTTGAGTCTGTGGAAAGGCAGCTGGCTGTGGAGTGAGGTTCTGAGGAGTAGGCTGAGGTATAACAATTGGATGTGGGATCTGAACCTAGGGTTTACCAGTCATTCCTTCTGACCCGGCGGACGCTGGCCGTACATTCTCAGCTACTGCCACGGGACCAGTTCCTGGGTTAGTTTCTTGATTTGGAGGAATATAACCCAAAGGAAGGCCATAAGGGGGCCACTGAGCAGCTTGAAAGTCATTTCCATTCTTCAAGGACAACAGGAGTCTCATCATCTCGCTCATCTGTGCCTTCATGGCATTCATTTCATTTCTCAACTCAGAATCACCTTGACTGGAGCTACCGGGAGCTGAATGGTTCTGATTCTGTACTTTGGGGCCTTGGCCTGTTCCGTTTCCATTCTCTGAGCCGGGAGCTGGAGGATTCTGATTCTCTAGTTGAGGTTGATCGGGGTCACTTAAGATTGCCATTCCTCTGGCCTGTGAACGTGTCCAATACGGATGCGGTCGCACCAGCTTGCCTTATCTTCTGAGAGAGTTGAAAACATTTTTATAAGCAAAGGAGCAAATTAATGAATGCGATGTAATGCACATGATTTTTTATGTTATTTGTTGTTTATTGCCGGGAATCACAGTGCAACTTGCTCTTGTCGTAGGTGTATATTCAAATATTTTCAGGAACAAAACGCGATTGGGATCAACAAGTGAGATAAACGTACTTCATTCAAACATCATGTCTTTAATCATTCCAAGAGAAGAAAAAGATACAACATCCTTAAATGTGCAATACAACGCCTTGAAAAGAAAAACACAACATTCTTTAAAAAAGAAAAAAATTACAATTTCCTAGTGAACATTCTAACAAGGAAAATTAAAATCTAAAAACTTATTGTCTTCATCTTCTCTTGGTTCTTCTTCTTTTTGCTAGCTGCAGCAACTTCTCTTGCTCTTTCCATGAGTTCCTCAGTCAGAGACCTGCAGTACTCCACGAACTCATATACTTGCATCGGAGTATTGTGAGGCAGCATCTCAGCTTCTACCTTTCTCAACCTCTTGGGAACATCCCTCACCGCCTGATTAGCCAACCATGCCAATTTGGAGAACTTGTTCTTCCACTGTTGAATTTCTGCCCTCATCTCAACTATGATCTCTTGCTTTTCAATCCTACTGATAGGCCGCAAGTGCACGGTTTCTATCTCGTAGTAAAAATGTATCGATCCCACAGAGACTTTTGTGATTACCAATTTATTTTTTTAGTGGTGATTAGCTAAAAGGAAATGATTTTTAGGAAAAAGGAATAATTGTTTAATTAATATTCAGAATATAAAAGTGTCTCAGTATTATGGGACAAATCACAATGATGGAAATTTAACAATCCCTTAACTATCCTCTATCTTATATTGAAATTGTTTTTAAGGACAAGGTATTCTTTTGGTGTAATTCAAGTTTCCTCTCGGAATACAAGAATGTGTCTCGAAAAATGATCAAGCCTATTCTCATGGTTGATCATCGCGAGAGACCCATTAAGCCCAACCTTATTGTCCCAAGACACTCAAAGCTATTCTCATGCTTTGATTGCCTTGTCTAACCTCATAGGTCCAATATCAAACTTCACCTCTCGGTACCTCGTTTGATATTTGATTTATGAAATAAGTATGATGAGGCAAGATTAAAAATCAAGTTCTAATAAGATAGAGTTTAGTCTTGGAATTGTTTAGGTATCCATCATTGGATTGTTTCCCACAATACCAAGACTAAAGAGGTCTACTCACACATGATCATAGTAGACAAGGGAGTAGAAGAGAATGACATAAAAGTAAATGACATAAAAGTAAATAACAGAATGTAAATGACAAGAATATAAACAAAGCGGTAAGAAAGAACCGAAATGTAAAGTGTCTTTGGGAATGTAAAGAACATAAACTAAAATTGCAAGAAAGTAAAGAACATAAGAATAAAATGCAAGAACTTAGATAAATCTTTTAGAATGAGTTTACAAGTAAGAATCCCTCCTAGCACTCGAATTTCGTGCTTATTTATAGGCCTTTGAGTCATAAAATCGATTAAGAATCGATTACAAGAAGTGAAGGAAGAAAAGTAACAACAATTGGAGGAAGTTGGAAAAACACGGCCATGTTTTATAACACTTGGCAGAGTGTTTTATTACATAATCGCCAGTGTTTTATTACACCGCCGGTGTTTTCTCAGTAATTAGATTTTGACTCTTCACTTTCTAGCGAAACATGGCCATGTTTTATAACACGACCAGCCGTAATGGCCTGTTTCGGCTATAAAACTCCTCTTTTCTTGCCTCTTTTTGGTTCTTTTGGTACTTCTTTCCCTCCTTTTGCCTTGGGATTTCATTCCTATGCATTAGAAGCTTAAATTCCCTTACTTTGCTCAACACTTATCCTGAAAATAAAAACAAAACAAAAGGTAGTAAAATAGCTCTAGAATTGAACTAAAATACCAAACAACTTACTTAAAATAAGTACTAAAAAGACAACTAAAAATGGACTTATCAAACTCCCCCATGCTTAAACCCTTGCTTGTCCTCAAGCAAAACATTACAATTTATTTGGCAAATCCTTGAATGAAAATTATCGGCTTAGCACATGAACTAGAAATGATCTGGTGGTATCCAACAATATTTTTCTTCTCAGCTTATGACACTTTTCTATTGAGCTTTATGTGTAGAGAAGATCAGTTTTGTGGTACTAGAATAGCAAGTTAGATATCAATGACCAAATTCCCTAGCACCTTTGCTTGGGTCATCCACTTATATGCAAACAATGCAATTGCCACACTTGGTCTCAAAGGAGTGTCTCTTTTTCCCGAAGAGTCAATCGGTCTCAAAAGGGTACTCAAAGTATTTCCCTAGTAACTTATAAAGTCTCAAAAGGGTACTCAAAGTATTTCCCTAGTAACCTATGGCCTCAAAGGGATGTTGGGCTAAATTGCTTAAAGTCTTTTCTTTTCTTTTTCATTTTTTTCTTTTTCAATTTATTTCCATTTTATTGCTCTTTTTAAGCAGCTCAACACAGACATTTCTCCAGCAACCAAAATGCAGTAAGTGTCACCAAGGGAACTAAGTGGCTTTTTTCCAATCTTTCTTAGACATCCTAGTACGAAACCTATCTTAGCAGAGTGTGTGTGTAAACCCAACAAGAAGTACCAACAAGCATATCTAATAGCTGAACTCCAACCAAAACATTAGATGAAAATAGAAAAATTTATCACAGAATTGCCATAAAAAAATTACTTCGAAGATTCACAAGGATCTATCACATAGGAGGAGATGATGACTCAACTACCAAATAAAGAAGAAGAAAAGACCAAAGTCACCCCCATGCTTGGACTAAACATTGTCCTCAATGTATAAAAATGAAAAACACATGAGAAGGGTAAAGAAAGCTCACATTGGTGGCATTTGTAGCTCTCCTTCTTATTCCAACAATGCAAAACAAAGGTAAACCTATGGATTGCCTCCCACACAGCGCTCTTTTATGGTCATTAGCTTGACCTTTTCCCTTTATAGACTTATTCCTGGGTCCCATTGCTTGAAGCATAAAGACCAAGTGACACATGAAGAATGAAAACATATTCCAGGATCCCATGGCTTGTAAAAAGGAAGTTGCGTAACAAACAAGATCCTATTTTCAATTCCTCTTAGATCAAATGTTATTTTCACAAAGGAAGGTGAAAAATAAGATAAAAGGAACAAGATTTTGACATCCACACATTCATTTAAACCCATATATTTATCCAAGGATGAAATTACAGTTTCCTTTATGTTCTCCATCTCATGGTATATCTCTTGTGAATCATCTGGCACAACCACTTTAGTATTATTTCGATCTACCTCAACTACAATATTTTTCTCAAATTGTGTTTCATGTAGTTTTTGAATAACCCTCTTAAGCAAGGTGGTGGTGGTGGCAAAGATGACTTAAAAGATTCCCATTCCTCCTTGGAAAATGTAAATATATTTTTGTAAAACCCTTTTAAGCAACGTGGTGGTGGTGGCAAAGATTCCTCAAAATATGCCCATTCCTCCTTGGAGAATGTAAATACATGCTTATTCATATTAACAAGAAAAATAAAACATTTAGTCTAACCGATACCAAAAATCAATCAATATCACAAAAGTCCCCAAGAACGGCGCCAAAAACTTGATAGCCGCAAGTGCACGGTTTCTATCTCGTAGTAAAAATGTATCGATCCCACAGGGACTTTTGTGATTACCAATTTATTTTTTTAGTGGTGATTAGCTAAAAGGAAATGATTTTTAGGAAAAGGAATAATTGTTTAATTAATATTCAGAATATAAAAGTGTCTCAAGATTATGGGACAAATCACAATGATGGAAATTTAACAATCCCTTAACTATCCTCTATCTTATATTGAAATTGTTTTTAAGGACAAGGTATTCTTTTGGTGTAATTCAAGTTTCCTCTCGGAATACAAGAATGTGTCTCGAAAAATGATCAAGCCTATTCTCATGGTTGATCATCGCAGAGACCCATTAAGCCCAACCTTATTGTCCCAAGACACTCAAAGCTATTCTCATGCTTTGATTGCCTTGTCTAACCTCATAGGTCCAATATCAAACTTCACCTCTCGGTACCTCGTTTGATATTTGATTTATGAAATAAGTATGATGAGGCAAGATTAAAAATCAAGTTCTAATAAGATAGAGTTTAGTCTTGGAATTGTTTAGGTATCCATCATTGGATTGTTTCCCACAATACCAAGACTAAAGAGGTCTACTCACACATGATCATAGTAGACAAGGGAGTAGAAGAGAATGACATAAAAGTAAATGACATAAAAGTAAATAATGAATGTAAATGACAAGAATATAAACAAAGCGGTAAAGAACTCGAAATGTAAAGTCTTTGGGAATGTAAAGAACATAAACTAAAATTGCAAGAAAGTAAAGAACATAAGAATAAAATGCAAGAACTTAGATAAATCTTTTAGAATGAGTTTACAAGTAAGAATCCCCTCCTAGCACTCAGAATTTCGTGCTTATTTATAGGCCTTTGAGTCATAAAATCTGATTAAGAATCAGTTACAAGAAGTGAAGGAAGAAAAGTAACAACAATTGGAGGAAGTTGGAAAAACACGGCCATGTTTTATAACACTGGCAGCCGTGTTTTATTACACTGCCAGTGTTTTATTACACTGCCAGTGTTTTTCTGCAGAATTAGATTTTGACTCTTCAGTTTTCTAGCGAAACATGGCCATGTTTTATAACACGGCCACCGTGTAATGGGCTCATTTTCGCTATAAAACTCCCTCTTTTCTTGCCTCTTTTTGGTTCTTTTGGTACTTCTTTCCCTCCTTTTGCCTTGGGATTTCATTCCTATGCATTAGAAGCTTAAATTCCCTTACTTTGCTCAACACTTATCCTGAAAATAAAAACAAAACAAAAGGTAGTAAAATAGCTCTAGAATTGAACTAAAATACCAAACAACTTACTTAAAATAAGTACTAAAAAGACAACTAAAAATGGACTTATCACCTACCCATTAGCTCGAGAAGACGGTGTTCCCAATACTGACTCTCCTCTCTCACCTATCGGTAAGCATCACTGATGTGACTCAGATTCCTTCTTAGCTCATCTGAATTCTCTTGCTCCATCCGTAAAGCCTGCTGATACTCTCTAAGGATGTTCTCAATTGCATCTCTATCTTGTCCGATGTACCTTATTTGACTTTCAAGCTCACACGTCGCAGACTGAGACTTTTCCTTGAATTCCTCTAGTGATTTCTTTGCAGCTCTCTCACTTTGCACGGACTCCTTGAACAACTTCCTCCATTCATTTGCTCTAACCATGACCTCACCCACCTTGGCATTCAATTTTTTCACCTCATCTTTGGTACTTTTCAGATATTCCTTCATTTTTTGATTACTTTCCTCTTCTTTCTTAAGCTTCTTGTTGCTTTCTTTGAGAGCTTCGGCCTTGCGCTCGTTCTCGTGCTCTAACTTTCTCTTCTCAGAAATTACTTTCCCCAACTTATCTTGTAAGGCTTTCTTTTCTTCTTCTACCCTGAGCAAAGCAGACTTGACCTCACTTAGTTCTTTGATACTTAGAGCGTGAAGCTCTGGGACTTCTTCCCCAACTGACGATGAATTCTGACGAGGCGGGCTAACATTTTGAATTCTTTGGTGAAGCCAGTGGTAGAAAGTAACATCACCCGTTTTCTTTGTGATCTCCTCTTTATCCTTGTAAACTATACCCTCCCAAGCCTTTGAAATTTTCTGAAGCAAGCCTTGGTTCTTTGGATCTTCTTTATCGAGAAAGATTGGGGCCAACATGTCTTCAGTGGGTGCGTTCTTCATAGGATACCCAAGCTGTCTGATGGTAAGAGAAGGATTATAATTGATGCAGCCTTGGGTTCCCATTAAGGGCACATTCGAAAATGCCGCGACCGAAAAAAAGATCGAAGGCCTATCTTTCCAACACTGATGATTGAACCAACAGACTTTGAGAGCACTGAGATTCTCTAAAATGTGCACCCATTCTTGTGCACTTGTGGCTTCAACATCACAACACAGGGCATATTCTACTAAGTCAGCGGCTTTCGTCTTGTGAGTGACAACATGGTTGAGGAACCAGGTGTAGAGGACATGGAAAGAGCAAGCAACCTTCTTCTTTCCTAACACACGGTGATGAGTGAAGGAATAGTAGGTATCCGCAAGGATTCTTTGTACTGAGGTTAATTGGATTTTCTTTACTTATGAATGCTAGAAAAAGCCCAATAGCGGTCTCATCAATGAACTTCTCAACCCGAGGGAAAGGGCGATCCGAAAATAGTTAGGGCTAATAAATTTGCTTGAAAGGACACCACTTCTTATTTTGGGCATAAAACTTCAATAAACCTTCGAAATAACTTAGCGGGAAACCCCTGATACGGTTCTTCTTTTCCTTATGAAGCTCTAATTCCTTCACACTAACTTGAAACAACAAAGAGAGTCTCTGGTCTGAATACCGATGTTTCTGATATTGGTAAGGTGCTAACTCTGACTTTGAGAACCCCAGAATCTGTTCATACTCCTCGAGAGTTGGTGATAACTGAAAGTCTTTGAAGAGGAAGCATCGAATGTCTGGATCATAGAATCGGCTCAGGGCCATAATAGCACTCTCTTGGACATCTAATTGTAACAATCTGAGGAGGTTACCATAAGCCTTCCCGAATAGATCCCTCTCTTCTGACTCCATCAAGGAAACAAACTCTTTCAAACCCTCTACATCTATTCTCTTGACAACCGGAAACCTTGAATTAAGTACAATCTTGCTTCCCGATCCCATGTTGCTTTATCTTTCCCACCTAAGACAAGATTCCAAGTTACTTTACAATCCCGGCAAACAACTTAGATGCGTGACAAATGATTTTCCAAAATTGGGCTTTATTTAATGCAGATGATGCAAATGATGCAATGATGCCATGATGCATAATGCAATGATGCTTCTTTTTGTGTTTTTGCAGAAAGAGGATATTTACAGGTGGTTATTTGGAAATTTTCACACTATATGCCACCTCATATAGGCACTTATTGAAAAATAAAAGCATATCTTTTTTGATTTTCGAAAATTTTGAAGGAAAAATTGATTGAATTGGATGCAACGATGCAACACACAATTTGGAAAGCCCTTGTGACCTAAAAGGGGGTAGAGCCTATGATCTAAGGTATTTTAGGGGTAATCTTCTCATGTAGCTTTATTCACACCCTCACAAAGGTCATCAGAGCCACAGTCCCTCTCATGAAAATCCCCGTAAATGCAGCAAACTGCTAGATACGGAGCCTCATGAAAGAGCACAACTCTGATTGAAACTTTCGGGAGTAGCCAAACGGACAAAAGTCCTGATGGGCTCCCACTACTCGAATCCACTCATCCTAAGGTATCCTAACAGACCTGGGTTATGGTCTCTTTCTCTAATCATATAATCTCAACGTACAAGTGTGTGTGTGCGAAGGGCATTTCCTTAGATACTACCACACCTGCAAATGAGAATCCAGAACAGCCCAGACAATAGAAAGCAATAACATGTCGTATACCTTAGGGTTCAATATCAATCATACAGCTAATCTAGGGTGCACAAGAATACAACATGAAAGTATGAAAAAGAAGAAAGCATAGTTGCCAAAACAAGATATTCAAATCAATCACAAAATCACACACTTAAGGCTTGACCCACTTTTTAAAAAAATGTTTTTATTTTTTAGTCCCCAGTGAAGTCGCCAGCTGTTGCACCCCGAAAAATCCAGTTTGGGTTTTTCAATGTACAACGTGGAATTTTTTTGAAGCCGCCACCAATATTTTAATTTTAAGACCAAAACATTGAAAAAAGGTCTTTTGAACAAGGCGGATGGTCTTGGGTTCGGGGGTCGATTACGTGTGAGGAAGGTATTAGCACCGCACACGTCCTTTCTACCGAAAGGGAACCTTTAACTAAGTGTGTGGTTTTACGTTTGATTTGAAAAATACCTAGATTTGCCGATTTATTTCTTGTTTGAAGATGAATGGGAAAAACTTAATGAAAATTTTATTTTTGGCGCTTGACGAGAGTTGACTTCTCGCTCCTACGTATCTCCTGGTGCGATGGAGAATTCAAAGCTACGTAGTTCTCGGTTGTCATGAAAAGGTTTTTGTTTTTTTATCTTTTTAGTGAGTTTTCGAAATAGGACGAGTATTCAGCGAATGATTAAACTAACAAAGGTTATGGGTAATCACCGCTAAGTACTCTTGAAAAATGGGAGTCACCACCACTAGTCAGACGCACAAAGGTTCTGATTGACCGTTAGTAGCGACTCGTTTTTTATTTGATCCTTTGAAAATGATTTTCGGAAGAGATTAATTGGCACGAATGATCAAACTAACCAAAGTTATGGGCGACCATCGCTTATTGTTCTTTGGAAAAAGACATTGCCGCCAATGGCTAGACGAACAAAGGTTCTGATTAGCCACTAGCAACAATGGGTTTAAAAATGATTCTTTTGTGTTATAAAAAATGCTAATGTTTATGGTTGCGAAAAGGATTTTTATTTGTTGCGCTTGACGAGAACGTGACTCTCTCCTACGTATCCCAAATGGGAATCAAAACGACGTAGTTCTAATTGAAAATGTTTTTGAAAGGGTTTTGAAAAGGGGAAGAGCTTTCATAATGACCAAGCAAGCAAAGGATTTGAGTGATCATTACTAATAACTCTTGATAGCGTTCATGACAATCAAACAAGCCAAGGCTTTGGGTGATAGTCACTAATAACCCGCATTAATTAGAAAAGAGTTTGAAAGATTTTTGGAAAAAGGGTGTGAGATAGTAAAAAGGGATATAACTAATTACAGGGGGTTGTATTATTAACGGAGGGGGTGCAGTCAGTGATCAGTTTTTTAAAAAAACTTAAAAAAAAAATGGCCCATACCCGTATGGGCTGTAACCACTCACTGAATCAAAAAAAAAAAACCTAGACTTTTCCTCATTCTCCCCTCAGTTTCCAGCGCCGTTTCCTTCTTTTCTTTAGAGAGAAAGCAGATCGAGAGAGAGAGAGAGAGAGAGAGAAGCTTACGAAGGTGGAACGGTGAAAGAGGAAGCTCGACGGAGAGAGTGACGCGAGGGAAGAACTCACCGGCGAGCTAGTACGACGAAGAGGGTAGCTGCGACGGAGGCGATGGCTCACGGTGGTGACGGTGGTGGTTGAAGAGAACGTTTCTAGGTTGCTGTGTTGTGAGTGGTGCTGTGTGTATAAACAAGAACAGAAGAGGATTTTTGCTGTGTGATTTTTGAGGTTATTTGAAGTTGAGCCTTCTCTCCTCACATTTCTTATTTCTCACTGACTCTCCTCTCTAATTTTTCACTGTCCTTCCTATTCTTTCTTCTATTTGATGTTCTTTTTTATTTTCTCCTCACATTTTCTCTAAATCAATTCTGTCCAGCCCTTTTTTTTGCCTTGAATCAATTTTTCTAATTTATAGAGAATGGTTGATATGTTGTGTACAGACTGTGAGAGAGCAAAGAAGCTGATGTGTATTGACTGCTATTGGATTCAAAGGTGTGCTTGTAAAAAGAAATGGAGAAAGGCTTTTGTGATGTGTACTGATGTGGTCTGGGCAGGGAGGTGGCGTGAAGCATGAGGATGGAGTGAAGCAGTGTTGTTTGCTTGTAAAATTACTGCTTACCTTAGCCAAAAATGGATAAAAGCAAAAAGCAACTAAAAAGGAATTAACTCTAATTCTAAAAATACAATAAACATCCAATGTTATTTTGTTATTCATTCTTTTATTTTGGTTTAGATTTCTATTTTTTTTATATTTTGTAATTTTGTAACATAATAATAGTTAACATTTAATATCAATAATAATAATAATAATAATAATAGATAATGGGTGCTCAAAATAAACGCACATATACAATTAGAACTAACACGTGTGCGTGAGAACAAAATGGTGCGAGATCACTAAGAAGAATGTGTGTTTGCGGTTAAAAATAACACGTGCTCACAACGAGAATTGTGCAAGATTATTAAACTAAACACGCGTACGCGGTTAGAAATAATGTGCGAGCACATCGGAACATATTTTTGAGCTTTTTTGAAAGCAAGGAAAACAACTCATTAAAATTGGGCGCCTACAAGAACACATTTTGTATTTTCAACTAGTCGGACAAAATTGGGGTATGACACACAGTACACCACAAAAGGCTCATCCGGATTGGGCAACGTCAAAATAGGAGACGTCGTCAATCGTCTCTTCAGCTCGGCGAAGCTCTCTTCACATCGGGCGTCCCAAACAAAAGCCTTCCCCTTGCACGTTAGTAACCGACTTCGGACTCTCCCATTGCAACACTGCATCTACCTTGGCTGGATCCACAACAATGCCACTAGCAGAAATAACATGACCAAGGAAGCTCACCTCCTTCAGCCAGAATTCACATTTAGACAGCTTGGCATATAACTTCTTTTCTTTCAACACTTCTAGCATTAACTTCAAGTGCTCGGTGTGCTCCTCCTCGTTCTTAGAATAAATCAGAATGTCATCTATAAATACCACCACGAACTGATCCAAGTAAGTATGGAAAATACGGTTCATGTATTCCATAAATACTCCCGGCGCGTTAGTAACACCAAAAGGCATCACAGAGTACTCGTAATGCCCATACCGAGTTCTGAATGCCGTCTTCTGAACATCCTCGTCCTTCACCTTAATCTGGTGATACCCCGACCGCAAGTCAATCTTACTAAACACCTTCGCACCAACTAGCTGATCCATCAAATCATCTATCCTCGGGAGTGGATACTTGTTTTTGAAGGTTACCTTGTTCAATTGACGGTAATCTACACACAGCCTCATGCTACCATCCTTCTTCTTAACCAGCAACACTGGAGCTCCCCACGGTGACACACTCGGTCTCACAAATTTCTTCTTGAGCAGTTCTTCAAGTTGTTTCTTCAACTCCGACAATTCCGACGCAGACATCCTGTATGGTGCCATAGAAATAGGTCTGGTACCAAGTACAAGATCAATAGAAAACTCAATTTGCCTCTCCGGTGGAACACTTGGAATCTCATCGGGAAAAACATCAGGGAAGTCACACACTACCGGCACACCCTCAATGATAGCTTGATTTTCGACAGATAATGAGGCCATCAACGAGAACAACTGGACCTCTTCCTTCATTAACCTTCGAAGCTGACTAGCAGACAACAGAATCGACTCATCGCTTCCAAAGCTTATCGACTTGCTTCGACAATTAATGTGAACATGGTTATGCTCTAACCAGTTCATACCCAAAATTACATCTAACCCAGTCAACGGTAAACATACAAAATCTATAATAAAGTCCCTGCCGAAGATCGACAAAGGACACTGAGCACATACTAGAGAAGTGGTTACCGACCCCTTCGCTGGAGTGTCGACAACCATTTCTCCATTCATAGAAGACAACGCAAGACCCAGACGTTCACAACATTCGACAACAATAAAACAGTGAGATGCACCAGTATCAACAAGAGACTTTAAAGGAGTACCATTAATGTAGCACGTACCTTCAATGAGACCATCATCCTTGGTAGGCTTAGTACCCGCCAAGGCAAACACCCTTCCGCTAGGCCTCTCCCTCTTCGGTTTTGGACACCTAGAACTAATGTGTCCCACCTCGTCACAGTTGAAACATACCACATCCTTGCGATCGCAATCAGTTGCCACGTGACCCTCCTTACCACATCGGTAACACCTCTTCCCCTCAGGTTTGCAGTCGAAACTCTTGTGGCCAGCCTTTCCACACTTGAAACACACAATGGCCGCGGGAGCATCTCCCCCACTTGGCTTCTTACCAGCAACAACCCTCTGTTTACCTTTTCCAGCAGGAACCTCGTATGGCTTACCTCGGCTCTGAAAGCTGTTTCTCTTACCCTTCATAACCTTATAATGAGCACTATTGTCCTCCTCAAAGATCCTACAGCTATCAATCAAATCAGAGAACACCCGGATCTTCTGGTACCCAATAGCCTTCTTAATTTCAGCCCTCAGCCCATTCTCGAATCTTGATGCACTTAGAGAACTCAACAGTAATATCAGTGTAATGAGGGTAGAACTTCGCCAACTCTGTGAACTTGGTAGCATACTCGGTTACAGACATGTTTCCTTGCTTCCGCTCAAGGAGCTCAATCTCCTTTTTACCCTTGACATCTTCCGGGAAGTACTTCCTCAAAAACTCTCTGCTGAACACCTCCCACGTGACCTCTTCATTAGTAGTTTCCAACCTCTGCCTAACCCCTAGCCACCAATCATCAGCCTCCTCTGACAGCATGTGAGTACCATACCGGACCTTTTGTGCTGGAGTGCAATCCATCACACGAAAGATCCTTTCAATTTCCTTCAACCAAGCCAGAGCACCATCTGGATCATACTTGCCCTTGAAAGTAGGCGGCTTCTCTCTCTGAAAGGTCGCCAGACTACGGGTCCCAGCATTCTAACCATCATTCTGCTAGTTCCCCACAGCCTGCGCCATAGCTTGCAAAGCAGCAACAAGAGCAACATCATTTCGTCCGGCCATTTCAGCTAATCACTACAACGTAAAACATGATTTAGTACGAGTACTAAGACTCGAGAGTTACTAGACTTAAAAACTCGACAACTTGGTCGGACAGATTGAACTGCTCTGATACTAACTATGTAACACCCCAATTCTACACGTTCATTTTATTAAATATCAGAGTGCGGAAAAATTAAATTCATCATGCATTGGGACGTCACATATCAACTTCTCAAAACTTACACAACGCGTGTTCAATTAGAACATTCAAAAAGATACGCAGCACATCGTAAATTCATCTCATCATCATACAATCCATACAAAATCCGAGAACATAATAATCAAAGGTCTAGAACCCATAAAAAACAAATAAACTAGCGTTCGTTTCCCAAGTGCTACATATCAGAGCGACCGACATGACTCGAAAGGGATGAAGGAACAAGGAGTCCTTCACTAGCGTGTACGTGCACGTTACCACAAAGGTAACATTCAACAGTAAAGGGTGAGTCTCTAACAGCATAAAAAGTATATGTTAGGTAATATACTAGAGACTAGCAGCTATAATAACCATAGCCTAACAATATTACAACACAACCATCACCGAAAACATCAATAAGCCACAACAATAGAACACATCGGCAATTAATCTCATCATCATGTATGTATATGTATGAATATGCAACCCACGTCGCCGGGCATATGCATGAGGTACCATCGTCGCAAAATAGCCTCTCAGGCACAAACGTCGCTTTTGAGCATAGCTCCAAGACTGCAGCCTTCGTCACAATAATGCATATGACATGCATGAGACACCATGTACATCACCTCGGCAAAACAATCAACAACAAAATAGCCTCACAAACGTCGCTTTTGAGCATAGCTCCTAGACCGCAGCCTACAGCGTCGCAACATCATCATCACTTACGTGGTCTTACTCGACCCATCAATTCATCAACGTCGCTCGCTTTAGTTCGTCATATTCGACTCGACAACTACACTGCACTTCGTCGATCATACACTGCACTTCGGCACACCTACACTACACTTCGTCTCACATAGACTCTGCACCTCGACACACTTAAACTGTACTTCGCCACACATACATGCGCACTCGACACAGCGCATCGGGCAAGCACACAAGGGCGCCTGATTTCGACGCTCCTCGAGTCGATCGGCGCATTGTAAGTCGACTCATAGTCTCCTTCCTCTCTTTCTCTTGGTCTTTCCTAACAGAAGGAATGGTAGGATTACCTAGCTAGTGAATAGTCTTATAGTGAAACTGTAAATATAAATCTAGTCTTGTAATTAAGTTAAGTAACTAGGGTTAATATCTCACCCACCTCGGTTACACTACTTCGGTTACCCTTCCTCACTTCACCTCACTCACCTCGGTTACACTACCTCGGTTACACTTCCTCCCTTCACCTCACCCACCTCGGTTACACTACCTCGGTTACACTTCCTCACTTCGCTTCACTCACCTCGGTTACACTTCCTCACTTCGCTTCACTCACCTCGGTTACACTACCTCGGTGCAACATTTTCAATCCAAGCCAATCAATTCACAAACAACACCAACAATATTATACATGATCGTATTCAGGCCAAACAAAGTAACGAAACTATAATCAATCACCAACATCATCAAGACAACATATGAATTCATAGATCATCAAAAACACATCGTCAAACATGACACAACCCTACCTAGGCATTATAGAAACTACCCTCCCATATACAACCCGACATAACACTTTATACTATGAGACCCCCCTTACCTTAAAGATTGATGAAGAAGAGAACCTTTCAATCACCCCACTAGAAAATGCAGCAACAATGCCGATCACCTTCCTTCTCCTTCAACTCGCGAAATCCTCTTCTTCTCTCACGGCGTCGTTCCTTTCCTTTCTTCTCTTCTCCTTTCTTTTCTCAAGTGATGCGACTTGCATCACTAACCTAGCGCCTATAACTCGGGCCTAGGGTCCTTGGGCCGCTTCTCCCCACTCCGTAGTTACCGAGTACTACTCCCTTCATTATAGTGAAATACTATATTAATGATTTCATATAATTAATTCAGTGTAATACTAAAAGATAAAAAGTTGTGAAGAAAATTTGATTCACAAACTTTTTGGTGGAAGTTGTAAGAGTGGGGGAGCACTCCTTATATAGGAGCAAAAATGGTAGGATCCGTTGGAAATAAATGAGAGCCAACGACTCTCTCATTCTCTATCAAAAAAAACGTTCCAATTAATAAAACGTTATGGTTTTATGATAAAAATGTTACGGTTTTGACTTGGTCAAACCGGTCAAAAATAATAATAATTTTATTTCTTTAAAATAATTATTTCCGAAAATTAAATACACCACAAGCCCAAGCCCAAGCCGGTCGGTCAGACGGACGATGGCGGCGCGCGCGCGTGTGTGGTGGTCATTTTGTGTGTGTCCTCACCAATCCACAAAATTGGGCACCCCTTGGGGCCCAACGCAATGGGTGAGATTCCCACTTATAAACTCACATAGTGTCTATTCCAAACAATGTGAGACTTTTTCAATTCACACACAATTCATTTAAAAATCCAACAGATATTATGATTGTTAGCTCTAATTGTTTATTTGAAATGCTTTTGTGCTATTCGTGATTACCTATGAAATTTCTGAAATATCTTATTTCTATAGTTGAGAAGCATGATTTTATTTCATAACAGTAATGAAGCTAAGATTGTATAATGAATTTAGATGTGGAAAGTCAACTAAGAGTCATAAAGATATAAAGTGGAATGGAAACTTAACCGTAGTGCAAGAGATAGTACAAGGTACTGATCAATAAGATGAGTAAGGTATACAGGTTAAGATGTAATTAAAGAGAACCATGTAGATTACATATGTGTTGTAAGTTCACCGCCGTGTGATATGGGACACACATGGTTAAGTACCGGGTCTGGTACTTAGTAGGACATATCTATATTTATAGGCGCCAGGTGGGGTAATGCTAGGTTTAGATTACTCTGATCCATTTCATATAGGAAATGACTTATAACATCAGAACTCCATGGCGACAGTCGGATGGCGTTCTGCACGGATGTGGGAACATTTGTAGCATCAGGATATGGCTAGAGTCAGCATATAGTATTGTCACATGTTCATAGAGAGAGTCATAAACATATCAATAAAGGATATAAGATAAGGAATAATTTGAATTGATGTGCTTTTCACCTACCAGTTACCTGGCCTCCTATGGAAAGAAGACGTCCATTCCATAATGACAAACGCTTTCTAAGCGCCCCTATAACGGGGCTCCAAGTTGACTCCCTCCGGGGATTAGCACCAATAGGAATGCCTAGGAACTTAAAGGGGATAGATTCCATTCTACAATAAAGGAAAGTATTTGCCCTATCCAGAAAACCATCCGAAGTGTTGATACCTATAAGTTTACTCTTATGGAAGTTAACCTTCAAGCCAGACACTAAAACAAAAGAACGCAAGATGGACTTGATACTCCATAAGTTTTCCCAAGAGGCCTTACCCACCAACATTGTATCATCTGCGAATTGCATTATGGAGAATTTCAAGTCGCTGTTAATTGAGAAGTCTTGATATGCGCCTATATCCACCCCTTGTGCATCAAAGCCGACAAACCTTCGGCAACACATTTAAAACAAAATGAAAAGTAATCTTAACACATTTAATTAATCAAGTCAATATTTCAAGTAGGAAGCTCAGTTGGCGAGCTAAGGGATACCGAATAAGTGCAAGAAGGAGGTCTCGGGTTAAAATCCGGGAAACTAACATTTTCCCTCTCCCACTTTATAAAAAAGAATAAAGTCAACCTTCCTTTTTATTTGTTTTTATCATCTTTAATAACAAATGTACACAAATATTGCTGTCTAATTTTTTTATTTATTTATAAAAGGTATCGATGTCTAGTTATTTATTCCTATACCGTAACAAAATATAAGCAAAACTAACTTTATAATTATTTTTACGTGTTTTTGTAAATCTCATTTAAAATTTAACTTTATTATCAAAATTACCCCTCATCTTATTTAATTGTTTAAGGAAAAGTCTTTAGTTTTTCATGTTCAGCATTAAATGAGGACATTTTTAGTATATCATCAGACTTAAAAAGTCAACTTTTACTATATTTTATTACAAGTTAAAAGACCACAAATTTGCTTAGTAAATTGGTAATGGTAGGGGCACTCAGATCTATGATAACTTTATGGGTTACTTATGAATTTCATTACTCATTGCAATTTGATACACTTATCGTGGTCCTATTGTTATGCGAAAAGGTGATGTGCAAGTATACACAATCACAACAAGTAATACAATGATAAGTAAAGATTGTTCCCACGAGGATTGTTGAGTTGACTTCTATATTTAAATTAATAATTTAGCTAGTGAGTATCACAAATAATAATAACATGTTGTCAACAAGTATTGTCAATAACATAAATGTAAATAAGCAAATAAGATAAATGATAAGTAGATATTCAGAATGGGAGTAGTTGGAATGCCTTTCACTATATAATTCATTAAAAACAACTTAATGTTTTGTTTGACGCTATAGCGCTGGGTCACTAACGTCAGGGTTTCGTTACAAACGTCAGGGTTTCGTTACAAAACTCTTATGTCTAAGTTCTAAATAAGTTCACCCCTGTATATTAAGCTCCCACAGTACTCACCCTATGAACTATGCTTTCATATGTCTAGGTTTTAGCATGGATTGTTCTAAGTGTTCTTAAAACAACCACTCACCCACATTAATCATTGAGTTCGATTTATAGACCATGTCTGAACCTATAAATGTACTTATATTTACCTGATCAATTCTAAAATAAACATTGGAAGAAGTTTCAAGCAAGGGTTAAAAAGCTAACATCAAACATTACATTAAAACTATTAAAAAGTCATTACAAAGCTTTAAGCATCCAACTACAAGAGAATCAGCTCATGCTACACAAGAAATAAAGCATAAAGGTGTTACCTAAAGCCATAAAACCGATATCACAAAGAGATGGAAAATACTCCAAATGATGACAGCTCCTGTGACGTTATAGCATCAGTCACAAAATCGCTTGACGTTATAACGTCTCTCAAAACACTACATAGTTTCTACTTTTATTGTAAAAATGGAGCTTGGACGAAAATGGAGTGCAAGGGAGTTATTTCTTACTCTCCTTTCTTCTGAACTAGCAACTCCAAGATGAAGTAGATGAAGTTTGAGACTTCAATATAAAGAAAATATCTTCTAAAAAGGTTGACGAACCATCCCACCAACTATTTTTATCTTCCATTACAAAATAGACAAGTGTCCTTGTTATACCCCAATTTTGTCCGTCTTCATTTTTGTTTTAGTCGTTTAATTTATTTTGGGTAATGTATAATCCAAAAGTGTCAAAAAAAAGCTAATTTAATTTTTATTACAATTTATGAGTGTCCAAAATGTCCCAATCTCTAAAAATACAAAAAAACAATAATCAAAAATACAAAAAATATAAAGAAACTAAAATTAAATAAAAGGAGCGGTATCAATAATCTCTGGGGTCTGTTCTTGCTCCCCAAGACTGCTCAGCAGATCTGCAGAAGCCCAGTCAAAAATCATTCAAAACCAATTAAATGCTAACCCTAAGTTTTTAATATAAATAAGCAGTCAGTCCACAGTAAAAGACAGACAGAAGCCAAGGCAGAAAACTACTACTAAAATCACCCAAAAATAGGATTAGAGTTTCACATCGAAACTCTAATCCACTAAACACGGTTCTGAAGTTTCTGAGATCTAAAGAAAGAAGCAGCAGCAGTTCAAAGGAAACACAGCGATTCTGTGATTACAAACGATGCAAAAAGGAGCCAAATCAGAATCTCGAATAAAGACGAGGGATTCGCACTTCGCACCAAAACACTGTACGAGATTCATTCACTGTTAAACCCGCTTCTTCTTTCGACGATTCCATGTGATCTCCCTCTCCGTTAAAGGTCCGTACTTCATTTCATCTGCAACAAGATGCCTCTTTTTCCCATTATTCATTTACCCTTGATGTGTTTCTCCGTAGTTACTGAATGTGTAGTTACCATCTGAATTTTCGGAACTCGTTTTGATTGGTGACTGTTGATTCCTGATAGTAGGATTGTTCAATTCTTTAATATATTTTTACAAAAAATTCAGTGTTCAGTTAGACTTGATTGCTTTACTTTTGCGCTCTAATTATGTACTAAAGATCAATTTGTGACTGTAGATGTTGACTTTTCTCTTAATCTTTTTTATTATTAATTTTTTTCTTGTGCTCTGTTTGTAATCTTGAGCTGAATGAAGATTAGAGAAATTGCTTATTTTATTTTGTATTGACAGTAAAGACGAAATTGATAGAAGTTTACCTTAAAGATGAAATAAAAATAGGAAACTTTTCTCCAATTAAATAACTCCAAAACCGAGTCCAAACTCAGAAAATCACTGCGAAAAAAAAACGAATAACCAGCAAGCCCTCGCCAAAACCGAAACCAGCACCACCGGCCACCCACCTCCGACGGAATCAGTTCCTCCGTCCTTCCCTCTCTCTCATCGTGAAACCCCCACGACCCATTTCCATGGAAACCGGCGAACATCTCGCCGGATTTTCTCTCTCCCTCACCGTGAAACCGGCGGAATTCTCGCCGGCAGTCTCACTCTCTCTCCGCGGCGCCGCAAGTGTAAAGGGGGAAGGGGTTTGAAATTAGGGTTCTCTGTTCTTAGGTTTAGGTTTATATATGGTATTTTTATTATTTTAATTATTCGGAATACTAGTCACACCCCTCCAATTCACGCGCACAGTTCCCCCCACTTAAGCCCAGTTTCGCATACTGGGCTCTCCTATGCGAACTGAGCTTTCCTTTTTACACCTTCTATTAATTATACAACCCCCTGCGACTGATAAAACCTCATTTTACAATTTTCACCCCCCCTTTTTCCATTTTAATTCTTTTCCAATTCAAATATAAATACTTTTTCTCTCGAAATTAAATAAACGGCTAAGTTGGTTGTACAATCGGGTTAGTAATTATTTTAGGGCCAATGAGCTGAACTGCCCTAAAAACTTAATAAATACGAATAAACTATTTTTCTCTACAAATAAACGGCTAAGTCGGTTGTACAATCGGGTTAGTCATTATTTTAGGGCCAATGAGCTGTACAGTTTAGTAACCCTAAAAACTTAATAAATACGAATAAACTATTTTTCTCTAAAAATAAACGGCTAAGTCGGTTGTACAACCGGGTTAGTCATTACTTTAGGGCCAATGAGCTGTACAGTTCAGTAACCCTGGAAACTTAATAAATACGAATAAACTATTTTTTCTAAAAAATAGGGGCCTAAGTTGGTTGTACAACCGGGTTAGTCAGTGTTCTAGAACTAATGAGCTGTACAGTTTGGGAGTTCTAGAATACCTATTCTAAAACGGACCCACCTCACACCAAATCAATTTCTTTCAAAAACTCTAAAATTACTTTCAAAAAGTAGGGGACTAAGTCGGTTGTACAATCGGGTTAGTCAGTGTCCTAGGAATCAGTGAGCTGTACAGTTCAAGGAATCCTAGGACCCCTACACTAAAAAACACCAATCAATAAACCTTTTTCAGGAAGAACTATGTAGCTTTGATTCCTCCATTGCATCCGGAGGTACGTAGGAGCAAGAGTCTACTCTTGTCAAGCTCTAAAAACTAAAAATCTAATTAAGTCTTTTTCTCTATAAATAAAAGGGTAAAATATTAATAAACCATAATTAATTAGACAAAGGATGTCGTGGGGTGCTAATACCTTCCCCACGCATAACGACTCCCGGACCTTCTGGACTTAACCTGAAAATACCAGGTTGTAAGTATCCTTGGTGTATTGGCGGATCAAAGCGAGTTGCATTAGTTTTGGCATTGTTAGTGAACAATGCTAAAAATGCAACTCCTATTAGGACTATTGGAGGAAAGTTTCTCTGTAAGTTTGTCATCTCAGAAAAACACTAAGAATGTTGGCTACGTAAATGCATAAGATAAGGTGTGGCTATATATATATATATATATATATATATATATATATATAGGTATATATATATATATATATATATATATATATATATATATATATAGAGGCCTATTTTAATATTACTTTATTTAACATATATAGGCCTATTTTAATATTACTTTATTTAACATATATGGTATGTATTGTATAGTGAAATTGTATCTACATTTAATAGTTGTGTATAATGACTACTTTAACATACCACATCTGGTTTTTGACAAATTAATATTACACTTGGCATAGGAATTTCAGAGTATGACAAGTTTTACCGCAACTTTTCTACGACATTTTAATAGTGTGAACAAACTTCAACATACCACGTCTGGTTTTGTTTTGACAAAAAAAACCACGTCTGATATATAGATTGAAGAAAATGTTTGGTAGATAAAAGATTGAAATGAAAGCTAAATTATAGTTTTTGGCGTCCTATTTAAAAAAGTTCAGATATTTGGTCTATTCATTTTAAAACCCAGATATTTAATCTTTCTATTTTAAAAAGTTCAGGCATTTAGTCCAAAAGAGGGGTTTTGATTTTTTTTCCTGATTTGGAGGCCTACAAAGCTAACGGGTCTTCATTAAATGACGTGACGCCTGACGTAGGCACCACACGTAGCTGCCACACAATTATTTATTTAATAAAAAATTAAAACTAAAATTAGTTACAAAATTTTAAAAAATATATAAAATTAGAAAAAAATTAAAAAATCCTTTCTCTTCTTCAGGAAAAAAATAAAATGATATGAATATAAGATAAATGAATATGCAAATGAGAGAGGAAGAAGATACGATTAACGTGAATCCAACGACATTGCAAGTACCGTGATTATCGCTCTCCAGAGTTGCCGCTCCCGCCCCCCCCCCCCATCGTCACTCCCCGTCGCCCCCCAATCGACACGTGGGTACTTATATTTTTGGTAGTTTGATGACTAAGTAAATAGTTACAGTTTTAATTTAAATTGTTAAGCGAAAAACATACATAATGATTTGAAAAATTAGGAATATACCTTTATTAATTGTTGCAAAAGGCTAATCGTATAAGTTGTTTCCCGTCAAGAGTCAAAAGTAAAATAACCATCTATAAAAAATAAAGACATTTGTGAAAATAAGATATAAAGTATTTTGGATTTTAACAACGTATAATATGGTGATGTGGCAAAAAATAGCAATGCATAAAATAGAGATTTTAGTATTGAGTGTTTTGATTAAATAGATAATAGAAGTCGATTAGTAAAACACGGTGTAAAATGATTAGTTAGATCTCAGAGCATATTAATATGAAGTATTTGTATTCCGATAAGTTGTAATCTTTCGCCATCGAGAATCAAAAGCATGGAAATTTAACATGCAACGTTTTCCCGTTGGAAGTCAAAAGCAAGATAAAAAAACAATTAATTTGACAACATCTAATGTTTTCTTGTATAGACTCCAAAACAAAGTTTTCATTTTAAAAAATAAAAATATTCATGAAAGGAAAATGTAAAAAATGATTATAGCCACAGCGTGTTATGTATTCCCTTAAGAAATCAAAAGTCATAATAAGATAAAATCATACTGATAACAAATAATGTTTCTTAACCGGACTCAAAAGCTAAATACTTATTTATATAAAATATATCTTCTTAACCGGACTTAAAAAGAATTAGTATAAAAAGACTCTCATTCTTCTTTTTGGATAATAAATTTGGAGTAAATCTAAGTTTCTCTTTTTCTCTTATTCGACAAAATAGTATATCTAAAATTTGAGTGATAAATTTTTATCTACAAATGAGGGAAAATTAAAAATATCAAATCGGTATGAGAAAAACCCTTAAAAATTAGTTTCAAAGAAAGTATGATTTCTCTGTAAGAAATCAAGAGTAATGAAAATACTTTATTTGTAATGGCAAAAAAAATAGCAATGGATAAAAAAAGATTCTAGTTGTGATAGTAAAAGTTAGAGCTAAGAACATGTTGCAATGACATATTTGTATGATAATCGCAAAAATAGTTATGATGTCATAATACGAAAATAATTATATTAGTAATGTGTAATTTAGACAGAAAATACAAAGGAAATAGAAAAGGAAAGAAATAAGAGAGGAGAAAGAAGAGATCAGTAAAGAGAGAGCTATGAAGTCCGAATACAGGATACGATACGACACGTGGATACAGGAAATTTTTGAAAATCAAGATACGATACGACAGGGATACTTCAAGAAAAAATTAAATTAAAATTTAAAATATAAAACATAAAGATACTCGTGATCAAAATAAGTAAGCACAGTACCAACAAGGGTTGGTCCGAGTGGTAATTGGACTCGGATCCCACTCCAAGGTCTCGGGTTCGAATCTTGAGTGTCACAAAAGCTCTATTGGGAGGAGAGAACCACACAGGCCGGCAAAGTTGAGTACTCGTGGTCAGCCAGGTTACCCGGCATAGATTAGTCATCGGCAAAGCTTGTGGAAATTGTGCACCAATGACATGGTAACCCAAAAAAAATAAGCAAGCATAGTTAAATGTATTTTCCCCACCCATTTTAAAATATATTCTTCCTCCTACGAACATGTCACAAAAGATATACAGTTTACTACCCATGTTAGAATACAGCAAAAAACATCATAAGTCATATCCAAAATAAGTTTAGGCTCTATAGAATTACCTACTATTAACTACTTAACACTAACTGTGTCATTCTCCTCTCCTCCATTTCCGTCATCAAAGAATAACATAGCTTCCAACTCTGGTTCATCAAGAGTTATCTCTGCTAATTCAATTCCAACACTGTCGAGTGGATCATGTGCATCTCCACTAATGTTCCACATCTTTGTCTCTCCTTTACCATATCCTTCATCTTTCCTTGACAAAAGACGAAAATTAGTATGCATATAACTTGTGCCCTTTTTGGATCCATTTTATTTCTCTTCAAATAATGGATAAAAGAGTAAGTATCTGGTTGTTTTTTGATTTAAAAATAAATATAAATTCTAGGATACTCCTAGGATACGTCTCCGATAAGTATCCGGTCTTTTTTTGATTTAAAAATAAATATAAATTTCAGGATACGTATCCGGAAGTATCCGGCACGTATCGGTATCGGATACATATCAGATACGGGGACGTGGCCTATTTTGGAGTATTAGGGCTTCATAGATAGAGAGAGAAGATAAAAGGAATAAAGGAAAAGAAAGAAAAAAGAGAGAGGAGAGATGTGACATTAGAGGTGGGGATGGCAAAACGGGCAAGCCCGCCCCGCCTTAAGCCCGCAAAAAATTGAGAGGGACGGGGCACCCCCAAAGGATAGTGGGTTGAGAAGTTGAGCCCGCCCTGCCCCTCGGCGAGTTGGAGGGCGGGTGCATGAGTCGACTATTAAAATAAATAATTAAAAGATTTTTAAAATCTCACTTTTTGGACATAAAGCAGGCGGGTTTACGGGTTGGCCCGCCCAAACTCGCAAAAAGCAAGATAAAAATGGTGGGTTAGTGGGTTGACCCACTACAACCGGCAAAAAAAGCATTAAAAAAGTATTTATAAATAGTTAAAAACATGAGAAAACATACAGAATAGAAAAAACTAAAGTTGGCAGGTTGGCCCGCCGAGTTGGTGGGGTGGGCTACAATGGGTTGGCAGGATGAAATCACCTACCCAGCCCGTCATTTTTTGTCGGGCTAGTGGGTTGGCCAAGCCTGTTTTGAAATCCATAAGAAGAAAGAGAGAGAGAGAGAGAGAGAGAGAGAGAGTGAGTGAGTGAGTTGTCATATCATTGGAGTGTGGGTAGGACTGCGTTGACGTTGCACCAGATTCAGGATGACGACATTTGTTGATGATCGACTGAGCACACGTGGCATGTTCGTTGCATTCACTGTTCTGGTATTCTTTGTGTTGACCGCACACCAGATTTAGGATGTTGATCCCAGTTGTGATTGGGCGAGTATGCAGATTATGTTCTTAGTGTATACTGTTGTGATATTTTTAGGGTGATGTGATCTCATCACTCTTTACATACGAGCCCTCTGTGGCTTCACTTTGTAAAATGTTGTATGTCACTCTTTTGAGAGCGACTGTTTGACCTTGATTTGATGGATTGTGGTAGACGTCTTTACTATTTTTGTTTCAGTCTTAGGTTCCTTATATGGTTTGGACGCTCTTTCTCACCTTTGCACCATTTTTTTTAGTTTGAGTTCCAAGTGTCGTTGGAATGACCTTCTACGATCGTGCAGCTGTGGGGATGTGATTACTATGGATCACCCAGTAACTTGCAGAATGAAACTACACATTGATGTTAATTTCTTTTTATTTAGTTGGTTAAAGGTTATTGCTATAATAATGTGACATCGGGGATTTGGGGTTGTATTTTCAATATTATATTTAAAGTCAATCTTATTACTGTATCGAAAAAATGCTTCAATGTTTTCATCTTTAATATTATTATAATCATTTATATATGATTTAAAGAGTTGGACGACATCTTTTTCTTTCGAAAAGTATTTCAGAAAATGAATCGATAATTTTATTCGAAAACAAATTTACTCGTTTTTTGTACTTTTTCTCTAATAATTACTTTCGGGGTAAAGGGTGTCACAATCCCCTCCTCTCCCAAAACCCTCCAAAAATTTACAAATATTGCCACTAGATATTTTTTGACTAGATTTTTCAGCCAAATTTGCATTTCACGGTTTTAGCAGCCTTTTTTGATGCACTATTAAGAGATAATGAACTTCTTTATTTCTTTTCGTTTATAAATCATGTAGCTATTTCCTAAAGGTCATAAATGACTTCCAAAACTACGACGTTGAATTTTTTGGATTCGGGTCACGATTAGGGTTTTTGAGCGGGTAATTTTGCCCCGCAGGTCTAAAATGCGCATTCTAGTTGCTTTAAATTTTCTCTCTCAATTTATCGTTGAGACTATAGTTAATTGGGTGTTAATACGGTTAACTATACTCCAAAATAGCACATCACAAATATTGCGTCTTAGATATTTGAGGGTTTAATATTATTTTGCCCTCTAAAATGATTCATGACAATTTTCAAATATTTAAAATAATATTTTTCAATAGAATTCCGATCATAGGCTATCTTTGGTTTGAATTTGTAAAAGTACAATTCTCACTGTATTAATATGATACAACGTAAAATAACATTGTTACTTCCAAACTGATTTTAGTTTTCAAAATCCTCTATCATTAATATATTAAATCACACTATTTTTATTTTTTGAGATTAAACGGGGTTAAAGCCCAAAAGAGAATTATACAGGAATCAAAACCCAACAAATCAACATCTAACACATTTCTAATACTAGGAGGAGACAAGTGATAAACAACTAAATCACACTATTAATATAACTAGCCCTACGACCCGTCCGATGGACAGGTTGGCTAACAATTTGTTACAATATTACATGAATCAATATTACGTGAGCAACATAGTTGATGAAATAAAAATTTAGTTGTTAAGCCCAATATGTATCGATGAAGTCAACAAAAAGACACGTAGGAACAAAGAATGAAATTGAACAAAAATTTCCAAGGTTACCAAAAAAATTATTGCCGCCTTCAATTAAAATCGCATGAGAAGCCGCATACAATATTAAGATCAATAATATGATAAACATATTTTCTAAATTTGGGGTGTTACACAGAGCACACATTGATGATGGTTGGTTGTAATAATTTTGAACTTTCGCTTTTGTGAAGTTTTATATGCTAATTATTATCTATTTTGGTTTATATACTCATTCTTATTTAACATTTCATTTTGAAATTTGTAGGAATTCAATGATCCGCCATTCCAAGTTTGATGACCTAACTCATGTCCTTCAACTTTGGGAGGAGTAGTATTGAAATTTCTCGTGGAATAAATAAGAGGTGAACAACAAACTCCTTCTAATGCTCCTAATAGAAAGCACAAAGTGATAAAAAAGAAAGTCAAGTGATACTTTGCCCGTGTCGTAGAACTTAACGTAAAAAGATTGTAGAGTTGTATAGTTTGCATGTGTACTTTTTTTAGTGTTAAGGAAACAAAGAGTATGAAGATTTAAGATTTGACACTTGGACCAATAATAAGGGGAATAGCAAGAAAGATTAAGGAGCAATCGAAAGCTCAAATGATTAATTTGCTTGATGATAGCAAATATTCCAACGTTGTTTCTTGTCTTTTGAATGCTCTTGTAGTTGAGATTTCATAGAAATTTTATAGTTGTAATAAGCCAAACAATTTTATGCATGCTATTTCCCTTTCTTAGAAGCCTACATGTGTAAGGCCTAGTTTGGTCCTGAATTTAACCTTATAGGTGTTTTGTTTTTCTCTTTAGTGAGTCCACAACCTATATTTCTATAAATAGGTGTGGTTTTACAAGTTGAAAGAAATTTTGATCTTTTTTTAAAGGCTTAAATATGTTTTTTGTCCCCGCAAATATGAGGTAATTAAGTTTTAAGCCTTGTAATTTTTTTTAAGAAAATAAATAAATCTGTACAATTTCCACCATTTTCATTTTTCTCCTTGTGTTAAATTCTACTGATAGAAAATGCTGATGCGGAGACGTTGTACTTCTTAGCTTTTCTACATCACATTTTTAATTTTCATTTATTTAATAAAGCTAAGGTGGATTAAAAATCAATTCCCAAATTAAAATTAGGGTTGCCAATGCTTTCAATTCCCTCCCTTCCTACTAACTTTGGTTTCTCTCTCAACCAACCCCTTCTTTCACCTCACTACTGCACAAAAAACCTTCTCCTTGTTCTTTCAATACATAGCCCACACAAACTCTTCCAGAAGCTTCTTCTTATTGGTTTTAGTCTCACTCTCTAGGGCAGTTCTCACTATATCAGATGTCATTTCCTTATTCAGAGCATTAGGAAACATTGGTGGAGTAAGGGCTTGAGGATGTTTTCACAAAAAGCTTTGGATATCCATGCACTATGTTGTCCTATGGTCTATCTGGAACTTAAGAAACAAAGTGATGTTTGATAAGATGAAGCCAGACTGGGATCATGAGCTGTATCAGATAAAGTTGAGACTGGGTTTTTGGATGAATTAAGGATGAGAGCTGGAGTGGCCTTACAACCCAGGAGACCTGGTCGCTAACTTAGAAGGGGTGTCATTTTCAAAGAAGGCCCCAAAACCTCGAGTTGTATCTATCTGGGAGCCACCACCCTCAAATTCTTGGAAATGGAATGTAGATGGCTCCGCCAAAGGCAAGCGTGGTCCAACGGGAATCATTGGTGTTCTCCGAGACAACAAAGGTTTGTCCTTGCTAAATTTGAAGCAGTAGTTGGCTATAGGGATTCAAACGAGGCGGAATTTCAAGCAATTGTCAAAGCTCTTGAGTTATCCGCAGAAAGAGATTGGTTAAAGAAAGGCAGCTTAATCGTGGAATTAGACTCCAAAATTGCTCTTACTTGGGTAAAGTCCACTTTCCCATGGAACTTGAGATTCCTTGCCAATGAGAAACCTCCTATGGGTGCTGGGTAACGTTATACTCGTTCATAAAACCAAGGAATCAAAGTGGCTGATAGTCTAAGAAGGCTTCTCTCTTGAGGGCTCTTGGGTGAAATGGTGTTTTCGTCCCCGGGGGGGTGGTGTACAAGATGGCTGTGAGAGCTTGCCTAGCAACATGTGAAATGATGTGGCAATCCTCAGTTTCTGGTTTTAGCCATTTAGCGCGTGCCACGTGTCACTCTCAGATTGGACGGAGTTTTGAACTACGGTTAAAAACCGTTGGAGCAATGTTCTTGGCGCCAACGACTCGGTTTGATTCTCATATATAGTTTTAAGCTCTCATTTCGCTTGTAATCAATCTGTAATCCATAATTGGGTGTGTGTGAGAGATATACACTGGGAATTAGGGTTTCAGGGAAGTGAGGGGGTTGAATCAAATTGGGATTTCATTATCTTGTACAATTGGATCTTGAATCATTAAATGCAATCTGAATTAAGCTGTTGCTTAATTCCCCAGACGTAGATATCACTCTGATATCGAACTGGGTGAACAATTGCGCGCGTGTTTGATTGATTGTGTTGATTTTACGTTTATCCCCAAATTCATCGCGTTAGGGTTCTTAAATTGGGAATTCTGGAATTGAACGATTAATTACCAAATTGAAGTCATAGATTGAACAATTAGGTAATTGCGATCGTGTCTGAATCGATTGTTGTAAGAAATTCACGAATCTTGGGTCTCAATTCTCAACGATTGGTATCAGTAGCAACGTTGAGGAATTGTCCATGGAAATGACAAAGTATAACATTGAGAAGTTCAGTGGCAAGAATGACTTTGGTCTGTGGAAGATGAAGATGCGTGCAATGCTAGTGCAACAAGGTTTGGAGGAGGCTCTGGAAGGGGAGGATAAACTACCAGAAACAATGACTGTGAAAGAAAAGAAGGAGATGATGAACAAGGCCTATAGTTCTATTATTCTTTGCTTAGGAGACAAGGTTCTTAGAGAAATATCTAAAGAAAAATCCGCTGCAGCTATTTGGCTAAAACTTGAAAGTCTTTACATGACCAAGTCTTTGGCAAATAGGCTCTACCTGAAGCAAAGGCTTTACACTTTCAAGATGCAACCTGGTACATCTATTGTAGATCATATTGACGAGTTTAATAAGTTGATCTTGGATCTTGAGAATATTGATGTGAAGGTTGATGATGAAGACCAGGCCTTATTGCTCATAAGATCTCTGAATAGCTCGTATGATATACTAACTGATACTCTCATCTATGGGAGGGAATCAATCACACTTGAAGAGGTTCAAGCTGCTCTCATGTCAAAAGAATTGTCCAAGAAGAAGGACAACAAGGAGAATGATCAAAGTGAAAGTCTTATGGTTAGAGGAAGACCTGATAAAAGAGAAGGAAAAGGTAAAAACAGGTCTAGGTCCAAATCTAAACCTAAACACAATAGATGCTACATTTGTAATAAGGAAGGACATTATAAGAATAAATGTCCAGAGAAGAAGAATTCCAAGAATCAAAAGAATGATGATGAAGGAAGTGCATCCTTTGCCTCTCGATGGCTATGAAAGTCGTGTGAAGTTCTTATTCTGCGCAGAATATGACCTCGCATGCATGTATCGAGTGCAATGATATCTGGGCAATAGACTCAGCATACTCTCATCACATGTATGGATATGAGGGATGTGAGGTGCTTGTTGCTGCAGGGTATGATGGTAGTGAGTCAAATGCAACTACTGAGGCTAAATGCATTGATGATTGGGCAATGGATTCTGCCTGCTCATATCACATGTGCCACAGAAGGGAATGGTTCGTAGACTACAAGCCTTACAATGCAGGACATGTCCTCATGGGAAATCACATATAGTTTGCAAGGTACAGGGAATAGGCACTGTGAGACTCAGATTGATAGATGGCACGATAAAGCTTCTTACAAATGTGAGACATGTTCCTGACCTAAGAAGACCACTTATTTCATTGGGAATGGTTGAAGATGCAAGGTATAGTTTCAAAGGTGAAAATGGCATCCTCAAAGTCATGAAAGGGTCTAGAGTTGTAATGAAAGGTGAAAGGAAAGGTAACAAGCTTTACATACTCCAAGGCAATACTGTCACAGGAGAAGTTAATGTTGCAGACTCTCAAGCAGTTAGTAAGACACTCATATGGCACCAAAGACTCGGGCATATGAGTGAGAAGGGCCTGAAGGAGATGGAGAAGCAAGGTTTACTAGGTGGTGATAAGGTAGAGCAACTTGAATTTTGTGAACACTGTGTAATAGGGAAGCAGACAAGAGTGAAGTTCTCCACAGGAATACACAAGACAAAAGACAAGTTTGGCTACATCCACTCAGACCTTTGGGGACCTGCTCAGACACCAACTCATTGTGGAAAAAGGTATGTCTTAACTCTTACTGATGATTACAGTAGGAAAGTATGGATTTACTTGTTAAAAACAAAAGTTGAGGCATTCAACTCATTTGTTGAATGGAAAAAGAAAGTAGAAAATCAAACTGGTATGAAGGTTAAAGCTCTTAGAACTGATAATGGACTTGAATTCTGCAATGATGAGTTTAATAGATTTTGTAAGGATAATGGAATCTATAGAAACATGATCGTTATTGGGGAACACCACAACAGAATGGACTTGCAGAAAGGTTAAATAGAACTTTGCTAGAAAAGGTTAGATGTATGTTGACTTGTGCTAAATTACCTAAAAGTTTTTCAGGGTGAGGCAATTCATACCGCATGCTACCTAGTAAATAGAAGTCCATCTATTGCATTGAGCTTTAAGACTCCACAAGAGATATGGGTGGAGAAACACCTAAAATAGATCATTTGAGAGTGTTTGGTTGTCGCATCTTGTCATATCGAGAGAAGGTAAACTTGAGCCAAGGTCAAAGAAAGGAATTTTTGTTGGCTACCCTGATGGAGTGAAGGGTTATAGAGTGTGGTTACCAGAAGAAAGAAAGTGTATCATTAGTAGGGATGTAGTATTCCATGAATCAAAATTGAGCAACAATAAGAGTGTGAGTGAGACACTAGAGAAGCGGATCGAATAGTGAGTTTCAAATTGAGGTGGAGTTATCAAATAAGAATAAAACCAATGGTGTTGTTGAAAATCAAACTGAAAATCAAGACACGACCTCTCAAGCTAGTTCTGATTCTGAAGTTGAACTTGATGAACCAACCAATGACTATGTGTTGGTAAGAGATAGAGTAAGGAGACAAATCAGGCCACCAAATAGACTTGGTTATGACTCAGAGACTGCTTATGCTCTCAACACAGTTGAAGAGTTCATTAATGAGGATCCATTAAGCTATCAAGAAGCTATGGCAAGTAAACACAAGCAACAACGGTTAATTGCCATGAAAGAGGAAATGTCATCACTGCAGAAAAATGAAACATGGAAATTGATCAAGAAACCTACTGGTGTGAAGCTTGTAGGATGCAAGTGGATATACAAGCTTAAGGAAGGCATCACATATAATAGTCCACCTAGGTTCAAAGCAAGGTTAGTAGCAAAGGGGTATACTCAAAGGGAAGGAATTGATTACTCGGAAATTTTCTCACCTGTTGTCAAGCATACTTCAATAAGGGTCATTTTATCTCTAGTTGTGCAGTACAAAATGCAATTAGAGCAAATGGATGTAAAAACATCATTTTTACATGGTATACTTGAAGAGAAAATCTACATGACACAACCAAAGGGCTTTGAGGTAAAGGGTAAGGAAGAACATGTATGTCTTCTGCAGAAATCACTCTATGGACTGAAACAATCTCCTAGGCAGTGATATAAAAGGTTTGATGCATACATGATAGACATAAAGTTCAAAAGGTGCAGTCATGATAGTTGTGTTTACTTCAAACAACTAGATGACAACAGTTATATCTACTTATTACTATATGTAGATGATATGCTCATTGCTTGCAAGCATAGCAATGAAATTGATAGACTAAAACAATTGCTCCACAAAGAGTTTGAAATGAAGGATCTTGGCAAAACAAGCAAGATACTAGGGATGGAAATCATCAGAAATGAAGCAACATCAGGATTATGCATATCTCAAAGAAGTTATGCACAAAAGGTAGTGATTAGGTTTAACATGACAGGTGGAAAACCAACCAAGGTACCTCTAGCAGCTCATTTCAAACTATCAAAAGAGGATAGTCCTGTCACAGATGCAGAAAAGGAACAAATGGAGGGAATACCATATGCAAGTGTTGTGGGAAGCCTCATGTATGCTATGGTGTGTACTAGGCCTGATCTAGCCTATGCACTAAGTCTGGTTAGTAGGTATCTCGCAGAACCAGGACAACAACATTGGCAAGCTGTCAAATATATTCGAAGGTACCTAAATGGATCTGCAAATGTTGGTCTGGTCTACAATGAAGGAAGCCAAAACTCAGGTGGAGTTGAGGGGTATGTGGATTCAGATTTTGCAGGGGATCGTGACAAGAGAAGGTCACTTACAGGTTATGTTTTCACCTTGTTTGGTAACACAATAAGTTGGAAGGCTTCACTTCAGCATGTGGTTGCTTTATCCACAACTGAAGCTGAATATATAGGGGTTACTGAGGCAGTTAAGGAAGCTCTTTGGCTCAAGGGATTGATAAACGAACTTGGAGTCAAGCAAGAGAGTGTCAATGTATTTTGTGACAATCAAAGTGCAATTCACTTGTGTAGGAATAGTGCCTACCATGAAAGAACAAAACACATAGACACACAGCTACATTGGATTAAGGACATTATAGCTCAAGGTTCTGTGAAGATTCAGAAGGTTCATACTGCTAAGAATCCTGCAGATTTCATAACCAAAGTTGTTCCTTTAAGCAAGTTCAAGCTTTGCTTGAATTTGCTAAGTATTGGTTGATTGGTTGATGAAGATTGAATTAAGCTTCAGCTGCTAATTCTGGTTGCATTGTAAGGTTGATTGCCAAGGTGGAGATTGAAATGATGTGGCAATCCTCAGTTTCTGGTTTTAGCCATTTAGCGCGTGCCACGTGTCACTCTCAGATTGGACGGGTTTTGAACTACGGTTAAAAACCGTTGGAGCTCTGTTCTTGGCGCCAACGGCTTGGTTTGATTCTCATATATAGTTTTAAGCTCTCATTTTGCTTGTAATCAATCTGTAATCCATAATTGGGTGTGTGTGAGAGATATACACTGGGAATTAGGGTTTCAGGGAAGTGAGGGGGTTGAATCAAATTGGGATTTCATTATCTTGTACAATTGGATCTTGAATCATTAAATGCAATCTGAATTAAGTTGTTGCTTAATTCCCCAGACGTAGATATCACTCTGATATCGAACTGGGTGAACAATTGCGCGCGTGTTTGATTGATTGTGTTGATTTTACGTTTATCCCCAAATTCATCGCGTTAGGGTTCTTAAATTGGGAATTCTGGAATTGAACGATTAATTACCAAATTGAAGTCATAGATTGAACAATTAGGTAATTGCGATTGTGTCTGAATTGATTGTTGTAAGAAATTCACGAATCTTGGGTCTCAATTCTCAACAACATGCTTACCTATGGTGTTGGGGCACCCCTAGGTGGTATTTGGTGAGATCCTAGGTTTCAAACCTGGTTTTGGTTGGGTGTTTCTTGCTTCGATTGGCTCAGGGCTGGTCCTACTTTGGTGTCAAATCTTGTTCCCATTCGCTCCAAGCATGCGAGAGTCTTGCCTATGTCCTTTTTCTATTAATGTGTTCCTTTACCTTTTCATCCTTGTCTTTACTTGCTTGTTTACTGGTGTTTGATCTTCTTTGCAAGAACTAAGTTCCTCTTAATGGGGAGGATCTCTTTCTTGTGGCCTGAGAGTCGCTTATCCTTTGTTGTGGGGGGTAGGGGGTGGTTGTGGATTTTAAGACTTTATTAAGTTCCTGTGATCTTACATTTTCTTTTATATTGGCTTAGTCTTAGGCTTAATATTTTTCCTTCGAGAAGTGCTAGCAACACTCTCTTTTAGACACTCTCTCAAAAACTCACTCTATGATTGGTTAGATTTCATGTGGTCCCACTAAATTAATGGGTCCCAATTCCAAAGTGGTGGGACCCACATGAATTTTAACCAATCATAGAGTGAGTGTTGGAGAGAGTGTCCAAAAGAGAGTGTTGCTAGCATTTCTCTTTTCCTTCTGGTGATGACTGTGTCTCATGGATAGTATTCTGATCTTCCAATTAGCTATCACCTTTCATGTTTAGGCATTTTTGGATGATCTACTTTTTATCATTGTGGACATTGGAAAGCAGGTCTAGCAATGCAGCAAGGTCCTTGGGTATCTAGGCCAATGGAAGATGATGTCCTTTAATAAGATGGTGCTGTTGTTGACTACATTGGCAGTCAAGAGGTTGTTTGTTCAAAGTTCCTTAATAAAGTTCAGTCCTCTTACTGACCATTTTGATGACTCAGATTGGCGTAGATTCAATTCAGCTCCCCCTGCGACTCTATGGACATTGCATGATGTTTTACCTTGTGATTTCATTATAGGAGCATTGTTTTATGGGCTACATTCAGCTCCCCTTGCTCTGTTGTTTTAGCCTAGTTTTAATATAGAATCAGCTTGTTTTCTTTTAGCCTAGCTCTTGTGTATTTGGTGTTTGTTTGTGATGGTGTGGGGTGGATCTCACCAAAACTTTACTGTGCCCACCCCCTGTTGCGATCTTCATGTATTAGACAATTTTAACTTCGACATATGATTAGGCGTCATCTTTAAACCTTCTTTGAAGGTGGGGGAATGTGTGCCAATGATGCTTAGCTATTGGTTTTCAATAATATTATTACGTCAATTTATCGAGGAAAAAAAGAAACATTGGTAACTCTATCAGACATATTGGTATTTGATGAGTATCCTCTTGTATGGCGAGACTCACTTGGAACCAAACATACTCTCTCTCCCTTTCTTGTATTAGAAAAAAAACTCTGTGATTCAAAGAAACCTAAGTCAGATAGTTCACAACTCCACCTCAAAAACAAAAATAAAAAGACTTAATTACAGTTTTAGACTCTTTATTATGACTAAATTACGATTTTACTCCCTCAACCTTTCCCCCCACGAATTTAATCATTCTATTTTTCCAATTTCTAAAATCAAAGTCCTTCTATACTTTGGTCAAAGTTGAATTTGATGTGGAGCTATATTAACTGATGTGGCAAACCACATTAGAATGCCACAATGGTATTTTTTTTTACCAAATGGTATTTTTATTTTCAAAATATTATTTTAATCTATTAAATAAATAATTTTTTTTTAAAGTAGTTATTTTATCAGGTTCATCTTCATCGAATGCACGGTTGAAGCTAAAGGTCTCAACTTTGGATCAAAACATATGGAGGAGATGCAGGATTCATTCAAAAACAGATGCGGGATTCATATCGACCTCATTCACCGGCGGGCAACATCATCCATTTTTGCTAACATGAATGAAAGGGAAGTGAATGAAAATCATGAAAACTTGAAACTAGGTTTGGATGCACTGAAAAGGAATTGATACTCAGAAGATTGGAATCTAAAATAAGAAGTAAGAGAAAGAATGGTTGGAAATTCAAGTGTTAGTGGTTAGTCCCACATTGACTATGAATGAGCTCTATGAAGATATACAAGAGAGGTGATCCATATACCTGACGGAAGTTGCGTCTAAGTATCTCTGGTGGTCTGGTTCATTGGCTAGCTCGGTGTTATTCCTGGTGCTCCCCCGGACTCCCAAACAAGTTGTATTAGAGTCATGGTTCGGCTTGGTGGGGGAGCGGGTAGTGGATCCTATTCCGGTCTGGGCCAAGACCCCACAAGATTTGGGTCGGGCCCAATCCAGCTAAGGAGAATGCTCCAATCCACGTTCCACAACACACGTCCTCCTTCAACGGTCAGGATCCAACTATGGTACGCATTCTCATTTCCTTACTACTCTTTCCTTATCCTTTAACTCCTTATTACTGACATAAGCATCAGAGTGTCTTACAGGTACCCCCCACCCGACGTGCTCCGGCGCTCACCTCGGGCCATCCGAGCTACATCTCCAATCATCTGAGTTGAATCTTCATCCGCACAAGTCTCACCTCAGATATCTTGGAACATCTCAACACGTACCTCGAATCGGTTCATTTCTGTGGTCCAGGTACCGAACAATGGCGACCACAGTGGGAGTATAATTATTAGCTCCCAAGAATCATCAAGACTCTATTTCCCAGACTTCTTCTCTATATTACTAGTCGACGTCATCGAAAAGGATCTCGGATTTTGACTCAACCATCTCCCCCAAGACTGAGGTAAGCCTCATCTCCAATATCATCACACTTGCTATTATAGTGTACTTTTCGGCAGGTCCAGCTCATTCCCGAAATGGCTAATACGGACTCCTACCCTGCTCCTTATGAGGGAGTCTCCTCACGTCGTCCTTTAGCTCGGATTACTACTTGCTCGGATCTTCTTGACATATTTATCGTAAATGGATCGATGTACCTCATCCTCACACCTCGGATCTTCGGCTCTAGCTCGATCTATATCTCTTCTCCTTGTGTCTGAGGTGCGAAATAGCCTAATTTGGCTCCAATATCTCTTCTATCCGAGTTCGTAGCTGAATAGCCCAATCTGGCTCCAATAGCTCTTCTATACGAGCTCGTAGCTGAATAGCCTAATCTGGCTCCAATAACTCTTCTATCCGAGCTCTCCGCTGAATAGCCTACAACGACTACAACGACTCTCTAATCTCCGAGCTCAACCCTCCATCAGAGAGTCCCAGGAAGGAAGTTCACAGCGACTTCATCCCAATTTCGATTCGCGTGAGCCTGCTCTTCCCTCTGATTCCCAAGCTGACGAGCTCCATCAGAGGTTGAAGGTTTCACAATTTCGTTTTAAGCGAGCCATTGTTGTGCAAAAAGGCGTGTGCAAGTATACACAGTCTTTAACAAGTAATATAGTAGAAGTAGAGTGTCGAACCCACAGGGATTGGATTAATTTCTAAAGTTTAAAATGGTAGTTTAACTAGTGAGAAAAAAAGTAAGAAAATAACAATTACAATGAGAGTATGAGTGAGATAACAGAAAACAAATAATCTAAGTAAAGTTAGAGTGTATTCAAGTGAGAAAGATAGTTGGAATGCTCTTCACTAAGTAAATCACTTTTGATAGCACTATCTTATATGTGATGCTCCTGCAATGATTGCACCTGCAATGGATACTGTTATAATGAAATTGTGCTTTTCAACACTTATCTTCAGGGTTTCGTTCCAACAGTATCACCCTATGGATTATGCTATCCTATGTCTAGGTTTTAGCATGAAATTAATAAAGTTTCCTTTTATTAAAACACTTATCCATATTAGTTCTCGAGTTCCAATTATAAACCATGTATGAATTTATAATTTGCATTCACTTTTAGATGGCCAATTCTAAAGATGAATATGAAAGAGTTTATCATGCAAGAACTAAAATGCAAACATCAATACATAACATAATAACTTAATCAAAAGATTATTACAAAGTTAAAGCATCCCAACTAGAGAAGTTTAGCTCATGCTAGACATTACTAAGCACATACAAACAAAGATAACCATGTTCATATGTTTGATAATACAAAGGGAAGAAAATAAAGAA
Source organism: Oxytropis ochrocephala (assembly GCA_020916435.1). Lineage (NCBI taxonomy): Eukaryota > Viridiplantae > Streptophyta > Magnoliopsida > Fabales > Fabaceae > Oxytropis > Oxytropis ochrocephala. Next base: position 82,704,506 of record CM037091.1, read on the forward strand.
AGAATTACAAGGTTGAAGTTCCCTTGTAAAATCTGAATAGTATTACTCCAGCAATGCCTTACAAATGCTTGACGCGCTAGCAATCAAATAGCTACACGAAATGGTGTAGAGGTAGAGAGAAGTTGTCACTTTCTCTCATTCCTTCACACCTCTCACTTCTCTAACTTGGTGTATCTTGGTATCTCTTGGTATATTTGGTCATATCTTCAAATGAGGAGAAGGAGATGTATTTATAAGCCTCTTGAGAGAGCTTTCTTCAAGGTTGGGTTTGCTTGGGCTGAAGTTGTATCAACTTGCTTCAATAAGACTTGATTTGATGTCTACTTTATTAAAGGGAAGAGGTCCAATGGTGTATGTGTGACATCCGGGGCTGAGGAGGGCGGGGAGTGATCGCCGGTGCCCAAAAAGGTGGCATGGCAAAGAGCGGCTCCTGGCAGCTTCAAAGCGGAGGGCGCGTGAATGAACCGAATACGCACCGGAATGAGAGGGATCCTGAGGCTGTGCAGGTATGGGACTGTACAGTTGAAGGAAGGCTTAAAAGAATTGATTTGAACTACCTATACCAACAAGGTGCATCTTCTTTTCGGGAGCTCATCCCATAAGAACTCCATAGTTAAGCGTGCTTGGCTTGGAGTAGTAGTGGGATGGGTGACCTTCTGAGAAGTTTCCCGGAAAGCATGCAAGTGAGGACAAAACATCTTTGAAAAGAGACTCGTGTTGGTTCGTGGGGCGATCGGCGATTCTCGAAGCGATGCAGGATGTTACAAATGGTATCGAGCAGCAGACCTCTCCCGAAGACGGTGTGGTTCGAGGCGAACCAAGCGGAAGGTAGTGGGCATGTGACATCCGGCCGAGGAGGCGGGAGTGATCGCCGGTGCCCAAAAAGGTGGCATGGCAAAGAGCGGCTCTGGCGGCTTCAAAGCGAAGGCGCGTGAATGAACCGAATACGCACCGGAATGAGAGGATCCCGAGGCCGCATGCGGTATGGGGACCTGCATGATTGAAGGAAGGCTTAAAAGAATTGATTTGAACTACCTATACCAACAAGGTGCATCTTCTTTTAGGAGCTCATCCCATAAGAACTCCATAGTTAAGCGTGCTTGGCTTGGAGTAGTAGTGGGATGGGTGACCTTCTCGAAGTTTCGGAAAGCATGCAAGTGAGGACAAAACATCTTTGAAAAGACTCGTGTTGGTTCGTGAGGCGATCGGCGCATTAGGCGATGCAGGATGTTACAGTATGGACAAGTGTCCCTATAAAGTAAAAGTTACAAGCTAAAAAGTCAAAGTGAGCTGCTGCACTTGCAACTTGGGCCACTTGCATAACAACTTGACTTTGACGTCATCAATGACGTCACCATATTGTTGGTGCATCTGTGTTGTGAACATTGCTAGTGCAATGGTTGCTGGTGCAATGCCTCTGCTGCTGGAATGACTATTGTAGGAGAAGTCATTGTTGGGGCAATGACTGTTGTGCCTATTGCAGGGGCAATGATTACTGCAACAATGGAACAAACCCATCAAAATACCACAAGGGCACCAAAAGAACCAAATGATCACATATCAGTTCCTAACCCTCTTTTATTGTAAACAACACATATTAACTACTTTAACAATAATATTACTTAGAAACTCGCATTGATTTAAGTCTAGAACATACATATAACTCTATATAAATAAGAGTTATCACCCATCCTTCCCTCTGATCCCCGAGCTCAACGCTCCATCAGAGCCCAAAGGAAGGAGACCCATTGCACGGTCTCCGCCCGAAGGCCGAGCGCCCACGGCGGCCTTCGTAGAACCATAGAAGGCCGGGCGCCCACAACGGCCTTGGTAAGAAGATCGGAGGAGAGGGGGACCCACAGAGGTCTTCCCATCTTTAAGGAGAAGGGGTCCCACAACGACCTTCCTATCTAAATGAGCCAGAGGGGCCCACATTGAATTCGGCTCAAGGAATCAGCCATCTCGGCAATCATCTGTCAGCCCCCTCAACAACTATCTATCAGCCACCTCATCAGTCATGTATCAGCCGCCTCGGCAACTATCCACAGTGCTCAACACTTGTGCAGATCATTCTAAGTCACACATTATTTTGTTGAAGCATCGTCGACTCCGGCGATCCAAGGATCTCGACACTCTTGTGTGGTACCTCAATATTCTAACAGGCGATCTAATGCACTATTTCGACATTCGTTCTTCGCAGACTTTACCAAGTTAAAAACACAAACGAGGTACAAAGTAAACAAACATTAATCAAAATGCAGGCAATTAACGGGAGAAATAACGGTGCCTATATGTTCTTACAAACAAGGTTGGCCCCGAACATGCCCGAGGCCAACCATAAAACTAACATTGTTCAAAAATAAAAAGAAATACAGGAGTCTCTAGTTCTGGATCTCCCCTTCAGCTCCGATCCCTTCTTGCTTGCCCTCGGGAGAAATCTTCTCGGCATCAGTATTCACATCGTCATCGGTAGCAGCAGGGGTACCATTTTTGGCATCCACAGCCTCATCAACATTTGCATCTTCAGGAGAAGAGTATGAGCTTGGCAAGAAGACAATTGTGTGCCTTTCATGATTCGGCCATCAACCGCCCAGTGGCTGAGTTGCAGGTAGCTAGGTACTCAAGCTGAATATTGGGCTCTAGCAGAACTGCCACGTCTAAGCAGCGTTGGAAGCCCTGTTTAGCCTTGACAGCGGCATCCTTCTTCAGATTGTCTCACTCATTCATCAGCCTCTCGATCTCGGCACTTTTCTCCTCTCCCTCCTTTTTGGCCTCCTAAAGCTCCTCCCTCACTATGTCTTGAGGTCAGCCTCGAGCGTTGGTATCTTCTCAAGCTTCTTATTTTGCTCATTGACTTTACCCCGAGCATCAGAAAGTTTCTTCTAGAGCCTTTAAGCTCCGCTTCTCTTCAGAAAAAAAATTCTAAAAACTGACGATTCCGGTAAGTTCTCAACTCACGGAAGTACAAATCAATTCGCCTTCAACAAATCTATTATAATCTATGGTCTCAGAAAGCTTAACTTGGAGCCGAGCAGGGGAGTTCCCAATAATGCGTTTCTCTAGCTTATCGAAAGTCGCCGCACCAAATATTGCGACTTTCGCACAGATTGCGAAGTCGACCGAGGTAATGTCCTCTTTTTTCTCTCCTATTTTATCCTGCAGTTCTTGTGTTTTTTGTTTTTTGTGAGGACTGCGGGCACTGCCACTACCGCCCTCAGCGGTGTCCTTAGTTCCATCATGGCCTCGTTTCGGCTTGGATTTCGGCTTCTCATGCTCTTTGGACTTCAGATCTTTCTCAGAAGTACACTTCGGGCCTTTTCTAGAATTGTTGGGCTTAGAACCCTGGGATTGTGCGACAACATCAAATTTGGGGTCGGTACCAGAAGTCGATCCTCCTCCTTTCAATTCACCTTCTCAGGTGCCTTCCGCATTTCTAGGCTCAGGTCCATGTCGGTCTCGACGAAAAGATTGTCAAGATGATCCATCTTACCTGCAAACAACAAACAAAGATTAGAATCGGAATTACCGAGGCCAACATCAAATGAATAAACTAAAAGGAAAGAAAAGGCTACTACAACTATCGAAGTATTTCTTTAGGTCGGCCTTAGATCTGGCCAACTCTTCAAACATGGAACCGCAGTGGAGCTTCAAAACCCTTCTCGGCTAGCCTATTTTCCCATTGATTAATCAACCTGAAAGATTCCACGTCGTCCCCGGTCAGCTTATTGGGTTTTACTGCATAGTACTGATTTTAATTGTCTTCCCACCTCGGATGAAGTGAGCCCGGCTCCAGAAAAGTGGGAAATGTTCTTTGACGAAATTCCTGTCCTTTAACTCGGCAATGGATCGCTTCACCTCTTCGTTCATGGCTTGTACAAAAAAGAAGACCGGCTTGAAGTCTTTGTTTGAATCGTTGGCCGGCCTAAAGTTAGAGCGTTCCGTGTTACTACGGAATTCGACGTGCCCTTGTCTCGTTCTATCTGACCCCGACTCCGGATTGCAAGTCACGTTAAACAAGTAGAAGAAGACTTTGGCATTAGGCTTTCTTTCGAGGTACTCCATGGTCAGTTCAAAGCCTTGAAGGAATCCTCAGAAGTTCGGTAGAAGTTGCGATAGAGCCACACACAGGTACTTTAAAACTTCTTGTTGAAACATGTTCAGCGGATGTCGAACGTTCATAGCTTCACGAGCAGCTCCGTAGAAAAGAAACCAAGATTCTTGTGGCTACTGCACACTGGGACCACAGGAACGAGAACCAATATCCAGTTCTGTTCCGCGGGAGGGACGAGGTATTTCTGGTAGTACGAAACTGACTTTTCCGTCTTCAGCTTCGGGTAGATCTTGCAAATCTTGGTGGGCACCCAATCGTTGACTTCCTCTATTGGCACTTCATGCTCCTCCACATTGAATGTTGTTGTGCGAAAAGTAGTTGTGCAAGTGTACACAATCGCAACAAGTAATATAGTGATAAAAGTAGAGATCGTCTCCATAGGGATTGATGTTAATGTTAAAGTTTAACGTACACTAACTTACTGAAACAAGTGCAAATGTATATAGTCACAAGTAACAGTAGAAAAGAGTGATTGAATAGAATAGCTAAAAGAGTAGTTCAAATATAAGAGAAGTAAGTTGGACTGCTCTTTGCTAAGTAAATCCCCAAAAGCAATGCGTTATAACGTCACACGCTATAGTGTCAAGCGCTGTAGCATATGATATTGTGCCTTTCAGTCACTAACGCCAGGGTTTTGTTACAAGATTCCTATGTCTAGGTTCTAAATAAGTCCACCGCTGTATAATAAAGAACCCGCTGCTTTTGCCCTATGAACTATTGCCTTTCTATGTCTAGAAGGAGCAAACGTTGTTTAAATGTCTTTAAACAACCTTTCATTCATATCAATCTTTGAGTTCTATCCATGGACCATGTTTGTACCCATGAATGTACTCATTTTAAGTGGCCAACCCTAAAACAAGTTTGAAAGAATTACAATGCAAAGATTGAAATGCAAAGTGTGAAATATTATATACGCAATACGAAAGGTTCATTACAAGCTTAAAGCAATCCAACTACAAGTGTTTAGCTCATGTTGAGCATCATCAACAAAATACAAGTTAAATAACCCATATTACTGAAAACAAAAGAAAGAGAAACGGTTGCAAAAGATACAAACCGAGAGTTCCAACTCTTGAACAGAGATGACGCTATAACGTCTACTTTACACCGAGGGAAATGGAAAACAATATAAAAATAAAAGCTTGAAAGTGTTTTAATGGAGGAGAAAATGTGTCAAGTTTTTCTTCCAAAAACTCTCTCTATCTTCGAATGTGAGAGGATAGTGGTGAAGTAGTAGTTATCTTGTGTGTATCCCCAAAAAGGTACAAAAGGTGATGGGCACTTCTCACCAACTAAAGATATGCTCCCACTCAAACCATGACAAGTGTCCTTCGCTAGCCACTAAGAAATCGAGGCTGTCAGCGTGTACAGCTACCTACTAGATTTAGCTCAAAGTGATTGGCGCCAAAAATGATCTTTTATCTTTGGTCCTCAGCTGGTCCTACCTTTCACCGCTATAGCGCTAAATACTGTAACACTAACAAATACATTAAAATGCTCACAAGGGCACCAGATGTGCCAAATCAATAGCAAAATAGTATTTAGCCCTTCTTTATCTAAAACTAACATAATATAGTAAATAAGACACTAATGTTACTTGAGAACTTACTTTAATTTAAGGAATAAAGGCATAAATAACTCATATAAATATGAGTTATCAAATGCGCCGCTCCGGGCCCAGGAACTCACTTCGGCGTTGCCTTCCCGAGTATTTTCCGACATCTGTCTCGTAATATCTTGGATTGAAGCCGAGATACCCGACCTCGTGGATGTATTGGCGTATGTGGAGGAAAACAGAGATGGCTCTCCCTAGAGGGCCGGCAGGCACCGGAGGAACGAAGCTATGTGTTTCCTCGCTCTTAGTTCGAACCATCTGCAAGGGGAGAGTGCTACTATCACTTATCTAATCAATCAAACATCAATCTGGGAGAAGTCGAGGCAAATCTATTTCCTCCGCACGAGGTACAGGCAGCGACAGTCGCCAAACAACGACGTCAGCCGCAGACGAACGCGCCTAAAGGTAAATAAAAGCTTTAAAGTTAAAATACAGTGAGACTAACCTCTTCGCAAGAAAATTCTGATCCCAGTATGAATGATGAACCCGGAACGATGAATCTTGAACTCACGCGGCAGAGTTAATCTCGGAGTGGTGGTCGGAAGAAAACTCTCTTTTGGAAGCTCTGAAAGCACAAGAACTCAGGAAATACAGCAAAGTGAAGAATGAAATCTTCACCTCGCCATATATACCCTTCAATTGGGAAAAAACCGAAACGACGCCTCCCTTCAATGCGTCTCATCAATGTTGCGCGACAAGATAGTCTCGACTCTGCAAAGCATCACCTCGATTCACCCAAATGTCACATGATTGTCTTGCCACTCACTATTTGACATGTGGCACTGCAATCCTAACATTTCTTCGAAGTCAACAGAATACTCAAGCCGAGGCTGACCTCAATGTCCGACCTCGACTTGGGGGGCCACTGTTCCGGTCTGGGCCAAGACCCCACAAGATTTGGGTCGGGCCCTATCCAGCTAAGGAGAGCGCTCCAATCCACGCTCTACAACACACGTCCTCCTTCAACGGTCAGGATTCAACGTCCGTATCCGACGCTCCAGGTACGACCTAGTTGTCTATAAATAGAGGTACAACCCTCCAACTACGGTACACATTCTCATTTTCTTACTATTATTTCCTTATCCTTTCACTCCCTATTACTGTCTTAAGCATCAGAGTGTCTTGCAGGTACCCCCCACCCGACGTGCTCCGGTGCTCACCTCGGGCCATCCGTGCTACATCTCCAATCATCCGAGCTAAATCTTCATCCGCAGAAGTCTCACCTCAGATATCTTGGAACATCTCAACACGTACCCCGGATCCGGTCATTTCCGTGGTCCAGGTACCGAACAGATCTTGATTTACATCAAGTATAGTGATGTATGTGACTCACACTTGGGGGGAGATGTTGGAAATTCTAGTGTGAGTGGTTAGTCCCAGATCGGCTATGAATGGACTATATGAAGGATATACAAGTGAGGAGACCCAAGTATCCTAAGCCTTAAGGTTTTGGGTGGAGATGTGGCGTCCAAGTCTCTTGGTGGTATGGTTCATTGGATTGCTCGGTGTTGCTCCCGGTGCTCCCCCAAACTCCCCGGCGGGAATATACAGAAGGGAATACTTTTCTTGTTTGTCTTTCATTCTAGATCTTATTGCATACAATGAAAAAATGATGTAGGAGATGTCGACGATATGGTTGGCGACAACGGAGAAGGTGAAGGTGTTGTCGATGGTGGTGCAGAGGAAGTAAGGTTTCTACATTTCATCGAATGCGCATTCGTGGAATGAAGATGAATGAAGCTGATAACTATTTCAAAAAAAATTATTTATTTATTTAACAAATTAAAATAATATTTTTAAAATAACAAACCATACGACGTTCCAACCAGACTTCCCACATTGGCTAAGTGAGAACAACATGTCAGCAATAAGTTTCACCGATTTTGAGAGGGGCAACTATTTTAGAAATTAGCAAAATGGGGGAACCAACACCATGGAAACAAAGTTGGAAGACTAAAATCGTGGATCAGTGATTATAAGGGGACCAAAAATGTAAGTAAACCAAATAAGAATAGGGAAACAAAGATGCATTTAATTGAATGGCGGACGAGTGTTGGGTGTTGAAGTTTAGGGGAGGAGCGATGCATGCATAGACAACCTTATTGTGGTGGTGGTGGTGGTGATGGAGTGAAGTGGAGTGGACTGGCTTTGTATTTTGTGGGTTGAAATCTAGTAGTAGAAGGTGAAGGTTTTTGTGCACTGAGGTGAAAGAAGGGGTTGGTTGAAGGAGAAACCATGGTTAGGGAGTGAGGGAAATGACTTTCAATCCATCTCTGTTTTTTAAAATAAAAATGAAAATTAAAAACATCATGTGGAAAAGCTAAGGAGGACAAACGTTTGCTACATCAACATTTTGTAAGAGCGGAAATTAACAAAAGGACCAAAATGAAAATGTTGGGAATTGGAGGGACTTTTTATAAAAACAAAATTGCAGAGTCAAAAACCAATTTACTCCATATTTGTAGAGACCAAAAACATATTTAAGCCTTTTGTATATTACTAGTATGATCACCCGTGCCAGCACGGGTATACATTTCAAATGAACGTAACATTGCGATTCGTTGATCAGGTCTTTATTAAATTTTCAGTTGTCGCCTTCAGTTGTTTCATGTGATGCACACGCGTTTCTTTGTAAAACAACATTTATAAAGTCATTATGTTTCATGTGATGAACACGCGTTTCTTTGTAAAACAACATTTATAAAGTCATTATTTTTTATCGGATAACATATAAAATATAAGAATAGAATATATATTTTTTATTTAATTTAATATTTTTCTATTTTTAAATCAATGTTTAACTATATAGAACTATAAAATATAAAAATATATTTTTTATTATATATAAATAAGTAAGTTACTATTTTTGAAATAGATAGTTAACTATTGAAAATATTAAATATAAAAATAGTCTATTAATTACAAATAATTTAGCATTTAAAGAAAGACTTAATTATTAGAAATGGCATGTAAAATGCAATTTCAGGTTCACAATTGTTTAACATCCCTCTGCTCCCCGTCAATTTTGAGGATGGGGACGAGAATCATGCTCTCCATCCTGAATATTTTATATAAATATCCTTATATATATATATATATATATATATATATATATATATATATATATATATATATACATACATACATACATATTAACTAATCCATTTTTTGGTCTTTTATATGTGTTTAAATGTATAAAAAGATATTAAATTATGTGACTTTTTATATTTTAAAATATAAAAGTAAGATTGACTTTTGTATTAAAATGTTAAACTTTCGTTCTGCATTCATACTTTTTTATATATTTTTTAAACTTTTATATATTTTAATTTACACGGTTGCTAACTTTTGATAAATTAATGGTGGTCCCCGCAAGGACCGTGGGAAGGTGGACGGGGATGGGTGGGAGGGGGACTCACCGTGGTGAAGATTGGGGATGGGGACTGAGATAGTTTGGATGGATAGTTTTGATTGTTAAGAGAATTAATTTGGGTTTTATATGGTAGTCGTTGATTTTTGCAGCCGAAATTAATGAATCATGACCGTTAATTACAATAGCCGCAATTTTATTTGTCTAATATAGTCATACATAAGCATATTTTTCGATGGACGGGGAGGAATCCTCTCGCTCCCCGTCAATTTTGAGGATGGGGGACGGAATCATGCTTAAAGTCCCCGAATATTTTATATAAATATCCTTATTATATATATATATATATATATTAACTAATCCAATTTTTGGTCTTTTATATGTATTTAAATGTATAAAAAAAATAGCAAATTGTGTGACTTTTTATATTTTAAAGTATAAAAGTAAGACTGACTTTTATATTAAAATGTTAAACTTTCGTTCTGCATTCATAAATTTTTATATATTTTTTTAAACTTTTATATCTTTTAATTTACACGTTTACTAACTTTTGATAAATTAACGGTGGTCCCCGCAAGGACCGTGGGAAGGTGGACGGGGATGGGTGGGAGGGGGGGGACTCACCGTGGTGAAGATTGGGGATGGGGACAAGGATAGTTTGGAGGGATAGTTTTGTTTGTTAAGAGAATTAATTTTGGTATTATATGGTAGCCGTTGATTTTTGCAGCCGAAATTTTAACGAATCATGACCAATTAATTACTGATGAGCATAATTTTATTTGTCTAATATAGACATACATAAGCATATTTCCCCGAGTGACACGGAGAAAATCCCTCTGCTCCCTGTCAATTTTGATGATGGGGACGGGAATCATGTTCCCCGTCCTGAATATTTTATATTGGTTTAGTGTGATAGGATAGACATACATAATTATGATTTTTTTTATTTTGGTTTACTGTGTATGAGATATTTGACCCTTAATTATCGATTTGTATTAATCATTATGATCAATTTCAAGCCCCTATTGTGTACCTTGGTTGGGAATCAGATTCGTAATCGGTAAAAATTGGTCAAACAAACCTTTAACTGTCTCTTTTAATGAGGGAATCAAATCACATAAACGTTTTTTAAAAGCCTTTTAGGTATCTTGTTTTTCAATCAGATATTTATTTGCTAATAAAAGTCTTACAATTTTGAATTGATCATAATGATTATATCTAATCTCATTTATAATTAGATCAATGTCTAATTAATTACTACCAAGTGGGACCTTCACTACATGAGATTATAGTTATTAGATATAGTTGCGGAACACTTTAAATATTAGTCTTACCACAGTGATAAGACTAAAGACACATATCTGCGGTGATAATGGAAGAGCTACAAATTTTGCTTGTCCATAACTGCGGTATTCCTATACACAGAAGACATTTAGTACAGAGTTAGTGCTCGTATTGTCTTTATTACTACCAAGAATTGGGAACTGCTTATGAGTAAATCACCTACCCTATGTAACCATTGTAAAAGTGGGTTATATGAAAAAGTCAAGATACCATTTAAAAGCATTCACAAAAGTAAACGTGAGAGTAGTTATCTTTCATCAACTTGAACTGTGATCTCAATTCCCAAGTAAGTTACTAAATTCTCTATTAATAGTAAAACTAAAGACATCATACTTCAAAAGCAAAATGTATTATAAAAGAAAAGCACCAGAGCAGAACCTATGACAATGAACCCTTTTATGAATGCTTCTATAACTACTTAACTTCCAGAATTAGGCACCAGAGCAAAATGTATTATAAAAGAAAGACATCAAGCTTCTATAACTACTTAACTTCCAGAATTAGGCACCAGAGCAAAATTTATTATAAAAGAAAGACATCAAGCTTCTATAACTACTTAACTTCCAGAATTAGGCAGAAGAATTATAAACCCACTATTGCAAAGCTGAAGAAAAACGGAGAAATTGTTAAGGAAGCTTAACCTATTTAAGATGCATCCAGATATGAGAACAGATCAGACTTGTGCATGTTACACAACTCCTAACATTTCAACTCGATCTTGAGGACTACAAAATATACAAAATATGCAAAACATACAAAATAGAATTACCAACATAAAATAAAAGGACAATAGAATTAACATGGCATATGAGAACTTTGGAGGACATTCCATTGAAGTGAAATCAAACAAACAGGATACAAATAAACATGGCATAAACACTCAAGTACACTCAAGTATAGCAAAGACATTTGATTATGGCAAAAACACTCAAGTACACACCATGTTGGTCATTTATTTGAAATTTAAAAGTGTCAACGATTTAAAGTAGGTGGAAAACTAGACATATAACACACATTAAGAATAAGAAACAGAGCAGATTGGAATTATACTTACAAACTTAAAAGAGCTTTTTGTATGAAGAGACTTATACTTACTTCAATTGAAAATTTCATAAGCTAGAAGTTCATCTAAAACGTACATTTTTTTCCTTCTAATAGTAGGTTCCATTCAATTCTACAAAACAAAAATAACATGTTATATTTTACCCCATCATAAGCTACCTACCAAACACTGCCATAAATTAAATAACATCCTTGCGAGGAAATCCTCCTTTCATATCATAACTTTGCTGAGGATATAGCACGGAAAGATAAGATTCCTTCTCATCAACCCTCTTTGACACAGAAAACTTTGATTCATCATCCTCTAAACTTGCCATAGATCATGAATATAGCAAGACCAGTATTTTCGAGAGAACATTAAAAAACAAAAATAGTTATGAATAGCCAAATCACTGCAATTTTCATCTTGATGCAAGTATAGCAAAGGCATCAACCTCTAAGTTTTATAAGAAAAACTTCACCAAGGAATTGATAAATTTTGACAATTCAATTTTCATGTAAGAAGAAGAGAGTAATAAGTATAAAAAATTTCAACTCATCAAAACAAAGAAAATAAAAATCCAAATACATAGCAACCTAAAACTCACCTTGTAGCCATCAAGTGTACTTTTCACCAGTTGTAGAAAATGAATAAGGAAATCTACTCACCTTCCAACTTCCACTTCTGCAAGATAGATGAACAAAAGATAAAAGCTAACACAATGAAAGAGATTAACACTAATAAAATGAACGTTTTCTATGATGCAGGGGAATTAGTCCACGAAAAAAAGTTGACCTGGATTAATTTTCCCTAAAAAACGCAGCAACTTTTAGAGAAAAAAATATACATGAGACAAACTAAAAAAAATTGAGACGCCATTTTAGAAGACCTTGTATTCTTCTATTGTAGATAATACTTACAGTACTGCTCTAAAAAGAACAGTGTCTGCCGTTGCTGCATTTTTTATCTCTCAAAGGCCAAAGAGAATGTGTGGTCTACACACAATTGAAATGGCATAATGGGTATTTAAATTCTAATTAAAAAGCACATCAAAATCTTCAATGACTAAGATTGACGATTTTGATATCATCTTTGACCCAGCTGTAACCGTTGGATCACAATATGGCAAATTCTTGTAACAGGAGCGCTAAAGCGATCAACGGAGATTATTCATTTGTAACGGTTTCGCTAATGACGCCATGGTTAATGCTGAGTGATCATTCACAACATGCCCAAGTTTGTTTTCCATGATTTATGGCCATGAGTTAATCAGTTTAATTAGTCATTTATATGCGTTATAAAATATATTGAATGTGTTGTCAGCTGAATTTTTTTGAAACATCCACCGTCAGATATAAAACATTTCTCATGAAGGTTGATCATTGTTGAACCGTTTATTGTTGAGAAAAAAATACCTACAATGCGATATGTACCTACCTACACCAGATCCGCTGGATCAGGTTTCAATGGAGAGAATTATGTTAGAAACCGTTGGATTCATTGCAAACTTGACATGGAGTCCACCTATTTATCAGGTGTATTGCGTGGATTTTCTACAGATGAGGTGGCTTTTTTTAATGGTGACGTGTATAGTCTATTTGGAAAACTTACAATTGTATATAATTAACATAAGATTATGATTAAGATTATGATTAAGATAATTTATGAATTGTTATTATGTGTATTTATCATAATGGTGCATGGGTTCATTGAGTTAATTAACAGTGAGTGTGAAATTTGTATCAAAAGTAGCGCATGGTGCAGTGGTTGTTGATGTTTGCCACTCGAAGGTCAAGTGTTCAACTCCCATGTAAGATATTTCTTCATTTTATTTTATTCAATGACTGACATCCAGCGTGCAACCGTGGGGGCCAATGTGGATGACGTGTAAAGCCACATATTTAGAAGAGATCTACGTGGAAAATCTTAGTTGGTCGCTTAGGTGGCAAGATTTGTGATTTATATTACTTATGATTATGATTAAGTGGTTTCTCTTCACCATATAAATTTATCTATTATCCCTTCCATCCTTTTGATTTTTTTTCCCTTTTCTTGCATTTTCTGTTTGATTTATCTCTTAATTTATTTGATTATTGAACGATCCTATGTTTTGAGCGAACTATCATAAATAATTCACATCACCTGTAAAGTTCTAATTTCAACAAATTTTTTAGATTTAAGTATGAAAATCTGTTACGAGAGTTCTATTTTGATGATTTGTAACATGTTTAAGTAAGTTTTATAAGAGGATAGTGAATAGTTTAAAAAATGAATTTTAGAGTCAATTATTAGATACAATCTGCTATACATTTCTTCAAAATTGACATTTAATGTCGGATATTACCAATAACCCATTCTAAATGTCTTGCGCATGACATTTGGAGTCATTGTTGCTAATAACCAACTCTAAATGTAGGGTTTTTAGACTCTAAAAGCTTTTGTTGAAGTACATTTGAAGTATGCTCTTCGACTCCAAATAGAATATTTAAGTCATTTATATAATCGACTCTAAATGTTTTTACTTTTAACACCCACGAGATGAGTCGGATCTACAACCGACATAAATGGTCAAAATAAAGGACCCTCAGGGTGTGTTTGATTTGCTAAAAAATAATGGACTGAACTGGGCAACTCAAGTTGTATACTATTTGATTTGAAAAACTGTTCATGCTACTAGACAACAGTGAGGGCAAGAGACTGGACAAAACCCCAAATTCTTGTTCCTTACAAAATCACAGTACAACTTTCTGTCCCACAGTACAACTTTCTATCCACCCCAAAATTTACAAAAATAATATTTTTACTAGTTTTTTACCCGCGCATAAGCACGTTGATATCATTTTTGTTATAAATTTCTACAAACTATAAATACATTGATAGTTCCTAAAAGTTAAAAAAGTCGGTATCTTCCTATAATATTAACAATGGAGTAAAAATGATGAAAAAAGAAAATGAGATTTAATATAAAATATGTGCTCCCGTTGGCACTCCTGTTGGCGCTTTCGTTGACACTCTCGTTGCCGCTCCCGTGTGTCTCACGAAAATAAAGGCAAATAAGATTTAAGTATTCATATTTTTAGGAAAAATAATTTTGAAATTTTTGCTAGCGGTATCAACTTTTGAAAATTTTTTCGATTTTTTTGACAACTGGTAGTTGTTAAATTAATTGTTTTAGTATATTGAGTAGATTATACTAAATAGTAAATAAAAAAAGAATTGGTAAAAAGAAAATACTGATTATTTTAAAAAAAGTACTGACATTTTATTTTTTAAAATTGCAATTTGTTAAAATAAATAAATGAGATTTAATATTAAATATGCATTCTCGTTGGCGTTGGCACTACCGTTGGCATTCTCATTGGTGCTCTCTATTAGTGATGTCGTTGGTGCTCTCATTTCCGCTCTCGTGCGGCTTGCTTTTAAAAAAGCAAATGAGATTTAACTATCGACGTGCATATGCGCGGGTAAAAAACTAAGGTAACAAGTTACAAAGAGTACTCTAGGTACTGTTCAACCTGTTGGATAATTATAATATAACACACGGTACTCTAGCTGTTACTGTCTAACCAGCGTTAACAAAAAGTAACTATGGTTAATGAGATTTTACTTGTTAGGTTGATGTGGATTAATTGTCTACATGTTATATTATAATTGGCCAACAGGTTGAACAGTACCAAAAGTACAATTTGTAAGCTTTCTCCTTAAATTAATTGGTTTTAGTAGTTTGAGTAGATTAAAGTAAATACTAAATGTAGTGACCGAAAAATTCGGGCGAGGATTTTTCGAAGTTCGAAAATAAAGACGCCACCGAAATTATAGTTTGAGGTTAAATTAGGAAAATCTCTTAGAGTTTGGATAAGGGTTGTCGTGACCAGATATGAATTCGGGAGTCGATTATGCATGTATGGGGAAGGTATTAGCACCCCACGACATCCTTCCTAAGGAATGTTACCTTCTAACTAGTTGTATTTCATGATTATTTTACCCTTTTATTTAAATTAGAGGAGAAGAAGACTTAATGAAAATTTAAGTTTTTCGTGCTTGACAGGAGTGGGCTCCTGCTACTACGTATATTTTTTTTGGTAAATAAAAAATATTTTAAACTGAAAAATTTTATAAATTTTTGTTTGGTAATTTTTTTATATTTATGAGTTTTTAGTTATTCTAATCCAATGGATTTAAAAAATATAATTGATGGATCACAACCATCCACAAAGTCAAATGGATAGATTCAATCCAATCCATTAAATTTTTTTTTTGTAAAGATGAATTGGATAGATTTTACTATTGACGGACGGGATATCCAATGAACAAATGAATCATTTTGACACCCTTTACACTATCATTAAATAAGACTTGAAAAGTCAGCTTTTAATTATACTTATTTTGTTACAAGTTAAAGGCCACAAATTTGCTTATATTGTGTTACGTACATTGGGAGTAATTTTTTTTATTTTCTTTATAGAAGATCAATATCTATGTTTTATTGAGAGTTCAACTTATTAATAGTTACTGTAAATTGGTAATGGTAGGGGCACTCGATCCATGATAACGTTATTGGGTTATTTATGAATTTCATTACTCATTGCAATTTGATACACTTATTGTGGTCCTATCAAGTTTATTAAAGGAGATCCAACCTCTCGACGGTTGAATCAACATATCTTGAATCAATTTAATTAAATCTAAAGAAGTTTTGATCCAATCAATTTTTTTATGTAAGTTAGAATTTTCAAAAATCATTTTGTTTATTTTAAAATATATAATAAATATATCACAAATTTGTTTATTTAACAACAAAACACACATAAACAAACTCAAATGGAGCTCGATTATTAATTTTATTTAAGATTTAACTGATTACATCATTATTCGAGTATGATAAATACTCTTAGGAGGGGAGGATTTGTGATGTCTTCCATTTGGACCTTCTGGGCTCTCTCTTGCAATATGATCAAAACTCCTAGAAGGGAATGATTTGTGATGTCTTGGATCACGACCTTCTGGGCTCTCTCTTGCAATGTGATAAATACTCTTGGGAGGGGAGGATTTGTGATGTCTTCCATTTGGACCTTCTGGGCTCTCTCTTGCAATATGATCAAAACTTCTAGGAAGGAAAGATTTGTGATATCTTGGATCAGGACCTTCCGGGATCTTTTTTGCAATATGATGAATACTCTTCGGAGGAGAGGATTTGTCATGTCTTTTATTTGGACCTTCTGGACTTAACCTGAAAATATGATGAAGATTACCAGGTTGTAAGTATCCTTGGTGTATTGGCGGATCAAAGCGAGTTGCATTAGTTTTGGCATTGTTAGCGAACAATGCTAAAAACGCAACTCCTATTAGGACTATTGGAGGAAAGTTCCTCTGTAAGTTTGTCATCTCAGAGAAACACTAAGAATGTTTGCTATGTAAATGCATAAGATAAGGTGTCAATATATATAGGGCTATTTTAATATTACTTTATTTAACATACTACCTCCAATTCACTTTATAAGAAAAACACTTTTTAGATTTGCTCGATAACTTTTTTTTTTGTGATGAATCAATGTCTACTTTTTTTTTTTACAAAATCAATGACTACTTTTGATCAAATCGTTGACTACTTTAACATACCACATCTGGTTTTTGACAAATTAATATTACACCTGGCATAGAAACTTCAGAATATGACAAGTTTTACCGCAACTTTTCTACGTCTTTTTAATAGTGTGAACAAACTTCAACATACCACGTTTGGTTTTGCAAAAAAAACCACATCTGATATATATATTGAAGAAAATGTTTGGTAAAAAGAAAAGATTGTAGATAATGAAAGTTCTATGATAACACATACTCTCATTAGCTAACAAAAAAAGCTAAATTATACTACCTCCGGTTCACTTTATAAGAAAAAAAATATTTTTTAGATTCATTCAAAAAATGATATTATATACTAAACTAGTAATTTACCCGTGCCTCCGCATGGGCGACGCATTTTTTGAATAATTTATTCAAAAAATGATATTATATACTAAACTAGTACATTATAGGGAATGGATTGATGATTGAAATTGCAAGACAAATATAGAATAGGTTTGATAGTTTGAGATAAAAGCAAAACATATCAATTGAAAAATGTATCTCAGTTAAATAGTTATGCATGTACTTATTTTTAGAAAATACCAATTTAATAATAATAATAATAATTGGTAAATTGCCACAAAATCAAATTTGTTAAATTTGAACATACTGTGGTATAAACGATTTTAACCTGATTATAATGGCAATGGTTTGGTAAATCTGTTACTAAAATGTAGTGCAGATATATGGCATCATAAATTGTGGCGGAAGAGGACTTCAATGGATAGAAATGTAAAAACAAAGAAACGGAGGATAATAACTGAGATTGGGACTTGCAAATTGAAAATGGAGAATTACAATTAATTCACAACAGCAAAAAAACTTATAGTGTTTAGAAAAAGCAAAACAAACGACTACCAAATTTACCACCATATTAGGAACATGGGAACTACTTGCTTCTAAAGTATAGGAACCACTAATTGACTAAAATAAAAACCTGAAACAATAATAAATAGAGATAAAAAAGACACGTTATGGAGTCCAAAAGCAAATAATTAACATTTTTTTTTTAGATTCAATAATTAACAGTTTTGTAGATTCAGATAAGCAGCCACAAAGGAATCTAAACATATTCAGATAAAATATCATCTGAAATTGTCATTTTTCTCTGACTTGGTTGAGGAGAGCTTTGCATTAGAGCAATTTGGACTATCTATGTCATGGGAGTCAACATCAAATGAGTAATGACCTCCTCTTTGCAGGTGTAACTTCTTTTTGAACCTCTGGATCGTGATCGTGATTACAATAGAGATTCTTTGCATTAGAAGGAATAATAACTTTAAAATATATCAGAAAAGAGTAGCAACACACGTCATAAAGTATAGAGAAAGAGATAATATAAATGTGAAGCATGTATGAATAGAAGAGATCTATACTCACAGTATGAAAGTGAATATATTGTCTGAAAGCACGTTTTTCAATTTGAACGTTACTGGTTTGGTTCTGTTTGACACAAAGTTGGAAAATCTTAGAGATAGAAGCACATAGGATCTGATCCACTACTTATTTAATGATTAGGCTCAAGATTGTTGCAATCAATTGTAGAACCTCAGAGCATTTACTTAGATTTCCCGTGTAAAACTTGGTGTGAATCTCACTCTATAAGTGACATTTTTTAAGCAAAAAATTATATAGACCAACAAATATAATGAGATGGTCTTCGAGAATTCAACAAATGGTGCTAAGACATATATAAATTATGTTGCTGCGACCTTTTAAAACAAAAAAAAAAAAGTATTGCATCTATGTAACAATCCACGTTAAACTTATATGTTAAAACATTGTCCTAATGTGGTAAACTTGAGAATAAACTAATCAAAATATATGTGGGAAAGATAGTCAAAAGACTCAAAACTACTAAGGAAAATAGAGATGATTTTGGTTCACGGATATGAAAAAGAAGGCAATTATTATAGTAACAAAATAGTAATATCCTACTGAATTACCTTAAAATTTGACACAATATATTCCTCTAATAAGCAAGTATGTCAGATAGGGTAAAGAAACCAATATTTTTGAGAACATAATAATGCTGAATTTAAAGGTCAGGTTTGTGAGGGATACCTAAACATCCATTAAAATCATCTCCAACCGGTCCTGTTTGGTTTTGCTCATAACAGTCAACAAATTGATGATTTTAACTTTGACCTTGTAGAGTTATTTACTTGGGTCAACATCTTTTATAAGAGACAGAACCACTCAAGCAAAATGCTAAGAATGAATCACTCAAGCAAAATGCTAAGACTGAAAAAGAATCAAATAAATAACAATTAACAATTCAAATCAAATAAATAGCAATTAATTAGCAAATAAATATATCAAATACATATGTCTTGGACCCTGAAAATAACCACTTACAACTAAGAGTTTAAGATGGAAAAGTAGAATAACAAAAATAAATTGGATCAGTTTGGTGGTGATTACCTTGAGTTCATTTGGTCCTCCACTTAAAAATGGGATCTTGGTGGTTTTGCAGTTAGCACACCACTTCTTCATTTGAATAACATTCCCGTGAAAAAATAATTAAATATGTTTAGAATTTATAGGACCGATTAAGTATAAACAACTAACTCATAACAAATCAATAGCCACTTATGTCCCACATAAGAGACATATATCTACCACAAAAACATAAATGAAAAAGATCATATTAACATTGATCAAATTTTACCAAGGCATCCATAAAGACCATCTCAAAATTTTCACATATAGATGTCAATTTTGCAAAATGGGCCAAATGATAAAAACCTCTGTAGTAAAATGGGACAAATGCAAAATATTGTATGGATGCAAATAAATTTCATGAAGCAGATTAATTAGTTCAAGAGATTGACCGACTTGAATTAAAGCAAATTGTAGAAGCAGATTAGCATAAACATGAATCACTATTTGTAACTAATAGCAGAATAGTAAAATTAGACACAAAGTACCACATTAAAAATATCAATGGCACAATAACATTAGCCAGAACATATAGCTAATGACATAATAGTAAAATGATAAATAAATGTAACATGTTAGAAACATAAGTGGGACAATAGAACATTGAGAGGAAGTTGCATCTATTTTTTCCAAAGCTTTGAAGAAAGAATGAATACTCATCCAGGAGTAGTTTATCACTTTATTCAAAGCTCACTTCCTTTTGTTTTTACGTGGCTGACTTGAAAGAAAGCAAAAATTCATTAGTGCATCTTAAGCATAACTTTATAGCAATCGATAACTCTGTGTACATAAAAACATTAAGGAAAATTTCATTAGTGCATCAAACAAACATCAAACAAAGAAGACCAACACAAATTAAAAGAGAAGTTAGCATAAATATCAATTCAGTTACTTTCTGCAACATCAAACAGTGGCTGTATTTGTTCCCAAAGACCAGCAGCTTGCCACACAATTTGAGCCTTGGAACACCCAAAAAATAAATGTCATTCATTCTCAAGTGTTTCCCCACACAAAGGAGCACATTTTGTAGAGTAAATATTCCCGTAATCAAAGATGCAAACATATGTGTTTCAAATAGTAAAATTAATAACATATGCATTTCGGAAGCAAAACAACCTAATCTATAAAAATGTCATAAGCAAAAGGGAATTGATGCAGCTAGTTATTTGATGCAGAAATAGTGAATTCAATGTTTGGATTTGTATGACCCAGTTTAGCTTCAGACATAATACAAATTATAATAAAACCCAAAACAGATAGTGTTATGCAATAGTAAAATCCTTAGAAAATGCTTTCATGAGTCCCTTCAAGTAGTGCATTGACAACCTGAAATAGAAACAGTTAGTTAACTGTGAAGTGGCAACATAGAGTAGAAGGCTATACAGATAATTATCCATTAGCATTATAGTATAGCAAGCAGGCAAGCAAGGAAAGTACTGATGTAGGCTTTAATTCTAGTGCTATTGGAAAGTACTGTTTATAGCAAGCAAGGATAGTATTGATGAATGACCTTCAAAGTCTCTTTCTGCATCTGGTCTTATGAATCTCTGCCTAGGGTCCAAAAATCTAACAATCCAGCTTCCTCACACGATTTTCACAGTAACCTGCTCAAAAGTTGAAACACTGTAATTCATTATCTATTTTGAAGGAAATCACAGGTTTGTCTATTCTATGTCAACACAGAAGCACATAAAGGTAACAGAACGACATGACAAATAAAATAAAGAATATGAATCTGTAATGTAAGCAAATGAGAATTTTAGTTTAATCACATTTGGTATCTTCAATCATTACGTACAAACTCATCAACACTCAATATTATGGATTGCAAAGATGTAATATATTACATTTTTATAGTAATCAATCACCATGTGATGGAATAAATAAACTTGAAGGGAGTAGACTTAAACATTGTATTTGCAACAAATGATAATAGCTCATACTTTCAAACATGATTCTATAATTACAAATAAAAGCTCATACTTTCAACTACTTAGTTGGTTTCAGGAAGTTCTTGAACCATTGGACAGTTGATTTGGGTATCTCATCAGCATTTGCGAACTCCGTTATCCAAAGAGTGGACATAATAAATATCCTTTCACATTGCAATCATCTTTGCAATTAGCAAATCAGTAGTTCATTACATATAAAAATGATCATGACTCTAATGCACTTTACAGGTAATAACAACTATTACATACTTGATAGGAGCTGGTAAGTAAGATAAATAGCCACCGAAGTATTGAATCCTCTTTTCATCCTTCAGAGCATCCTAAATGGAGATAAATGGACTATTTGCACCATCAATTTCTGCAAAAACCATGAGAAAGATGAGCACACTAACACCACCCAAATAGTTTTCCGTTCTTCCTCCATCAAAATGAATTGCAATCATAAACAAATCGCTAAATATAAGTTCAGAAAACGAAATCCTAAACCCTAACATCAAACAAACATAAAACAAATCATAAACAAATCTTAAATTCTTCACAAAATCGCACACCCCAAAGATAAAACAAACACCCATTGTTAGGGTTGATTAAAAATCGCACCCAAACATCATACTTGGTGGGTTTTTTGTTTTTTCGATCCTGGTGAGATGAGAAAGATGATGAAATAGAATCAGTGGGAGAGAGTTTTAGGGTTTTTTCGTTTCTGGATTTTGATTTTTTTGAAGGAAGATGAAGATTCAGAGGGAGAGAGTTTTAGGGTTTTCTGGTTTAGAATTTTTTTTGAATTGTCAAGAAAGAAGATGAGATGAGAGAGAGAGAGAGGGGGGTGAGACAAAGATGAAGAGAGAGATGGAAGAGAAGTAGAAAGGGAAGAAGGAAGAAGATGATGTGGGAGGGAGGAAGAAGGGAATAAAAAAAGAGAGATGTGAGTTGTGTGAGAGAGAGACAGAGACAGAATGAGTGGGGGAGGAAAAGCGCAGAGAGTGAGATATGAGTTGTGAGGGAAAGAGAATTGGGGAAATGTGTCTTTTTTTGGTTGACCAAAATGTCCCTAATAAATCCAAGTGTCAATGTTGTCAAATGTCCCAATAGGTATTTTCAGAGGTGGTTTATATGTATAAATCTAGTGTAGATACATCATTTATTGAATAAACCTAAAAAGTGATTTTTCTCTTATAAAGTGGCCCGGAGGGAGTATAATTTAGCTTTTTGTTTTTCTCTTGAAGAAAATTGATCGTACCTTAGACCAATGAAGTGTTGTAGTTGTTTGCTATATTGGCCGGTCGTTGAGAGAGGGAAATGACCGGTCTTGGTTGCACGCTGAGCACCTCGGGTGGTACCTGCAATGACACTCCGACGCTCAAGTCAGAATGGATCGCTCGGGCAGGGTATCACAAGGTAGAGAACGTACCTTATAGTGAGAATGCATGCGGCATTTATACTGTTGAGTACCGACCGTAATGCGAGAATTTCGGCCGGCTAGCGCGAAGTGCGCTCCAAGCAACCGAGCTTGGGCCGGTTACGCTGACACGGGCCGACGGCCCAATGCTAGTAGAACCTCTCGGTTTTGCTGATATACACCCCGGAACAGTTTCCCCCCAAGCCTAGGTGGCTTGAAGGCAGGCCGAGGCTTGAATCGCTGCCCCCGGGGGTCATGCTATTTTGACAAAATTTTCATGGCTAGAGAGACGGTCATGGCCGCCTGCTTCCGATGGGACGGTCTCGGCCACCTGTTGTTGGTGGACGGTCGCTGCCGTCGATCGTCCGCCGTCTTGGCCGACACACGACGGTTTGTTTCTTTGTCGATTATGGCGCGGACGCTTGGTGATCTCGAGGCCATTCAATGACTGATTTAATGCGAAGGTGAAACGTTGCGACGTTTCGTCTCCCGGTCCCTCTGGCGCTCCAGGACAACTATAAATAAACCTTCGAGAGACCATTTCTTGCATTCCTCTGAAGTGCTCTGCTGCCGACCGACCTGTTTGCAACCGACTTACTTTCGAAGCAAATCTTTTTGCTCGAGCATCCAGCTTTCTCGGTGGATACCCAGCATTCTTACAGGTATGGGTCGATCTTTCTCTTGGTTTTTAGCTTCTTTAGTTTTCCTTTTATTGTAGTTTCGCGCCTTGTGATAGGGGGTGTCAGGTCCGGGGACGACCAAGTCGCCCCCTCTCACGAGCGCACTGCTCGACCGACCTGACCCGATCCCCTTTTCACAGGTACTTGCATGCCACGGTTGAAACAAACCGCACGTCTTCACAGGGGGCCATCGCAATCTTTGGCTCAAAATATGACGCGGCCAGGCCAGGTCGTAATTCGTGAGGAAGATTCTACGTCGTCATCGAGCGACTCGAGTTCCAGTTCTCCCAGCAAGGGGTCGATCAGTCTAAGTAGTTCTGACTCTAGTTCTGCTCATTCTGAGAACGAATCGTGGGCTCCTCCACCACCACCATCTTCCCCGGCCTGCAACACAGGAGAGGATGAGGAGGTAGACATTGAGGGCGATGGAGTGCAGGGTGTCGCCCAGGTCGTGGACGAGGAGATGGCCGATGCCAAGGAAGGCCGAGCTGAAATTGCTGCTGAAGAGGTCATCGCCCGTCCTGTGGAAAGCTCTTCTAACCGGGATGTACACGGTGATGGGGAGCCGGTCGAGGGCGAGGAAGATGTTCTGCCGGATGTGGCTCGAGATCCGGCCGATATGTCCTGGGTATCCGAGACACTTCGTTCTAACAAGAGCATACTCACGGTTGGCCACTGGGCGCTGCCCGAGCTACAATACCATTTCAACCACCTACCGGGCTGGAGGGTTAGAGGCATGAAAGACGGGGAGGACATTGCGACCTACTCCGAGAACCTTAAATTCACGATGCATCGGATCGTGTTTGAGAAGATGGGGATTGTCCTACCCTTTACTGAATTTCAAAGGGATGTCTTGCGCTATATTGGGGTCGCCCCATCACAACTGCACCCGAACGCGTGGGCGTTTCTGAAGACCTTTGAGGTACTTATGGGCCGGCTCAACAGGCCGGTGTCGATCCAGTTGTTTTTCACAATCTTCGAGCTGAGTTGGCTTAGGGAAAAGGCCAATAAAGAGAAGAGGGAGCAGGTATCCTTCAAAACTCAAAAGACTCAAAGATAGATACTTTCAAGGCGCGCCCAAGAGTCGTTGGGCGCCGCATGGAAGAGTCATTATTTCTGGGTCGTTCCGACCAAGGAGGCTGCCCAGGCTATTGCTGAGACCCAACCTGATGGATTACTCGGTGAACCTTACTTCCCGATTATGTGGAACGAGGCTCATTTCTTCAGGCGGCCCAGTGATTACATCTACTCCACCAAGGATTTAAGCGCAGTCGACATGGAGTCTCTGCGGATGATTAAGACACTTGCGAGCCATATGCCCCCGACCCTAAAGGTGACCTACCTTGTCGTCCTTTCACACTGCTTGTTGGTCGTGCTTTGGAGGACGAGCTTGGTTTGTTTTCAAACTCATCTTTCTATTTCGGTTATTGATCGTTCCTTCTAACCCTTGAATCGTCTATTTTGTAGGAAAAATGGCAGGAAAATCTTGGGCTGAACTGGAAAGAGTCTTGAAACCCTCCTCAACGCCTTCTTCTTCTCGGCCAAATCCTAAAGTAGTCGACCTGGAGGGCTCGTCCAAGGTGCCACAGACCCCTCGAAGTAAAGGAAAGAAAACGGCTTCCAAGGGCCGGTTCCCTCCGCACCAGGACACTCGTACCCCCAAGCGGAGCAGAGTAAAGATTCTCGAGCAGATCCACGAGGCTCCCGATGGCGAGATTCCCGTCATCTCGATTGAGAACCTAGGGCTGATCGACTTCGAGCGATTCAAGAAGGAGCCCATGGAAGTATGTGCTTCCTTGTGTATGGGTGTTGGGAAAGCTATACAGGAAATGTCGAACGAAACTCAAGGTATTTGAAATTTCTAGCCCGCCTTGATTTGCTTACAGTCGGTCGATTTAAATAACCTTCGTTGCTTTTCTTCGCAGAGGCTCGAGCTGAAAGGGACACTGCCCTTGCCAACCTTGAGTTCGTGAAGAGGAAGCTGGAGAAAGCCGTTAGCTCCAAGAAGGAAGTCTTGGACGCCAAGGACAAGGCCGAGGAGGACAAGGCCAAGCTGGTGAAGAGGAACAAGGAGCTGGCCTCTCAGGTGAAAGGGTTGAAGGATGATGTGGATGCCCTGGAAAAAGATAAGGCCGACCTGGAGACAGAGAAGGCCAAACTGGAGAATAGGGTAAAGGAGGTGGCCGGGCTGGCTAAAGATGCAGCGGTCTACCAATTTCAAAACGCTCTTGACCAGGTGAGCGTACTGAACTCTGATATGAGCATCAACTTCGATGATAAGATGTTGAGGCCTGAGCATTTCGTGGAAGGTAATGAGATCGTGCTGCCCGAGGAGACGGACGAGCAGGGTAACATCATTCGACCTCGCTCGGTTATGTTCTGAAGCCCGCCTGCGAGCGGTGTATTTCTTGTAATCTTTTGACTAGCCTTCGGGCATAACAATATTCTTGGCCTGCCTTCGAGCAGTTGGATATTTGGGCGCTCGACTTCGACCGGGCGTCCTCGTTTTGTAATGAACAGTT
This sequence comes from Oxytropis ochrocephala, assembly GCA_020916435.1. Lineage (NCBI taxonomy): Eukaryota > Viridiplantae > Streptophyta > Magnoliopsida > Fabales > Fabaceae > Oxytropis > Oxytropis ochrocephala. The sequence continues at coordinate 82,730,608 of CM037091.1, forward strand.
TTTCCCTTCGCTTATTTTGCTTGTTTGGATTTACTTACTTTGTTCATTCGCTTTTTTCTAAGTTTACGAACTTTAGGCCGATCATGGACCGCTCGCGTTGCTGGGCCGTTGTTTGACCCTTGGGTCGTTCAATGACACTCGGTTTAGGTCAACTCGGCGACCTTCGTTTGGGCCAATTCGATGGCGCTCGATTGGGTCAACTCGGTGATCTTTGATTGGGCCTACTCGGTGGCACTCGATTGAGCCAACTCGGTGGCACTCGATTGGGCCAACTCGGTGGCACTCGATCGGGTCAACTCGGTGACCTTTGATTGGGCCAACTCGGTGGCACTCGCTGTAAGCCGTTTCGTCGGCCCACGTTCGTTTTGGTGACCCCTCAGTCGCTCCTTTGCCACGGGCATGTTGAGCGACCGGGCATACATTCTTTGCAAAAATAAAGTGCAAATCAGATTTCAAAGGTCAGGCCTCAGTAAAAAACCCTGTGGGGAAAAAAGCGCCTGCCTGTCTTTCATTCATTGATAAGTCGTTTGTTACATTTAAACATAATACTTTCTAAGCTTATCAGCGTTCCATGTTCTGGGGATAGTCTCCCCTTCCATGGTCTCCAGCTCGTATGCCCACTTGCCAGTCTTTTAACGACCCGGTATGGACCTTCCCAATTAGGTGCTAGCTTTCCCTGGCGAGCATTATTGTTTTCGACATCTGCACGCCTCAGAACGAGCTGGCCGATTGAGAAGTCTCTCTTCTGAACACGAGTGTTGTACCTAGCTGTGACCTTCTACTTTATCAGTTGTTCTCTTAGCGATGCTTGGGTGCGCAGTTCTTCGATCAGGTCCAACTCTTCTCGTATGGCTTGGTCGTTGTTGGCCATTGTTGGGGGATTCATGGTTCTCCAGTTCAGCTCGCCCATCTCTATGGGGATAACAGCATCAGTTCCATACACAAGCCTGAAGGGCGACTCCCCGGTCGATGAATGGGGGGTCGTCCTATACGCCTAGAGAACAGATTGCAGCTCTTCGACCCAATTCCCCTTTGCTTCGTCTAGCCTTCTCTTTAAACCACGCAGATGACCCCGTTGCGCCTTCACCGCCGCTCGTTAAATGCGTGGTGTGCTCGACCGAAGTGAAACGCTGTTTCACTCCTAAGTCGGCCAACACTTCCCTGAACCTTTTGTCTGCGAACTGGGTACCATTGTCTGTTATAAACTGCTGCGGAATTCCAAAACGGGCTAGGACGTTTCAGCCGAAGAACTTGCTCACCTTTGCTGAAGTGATAGTCGCCAGAGGCTCAGCCTCGATCCACTTAGTAAAATAATCGACTGCCACGATCAGGAATTTGAACTGGCCTGGAGCAGGTGGAAACGGGCCTAGCAGATCCATGCCCCACCAGGCAAACGGCCAAGGTGAGACAAGGCTTTGCAACTCTGAGGAAGGTGCGATATGGACGTCGGCATGCACTTGCATTTTTTGCATTTCTGGACTAATTTCTTGGCGTCTTCGTCCATGGTCGGCCAGTAATAACCGCCCTAAGAGCTTTCTTTGCTATGGATCGTGCACCTTGATGGCTCCCACAAACACCTTCGTGGATGTCTCGTAACACATGGTCGGCTTCGACCGACGACAGGCATCTCAGCAGTGGAGACGAGAATCCTCTTCGATACAACTTTCCTTCTATAACTGAATACTTGGTCGCCCTTAACCTAACCAATTTTGCCTGCTTTTGGTCGTCTGGCTCTTGCCCTTCAACAATGTATCGCAGAATGGGGGCAATCCAATCATTATCTTGGTCAACACAAAGAACGGCCAATGATGGGCTGGGTTTGGTCGTTACGCTCGACCGATTTAAAGTCTCCTGGATCAAGCTTCTGTGATTTCCAGGGGTTTTGGTGCTTTCTAACTTTGAGAGGATGTCTGCTCGGACATTCTGAGTTCTCGGCACATGTCTTACCTCAGCCCGGTCGAATTGCTGGAGAAGCTCCCTTACTCTGGCTAAATAGCTCTTGAGCACGTCGTCTTTGGCGTCGTACAGTTCTTTAATTTGTGAGACGACCAGTAAGGAATCTGAATGCAGTTCCACACGTTCGACGTTGAAGTCCCGGGCGAGCTATAGCCCGGCTATGCACGCCTCATACTCGGCTTGATTGTTTGACGTGTGGAAAGCAAAAGTTAAAGACACTTCCACAGCAAGGCCTTCTGAATTTTCCAAGATCAGGCCTGCTCCACTACCTTTACTATTAGAAGAGCCATCTACATGCAAAGTCCAGGTCGTCGCCGGTTGATCATCTGGAACTGGGGTCATCTCGGCTATGAAGTCGGCCAACACTTGTGCTTTAGCAACCGACCTGGATTCAAACTTTATACCGAACTCACTGAGTTCCACTGCCCACTTTATCATTCTTCCCGCCAGGTCTGGTCGATGAAGGACTTGCCTTATTGGTTGATCAGTTCTCACCACGACCTGGTGGGCTACGAAATAGGGCCTCAATCTTCGGGCGGCCACCAAAAGTGCAAGGGCTAACTTTTCTATCTTCTGATACCTTTGCTCGGGCCCCTGCAGTACTTTGCTGATGAAGTAGACCGGGCTTTGTTTCAGGTCGTTCTCCCTGACCAGAACAACACTCAAGACTTCTTCTGTTATTGCCAAGTACAGATACAGAATTTCTCCTGGCAACGGCTTAGTCATGATTGGCGGGTTGGTCAGGGCTTCTTTCAATTCATCCAACGCTCGCTGGCATTGGTCGGTCCACTCGAATTCTGCATCTTTCTTCAAGAGTCTAAACAGAGGAAGCGACTTACAGGCCGCCTTGGGGTATGAATCTTGACAAGGCAGCAACCATGCCATTTAGTTGTTGAATCTCTTTCTTGGTTGTGGGCGGCCTCATGTCGGCGACCGCCCTACACTTATCGGGATTGGCTTCGATGCCCCTTTCTGTTAGGTGAAAGCCCAAAAACTTGCCGACCCTCACACCAAATGTGTACTTCTCTGGATTCAACCTCAGTGAGTTCCTTCTGGCTTCATCAAACACCTCTCTTAAGTCGCTTAAGTGGTCTTGATCGGTCGTACTTTAAATGATCATATCATCTAAGTAAACTTCAGCTACTCGGCCAATCTGTTTCTTGAAGACCTTACTCATCATGCGCTGGTATGTCGCCCCAGCGTTCTTCAGGCCGAAAGGCATCACCTTATATTGAAAATTGCCACGATCCGTCATAAAGGCAGTCTTGTGGCGATCAGGAGGATACATTGTGATCTGATTATAGCCCGAGTAGGCATCCAAAAAAGATAATAATTTGTAACCCGAGGCACCATCGACCAGCTTGTCAATGTTGGGCACAGGAAAGGCGTCCTTCGGGCATGCCTTATTTAAGTCGGTGTAGTCCACACACATACGCCATTTGCCATTCTTTTTCTTGACCAGCACGACATTGGACAACCAGGTCGTGTATTTAATTTCTTCGACGAAGTTGGCTTTGACTAGGTCCTCAACGGCCTTTGCTGCTGCTTGAGACTTTTCTTCACTTTGCGTTCGCCTTTTTTGGGCGACCGGTTTAGCTTCTTTGTCAACCGAAAGCTAGTGACATGCAATCTCTATGTGAATGCCTGGCATATCTGATGCCTGCCATGCAAATAGGTCAGCATAATCCCTTAGGCATCCCATGAGGTCTTGCTTAACTTGCTTAGGTAGGTCGCTACCTAGCTTCACTGTCTTCTCTGGGTCGTCACCCAACTAAACGTCTGTCAGTTCCCCATAAGGCTCTGGCCTTTTCAATCTGTTCTTTAGCTTTCAGGCTAAGTCGTCATCATTGTCCTCAGGGTCGCTATCTAGATCATAACGAGCGTCCAGATCGGTGAGATTAACTTGATGACCTTCACTGAAACTCTGAGCGTTGGGACCATGGTCTAGTTCATCACAAATGTCCTGATACAAGTAATGGCTTCTTTTGGCCGCCTCCATGTCGGCCATCAGAGTAACTACTTGGTCGTCTTTGCTATAAAACTTCATCTTTAGATGCACCGTGGAAGCAACGGCCTCCAGCTTACCCAAGGTCGGTCTACCGATGATGCATTGGTAGCAAGACTTTATGGGAAGTACAAGGAACGTCGTCCGGACCGTCCTGTACAAGGTGCTCTCTACTGTGTCATCTCCAAATGTGACCAAGAGTTCAATTGTTCCCAAGGGATAAGTGGTCGTTCCGTTGAAACCAGTTAGCGGAGTAGGATCGGCCTGCGGAACTATTTCACTTCGATCTACCTTCAGTTTGTCGATCAACTCTTCAAACATAATATCGGCCGAACTTCCTTGGTCGACTAGGATTCTTCGAACCTCTGTGTTGGCCATGAACGCCCTGACCACCAATGGAACGTAACTGTTTGTCCTGCCATCGAGCAGGTCTTCATCCCCAAAAGAAATGGGCGGCCTATTCGAAGCCGGTTGTTCGGTTGAGGTAGTCCCAACCATAAGAATGTCATTCCATTTCCTCTTTGTGGCTTTGTTGGAGTCCCTGCGATCCAGAGGGTTGCCACCATGAATTACCATGGCAACATTGCGGCCTTTTGATTGCCGAGTGTCTCGATCTTCTTCAGACCCATCTTTGTCTTGGGCGGTCGTTGTGACAATGACGCCCTTTCCTCTGTTCTGGGCAGGTGCTCTTGTCTTTTCTTGAGGTCGCTCGCTTTCTTCAGACCTCACATACTTACTCAACTTCCCCTTTTGGATCAGGTCTTCGATGTCATCTTTCAGGGCCATGCAGTCGTTGGTATCATGTCCCTTGCTCTTGTGATAGCGGCAGTATCTCTTGGTCGGCCGTGCCCCCTTTTTAAGCACAAGAGGGTCAGGTCGCTTCACACCCACAAACTCGTTATTCTGGCATTCCATGTAAATTTGTGCGATGCGCTGCTCGTACTTTTTCTCTCTAAAGTCTGGCCTATTGTCTCGGCGGCCTTCTTGCCCCTTAGCCGGTCTATTCTGATCTTCTTTAGGATGCGCACGGGCGCCCTTTCTTGCAGCCAGGGTCTCTTCGTAGGCCATATGATCATTGGCCCGCCTTAGGAACATGCTGAGGTCCTGATAGTGATTCAAGGTGAATTCTTCTGCAAACCTATGGTCCGGTCGAATACCACGCGTGAGGTACTTCAGCTTGACCTTATCAGATAAGTCGCGAATATTCTCCGCCTCAGTGTTGAATCGGTCGATGTACTGCCTTAATGTTTCATTATCTCCTTGAACGACCGTGTCCAAGTGCTCCTCGTACCGATACTGGCAGCGGTTGGCTGTGTAGTGGGCCAAGAAAATTCTGATTAGGCCCTCCCACGAAGAGATGGTGTTGGGACGTAGTGATTCCCACCATTCTAATGCTAGGTCGTCGAACGACTGAGGGAAAAGCCGGCATTTCATGGTCGATCCCAACTCTCTATAGCTGCAATAATTGTTGAAATATCGGATATGCTTATCCGGATCTACACGGCCATCAAATTTGTTCAGATTGGGCGGCTTTCTCAAGTCTCTTGGAATTCGGTAGCGTCTGATCTCTCTAGTAAATGGTCCATGGCCGTTCGGTATGTCGGTCGACCCAAAGGGCTGCATGGTGAGGCTCGCCTCGTTGCCTGTTATTCCATAGAATCCTCCAGGTTGGCCGAAAGGTGGCAGTTGAGGAGGGTGCCTTCTGGGACGCTCGCTGTTACCCCTTCTTGGTCGATGCGAGACGTCTCTAATTCCTCCATCTCGATAGTCTTCAAACTCTTCGTGCGAATCCCAGGATCTACTTCTTGACCGCCGCGAACCGGACGACTCGTAGGAAGAATATCTGGTGGGCGAGCGACCGAATTCAGGACGGTAGCTGGAATCTTCATATTCATTATCATAAGAGTGGGAACGGCGTCTGCGCACGTTCCTGCTTGGGGGCGACCTGTGTGCCCTGGTTCGTCGTGCCGGGGATCGGTGGGAAGTACTTCCCCGACGAGTGATGCTCCTTCGTGGAGGCGATCGATGTCTACGTGCTGGACGACCTAAAGCATAAGGTTCTCCGTCTACCGCACGCTGGCGGACCGGAATCGACCCTCTTTCATAACGGGAGATCAGCTCGTCTCTATCTGCGATGAGCTGGTTCTTGTTTTGCAGCATCTGTAGGACGACCTAAGTGATGTGCTCGGGCAATGGTTCTGCAATCCCTGCCTCGATTAATTCGGCCGGTAGCTGCTGAAGAGCGGTTGGTTGCACCTGCTCTAGGATCGGTCCGCGCCCACCATGCACTGAGGGTTCTTGGCGCGGATTTCCTTGAGATTCATGAACGGTAACGGCTACGCCCTCCGAGGTCTGCTGTTGAGGATGATGCTGCCCAGAGGGGTTTAGTCGAGATGAGGCCGGCGTTTGGGGCCGATCGGGTGGAGCCATAGTCGAAGTAGGATAGCGCTCGGGCCTCCCACTGTGGTCGCCAATTGATCGTACCTTAGACCAATGAAGTGTTGTAGTTGTTTGCTATATTGGCCGGTCGTTGAGAGAGGGAAAGGACCGGTCTTGGCTGCACGCTGAGCACCTCGGGTGGTACCTGCAATGACACTCCGACGCTCAAGTCAGAATTGATCGCTCGGGCAGGGTATCACAAGGTAGAGAACGTACGTGATAGAATGCATGCGGCATTTATACTGTTGAGTACCGACCGTAATGCGAGAATTTCGGCTAGCTAGCGCGAAGTGCGCTCCAAGCAACCGAGCTTGGGCCGGTTACGCTGACACGGGCCGACGGCCCAATGCTAGTAGAACCTCTCGATTTTGCTGATATACACCCCGGAACAAAAATGTTTGATAAAAAGAAAAGATTTAAGATAATGAAAGTTCTACTATAACACCTACTCTCATTAGCTAAAAAAACAAAAAGCTAAATTATAGTACCTCCGGTTCACTTTATAAGAAAAAAACACTTTTTAAATTCATTTAATAAATGATGTATCTAGTCTATATTATATACTAGATACATCATTTATTGAATGAACATAAAAAGTGATTTTTCTCTTAAAAAGTGGACCGGAGGGAATATATAATTTAGCTTTTTGTTTTTCTCTTGAAGAAAATGTTTGGTAAAAAGAAAAGATTGAAGATAATGAAAGTTCTACTATAACACCTACTCTCATTAGCTAAAAAAAAACTAAATTACACTACCTCCAGTTCACTTTATAAGAAAAAAAAATAATTTTTAGATTCATTCAATAAATGATGTATCTAGTCTATATTATATACTAGATACATCAGTTATTGATAGATACATCATTTATTGAATGAACCTAAAAAGTGATTTTTCTCTTATATAGTGGACCGGAGAGGAGTAGTTTTTGGGTCCTATTTAAAAAAAATTCAGATATTTGGTCTACTTATTTTAAAACTCAAATATTTTAGTCTTTCTACTTTAAAAAATTCAGACATTTCGTCCAAAATAGGGTTTTTGATTTTTCCCCCTGATTTGGAGGCTATAAAGCTAACGGGCCTTCACTAAATGATGTGGCGTTTGACGTAGGCACTACACGTGGCTGCCACGCAATTATTCAATTAGTTATTTAATTAAAACTAAAATTTAATTACAAAATTTTCAAAATATATATAAAATTAGAAGAAAAAAAATTAAAAACCCTTTCTCTTCTTCAGGAAAAAAAGAAAATGATATGAAGATAAGATAAAAGAATATGCAAATGAGAGAGGAAGAAGATACGATTAAAGTGTGTTCTGGAGTGGGCCAAAGTCCCATTAGTTAGACAAGGCCCAGTGCGGCCCAACTCGCGGTGTGCTCCGCAAGATGCTATCATGCCCGCAAATATCGCAACTGCTAGAGTGCCTATGGCGCAACAGTATAAATACATCACAGATCCCGAGAATCAAGTACGTAATCTACACCTTGTGACCCTGCCCGATCACACACTACTGACTTGAGCGTCAGAGTGTCATTGCAGGTAGGGGTGTTCGCGGTGCGGTTTGGTTCAGTTTTGAGACAAAAAGTGAACCAAACCGCAAGGTAAAATTACATGCGGTTTGGTTTGGTTCGGTTGGCTTCCTAAAATAAAATCGAACCAAACCAAACCAAACCAATGCGGTTTGGATTGATTCGGTTGGTTCGGTTTTTTCCAAGACAAAAATAATTTAAAACGGAGTTAAAATTAACTAACATAAAAAAGGCTAACATAAATCTTTAAGAAAAAAATCTACTCAAATATATGTAGTCTATAAATCACTCTCTTTTAATTTTTTTCATATAGCTAAGACAATGTTTAAAAGAATTTGAATTAAATATTTTGTTGTAATTTTTAAATATAGCATAACAATATGAATTGTTTGTAAGTGAGTCAAAGAATTAATTGGATTTGAGCTAGTAAGTGAGTGAGAGTTGGGTTGTAGTTGCATTTGGGTTAGTAAGGGCCCGTTCGGGGTGGTTCTGAGTTTTTGGTTGTTGGTTTTGAAAGTCAATTTCAAAACAGAAACATGTTCGTGTAAAATGGGGCTAAGTTGGTTTTTTCCTTAATTTCAAAACACACTTCCATCAAAACTCAAAACCACAAAAATAGGTTTTATAATTTTTGTTTCTGTTTTTGTTTCATCCACCTCTGATCATCAATATATCTGACCACCACTAACTACCACTCCGACCACGCCAACCACTGCCAACCACCACTCCAACCACCGCCAACCACCACTCCGGCCACCGTCAACCACCACTTTGACCACCACCAACGCCACTCCGACCACCGCCAACAACCACCACCACCGACCACCACACTGGCCACCGTCAACCACCACACTGACCAGCACCAACTACCACTCCGACAACTGCCAACCACCATCGCCAACCACCACTCCGACCACCGCCAACCACCACTTTGACCACCTTCAACCACCACTCTGAGCACCGTACTTTGACCACCACCAACACCACTCCGACCACCGCCAACCATCACCGCCCACCAGCACCGACCACCACTCTGGTCACCGTCAACCACCACTCTGACCACCACCAACCACCACTCTGACCATCGCCAACCACCACTCCGACCACCGCCGACCATCACTCCGGTCACCGTCAACCACCACTTGGCCATCATCAACCACTACTCAGACCACTGTCAACCACAACTCCGACCACCGCAATAACCACCACCCACCAACCACAACCACCGACCACCTCTCTGGCCACCGTCAACCACCACTTTGACCACAATCAACCACCACTTTGACTATCGTCAAACACCACCAGTTTGGCCACCACCGACCACAACTCTGGCTACCGATAACCACCACTTTAGCGACCACCAACTACTTCTCTGACCACCGTCGACCACTGCAAACCACCACTCTGACCACTGTCAAACACCACTTTTACAATCACTATGACCATCACCACCAATCTGACCTGTACTGATTACCACTCTAACCAGTGTATGTCGATAATTAGTACTTTCAGCCTTTGTTATTAGTATTATTAAATATTAAATAGATTATATAGTTGTATATTTTAATTTTTTCAAACCTAATGTTATATATTGTTTTGATTAAAATAAGTTTATGAGGAATTTTTGTTTTTATGTTCATGTTTGAAAGTGATTTTGATTTTTGAAAATTTTTAAAACTCAAAACAGAAACTGGTTTTGGTTTTTGAAAATTTCAAAACAGAAAACCACCCCGAACCCCTAAGTTAGTAAGGAAGGTTGTAATTCAACAAGCCTTAGTGTTACTTGCGGTTTGGTTTGGTTCGGTTTTCGGAAATCAAAACCGCAAACCGAACCGAACCGCGCGGTGCAATGAAAAAAAGAACCAAACAAAACCGATCAAAAGCGGTTTTTTGCGGTTTTCGGTTTGGTTTGGTTCGATTTGCGGTTTTCCTATTGGTTTGGTTCGGTTTTGAACAACCCTAATTGCAGGTACCACCCGCGTGCAGTCAAGACCCCAAACCTTACCTACCAACAACGACCGGGCCAAATCACTCAAGCAATTCAACACTTATTGGTCAATGTACGATCAATTGGGGACCACAGTGAGAGAGCCCTAGCGCTATCCTACCTTTGAAATCATGCCTCCACGCGGACGACCAGCCACGCGTGGCTCTTCCAGACAACAACCATCGGCCAATTGGTAGTAGTTAAACTAAGGTAACAACTTACAAAGAGTACTCTAGGTACTGTTCAACCTGTTGGATAATTATAATATAACACACGGTACTCTTGCTGTTACTGTCTAACCAGCTTTAACAAAAAGTAACTATGGTTAATGAGATTTTAATTGTTAGGTTGATGTGGATTAATTGTCTACATGTTATATTATAATTGGCCAACAGGTTGAACAGTACCGAAAGTACTATTAGTAAGCTTTCTCCTTAAATTAATTGGTTTTAGTAGTTTGAGTAGATTAAAGTAAATAGTAAATGTAGTGACCGAAAAATTCGGGCGAGGATTTTTCGAAGTTCGAAAATGAAGACGCCACCGAAATTATGGTTTAAGGTTAAATTCGGAAAATCTCTTAGAGTTTGGATAAGGGTCGTCGTGACCAAATATGAATTCGGGAGTCGATTATGCATGTATGGGGAAGGTATTAGCACCCCACGACATCCTTCCTAAGGAATGTTACCTTCTAACTAGTTGTATTTCATGATTATTTTACCCTTTTATTTAAATTAGAGGAGAAGAAGACTTAATGAAAATTTAAGTTTTTCGTGCTTGACAGGAGTGGGCTCCTGCTACTACGTATATTTTTTTTGGTAAATAAAAAATATTTTAAACTGAAAAATTTTATAAATTTTTGTTTGGTAATTTTTTTTTATATTTATGAGTTTTTAGTTATTCTAATCCAATGGATTTAAAAAATATAATTGATGGATCACAACCATCCACAAAGTCAAATGGATAGATTCAATCCAATCCATTAATTTTTTTTTTTTTTTGTAAAGATGAATTGGATAGATTTTACTATGGACGGACGGGATATCCAATGAACAAATGAATCATTTTGACACCCTTTACACTATCATTAAATAAGACTTGAAAAGTCAACTTTTAATTATACTTATTTTGTTACAAGTTAAAGGCCACAAATTTGCTTATATTGTGTTACGTACATAGGGAGTAATTTTTTTTATTTTCTTTATAGAAGATCAATATCTATGTTTTATTGAGAGTTCAACTTATTAATAGTTACTGTAAATTGGTAATGGTAGGGGCACTCGATCCATGATAACGTTATTGGGTTATTTATGAATTTCATTACTCATTGCAATTTGATACACTTATTGTGGTCCTATCAAGTTTATTAAAGGAGATCCAACCTCTCGACGGTTGAATCAACATATCTTGAATCAATTTAATTAAATCTAAAGAAGTTTTGATCCAATCAATTTTTTTATGTAAGTTAGAATTTTCAAAAATCATTTTGTTTATTTTAAAATATATAATAAATATATCACAAATTTGTTTATTTAACAACAAAACACACATAAACAAACTCAAATGGAGCTCGATTATTAATTTTATTTAAGATTTAACTGATTACATCATTATTCGAGTATGATAAATACTCTTAGGAGGGGAGGATTTGTGATGTCTTCCATTTGGACCTTCTGGGCTCTCTCTTGCAATATGATCAAAACTTCTAGGAAGGAAAGAATTGTGATATCTTGGATCAGGACCTTCCGGGATCTTTTTTGCAATATGATGAATACTCTTCGGAGGAGAGGATTTGTCATGTCTTTTATTTGGACCTTCTGGACTTAACCTGAAAATATGATGAAGATTACCAGGTTGTAAGTATCCTTGGTGTATTGGCGGATCAAAGCGAGTTGCATTAGTTTTGGCATTGTTAGCGAACAATGCTAAAAACGCAACTCCTATTAGGACTATTGGAGGAAAGTTCCTCTGTAAGTTTGTCATCTCAGAGAAACACTAAGAATATTTGCTATGTAAATGCATAAGATAAGGTGTCAATATATATAGGGCTATTTTAATATTACTTTATTTAACATACTACCTCCAATTCACTTTATAAGAAAAAAACACTTTTTATATTTGCTCGATAACTTTTTTTTTGTGATGAATCAATGTCTACTTTTTTTTTTTTTTACAAAATCAATGACTACTTTTGATCAAATCGTTGACTACATTAACATACCACATCTGGTTTTTGACAAATTAATATTACACCTGGCATAGAAACTTCAGAATATGACAAGTTTTACCGCAACTTTTCTACGTCTTTTTAATAGTGTGAACAAACTTCAACATACCACGTTTGGTTTTGCCAAAAAAACCACATCTGATATATATATTGAAGAAAATGTTTGGTAAAAAGAAAAGATTGTAGATAATGAAAGTTCTACGATAACACATACTATCATTAGCTAAAAAAACAAAAAGCTAAATTATACTACCTCCGGTTCACTTTATAAGAAAAAAAATATTTTTTAGATTCATTCAAAAAATGATATTATATACTAAATACATCATTTATTGAATAAACATAAAAGTGATAAAAAGTGGTTAGCGCGAAGTCTTATCAAAGCAACCGAGCTTGGTCGATTCTACCGACACGGGCCGACGGCCCAATGCTAGTAGAACCTCTCGGTTTTGCTGATATCACTAGTACAAAATCTGCTTTAAGAAGCACTATTAGGAGTCGGTTGTTTAAGGAACCGATTCCAAATGCATACACGGTGGCAATTTTGCAATTAAACGGAAGTTTTAGAGATTTTTGACACATATGGAATCGGTTATTTAAGGAACCGATTCATAATGTATCTGGAGATAGACCTTTGGAATCGGTCTTTTACATAACCGATTCGTAAAGACACGCGGGCTCTCATACTCACACTCTCCTTTCTCACACTCTTCTTTTTGAGAACACGCCATACCCCAAAACCCTATTCCGCTCTAAGTAGAACTCTTTCATCCTCATCTTCCTCTTCCTCTTCAGTTCCACGATTATTTCGGTATCGCCCCGTCGCCGACGCCGGCAGGTCCTTAATTTCTCACAATTCTTTCTTCCCTGCTTTAATTAATTAATATATCAAAAATCAAGGTATGCGAAAATTGAACAAGTTTAATGTTTGAAATTTGATTAATTGAGCATTGTTGTTGAATTTTTATGGTAATGGTGTTTTTGCAGTTCACAATCGAGAGCTGACCTGTTGACTTTAGGATTGGCCGTCACTAATATTTTGACTGGCCTTGTTTGGCTTTCCATTAGACCTAAATCTATATCTGTGGTAAGCCTCGCACTTTTGCTCCAATCTTATCTTTCTCCATTTTTCTTTTTCATGCGTCTGTTTCTCATTTATTTCTTGATTCAAATTTTGTTTTGTGCTGCATGGTTGTTCTGGCTTATTTTTTTAGCTTTTTTGGTTTGTGGAAATACCGTTTTTTTTTTCCTTTCTTGTTTTCATTTCTAGTTGTTATAGTATCAATTTGTTTCTTAATTTCAAAGATTTGTATAAAAAGGATAAAGATATATTTTTTACAATTTTATCATGTAAATCATTTGAAAATTGAAAACACAAAATGTTTCTAAAACAAACGGGTCCTAATCTAATGCTCTTTTGGAAGCTACAAAAAAGAAGCTATTATTTCTGCAAAGTAAGCTAAGCTAACTTGAAGATGCCGATAATAGGCTTATTTTTGTCCAGGTAAATCCTCAAGGTGTTGAATGCAAGAGGCTGTGCACTGCTCTCCTGATGTTGCACTTACTGAGCTGCTCTGGTAATGCACTACACTTCAATTGTTGGTTTCATTGGCTTTTCCTCCCTCCCTTAGATCAAGTGCTTACAAATTTTGTACAGAAGTTAATGTTTGGAAATTTGGATCACAAATATGGCCTTCATTCATCGTTATAAATTGTTGAGTCTACATTATGTATAATAACAGAATGGATGCTTTGTGGCTTTGAAGTTTGTGATTAAATTTGTTCTGCGTGCTGTTTATAAATTAGCTACGAAAGCTATGTCTTTACATAGTTAGTTTTTCCCCTGTTTATTTTATTTTATTTGTGGAGGAAAATTCATGTTATTTGATCAGCCAATATGGAAGCTGTTGCTTTAAATAATCGGTCTTCTTTTGTGTATGACCTCTTAGGCATTCTGTACAGATTTTAAGAAACTTTTTTGTAATGACCTTTCACTTGATATAAGATTTTTCGTTTCCTGTAGTGTTTAATTGGCATGGATTTCAGTTTCCATCTTCAAAGGATGTGGATTACATTTAAATTGGATGCTTTTACAAAGTATAGTAAAATAGTTTATGTTCTTGTTGGTTTGATGCAGTCCTTTATGATTATTACTGTAAACATGACAAAACTTAGTGGTTTGATGCAGTAGTTATCACTAAGACGATTTCATACTAAAATACTGTAAAAGTTTTGGCTGGTGTATGTGTCTTTTGGTTCTCATTGTGCTGAGTTTTTTGTATGGACATTTGTAGGTATTTGATAACACAAAAGCATACACTCATGAGGAAATTTTAGAGGCCCATAGCGTTGGCGGAATTTATATGAAGATTCGTCCGGTGGGAAGTCATTGATTGACTAACAAGTTTGATAGAAGTATTTTGTTATGATTTGAAAGAAACATGCACCTACTTTTAAGTATGAATTGGTGGAATTTTGTATAACTTTGAAGTTTATGAGTTGGTGTAATTTTGTATACTTCAAAGTTTATGAATTTCAAGTTTATGAATTGGTGTTTGTGGTTATAGTACTTTTAAGTTTAACGGAAGTTTATGAATTATTATGAGTTATATGTAAATTGGTCAATTCTTTGAAATTATATTGGTGAATAGGTGGAAAAAATTACAAAAAAAAAAACAAGGAGGAAGTTGCAAAGAGAAAAAAAAAAACAATAGGAATCGGTTATCTTTATATAACCGATTCATAAAAATGTGTTGACTAAGCGCCTTATCAAGGTCAATATGAATCGGTTCTTACAGAACCGATTCATAATAACTCATTATGAATCGGTTATATAACCGATTCAAAAACGCCTCTACTTTAGGAATCATTCGCCGCTGAATCGGCAAATAACCGATTCCAAATGTGCCAAACAACCGATTCAAAATGCCTTTTTTGCACTAGTGTATACACCCCGGAACAGTTTCCCCCCAAGCCTAGGTCGCTTGAAGGCAGGCTGAGGCTTGAATCGCTGCCCCCGGGGGTCATGCTATTTTGACGAAATTTTCATGGCTAGAGAGACGGTCACGGCCGCATGCTCCGATTGGGACGGTCTCGGCCGCCTATTGTTGGTGGACGGTCGCTGCCGTCAGTCGTCGGCCGTGCTGACACGACGGTTGGTTTGCTGTCAGTTATGACGTGACGCTTGGTGATCTCGAGGCCATTCAATGGCTGATTTAATGCGAAGGTGAAACGTTGCGACGTTTCGTCTCCCGGTCCCTCTGGCGCTCCAAGACAGCTATAAAAAAACCTTCGAGAGACCATTTCTTGCATTCCTCTGAAGTGCTCTGCTGCCAACCGACCTGTTTGCAACCGACTTACTTTCGAAGCAAATCTTTTTGCTCGAGCATCCAGCTTTCTCGGTGGATACCCAGCAGTCTTACAGGTATGGGTCGACCTTTCTCTTGGTTTTTAACTTCTTTAGTTTTCCTTTTATTGTAGTTTCGCGCCTTGTGATAGGGAGTGTCAGGTCCGGGGACGACCAAGTCGCCCCCTCTCATGAGCGCACTGCTCGACCGACCTGACCCGATCCCCTTTTCACAGGTACTTGCATGCCACGGTTGAAACAAACCGCACGTCTTCCCGGGGGGCCATCGCAATCTTTGGCTCAAAATATGACGCGGCCAGGCCAGTTCGTAATTCGTGAGGAAGATTATACGTCGTCATCGAGCGACTCGAGTTCCAGTTCTCCCAGCAAGGGGTCGATCGTCGTCAACAGGCCGGTGTCGATCCAGTTGTTTTTCACAATCTTCGAGCTGAGTTGGCTTAGGGAAAAGGCCAATAAAGAGAAGAGGGAGCAGGTATCCTTCAAAACTCAAAAGACTCAGCATAGATACTTCAAGGCGTTCCAAGAATCGTTGGGCGCCGCATGGAAGAGTCATTATTTCTGGGTCGTTCCGACCAAGGAGGCTGCCCAGGCTATTGCTGAGACCCAACCTGATGGATTGCTCGGTGAACCTTACTTCCCGATTATGTGGAACGAGGCTCATTTCTTCAGCGGCCCAGAGATTACATCTACTCCACCAAGGATTTAAGCGCAGTCGACCTGGAGTCTCTGCGGATGATTAAGACATTGCGAGCCATATGCCCCCCGACCCTAAAGGCGACCTACCTTGTCGTCCTTTCACACTGCTTGTTGGTCGTGCTTTAGAGGCCGATCTTGGTTTGTTTTCAAACTCATCTTTCTATTTCGGTTATTGATCGTTCCTTCTAACCCTTGAATCGCTCTATTTTGTAGGAAAAATGGCAGGAAAATCTTGGGCTGAACTGGAAAGAGTCTTGAAACCCTCCTCAACTCCTTCTTCTTCTCGGCCAAATCCTAAAGTAGTCGACCTGGAGGGCTCGTCCAAGGTGCCACAGACCCCTCGAAGTCAAGGAAAGAAAACGACTTCCAAGGGCCGGTCCCCTCCGCACCAGGACGCTCGTACCCCCAAGCGGAGCAGAGTAAAGATTCTCGAGCAGATCCACGAGGCTCCCGATGGTGAGATTCCCGTCATCTCGATTGAGAACCTAGGGCTGATAGACTTCGAGCAATTCAAGAAGGAGCCCATGGAAGTCTGCGCTTCCTTGTGTATGGGCGTTGGGAAAGCTATACAGGAAATGTCGAACGAAACTCAAGGTATTTGAAATTTCTAGCCCGCCTTGACTTGCTTACAGTCGGTCGATTTAAATAACCTTCGTTGCTTTTCTTCGCAAAGGCTCGAGCTGAAAGGGACACTGCCCTTGCCAACCTTGAGGTCGTGAAGAGGAAGCTGGAGAAAGCCGTTAGCTCCAAGAAGGAAGTCTTGGACGCCAAGGACAAGGCCAAGCTGGTGAAGAGGAACAAGGAGCTGGCCTCTCAGGTGAAAGGGTTGAAGGATGATGTGGATGCCCTGGAAAAAGATAAGGCCGACCTGGAGACAGAGAAGGCCAAACCGAGAATAGGGTAAAGGAGGTGGCGGGTGGCTAAAGATGCGTGGTCTACCAATTTCAAAACGCTCTTGACCAGGTGCGCGTACTGAACTCTGATATGAGCATCAACTTCGATGATAAGATGTTGAGGCCTGAGCATTGCGTGGAAGGTAATGAGATCGTGCTGCCTGAGGAGACGGACGAGCAGGGTAACATCATTCGACCTCGCTCGGTTATGTTCTGAAGCCCGCCTGCGAGCGTTGTATTTCTTGTAATCTTTTGACTAGCCTTCGGGCATAACAATATTCTTGGCCTGCCTTCGAGCAGTTGGATATTTGGGCGCTCGACTTCGACCGGGCGTCCTCGTTTTGTAATGAGCAGTTTTTCCCTTCACTTATTTTGCTTGTTTGGATTTACTTACTTTGTTCATTCGCTTTTTACTAAGTTTACGAACTTTAGGCCGATCATGGAACGCTCGCGTTGCTGGGCCGTTGTTTGACCCTTGGGTCGTTTGATGACACTCGGTTTAGGTCAAATCGGCGACCTTCGTTTGGGCCAATTCGATGGCGCTCGATTGGGTAAACTCGGTGACCTTTGATTGGGCCAACTCAGTGGCACTCAATTGAGCCAACTCGGTGGCACTCGATCGGGTCAACTTCGGTGACCTTTGATTGGGCCAACTCGGTGGCACTCGCTGTAAGCCGTTTGGTCGGCCCACGTTCGTTTTGGTGACCCCTCGGTCGCTCCTCTGCCACGGGCATGTTGAGCGACCGGGCATACATTCTTTGCAAAAGTAAAGTGCAAATCAGATTTCAAAGGTCAGGCCTCAGTAAAAAACCCTGTGGGAAAAAGAGCGCTTGCCTGTCTTTCATTCATTAATAAGTCGTTTGTTACATTTAAACATAATACTTTCTAAGCTTATCAGTGCTCCATGCTCTGGGGATAGTCGCCCCTTCCATGGTCTCCAGCTCGTATGCCCCCTTGCCGGTCTTCTTAACGACCCGGTATGGACCTTCCCAATTAGGTGCTAGCTTTCCCTGGCGAGCATTCTTGTTTCCGACATCTGCACGCCTCAGAATGAGCTGGCCGATTGAGAAGTCTCTCTTCTGAACACGAGCGTTGTACCTAGCTGTGACCTTAGGCTTTATCAGTTGTTCTCTTAGCGATGCTTGGGTGCGCAGTTCTTCGATCAGGTCCAACTCTTCTCATATGGCTTGGTCGTTGTTGGCCATTGCTGGGGGATTCATGGTTCTCCAGTTCAGCTCGCCCATCTCTATGGGGATAACAACATCAGTTCCATACACAAGCCTGAAGGGCGACTCCCCGGTCGATGAATGGGGGGTCGTCCTATACGCCTAAAGAACCGATTGCAGCTCTTCGACCCAACTCCCCTTTGCTTCGTCTAGCCTTCTCTTTAAACCACGCAGGATGACCTGTTTGTGCCGCCCGGCTTAGCCGTTAAATGCGTGGGTGCTCGACCGAAGTGAAACGCTGTTTCACTCCTAAGTCGACCAACATTTCCCTGAACCTTTTGTCTGCGAACTGGGTACCATTGTCTGTTATAAACTGCTGCGGAATTCCAAAACGGGCTAGGACATTTCAGCCGAAGAACTTGCTCACCTTTGCTGAAGTGATAGTCGCCAGAGGCTCAGCCTCGATCCACTTAGTAAAATAATCGACTGCCACGATCAGGAATTTGAACTGGCCTGGAGTAGGTGGAAACGGGCCTAGCAGATCCATGCCCCACCAGGCAAACGGCCAAGGTGAGACAAGGCTTTGCAACTCTGAGGAAGGTGCGATATGGACGTCGGCATGCACTTGACATTTTTTGCATTTCTGGACTAATTTCTTGGCGTCTTCGTCCATGGTCGGCCAGTAATAACCGGCCCTAAGAGCTTTCTTTGCTATGGATCGTGCACCTTGATGGCTCCCACAAACACCTTCGTGGATGTCTCGTAACACATGGTCGGCTTCGACCGACGACAGGCATCTCAGCAGTGGAGACGAGAATCCTCTTCGATACAACTTTCCTTCTATAACTGAATACTTGGTCGCCCTTAACCTGACCAATTTTGCCTGCTTTTGGTCGCCTGGCTCTTGCCCTTCAACAATGTATCGCAGAATGGGGGTGATCCAATCATTATCTTGGTCAACACAAAGAACGTCCAATGATGGGATGGGTTTGGTCATTACGCTCGGCCGATTTAAAGTCTCCTGGATCAAGCTTCTGTGATTTCCAGGGGTTTTGGTGCTTGCTAACTTTGAGAGGATGTCTGCTCGGACATTCTGAGTTCTCGGCACATGTCTTACCTCAGCCCGGTCGAATTGCTGGAGAAGCTCCCTTACTCTGGCTAAATAGCTCTTGAGCACGTCGTCTTTGGCGTCATACAGTTCTTTAATCTGTGAGACGACCAGTAAGGAATCTGAATGCAGTTCCACACGTTCGACGTTGAAGTCTCGGGCGAGCTGTAGCCCGGCTATGCACGCCTCATACTCGGCTTGATTGTTTGACGTGTGGAAAGCAAAAGTTAAGGACACTTCCACAGCAAGACCTTCTGAATTTTCCAAGATCAGGCCTGCTCCACTACCTTTACTATTAGAAGAGCCATCTACATGCAAAGTCCAAGTCGTCGCCGGTTGATCATCTGGAACTGAGGTCATCTCGGCTATGAAGTCGGCCAACACTTGTGCTTTAGCGGCCGACCTGGATTCAAACTTTATACTGAACTCACTGAGTTCTACTGCCCACGTTATCATTCTTCCCGCCAGGTCTGGTCGATGAAGGACTTGCCTTATTGGTTGATCAGTTCTCACCACGACCTGGTGGGCTACGAAATAGGGCCTCAATCTTCGGGCGGGCACCAAAAGTGCAAGGGCTAACTTTTCTATCTTCGGATACCTTTGCTCGGGCCCCTGCAGTACTTTGCTGATGAAGTAGATCGGGCTTTGTTTCAGGTCGTTCTCCCTGACCAGAACAACACTCAAGACTTCTTCCGTTATTGCCAAGTACAGATACAGAATTTCTCTTGGCAACGGCTTAGTCATGATTGGCGGGTTGGTCAGGGCTTCTTTCAATTCATCCAACGCTCGCTGGCATTGGTCGGTCCACTCGAATTCTGCATCTTTCTTCAAGAGTCTAAACAGAGGAAGCGACTTACAGGCCGCCTTGGGGTATGAATCTTGACAAGGCAGCAACCATGCCATTCAGTTGTTGAATCTCTTTCTTGGTTGTGGGCGGCCTCATGTCGGCGACCGCCTTACACTTATCGGGATTGGCTTCGATGCCCCTTTCTGTTAGGTGAAAGCCGAAAAACTTGCCGACCCTCACACCAAATGTGCACTTCTCTGGATTCAACCTCAGTGAGTTCCTTCTGGCTTCATCAAACACCTCTCTTAAGTCACTTAAGTGGTCTTGATCGGTCGTACTTTTAATGATCATATCATCTAAGTAAACTTCAGCTACTCGGCCAATCTGTTTCTTGAAGACCTTAATCATCATGCGCTGGTATGTCGCCCCAGCGTTCTTCAGGCCGAAAGGCATCACCTTATATTGAAAATTGCCACGATCCGTCATAAAGGCAGTCTTGTGGCGATCAGGTTGATACATCGTGATCTGATTATAGCCCGAGTAGGCATCCAAAAAAGATAATAATTTGTAACCCGAGGCACCATCGACCAGCTTGTCAATGTTGGGCACAGGAAAGGCGTCCTTCGGGCATGCCTTATTTAAGTCGGTGTAGTCCACACACATACGCCATTTGCCATTCTTTTTCTTTACCAGCACGACATTGGACAACCAGGTCGTGTATTTAATTTCTTCGACGAAGTTGGCTTTGACTAGGTCCTCAACGGCCTTTGCTGCTGCTTGAGACTTTTCTTTACTTTGCGTTCGCCTTCTCTGGGCGACCGGTTTAGCTTCTTTGTCAACCGAAAGCTGGTGACATGCAATCTCTATGTGAATGCCTGGCATATCTGATGCCTGCCATGCAAATAGGTCAGCATAATCCCTTAGGCATCCCATGACGTCTTTCTTAACTTGCTCAGGTAGGTCGCTACCTAGCTTCACTGTCTTCTCTGGGTCGTCACCCAACTAAACGTCTGTCAGTTCCCCATGAGGCTCTGGCCTTTTCAATCTGTTCTTTAGCTCTCAGGCTAAGTCGTCATCATTGTCCTCAGGGTCGCTATCTGGATCATAACGAGCGTCCAGATCGGCGAGATTAACTTGATGACCTTCATTGAAACTGAGTGTTGGGACCATGGTCTAGTTCATCACAAATGTCATGATACATGTAATGGCTTCTTTTGGCCGCCTCCATGTCAGCCATCAGAGTAACTACTTGGTCGTCTTTGCTATAAAACTTCATCTTTAGATGCACCGTGGAAGCAACGGCCTCCAGCTTACCCAAGGTCGGTCTACCGATGATGCATTGGTAGCAAGACTTTATGGGAAGTAGAAGGAACGTCGTCCAGACCGTCCTGTACAAGGTGCTTTCTGCTGTGTCATCTCCAAATGTGACCAAGAGTTCAATTGTTCCCAAGGGATAAGTGGTCGTTCTGTTGAAACCAGTTAGCGGAGTAGGATCGGCCTGCGGAACTATTTCACTTCGATCTACCTTCAGTTTGTCGATCAGCTCTTCAAACATAATATCGGCCAAACTTCCTTGGTCGACTAGGATTCTTCGAACCTCTTTGTTGGCCATGACCGCCCTGACCACCAATGGAATGTAACTGTTTGTCCTGCCATCGAGCAGGTCTTCATCCCCAAAAGAAATGGGCATTCGAGGCCGGTCGTTCGGCTGAGGTCGTCCCAACCATAAGAATGTCATTCCATTTCCTCTTTGTGGCTTTGTTGGAGTCCCTGCGATTCAGAGGGTTGCCACCATGAATTACCATGGAAACATTGCGGCCTTTTGATTGCCGAGTGTCTCGATCTTCTTCAGACCCATCTTTGTCTTGGGCGGTAGTTTTGACAATGACGCCCTTTCCTCTGTTCTGGGCAGGTGCTCCTATCTTTTCTTGAGGTCGCTCGCTTTCTTCAGACCTCACATACTTACTCAACTTCCCCTTTTGGATCAGGTCTTCGATGTCATCTTTCAGGGCCATGCAGTCGTTGGTATCATGTCCCTTGCTCTTGTGATAGCGGCAGTATCTCTTGGTCGGCCGTGCCCCCTTTTTGAGCACAAGAGGGTCAGGTCGCTTCACACCCACAAACTCGTTATTCTGGCATTCCATGTAAATTTGTGCGATGGGCGTGTTCAAACGAGTACGCTGCTTTTTCTCTCTAAAGTCCGGCCTATTGTCTCGGCGGCCTTCTTGCCCCTTAGCCGGTCTATTCTGATCTTCTTTAGGACGCGCACGGGCGCCCTTTCTTGCAGCCAGGGTCTCTTCGTAGGCCATATGATCATTGGCCCGCCTTAGGAACATGCTGAGGTCCTGATAGTGATTCAAGGTGAATTCTTCTGCGAACCTATGGTCCGATCGAATACCACGCCTGAGGTACTTCAGCTTGACCTTATCAGATAAGTCGCGAATATTCTCCGCCTCAGTGTTGAATCGGTCGATGTACTGCCTTGGTGTTTCATTATCTCCTTGAACGACCGTGTCCAAGTGCTCCTCGTACCGATACTGGCAGCGGTTGGCTGTGTAGTGGGCCAAGAAAATTTTGATTAGGCCCTCCCACGAAGAGATGGTGTTGGGACGTAGTGATTCCCACCATTCTAATGCTCGGTCGTCCAACGACTGAGGGAAAAGCCGGCATTTCATGGTCGATCCCAACTCTCTATAGCTGCAATAATTGTTGAAATATCGGATATGCTTATCCGGATCTCCACGACCATCAAATTTGTTCAGATTGGGCGGCTTTCTCAAGTCTCTTGGAATTCAGTAGCGTCTGATCTCTCTAGTAAATGGTCCATGGCCGTTCGGTATGTCGGTCGACCCAAAGGGCTGCATGGTGAGGCACGCCTCGTTGCCTATTATTATGTAGAATCCTCCAGGTTGGCCGAAAGGTGGCAGTTGAGGAGGGTGCCTTCTAGGACGCTCGCTATTACCCCTTCTTGGTCGATGCGAGACGTCTCTAATTCCTCCATCTCGATAGTCTTCAAACTCTTCGTGCGAATCCCAGGATCTACTTCTTGACCGCCGCGAACCGGACGACTCGTAGGAAGAATATCTGGTGGGCGAGCGACCGAATTCATGACGGTAGCTGGAATCTTCATATTCATTATCATAAGAGTGGGAACGGCGTCTGCGCACGTTCCTGCTTGGGGGCAACCTGTGTGCCCTGGTTCGTCGTGCCGGGGATCGGTGGGAAGTACTTCTCCGGCGAGTGATGCTCCTTCGTGGAGGCGATCGGTGTCTACGTGATGGACGACCTAAAGCATAAGGTTCTCCGTCTACCGCACGCTGGCGGACCGGAATCGACCCTCTTTCATAATGGGAGATCAGCTTGTCTCTATCTGCGATGAGCTGGTTCTTGTTTTGCAGCATCTGTAGGAGGACCTGAATGATGTGCTCGGGCAATGGTTCTGCAATCCCTGCCTCGATTAATTCGGCCGGTAGCTGCTGAAGAGCGGTTGGTTGCACCTGCTCTAGGATCAGTCTGCGGCCGCCATGCACTGAGGGTTCTTGGCGCGGATTTCCTTGAGATTCATGAACGGTAACGGCTACGCCCTCCGGGGTCTGCTGTTGAGGATGATGCTGCCCGGAGGGGTTTAGTCGAGATGAGGCCCGCGTCTGGGGCCGATCGCGTGGAGCCATAGTCGAAGTAGGATAGCGCTCGGGCCTCCCACTGTGGTCGCCAATTGATCGTACCTTAGACCAATGAAATGTTGTAGTTGTTTGCTATATTGGCCGGTCGTTGAGAGAGGGAAAGGACCGGTCTTGGCTGCACGCTGAGAACCTCGGGTGGTACCTGCAATGACACTCCGACGCTCAAGTCAGAATTGATCGCTCGGGCAGGGTATCACAAGGTAGAGAACGTACCTGATAGTGAGAATGCATGCGGCATTTATACTGTTGAGTACCGACCGTAATGCGAGAATTTCGCCGGCTAGCGCGAAGTGCGCTCCAAGCAACCGAGCTTGGGCCGGTTACGCTGACACGGGCCGACGGCCCAATGCTAGTAGAACCTCTCGGTTTTGCTGATATACACCCCGGAAAAAAAGTGTTTGATAAAAAGAAAAGATTGAAGATAATGAAAGTTCTACTATAACACCTACTCTCATTAGCTAAAAAAAAACTAAATTACACTACCTCCAGTTCACTTTATAAGAAAAAAAATACTTTTTAGATTCATTCAATAAATGATGTATCTAGTCTATATTATATACTAGATACATCAGTTATTGATAGATACATCATTTATTGAATGAACCTAAAAAGTGATTTTTCTCTTATATAGTGGACCGGTGGGTGTAGTTTTTGGGTCCTATTCAGATATTTGGTCTACTTATTTTAAAACTCAGATATTTTAGTCTTTCTACTTTAAAAAATTCAGACATTTCGTCCAAAATAGGGTTTTTGATTTTTTCCCCTGATTTGGAGGCTATAAAGCTAACGGGCCTTCACTAAATGATGTGGCGTTTGACGTAGGCACTACACGTGGCTGCCACGCAATTATTCAATTAGTTATTTAATTAAAACTAAAATTTAATTACAAAATTTCAAAATATATATAAAATTAGAAGAAAAAAAATTAAAAACCCTTTCTCTTCTTCAGGAAAAAAAGAAAATGATATGAAGATAAGATAAAAGAATATGCAAATGAGAGAGGAAGAAGATACGATTAAAGTGTGTTCTGGAGTGGGCCAAAGTCCCATTAGTTAGACAAGGCCCAATGCGGCCCAACTCGCGGTGTGCTCCGCAAGATGCTGTCATGCCCGCAAATATCGCAACGGCTAGAGTGCCTATGGCGCAACAGTATAAATACATCACAGATCCCGAGAATCAGGTACGTAATCTACACCTTGTGACCCTGCCCGATCACACACTACTGACTTGAGCGTCGGAGTGTCATTGCAGGTAGGGGTGTTCGCGGTGCGGTTTGGTTCAGTTTTGAGACAAAAAGTGAACCAAACCGCAAGGTAAAATTACATGCGGTTTGGTTTGGTTCGGTTGGCTTCCTAAAATAAAATCGAACCAAACCAAACCAAACCAAACCAATGCGGTTTGGATTGATTCGGTTGGTTCGGTTTTTTCCAAGACAAAAATAATTTAAAACGGAGTTAAAATTAACTAACATAAAAAAGGCTAACATAAATCTTTAAGAAAAAAATCTACTCAAATATATGTAGTCTATAAATCACTCTCTTTTAATTTTTTTCATATAGCTAAGACAATGTTTAAAAGAATTTGAATTAAATATTTTGTTGTAATTTTTAAATATAGCATAACAATATGAATTGTTTGTAAGTGAGTCAAAGAATTAATTGGATTTGAGCTAGTAAGTGAGTGAGAGTTGGGTTGTAGTTGCATTTGGGTTAGTAAGGGCCCGTTCGGGGTGGTTCTGAGTTTTTGGTTGTTGGTTTTGAAAGTCAATTTCAAAACAGAAACATGTTCGTGTAAAATGGGGCTAAGTTGGTTTTTTCTTTAATTTCAAAACAGACTTCCATCAAAACTCAAAACAACAAAAATAGGTTTTAAAATTTTTGTTTCTGTTTTTGTTTCATCCACCTCTGATCATCAATATATCTGACCACCACTAACTACCACTCCGACCACGCCAACCACCGCCAACCACCACTCCGGACACCGTCAACCACCACTTTGACCACCACCAACGCCACTCCGACCACCGCCAACAACCACCACCACCGACCACCACACTGGCCACCGTCAACCACCACACTGACCAGCACCAACTACCACTCCGACAACTGCCAACCACCATCAACCATCGCCAACCACCACTCCGACCACCGCCAACCACCACTTTGACCACCTTCAACCACCACTCTGAGCACCGTACTTTGACCACCACCAACACCACTCCAACCACCGCCAACCATCACCGCCCACCAGCACCGACCACCACTCTGGCCACCGTCAACCACCACTCTGACCACCACCAACCACCACTCTGACCATCGCCAACCACCACTCCGACCACCGCCGACCATCACTCTGGTCACCGTCAACCACCACTTTGGCCATCGTCAACCACTACTCAGACCACTGTCAACCACAACTCTGACCACCGTCAACCACCACTCTGGCCACCGTCAACCACCACTTTGACCACAATCAACCACCACTTTGACTATCGTCAAACACCACCAGTTTGGCCACCACCGACCACCACTCTGGCTACCGATAACCACCACTTTAGCGACCACCAACTACTTCTCTGACCACCGTCAACCACTGCAAACCACCACTCTGACCACTGTCAAACACCACTTTTACAACCACTATGACCATCACCACCAATCTGACCTGTACTGATTACCACTCTAACCAGTGTATGTCGATAATTAGTCCTTTCAGCCTTTGTTATTAGTATTATTAAATACTAAATAGATTATATAGTTGTATATTTTAATTTTTTCAAACCTAATGTTATATATTGTTTTGATTAAAATAAGTTTATGAGGAATTTTTGTTTTTATGTTCATGTTTGAAAGTGATTTTGATTTTTGAAAATTTTTAAAACTCATCGGTTTTGGTTTTGTTTTGGTTTTGAATTTGGTTTTTGAAAATTTCAAAACAGAAAACCACCCCGAACCCCTAAGTTAGTAAGGAAGGTTGTAATTCAACAAGCCTTAGTGTTACTTGCGGTTTGGTTTGGTTCGGTTTTCGGAAATCAAAACCGCAAACCGAACCGAACCGCGCGGTGCAATGAAAAAAAGAACCAAACAAAACCGATCAAAAGCGGTTTTTTGCGGTTTTCGGTTTGGTTTGGTTCGATTTGCGGTTTTCCTATTGGTTTGGTTCGGTTTTGAACACCCCTAATTGCAGGTACCACCCGCGTGCAGTCAAGACCCCAAACCTTACCTACCAACAACGACCGGGCCAAATCACTCAAGCAATTCAACACTTATTGGTCAAGGTACGATCAATTGGCGACCACAGTGGGAGAGCCCTAGCGCTATCCTACCTTCGAAATCATGCCTCCACGCGGACGACCAGCCACGCGTGGCTCTTCCAGACAACAACCATCGGCCAATTGGTAGTAGTTAAACTAAGGTAACAACTTACAAAGAGTACTCTAGGTACTGTTCAACCTGTTGGATAATTATAATATAACACACGGTACTCTAGCTGTTACTGTCTAACCAGCGTTAACAAAAAGTAACTATGGTTAATGAGATTTTAATTGTTAGGTTGATGTAGATTAATTGTCTACATGTTATATTATAATTGGCCAACAGGTTGAACAGTACCGAAAGTACTATTAGTAAGCTTTCTCCTTAAATTAATTTGTTTTAGTAGTTTGAGTAGATTAAAGTAAATAGTAAATGTAGTGACCGAAAAATTCGGGCGAGGATTTTTCGAAGTTCGAAAATGAAGACGCCACCGAAATTATAGTTTAAGGTTAAATTCGGAAAATCTCTTAGAGTTTGGATAAGGGTCGTCGTGACCAAATATGAATTCGGGAGTCGATTATGCATGTATGGGGAAGGTATTAGCACCCCACGACATCCTTCCTAATGAATGTTACCTTCTCACTAGTTGTATTTCATGATTATTTTACCCTTTTATTTAAATTAGAGGAGAAGAAGACTTAATGAAAATTTAAGTTTTTCGTGCTTGACAGGAGTGGGCTCCTGCTACTACGTATATTTTTTTTGGTAAATAAAAAATATTTTAAACTGAAAAATTTTATAAATTTTTGTTTGGTAATTTTTTTTTATATTTATGAGTTTTTAGTTATTCTAATCCAATGAATTTAAAAAATATAATCGATGGATCACAACCATCCACAAAGTCAAATGGAAAGATTCAATCCAATCCATTAAAAAAATTTTGTAAAGATGAATTGGATAGATTTTACTATGGACGGACGGGATATCCAATGAACAAATGAATCATTTTGACACCTTTACACTATCATTAAATAAGACTTGAAAAGTCAACTTTTAATTATACTTATTTTGTTACAAGTTAAAGGCCACAAATTTGCTTATATTGTGTTACGTACATAGGGAGTAATTTTTTTTATTTTCTTTATAGAAGATCAATATCTATGTTTTATTGAGGGTTCAACTTATTAATAGTTACTGTAAATTGGTAATGGTAGGGGCACTCGATCCATGATAACGTTATTGGGTTATTTATGAATTTCATTACTCATTGCAATTTGATACACTTATTGTGGTCCTATCAAGTTTATTAAAGGAGATCCAACCTCTCGACGGTTGAATCAACATATCTTGAATCAATTTAATTAAATCTAAAGAAGTTTTAATCCAATCAATTTTTTATGTAAGTTAGAATTTTCAAAAATCATTTTGTTTATTTTAAAATATATAATAAATATATCACAAATTTGTTTATTTAACAACAAAACACACATAAACAAACTCAAATGGAGCTCGATTATTAATTTTATTTAAGATTTAACTGATTACATCATTATTCGAGTATGATAAATACTCTTAGGAGGAGGATTTGTGATGTCTTCCATTTGGACCTTACGGGCTCTCTCTTGCAATATGATCAAAACTCCTAGAAGGGAATGATTTGTGATGTCTTGGATCACGACCTTCCAGGCTCTCTCTTGCAATGTGATAAATACTCTTGGGAGGGGAGGATTTGTGATGTCTTCCATTTGGACCTTCTGGGCTCTCTCTTGCAATATGATCAAAACTTCTAGGAAGGAAAGATTTGTGATATCTTGGATCAGGACCTTCCGGGATCTTTTTTGCAATATGATGAATACTCTTCGGATGAGAGGATTTGTCATGTCTTTTATTTGGACCTTCTGGACTTAACCTGAAAATATGATGAAGATTACCAGGTTGTAAGTATCCTTGGTGTATTGGCGGATCAAAGCGAGTTGCATTAGTTTTGGCATTGTTAGCGAACAATGCTAAAAACGCAACTCCTATTAGGACTATTGGAGGAAATTTCCTCTGTAAGTTTGTCATCTCAGAGAAACACTAAGAATGTTTGCTATGTAAATGCATAAGATAAGGTGTCAATATATATAGGGCTATTTTAATATTACTTTATTTAACATACTACCTCCAATTCACTTTATAAGAAAAAAACACTTTTTAGATGTGCTCGATAACTTTTTTTTTTGTGATGAATCAATGTCTACTTTTTTTTTTTAACAAAATCAATGACTACTTTTGATCAAATCGTTGACTACTTTAACATACCACATCTGGTTTTTGACAAATTAATATTACACCTGGCATAGAAACTTCAGAATATGACAAGTTTTACCGCAACTTTTCTACGTCTTTTTAATAGTGTGAACAAACTTCAACATACCACGTTTGGTTTTGCCAAAAAAACCACATCTGATATGTATATTGAAGAAAATGTTTGGTAAAAAGAAAAGATTGTAGATAATGAAAGTTCTACGATAACACATACTCTCATTAGCTAAAAAAACAAAAAGCTAAATTATACTACCTCCGGTTCACTTTATAAGAAAAAAAATATTTTTTAGATGCATTCAATAAATTATATTATATACTAAATACATCATTTATTGAATGAACCTAAAAAGTGATTTTTCTCTTATAAAGTGGCCCGGAGGGAGTATAATTTAGCTTTTTGTTTTTCTCTTGAAGAAAATTGATCATACCTTAGACCAATGAAGTGTTGTAGTTGTTTGCTATATTGGTCGGTCATTGAGAGAGGGAAATGACCGGTCTTGGCTGCACGCTGAGCACCTCGGGTGGTACCTGCAATGACACTCTGACGCTCAAGTCAGAATTGATCGTTCGGGCAGGGTATCACAAGGTAGAGAACGTACCTTATAGTGAGAATGCATGCGGCATTTATACTGTTGAGTACCGACCGTAATGCGAGAATTTCGGCCGGCTAGCGCGAAGTGCGCTCCAAGCAACCGAGCTTGGACCGGTTACGCTGACACGGGCCGACGGCCCAATGCTAGTAGAACCTCTCGGTTTTGCTGATATACACCCCGGAATAGTTTCCCCCAAGCCTAGGTCGCTTGAAGGCGGGCTGAGGCTTGAATCGCTGCCCCCGGGGGTCATGCTATTTTGACGAAATTTTCATGGCTAGAGAGACGGTCACGTCCGCCTGCTTCCGATGGGACGGTCTCGGCCGCCTGGATTTGGTGGACGGTCGCTGCCGTCAGTCGTCGGCCGTGCTGACACGACGGTTGGTTTGCTGTCAGTTATGACGTGACGCTTGGTGATCTCGAGGCCATTCAATGGCTGATTTAATGCGAAGGTGAAACGTTGCGACGTTTCGTCTCCCGGTCCCTCTGGCGCTCCAGGACAGCTATAAATAAACCTTCGAGAGACCATTTCTTGCATTCCTCTGAAGTGTTGTGCTGCCGACCGACCTGTTTGCAACCGACTTACTTTCGAAGCAAATCTTTGTGCTCGAGCATCCAGCTTTCTCGGTCGATACCCAGCATTCTTACAGGTATGGGTCGATCTTTCTCTTGGTTTTTAGCTTCTTTAGTTTTCCTTTTATTGTAGTTTCGCGCCTTGTGATAGGGGGTGTCAGGTCCGGGGACGACCAAGTCGCCCCCTCTCACGAGCGCACTGCTCGACCGACCTGACCCGATCCCCTTTTCACAGGTACTTGCATGCCACGGTTGAAACAAACCGCACGTCTTCCCGGGGGGCCATCGCAATCTTTGGCTCAAAATATAACGCGGCTAGGCCAGGTCGTAATTCGTGAGGAAGATTCTACGTCGTCATCGAGCGACTCGAGTTCCAGTTCTCCCAGCAAGGGGTCGATCAGTCTAAGTAGTTCTGACTCCAGTTCCGCTCATTCTGAGAACGAATCATGGGCTCCTCCACCACCACCATCTTCCCCGGCCTGCAACGCAGAGAGAGGATGAGGAGGTAGACATTGAGGGCGATGGAGTGCAGGGTGTCGCCCAGGTCGTGGACAAGGAGATGGTCGATGCCAAGGAAGGCCGAGATGAAATTGCTGCTAAAGAGGTCGTCACCCGTCCTGTGGAAAGCTCTTCTAACCGGGATGTACACGCTGATGGGGAGCCGGTCGAGGGCGAGGAAGATGTTCTGCCGGATGTGGCTCGAGATCCGCCCGATATGTCCTGGGTATCCGAGACACTTCGTTCTAACAAGAGCATACTCACGGTTGGCCACTGGGCGCTGCCCGAGCTACAATGCCATTCCAACCACCTACCGGGCTGGAGGGTTAGATGCATGAAAGACGGGGAGGACATTGCGACCTACTCCGAGAACCTTAAATTCACGATGCATCGGATCGTGTTTGAGAAGATGGGGATCGTCCCACCCTTTACTGAATTTCAAAGGGATGTCTTGCGCTATATTGGGGTCGCCCCATCACAACTACACCCGAACGCGTGGGCGTTTCTGAAGACCTTTGAGGTACTTATGGGCCGGCTCAACAGGCCGGTGTCGATCTAGTTGTTTTTCACAATCTTCGAGCTGAGTTGGCTTAGGGAAAAGGCCAATAAAGAGAAGAGGGAGCAGGTATCCTTCAAAACTCAAAAGACTCAGCATAGATACTTCAAGGCGTTCCAAGAGTCGTTGGGCGCCGCATGGAAGAGTCATTATTTCTGGGTCGTTCCGACCAAGGAGGCTGCCCAGGTTATTGCTGAGACCCAACCTGATGGATTGCTCGGTGAACCTTACTTCCCGATTATGTGGAACGAGGCTCATTTCTTCAGGCGGCCCAGTGATTACATCTACTCCACCAAGGATTTAAGCGCAGTCGACCTGGAGTCTCTGCGGATGATTAAGACACTTACGAGCCATATGCCCCCCGACCCTAAAGGCGACCTACCTTGTCGTCCTTTCACACTGCTTGTTGGTCGTGCCTTGGAGGCCGAGCTTGGTTTGTTTTCAAACTCATCTTTCTATTTCGGTTATTGATCGTTCTTTCTAACCCTTGAATCGCTCTATTTTGTAGGAAAAATGGCAGGAAAATCTTGGGCTGAACTGGAAAGAGTCTTGAAACCCTCCTCAACGCCTTCTTCTTCTCGGCCAAATCCTAAAGTAGTCGACCTGGAGGGCTCGTCCAAGGTGCCACAGACCCCTCGAAGTAAAGGAAAGAAAACGGCTTCCAAGGGCCGGTCCCCTCCGCACCAGGACGCTCGTACCCCCAAGCAGAGCAGAGTAAAGATTCTCGAGCAGATCCACGAGGCTCCCGGTGGCGAGATTCCCGTCATCTGGCCACTGTCAAACACCACTTTTACAACCACTATAACCATCACCATCAATCTGACCTCTACTTATTACCACTCTAACCAGTGTATGTCGATAATTAGTACTTTCAGCCTCTGTTATTAGTATTATTAAATATTAAATAGATTATATAGTTGTATGTTTTAATTTTTTCAAACCTAATGTTATATATTGTTTTGATTAAAATAAGTTTATGAGGAATTTTTATTTTTATGTTCATGTTTGAAAGTGATTTTGATTTTTGAAAATTTCTTAACTGAAAACTGGTTTTGGTTTTTGAAAATTTTAAAACTCAAAACAGAAATTGGTTTTGGTTTTTGAAAATTTTAAAACAGAAAACAGAAAACCACCTCGAATGGGGCCTAAGTTAGTAAGGAAGGTTGTAATTCAACAAGCCTTAGTGTTACTTGCGGTTTGGTTTGGTTCGGTTTCGGAAATCAAAATCGCAAACCGAATCGAACCGCGCGGTGCAATGAAAAAAAGAACCAAACAAAACCGATCAAAAGCGGTTTTTTACGGTTTTCGGTTTGGTTTGGTTTGGTTCGATTTGCGGTTTCCCTATTGGTTTGGTTCGGTTTTGAACACCCCTAATTGCAGGTACCGCCCGCGTGCAGTTAAGACCTCAATCCTTACCTACCAACAACGACCGGGCCAAATCACTCAAGCAATTCAACACTTATTGGTCAAGGTACGATCAATTGGCGACCACAGTGGGAGAGCCCTAGCGCTATCCAACCTTCGAAATCATGCCTCCATGCGGACGACCAGCCACGCGTGGCTCTTCCAGACAACATCCATCGGCTCCGGCCGACCAACAGCAGGAAACCCCCGAGGGTGTTCCTGTCACCATTCATGAATCTCAGGAAGGCGCCCCACAATCCCCAACGGTGCAGGGCGCCCAACAACAACTTCTGCGAGAATCGATGGAAGTCGGCATCCCGGAAGCTCTACCAGCACATGTCACACAAACGGTCCTTGAATTGTTGTTAGCAAGGGACCAGATCATAGCTGATCGAGATGCTCTCATCGCCCAATACGAACGAGGTGAACCTTCGACTCGCTCGCAAGCGGCCCCTGAACCAAGAAATCCACGTGGTCGGGATGCAAGGCCACCACCTCCAAGACACGTGACGTCCCCTCGCAGGAGCGTCTCCCATCGGACTCCCCTTCGCAGGAGTATTTCTCGCTGGACTCCTCCACGTAGGAACCGAGCATACAAGTCTCCCCCTCGAAGGGGCAGGTGTCATTACCGCTCGCCTTCTTTGGAGTAGGCAGCTGATTATGAAGATCCAAGCTACCTACAAAGTATTCTTCATGCGAACCTTCTGGATCCCGCCACCGATCAAGAAGTCACTCTTGGGATCCATTGACGAGTTTGTGGTCTATGGGAACACTATAGAGATACCTGATGTATCATGCATTGGTCCTAGGTACCTCGAGAAGCCTAGGAGGCACTACTCCGAGCGGCCGAGGAGGCACCCTTCAGAACAGTGTCCTAGAAGGTATCACAAACCTCGGTCGACCAACTACGTACAATCTCCGTCGATACAATAGGCAATGCTTGGTTATAACGACCTGAATGATGAAGTTCCATTCACAAGGGAGATGAATCAGTATCCCATTCCTAAGGAGCTAAGAAAACCTCCCCCTTGAAGTTGTTTACCGGTCGCGGAGATCCGGACAAACACATAAGATATTTCAATAACTTCTGTAGATACAGAGATGTGAATAGAATAATGAAGTGCAAGTTATTCCCATAGTTGCTCGACGAGCGAGGGTTGGAGTGGTGGGAAAGCCTTCGGCCAAATACCATTTCCTCATGGGACGACCTAGTCAGAGTGTTCTCAGCACATTACACGGCAAACAGATGCCAAGACCGGCATGAGGAAGTATTAGACGCCATCATTCAAAGGGAGAATGAAACCTTGAGGGAATATATCGACCGATTCAATGAAGAAGTTGAGACCGTTCGAGGATTGGAGGACAATGACAGGTTAACGTGTTTAAAGCGCGGGCTTAGGCCCGATAGCCTATTCACACAAGAGGTCGGGTTAAATCGACCATAGGATTTGACTGCTTTACTCCGAAGAGCAAACGACCACATGGCTAACGAAGAGTCGTTGCTGGCCAGGAGAGGCACCGGCGAGCGACCTAGGGAAGAACAGAATAGGCCAAGTAGAAACCAAGATAATTCTTCCCGTGATTACAGGCTAGAGTATAGGCCGAAAAAGTACGACCAGCGTACTAGTCTCAACACTTCGGTGGCACAAATCTACCATGAATGCCAAAATAATGAATCCAAGAATGTGAAGTGACCTGATCCCCTTGTTTTAAAGGAGGGGGCACGGCCGACCAAGAAATACTGCCGTTATCATCGCAGTAAAGGGCATGACACGAACAATTGCATGGCCCTCAAAGATGATATCGAAGACCTTATTCGAAAAGGAAAGCTGAGGCAGTACGTTAAGAAGGAAAACGAAGATCAACTCGAGGAGAAAGCTAATGACAGACCGGTCGCTCGTGATCCTAAAAAGGGTAAAGCGGCCGCGACCGACATGCTTGAAGGAAACAAGGACGATGGTGAGTCTAAGGAAGAGCTTGACACCAGGCAGTCTAGAGGCCGCAATGTGGCGATGGTCATCAATGGGGGAAACCCATTCGTTCAATCCAACAAGTCGATCAAGCGAAAATGGAATGAAATACTAAGTCTAGCCACCACGTCAGCCCCAAGGTCGGCCTCGAATAGGCCGCCCATCTCATTTGGGTATGAAGACTTATTGGACGGCAAAACGAACAAATATATTCCCCTCTTGATTACAGCAGTAATGGAAAACACTGAGGTCAGAAGAATCCTGGTCGATCAAGGCAGCTCGGTCGACATCATGTTTGAGGACCTGATTGACGTGTTGAAGATCGATAGAAGAGAGATCATACCTTAGATCGAAATAACTCCCCTGACTGATTTCAATGGAGCGGCTACATACCCTCTTGGAACCCTCGATTTATGGGTCACCTTTGGGGATGATAAAGATGGAAGGGACCTCTACAAGACGGTAAAAGTTTCATTTTTGGTCCTCCTTTGCAAGTCAATCTACCAGTGCATTCTAGGCCGACCTACACTTGGGAAACTGGTGGCGGTCGTTTCCATGGTCCATCTCAAGATGAAGTTTTACAGCAAAGATGACAAGGTAGTTAACTTACTGGCCGATATGCATTCAGCCCGACGGTGCCACTACCTTCACCTGAAAGAAACATATGAAGGGAAGATTGTAGGCAACCCACCTAAGGACAAAGGTGAAGGACACCAAGTTAATGTGGCCGACCTGAATGCTCGATATGATCCAGATAGTGATGAAGAGGAAGGTGATGATGCTTTAGCCTGCGAGCTAAAGAACAAACTTAAACGACCTGAACCACACGGGGAGTTGATCGATGTTTTGTTAGGGGACGACCCTGCTAAGATGGTCAAGCTTGGGAAAGACCTGCCTGAACAGATAAAGCAAGATCTGATCGGTTGCTTGAGAGGCTACGCAGACTTGTTCGCATGGAATGCATCAGATATGCCCGACATTCCAATAGAGATAGCCTGCCATCGATTGGCAGTTGACAAAGAAGCAAGGCCGGTCACCCAAAACCGGCGGGCTCAGAACGAAGAAAAATCTCAAACGGCGGACAAAGTGGTCGACGACCTGATCAAATCCAATTTTGTGGAAGAAGTCAAGTATACAACTTGGTTGCCAACGTAGTCCTGGTCAAGAATAAGAACAGCAAATGGCGGATGTGTGTGGACTACACTGACCTGAACAGGGTGTGCCCGAAGAACGCTTTTCCAGTTCCAAGTATCGACAAGCTGGTCGATAATGCCTCAGGGTTCAGACTCTTATATTTCCTGGATGCTTATTCAGGATATAACCAAATCATTATGTATCCACCCGACCGTGAGAAGACGTCTTTCATGACTGGCCGGGGGAACTTTTGTTACAAGGTCATGCCATTTGGGCGAGCTGAATTGGCGGACGACCAATCTTTTACCACCAGACGTGAACGACCGAGCTACTAGAGAAGAGCTCGACTTGGTGGAAGAATTGCGCACTAAGGCGTCGCTCAGAGAGAAGCTTATCAAGCAGAAGGTCACTGCAAGATACAATGCCTGAGTGCAAAAAAGAGACTTCTCTATCGGGCAACTCGTCTTGCGCCGGGCAGATGTGGGTAACAATAATTCTAGACAAGGCAAGCTCGCCCCCAGTTGGGAAGGACCGTATCGTGTTGTCCGACAAAGGAGCGTATGAGTTAGAGACACTAACTGGAGCGACCATCCCTAGGACTTGGAATGCTGACAAGCTCAGGAAATACTATGTCTAGTGTTTCATTATGTAAAGACATCTGATCATTCAATGAACAACGGGCGAGCGCTCTTTTTCCCCACAGGTTTTTTTTTACTGAGGCTCGTCCTTTTAAAAATGTACTTGTTATTTATTGTATCCACGTATGTATGCCCGGTCGCTTGAATTGCGAACAATTGAAGAGCGACCGTACTGAACTTCGAAGTGGTCAAAGTAATCAACCACACCAATTGCAATAAGGGCTAAGTCTAGATCGAATCTAGTAAGCCGATTGCCATCAAATGTTAAACGTCTAATGAGGCCACTACGATAGCGACCCATCAATGTCCACTATCGAGCTAAATCTAAACCGAGTTCAGTAAGCATTAGTGGCAATTTAAACAAATATTTAAACCAAATATTCAAAATTAAAAGATAGAACCGTGTTCAGTCGATATTAATCGAGCGAGGTATGAAATTATCAAACAAGTACATTGCATACAAAAGCGGGCGTGCTAAAAACATAAACAAAATACAAAGTTAAACTTGTTCAAGTACAAACTTGGCAACCTCGATCGCAGCCGGGCACCCTAAGTGTCAACCGCACGAAGGCAGGAAAGTTACATCAAAAAACAAGATAATTATTACAAGTAAAGAAGGGGGAGCACTATAGATCACTTGTCACTCCTCGACGACCTTTCCCTCCTTATCAAGGTGTGCAGGGCGAACAAGCTCCTGACCGGCAATGCAGTAAGCAAGACTTAGAAGATTTTAATCAAAGCTCAAGCCAGGGTTTAGTAGCTTCACTTGATTGATAGCGTTCTCAAATTTGTACTTGGCCGCCCCTGTTGCCTTCTTGACCGCTACCTTAGCCCGGTTTTTCCATAAGTCCCTGACGCCTTCCAGCCGGGTCAGATCGGCCTTCAAGCTGGTAACTTAGCCAAACATTTCTTTGTTCTTCGAGGCAAACCTATCTTTTTCTTGCTCGGCCAAGACCTTGGCGGCCTCAACAACATCACGAGTGGCCTCAGCTGCCGCGCGAGCGGTCTCAGTTGCCGCGTGAGCGGTCTCAGTTGCCGCGCAAGCGGTCTCAGCTTCTTTTCATTGTCAGCAATGGAGTTGATTTTGGGTTGAAGCTCCTCCAATTTCTTGAGCGCAACGTCACACTCGGCTCTCATTTCTGATAGATAAGACATAGAAGATTTCAGTTTAAAGTTTTTATCAACGAGTTCGTCTTTTAACCACGAGTTTTTGTAGAGAAGTCGCCTACCTTCCATGTGATCGGCCTCTTCTTGATATTTCTTGAATAAGGCGCCAGCGGCCTTCATTGCTTCTGACATCACCTAGAAGGGTTCTTCCTTGACGCGAGCACAATCAGAGTCGCTTAGGCTCAACAGGTCCAGTTTGGGCGACCTGCTGTGACTGCACCCCTTGTGTTATCTCCTTTTCTTCTTCTTAGTGGGCTACTGGTCGGTCTCGTTTTTGTCAAACTGACCTCTTCTCCTTGAACTGCCGCTGCGGTGGACTTGATTAGGACTTTTTTGTGGAGGGGGAATCTCTTCCAAAGAGCGACCGGGATGAACGTTTCGATCGTGCTGGATGTCATGATCGGCATCCTCATTGGCCTTATGGCTTTGGTTCGGAGGGCCTTGAACGCCACTTCATCCTCAACAGCCCATGTTACAAGGTCAATCCAATCACTTTGATCGGCCATTTTCACTGCACGAATAAGACGAAGTTAGCAACATGTAAGCCTCGTGTAAGAAAAAAGAAAGAAACAAAGACTTTGAAATAAAAAGACAAGGGGCGGCCAGGGAACGACCTAGAAATATTCTTTCTTTCAGCCCGATGGCAAGGACTCTTGATAAGCTTTGAACAATTTGTACTGTGAATGGTTCTTGAAAGATATTGGCTCTTTCCTCTTAGCCTTGGATCCCCTCTCGTTCAAGTAGCTCATCTCGAACAGGGTGAAGAAGAGCTTGAGCAAGACTGGCCGAGCAAGATTCTGTAACAAAACTTCGTAGCCTTGCATGAACGCCCACACATTTGGGTGCAATTGCGAAGGGGCGACCTGCAAGTACTAGAGGACCTTCCACTGGAATCTAGAAAATGGGAGAATAATGTTCATATTTTCGAAGACTATCTTATACATTGTAAATTTGAGGTCGCTCGACCATGTAGAAATGTCCTTGCCCTTGCTCATTCCATGGATCCTCCAACCCTCATTATTCCTAAAGTGCGTAAGGAGAACGGGCTCCATGGGACTGTTAAGGCAAATAAGACTCTTGATAGAGCAAAGACTCTGTGATACCCAAGACATATCAGCTCGGTCTCTCTCCGTTATGACCAGGGCATTCTTGAACGACCTCACCATCATGGCCCCATTGACTACCTCGGCCACCTCAGCATGGTCCACCTCCGGTTGGGCATCCATCTCTATATCCACTTGGACTTCGCCTTCGACACACTCATTGGGTTCGACCGCCGACTTGCGGACGAGCTCCTTCGGTAAAAGTGCATTGTTTGAACGGGTAGAACTCCCCGACGAAGTGGAACTACTCGTGGTGTTGAACGACGACTGTTCGCTCGGGGAGGATCTTGACTGGGCAGTGTTGGTAGTTGAATGGCTAGGACGAGCCATATTGCGCGCTAGCGAAACGGGCGGACTACCAGAGATGCGGGCGGTCTTTTTAGTCCGCGCCAGATTAACCTGTGGAGAGGAAAAAGACGTCAGGACCGAGCAAACACTCAAGAGAAGGGGGCGACGTGGTCGTCCCCAGAGCTGACACCCCCTTCACAAGGTGAAGAACGGTGAAAAAAGAAAAGACGAGAAATAATGATACAGTAAGGGCGACCGAAAGTTACAGGAATTTCGGCAAGCGGCTGCGGGCGAAGCAAAGCGATGAGTATGCGAACGGGCACTGAGCACGATGAAGCGCGCTTCCTCAAGATCGCTCGAAGATTCAAATCGCTGTGTTTTGCGGAGTTTTCAAAGATGAGTAAGAATGAGGGGTATGCTCCCAACCTTATATAGTGGGCCAACCAACGTGTTGGGCCAAAGACGAAAATATGTGACCCTTCGTATCCCCTCATGACTTCACACAATGAAGAAGCGAACAGTCGCGCCTGGGTAACCCCAAGCATCACCTCGAGAAGCACAACAATTACATCAACAACCACATCATTATGGCTGATCACCTCAACAGTCACCTCATTAATGTCAGAACAACGACCATAACCGTGGTAATTGCCACAACGGTCAGAAGGACCGGGCAGGGGGGCAGTGACCCTAATTGCCGGGTGGTCCAACACGACCACCCCAAGGGGAAATCACTTCAAGCCTCAGCCCGC
The DNA here is from genome assembly GCA_020916435.1 of Oxytropis ochrocephala. Taxonomy (NCBI): domain Eukaryota; kingdom Viridiplantae; phylum Streptophyta; class Magnoliopsida; order Fabales; family Fabaceae; genus Oxytropis; species Oxytropis ochrocephala. Next base: position 82,770,680 of record CM037091.1, read on the forward strand.
CACCAGGCGACCTAGGCTTGGGGGCAACAGTTCAAGAGTGGGCCAAAGGCCCATTAGTCAGACAAGGCCCAGCACGGCCCAACTCGCGGTGTGCTCCGCGAGATGCGGCCATGCCCGCAAATATCGCAACGGCTAGAGTGCCTATGGCGCAACAGTATAAATACATCACAGATCCAGAGAATCAGGTACGTAATCTACACCTTGTGACCCTGCCCGATCACACACTACTGACTTGAGCGTGGGAGTGTCATTGCAGGCACCACCCGCGTGCAGTAAAGACCCCGGTCCTTACCTACCAGCAACGACCAGGCCAAATCACTCAAGTAATTCAACACTTATTGGTCAAGGTACAATCAAAGTGAATCCAACGACGTCGTTGCAAGCACTGCGATTCTTACAGTTTTGATTTAAATTTGTTAGGCGAAAAACTTAAAAAATGATTTGAAAAATTAGGAAGATACCTTTATTAATTGTTGCAAAAGGGCAATCGTATAAGTTATTTTCCATCAAAAGTCAAAAGTAAAATAATCATCTATAAAAAATAAAGACATTTGAGAAAATAAGATATAAATTATTTGTATTTTAACAACGTGTAATATGGTGATGTGGCAAAAAATAGCAATGAATGAAATAGAGATTTTAGTATTGAGTGTTTAGATTAAATAGATAATAGAAGTAGATTAATAAAATACGGTGTAAAATGCAGTGTTTTCCCGTTGGAAGTCAAAAGCAAGATTAAAAACAATTAATTTGACAGTGTCTAATATTTTCTTGTATAGACTCCAAAACAAAATTTTTATTTTAAAAAGTAAAAAATATTCATGAAAGCAACATATAAAAAATTATTATAGCCACAACACGTTATGTTTTTCCGTAAGAAATGAAAAGTCATAATAAGATAAAATCATACCGAGAACAGATAATGCTTCTTAATCCGGACTCAAAACCAAAATACTTATTTATAAAAAGACCCTCACTCTTCTTTTTGAGTAATAAATTTTGAGAAAATCTAAATTCCTCTTTTTCTCTTATTCGACAAAATAGAAAATCTAAAATTTGAGTGATAAATCATCTGCAAATGAAGGAAAATTAAAAATATCAAATCAGTATGAGAAAAACCCATAAAAATAAATTCCAAAGAAAGTATGATTTCTCCGTAAGAAATCAAGAGTAATGAAAATACTTTATTCATAATGGCAAAAAAATAGCAATGGATAAAATAGAGATTCTAGTCGTGAGAGTGGAAGTTAGAGCTAATAACATATTGTAATGACACATTCGTATGATAATCGTAAAGATAGTTATGAAGTCATTATACAAAAATAGTTATGTGACATTATTAGAAGAAACGGGGAGAGGTAAAAGAAAGAATTAAAGAAAAAGTAGAAGTGTGTGTGTGTGTGTGTGAGAGAGAGAGAGAGAGATGTGTCTGTGTGTGTGTGAGAGAGAGAGAGAGAGATGTGTGTGTGTGTGTGTGTGTGTGTGAGAGAGAGAGAGAGAGAGAGTGTGTGTGTGTGTGTGTGTGAGAGAGAGAGAGAGTGGGGAGAGTAAAAAACATAAAAGCAAAAAGTTGTCATATTTTGTCTTTTAGTGGTTAAGTTACAATTTTATCCTCAATCAAGTGAAGTGTCAATTTTCCCAAATGTCTTAATAGATTATTTCATATGCGGTTGTATTTTTATAAATCTAGATTAGATTAGAAAAATACCTGCTTCGTTCAATTTTTCTGTTGCATAGTTTTTTCGTAGTCAACTATCAATATTCGTTGATTTTTTTAAACAATAAAAATAAAGAGTAAAGGCCCAAATTGGTCTTTGCAATTTCTTCGCGGGATAAATTGGTCGCTGACAATTTTTTCGCGACACATTAGTCCATGACGATTCCAAAACGAGACATGTTAGTCCCTCCTATTGGACTATATTATAACACTACAAGAATTATGCAAAATACCGGCGCCAACTTTCCGGCGGATTGTATCCGCCGGTAAATTACCGGCGGCTTTTGAAAGTTACCGGCGGTTTTTATCCCCCTGTAACTTACCGGCGGATTTTTGTCTATTACCGGCGGATTTTTTGTAATATATCCGTTATTTTTTAAATTTTTAAAATGGGGCGCGGTAATAGACAAATTCCGCGGTAATAGACATTATCCGCGGTAAGTAATTCCGCGGTAATAGACATTATCCGCCGTAAGTAATAATAAAATTCCGCCGGTAATATACAATTCATGCATAACGTATTTCCGCGGTAGCAGACAAATTCCGCGGTAATAGTTTATTTCCGCTGTAATTGATTAAGCCGCGGTAATGCAATTAATCCCCCGGTAATGGAACAGTTCCGGTAATAAGTATTGGAAATGGCGCCTCGGTAAATGAAAATTTTCAAAAAAATCCATGGTAATTGCAAGCGATTCCGCGGTAATGTACGCATTTGAAATTCAGACCGTTGCACTTTCTTTACTTAAACCCAACCGATTCCTCTCTTCACTTTTTCACTTCTCACTTATTCTTCTTCTTCTTCTTCTTAATTTCTCTCAAATTCTCTCTAGTTTTCATAGTTTGTATCTCTTTTTGTAAGAAATTAGTCCAGATTGATTTGAAAGGTATGTTCTTTACGTAATATAGTTAATTTTGCCAATTTGTATTAATATGAGTTAGTCCTTATTGATTACGATGTTATTTATTTAGCAATGGCTTGAAGTTGGAGAAGACTCTCTTTGTGGTGGTTGAAGTTGGAGAGAGACGTAAAGTCGAATGTACTTATACAATATATATTTTAAATATTTTGTATAATATTTAGATTAGATGTTATTTAAAATAAAATTGGAGTTTATTAGTAACATGATTATTTTTTTGAACTGTGATAGTAAATATTATTTGACATAATAAATATTATGTGATATAAAATAATATACTAAATCTTATTTGATGTATTTAATTGAAATGAAATAATTATGATGATAGTAAAAAATAATGATTGATGGTTTGTTTAGTTAAAAATGACTATAATTAATATTTTGTAATAAAAAAAGATATTTTCTAAATAGACATATATGTTGTAATAAATTTAATTAGGACATCCACAAAAATGGATCGTAGTTGGATGTATGATCGATTATATCTGGAAGAGCGGGGTTGAAACGACGTTTTGTTGAAGGAGTTGAAGAGTTTGTTCTTTTAGCTAAGTGTCAAAAAGAATTTGAGCAACAAGGTGGAATTAGATGTCCCTGTTCGAAATGTATCTTTCGATCCATAAAAAATGAAGGTGACATTCGACTTCATTTGTACAACAATGGATTTAAGCCAAATTACTGGATATGGACTCGTCATGGCGAGGTAGCAGCTGGAGTTTCTCGTGCCAATATAATTAATGTTCATCCGGTTGATATTGTTCCTGTCCAAGAAGTAGAAGGTGGCGCTTCAAGTCCAGTCGTAGAAGGTGTTGGCTCATCGACTATGGGAAATCAGCCGTTTGATGTTGTTCAGGGGATGATACGTGATGCTATCGGTGTAAATTTGGATTTTGAGGAACCACCTGATATGATCTTTCAAGAAGTTAGAATGAAGAAGCTCAGAGGTTTTATATGTTTTTGAGTGAGACAAATCAACCATTATTTGAAGGATCTAACGAATCTAAATTATCAATGTGTGTTCGGTTGTTGGGTCTCAAGTCTCAATTTAATGTTGCTGAATTGTGCATGGAATATATGACAAAAATGATGTTGGATGCAACCCCCATTAGAGGACTTTTCTTGTGAGTTATTATGATGCTAAAAGATCGTGTCGAAGGCTTGGCTTAAAATCTAAGAGAATTGATTGTTGTGTGTCGGGTTGCATGCTATATTATAGCAATGAGTTTGGGATAAATGATGGAGAGTTGTCCGAATGCAAGTTGTGTGGAGAGCCCCGCTACCGTGCCAGCAGGAAAGGGACGAGTAGAGGCAAACCGGTTCCACGGAAAGCAATGTTCTATCTGCCTCTTATACCAAGGCTACAGAGGATGTTTACTTCAAAGGAGACTGCGGGTAAAATGTCATGGCACTATGAAAATAGAAACAATTCTGGTGAATTACGCCACCCATCTGATGGTGAAGCTTGGAAGCATTTCGATCGTGTTCATCCAGTTTTGCTAGTGATCCACGCAATGTTCGCCTTGGTTTATGCTCGATGGTTTCACACCGTATATTCAAGCATCGGCATCACCGTATTCTTGTTGGCGATTATTGTTACCCCGCACAACCTTCCTCCGTAAAATGTATGTCTAAACCATACATGTTCTTAAATGCCATTATTCCAGGACCACACAATCCAACATCTGGCATTGACATATATTTGCAACCTTTGATCGATGACCTAAAAAGGTTGTGGCATGGTGTTTTAACTTATGATGCAGACGCAAACAAAATTTTCTCATGAGAGGCGGCTTTGATGTGGACCATCAATGACTTCCCCGCCTATGGAATGTTTTCATGGTTGACACAAGAGCTTTTACTCTTAAATATGGAGGAAAAACATCATGGTTTGACTCACACCGTAGGTTTTTACCTAGCGATCATCCATTTAGAAGGTCAAAATATGCATTCATCAAGGGAAATATTGAAACAGTGAACCTCCGTAGGTGACACCGTAAGAAGTTTGGAACAAATTGTCAAGGATATCCCTCCGGCAGAAGTCGTTGCGGTGTTGTTTCTCGTCCGGATGGTTATGGAGTATGGCATAATTGGACAAAAAGAGTATTTTTGGGAACTTCCATATTGGAAAGATAATCTCTTTGAGACACAACTGGATGTCATGTGTTATGAATGTAAAAGGTAAAACAAAAGACAATGAGAAAGCTAGGAAGGACGTGGATCATTATCGCAGCGAAAGGATTTGTCGTTGGTTGAAGCAGGTACTAGGACGTTGAAACCCAAAGCCAATTATACTTTATCTACCGAACAAGCTTAAAGAAGTTTGTAGGTGGATAAAACAGTTGAAAATGCCAGACGGTTATTCTTCCAATTTAGCAAGATGTGCAGATGTGGATAATGGGAGGTTGCATGGGATGAAGAGCCATGATTGTCATGTCTTCATGGAGTGCTTACTTCCTATCGCTTTTAGTTCGTTGCCAACACATGTTTTGAATCCGCTCATTGAAATAAGTCAATATTTTAAGAATTTGTGTTCTGCAACGCTTAAAGCGGATGATCTGACAAAAATGGAACAAGACATCCCACTTATCTTATGCAAGTTGGAGAGAATTTTTCCCCCTGGTTTCTTTGATTCTATGGAGCATGTTGCTGTTCATCTCGCAACTGAAGCTAAACTTGGTGGACCTGTCCAATACAGATGGATGTATCCGTTTTTATGACGATCCTTTTGTGATTGCACAAAATGTGAGACAAGTCTACTATGTCTCTTATCCATCAACACGGAGTGATCGGCGTGGTTGGTGTGTCGCAATTAAGACAAAACCAAGAGGTTACATCGAGACAAATGACACAGTGGAAGATGTGCCATATCAGTCAGAAGAAATGTCCAATGTAAATGAAGTGATTGAAGTTGAGATCATTACTCGTTTACGTGATGAGTCCAACGCTGCTGATGAAGTTAATGAAGACGAAGATACAGATCATGAGGACTTGATCGATCACGTCGATTGTATCGGAGTTGACTTATCTGATGATGATGGTGATTTTGAGAAAGAATGGGATTCTAATTAATTAATGTCATGTTATCTTATTTAAATAATTTGTTGGTTTGTAATATTTATATTTATTAGACTTGATATATATTTCCCTATGTTATTCAAAGTTCAATATTATTTGTTGTCAAATAATATTTATATTTATCAGACTTGATATATAATTTGTTGGTTTGTAATATTTATATTTATGAGACTTGATATATATTTGCTTATGTTATTCATCATTAAAAGGAATTTGTTGTCAAATAATATTTATATTTATCAGTCTTGATATATATTTGCCTATGTTATATATTCATCATTTATATATGTTATTAACTTTTTTTTATAGCTACAGAATAGTTATGGCATCGTTACATGGTGACTCACCACATGATGAGGACCCACCCGTGCCGCCTCAGGATAAAGGAAAGAAGATATGTACTTCTTTTTACGCGGTAAGTAAGCGTAAGATAGTATATCGACTTGTTCATGGCAACTATGTGCGTATGCCATCATCGACGAGCTCCGCAGGCGTTGAACTGTGCCGCCTCCACCCGGTAGTAGTATGGCACCCCGCTGATCGAGATACGCGCCACGCGCGTGTATGATGCGCATAAACCGGCGTGGTTGATATTTTGGATGACGATCGTATCGTTATGCGAGTTGTTGGAAACCGTAAGTATTTATTATATATATTTGTATTTGTATTTGAAATTTGTCTTTTTAAATTAATATCATTTTAATTTTTCTTTCTTATGTCTGACTTTGATCCGGGAGGATTGTGTCCAAAGCGATAACAAGTATAATCAAGGCAAATTACACAACTTCACAGGTTGATTGGTGGAGGTTAAAAAGATCCATGCAGCCAAATTTTGGAATCAATTTAGGGTAAGTTTTTTTAGTATTTAATTAATTTTTAATTATTCCAAATTCTTGAATTCATTAAGTTGTTTTTTCTAACAAGTTATTTTATTTTGTGCAACCAGGCAACATTCGCATGGAAACCTGAGGATGACCATGCAGTTAAGAAAGTCTTCAATTCAAGAGCTTCTCACCGTTTTTCCGAAATCTGTCGCGGAAGAGCGTGACAAGCCGGTGAGTAGAGCATTGATTGGATTGGTCCGCCTATATGGGATCAACTCCAACTGAAATGGGCACATGATGATTATAAAAAAAAATGTCAGAGAGCTGCTGCGAATCGGGCTTCTGAGAAAGGTGGTTGCTTAAATCTGGGCGGTTCTATCAGCTCATATGATCATGCTAAACGCCTGGTAATATTTTATATATATATCTTTGTTTTTAATTCTTCAAATTTTATATTTTATTAAATACTAATATTATAAATTAATACTATATACAGGAGGCTTTTCTTGGTCGGCCACCTACTTTGCCGGAGATACACGTGCAACTTCATATGCGCGAGGACACCGGTGAGTTTCCTGAAGAGCGGCCACGGATGATTCAGGAAGCATTCAATAATTGGCAGCAGGAGTATCGGCAAACACAGGAGAGTAAGCGGGGTGAGGTTGATCCCGGCGATGAGGAGGCTCGATTGGCCTTAGCAAAATGGAAAGAACTTTGTGGTCCATCGCCAGAAGAAAAGGTCGATTACCGAGGATCCGTGGTATGGGCGGCGTTCTTTTCCAAATTCCATTGTTCGAATTTCACGTCAAATTCCTCTTCAACATTAATTAAATCTTGGACGCTCTCATGTCCCCACTCTCGAAGAGCGAGCCGAGGTTGCGATTGACCGAGAAATTGAGCAACTATGAGCGTGAGATTCGGAGATGCGAGAGCGAAAAAGGTGAAGAACGCAGAATCAATGAGGAATTCGGGAAGCAAGTAATGGATAGTTTGTCTCATGCAAGGCCATCTATGCCATCATCATCCTCATCGATGCACCTTATCCACCGCCGGGATGCAAATTTCACGGAGGTGCTTTCAAAGATACCACTGGTGCCTTCCGGCCTCCAATCAACTATGAGCGGCTGCGCCTTCAATCGTCGCCATACCCATATGGTCAGCCCTCATATGGTCACCCTCATATGGTCAGCCCTCATATGGTCACCCTCATATGGTCACCGAGCCTCGATTTGAACTCTCCTCGCAGCCATTCGGCCTCGGGCCCATCGCGACCACGTCGCTACCACGTCATGTCTCCTCGAAGCAATTCCAACAACCGTCCCAAAGCAATTTTGAGACTCAGCCACGTCAACCACAACCCCAACAAAGCGGGGCGATGAAGAAGATGATTGGGCGACAACGCTTTTACATCTGGATCCCAACAGCACCCCAAACCCAAATAGGCCTTATTATTAGTGGTTTGTTGTTGGATAATTTTATTGTGACTTTGTTGTTTTTATTAGTTGTTTAATTTGTATGGATAATTTTATTGTGACTTTGTTGGTTTTATTGTTGGTTTAAATTTTATTGTGACTTTGTTGGTTTTATTGTTGGTTTAAATTTTATTGTGACTTTGTTGGTTTTATTATTGTGACTTTGTTGGTTTTATTAGTTGTTTTTAAAATAATTTTCAAATTTTAATAATTTACTTTTAAAATATTTAAAATTACATTTTCAAATACTTTTTAGAAATAAATTTCAAATTGTTAAAAGAGATTTTAAAATTTAAATATTATTTTCAAATTATTAAATTAATTTATAATTTAAATATTAAAAACCGTTTTTACTTTTAGCGGATTTTGGGACTATATTATAACCTTAGAGGGGGGTGAATAAGGTTATATGGTAAAAATGATTTTTTAATTTATTTTTGAGAATTAAATATGCTAGTTTAAATCGAATGCGGAAAAGAGAATTTAAACTATATGCAACAACTAAGCTAGCTATAACAATGACAGAAACAATTACAGTGATAATGAAAGCTAAGTACAATAATATCAAATTCAATGACAATTAATAAATATAAAGGCAATGAAATGTAAAGACACTGGAAAGAAGTACACCGTGATTTTTACGAGGTTCTGGATAAAAAGCCCTTGTCCTCCGCCTCTGATTTTGCAACCTTCGGACTTGGTAATCACCACTATAAGAGAATAACTTCTTCAACGTTTTACAAGCAAGCAAATCGCCTATAGCTATCACACCAATCTCAATTTTTCCAAATTGAGAACCCGAGCTCCCGCTAATGATTTCACTACAATTCAATCTCTCTGATTGAATTACCCAAAAAGACTCCTAGGATTTCACAACAATCAAATATAAATGTATACAATTGAGAACTATGATCCAATCATCACTCAAGCATATGACAATGATGTAGTTGAGAGAGATGAGAGATTTGGATTAGCGTGATTCCCAACCTAACCTTTGATGAAGAACGTGAAGAATGAGTGTGACCGTGAGAGTTCGCGTTCTGTTTTTTTAGATTTGTGGGTTGTTTTTCAATCGTGAGAAACCCTAAGCCTATTTATAGAGTTTGTGAAAATATGACCGTTGAGAACAATTCCTAACTCTATTGAGATAAGTGGACAATCAATTGTTGTCCTTTTAAACATAGGTTAGAAATCGATTTTGTGCTTCTAAAATAAAAAGTTGAAAATTGATTTCTTGCTTAAAAGAAGTAGGAGAGAAATTGATTTTGATACTTAAAGAAGTAAGAGAGAAATCGATTGCTAGCTTTAAGAGAGAAATCAATTACTAGCTTCAAAGACAAGTTGTGATTCCAAAAAACAAGTCAAAAATCGATTTACTTTTTTGAGAAAGGAAGTCACAAATCGATTTTGTTCTCTTTAAATAGGAGAGCAAGATCGATTCTTTGCTTTAAAGTAACAAAGTCATCAATCAATTGTTTTCTTTCTAAAACAAGTTCTTTCAAAACCAATTAAGAAGGGGGAAATCGATTCATAGCTTCAAAACAAGGGGGAAATCGATTTCTAGCTTAAAAAGCAAGAGGGAAATCGATTTCTAGCTTAAAGTACCAAATCAAGAATCGATTCTTTACTTCAAAAACAAGTTCTTTTAAAACACTAAGCCAAGAATCTATTTTCTTTAAAAAAACAACAATTCATTATATGTGCCTAACCTATTAGCATACTTTTATAAAAAAGATTTTACTAAGTTAAAATGAGCTCAATTCTATTTTAACAAACATTTCTATTTTATAACATTATATCTCAACTACAAAAGTCATAAGGCTGAAGTGACGGGATCTTACAAGCGTCCTATGCAAAGCAATATAACACATCTTAAAATATAAAAGGGAGTGAGTGGCTGAAATACCATTTTGGCGCAATTGTTGAGTTTTGGCGGACTCCAACATTTTTCATTTAGGCGCCATCCTGTTTTCAATTATTGTCAAAATTTTCGGCTACTGTTTATGAACAGTAGTTCTGCTTATGAATAGTGTTCGGCTACTGTTCACTGTTTATGAACAGTAGCTCTGTTTGCAGCAGAGGTGGGGACAATTATGAATAGTGTTTTGAGTAGGGAATAGTGTCGCTATTTATGTTGAAACAGTGTTATTGTTCATAAATAGTGTTCTGCGAAGTCACATGATAGGATACTGTTTAGTAGGGACACACTGTGACATTAGAGTCTCACACAACCACTCCTCCTTTAATTTTTTTTCCTTGTTGTCGCCCTCCTTCTTCTTCCAATGAAGACATCAAATTCAAACCGATTTTTGTAGCAAAAAACACAAAACTTACAACTTTCTCCATATCCCATCAAATCCAAAAAAGATATAAAACAAGATGATAGAGATGCAGATGTTTAGAGATAAATGAATGGGAGTGACGTAAAGGAGCAGCAGTGGTTGGTAATATCTTTCATTATGTTCATAGTGTGTTGTCATTGAGACAACTTTTACATTTGTATCTTAAAGTAGGTTCAGTTTTAGTGGGAGATTTTTGTCGGTGTTTTTATATATGGTATTCAAAGATTATAAAGTGAAAGGAGTGGTAGTAGAAAGTGATTAACGGTAATAAATGACACACTTCACAAAAGTTGTCTTTATAAAATCACATTTTAATCTCAAGTTTAAACATCCTTCACTTTAACAGTTTTAATATTTATTCTAACACGATGAACCACAAGTTTCTTTTTATTTTGACCATTTTCACAATTGTTTACATATTTTTTTCTATCTTAGATGGACAGTTAATCACTTTTATTATAATGTTAGTCATTGTTCCAATTTTAGCTTTGCCTTGGGTTGTAGAATTAGTTTATGAAATATTATAAGTGTTTGAACCAGTAAGATTTTATGAATTTTTCTCATTAAGATGACTATCTTTACTCTCAGTAATTGGAGTTATGCATTTTATGATTTCAATTTTTTTTCCATCAGATGTTGGCCTCTATTATTGGGTTCACTCGAAGACAATATTGTTATCCTTTAAATATTATGTTTGAGCAGTTTAAGATAGAGTTTCTTCCGCGTAAGGTATGATTGTATTTATCAAGTATGATTGTATATTTTTTTTCTCTGGAACCTTAATTTTCGTATTTATGTAAATGCTTGATTATGATGAATTTATTGCAAAGCATTTTCAACCGATTATGACATTTGTCAAAAAAAGCTATATTCTTAAAGAAACTCACAGTAAATTGGGCCTATGTTTCTGTCTCGACTCCTCTTTTGGTAATCGTTTATAATTTTTACTTATTAAAATTTTGTTAATTTTTTCCCAAGAAAACCCTATTAAAAATTGTTAATTTTTTCAGTAACTACCTTTGGATTATTATGAGGTTGTGTTCCCAGAAAAATGTGGCATGGGAGTTATTTTCACTGATGTATTGGTCAAGATTGGGATTGTGTTTTGCTCCCTAAATGTCCTTTGGGAGCGTTAATGGTGAGCTCTTTGGGTGGCAGACTACCTACGAAGAAACTCTATTTCGTAGGAGTCATTTGTATTTCGAATACTAGCAAATTAGTTAAATGTTTAGTTTGTTTTTAATTTATATTGAACAATGTGTAACGAAATTATGTTTTTTTTCGTTTCTCACTGAATAGCTATGGGTATTAAGGCATCAGGTATTTTACTTTCAAGTAGTTTTTTGGAATGTTTTCATTGTGTATATATCCAATTTGATATAATTAAAATCAATATAGCATCCCAAATAAAGTTCTGGGAAAATAGTTAAATTATTTAGTAGTCAAATAAGATGGTTTTCACTCTGATACGTGGTACGGGTTCCGGAATTGCTGAATGAAACATTGAAATTAGGAGTTAAAAAAATTGTAAGACTATTTTATTAATTAGTTATATATATAGTGCCATTTTTTCTTTAAGCACAAAAGTAGCATCAAATATCAATGTTAGGTGTTAAATCATGTGTATTGTCATCATTAATTAAATCATTTTCTAATTTGTTAAACCACAAATTGAAAAAATTAAGAAATTAAAAAATGGAAAATTAGATAATAATAAGATAGTTGTGATATTGGTAGCAATTTGGACGCATTTTTTGCGTTTTGGCAGACTCCAAAATTTTTCATTTCGGCGCCATTCTGTTTTCAAATATGGTCACAAGTTTTGGCTACTGTTTATGAATAGTAGTTCTCTTTGTTAACAGTATTCGGCTACTGTTTAGGAACAGTAGCTCTGTTTGCAGCAGAGGTGGGGACATCATGAATAGTGTTCTGAATAGGGAATAGTGTTTGCAGCAGAGGTGGGGACATTATGAACAGTACCCCAAAATTGTTTGTCATTTTTAAGAGTGAAGGTGCTACTTTTGAGCTTAAAAACAATTTAGTGTTGTATAAGTAATTAAGATGTATATTCAACTGTAAATCATCGCTATGATTATTTACTGACCCACTTTGCTGATTGTTGCATTTATTTTTGTAATTGTGATAATGTTCCGTGCACATTTGATTTGTTGGCGTAAAGAAAATTTTTATCTTTGCATCAAAATTTATGTATTGAATTAAAAAATATTATACTTTTATTAGAAAATGTTAGTGTTGTCATTTCATACATATACACTTTTATTTCCTCTAATTTTGTTTCCAATCAAATAAGGGAAGAGAAAATCAATATTAAATAAATAAGTAAGGAGAAATGTCTTATGATCTACAAATTTTTTTCCTTTCCTATTCTTTATTTCGTCCCGTTTTTTCCCCTAATAAGAGGCTAAGGTTTTTGTTATTCTTGGATGAAGACAAGGACAAATGGGATAGGGTATTGATGTCTTGCATGGGGAAGGTCAAAGAATTGTGAATAGTGTATGTATTGTGTGAATAATAAAGTAGGCACATGGTGTCTGAATGCATACCTCCAACAACGTGAGGCATCATTAGTGGATAGTGTGTGTTTGTGTGTGTGTGTATATATATATATATATATATATATATATATATATATATATATATATATATATATATATATATATATATATATATAATAAGTAATAGTAGTGTATATGATTGTGTTTCATTTTGTGAGTTCCCATGTATCACTTTGGGTATTGAATAATTGATGCAATAATGTTGATCAGTCAACGAGTTGGTGAATTTATGGTTTTAGAGTATTAGAATATGTGTAGTTCTGTGTGGCTTGGAATTCAGGTCAAATAGTTAATTGGAGGTGCATTATTTACTTATTGAATTGGTACATCAATATTTATTATCTCATATCAAATCATGTGAACAAGTTAAATAGAAGAACCGAAAGAATGTCTTTGGTGTTTTGTGTGGCAGGACATTGAACATGAAATATGTCTATATATCTATTTTGGCTTGGAGTGGTGAGGGGAATAGTGACACACATAGTGTGTTTTGTAAGTCTTCATTATTTTCGGTTAAGGTGTGTACATGTTGGTGATTGGTTTTTTGAAGACTAATATAAAGTATAAACCTACTATCTAAAAAGCAAGAAGGCTTAATGACTATTTAAACTACTAATTAATATAAAATATATATATATATATATATATATATATATATATATATATATATATATATATATGAAACCACAACCATTAAATCAAAAAAAAAAATCAATAATCAGAACTCTCTTAGAAGAGACTTCTTACGGGACTACGGCCTCAAAATCCCAAATTTCATCGTTTACTATTTTTCACGTTTTTTTAATGGCTTTGCAAATTTTTTAGATTTTTTCGAGACTATGAAAAATTAAAAAATCGTAAAAAATAGTTGTAAGTTATTATAAGAGTATTAGGAGACCATTGTTGAATTGATAAGACCAATAATCACATCTGTTTTTAAATCAATAATCCTCCATTAAATTTATTTAGACGAAAAATAAATCATATTTTTTGCATGCATTTTGTCTCATTGTATTCGTGTTATGTACTTTAAAAGAGCATAAGTTCTACCCAATCTATTGTATTCGTGTTATGTATTCAATTTTGGAGGATTTACAAGTGCAAACCGTAGTTAAAAATAAGCTGCATAAATAAAGTAAATGCTTATAAGAAAAGCAAATATAAATAATTATTTTTTCTGAAGTTTGTGATGAAAAATTGAGGGAGAGGGTATGAGAGTTTTGTTTGACAGGATTGTGAGTAAGATATGTGGGGTGAATTTGTTTAAAAAATGAATAAATAAATACTATTATTATATGAATATATTTATGATTTTTCCAATTTGTAGATAAGATATGGATTCTCATCCATTTCAACCAAAGTTAAAGCATCTTCTGTTGGGTGATTTGAAATAGTCATTTATAATTATTTTTTCGACAAAAGTGGTTTATATATTTTTTTGTTTATTTGGATCAAAATAGAAATGAAAAAAAATATGCATTCCTATAGAGAGGTTCAGTCACTTAAAATGTTGGAAGGATGTAAAAAAATATAAAATACATGTTTTCTCATTGATATTTAAAAACAAAAAAATAGAGTTACTCTTATTCCATCTGTTTTTGATTTTTGGTCTTTTAATTTTTTTAGAAAACAATAGTGTTCTTAAAAACACAAAGCAGCTTGCTGTTGACAAATTAATTTAACTTAGATTTCCATTTATGAATCAGTCTGTAGCCATGACTTTGATTTTTTTTTCATTTGTCATTAAATCAAAAAAATTAATGTTATGTTCTGTCTTTATTTCATATATTATATTCTGTTTAGTGTTTTATAAATAATTATTTTCTTTTAATAAGATTTATAATTCATAATTTATAATTTAATATTTGTATCTTATATAAAAAAAACTGTTGTGCTTTAAAAAAAAAACTAGCAACTAAGACTTCTCTGAAAATAATTTCAACATTATGTATCTGCATACCAGATGTGAAGTGAAGGTAAGCGAAAAGATATTTATATTATAAAGGCTACTAAATCAAACATTGGTTACTACTAAATGATCAAATACTACTATCTCGATTTTCCTGTCGTTCTGAAAATATCATTTTAATTTTTTAGAACGTACAGAAAAATCGAGAAAGAAGTTTAGATCAAAACATTGGTATTACAAATGTGGCCAATAAATTAAAAAAATATTACATTCGAGATTTTGCTAATAATAGCTATTCAAGGAAATAATTTGCATCCCGTTGTTCGTCGTCAATCTTGATTCGACTAATGTTCAGCTAACGTGTTTCATCTGTAAATGGTGATCATTGTATCACGTAATTTAACATTTCTTTGCTAATCCACTTGATGTAAACATATCCATCTAAGGTAACAAAACAAATCGATTTTTTCATTCGTTACGAAGATTGTGAGTAGAAAACATCAACCTAAATATCCATAATTCATGAAAATCAATAAGTCTTTTTTTTTTTGTAAAATTACAATTTGTGGTGGGTGTGTGAAGGATGTGAGACTTGAAGGCAAATGTGGGTGAAAAAACATGATGGCGTTTGTAACAGGAAGCAAATTAATAGAAGAATTTGGAATGAAATGGAATGTGAAGATATTGTTCTGAAAATTATGAATTTCAACTTTGCAAATAGTGTATATATAGCCAAATACTAGGATAAGGTGATATCTTAGATTGAGATTTTTATCCAATAGGGGAAAGAATATCATTTTTATCAATTTTATGTTTAGTCATCTTTATAAACTCATCTTTATAAACTCATTGTTGGTCGACTATGTGTGGTGTCATGTGAGTGTATATATTGGTCTAGCCAAATACTAGGATAAGGTGATATCTTAGATTGAGATTTTTATCCAATAGGGGAAAGAATATCATTTTTATCAATTTTATGTTTAGATGTGTGGTGTCATGAGTGTATATATTGGTCTACATATAGATATATATATATATATATATATATATATATATATATATATATATATATATATATATATATATATATATATATATATATATATATATATAGGCTTAAATATCATTTACCTCGCAAATATCACCATAATCCATTTACCCTCCTGTAAAATAAAAAGTTTTAAAATGCCCCTTGCAAATATAAACTGTTTACGGCTACCCCCCTGCTGTTAGATTATATTGACAGTGTTAAGTGTATAATGGGTATAAACCGTTTACGGTTACCCCCCTGCAAAATATAAATCGTTTACGGTTACCCCCTGTAGAGGACGTTAATGGAAAATATTTGATACAAAAAATAATGCCTCTTAAATCTTATTTTATAGAACCATTTATTCAGATAATGGTTTAAAAGATTAATTAGAATATATGTTCAATTTACATGTTGCATCTATACATGGTGAGTTTATCTAAGTATTGACAACACACTAAGACCAACTTTAATATAGATTTCTGAACATAATATTCATTTCCTACTTTGTCAGCGTTGTTTCCCATCAAGTATAGTACTAGGGGAGACAAGTATTAGGAGAGCATAGATAGCATGTTGGTTGATCGATGATAACATTGAAATATTGGTAATGGAAACTTTGGATTTTTCTGGTTTATTGGTAATGGAAACTTTGGATTTTTCTGGATTAAATATGCACAATGAAGTGATGCGATTTGGCTCTTTTTACATTTAGACAAGATGCACAATGAAATGGCATGTGTAGGTTGTGTTTTTTGTAGTGTTGTGATTGACTAGAATATAGTGATTCTGAAGAATAGTAAAATGTAGATTCAAACAGTGCATTGATGTGGTGACTGTTTACAGTTATACTGTTCATCCATATTACACGGTTGTAGTGTTCATCTACAAGATGCTCGATTCTTGTTGATCTACAATATTTGGTGTTATGGAAACTGGACCTACCTAACTTTTGTGGGATCCAGCGAATAGTAAGGAGATTATTTTTCCTGTACACTTTGGCCGACTTTATTTTGCTGCACATGGTTTGTGTTCCTCCCTTTAATGTTCCATAAAAGAACACAGTGTCTGAATGCATATCTTCCATTATTCATACCTCCATTCGATGCATAGTTCCAATTTTGCATTTCAATGATGTACAGTTAGTTTGAATGGATGAACAGTACACGGTTTAACTTTTATGCAAATATCACATGTCCATGTAGGGTACACTCAACAATAGTTGAATCAGGTCATTTTTCTTCTTTCTCCCTCATAGTCTTTCATTTCACATAAATTTCCATCCAGCTCTTTATCTTCTTCTTTACTTGCCTAAATTTTATTCTTCTTCCTTTATTTTTATTCTTCTTCTTCTTCTTAAGTTCAAATGTCAAGTTGTTGCACGTAATCCACCGGAATAAACTAGAGTATTGGTCTGGACGATTATTTCCATAAATGTAAGTGTTTTTGTTTTCATTAATTTTTGTATCTTTATATATTTCGTTTGGATATGTTGCATTTTGAGTTCCATTTTTAATAACAGGTTTAATGTCCTTTTATTTTAGTTGATGTGGTTTGTATTGTTTTGCTTCATCAACCAACATCAATTTTATTTCTTTGGTTTATGTGTTGTAAATAAAATTTGATTTTTTCTACTCTTCACAGAGATAGAGTTGTTGATACTATGAACAATTTTATACTTCTCCATTTATGGTATATTTCAAATATTTTCTACTCTTCTATAATTTTTATTTCAAATTGATTGGTTGAAATATTTTCTTAGATGATTCGTTCTACACCCGGGTACAATGGACGAGATTATCGTTATTCTTTAAAGATTAAGTTTGAACAACATCAGGTTGAATATATTCCAGATGAGGTTTGTAGCAAATTTTCCTTTTCATTGTACTTTTTTAGTTTCTCTTTACATTTTCCATATGGTTGATTGTTTTTAATATGGTTCTATTTTAGGATGAAGTTAAGCTTCCATATTTTCTTGCCAGCCAATAGAGAGATTACATTCGTTTGATTGTTGTTCTTTTTGACACTTATGGTAATGAAATAGAAGTGAAAGTTGCCAGGAGAGGAGATGACCTTTACTTCGTCGAAGGATGGCAAAGTTTAGGTAGTTTTTATCGTCTTTATGCAGGTGGTTGGATAAAAATGGTGTATGTCCAATTTGCTTGTTTCTTCATTGAGGTTAAGGATAGATTAAACCTTAGCGACCCGTACCCATTGAAGATAATCATTCCATGGCAAAATCATTAGCGCCAACAATGCACTTTGCAAAGAAACCTACTTCTGTGTTGGTGTTGTCTGCAAGTCTCACCTACGTTGATATTTCAAGTTCTTATTTGGTAATTATTATGCTCAAGTTACTAATTTTTCCTATGATCTACGAACCTTATTTATTAGTTAAATAGTTTAGTCTTTCTGTTTTGCAGCATATTCCGTTGGCGTCCTCTTTTAGAAAAAGAAGAATTCCCTGAAAATATCCCTATAATGTTAGAAATACATGTGGAAAATCCTAGCTTTATCTTCTTTAGGAGTGCTTAGATAGTTATTGTGTCCATAAGTGCTCTGTAAAATTTCGTTATGAAAATTTTGTGTGATTGTATTCATATATATTTTCGTCAAATTTACGTACACGCAGATAAATTTTGGTTTAATTTGA
Source organism: Oxytropis ochrocephala (assembly GCA_020916435.1). Lineage (NCBI taxonomy): Eukaryota > Viridiplantae > Streptophyta > Magnoliopsida > Fabales > Fabaceae > Oxytropis > Oxytropis ochrocephala. The sequence goes on from CM037091.1 coordinate 82,789,192, forward strand.
ATTGTAACAAGTTGTGTGTTTCTTGGTGCGTTAAGTGAAGCAAGTGATGGTTTTGATTTGAAGGGTAAATTGTTACTTGTCGTGTTTGAAGTGTTCAACAGTAGCCCATAAACATTAAACTAACTTAGAGTGTTTAGAATTAACATTATTATTAGTGTCTTATTTTACAATTGCCGGTTTCTTTTTAACATAATGGAACAATGTATGAAACACTTTTATATGGTAAATCTTTGTCACCCGTGCATTGCACGGGTGCACGGTCTAGTAAGTCTTGAATGCTTTGGTAGTTTCTCCTCCGAGCTACTACACTTTAAGATATCTTGTCAAGCGTCTTACAAGATATCATGTCGAGCTGCTACACTTATATATCATGCCATGTGCTTTAGTTCAACTATAACCATTAGTAAATAGATTGTAATCTGTTATCATACAAAACAAAGAGTGTTTGACCTTGGTTCAACACCTCCGTCCATTTAGTCGTTGTCAATACAGTTAATGCCTCCTATGTGGCTCGTTAAGACATTGTCATGTCAAACGTCACGTAAGTGGATATTTTGGGACAAATAGGTCACTGGTTTTACAAAATTGAAAATATTGAAAAAATGGGCAAATCAGTCTCTGATATTTTTAGGACAAATTAGTCTATCAGTCTCTGATATTTTTTTCAAAATTTTCAATTTTGTAACGCTAGGGACCTATTTGTCCCAAAATACTTACATACGTGGTGTTTGACGTGACAACATGGCACTTAATGTGCCACGTTGGAGGTGTTAACAGTACTAGCAACAGTTAAATGGATGGAAAGACTAACATGTCTCATTTTGGAATTGTCAGGGACTAATGTGTTCCGAAGAAATTGTTAGAGCATCCACAATGGATGACTCCCCATTTGAGTCCTTAAATAGACCCCACATGTACACATCACTCTTTTATACATTTTTAATATTAATACCTAATAAGCACTCAAACCCCCCAATGCAACACCATCAAAAAAATTCTTAAATGGGCCCCACAAATAACTACACTTTATCAACAAATAACTCACAAATTTTTAAATGGGACCCACTTAAGGTAAGAGAGAGAAAGTCCTTGTACACAGACTCTTCTCTATAAGGAACACAATTGTTTTTGCCCACAATGGTATTCCTTATTAAGAATGATCTTTAATAAGGAAAAAACACTATAAAGAACATCATTGTGGATGCTCTTAGGGACCAATTTATCCCGCGAAGAAATTGTTATGGGCCAATTTGAGCCTTTACTCAAAATTAAGGGTTCGTTCGGGGTGGTTCTGAGTTTTTGGTTTTTGGTTTTGAAAGTCAATATCAAAACAGAAACATGTTCGTGTAAAATGGAGCCGAGTTGGTTTTTTTCTTAATTTCAAAACAGTTTTCCATCAAAACTCAAAACCACAAAAATAAGTTTTAAAATTTTTGTTTCTGTTTTTGTTTCATCCACCTCTGATTATCAATATATATGACCACCACCAACTACCACTCCGACCACGCCAACCACCACCGACCACCGCCATCCACCACTTCGACCACCACTTCGGCCACTGTCAACCACCACATTGACCACCACCAACACCATTCCAACCACCGACCACTACCCTGGCCACCGTCAACCACCATCAACTACCACGAACCACCCCCGACCACCCCCAACAATCACTCTGATCACCGCCGACCACTGCTCCGGCCACTGTCAACCACCTCTTTGACCACCACCAACACCACTCCGACCACCGTCAACCACCACACTGACCACCACCAACACAACTCCGACACTGTCAACCACCACTACCAACTACCACTCCGACCACCACTAACCACCACTTCGACGATCGTCAACCACCACTTTGACAACCATCAACCACCACTCTGACACCGCCAACCACCACTTTGACCAACACCAACACCACTTCGACCCTTGCCAACCAACACCACCGACCACCACTCTGGCCATTGTCAACCACCATCAACTACGACTCCGACCACCGCCAACCACCATTGACCATCACTCCGACCACTACCGACCACCACTCTGGCCACCGTCAACCACCACACTGACCACCACCACCAACTACTACTCCGACCACCTTTCTGACCACTGTCAAACACCACTTTTACGATCATTATGCCCATCACCACTAATCTGACCACTACCGATTACCACTCTAATCTGCGTATGTTGATAATTAGTACTTTCAACCTTTGTTATTAATATTATTAAATAATAAATAGATTATATAGTTGTAGTATTTTAATTTTTTCAAACTTAATGTTATATATTATTTTGATTAAAATAAGCTTATGATGAATTTTTATTTTTATGTACAAGTTTGAAAGTGATTTTGATTTTTGAAAATTTCTTAACTGAAAACTGGTTTTGGTTTTTGAAATTTTTAAAACTTAAAACAGAAACTGGTTTTGGTTTTCGAAAATTTCAAAACACAAAACAGAAAACCACCCCAATAGATATGGGACGTGGAGTTGCAAAGAGAACTACCGGAATTTGTTTCAAGATTGTTATGGCAAAGATTTTGTAAGCAATATGGAAATGATTCTCTCAACCAATGCATAGGAAGGCACGAGTATGCAATTAATACAAATTTGGGATCCAACATCGAGGGTTAAATTGTTTTAATGTATATTATATATCAAAATGTTCCAAATATTTTAGCAGATAATTCATCTTGCATGTACATATAAACTCTTTTATCTAATTTTACAATTTTTTTTAAGTATTTATGACTTCATAGCAATTTATAACAATCACAATATCACCTGTGTGGATGTACCAGTATAGTACAATTTTTTTTTAAAGATATGCACCCCAATCGACATCGTGACACACTTTTCAATTCCAAGTTTGTTTGCCCAAAAGAAAACTGCCTTTTTTCTGTTATAAAGAAAAGAGGTGGTGACATTTTCCAAATTATTAAAAACTAAAAAAGAATACATTTTCTTAGATCAATCAAGTTTCAATTATAGCCCGTATACATTCAGTAAAAAAAATAACTCAAACTTAGACACACTCTTCTCTTTAGTTTCACTCTTTTACAGAAACATATACTGTATGTTAACTTAATATCCCTTTTTTTTATTCTACTCTTAATACCAAATATAAAAACAAATTCCACATGTTAAGTTAAGTCACAATTTAACTAGTCTACCAAATGCTATCAAAGGTTGCTAAGCACATAACTAAGTCGTTCCTTTGGCCTCCACTTTTTGAGTTTTTTCACACAAAGTTATCAAAGGAACCTGAAAACAAAAGTGGCTTTTTCTACAAGTCAATGCACATAAAGGAGTTAAATTCTGCAAATATACATATTCCATAACAATGTGCTCTAACAGTTACTTGAATCACTGAAGTGAAAATCATCGTTGAAATCGAATCATTCCTCAAATGTCGACTCGCTATGCCTCAGAGATGTATCCAACTCTGGGCGAGGAAATAAAAGTTTGAGACGGAAAGCATCAACTCCATTCAAATAGTAGTGAAAGAGCCTCTTAGCCCTAATAAAGCCAAGGCGACCATACAATGCCAGTGCTCCTTTATTTGTGACTTCTGCTTCCAATGTAACCTATATAAATATAAATGCATCAACAAAGTCAGAACTACAAATCATAGCCAAATTTCATGGTCCAAATTGAGACCAAGTTATGTGCAAAATTATACGCTATTTAAAAGATATCTTTACAAATTTAACTCCTCTAAAGTGAATAGAGAGTAAAATGAATAATCTTATTAATGTTGAGTGTTAAAAAGGTACTCAACCCTTTATATTCGATCAAAAACATCCTCAGTCTCAGACATCACAAAATTAATACACAAAAGTCTCAAAAAGGTATTAGGGTCACCCCTTAATCAACGAGATGATGCAGACACCACACAATATAGCAAATATGTTCTGCACTCCAAGGAATCCACACACCATTCATAGAAAAAGCAGTAGTTAGCCTTAGACTCGGACAACAACCGTTTCCATAAACACAATTTAATTACAAAAAGGACTCATAGAGGACTGGACTAAGACTTTATTAGAGAAGATACACCGAAAATGGGTTATACTGAAATGAAGAATGATAAATATGCCATGCCAAGGGTGTGCTCTCCAAACAAATTAGAAGAGAGGCAACATGAACACTGTTATTATCCAGATTTCATTAATGAAGATTGCAGAACTGAAAAATGCAGGGTACAATATCTGTTACTTGGATCTGATTCTCACTGTAAAACATATATTTGAGTACACTTTGTATTTATGTTTTGAAAAAGGTAAACTTTGTATTCTTGAGTTTTCAACAGTAAATCTTGCTTTTGGCTTTATAGCCACAAATTTAATCCGCAAATAGTTTTAGTCTCATCTTCGGATTTTTAAAGATAAGCACATCCAAAAGGGTCTTTGACATTACTTTGGCAGAACCAATAGTACTTGTGATTGCAAGTCTTTTTCCTTCCCAAACATTGGAAATTTCTGCACCATAGCATCCTCCTTGTCTATATACATCTCAATAAAAAAATCCACCTCTTACAGCCTTCTTTTTATCAAAAGCCTTCTTGATTTTGAGTTTTATTTCAGGTGGAATTTTTGTGCAAGAACTAATGTCTCCCTTTTATCCCCATTTGATGTCTCCTGGCTCTTGTTCATTCCACCAGTTGAAGTCTTGCAACAAAAATCACATGTAACGGATTTTTTGTTGTTAATGTCCTTCAATGAACTCCATTCCCAAGCCATATCTAACTTATCACATGTAGGCTTGACCATTGCAACTGAACGAATTGAGGGTGCAGAACTCCGTGGTGGTTGAGATGATAAGATGGCTGAGTAGAAAGAGGAGAAAACGGAAAAATTGAGTAAAGAACAAAGGGAAACTGAAAAGAGAACATAAGCGAGAAGAACCGAGGAGAAACATAGGCAAAAACAGCAGAGAAAGACGTGGTCGCTAGAAAACCCACTAGCCATCGCCAGAAAACAAAGAGGGTAAGAGATCAAGTGGCTCTTCACAAAACACAGAGGGGTGGGAGAAAGTGAGTCTTCGAAAACAAGTAGACCAAGGAGGGTTGGGGAGCGAGCTGTAGACTTAAAATCCTAAACAGAAATGACCAAGAGACCAAAAATATAGTGAGCTAATATAATAGAGGGGTAAAATGGGCATTTTCCATTGAGGCCCCTGCAGCAGATTTGACGGGCTGCATTCATCGCAATTTGAACTATGAAAGCTGCCCTTGAAAAACACAATGCACTAGACTATTTCGTCGCAACAGAGCTCAACAATGCAGCGCAATCCCCTAATCGTGCAGGTTAGCATCGTGATTGACAACATAGATCATGTTGATATTTATGTAGTTTTCTAGTCTTCGCAATGGCGTCCATTACACTATCCGTTTTCCGCATTAGCAGTTTTGGGATTGGTCGCTCTGCATCGCTAGCCGATATTGACAACATTGGGTATATGTAAAGAAGACATGTAGAATCAACAACAATGAAGGTAGATGAGATGGAGGATAATCCAATAATTAGAGGTAAAGAGAGGTCAAAGAATAATACAGTGATAGGATATTAAATAAATAAATAAATTGTAAGGGGAGGGAAATGAGAGTTTGTTGTAACCACTTGCTTATGTGGCAAAGTGGAGGGAAAATGAGTGAGTTAGTGGAGTGGAGGTTATAAATAGGACTTGGGGGATTAGAATCATTAAGCAAGTATGAATTTGGGAAGTTATTCCTTTAGGAGAGATTAGGCCTCTATAAGTGCCTTTAGGAGACCCTAGACTTCTCAAAGTGCCTAGTTTATCATTTACATTTGTCATTTCAGTTTTATCACCATTAATACAGTCTTATTTTTCCATTATTGTTCCATTTGAGAGATGAGAAATTCACGATCCTATCATACAGGTTTAAGAGGGATTTAGCTTTAAAGAGTCTACCATTAGATGTGATTCAAGCTACGATACTATAATGTTTGATCTTGTAACCGACCCCCATTTGGCGGAAAATTAGTATCATTATTGTTGTTCCTCAAAAAAGTCAGAAAGGATTCAGTGTCTTTATGTCACTTTGTGTATAACTCTCTCACCTTATCTTATTTTTCACTCTCATATTTCTCTGTCTAAAAATAGCCTAAAGTCACCAAAGATATGGATTGGTAAAGTGAATCCAAATCCTCAAAAATTACATGGAACATAGTATTTAAAGGACGTCAATGGCTGCATAGAGGAAACAAAAATGAAAGAAGAAAACAGATTTTGATAGTATACACATTCAAGTTACCGCTAATGTCATGTATATCCCAGTGTCCAAGCATTGTTTCCTTACATAGGATAGTATAATTTGAGTCAATGAAGTTCAACTATACTCACATATAGACTCTCCATTCCAATTTAATTTTTTTTTAATGTTTCTTATCTTCAGCTATTTGAAAATATATTGTACTGCAATTGATTGATAGGTGACACAAAACTATGAGCTGTGTAGTAAGATTGAAGGTAGCTAGAACAAATGAAGAAAAAAGAATGATTGACAATGAAAACCGGGGGGAGTAAAAATGGAGAAAGGGGCGCAGGTAAGAGTGCGGGCAAAAAACCTAGTATTCTAGGGGTGTTTGTTTGTGAATCTGACCTAGGATATTTGGAATGTTTGATTTTGGCTGATTATGTGAGCACAAAAAAACCTGAGCAGGGCTGTTAGAAACAAGGTCGTGCAAGTTGGTCTATTTCTGAGCTGCACCCACGATAGAATTCGTAATCAAGATTCAGTTTGGGCTTCAGGTCCAAAAAAAATTCACACTTTGATATGTATCTATTAAAATATTGGTAGTAAGCCCATTAGTTTGTTAGTAAGGCCCATTAGATTGTAAGGTCATAGGTCCATTAGTTTATTAGTATTTAAGGTAGTTGGTACTCTCATTTGTAACTATCCATCTATTAATCTCTTCTTATTTGTAATATTTCATCATCTTCAAGATAATAGACTTTTAAGGTTTTTCTCTAATATCCATGGATGCCATGTTTTTCAACATGGTATCAGAGCAAACATGGTATCCTCCATAAATTCACATGTCTTAAGATTCTTTTTATTAGTTTATTATTAGTTTTTTTTCTCATTTCATATATCATCGTTCTCTATTTTATTTTGTTTTTTTTACTTCAGATCTATTTCACTCTTATTCCCTTCAGATCCAATTTGTTTTTACTTCAGATTCACCTTTTTGTTCTCTGATATGCTCGAGATCAATTTCCATTGATGATTTTCGATTATCGATTTTGTTTCCGTCGCTCGTTTTCTCACTTTTGTGTTTTCTCATATTTGGTGTTGTCTGTTTCGAAGTTCGTTTAGGATCTGATTATTCGATCGATTCATCTTCTGTTTTCGTTCTTCTTGATGTGACGATCCTTGATTTCTGGATCTGATTTCTTGTGGTTCTACTAGAATCGAGCGGTGTACTTCGATTTCCTTCCTCTGCTGTCTCTTAGCACATAGCTGCTGGAAGAGTTCTTGCCGGTTTCGAGGATTGTGTCTCTGGTCTTTTCAGTTTGGATTGAGAAGCTGTTTTACCGTGCATGGTGTTTGCTTGATTTTGCAGCCCTGTGTTTGTTCGATCTGATCTTGTCTTGGTGGTTGTTTTGTTTGCTTAGAGTGGAACATTTCGGGAGTTTTGCTTATCTTTGTGATAAACATGTATCAAGAGGCAAATTGCGATTGAAGGGTGAGTAAAATTGATTTCACTGGTTTTCCCCTTGTCATCATGTGTTGCTTTTTGGGGTAAATCATCAATGGTTGATGTTTGGTATTTGATTCTCGCTCTTTGGCTGTATGTTTATGTTAGATTAATGTGTGTTGGCTTCAAGGGAATAATGTAAGTGGTGTTGAAGCGTCGCCACAAATATATGGTGTTATTGTTGGTTTTTAATATGTTGTTAAAGGCTATACATCTGTTTGCATTTGGGATCCCATTTTCCAATTTAGATGATAGTTGTTTAGATCTTTTCCATCACTGTAGAAGATTGAAAAGCCATTAGTTGATGATGTGTTTGGTCTTTTGTTCGAGACTTGAATTTGGATGCAGATTGAAAAGTGCTTATTTGTGGAAATAGCTTATACCCTTTGAGAACTTCTATACAGTATTGTTGGCTTTGTGTTTGTTATATTGCTTGAAGGGTTGGTTTCATTGAAGACTAATCTTCAACAATGTCAGAGAAAAATAGGGTTGCTTCAAGGTTTATATGATGTGGGATGCTTATTTCTATCTTCCTTTTGCTACTGCTTCACTTTTGGATTTCAAGGTGCTTCTACTGGACCCTAATTGATTTGGTTACTGTGATGATATTTAGTCTTAATTGACTTTTTTTTTAGCTTCTATTTATGGTGGTTAAGCATGTTGCTTCTGCTATAAATGGTTAAGCATCATATTGTTGTGCTTCTGCCAAGTGGTTAAACTTTGAGGTATAGTTTCTGCTTGGTGGTTAAGCCTTTGGCCACGTGGCCTTGTTGATGTTTGCTTCTACCCTATGGTGGTTAAGCATTTTGCTTCCTTCAAGTGATTAAGCCTTGAGTTGTGGCTTTTGCTTGATGGTTAAGTGTTGGTTTGTAGCTTCCTTCGAGTGGTTAAACCTTAAGATGTGGTTTCTGCTCGATGGTTAAGCTTTGTTGACTTCTTTGGACTTCGATGGTTATGCCCAAGAGTGGAGTTTGTTGATTCCTTTTGGAGTGAATGTTGTGGAGACGCTGGAAGAAGTTTGAAGGGGCCCGATAGTTGGTCGAAGACTTCTAGGAGCTAAGCACCTCAACTGCTGCCAATTTGGATTGCTCTTTATTTTTCTTATTTTTATAGTATCTGTGTATTGCTTATCCCAAGCTGGAAGTGTTGTGAAAACCGTCCAGCTTGCGGGAGGCTATTAAAATATTGGTAGTAAGCCCATTAGTTTGTTAGTAAGGCCCATTAGATTGTAAGGTCATAGGTCCATTAGTTTATTAGTATTTAAGGTAGTTGGTACTCTCATTTGTAACTATCCATCTATTAATCTCTTCTTATTTGTAATATTTCATCATCTTCAAGATAATAGACTTTTAAGGTTTTTCTCTAATATCCATGGATGCCATGTTTTTCAACAGTATCAATTATGTTTGATTTCGCTTTGAATTGAGAGACACATGAATCGTAAGATAATAACTATGGCTTACTGTCAAAAAAGTAACTATGGCTTAGAATCATTTTAAATATATTTTCATATAAGTTCTTATTAAAAAGTTCAACCAATGTGACTCATAGTTATAATTATAAACATACCTCTTCACAACCTGATTCCATCATCACCTTGATAGACCTAGCAACAAGTTCTGTGGCTGCAGACAAAAATCAAGCAAAAGCCAAACATCAACTACCATCAGCATAACACTTACATTTTTCTATAACTCCCAATAATCACATCAAATAATAGGAAATAAACAACACAACAAAAAAACAAAGGACAAATAAAAAAGAGCATAAAAGAAGCAAATTACCAATGCCTCTTCCTCTGTAGGATTTAATTACAACCAGCATAGCAATATATCCTCTGAAAGTATTACGATGTTCCCCCATTTTACACACCACTGTGCCCACACATTTACCATTATGAAACGCCTAAAACAAAATCACACAACAAAAACACAAATGTTAGTGGTGAAGCGGTAATTAAGAAAGATCCAGATAGTAAAAAGTTGAAAAGAAGAAAATTTTGGAACCAGGAAAGAAAGCTGAGGCCAAAGATAGACGAAGTAACGGTACGTGAAGATTGAGTAAGGTTCGCTGAGTTCTTGATCTACTAGGTTCATGATTAGAGGGAGGTGATGTTCTCCACCGTAGCTAACGTATTCAATCTCGGAATCATCGAATTCCACTTTCTCGATTTCTGCATCATCGTCTTCTTTGTTGCTGTTTTCCATCATGTATGTCTTCCTCTTCTTCCTATTGTGTTCGTGTTGTGTTCCTTGGTTTCTTGCACAGTATTAGGGTGGGTGGGTTACAGGGAATGGGCCATGGGTTGTTTTCTTGGCGCATGCTTCTTACACACACGCCCAGCTACTCCGTGCACACCCCCAATTTTTACTCTTCCCGATTTGCCCTCATGTGGGACGCACGTGCTAGCTGTTTAAATACTAGGTTCGGTAGATAAACGTTGAATTGGTTCGGGACTTTAAGACCGGGTATAGGAAACATACGGTTCCGTAGATGTGCACCGAACCAGTTTGGTAACTGGAAGCCGAGTATGTTAAAAAATGGAAAATGGGGGTGTCTGTTATATGGGGGTGGTCCGGCCCTAAACTAGCGAACCGGTTTGGAGCTTAAGTACCGAACCTGTCTCTTACTGGACAGAATGTGAAGTTCCTGCTTGTAACAAATATTAAGCCAAAAAATTGAAATTCAATAGTTTAAAAATAGGTACGAATAATGAATTAACTAATTTAACTGAACGTAACATCAAATAAACAAATAACTGGTCTTGTCTTAATGTATTACAAAGATAGAAATTGAAAAACTTGTTCAAATAAAAATCAATCTTTTGCTAAGTCAATAAAGCCGACATCTAGATCTAAGGTTAAAAATTTCCATTGTTACAAGCGTCTCGTGAATGACTTGACCCAACCCTTTGCTACGTTTGTGTCTATTCCAGTAATAATTTACTGGGGGCATTTGGAAACCTTTCTTCAAAACTATGTGTACAAAGTGGTTCCCTATGAAGCATATTTTGAATACCGGTGCATTCTTGATAGGTGCAACTTGAAATGGGAAAACTGTACATGACATTTTAGGAGACCAGCAAACAAACAAAACCTTGTATTTATTTGCAACCAAATATGAACATTCTGGGATAGTCATCCAATTCTCCACTTCATTCCTTTATTGTTGCATCAAAAACTTCATAACATAGGTCACTTTTCTCATCCCAATAAACAACTTACAGTACAAATTAAAGTCTTGCTGAACCTCTTGCATCCTCACCCCTTCCAAGTTATGGAGCAATGCACCGAAACTCGCAGTTACCGTCACCTCCACATTCACTATATCATCAACAAAATGATGCATCACTTCAGGCATAGAACTTATGTATGTATTGTATGCATCTGATCGAATGATTTCAGAGGTAGAGTTTAGGGTAAGGCCTTGAAAGCTTTGAATTTGAGTTAGTGCCAGAGTGGGACATGTAGATTGTGTGGAATAAACTCGTATGATCCATAACCATTAAATCTATTTGAGAACCATTTTCAGCCATTTTCGGACCTAAAGAGGTGAAAAACAGAATGCTAAAAACACATATTCTACTTAATTGGCCATAATCTGTCAACAACATGGTTCAGACTTTAACTATCGAACCAGTTCGGGCTTTAAAGTCTTAACCACACTTCAACAGCATCCCCCTTTAAAAGGTCGGCCATAAACTATCGAACCAGTTAGGACTTTAAGGTCCAAACTGAGCTCGATTTCTGAAAAAAAATAAACAGCAAAACAACCAAAACACGTGAAAATAAGGGAAAACGATGAAGTGATGTGCTACGTGCTGTAAAATACTTCACAATGGGATGCCGATTTGAGAAAAATAGGTGACCAATGTGGGAGGGTGTGGAGTGAGAGTGAGGAGAGGTTGATGGAGAAGGGGGTGTTGGAGGAGAGGTTGAAGGAAGAATAAGGGTATGATAGGGATTCAAAAAAATTAGGGGTATTGTTGTCTTTTCATAACGGGAGGGGGTGGGTGGTGAGTAGGAGGGAGTGTGTAAGAAACATGAGCCGTTTTCTTTTGGGTAATTTTTGTTTTGCTAAACTACAGGTTTGCTATTTGCACCTCCGTTTTTTGCTCGTACATTCTCATGAGTTGATTGTTTTTTTTCCCTTTGGAAAATATCTATTATATTCAGGTCGAACCCACACATAATCTAGGGAGTCAATTGCACACTACAACAGATCTAGTAGATGGGCATCGTTTTTTTCATCCATGGGCAGCGCTTTTGGAGGGTCTTTGAGCGTGTGTTGGTGATTCCACTCCAACAATGGCGCGCGCTCCAAAAGCGCCACCCATTGCCAAACACGTCCTCCCAGATACGCAGCGCTTTTTAAAAAGCGCTGAATATTACCCAAGCGTCCTACCAAATACGCAGCGCTTGTTAAAAAGCGCTGAATATTTCCCAATTGCCTTCCCAGATACGCAGCGCTTGTTATAAAGCGGTGAATATTTCCCCAGATACGCAGCGCTTCATTAAAAGCGCTGAATATTGCATATTTGTGTTACTAAATACGCAGCGCTGCATTAAAAGCGCTGAATATTGCCTATTTGTGTTACTAAATACGCAACGCTTCATTAAAAGCGCTGAATATTGCCAAAAAAAAATTTAATTTTTTTCTGTTTTGTGTGTTTTCCTTTTTATATTTACAAGTTACCTGTACCGCCAATCCAATCCAATACATAACAGAAACAAATACATAAGAGGAACCAAAACAAAATTGCTAAGAGGAACCAAATTACATATAACAGAAACAAATTACATAACAGGAACCAAAACAAAATAGCTAAGAAGTTTCATTATCTAATTCATATGTATCCAAAACAAGCTATCAAGTTACAATATTATGAACCAAAAACTAGCTAGCTGAATTATATGTATCCAAATCAAACTTTAAAAAAAACGGGAGACATAACTGCACCATTCTCCCCTAAGCTCAGCAAGCTGATCAATAGAGTATGTCTGACACTGACAATCGCGAAAATACTGAAATTATATAAATAAATAAATAAAATTAGAATTGAAATGGTTAAATATTGGAAAGAACATTAAATTGAAATCATATAAAAATATATTATAAGTAGATACCTGACGGGGGATAGTCGTTTTCTTTTGGGTAATAATATCCTTCATATATTTCATGACATAATACCCACAATCAATGTTATTGAATTGTCTAGGACACTACAAAACATAAGATTAGTTAATTGTTAAATTGAGTTGAATACAGTTTTTTGAAAAAATAATGTAATGTATAACTTACAAACTTACAATTATTGGTAACCATTTGACCGTTAATTTATTCACTCCCCAATATGTGCTTAAAGCACTGAATAAAATGTCATATAACTATATTAATAACAATATATACATATATAAGTAAAAGTAAGAAATATGCAGAATGAACGGAATAAACACACATGTTGTTAAAAAGCTCCACAAACTCGATGTGGTTTTGATAATGATTTTGAAGGGAGTCAAGGTAATACACGGTTTGTTTGCTAGGATTAATTGCAAACAAAACCCAATGTCTCCTACAAAATACATTTACGAATAAGTAATTGACTACTATTTAAAAAATGCATGTTATATAAGAATGGGTAAAATTTCTCACCCTAGATTAACCGATGCTAGAAGTAAGGCATCATCACTTCTACTTTGAGCTTCATTGAAGCGCTCAGTGACATAAGTTTGAACAGCAACCCGGTTTTGTTCCACAAGTGATTGATAATTTGGCAGGCTGCGATCCACTTGATGAAAGGTTGTACTTTAGGACACAAGAACAAAAATCTATGTGTAATGCATTCGGAAGGGACCACAATGTCCTCGTACAAGTACCTACATTTATATATATATAAATTAAATTAACGATATAATAAAATAAATTCGACAATGTCAAATAATAAATTACATAGTACCTGACATATATATTCATAACAATACCGGTTGCCTCATCCGAATCACATACAAAGACGGATATCCTCACGTCCGACTATTCTTTGGACCGCTAAATCCAAAAATTTCTTCATCAAACATTATGATAAGGTCTGTCTCCTTCATCATGTATTTTCAAATGCGTGTCGGCTGACCAATATTCCTATAAGCTTCATTAATGGAAGAGGAAGAGGCGGTGAGACACAATTGGAGAAGGAGGATGATGACACACTTTTGGAGGAGAGGCGCCGAGAAACTTCGCATAAGGGGTGGTGAGACACTTTTGTAGAAGGGTGGATCGAGACACTTTCTTGCCAATAGATTTTTCCTTGCCAACACTTTTCAAAGGAGACCTTTTCTTGCCAGTAGACACTTTCTTAGATTTTGCATTTTGGCGTATCTATGTATAAACAAAAATAATTACTTAGTTAGCACAAAATATATGACAAAAACTATAATTAGTTAGTTACAAATATATTGTCACTTACAACGACAAGGTCTGATGGCCATGCCACAAAGGTACCAATCGCTTGTGTAAAATCGTCGGTATATCAATATCATCCAATTGGAGCAGAGCAATGATGCATCCTCCTAATTGGTACCGCAACTCGACTCAACATGATTTGGAGGTAGGGGTAAATTGTGCATCAAGGGACCCAATTCGTTACATGTGAAGCCTATTGCAACCATTTCATGTGGGTTTGAGATATACAATTCACACTCACACTCATTGTTGTCCTAAATCAATTATAAACCACAAAATAATAAAGACATTATTTGATGTTATATATATATATATATATATATATATATATATATATATATATATGTACAATAAATAGAGATTAATTCCTTATTTATTGTAATAAAAACAATTAATACCTTAGTTGACGGGATGATGCAATATCTCGTGTACCTTTGCTATGTGTAGCAGAGGATGGTTAGGTGGCATAACATGGCCATAATGCGATCGGATATCATTAAGTTGAGCTTGCAAACTTTCATACAATGCCATCATCTTTCTCAATTGTGGACAATCATGATTCTCATCATAGACTTTTCTGTTTTGGTCCAAAGTACTCGGTTGGAGCAATGCCAAATCCAAACACCCTCATGCGACCGAGTATTCTTCTTTACCTAAGGCACGTGTAAGGATTTCCTTTTTGAGCAATCGGTGAACTCTCCTGTGACAATCGATCGTGATATGGCTTCCTGATTCACAAAACAAAAGTATAATACATTATAAAAATCATAAAAGTTACAATTAAAATCAGTGAGCTTGAATTTAGGAAATACTTACAATTCTTTCAGACACCTCCTTAGTTTTAGGATCAACAATCTCCTTTTATTTGTTTAGTCGAGCCTCTACCCACAAAACATGCCGCTCAACACCTTATTTAGTAGGATCTTTCCCACTCTCCATCAACTATATTTAAATTTACCAAATGTTAAGAAATTATTTATAAAAAGTTTCATGAAACTAAAAAAATCAAGCTTATTGTGCCTTACCAATCTCTCTTCAATATGTTGATATGGAATATCACCGCCTCAATAAGGATACTCATAGCCAGAAGCACACTTTCGATTCTGTTCACTTGCTTTCTATTAAGAGAGATAAGTATACATTAATATATAATAGATAATTGTCAAATATATTTAATGTTATAACTTAATAGATAGTAGCACTAACCAAGAAGTTTGGATCTTCGGTGCGTATCCTAACAAATGTGTGCCAATCCTCCTCTGAAATAAACCCACTATATATTGGTGGAGGATTCCAATTGATGTTTCCATTATTATCTTTCAGCCAAGTTTTTGTTAATGTCGTTCTGAAATTTTTATGTAACTTTCTGGCTTCCTTCATTATCCAGTCCTTTTTAGAGTCATCCACATCAAAATATTTCTGCTTATGCACATTCAATGAAAATGATATAAATAAATTTTATATATATATATATATATATATATATATATATATATATATATATATATATATATATATATATATATATGGGACTACAAAATTACTAAATAAGATAACCAAAAAGATCTAAAATTATATACCTGTATTGTTAACCACAACTCATGTTTTTGTTTCTTCAAAACGGGATTTTTTGTGTGAACCCAAGTAGTGATTGTTATTGGTATCATTTGTTTTACCTTACTACCAAGGAAATGAGTGTTGTTTTCTCCAATTGACAGACCCTTAACATTCCATTGGACCTGCATTATGTAAATAGTAAATTATTAGATCACAAACAATTAAAACTTAGTATTGAATGAAGTTAATTAGCAATTAATTAGTAACTTACACTTAATTTATCTTTTCCTTTACTTATCCGGTTGATGATATCTTTTTTTACTGTCATTCCACGAGGAGCACGCTTCCTGATATAGTTTGCAACATCATGATCACTGCCCTCACCGGTGTCATGCCCACTATCTTGTCCATCACTATGATCTGCCATCTTACCTACAATAAAACATAATCATTGTTTGTTACATTTATCCAATTAAAAAAACATCCAACAAAAAAAGAAATAATCAGTCAAAGAAGATGAAAATAACATCCATGTCTATAAAATAACATCTATGTCGGTTACCTTTTCCTTTTCTTCGATACAATTTTTTTTGCAATTTGCTCCTTGGTACTTTGTTTTTGACGAATCGTAATTCCATCAGTATGATCCTTTCTAACATACACAACATCCTCTCTATAAGTACTTTCCTCTACTAGTGATGTCCCCAAGAAAGGGTCGTCCTCGATACCATCATCATTGGTTTCTTGATCATAAATGTAATTCACTAATTTTTTTTGTCAGTAAAACAATAGACCAATTGATATCAACTGGATCAGTGACATAAAACACTTGTTGAGCTTGGGATGCCAAAATAAAAGGCTCATCTTTATATCCCAACTTCTTGAAATTCACCCGCATGAACCCCGACTCATCAATCTGTAAACCATTATTATTGTCAACCCACTTACATTGGAACACAGACTCCTGAAACATGGTGTAATCCAACTCCCATATTTGTTTTGGGTAATTTTTGTTTTGCTAAACTACAGGTTTGCTATTTGCACCTCCGTTTTTTGCTCGTACATTCTCATGAGTTGATTGTTTTTTTTCCCTTTGGAAAATATCTATTATATTCAGGTCGAACCCACACATAATCTAGGGAGTCAATTGCACACTACAACAGATCTAGTAGATGGGGGCGTTTTTTCATCCATGGGCGGCGCTTTTGGCCCGGCTTCTTTGAGCAACGTCTTATTTGGTGATTCCACTCCAACAATGGGCGGCGCTCCTAAAAGCGCCACCCATTGCCAAACACGTCCTCCCAGATCGCTGCGCTTTTAAAAAGCTACTGAATATTACCAAGCGTCCTACCAAATACGCGGCGCTTGTTAAAAAGCGTTGAATATTTCCCAATTGCCTTCCCAGATCACGCAGCGCTTGTTATAAAGCGTGAATATTTCCCAGATCTGTGACGCTTCATTAAGCGCTATTTGAATATTGCCTATTTGTGTTACTAAATACGTATTATTTGCATTAAAAAGCGCTGAATATTGCCTATTTGTGTTACTAAATCACGCAACGCTTCATTAAAGCTTTGAATATTGCCAAAAAAAAATTTAATTTTTTTCTATTTTGTGTGTTTTCCTTTTTATATTTACAAGTTACCTGTACCGCCAATCCAATCCAATACATAACTGAAACAAATACATAAGAGGAACCAAAACAAAATTGCTAAGAGGAACCAAATTACATATAATGAAACAAATTACATAACAGAACCAAAACAAAATAGCTAAGAAGTTTCATTATCTAATTCATATGTATCCAAAACAAGCTATCAAGTTACAATATTATGAACCAAAAACTAGCTAGCTGAATTATATGTATCCAAATCAAACTTTAAAAAAGCGGGAGACATAATCGCACCATTCTCCCTAAGCTCAACAAGGTGATCAATAGAGTATGTCCGATTACATCGACAATCGCGAAAATACTGAAATTATATAAATAAATAAATAAAATTAGAATTGAAATGGTTAAATATTGGAAAGAACATTAAATTGAAATCATATAAAAATATATTATAAGTAGATACCTGACGGGGGATAGTCGTTTTCTTTTGGGTAATAATATCCTTCATATATTTCATGACATAATACCCACAATCAATGTTATTGAATTGTCTAGGACACTACAAAACATAAGATTAGTTAATTGTTAAATTGAGTTGAATACAGTTTTTTGAAAAAATAATGTAATGTATAACTTACAAACTTACAATTATTGGTAACCATTTGACCGTTAATTTATTCACTCCCCAATATGTGCTTAAAGCACTGAATAAAATGTCATATAACTATATTAATAACAATATATACATATATAAGTAAAAGTAAGAAATATGCAGAATGAACGGAATAAACACACCTGTTGTTAAAAAGCTCCACAAACTCGATGTGGTTTTGATAATGATTTTGAAGGGAGTCAAGGTAATACACGGTTTGTTTGCTAGGATTAATTGCAAACAAAACCCAATGTCTCCTACAAAATAAATTTACGAATAAGTAATTGACTACTATTTAAAAAATGCATGTTATATAAGAATGGGTAAAATTTCTCACCCTAGATTAACCGATGCTAGAAGTAAGGCATCATCACTTCTACTTTGAGCTTCATTGAAGCGCTCAGTGACATAAGTTTGAACAGCAACCCGGTTTTGTTCCACAAGTGATTGATAATTTGGCAGGCTGCGATCCACTTGATGAAAGGTTGTACTTTCCGGACACAAGAACAAAAATCTATGTGTCTGTTCGGAAGGGACCACAATGTCCTCGTACAAGTACCTACATTTATATATATATAAATTAAATTAACGATATAATAAAATAAATTCGACAATGTCAAATAATAAATTACATAGTACCTGACATATATATTCATAACAATACCGGTTGCCTCATCCGAATCACATACAAAGACGGATATCCTCACGTCCGACTATTCTTTGGACCGCTAAATCCAAAAATTTCTTCATCAAACATTATGATAAGGTCTGTCTCCTTCATCATGTATTTCTCGTACGTGTCGGCCTGACCAATATTCCTATAAGCTTCATTAATGGAAGAGGAAGAGGCGGGCTGAGACACAATTGGAGAAGGGGAGGGATGACAGTCACTTTTGGAGGAGAGAGCGGTGAGAAACTTCGCATAAAGGGTGGGTGAGACACTTTTGTAGAAGGGGTGGATCGAGACACTTTCTTGCCAATAGATTTTTCTTTGCCAACACTTTTCAAAGGAGACCTTTTCTTGCCCGTGAGACACTTTCTTAGATTTTGCATTTTGGCGTATCTATGTATAAACAAAAATAATTACTTAGTTAGCACAAAATATATGACAAAAACTATAATTAGTTAGTTACAAATATATTGTCACTTACAACGACAAGGTCTGATGGCCATGCCACAAAGGTACCAACTGCTTGTAACACCGTCAATTATATCAATATCTTGTCAATTGGAACAGGCAATGATGCAATCCTCCCTAATTGGTACCGCAACTCTGACTCTAACATGATTTGGAGGTAGGGGTAAATTGTGCATCAAGGGACCCAATTCGTTACATGTGAAGCCTATTGCAACCATTTCATGTGGGTTTGAGATATACAATTCACACTCACACTCATTGTTGTCCTAAATCAATTATAAACCACAAAATAATAAAGACATTATTTGATGTTATATATATATATATATATATATATATATATATATATATATATATATATATATATATATATATATATATATGTACAATAAATAGAGATTAATTCCTTATTTATTGTAATAAAAAACAATTAATACCTTAGTTGACGGGATGATGCAGCTATCTCGTGCACTGCTATGTGTAGCAGAGGATGGTGCCGGTGGCATAACATGGCCATAATGCGATCAGATATCATTAAGTTGAGCTTGCAAACTTTCATACAATGCCATCATCTTTCTCAATTGTGGACAATCATGATTCTCATCATAGACTTTCTGTTTTGGTCCAAAGTACTCGGTTGGAGCAATGCCAAATCCAAAGCACCCCTCATGCGACCGAGAGTATTCTTCTTTACCTAAGGCACGTGTAAGGATTTCCTTTTGAGCAATCGGTGAACTCTCCTGTGACATCGAGCGTGATATGGCTTCACGATTCACAAAACAAAAGTATAATACATTATAAAAATCATAAAAGTTACAATTAAAATCGGTGAGCTTGAATTTAGGAAATACTTACAATTCTTTGGACACCTCCTTAGTTTTAGGATCAACAATCTCCTTTTATTTGTTTAGTCGAGCCTCTACCCACAAAACATGCCGCTCAACACCTTATTTAGTAGGATCTTTCCCACTCTCCATCAACTATATTTAAATTTACCAAATGTTAAGAAATTATTTATAAAAAGTTTCATGAAACTAAAAAAATCAAGCTTATTGTGCCTTACCAATCTCTCTTCAATATGTTGATATGGAATAGCACCGCCTCAATAAGGATACTCATAGCCAGAAGCACACTTTCGATTCTGTTCACTTGCTTTCTATTAAGAGAGATAAGTATACATTAATATATAATAGATAATTGTCAAATATATTTAATGTTATAACTTAATAGATAGTAGCACTAACCAAGAAGTTTGGATCTTCGGTACGTATCCTAACAAATGTGTGCCAATCCTCCTCTGAAATAAACCCACTATATATTGGTGGAGGATTCCAATTGATGTTTCCATTATTATCTTTCACCAAGTTTTTGTTAATGTCGTTCGAAATTTTTATGTAACTTTCTCGCTTCCTTCATTATCCAGTCCTTTTTAGAGTCATCCACATCAAAATATTTCTGCTTATGCACATTCAATGAAAATGATATAAATAAATTTATATATATATATATATATATATGGGACTACAAAATTACTAAATAAGATAACCAAAAAGATCTAAAATTATATACTGTATTGTTAACCACAACTCATGTTTTTGTTTCTTCAAAGCGGGATTTTTGTGTGAACCCAAGTAGTGATTGTTATTGGTATCATTTGTTTTACCTTACTACCAAGGAAATGAGTGTTGTTTTCTCCAATTGTGGACCACTTAACATTCCATTGGACTGCATTATGTAAATAGTAAATTATTAGATCACAAACAATTAAAACTTAGTATTGAATGAAGTTAATTAGCAATTAATTAGTAACTTACACTTAATTTATCTTTTCCTTTACTTATCCGGTTGATGATATCTTTTTTTACTGTCATTCCACGAGGAGCACGCTTCTACGATATAGTTTGCAACATCATGATCACTGCCCTCACCGGTGTCATGCCCACTATCTTGTCCATCAGTATGATCTGCCATCTTACCTACAATAAAACATAATCATTGTTTGTTACATTTATCCAATTAAAAAAACATCCAACAAAAAAAGAAATAATCAGTCAAAGAAGATGAAAATAACATCCATGTCTATAAAATAACATCTATGTCGGTTACCTTTTCCTTTTCTTCGATACAATTTTTTTTGCAATTTGCTCCTTGGTACTTTGTTTTTGACGAATCGTAATTCCATCAGTATGATCCTTTCTAACATACACAACATCCTCTCTATAAGTACTTTCCTCTACTAGTGATGTCCCCAAGAAAGGGTCGTCCTCGATACCATCATCATTGGTTTCTTGATCATAAATGTAATTCACTAATTTTTTTGTCAAGAAACAATAGACCAATTGATATCAATTGGATCGGTGACATAAAACACTTGTTGAGCTTGGGATGCCAAAATAAAAGGCTCATCTTTATATCCCAACTTCTTGAAATTCACGCATGAACCCCGACTCATCAATCTGTAAACCATTATTATTGTCAACCCACTTACATTGGAACACAGACTCCTGAAACATGGTGTAATCCAACTCCCATATTTGTTCAATGACCCCGAAGTATGACATATTCGCGTATA
Organism: Oxytropis ochrocephala; assembly: GCA_020916435.1. NCBI lineage: Eukaryota > Viridiplantae > Streptophyta > Magnoliopsida > Fabales > Fabaceae > Oxytropis > Oxytropis ochrocephala. The sequence goes on from CM037091.1 coordinate 82,810,908, forward strand.
TGGGATTTCTATCTTTGGCACTTGATGTATGCATAGCTTGAGCAACAAGAGTCACCCCACTATTTTGCATTTTACTCACGATCATCATGGGTTTTGTATAGAACGTGTAATTAATTAGATAGCTGGTGTAAGAGAAAACATGCATATTTGGACCTTTGCTAACCATCTCAATCTTTTTGAAATCGAAGTAGGATTCATAGCAAACTCGAAATCAATGTGGTCTTTTAACCACACTATGAAACTCCGATTGTGTTCCTTTGTTAACCAAACTTCACTCTTATATGGGTAATCACTCTTAAGTATGTCCATGTGCTTGGCAACATATGAATCAACCTCACTATCATTGTGCAAAACATATAAGTGTGCTTGATGTAGTTCTTCCCTTGACACCATCACTATTTTATATCCCGACATCCCTTTACTAATGCTTCTTAAGTGATGAGACCTTGGAAGTCCCATGAGAATATTCAAGACTAGATAGATAGGCGGTGCGAGAACTCAGCGACTTCTTCAACTATGTAGCGCTCAACAATACAACCCTCGGGTCGTGATCGGTTTTTCACATATCCTTTTAATATCTTCATGTAACGCTCAAGCGGATACATCCATCTCATGTAACATGGGCCACACAATTGTGTCTCTCTAATCAAATGAACTATTAGATGAATCATTATGTCAAAAAATGAAGGTGGGAAATACATCTCAAGCTCACACAAAGTAGTGATAATTTCTCTTTGCAATGATGGCAACTTTCTAGGGTCAATCACTCTACTACAAATCGCCTTAAATAAGTAACAAAGTTTGGTTAGCGTCTGGCGCACTTTCTTAGGCAAAATGGATCGTATACCAATGGGGAGCAAATTCTCCTTTAGAACATGACAATCATGGGACTTTAAAGACTTTAACTTGAGGTCTTTCATGGATACAAGGTTTGTAACATTTGAAGAATACCCCTCTGGAACTTTTACTCCATGAAGAAACTTACAAAACACGGTCTTCTCCTTTTTAAATAGAGTATGAGCTGCCTGAGGTAGATATGTACGTGTACCCTTCTTTATCGGACCCAATTCTGGTCTCAACCCCATACTAAGCAAGTCCAACCTCGAGTTGATGGTATCTTTAGTCTTTCCTAGCATATTGAGTAAGGTACCAATGACACTTTCAAAGACATTTTTTTCAACATGCATCACATCAATGAAGTGTCTTACATATAATGACTTCCAGTGTGGCAACTCAAAGAAAATCGACTTTTTCTTCCACCCCTGTTTGGCAACCTCTCCTGCAAAAGGCTTCCCAAATTTAATGTCAAATCTTTCACCTTTTCAAACAGTTGTTCACCCGTCAAACCCATGGGAGCTTTACGGGTTTCTGTATTCCCATTGAATGCCTTTTTCAACAGTCGATACTGATGAGTAGATGGCAAAAATCTACGATGACCAGAGTAGATATTCTTCCTACCATGTTCCAACCACATCCAATCGGTGTTATCTTCACATATAGGGCATGCACATCGACCTTTTCGTCATGTACCCGGATAGATTGCCGTATCTTTGGAAAGTCATTAATTGTGCCAAAAATCATAGCCCTCAAGTTGAAACTTTCTTCTCTGAACCCATCATACACCTCTACCCCATTCTCCCACATTAGCTTAAAGTCTTCAATTAAAGGAGCCAAGTATACATCAATATCATTTCCCGGTTGCTTGGGCTCAGAAATTAACAAAGACAACATCATATATTTGCGTTTCATGCAAAGCCATGGAAGTAAGTTATAAATCGCCAATATCACGGGCCATGTCTTTGTGGGAGCTACTCACGAATACCGCGTGCGAGTTAAAACCATCGTGCAGACAATGCAAGTCGTAGGTTTCTTGGATCCAACCCAAATCGGGATAATCAATATCAAATTTTTTCCATTGCGGAGAATCCGCGGGTGTCGTAACATGCCATCTTTAATCCTTTCATCCTCATGCCATGTCAAGTATTTTGCATCTTCGAACTACGGTACATACGCCTAAATCGAGGAATTATGGGAAAATACCACAACACCTTTTACGGAGCAGAATCTTTCTTTTTATACGCGATGCATTACATTTAGGACACGACTTTAAAATGCATGTTCATTCGAAATAGAATGCAATCATTGGGACAAGCGTGTATCTTCTCATAGTTCAAGCCAATGGACCCTAACATTTGTTTTGCATCATACGTCCGAGAAGGGAGCACATTATCCTTCGACAACATTTCTTTCAATAATGTGAGTAATTCAGTAAAGCTCTTATCCGTCCATCCGTGGCAAGTTTTCAAGTTATACAACTTTATCACAACCAATAATTTTGTGAATTCAGTACAACCCTCATACAACGGCGTCTCTGCATCCGTTATCAACTTCTCAAACATTTGAGGACGGTCATTAAGATCGTCTTCAAAAGCCTTTGCCATCTCTTCAAATTCGTCCCCAACAAATGTAGGTATTTCGGTGTCAACCGGTGCACATCTCTCAGGACTATTACCCATATTCAAATATTCAACTCTTTCCTCACCATGCATTGTCCAACAAGTGTAAGTTTGATCAATTCCATTACCCTTTAAATGTTACGCCAACTAAATGCGCATTAAGCGATTTTACATAGCAACAACGTAAGCGAGGGACATATCATATTACTAGATCTCCTAAGCGTTTAATGGCCTGATTCACAAAATAATCCACTCCATCTCTATATTCCTTGGACAGACGATTGGCAAACATCCACTTTCTATCCATAATGTCCCAATATCTATAATAAATTCGGATAAGAGAATTTACAATTTTATTGAAGCTAAGACATTCGATCAACTAGCTAGTAGTTTAACTAAACAAATCAAAGACTTTGATGTCTTCTATATAGTCATTAATTCTTCATATAAAATAAACAAAAGACAAAAAAAAGTACACGAACAAGTGGAAGCAACAATCGACAAATATCCAACCAGCTGTGAACTCGAACTAGAACGAATCGAACTCTCGAACCAGGACAAACTCGAACAACGATCGCGAAGCTCCGACAAAAAAAACTCCCAAAACCTAACAAACAATTTGCATAATATTTTTTAACACATTCAACTAATTTTAAACATATCAAACAATACAACTACATTCAACATATTCCTCTCCTATCAAATATTTTTTTCACACATTCAACATATTCCTCTCCAATCAAACTACATTCATCTCCAACCTATCAAAAAACCTAAAAACCAAAAAACAAAATAGAGGAACTAACCTTTGAGAGAAGATGAAGACAAGCAATGAGAAGACCAAGGGTGCTGGAGAGGATTCATGAGAGTGAGGGATTGAGAGGTTTCACGAGACAAGCAATGTGGGTTTGGGGGTTATTGTGGGTTTTGGGGGTTTGTGGGTAATTTGGGGGTTTTATGGGTTTGTGGGTTTGGGGGTTTTTCTGGTTTGGGGCTTTTTCAGTCTCGGGGAAGGATTGAGATAGAACCAGATTCAAAAATAGAGGAAAAAACAATAGGAGCTCGTTGTGTGGGTGTGGGTTTTCTTTGAGAGAGAGAGAGGAGGAGAACGTCTGCGAGAGCCGAGAGAGAGGAGAAGAAGCGCGAAGGGAAATGAGAAGTTAGAGAGAAAACGAACGGGCAAAAAAAAAATTAAAACAATACTCAGCGTTTCTAAAAAACGCTGAATATGTGGTTTTTCGTTCTAACATACGCAGCGTTTTCTAAAAAAACGCTGAATATGTGGGTTTCTCGTCCTCTCTATACGCAGCGTTTCCTCAAAAACGCTGGGTATGTGGCAATCTCGTCCTCTCTATACGCAGCGTTTGCTGAAAAACGCTGGGTATGTGGCTATCTCGTCTTCTATATACGCAGCGTTTATTAAAAAACGCTGGGTATGTGCAATCTCGTCCTCTCTATACGCAGCGTTTTCTCAAAAACGCTGGGTATGTGCCTATCTAGTTCTCTATATACGCAGCGTTTATTAAAAAACGCTGGGTATGTGGCGCTCTTTTTTAGCCATTCTGGCGTAGTGGCACCTGGTGCTTGTCTTAGCCCATGAAGCAGTATGGTAGGGGTCTCTTTCAGCTTAACCAAAATCCTGAGTTTGAATCTAGCCTTGGGTATGCAGCAATATTAAATCTCTTGAGGGAGAGTTTTACTACCCATTTTGGTCCTATCCGGTTTGAGAGATTAATATTTGCAGTTGCGCGTAGAGTATACCGAATTTATACCATCTAAAGATTTAACCGGAGCGGGGGCACCATACATCCGGATAAATGAGTTCTAATGGTCATGTTCTAGTAAAGCTACGATTCGAGAATGGTAGTTTGTGACTATTAGCAAAATGACATGAACTGCACTTGCATGAGGACAGGTGATGAGGATGCTGCAACATTGCTTGGAAGGTGGTAGAGGTCTTGTTTAGATGGTCCTTGCAGTAGTGCTCGACCTAACTTCAGTTTTTCACAACTAAATGGTTAGAAAATAATTCAACAAAACATTGATTAGTTTGACAATGTTTTGAAACTAAAAAAAATATTATGTTAAAGGCTTAAATATGTTTTAGATCTCTGCAAATATAGTGTGTTTTGGTTTAGACTCCTGCAAAAAAAAAATTTAGTAAAAAACCCTTGCAAAATACACTGTTTTGATATAAGCCTTTATGTTAACCCAAAGTTACAAAAACGTTGACTTGTCATTTATTTATTTTTTCTAATTTATTTTTAATGTTGACTTGTAATGCCAAGTCATTATTTTTAATTTTAATTAATTTTTATTCTTCATCTCTCTCAATCTTCTTCACCTTCAACCTTCATCACCACCTTCATTCCCTTCTTTTCTCTCTTCTTCATCTCTTCACCAATATCCCAAAAATGTTGGAATTGGTAGCAAAACCAAGTGAAAAGATTTGGGGATTTTAGAATTAGGGTTCTATTGTATTGCACATAAACAAATTTGGGGGTTTCAATATTTGGGAAAATGGAGATGTGAAATTTGTGGGTTTTGCACATGTGAAATTAGAAGCATAACATGTCATAAAAAAAGTGGTGTGGGTGAGAGAGAAGATAGTGGTTGTGGTGGTGGTACTGGTGGTGTGGGTGAGAGAGAGAAGAGAGTGGTTGTGGTGGTGGTGGTGGTGTGGGTGAGAGAGGGAAGAGAGTGGTTGTGGTGGTGGTGGTGTGGTGGTTGCCGGCAAAGGGTCGCCGGAGATTGGGGTGGTTGGTCATGGAGATGGGGAAGGGAGATGAGAGAGATGATGATGTGGATGCCAAATGCTAGGATTTAAAAAAACAAATAAATATAAAAGCCACGTAGGATTTCTGTTATTCAACTGTGTATTTTTGTAATTTTTAACTAACAGAAGGGCTTATATCAAAACAGTTGATTTGCAGGGACTTTTTACTAAAAAATATATTTTACAGGGGCCTAAACTAAAACACGCTATCGCTATATTTGTATGGATCTAAAACATATTTAAGCCTATGTTAAATATTAGGATACACAGAAAACTTATGCACGATTTAAAGGCTTGGTTGGTGTGTGTGTGTGTGTGACAAATATGAGTAATATGTAAACCTGTCCCATCACCAAATCTAACTTAATCTATGCCTAGATGAGGACTGGCAAGTGTGAGTTGTTAAATATTGAGTGCTAAATTAAAGTAGTGTAATTATCTTTTGATAGCTTGCAAAATCTGCTCATTAGAAAGTACATTGATATGAAACCTAGCCTTTTATTTATAGGAGAAGGAAAACTAAGGGGATTACATGCAACAAGCTAAGTGTGTATCTCATGCAGTGAGTGAAGTGTATCACATGAAACTTGTCATTTGCATTACATGTAGCTTGCCATTTGCATCACATGCGACATGACAATGTGTCAATGGGTGGAGCCCACAACATGTAGTGTATTAATTGGTAGAACTATTTAACTAACCTTGTCAAGTATGTCAAATTTGGATCAGGCGCCTTTATAATTGGTACTTTTGGTGACTTTAGGTTTTTTATGAGAGAATTAAAAATGAAAGAAAAAACTGAGATCAAATGATAGCAATAGACACAAAATGAGCTAAAAGAATGATACATTTCTCGCCTTAAATGCACCGAATCCCTCTCCCCAATGTGTCTACTTGTTCTTTTTTTTTTCTTTACACATTAGAGTATTTTTTAATTTTTTATACTGGATTATCTTCATTATCTTGAAACAAGTGAGAATATATTTTCGAGTTAACGAGCTATTAGTCCCTAAAAAAAAAAAAACAATTTAGTCCCTGACTTTTCAAATATTCCTATTTAATCCCTCTCTCATATAACCTTGGCCTCTCTCCTACTTCACAAAATTGGAAAAAAGGCACATTGATTGTAATTGATACACGAGGCATCTTCTGCTTTTATTGTTTACACCGACAATCGCAGTTCAAAAGGGCTACCATACTCAATCATACTTCACTTGAAGCTAAGTCACTTCGTGAATTTCTACATGTCGAAAGCCATCGACATAATCTCACAATACACATTGCATCAATGTCAACCAGTTTCCATGTGCTATTTTTAATCTACTAGCAATAACTTATACTTTCCCATGGCAGTGCTTCAATGCCATGAGGATAGACTTCTACTCTTTAGATAAAATCACAATCTTTCTTAACAAGGGAGACATTACTAGCATTCACCTTAGAGCCTTTTTCTGACAATGCTTCACCTAGACAATTTTTCCTTACATGCTGTTAGTCTGCCTTTTCGACAGACCTCATTAAATGCAGTCAACGAGGTTTGACTCACCATTCCAAGAGAAGAAGTGTGGAATTCGACTCTGGGAACCAGTTCAAAAGGGAATTCGCCAGGACTAAATAACTTAGAAGATTTGAAGTAAGTCAAGGCTCCATTCGACGGAGGAGTTCGCGTGCTGATCGAAGAAGACTGTAGTCGAAGACAAGCCTAGCGGTTACCACTTTTCAAATTCTTAGGCGGTTACTTAGTTTTGAATTTTCCCTCCTTGTGTAAGTAGTATAAATAAGAGTTTTCCTGATGGAAAACAGGTCGCATTTTCTCATACTTAGTCTCTTACGCTCTAACCCTCCAACACACTACCGTGAGACACGAGCAACAAGAACGCGAATGTATGAACTTGCGTACCACCCTTTCAATTAAAGCGTTTTAATTGTTTTCTTTTATTTTCTCGCACTCTTTACGTGCTTTCTTTTACTGCATTCCTGCACTTTTCTTTTAATTTCTACATCTCCCTCGATAATTCGACGGTTTCGCGCGAGACTGCTAGTTATCTTCTTTATTTTTCATGCAAAAACACTTGGTTCTCAATAAACGGTTTTATACAAGAATCCAGACCGATCTTGGGATTTACTGGTTGATCCCGCAAGTCAAGGAGTAATTCCAAACCAGCGGTGTTTACAAAAATCCAGGGTAAACAAATTGGTACGCCCGGTGGGACGGTTTGTGCTTTTCATTGTGTAAAACACAATTGTGAATTATTCAGTTTATGCGTTTAAGAAGTGGTAAAAATCTATCAGAGATGTCACGCTCTAATGCTAACAACGCTTATACATCTAACGCTTAAAATTCACAAGATTACACAGCGGTTAGTGATACAACAGGAGTAACTGCTCCCACGACGGCTTCAACAGTTATGCCCATAACCGCTGTAACCGCTCCTGTTCTCACACCTACGTCTATGATGACCACAGTAGCGGTATCACAACCAACCACGATGGCTTCGTCGCCACAAATAACAGGACCATCAAGTCTTTTAATGGCTAATCCTCAAATAATTGGAAATATGCCGTATAATTTGCCTATGAACGGTAGGAATTACCCATTTGGCATGCCAACAGCGATGATGGTAGGCCTTAAAACTAATTCATCGACGTTTGCAGACAATGCAATGTTCGGATTCTCTCCTACCCAAAGTTCTACAGAGGACATTTATAGTCGGAATGTTCCTGCGTTAATTTGTTGCGCTAAGACAACAAATGGACGACAGTAATCATGATATGGTTAACATGTTGACACAACAAATTGGTACTGTGTTTTGTAACACCCCATTTCTACCCGGCAATTTATAATAAAAATCAGAGTATAAAAATTTATTTTTCAAATGGAATGCTACACATCATTACAACAAACAATTCAACTCTCGATAATGATTTAATCGTAACACGAGAAAACACGTGGAATTAGGATCCTCATAAATATATATCGTTCTAGTCCATGCAATGGAAAACTCATACAACTCGCAGCGGAAATGAAAGCATAATCTCAAGAGACCAACAACAGTTTCATCAATAATATAAAACAGAAATGCATAGTTCAACAGCCAACAAATGTACAGTCATAGTCCTAAGCCCATCCCCTAGGTGCTACGTATCGAAGCGGACCAGGCTCGGGAATAGTGAAGGTAGCAAGCCCTCACTCATGACTACCTGTGGTAAACAACAACAGAAAGGGTGAGTCTCGAACTATATAATAAAGGTGATAATAAGCAGTATATCAAGTGCACAGGAGTCAATCAATCACAACCATCACAGACAGTTCAATATCATGTATGAGCATGGATGCAATGTAATGCGAGAGATGCATGTGGTACCATTGGCCCCCATGGCCTCATCATCAATCATTATACGTCGCGCCATGGTAGAAATAAACACCGGACGCGGCCTTTACAATATATCGTCGCGCCAGCGGCCGAATGTATGCATGTGACTCATGAACACACATATCATCAATTTCATTTATACACCAAGACCATGACCTTTATTATCATTGTCATTTTTAGTTTTATACTGACATTGGACCAACTCTCATCTCATGGTCAATTTCTTTTGTTAGCCCCATGGCTTTGGCCCCCGTGGCCCATGCCCCCATGGCATCATCATTATTTCATTACTCACTAGCTCATCACAACCCAAGTCCCACGGACTAATCACACCTAGAGGACTAAACCTCACTCAGGGACCTAAAACACCCTTTAGGACCAATTCCACACTTAGGGACCAAATTAACATCTTTTGGACCAAACTGGCACCTAGGGACCAAAACAACACTTAGGGACTAATCTGTCACCCTTAGGACCAAAACACCACCTAGGGACTAAAACAGCACACCTAGGACCCAACTGTCACCTAGGGACCAAGCTGTCACCTAGGGACAAAAGCAAAACACCCACTTAGACACAAGGCAACACTAGGCGCCATTTTCCCCTGGCTGGCGCCTCGCGTGCGTGCACAAAGATGGCGCCAAAAACTTCAAGCAACTTGGCGCCCCTGGCAACACAGCGACCAGCGGGCGCCATTTTCACAAAGAATCTGGCGCCCCACAGGCGGCACGGTCTTAGACACAAACTAAGACACAAAGCGAGACACGATGCCGGACGCGAGCGCATGCTGGCGCCTGGCAAAGACTTTTGGCGCCTGTCTGAGATCTGACGGCAACACAGCGCAATAGAGGCGGCCATTTGGCGCCATGTCTTTGCGCCACATGCACCCACACACACGCAACACATTCTCGGCGCCACCCAGCGCGTGGTAGGCGCCAAAATGGCGCCAAGACTTAGACACCCACACACCCACTCACCTGGCGCCGCAGGCGGCCATTTGGCGCCACGCACAGCACAACACACCTGGCGCATTGGCGCCACTTTGGTGCCCCGCACCTGACACCACGACACACAAGACGCCCAGCGGTGACACAGCGCCATTCAGGCGCCCAGGGGCGCATTTGGCGCCCACATCAGCACACACACACACAACACACAACATAAGCTGGGCGCCATTTTCCCAAAGAATCCCGGCAAGTGACACACGCACACACACACACACCAAATGCGAATCCAAAGGCACGTGAACGGTGCCCGGGCGCCATATTCCCAAAGAAATTGGCGCCCGAGAGCGACAACACTTGCACCCAGTCATTGCTACAGTGACACAGGCGCCATTTCTCTAGGAAATTGGCGCCCTGCACAGCAACTCAACACAACCCTCATCAAGCTACGATACCACGGGCGCCATTTCCACTAGCACATTGGCGCCCCATACCCCAAAAATCCCAATTTCTTCAATTCCTCTTAAACCAATTCATCCTATAATCAATCTAACACTTCCAATTTAACATTTCAGCAATCAATTGCACGTTCAAAACATCAATTACATCTCAAAACACAAAATCACATATTATAAACTCTAACATAAGCCCTAAATCGATTTCATGCTCTATTTCACATTCAAATTCATCAAATCAAACATACAACATCAAATTCATCATCAACGAATACAATTAAGGACTCTATGACCTATATACGACCTATTATACCCTCTATTATAGAGTGAGACTCCCCTTACCTTAAATTAAACCGTAGAAAACCTTTGTTACAGAGACACCACCAAAACCACAGCAACAAGAGCTCCTTCCTTCCCTTCTTGCTTGGTGCGAAGCTCTCTCTCTCTTCTCTCTAGGGTTCTTGCGCCGTTTTCTCTTCTCCTTTCTCTTCTCACTTTCGTTTTCTTTCTTCCTTTGCACAATGATGCGAAATGCATCACTCCCAGGAGCCTAAGTCATTGGGCTTGGGCTCTTGGGCCAATACTTGCAGTCTCGGTATTTCCAATACCACTCCCTTCAATTAAATAGAATATTACATTATTATAATTTAATATAATTAAAAATAGTGCAACACTTAAATAATCTAATCAATTACTTAATTAAATCATTTAGGGTGTTACAACTCTCCCCCACTTAGGAAATTTCGTCCTCGAAATTCATACTGAAGTCAAATAGCTCTGGATAAGACTCCGCGCATCCCTCTCCCGGCTCCCAGTCATGCTCTCACGGCGGCTCCCAACCAAACTACCTTGACTAAGGCAATATCCTTCCTCTCCGGCACCTTCACCTCTCTATCATCAATCCTCACCGGCATAGTCTCCACGGTGAGGTTCTCACGCACTCTCCACATCATCCATGTGAATCACATGAGGCAGTGCGGAATATACTTAGAAGGCGTGGCCGGTGGAATACGTCGTGCAAGTTCGAAAGATTTGGTGGCAATGCCACCCTATAAGCAACCTTTCCAACCCTCCGGTGATGCGTGCGGTCCAATAAACCTAGGAGTCAACTTCTTTGCTTTGATTGCACATGACACGGTCATAGGCGTGACCCTCAAGAAAACATGCTCACCAGCCTGAAATTCTAAGTCTTTTCTCCTCCTATCATGGTAACTTTTCTGCCGACTCTGAGACTCTTTCATTTTCTCTCTGATCATCTTAACCTTCTCTGTAGTCTCCCTAACCAACTCCGGTCCAAGAACAACACTCTCACCGGACTCATGCCAACACAACGGAGTCCTACACCTCCGCCCATACAGGGCCTCAAAAGGAGCCATCCCTATACTCGAATGGTAGCTGTTATTATAAGTGAACTCAATCAGTGGGAGATGTGTATCCCACACACCTCCTTGCTCTAGCACACAAGCTCTCAGAAGGTCCTCTAAGGACTGGATGGTTCTCTCTGTCTGTCCATTCGTCTGGGGGTGATAAGCTGAATTCAACCTCAACCTCGACCCCAATGCCTCCTGCAAGCTCCCCCAAAACTCAGAAGTAAACCTTGGGTCTCTATCAGACACAATACTCTTAGGGACCCCATGCAGCTTCACAATCACCTGAATGTAGATCTTAGCCAACCTCGGCACAGGATAGGTGATGTTGATAGGAATAAAATGGGCAGACTTGGTCAACCTATCCACAATCACACAAATAGAGTCAAACCCTCTCACAGTGTTTGGCAACCCCGTCACAAAGTCCATGGAAATGCTGTCCCACTTCCATTCCGGAATCTCTAAAGGTTGCAGCAGCCCTGCAGGCTTCTGGTGCTCAATCTTTGACTTCTGGCAAGTCAAACATGCATAAACAAACTGTGCCACATCCTTCTTCATACCAGGCCACCAAAACAGTTTCTTCAAATCATGATACATTTTCGTGGCACCTGGATGAATACTTAGCTTACTCCTATGGCTCTCCTCAAGTATCATTTTCTTCAACTCAGCATCATCAGGAACACAAATTCGTCCCCCGAATCTCAACACACCACGAGAATCAAATCAAGTCACCATCCACGGCTTGGTCGCGCGACCAACAAATCTACCGACTTCACATCCAAACACGGGCGTCTCGATACTAACCAAGAAGTCGTTCCCAATCCTCAAGATACCCAATCTAACACTCTGCGGTGTTACCTCACAAACCAGGGCTCAAATCACGGAATTGCTCGATCAACTCCAATTCCTTCACCATCATTGCGACATATGTAAAGTTTTTCGACTTAAAGCATCACCACGACATTAGCTTCTGCGGGGTGATAGTTCAAGCCGAAATCATAATCCTTCAAAGACTCTAACCAACGCCTCCGCCTCGTATTCGACTCCTTACGGTCAAACAGATACTTCAAACTCTTGTGATCACCGAACACCTCAAATCTGGTACCATAGAGGTAGTGCCTCCAAATCTTCAGCACAAACACAATAGCAGCCAACTCCAAATCATGAGTAGGATAGTTCTTCTCATGTGTCCTCAACTGTCTGGACGCATAAGCAACTACCTTCCCATCCTGCATCAATACACCTCCCAAACCCATCTTGGAAGCATCACAATAAACAACAAATGGCTGGTCCGGCACAGGCAACACTAACACTGGGGATGTTGTCAACCTCTTCTTCAACTCTTGGAAGCTCTCTTCACACTTTGCGTCCCACACAAAAGCTCTACCCTTACAGGTCAATTGGGTCAACGAAAGGGCTAGCTTAGAGAACCCCTCAATAAACCTCCTGTAGTAACCGGCCAACCCCAAGAAGCTCCTGATCTCAGTCACAGACTTCAGGATCTCCCACTGCAACACTGCATCAACCTTAGCTGGGTCCACAACTATACCATCACTAGAAATAATATGACCCAAGAAGCTCACCTCACGTAGCCAGAACTCACATTTGGACAATTTAGCATAAAGCTTCTTCTCTTTCAGCACCTCTAGCACCAATCTCAGGTGCTCTGCGTGCTCCTTCTCAGACTTAGAGTACACCAGAATATCATCAATAAAAACAACCACAAACCGATCCAAGTAGCTATGGAAGATGCGGTTCATGTACTCCATAAACACCCCTGGTGCATTAGTGACACCAAACGGCATTACAGAGTACTCATAATGCCCGTACCTCGTCCTGAACGCTGTCTTCTGGACATCTTCATCCTTCACCTTAATCTGATGGTACCCCGACCTCAAGTCAATCTTGCTAAAAACCTTAGCACCTACCAGCTGGTCCATCAGATCATCAATCCTCGGGAGAGGATACTTATTTTTAATAGTTACTTTGTTCAGCTGCCTATAATCCACACAAAGGCGCATACTCCCATCCTTTTTCTTCACCAATAATACTGGAGCTCCCCATGGTGACACACTAGGCCTCAAAAATTTCTTTTCAAGTAACTCTTCCAACTGCTTCTTCAACTCAGATAACTCAGAAGCTGACATCCGGTACGGTGCCATGGACTGATCCTAGTACGAGCACAAGCTCAATTCCAAACTCAACTTCCTCTCTCGGTGGCACACTAGGAATCTCATCAGGGAACACTTCAGGGAACTCACACACCACCTGCAACCCATCAACTACAGCTTGGTTCTCAGCAGACATAGACGCCATCAAAGCAAACAGTTGACCACCTTCTTTCATTACCCCACGCATTTGGCGGCAGACAACAAAGCAGACTCTTCCTCTTACGGAGGAAGGAAACTCACTGAACTTGTTGAAAGCGATTGATGTGTACATGGTTATCTACTAACCGATCCATACCCGAGAATAACATCCAACCCACCCAAAGGCAAGCAGACAAGATCAACGAGAAAATCTCTGTAGAAAGACCGACAGAGGACACTTAGCACACAATAGAGAAGTAGTTCATCGAACCCTTAGCCGTGGAGTGTCGATAACCATTCTCCTCTCCATAGCGAGATAATACTAAATTCAACTTTTCAAAGACAAGCAAAGTGAGAAATAAAAGAGTGCGTAGCACCGTATCAACTATAGCAACAACGGGTGTACCATGAATAGAACAAATACCTCGATTTCATTGCCTCCTCGACTCGACCGCTAGTGCAAAGACTCTTCCACTGGACCTCTCCTTCTTTGGTTTAGTGCATTTGGAACTAAAGTGGCCAGGTTCACCACAATTGAAACACACTGCTTCCTTGCGATCACAATCAGCTGCCATGTGACCATCCTTCCCACAACGGAAACATGCTTTTACCCCAGTCTTGCACTCAAAACTCTTGTGACCCGGCTTGCCACACTTGAAACACACAATATCAACAGGAGCATCTCCCCCACTGGGCTTCTTTCCCTCAACAGACCTCTTACCCTCAGCAGACCTGCTACCACCAGCATACTTGTTACCACTAGCATACCTCTGTTTACCCCTGTCAGCAGATGTCTCATACGACCTACCCCTGTTCTAGAATTTACCCCTCTGGTCTCTCATGACTCTAGAACGGGCATTGCTGTCCTCCTCATAAATCATGCGTGATCAATCAAATCAAGAAACACTCACGATCTTTCGATACCCTATAGCCTGCTTGATATCAGCTCTCAGCCCATTCTCAAATTTAATGCACTTTGAGAATTCAGAACCAACCTCAGAATAATGTGGATAGAACTTAGCCAGCTCCGTGAACTTAGCAGCATACTTTGTAACAGACATACTCCCCTGCTTCAGTTCCAGGAACTCCATCTCTTTCTTTCCCCTGACATCCTCCGGGAAATACTTCCTCAAGAATTCCCTTCGGAACACAGCCCAAGTAACCTCCTCGTGCGCAGCCCCTAACCTCTCACTGGTCTCCAACCACCAGTCATCAGCCTCCTCAGCTAGATTATGAGTACCATACCTGACTTTCTGCTCATCATTGCAGTCCATTACTCTGAAGATTCTCTCAATCTCCTTCAGCCAGGCCAAAGCACCATCTGGATTGTACCTCCCCTTGAAGGTAGGAGGGTTCTCCCTCAGAAAGGTAGCCAGGCTACGAGTCCCAGCATTCTCGCCAACATTCTGTTGGTTCCCCATAACCTGCGCTATGGCTTGCAGAGCCTCAGCAAGAGCGGCATCAACTCTCCGATGGTAGGCCTTAAAACTAATTCATCGACGTTTGCAGACAATGCAATGTTCGGATTCTCTCCTACCCAAAGTTTTACAGGGGACATTTATAGTCGGAATGTTCCTGCGTTAATTTGTTGCGCTAAGACAACAAATGGACGACAATAATCATGATATGGTTAACATGTTGACACAACAAATTGGTACTGTGTTTTGTAACACCCCATTTCTACCCGGCAATTTATAATAAAAATCAGAGTATAAAAATTTATTTTTCAAATGGAATGCTACACATCATTACAACAAACAATTCAACTCTCGATAACAGTTTAATACGTAACACCAGAAAACACGTGGAATGAGGATCCTCATAAATATATATATCGTTCTAGTCCATGCAATGGAAAACTCATACAACTCGCAGCGGAAATGAAAGCATAATCTCAAGAGACCAACAACAGTTTCATCAATAATATAAAACAAAAATGCATAGTTCAACAGCCAACAAATGAACAATCATAGTCCTAAGCCCATCCCCTAGGTGCTACGTATCAGAGCAGACCGACTCGGGGAATAGTGAAGGTAGCAAGCCCTCACTCATGACTACCTGTGGTAAACAACAACAGAAATGGTGAGTCTCGAACTATATAATAAAGGTGATAATAAGCAGTATATCAAGTGCAGAGGAGTCAATCAATCACAACCATCACAGACAGTTCAATATCATGTATGAGCATGGATGCAATGTAATGCAGAGATGCATGTGGTACCATTGGCCCCCATGGCCTCATCATCAATCATTATACGTCGCGACCGCAGCCGAAATAAACACCAGACCGCAACCTTTACATTATATCGTCGGGACCGCAACCGAATGTATGCATGTGACTCATGAACACACATATCATCAATTTCATTTATACACCAAGACCGCAGCCTTTATTATCATTGTCATTTTTAGTTTTATCTGACATTCGGACCAACTCTCATCTCATGGTCAATTTCTTTATTAGCCCCATGGCTTTGGCCCCCATGGCCCATGCCCCATGGCATCATCATTATTTCATTATTCACTAGCTCATCACAACCCAAGTCCCACGGACTAATCACACTAGAGGACTAAACCTCACTCGGGGACCTAAAACACCCCTTTAGGACCAATTCCACACTTAGGGACCAAATTAACATCTTTTGGACCAAAGCGGCACCTAGGGACCAAAACAACACTTAGGGACTAATCTGTCACCCTTAGGACCAAAACACCACCTAGGGACTAAAAGCAAGACACCCAGGACTCCAATTGTCACCTAGGGACCAAAGCGTCACCTAGGGACCAAAACAACACCAACTTAGACACAAGGCAAAGACTAGCGCCGTTTTTCCCTATTTGGCGCGCTCAGGCAACACAAAGACTAGCGCCAAAAACTCAAGCAACTTGGCGCCCGTGGCAACACACCCACTGGGCACCATTTTCACGGCAATCGCCGCCCGCAGGCGACGGTCTTAGACACAAACTAAGACACTGGCGAGACACAATCTCGAGACACGAGACGCATGCCTGGCGCCTGGCAAAGACTTTTGGCGCCCTATCTGAGACACTGACAAGAACACAGCGCAGCAGGGCGGCCATTTGGCGCGCTTGTCCGCGCCACATGCACCCACACACGCGCAAGAACACACACATGCAGCGCCACCCTAGCGGCGTGGGCAACCAAAATGGCGCCGGGACTTAGACACCCACACACCCACTCACCTGGCGCCCACAACAAGCGCCACGCAGGGCAGCCATTTGGCGCCACGCACTTGGCACAACACACCCAGCGCATTGGCAGCCACTTTTGGCGCCCGCACTGGGACACAACACACACAAAGACGCCCAGCGGTGACACAGCGCCATTCTCGGGCGCCTGGGCGCATTTGGCGCCCACATCAGCGCACACACACACACACAAAGACGCCAAGCGATTGTGCTGGGCGCCATTTTCCCAGCAATTTGGCGCCCAGGCAGTGACACCCTGCACACACACACACCAAAGCGAGAATTCCAAAGACATAAAGCGGTGCCCGGGCGCCATATTCCGGCAAATTGGCGCCCGAGCGAGCAGACTAACACTTGCACCCAGTCACTGCTACAGTGACACAGGCGCCATTTCTCTAGGAAATTGGCGCCCTGCACAGCAACTCAACACAACCCTCATCAGCTAGCTGATTACGTGGCGCCATTTCTAGCACATTGGCGCCCCATACCCCCAAAATCCCAATTTCTTCAATTCCTCTTAAACCAATTCATCCTATAATCAATCTAACACTTCCAATTTAACATTTCAGCAATCAATTGCACGTTCAAAACATCAATTACATCTCAAAACACAAAATCACATATTATAAACCCTAACATAAGCCCTAAATCGATTTCATGCTCTATTTCACATTCAAATTCATCAAATCAAACATACAACATCAAATTCATCATCAACGAATACAATTAAGGACTCTATGACCTATATACGACCTATTATAGAGTGAGACTCCCCTTACCTTAAATTAAACCGTAGAAAACCTTCGTTACAGAGACACCGCCAAAACCACAGCAACAAGAGCCCCTTCCTTCCCTTCTTGCTTGGTGCGAAGCTCTCTCTCTCTTCTCTCTAGGGTTCTTGCGCCTTTTCAAAATGCAAATAACAGTTACCAATTGTTGGCGCCACAGATCGGACGAATTGCTGATTTCTTTGGCACTCCACAAGTGCATAACCGGTCAATTCCCCAAGTTCAAACTGTTAGGCCTGTCGAAATTGTTACGGAAAGGCCCAACAATGTAGTCCCTAGGGTTCAACAACAGCCCATCGCTGTCGAAGACCCCCCAAGGGTAGAAACAATTCCTCAAGTTGTTTTGGTGGATAGAGACCAAAACGCTGACGAAGTAGTCAGGCAAGTACAACAAAACAACCTTGGTGTACAGAATAATCTGACTAATATGGTCGAGACTATTTTGGCCCATAATGGTCTTAATTTAGGCTTACATAGGCCAAACTTTGTGTCGCCCTTATGTGACTACACGTTACAAACAGAGCTACCTAGGGGACGGAAAATTCCCAAGTTCACTAAGTTTGCTGGTGAAACCAGCGAATCGACCGTCGATCATGTGGCTTGTTACCTAACAGAGGCTGGTGACATTGCCCACAATGAGAATCTAAGAATGAAATACTTCCCAAATTCTTTGACGAAGAATGCTTTCACATGGTTTACTACTTTGCCTCCACACTGTATATTTACATGGAGTCAATTAGAGAAGGCCTTTCATGAGCAATTCTATATGTGCCAGAGTAAGATCAGTCTCAAAGAGTTCGCTAGCGTTCGATGCAACACGGTAGAATCTATTGATGATTATCTCCATAGATTTAGACTTCTCAAAGCAAGGTGCTTTACTCAAGTGCCTGAACATGAGTTAGTCGAAATGGCTGCTGGTGGCCTAGATTATTCTATCAGAAAGAAGCTAGACACTCTGAGATATGGCTCAATTGGCAGATAGAGTAAGACAAGTCGAAAGACTTAAGGCTGAAAAGGCTAGAACCAGTAGATTTAGCAATAATAGCAAAAAAGATAAAGTGGCATATGTTAATATAAATAACAGTGACCATGAATACGACATTTCTTATGAAGATGTCGAAGAAGAGGTTAATATTGCAGAATTAAAACCTGGACCTCTCTATGCTTGCAAAATGCTAAGACCTGCTAACGGGAAAAACCCTGTTGAACCTAAGAATGATAGATTGTTGCAAAAACTTATACTTTTGATGTGACTAAATGTGACGAAATGTTAGATCTGTTATTTGCTGATGGTCAGATTTTAGTGCCTCAAGGCCTAAAGACTCCACCATTAGAGCAAAGACAGAAAAAAGGTTTTTGTAAGTATCATAACTTCTTGGGTCATAACACTTCTCAATGTGTTCTTTTCAGGGATTTGGTGCAGAAAGCGCTAAATGAAGGTAGGCTGAATTTGGGGACAAATCCCAACCACCATTGAGGATTAATGCTGATCCTCTGCCAACAAACGAGGTCAACTATGTCGAAGTGGATATGTGCATGGTTGAGGCTTCTGTAGTCACTGAAGGCCAATACTCCGGCAAAATCAGTGTGGCTTACCCAAAGGCTGAAGAGGAACTGATCGACTTCCTCAATTGCTGCAAGTTGAGCAACTCAGAGGTGATGCTTTGCCCAAGGTGCAGTGCTGTTTTCGACAAAGAGGCAGCAAAGAAGCTGGAAGGTTTTAAGCCTGAGCTGAAACGCAAAGGCAAGTGGGTCGACAGAAGGCCTACGTTCAGTTTCAGTAATAGGGGAATTCCCTACAAAACTTCGACCAAGCATGGTGGAGAAAAAATTACTACTTATGTTCCACCTTCTGACTCCCCTGTTGGTAAATGGGTGCACTTTGGTGGGAAGGGTGCTAGCTACTACCCTGTTCTACATGTGGAGAAAGGTGTCACACGTCCACATAAGCACACGTCCACATAAGCCAAAGCAGATGGCTAAAGGAAGCATCAGTACTTCTAGTGAGAATTAGGCAACAGATTCCAAAAAGTATGCCTGATAACTCATATTTATATGAGTTATTTATACTCATTCAAAGATAAATCATGCAAGTTCTCTAGCAATACAAGGTTAATTTAATTAGGTTTATGTTAGTTTCTTATTTCTTAGTCAGTTAGAGGTTACATTGCTAAACCTGTGCATTTTGGCACCAAGCGGTGCCTTTGAGAGCGTTTTGATGTTTCTTGTGCTTGTGCAGTAAAAGAGCTGAACGTGACCACGTCCCTCACCACGTCTATAGAAAGGCAGCAGAATACGAGTGAAAGATCTCAATTTTGGCGCGCTAGCAATGATGGTCAAAGATATAAAAAGTCAGAAGATCTTCTATTCCCCATGTGCTGACAAGGATGACACATCGTAGCACCGCATCTGGTGTCGATCGAAGAGGAAACAGGCCTGGTAGGTGGGCAAGTGACATCAGCAACACGTGAGCAAGATTTGACTATTTAATGAAGACTCAACTCTCTCTCAAAGGACACACGCTCATATACTCACTCTCCCACTTCACTCCAGTTCATCCATTCGCCATCTACCTTCATCAATCTCAGAGAAAGTGTTTGAAAGAAGTTCTGGACAAAGACTTCTTCATTTTGCTTTTCTGAACTTCCATTTTTATTTCCTGCGTAACTCACTCTCTTGTGAGGCTCGGGCGTTGTAACGCTCTCTCTACAGATACATCTTTGAAGAGTTACTTAGGTGTATCTTTTGCACTTAGTTTCTTTTCTTTTATGTATGGTATTTGGATTTTAATTCCTTATCATTCTGTAAAGATGCTCAGCATGAGCTAAACACTTTGTAGTTGGGTTGTTGCCTTGCTTGTAATGAATTTCTAGTTTAATGCTATGAAGTATTGACGTTTAAATGTTTTAAATCTTTGCATAATAATATTTCCAAACTTGTTTTGAGGTTGACCTCTTAAAATAGGTAGATTCATAGGTACAGACATGGTCTATGAAAAGAACTCAAAGATTTATATGAACGAAAAGGTGCACTAAAGACATTTAGGCATTTTTATCTAAGTCTAGACATAGAATGGATAATAGTTCATAGAACATTGTTGTGGGTACTTAAAATACAGGAGTGGGCCTATTTAGAACCTAGACATAGGACCTCTTATATTTGAAGCTCTGACGTTTTGTGACTGAAAAGCACAGCTCTTTTGCAAACAGCGTCAAACGTTATAACGTCTATACAGAATAGCATTTGTACGTAATAACGTGTAAACGTTATAACGTCTGACTAGAAAGAATTTACTTGCATGCAGCAATCCAACTTACTCTCATCCATATTTACACCCAACATTTGTTTACTTGCTTTATTTATATTCTTAGCATTGAAACCAACTCTTAGTGTCGATTTGTTACTTGATTCTCTTGTGTTTTGAAACTTGAACTTTGAAAGCAAACCAATCCTCGTGGGAACGATCTCTTACTTTTATCCACTTTATTACTATGCACGCGTGTATACTTGCACTATATTTGCGAATACCACACTAACGCGCAACAAGTTTTTGGCGCCGTTGTCGGGATTGAAGTTAACTTTTATTGTTTGAAGTATTAAAACACAAGTTGAAAGAATTTTCTTGTGTTGTTTGTTGTTTCGTATGCGAACAGTAGACGCGTTACGGCGTATGCTTAGTTCCAACTCAAGCTCTAGTTCGATTGAACCGTGGAGTGAATATGTGCTCGAGTTTGACCCGAACACGAAAGAACTTTCGTGCAACTTAGAGACAACAAAGGTTAAGAAGGAGACAACAACAACAGCAACAACACCCAACCATGTCTGAACATAATACTGGTAGAAGCTCTAGAGGTGGACCTAACCCAATAGGAGGTAGAGGACATGGTCGTGGACCGCAAACCCATACAGAAACAATAGTTGTTGATGATGAACACTGGCAGAGGCAACAACTCATCAATGCAGGGCCACAAGACATGGTCAATGACAGGGACAGGCCTATGCGTGACTATGCCGTGCTCAATCCTGCTCATCTACAAACAGGCATTGCAAGACCAACCCTTCATACTGGTCACTTTGAGTTCAAGCCAATGATGTTCCAAATGCTGCAAACTGCAGGGCAATTTGGAGGTTTTCCTCAAGAAGATCCATATGCGCACCTAAGGCAATTTCTGGATGTGTACAACAATTTTATCATCCCTGGAGTTTCAGAGGATGCTTTCCGATTGAAGCTCTTCCCATATTCTCTTAAGGATAAGGCCAAAAGTTGGTTAAAATCCTTGGAGCCAAATTCAATTCACACTTGGGATGAGCTAGCAGAGAAGTTTCTTGCAAAATACTTCCCTCCCAACAAAAATGCTAAGTTGAGAAATGATATCACTTCCTTCAAACAAAGGGAAGGGGAATCACTATTTGAGGCTTGGGAAAGATGGAAGGAATTACTGAGAATGTGCCCACACCATGGCATTCCTGTGGTGATTCAAATGGAGACTTTCTATAATGGTCTAGATCAGCCTACTAGGTTGATACTCGATGCTTCATCAGGTGGTGTCATTTTGAACATGTCTTTCTCTGAGGCATGCAAGCTTATTGATGACATAGCCACTCATAACTCCCATTGGCCATCTGATAGATTTACTCCTGGAAAGAAGGCTGGTGTCCATGAAATAAGTGAAGTAATCGCTCTCTTTCCGCGCGTGTGGCTACCCTGACCAATATGATCAAAACTTTGAGCACTCCAAACGTGGCCACGTCTGAGAAACAGACTGCAGCAGCAGTTGAACCTACACATTCTGGGGGAGTAGTGTGTGTCTATTGTGAAGAAGGGCATGTGAATGAAGAGTGTCCCTATAACCCTCAGTCTGTAAACTTTGTATCTCAGAACAAAGGAAACGGTCCCTATTCCAACTCTTACAATTCAAATTGGAGAAATCACCCAAATTTTAGTTGGAGAAACAACAATGCTTTGAATGCTAGCAATACTGCTCCTGCAATACCTCCAGGATTTCCCCCTCAACAACAGCAACAACAGAGGCAATATGTGCAGAATAACAACAATAGCAACTTGGAGGCCATGATGAAAAGCTTCATAAGTGATTGTAAGACAACCTTGCAAACTCATGAGTCTTCAATCAAAACTCTGGAAAACCAAATTGGGCAGATAGCTTCAGCTCTCACTCAAAGGCAAAATGGATCTCTCCCTTCTACTACTGAAACACCTTCATCATCATCTAACCCTAATGGTAATAATGGGGCGAATGGACATGTAAATGCAATTTCTTTAAGAAGTGGTACTGAATATCCTAAACCAACTATGCCTGTGGAGAAAGAAGTGCCAGAAAAGGAGAAAGAGAAAGAAAAGGAGGCAAGCACAAGTGGTGAGACAGAGAAGGATACTCCAGATATTGTGATGTCTAAACCAGACGTTACAACGTCTACTTTTGAACCAGGAATCAAGACTGTGCCTAGGCTTGTACCTGAATATCCTCCTCCACCCTATCCTCAAAGATTAAAGAAAGCTCATGAAGATAAGCAATTCAGCAAGTTCATGGAGATGTTAAAGCAGCTACACATCAACCTTCCTTTGGTTGAAGCCTTACAGCAGATGCCAAACTATGCTAAGTTCTTGAAAGACATCATCACCAAAAGAAGAAGGCTAGGGGAGTTTGAAACAGTTGCTTTAACTGAGGAATGTAGTTTAATTATGCAAAATAAGCTCCCTAGAAAACTCAAGGATCCTGACAGTTTTACTATACCATGCTCCATTGGAGATTTTTACATTGGCAAAGCTCTATGTGACTTGGGAGCAAGTATCAACTTGATGCCCAAGTCCATTTATGATAAACTTGGTATAGGAACTGCCAAACCTACTTCTTTAAGCCTCACTTTAGCTGATAAAAGTAGAGTATATCCTGAAGGCATATTAGAAGATGTTTTGATTAAAGTTGACAAGTTTGTGTTTCCAATGGATTTTGTTATTTTAGATTTTGATGCAGATAAAGAAGTTCCCATCATTCTGGGGAGACCATTCTTGGCTACTGGAAGAACGATCATTGATGTGCAGAAAGGAGAATTGATCATGAGAGTCAATGACCAAGAAGTCAAGTTCAATGTTCTCAACGCACACAAATATCCA
The DNA here is from genome assembly GCA_020916435.1 of Oxytropis ochrocephala. NCBI lineage: Eukaryota > Viridiplantae > Streptophyta > Magnoliopsida > Fabales > Fabaceae > Oxytropis > Oxytropis ochrocephala. The sequence continues at coordinate 82,834,720 of CM037091.1, forward strand.
GATCCTAACACAGAGGAATGTTCTTATGTGGTTGCCATTGATCATATGGTTCAGAAGCAATTCAACAAAGATAATGATCACTTGGAGAAGATTCTGGGCAATGCTGAAGTGCAAGAGTTTTTAGCAGAAGAAGTCGTTCCTCTAGACGTTATAACGTCTAATGCAGACGGTGCCACGTCTGAACCCCCTGAAGCAAAAGCTTGGACAAAGAGGTACGAATCTTTGGGTCAAGAAGAATCCAATCTCAAGAAGAACGTACCCTCCATTAAAGAACCACCTACCTTGGAACTAAAAGTGTTACCTGAGCATTTAAAGTATGTCTTTTTAGGGGAAAATGATTCCCTACCTGTGATCATTTCTTCTAAACTCTCACAAGAGCAGGAGAATGATCTCATTACTACCCTGAAGAGACATAAGAAAGCAATTGGCTGGCAAATGGCCGACATCAAAGGTATCAGTCCCACAATATGCATGCACATAATTGTCTTGGAGGAAAATGCCAAGAATAGCATTGAAGGGCAGAGGAGATTGAACCCGATAATGAAGGAGGTGGTAAAGAAAGAGATCATCAAGTGGTTGGATGCAGGAATCATCTACCCTATTAGTGATAGCTCGTGGGTGAGCCCAGTGCAGTGTGTGCCAAAGAAGGGTGGAGTTACTGTGGTAACAAATGATAAAAATGAGCTAATTCCAACAAGGACAGTAACAGGCTGGAGGATATGCATGGACTACAGAAAGCTTAACAAAGCAACTAAGAAGGACCATTTTCCTCTCCCATTCATTGATCAGATGCTAGACAGGCTTGCAGGCAAGGACTTTTATTGTTTTCTTGATGGTTATCAAAGCTATAACCGGATAGCAATAGCCCACGAAGATCAAGAAAAGACAACATTCACTTGTCCTTATGGTACCTTTGCTTTCAGAAGGATGCCATTTGGGCTGTGCAATGCTCCTGCAACATTCCAAAGGTGCATGATGGGCTTATTTTCTGATTTCATTGAAAATTCCATGGAAGTTTTTATGGACGATTTCTCAGTCTATGGAGATTCATATAAGGCATGCCTGGATAATTTGGAAGGAGTTCTGATAAGATGTGAAGAAACCAACCTAGTTCTCAACTGGGAAAAATGCCATTTCATGGTGCAAGAAGGAATAGTGTTGGGACATAGGATCTCAAAGAAAGGATTAGAGGTGGACAGAGCAAAAATTGATGTTATTGACAAGCTACCTCTACCAACAACTATAAAAGGGGTCAGAAGTTTTTTAGGACATGGAGGGTTTTACAGAAGATTTATCAAGGACTTTTCAAAAATTTCAAAACCCCTGTGTCTGCTATTGCAACGTGACAACGTCTTCAACTTTGATGAACAATGTCATGAAGCTTTCAAGAAACTAAAGACTGCCTTGGTGACTGCTCCAGTAATAGTCACTCCAGATTGGTCTAAGCCATTTGAGTTGATGTGTGATGCAAGTGATTATGCTGTAGGAGCTGTATTGGGGCAAAGGTATGAAAAAAAATTTCATTCTATTTATTATGCCAGTAAAACCTTAGATGATGCCCAATTGAATTATACAGTGACTGAAAAAGAGCTTTTGGCTGTTGTATTTGCTTTTGATAAATTTAGATCATATTTGGTGGGTGCAAAAGTTATTGTTTTTACTGATCACTCAGCCATCAAATATTTAATTGCTAAAAAAGATGCAAAGCCAAGGCTTATTAGATGGGTTCTCCTCCTCCAAGAATTTGACTTGGAAATCCGTGATAAAAAGGGGGTGGAGAACCAAGTAGCTGATCATCTTTCTAGGCTTGAGAATGTTGATGCAGGAACAGGTGAAGAGGAGATAAGAGAAAAATTCCCTGATGAGAGACTGTTATCAGTAGCCATAGTAGTTGAAGACGTTACCACGTCTATGGCAATTTCGTCAAACACGTCTGATACTACTGCACCATGGTATGCTGATATAGTTAACTTTCTTGTTAGCAAGATTGTGCCTGTAGGCTTCAACTATCAGCAGAGGAAGAGGTTTTTCCACATTGTAAAGAAATATTTCTGCGACAAGCCTTACTTGTACAAATTGTGCCCATATCAGTTACTAAGAAGGTGTCTCGCTGAAAAAGAACAACTCCAGGTGCTGCAACATTGTCAGTCAGCACCTTATGGTGGACATTTTGGAGGCACAAGAACAGCTGCAAAGGTCCTACAATTAGGCTACTATTGGCCAACAATCTTCAAAGATGCACATGAGCTAGTAAGGAGCTGTGACAAGTGTCAAAGGACAGGAAACATATCAAGCAAGCAAGAAATGCCACTCACAAATATTTTTGAAGTTGAATTATTTGATGTGTGGGGAATGGATTTCATGGGACCATTTCCTATGTCTCATGGAAATCTATATATTCTGGTAGCTGTGGATTACGTGTCAAAGTGGGTTGAAGTTGTGGCATTACCTAAAAATGAAGCCAAATCAGTTAGCAAGTTACTTAAAAAGAATATATTCACAAGGTTTGGTACTCCAAGAGCTATAATCAGTGATGAAGGCTCTCATTTCTGCAATAAGCTAATTGAGAACCTGTTAGCTAAATATGGAGTGAAACATAGAATTGCTACAGCTTATCACCCACAAACCAGTGGCCAAGCAGAGATCTCCAACAGAGAAATCAAAAGAATACTGGAGAAGATGGTTGGTCCCAATAGAAAGGAATGGTCAATGCACTTGGATGATGCACTGTGGGCTTACAGAACAACATATAAGACACCATTGGGCATGTCCCCTTACAAGCTAGTATATGGTAAGGCATGTCATCTACCAATTGAGCTCCAACATAAAGCCCATTGGGCACTGAAGCAATTAAACTTGGATCATACAAAGGCTGGTGAAGCAAGGCTACTGCAGTTAAATGAGCTAGAAGAGTTCAGACACCATGCTTATGAAAACTCAGCAATCTACAAGGAAAAGACCAAGAAATGGCATGATCAAAGAATTCAAAAGAGGGAGCTGGTAGAAGGACAACAGGTGTTGCTATTCAACTCAAGGATGAAGTTGTTCCCAGGAAAGCTAAAATCTAGGTGGTCAGGACCTTTCAAATTGATGAAAATCTATCCCTATGGTGTCATGGACTTATTTGATGAGAAGACCAATACCATTTTCAAAGTTAATGGCCAACGTGTGAAGCAGTATCATGGAGAGCATGTAGAAAGGGACAAGACTCAATTGTCCTTCAACAACCCTTGAATTCAAAAAGGGCAAAAGTCTGGCTGAAGACTCTTAAAGCAAGCGCTCTTGGGAGGCAACCCAATGATTTTTGATTAACCAACAATTTTTGTGTATTTTAATTTTTGTTTTGTAGGAATAAAGGCTGAAGAAAGGAGAAAGTAAAAGGTGGTAGACGTTGTAACGTCTCAGTTTACACTAGACGTTGGCACGTCTGCGGTCTGCGCAAGGTTTAAATGAAAAAGAAGAAAAATCAGTCAAGAGCGCAAGTGATGACGTGGCAGAAATCATTTCACTCTGCAACACTAACATGGTAACTGACCACGACGTCATCTCTCCTCCCTAACTTGTCTAATCAACGGTTATTTTTCTCCATTACTCCACTCCACCACTTCTCAACTCCCCATAACCACTTCCCCATAAAATCTAGCCGGTTACCATCATCACACCACCTGCAACCTTTCACTAATCTCTCTCTCTCTGAAACCACAAACTTTCCCTTTCTCCCTCAGAAACCTAAAATTTCAAAAATCCCCCATTCCCTTCCAAGAAATCCTTCACTACCATCATGACAAAAATCAAACAATCTGCTGCCAAAACTTCTGGAAAGGGCAAAAATGTTGACCTAAGCTCATCCTCAGCCCCAATCCAAGAAATTCCTAACCCATCCAAGAAGAAGGCCCTGCTTCCAGAAAGAGGTTTTAATCTTGAAAGCCCAAACTCTGATTTCCTTGCAACCGTCGCAGCGTTAGGTTGGCAAAAGTTCATCGTGCACCGAAAAGAGTACATTGCTACATTGGTTCACGATTTCTACAAAGGAATAGTTGAAAAACCTGATGGAGAACCTTCAATCGTGTCAAAGGTGCGAGGAGAAGAAGTGAAGTTCGGTGTAAGAGTGATCAACGACTATTTTGGCCTAGGGTATTATGGAAAAGCTGTGGAGACAAAGCAGAAGACCTATGGGTTGGCTGAAATGGAGGCAATCAAGGAAAGAATTTGTGTAGAAGGAGCTGTGTGGGAAAGAAGTGGTGAGCATGGAAGTGAGTTTAAAATTCTGAAGAGGTATTTGTGTGATGAAGCCAATACCTGGTTTCATTTCATAAGGCATTGCCTGATACCTACCTCCCACACCTCCTGGTAGATAAGGAAAGACTTATTGTCATTGATGCAATCATGTCAAAGGACAAGATTGAAGTTGGTAAGCTGATCAATCGAGAACTGAACAAGTGGAAGAATAGGAAGGATGGATACTTGTATTTCCCTTGCCTAATTACTGATCTGTGCATGGAGGCTGGGGTAGAAATTGAAGCTTTAAGGCGAGGAGCGGCCTCAGGGACCCTTCTCAACAAAGTTCAAGCCCAGGGTAAAAGCTGCAAGAACTTCAACTTCTGTAGATACACAGACGTTGCAACGTCTGATGGAGCAGCAGAATAGCTTGGCCAAATTTGTCAAAGATCAATTTGAATGGTAGAAGAAGGTATTTGCGCAAGTGTCAAAAGGCAAAATGGTAATTGAGGAGCCTGAATGGATGCAGGAAGAGAATGAAGATGATGTGCCCTTGTCAACAATCCAACTAAGGGCAGTGATGAAGGAAAGGGCCAAAAGAGCAAGAAGCCCAGCAAAAAGAAGAAGTCCAGCAAAGAAGAAGGATGAATCGAGGAAGGTAAGCATGGAGATAATCAGTGAGGAAGAGGAAGAGGAAAGTCCTGAGGAGAAAGGTAGTTCAAGTGAGAAAACAATTAGTGAATCCCCAACAACCCAAACAGTCAAGGAACCAACCAAGAAAAAGTCCGAAACAACTAGCCCTAAACCACCTTCACCACAAGAACCCTCCACCCATGACCAGAACACTCCCAAAACTCCACAATCCAAAGCCCAAGACAAACCCATTCCACAACCACCCCCACCCCAACCTGAACCTGAGAAACAACCATCAGCCCAAAAAGTGAAGGAAGGAGACGTGGCGACGTCTGAGGCAACACATATAGGAAGCAACCCAGACTCACAGCCCATTTCGCCACCCAAGAAAACAAGAGTGAAAAGTGTGCCCACCCATAACCCTTTTGGTAGGAAGAAAAGGCAAGAGTTAGCATCTGCAACAAAAGAAGCACAAGCTAGTGGAGAGCAAGAGCAAGTTGAAGCTCCCACAACAAAAAGACAAAAGCTACTAGTGAGGAGACAAGGTGAGAGTACCACAGGGAAGCCAGCCACTGCTACTAGTGCAGCCTTCATTGCTGCTACTGGTTCTGAAGAAACTCTTCCTGCCATTGCTGAAGAAGGATCTGCAGACGTTGTAACGTCTGCAGAAAAAGAAGCTGCAGCTAAACTTGCAGAATTGCAAGTAATGAAAGAGCGTGAAGCTGCAATTGAGAAAGCAAAGGAGCAGGCAATGGAAGAGGCTACTCAGAAGTTGGCAGAGCATCTCTTGAAGCAAGCACAGGAAAAAGTTGCTGACATTGGTGGATCATCCAAAGACGTGGTAACATCTCAAAAGCCAGAGGTGGAAAAAGCCCAGATGAACCCCAATGAAGCACAACAAGTCAATCCTGCTGAGCTAGCAATGAAAATGTGGGAAGAAGCCAAGAAGAGAATTGCTGAAGCTTCAAGTGCTAAGGGTGCGAGCTCGGGAGTAGGAGGATCTGATGAAACAACAACAACCACCACCACAGAAGCCGGAGGAGAGAAAAAGAAGAAGGAGAAGAAGAAAGTGGCAGGTCAAGCATGAATTCCAACCAGGCAGAGCGGAAGGCTCCGGTCTGGTACTTCAAACAAGCAAGTTCACCCTTTAATTTTTAGCAGTAGTTTTAATTTTTAGTTTTTAGTTTTTGTAGTTTGTATTTTGATGTTCTGTTTGATAGTTCCTCCCCTATAAAAAAAAGCTTTTTATCATTGAGCAGTGAGGACACTGCTCAACTTTAAGTGTGGGGGGGGGGAGAATCTTGATGTTTTAAGTTTTTGTTCTGTTTTGTGCAAGCATGAAATCAAATGCAAGAGTAGTTTTTGGTTCTTACTCTGTTAAGCATTGAAAATAATTCTCTTTGGGCTAAAGCTAGTGATAAATGTGTATGTGTGAGTAGCTAATGCATGATTAGATGAAAATAATTGATTGCTGCTCCCACACAAACTCTGTTTTAAGGAAAGATCTAGTTAGCTAGGGAATATTTTGTGCTGAAGCTAGTTTTGGTAAACTATGGTGATAATAAAACTTGATTAAAAACCTAGAGTAGCAGTAGAAGCTAAGTTTGGGGGTATATCAGGTTAAACAAAGGCTGGGTGCAAAGACTGTAGGATGGTTAGTGCAGGTGTAGTGTGAGTGCAACGTTGTAACGTCTACCCGTAACGTTATAATGTATGTTGTGTGTGTTGTGTGGTCAAACGTTACAACGTCTCACCTATAAACGTTGTAACGTCTACTCCAAAAAGACCAAAAAGAGTGTGTTGTTATAAATAAGTGGAAAGTCCACATGTACTCTGTGTGTACTGCAATACCCTGAAACAAATGCTGAGCACTCCAATCCTATATGAAAAAAAAAAAAAAAAGAAGAACTCCAAAGTGGAGCAAATAAAAGAGAGTTGCTCAGTAATGAGGGGGTTGCAGTCATTTGTGTGTGTGAGTCAGAAAATTAATTGCACTAACTTAGTCCTAGCACCCAATTAAGACCCTTTGTCATGCTTTAAATTAACCCTCATTTCTTATGTGAAAATGTTAGCCTACTCTTTGTTTTGAAAGATGTTTTGCTCTCACCAAATGGAAACCACTCTTTCATAGGCTAGAATAGCTTCTGAACCTAGCTAGGAATGAAATTAATGCAGAGGTCACACACTCACTTTGGGCAGTAATGAATCTAGAATTTAATTGTGCATTAGTGCGTGAGTGTGTAGAGAATTAGCCCCTTGAGAATAATTTTTGATCAAATGATTGAGTAGAATGCAACCTGCTGGTGTAGTTGATTTCATGCATTTCTGTTAATCTTGTTTTGTCTTGATTGCTTGAGGACAAGCAATGATTTAAGTTTGGGGGTGTGATAACTCATATTTATATGAGTTATTTATACTCATTCAAAGATAAATCATGCAAGTTCTCTAGCAATACAAGGTTAATTTAATTAGGTTTATGTTAGTTTCTTATTTTTTAGTCAGTTAGAGGTTACATTGCTAAACCTGTGCATTTTGGCACCAAGCGGTGCCTTTGAGAGCGTTTTGATGTTTCTTGTGCTTGTGCAGTAAAAGAGCTGAACGTGACCACGTCCCTCACCACGTCTATAGAAAGGCAGCAGAATACGAGTGAAAGATCTCAATTTTGCCGCGCTAGCAATGATGGTCAAAGATATAAAAAGTCAGAAGATCTTCTATTCCCCATGTGCTGACAAGGATGACGCCGACCGTAGCAATCTTTGCATGATGATGTCGGTCAGAAGAGGAAGCAGTGCGGTAGGTGGGCAAGTGACATCAGCAACACGTGAGCAAGATTTGACTATTTAATGAAGACTCAACTCTCTCTCAAAGGACACACGCTCATACACTCACTCTCCCACTTCACTCCAGTTCATCCATTCGCCATCTACCTTCATCAATCTCAGAGAAAGTGTTTGAAAGAAGTTCTGGACACCGACTTCTTCATTTTGCTTTTCTGAACTTCCATTTTTATTTCCTGCGTAACTCACTACTGTGATGCTCAGACGTTGTAACGTCTCTACAGCGTACATGCTGAAGAGTTACTTAGGTGTATCTTTTCCACTTAGTTTCTTTTCTTTTATGTATGGTATTTGGATTTTAATTCCTTATCATTCTGTAAAGATGCTCAGCATGAGCTAAACACTTTGTAGTTGGGTTGTTGCCTTGCTTGTAATGAATTTCTAGTTTAATGCTATGAAGTATTGACGTTTAAATGTTTTAAATCTTTTCATAATAATATTTCCAAACTTGTTTTGAGGTTGGCCTCTTAAAATAGGTAGATTCATAGGTACAGACATGGTCTATGAAAAGAACTCAAAGATTTATAAGAACGAAAAGGTGCACTAAAGACATTTAGGCATTTTTATCTAAGTCTAGACATAGAATGGATAATAGTTCATAGAACATTGTTGTGGGTACTTAAAATACAGGAGTGGGCCTATTTAGAACCTAGACATAGGACCTCTTATACTTGAAGCTCTGACGTTTTGTGACTGAAAAGCACAGCTCTTTTGCAAACAGCGTTCAAACGTTATAACGTCTATACAGAATAGCATTTGTACGTAATAACGTGTAAACGTTATAACGTCTGACTAGAAAGAATTTACTTGCATGCAGCAATCCAACTTACTCTCATCCATATTTACACCCAACATTTGTTTACTTGCTTTATTTATATTCTTAGCATTGAAACCAACTCTTAGTGTCGATTTGTTACTTGATTCTCTTGTGTTTTGAAACTTGAACTTTGAAAGCAAACCAATTCTCGTGGGAACGATCTCTTACTTTTATCCACTTTCTTACTTGTACGACGTGTATACTTGCACTATATTTGCGAATACCACACGAACGCAACAATGCCTACAACAATAATTACAGGGGTAAAAATCCCATGACAAGGACACAATCGCAGAGATATCAACGCCAGCACAAGGTTAATGCTGTTACTACAAGGAAAGTTGAAGTTCCCAACAACAAAAAGGGAAAACAGATAACTTCTCGTGTCGAAGTGGTGAAGAAGCCTGCCACAGAAAGGATTTTTCCTCCATTGTCAGAACTAAAGAAGAGTTCAAGTCCTGAAAATGAGGGCTCTACTTCTACTTCATCTGAATTGGCTAGAAAGCCAGCAACTGAGAGGATCTTCCCTCCCTTATCAGCACTAACTGAAGGGCTCGACTTGGAGGAAGAAGTTGGATCTGAATTTGAAGACTCAGAACCAGACTTCAATGTGCTGTGCAGCGTTGTCTCAATTTTACCAATTGAGTATGACGTGGTCTCTGAAATCAATGAGTGATAAACTCCAATTTAGTGCATTTTTAGAGATCTTTTTGGGCCACTTTTAGAACGATTATTAGAAATTGTATAAGTTACTAACTTAATTTTATCTTTATTTTGTAGAAAAGAAGAAGTGACAAAAAGAATAAATATAGAAGAATTGGAAATTAAAAGAAAAAGCCATGTGGCCCAAATGGAAGGCCCAAAAGAATTAAAAGTGAAGTGAATTTCAATTAGTTGAAATTCAACCCGTAAGGCCCATGTGAAGAATCAGAAAGGAGATCATGTTGGTTTCAATTGGGAAGCACGAAACCCTAGGCGTGAGGTGAATTTCAATTGGCTAGCATTATTATAAAAGGTGGAAGTTGTGCATCATCACCTCACGCAAGACCTGACGCAGCAATACAAAAAGAACGCAAGTATTAAGAGGAGGAGAGTAGCCGCGCATAGGACCTAACGGTGAACAGTAACGGAGAGAAAAAAGAAGACAAGTACGGAAACCGAGAACGGGAGAAGAACAATGTCGCACATGGTGACTGAGAGAGAGAGAGATTGAAGAGTTTTGGGTATCTGTTCTTGACACCGTGAGAGAGTTTTGGAGCAGAATTCAGAGATTGAATACAAGATCAGAATTTACTCAATCTCCGGGTTATTTTTATTCTGTAATTCATGACTTTTAATTTTATTTCAATGTTCTTGAACACTATGGATAGCTAAATCCTTTTCTGGTGTCTTTAGGTGAATCTTGCTTGATTAGAGACTTTTTTATGTTTTAATTTATACTTTGTGATCGTATCTTGACCAATGAAATGTTGAAGTCGTTGTCCTGTGACTAGGCCGGTCGTTGAATAGGAGAAAGGACCGGTCTTGCCTTCACGCTGAGCGCCTCGGGTGTTACCTGCAAAGACACTCCGACGATCAAGTAAGGGGTCGCTCGGGCAGATAACACAAGGTAAGAGAACGTACCTGATGCCATGTGCGAATGGCGTATATATACTGTAGTGTCCGACCGTTTTGCAAGAAATTCGGCCGGTTGCGAGGATTGCGCTCCAAGCAGCTTGCTTGGGCCGGTTACGATGGGTGGGCCGACGGCCCAATTGCTATTGGAAGCTCTTGTATTTGTTGATACACCCCGGAACACTTTGAAAACTTCATCCAAACGCGTGGGCGTTTTTGAAAACTTTCGAAGTGCTTCTGACCATGCTCGGCCGGCCAGTGTCGGTCCAGTTATTTTTCACTATCTTTGAGCTTAGCTGGCTGAGAGAGAAAGCCAATAAGGAAAATAGGGAGCAGGTATCCTTCAAGACTCAAAAGACCCAGCACCGGTACTTTAAAGCGTACCAAGAGTCGTTGGGCGCGGCCTGGAAAAGCCAATATTTCTGGGTTGTCCCGACTAAGGAGGCCGGCATGGCTATATCTGAGATCCAGCCCGACGGGATGCTCGGTCCCCCTTTCTTCCCAATCATGTGGAATGAAGCTCACTTCTTCAGGCGGCCTGGCGACTATATTTATTCTGTTAAGGATTTGGGTGCGGCCGACTTGAAGTCACTGGAGATGATCAAAACTTTGGCGGGCATGATGCCCCCAGATCCTAAGGGCGACCTGCCTTGCCGTCCTTTTGTACTGCTCGTGGGTCGAGCTCTTGAAGCCGAGATTGGTTCGCTTTTGTACTTTATCTTTTACTTTCGATTATCACTCGCTCTTTCTAACTCTTGAATTGTTCTATTTTGCAGGAAGAATGGCTGGCAAGAACTGGGCCGAGATCGAGAAGGTCTTGAATCCTCCTAAGAACAGCGCCTCCCGACCGCCACCACGGAATGTGGTCGATCTCGACGGGCCGTCGAAGGTGCCTCAAACTCCCAAAAGCCAAGGGAAGAAGCCTGTTTCCAAGGTCCGGTCGCCCCCTCGCCACGATGATCGCTCCCCCAAGCGGACCAAGTTCGATGAGCAGACTCGCGAATATCCTGAGGTCGACATTCCTATTCTCTCGCTCGAGGGTTTGGGGCTGGCTGACTTCGATCGGTTTAAAAAGAAACCCATGGCGGTCTGCGCTTCTCTTTGCATGGGGGTTGACAAAATGATCCAAGAGCTGTCGGATGAAGCTCAAGGTATTTTACTTTTCTAACCCGTTGCGCTTTTGCTTACATTCGACCGACTAACCGTCTTTGGCTATCTTTGTTTGCAGAAGCTCGGGCTGCGAAGGACAAGGCCGTGGCGGAGGCACAGCAAAAGCTGGAGAAATTAGCTAAGTCAAAGAAGGACGCTCTTCAACGGGCCGAAGACGAACGGGCCAAGCTGTTGAAGAAGAACAAGGAATCCCAAACTCAAGTGACAAATTTGAAGACCGACCTTGAAGCCTTGGATAAAGAGAAGGTCGAGTGGGAGGCCCAAAGGGCTGAGCTGGAGGCACAAGTTCAGAAGATAGCCGAGATGGCTAAGGGTGCAGCGATCGAGCAATTCTACAATGCTCTCGGCCAGGTACGGGCGCTGAACTCAGAGTTGAACATCAATTTTGATGACAACCTGATAAAGCCCGACCACTATGTCGAGAACAACAAGATCATGCAGCCCGAGGCACTTGATGATCAGGGTAACGTCGTTCGCCCTAGCTCGGTCCTCTTCGAAGCGCTGCGAGCGAGTAATGTTTGTAATCCTTTGATTTGCCTTGGGCACAACAATATTCTCCCGCGTGCGATTTTTAATAGTTGGGCGCTCGGCTTCGACCGGGCGTCCCTCGTTTGTAATGACAATTTCCTTTCGCTTAATTTGTTTGTTCGAATTTGATTGTTTCGTTTATATTTTTCTAAGTTTGTGAACCTTAGCTTTAGGTCGATCGGACCTGTTACATATGGACCGCTTGGCGGTGCTGGTCGATAGGGTATTTCGTACCCGATAAACAGTGCCCACTCGGTGACACTCGATTGGGCCATTTCGATGGCACTCGTTTGGGCCATTTTGATGGCACTTGATATAGATCGTTTCGACGACCTAACGTTTGTGTGTTACTTCTTAACCCTTGGGCCACTTCGATGGCGATTGAAATAGATCGTTTCGACGACCGACTGTTGTGGGTTATTACTTAACCCTTGGGCCACTTCGATGGCGCTCGAGACAGATCGTTTCGACGACCGACTGTTGTGGGTTATTACTTAACCCTTGGGCCACTTCGATGGCGCTCGAGACAGATTGTTTCGACGACCGACTGTTGTGGGTTATTACTTAACCCTTGGGCCACTTCGATGGCGCTCGAGACAGATCGTTTCGACGACCGACTGTTGTGGGTTATTACTTAACCCTTGGGCCATTTCGATGGCACTCGATATAGATCATTTCGACGACCCATTTACGTTTGATAATTGCGTTCGATAATTCTTTGGCCGCTCTTTTGCCATGAGCATGTTTGAGCGACCAGGCATACATTCTTTGCGAGAAAGTAAATAATAGCAATTGTCAAAGGTCAGGCCTTTGTAAAAAACCCAGTGGGAAAAATAGCGCCTGCCTGTCTTTCATTAATAGATCGGTCGCTCATTACATTCAGACATAATATTTTCTAAGCTTTTCTGCGTTCCATGTTCTGGGGATAGTCGCCCCTTCCATGGTTTCCAGCTTGTACGCCCCCTTGCCGGTCTTCTTAATGACCCAATACGGACCTTCCCAATTTGGCTCTAACTTTCCTTGACGTGCATTCTTGTTTCCGACGTCTGCACGTCTCAGGACGAGCTGACCGACCGTGAAGTCCCTCTTTTGAACGCGAGTGTTGTACCTAGCTGCGACCTTCTGCTTGATCAGTTGTTCTCTCAATGATGCTTGGGTGCGCAACTCTTCAATGAGGTCCAATTCTTCTCGTATGGCTCGGTCGTTGTCGGCCGCTACTGGGGGGTTCAAAGTTCTCCAATATAGTTCGCCCATCTCTATGGGTATTACCGCATCAGTTCCATACACAAGTCTGAAGGGTGACTCCCCGGTCGAAGAATGGGGAGTCGTCCTATATGCCCAAAGAACGGACTGCAGCTCCTCGACCCAGTTCCCTTTCGCTTCGTCAAGTCTTCTTTTCAAACCACGCAGGATAACTCTGTTGGCCGCTTCAGCTTGGCCGTTTGTCTGTGGATGCTCGACCGAGGTGAAACGCTGTTTCACCCCTAAGTCGGCCAGCATTTCTCTGAACCTTTTGTCTGCGAACTGGGTACCGTTGTCAGTTATCAATTGTTGTGGGACTCCAAAGCGAGCTAGCACACAGCGACCGAAGAACTTACTTACTTTTGCCGACGTGATGGTTGCGAGAGGTTCGGCCTCGATCCACTTTGTGAAATAATCAACTGCCACGATCAAGAACTTGAACTGGCCTGGAGCGGGTGGAAACGGTCCTAGCAGATCCATGCCCCACCATGCGAACGGCCAGGGTGAGACGAGACTTTGCAATTCTGAAGAAGGTGCAATATGGACATCAGCGTGTACTTGACATTTTTTGCATTTCTGAACCAGCTTCGTTGCATCTTCGTCCATGGTCGGCCAGTAATAACCGGCCCGGAGAGCTTTCTTAGCTATGGATCGTGCACCTTGGTGGCTTCCACAAACACCTTCATGGATATCTCTCAACACATGGTCGGCTTCGACCGACGTAAGGCACCTTAGAAGTGGAGATGAGAATCCTCTTCGATACAGTTTTCCTTCTATCACTGAATATTTGGTCGCCCTCAGCCTGACCAATTTTGCTTTCTTTTGGTCGCTCGGTTCTTCTCCTTCGACGATGTATCGTAGGATAGGGGCGATCCAATCTTTATCCTGATCAACACATAGAACCGCCAGAGGCTGGCTCGGCTTGGTCGAGACGCTCGGCCGATTCAAAGTTTCCTGGATCAAACTTCTGTGATTTCCAAGGCTCTTAGTACTTGCAAGCTTTGAGAGAATGCGCGCGCCGAACATTTTTGGTCCGAGGCACATGCTTCATACTTCGCTTCGGTCGAACTGTTTGAGAAGCTCCCTTACTCTGGCCAGATAGCTCTTGAGCACATCATCTTTGGCATCATACAATTCATTGATTTGAGAAACCACTAACAGGGAATCTGAATGCAATTCCACATGATCGACGTTAAAATCTCTGGCGAGTTGCAGGCCGGCTATGCACGCCTCATATTCTGCCTGGTTATTTGAAGTATGGAACGCAAAAGTCAATGACACCTCTACAACAAGACCTTCTAGATTTTCTAAGATTAGGCCTGCTCCACTGCCTTTGCTATTGGACGACCCATCTACGTGTAACGTCCAGGTCGTTGGTAGCTGTTCTTCCTGGACCGGAGTCATCTCTGCTATGAAATCGACCAACACTTGTGCTTTTGCGGCCGATCTGGATTCAAACTTGATCCCAAATTCACTGAGTTCTACTGCCCATTTTATCATTCTACCCGCCAGATCTGGCCGGTGGAGGACTTGTCTGATTGGCTGGTCGGTCCTAACCACGACCTGGTGGGCCACAAAGTAGGGTCTCAACCTTCGAGCGGCCACTAGAACTGCAAGGGCAAATTTCTCTACTTTCTGATATCTCAGCTCGGGCCCTTGTAGTACCTTACTGATGAAGTAGCACGGATTCTGCTTTAGGTCGTTTTCCCTGACTAACACAGCACTCAAAACTTCTTCTGTGATTGCTAAGTATAAATACAGCGTTTCGCCCGGCAACGGCTTGGTCATGATTGGCGGGTTAGTCAAAGCCTCTTTTAGCTCATCCAACGCTCGCTGGCATTGGTCGGTCCACTCAAAATCTGCGGTCTTTCTTGTAAGTCCGAATAATGGAAGTGACTTACGGACCGCTTTTGGTATGAATCGATAAAGCGCTACCATGCCATTCACCGTTGTATTTTTTTTTTGGTCGTGGCGGCCTCATCTCTCGGCGATCACCGCATTTCTCCGGATTGGCTTCTATTCCTCTTTCAGTTAGGTGAAAGCCCAAAAATCTGCCGGCCCTCACCCCAAAAGTGCACTTTTCTGGATTTAGCCTAAGTGAATTCTTCCTCTTCTTCAAAGACCTCTCTTAGGTCGCTCACATGATCTGGATCGGTCACACTCTTGATGATCATATCATCTAAGTATACTTCTGAAATTCGACCGATCTGCCTCTTGAAGATCTTGTTCATCATGCGCTGGTAGGTCGCTCCAGCGTTCTTTAGGCCGAACGGCATCACCTTGTATTGAAAGTTGCCCCGATCTGTCATGAAGGTTGTCTTGTGTCGATCAGGGGGGTACATCGTGATCTGATTGTAGCCCGAGTAAGCGTCCAGAAAAGATAATAACTTGTAGCCCGAGGCACCATCGACCAACTTGTCGATGTTGGGCACAGGAAAGGCATCCTTCGGGCATGCCTTGTTCAGGTCGGTGTAATCTACACACATTCTCCACTTGACATTCTTCTTCTTTACCAACACGGCATTGGATAGCCAGGTCGTGTACTTGATCTCTTCGATGAAGTTAGCTTTTACGAGGTCCTCAACGGCATTTGCTGCGGCTTGAGATTTTTCCTCACTCTGAGTTCGTCTTCTTTGGGCGACCGGCCTGACTCCTTCATCGACTGAAAGCTGGTGGCAAGCAATTTCAATAGGAATACCGGGCATGTCTGATGCCTGCCATGCGAACAGATCAGCGTAGTCTCTTAGACATTTTACAAGGTCTTGCTTTACCTGCTCAGGTAGGTCGCGGCCGAGCTTAACTGTCTTTGCTGGGTCGTCACCCAGCTGTATATCTTCCAATTCCCCATGAGGCTCTGGTCTCTTTAACCTGTTCTTTAGCTCTCTGGCTAGGTCGTCGTCATTGTCCTCTGGGTCGCTATCTGGATCATAACGAGCATCCAGATCAGCGAGATTAACTTGGTGGCCTTCACTAGTGCTCTGAGTATTTGGACCACGATCTACCTCGTCACAAATTTCCTGATATAAGAAGTGGCTTCGTCTTGCTGCCTCTAAGTCGGCCGCCAGGGTAACACCTGGTCGTCTCTACTGTAGAATTTCATTTTCAAATGTACCGTCGATGCCACGGCCTCTAGCTTGCCCAAGGTCGGCCTACCAATAATACACTGATAGCATGATTTGATGGGGAGTACGAGGAACGTCGTCCTGACCTACCTATACAAAGTGCTTTCCCCAGTATCGTCACCAAATGTGACTAGAAGTTTGATCGTCCCCAATGGATAGGTGGTCGCTCCATTGAAGCCCGTTAGAGGGGTAGGCTCGGCCTGGGGAATTATCTCGCTCTGATCCACTTTTAACTTATCAATCAATTCTTTGAACATGATATCGGCCGAGCTGCCTTGGTCGACCAGAATTCTTCGGACCTCGGTGTTGGCCATCACTGCTCTGACCACCAATGGAACGTAACTATTTGGCCTGCCATCGAGCAGGTCCTCATCCCCAAAAGAAATGGGCGGTCTAGTCGAGACCGGTCATTCTGCTGAAGTTGATGCAACCATTAGGAGTTCGTCCCATTTTCTTTTCATAGCTTTGTTGGACTCCCTACGGTCCAACGGGTTTCCACCGAGAATCACCATAGCGACGTTGCGGCCCTTTGATTGTCGTGTATCTCGGTCATCAGATCGATCTTTGTCTTGGGCGCTCGATATGACTAGGGTGCCCTTTCCTCTATCTTGATCCGGCTCTTTTGACTTCTCTTGAGGTCGTTCGCTTTCATCCGACCTCACATACTTGCCCAACTTGCCTTTCTGAATAAGTTCCTCAATGTCGTCTTTGAGGGCCATGCAGTCGTTGGTGTCGTGCCCCTTGCTCTTGTGGTAGCGGCAGTATCTTTTGGTCGGTCGTGCCCCCTTCTTGAGCACGAGTGGATCGGGCCGCTTTACACCCACAAACTCATTATTCTGGCACTCACTGTAGATTTGCGCAATGGAAGTGTTTAGACGAGTGCGATGATCAAACTTCTTGTCTCAAAAATCCGGCCGGTTATCTCGGCGACCTTCATGCACTTTGGCCGGCTTATTCTGCTCTTCCTTGGGACGCGCACGGGCGCCCCTTCTTGCGGCCAAGGTTTCTTCATACGCCATATGATCATTGGCCCTTCTTAGGAAGAAACTGAGATCTTGATAGTGATTCAAGGTGAATTCTTCTACGAACCTGTGGTCCGGTCGAATACCACGCTTGAGGTATTTCAGCTTGTCCTTGTCAGACAAGTCACGAACAGTCTCGGCCTCCGTGTTGAACCGGTCGATATACTGTCTCAGCGTCTCATTATCACCTTGAACAATCGTGTCCAAGTGTTCTTCATATCGATACTGGCAACAGTTGGCCGTATAGTGGCTCAAAAAGATTCTGATCAAGTCTTCCTACGAGGAGATAGTGTTGGGCCGAAGTGATTCCCACCATTCTAATGCTCAGTCGTCCAACGACTGTGGGAACAACCGACACTTCATGGTCGAGCCCAATTCTCAATAGCTGCAATAATTGTTAAAATACCGGAGGTGCTTATCTGGATCGCCACGACCATCAAACTTGTTTAGATTGGGCGGCTTTCGCAGGTCTCTCGGTATCCTGTAGCGCCTGATTTCTCTAGTAAATGGGCCGTGACCGTTCTGAATGTCGTTCGACCCAAAGGGCTGCATAGCGAGGCATGCCTCATTGCCTGACATACCATAGAATCCTCTAGATGGGCCAAGTGGCGGAAGCTGAGGAGGCCTTCTGGGTCGCTCGCTTTGACCTCTTCTTGGCCGTTGCGAGACGTCCCTGATTCTTCCATCCCGATAGTCTTCCAATTCTTCACGGGAATCCCAGGACCTGCTTCTCGACCGACGCGAACCGGACGACTCATTAGAGGAGTATCTAGTAGGCGAGCGACCGGTGTCAGGACGGTAGCTGGAATCCTCGTATTCTTCATAAGAGAGTGAACGGCGATTGCGCGCGTTCCTGCTTGGGGGTGACCTACGTGCCCTGATTCTTCGTGCCGGAGACCGGTGGGTGGTGCTCTCCCAGCGAGAGAGGCTCCTTCGAGGAGGTGATCGGTGCCTACGCACCGGTCGGCGAGGAGCAGAGGGTTCTCCGTCTTCCGCACGCAGGCGGTCCGGAATCGACCCTCTTTCGTAGCGAGAGATCAGCTCATCTCTATCTGCAATGACTTGGTTCTTGCTTTGAAGAATCTGCAGAATGGCCTGAGTGACATGCTCGGGCAACGGCTCTTCAATGCCTGCCTCAATCAGCTCGGGCGGTAGTTGTGGTGGAGCGTACGGTTGAACCTGCTCCAAGATCGGTCCGCACCCCTGCACCGAGGGTTCTTGGCGCGGATTTCCCTGAGATTCGTGAATAGTGACGCCACGCCCCCGGGTCTCTTTGTTGAGGATGTTTCCCGGAGGGGTTGAGTCGAGACGAGGCCCGCGTCTGGGGCCGGTCGCGTGGAGCCATGAATGGAGTAGGATAGCGCTCGGGCCTCCCACTGTGGTCGCCAATTGATCGTACCTTGACCAATGAAGTGTTGAAGTCGTTGTCCTGTGACTAGGCCGGTCGTTGAATAGGAGAAAGGTCCGGTCTTGGCTTCACGCTGAGCGCCTCGGGTGTTACCTGCAAAGACACTCCGACGATCAAGTAAGGGTCGCCGAGGCAGATAAACACAAGTAAGAAGCGAACGCACGATGCCATGTGCGAATGGCGTATATATACTGTAGTGTCCGACCGTTTTGCGAGAAATTCGGCCGGTTGCGAGGATTGCGCTTCAAGCAGCTTGCTTGGGCCGGTTACGATGGGTGGGCCGACGGCCCAATTGCTATTGGAAGCTCTTGTATTTGCTGATACACCCCGGAACACTTTGAATTCCCAATTTTTATTTCAATTAATATTATCCTATTGCTTTATCACATAATTAGGATTGACAACCCTTTGCATGTTTATAATCAATTAGTTGATTAGCGACCGTACTATAACTAGTTGGTGGACCTATAGGATAATTGAGACTATAATTAATGAATGACCAAACTTTAATTTAGTCTTCCAATCATTCAACCTTTTTGTACTTTATGCTTTCCTTAAATTTAAATTCTAGCATGACCAAACTAGGGTTAATTTAGGGAAAAGAATATTAATCGCGAATGACCAAATGGGTTAATAGCTTTAGTAAAGGGATTGGTAATTGAATAAAATAAGGGGATTCAGGTAGGATTAGACATAGACGAATCGAACCTTGCAAGTGAAACCGTGACCCTAGGCTTCTCTCCATTGATCAAACTTTACAATTTAAATTCTTGCTATTTACTTCTTGTTATTTTAGTTTTTACAATCACCAAACATTTGTTAGTCTAAATAATAACTAATCTTAAGTAGTTTGGTACTTATTAATTAATCCTTGTGAAGACGATATTTTTATACTACTTCCGCGATAGAGTACACTTGCTCTAAGTGTGTCTTTGACGCAACAATGAGGTCGAGGAAGATTTCGACGAAGAAGCAACTTATAGGACCATATGCTACTATGTGCTTAGAAATGGCTGTGTGGAAGAGCAACATGCTGTCTTTGAAAGACCAGATATGATGCAACATCTCAAGCCATTGTTTATTCAAGCCAGAGTCAACAACATTGGGGTTTACAAAATCCTAGTGGATGGTGGTGCTGTTGTGAACTTGATGCCACAGCACATGCTCAAAAGAATTGGCGCATGTCCTACAAACCTGAAGCCACACAATGTGGTACTTACCAATTATGAAGGTAAAACTGGGCACTCACTTGGGGCCATTGAGGTCGAACTTGCTGTTGGAAGCATCAAGAGGACTACACTTTTCTTGGTGATCCCTTCAAAAGCCAACTACAATTTGTTGCTTGGAAGAGAGTGGATACATGGTGTGGGGGCAGTTCCCTCAACAGTGCACCAGAGACTAATCATCTGGAGAGAGGATGGATTAGTTGAAAACATAGAAGGTGATCAGAGTTACTTCAAAGCTGAAGTTAACACTTTGACCAGAGAAACCTTCGACAAAAAATTGGCGAACATTGCGCCATGTTCTGCTTCAACTGCTGGTTTTCCTCAGCAGGATAATGTGCTCACCTCAGTGAACTTACACCCAAATTATAGTTTTGTTTGGGAAAGGGAGTACATAGATGAAGATGAAATCCCAGAAGGCTCTTTGAGGCCTACAGGTTGAGAAGGACAATAAATGGTTATTTATGTCCAAGCCTAATGTATGGGATAGGATTATGGCTTATGTGGCCGACAACAAAATGAAAGCGGCTTTAGAGGCCGAGTTGAATCAACAGATGATTGCGGAATCAAATGCAATCGAAGAAAGTAAGCTGGTCGAAGATCCAAGGCTTGAATGCATCTACGATGATGAGCCTTTAGGTTTTGAAAAGGACCCAATGTGTTCGACCAGAAGACTTCAAGCGCAAGATCCCTTGGAAGAAATTGACTTATAAGATGGCTCTGTGAAAAGGCCTACGTTTATCAAACCTAAGATAGACAAAGACTTGAGAGATCGAACCATAGAACTCTTAAAGGAATACAAAGACTGCTTTGCTTGGGATTACAACGAGATGCCTGGCCTAAGTCGAGAAGTAGTAGAACTGAGACTGCAACTCCAACCAGGAAAGAAACCAGTGAAGCAGACACCAAGAAGATTTGCACCAGAAATTCTGTCGAAGATCAAGGCAGAAATCGAGAGGCTACTGAAGAGCAAGTTCATAAGAACTGCAAGGTATGTTGATTGGTTAGCAAATATAGTTCCTGTTATAAAGAAAAATGGTACTCTTAGAGTATGCATAGATTTTAGGGACTTAAATAATGCTACGCCCAAAGATCAATATCCTATGCCTGTGGTAGAAATGCTAGTCGATTCAGCAGCTGGTTATGAATATCTGAGTACACTTGATGGGTATTATGGTTATAAACAAATTTTTATCGCTGAAGAAAACGTTTCAAAAACTGCATTTCGATGCCCGGGGGCATTAGGTGTTTATGAATGGGTAGTCATGCCTTTTGGCCTTAAAAATGCTGGTGCTACATATCAAAGAGCAATGAATTCTATGTTTCATGATTTTATTGAAAAATTTATGCAAGTATACATAGATGATATTGTTGTCAAGTCTTCATTTGTAAATGGCCATTTAGACCATCTTCGACAATCATTCGAAAGAATGAGAACATATGGATTGAAAATGAATCCAGTCAAATGTGCCTTCTGTATTCGTGTAGGTGACTTCTTGGGTTTCGTTGTGCACAAACAAGGCATTGAAATCAATCAAAATAAGGCGAAAGCAATCCTGGAAACCAAACCTCCTTCGACTAAGAAAGAATTGCAGTCGTTGTTAGGAAAGATCAATTTCCTTAGAAGATTTATCTCAAATCTAAGTGGCAAGACTCATGTATTTTTGCCATTACTTCGACTGAAGAAAGAAGACGTGTTCAAATGGGATCCATAACATCAAAAAGCTTTCAACAAATTCAAGACCTATTTGATGAAGCCTCCAGTTTTACTGCCACCTATTAGAAATAAGACAATGAAATTGTATATTGCAGCTTCTGAATTGTCAATAGGTAGCATGTTAGCACAAGAGGACAAAAATGGTATCGAAAGAGCCACATATTATCTCAGTAGGGTCTTGAATGACGCTGAAACTAGGTACCAACCAATAGAAAAATTGTGTTTGTGCTTGTATTTTTCTTGTACCAAGTTGAAGCAATATATAAAGCCTGTTGCTGTGTATGTTTATTCGCATTGTGATATTATTAAACATATGCTATCAAAGCCAATTCTGCATAGTAGGGTAGGCAAATGGGCTTTAGCCTTATCTGAGTATTCATTAACTTATCAACCTTTAAAAGCTGTAAAGGGTCAAGTTGTTGCTGATTTCGTAGTGGACCATTCATTGGTCGAAGCAACACTGGATGTAGTTGATGTAATACCGTGGAAGTTATACTTCGATGGGTCTAGTCACAAAAAAGGCTCTGGAATTGGAGTTCTAATTGTTTCTCCAAAGAACATACCAACGAAGTATAAGTTCAAGCTCAACGAACCTTGCTCGAACAATGAGGCCAAATACGAAGCCTTAATAGCAGGTCTTGAAATTTTGTTAGACTTGGGGGCAAGTCATGTCAAAATTATGGGCAACTCTGAACTAGTCTTAAAGCAATTAACAAAAGAGTACAAATGTGTCAAAGAAAACCTCATACAGTACTTTGTTGTTGCCAACGCGTTATTAAAGAAATTTGATAGCGTTATTATCAAGCATGTGCCTCGTGTAGACAATCAAGAGGCAAATGATTTGGCACAAATTGCGTCGGGCTATAGAGTTTCTAAAGAGAAGTTAGCAGAGTTAATAGAAATTAAAGAAAAGTTAATTTTGACAGATTGTGCTGAAGACGAATTGTCAATGCAAAAACTTGGGGGTGTAGAGGAATTACCTCCAAATTTTCACGCAAATTTTCACGAAAATTTTCAAAATTTTGAAGTTTTTGCCATTGACAATATGCTCAATGATGATTGGTGCAAACCGATTGTCGAATACTTGGAAAATCCAACAGGAATAACTGACAGAAAAACCAAGTATAGAGCATTAAGTTATGATTGGAAATGAGTTGTTTAAAAAGACTCCTGAAGGGGCTTTGCTCAAATGCCTTAGTGAAAGTGAGGCATACTTAGCAGTTTCCAATACTCACAGTGGTACTTGTGGTGCTCACCAAGCAGGCCATAAAATGAAATGGCTCCTGTTTCGTCAAGGCGTGTACTGGCCAACCATGCTGAATGATTGCATAGAGTTTGCCAAAGGATGCCAAGAGTGCCAGAAACATGCAGGAGTGCAACATGTGCCTGCCAATGAGTTACATTCAATAGTAAAACCTTGGCCTTTTAGAGGTTGGGCTTTGGACTTAATCGGTGAAATAAAACCAAACTCGTCGAAAGGCCATCGTTTCATCCTAGTTGGAATAGACTATTTTACTAAGTGGGTAGAGGCTATTCCTCTAGTTAAGGTAACTCAAGACACTGTAATCACTTTCATTCAGAATCACATCTTGTATAGATTTGGGATTCCAGAGACCATTACTACAAGTTATTAACTTCGACGCCATACTACGCGCAAGCAAATGGTCAAATCGAAGTTGCCAATAAGATTATCATTAATTTGATTAAGAAACACATTGGGCAAAAGCCTAGAAATTGGCATACGACTCTTGACCAAGCGTTGTGGGCTTGTCGAAACTTCTTGAGAGAGTCTATTAATACCTCGCCTTTTAGACTTGTTTTTGGGCACGATGCAATTCTATCTGTCGAAATATGTTTGCAATCGACCAGGATTCAAAGACAATTTGAAATTCCTTCTAATTATTATTAGAATATGATGTTGGATGAATTGGTTGATTTAGACGAAGAAAGGTTGGCCGCATTAGACGTGCTTACAAGGCAAAAGGAAAGGGTTGCTAAAGCGTATGGACAAAAGAGATAGAGTAGGCAAATGGCTACCAAGTTGGGAAGGACCATTCAAAATTTCACAAGTCTTTTCAAACGGTGCTTATGAAGTCAAAGAAATAGGCACTGATAATAGTATTATGCGTATAAATGGCAAGTACTTAAAAAGGTATAAGCCAATGCTTCAAGAAATAAAAGTGACGCGAGAGTAAAAGCGACCTAAGTAACGCAAAATTTGGCGCAAAAGATACATTAAAGTGCCGAAATTCATGCATCGTCAAGAAAGAACATTGTTAGGTCGAATAACGAAGCTACAAGACAAAGCAGATGAAGTTAAAGCTTAGAGCTGTGACTCAAGTTTAGCTTTGAGTTTCCCAAACATTGATTTGGCTTACTCCAGTCTGATGCTCAGAAATCGCTCCTTCGTGACTAGGTCGACCACATTGGCGTTGTGCTTGTCTAACTCGTCCATCAACGTGAGACAGGTAGAAGATTCCTGGTTGATCTCGGCATCAAGAACTTCCTTGGGTTTCATATTCTTCTAAAAGGAAGCTTTAGTCGTTTCAGCCGCTTGAAGTTGTTGCTTGAGAGTCCTGATGGTCGCCTTGTACTGAGCAATTTCAGTATCATACTCTCGGAGTGTCTTGTCGCTGGTCTCTAATTGGGCTTGCAAAGCAACAATTGATTGCTCAAAGGCTTCCATTGCTTTTTGGATGTTGGCCCGCTTCATATCTACTTGCGTCCTTAAGAAAGTGTGTCTTCTCTTGTCTTTGAGTCTCTAACAGTTTGGTCCAACAGGGGACCAAAGGCCACAACGAACTCAAGAAGAGGACCATCCATTGAAGAATTGTTCATTCTGTTCAGAAATTCCTTGGCCTTAGATGCTGCGGTGGGATCTTCCTCAAGCGCTTTGAATAAATCCTTGTCGAAGATTTCTGCGCGAAGGGCCTGAAGGAGATCATCTTTCAACAGGGCAGAGGTTCCGGTAGCAGAAAGAGCCGGAAGACTGGGTTGACTCCTAACTAAAGTTCTCCTTTGACGGACTTACTTGAGCGTTTCGGCAGGCCTTGCTTTCTTAAAGGCTTCCCACTCTTCACCACTGAGATCCTGGCCAGCTGCGAATTGAACACTCGTTGACGCATCCTTGGGTGAAGATTCACCAACATGTGCAAAACTGGGCTCCTTTTCAACTCTAGATTTATCTACGATAGAATGCTCACCGACATCCTGATCGTATCTTTCATTCACTGTTGCATCTTCTTCTTGACCCTGTGGCCCCATATGGACACCTGGTTCGGTGTCAGTCTCTTGGTGTGTGCATGGAGAGGGAACAGGAGGTGAGCATAGCCCTTGTGGGTCTTGAATAAACACTTCCGTATCACCCTAGAGAGTTAGAAAGTCTTTTTGCTCAGCTCGAGAAGCTCCTTCGGTAGCTGGTGCGCTGTTGGGCAGGCACTTTAGCCTCTCGGTGAGAGACTTCAGCATTCTCGACTTCGGATGCCTGCTATCACCAAAGACAGATAAGCATTTAAGAACAATAAAGTAAAGGAAAGATGGTGAGACGATTGACCTTTGAAATAAACCCTTCGACAGGAGATGGTGTACTCCCAGTTTTCTTTACAAGCCTTCTCCTTTTGGTTTTCGGTTGGTTGTGTTTTTGCTGGAGGGTTGAGGTTCACACCTTGCGTCGAGGTTCTCCTTGTTGGAGATTTGAGGACCTTGTCAGCCTCTTGAGCTTTCTTGGTTCTTTTTTCCCTTTCGACTGCTTCTTCGGCTCACCTAGGGCCCTCACCTTCCTGAAGGTTGATGGTGGTGTTAACGAAAGGTTAAAAGAATTGTTACACAGAACGACCTTGGTAAAATAAAAGGTTCTGAAGAGTCGAACCTCCAAGTCATCGCTTACGACAGAGGAACTTTTTCTCTTAGTTTTCTTTGTGGGGGGTGGTGTTAGCTGAGGAGGTTGGTCTCTTAGAGCTCTGTGAAATCAAAAGAGGTTCAACACTAGTGGTGATATCGAATGGTATATCAAAATGGTACCTTTCTTTGTCGTTTTCTTGACCACATCAGTGGCTTCTGCGCTAGAACTAGAAGGAGAGAGTGGCATGGCTGCAAACAGTCATTAAACATGTTAGTAAATTACAGGCAAGAGGAGAAGTGAAAGTTTTTAAGTGTTTAGCGTCACCTGTTGCATCAGGAGTCAGATATCGAACATGTTGAATGTCCAAATGCAGACGACCTTTAAATGAGTACATGTCCTCCTTAGTCGGAACTACTCTATCATCCACTTTAATCGAATAAAATTGAGAAAGTGAACCGCATGTGAACCATTTTGGAAGGGGTGAGTCGAAGGCCAGAGCCAGTTTACTGGTTGGCAAAGGTGGAAAATTGAGGTTTTTAGGTACAAGAGCATAAGAGTATCTGTCTTGAGGAGGGATAAAAATGGTTGGGAGTTTATCAAGAAGTTTTTGTTTTAAAACCTGTGCGGCGTGATAGACAGTCCGACCAAGATTTGTGGGATCATATTCTGTTTCAAAGTACGATTGGAATGCTTTAATTTCTTTAACATGTGTACCTTTGGTCTTCGACCTCTGTTTCTGCGCAAAAGGGAAAGCGGAAATTAGCGAAGGCGGCAAAGACTGCTCTTGTTTAGCAGGGAGTTGTTTCTGAAAATATGCATTCCACCACTGCAAGAATTCGTCAGTTCAAGAAAAGCATGGTTCAAATTCAGTGGGTGCCAACTGGAAAGGACGTGTTGTGAAAGTACTAAGGCAAGCCTGCCATTCTTCCTCATCAGTAGGAAGGGCGAACTCTAACTTGCTTCGGAAGAAGGCGCCCAGTCGAAGCTGGCAAAGGCCAAATTGTCTTGTGGCCAAGGTTAGGTGATACACTTGCACGCCAAACATAGCAGCACCCCTGTTGGTCGACATTCTAGTTGACAGGTATGTGGAGGTCAAATACGCATACCAGATCCGATTGGTCTCTTCTTCTTCGGCAGGGGGAGTTGCGGAGAGTGTCCGTTTAAACCAATAGGGATCATACCTCCTTTCGACAGCAAAAGGGGCCATCGACGGAACGAAATCCTCGCAACTCAAGAACATGGTAAAAGCTCGAGAAAACAGTTGTTGCGAAGTCAAATTGATTTCTCGAGGTTTCAAGAGGGCTAGCCTCGTTCCTTCGATCCTTCTGGATTCGACCTCAGCGCGTAGTATTTAGGAATGTGGAACCCCAATTGTGGTTCAAAAGTGGCAATAAGCCACAATTGAAAAAGCCAGATGGGATCAGCGACCAAAATGCTCTCTTCGGGGTCATTCCTTTTTATCTGCTCAGTCCCAAGTCGAAGACCCTCATAAATGTGTCCCAAGAGGAGTTGGTCGAGATTTATCTCTCGACACTCATGGATTTGGATAGCCAGAGAAATGAACTTTTTCGCCACTTGCAGAGAGGAAGAGAAAAAGACGTAAAGAGAAAGCCAAAAGGTGAGAAAGGCCAGATACTCTTCATCGGAGACCTCGCTATCAGTAGTAACATGATGGTCTTCCATATAGCCCTTAGTGGTGGCGCGTTGAAAGTTGAAGGTATGTCTGTCCCCAATGGTGTTAGGGTCGAAGGTAGGTCCTAAAGGCTTTAAACCCGTAATAGCAGCTACGTCTAGAAAAGTGGGTGTCAACGTACCACACTTCAGATGTAAACTGTTAGTGGTGTTTTCCCAAAAATGCATAGCTGCTATGATCATGGGACATTGGTACCTTGGTCCGTGCCTTGATAGCTGAACAAGGTCGAAAATCCCCTGCTCCTTCCACGTGCCACCTTTCTTTGACTCAACTTTATTAAGCCAGTTGAGGTAAAGTCGATGGTTCTGCTCTGAGGGAGGGGATGACCTGAAAATCCTTGTAGGGTTATGCATAAAATCCATGCCATGAGGGCCCTTTTTGAAGATTCTGGGGCCACGCTTGTTATAGCTGGAGAAAACCTTGGCGACCTTTTCGGCCCTATCTACGGCATTAGGGATAGGCCCTAGGTAAGCGTGTTTCGAAGGAGCAGAAAAGGAATCAATGCCTGAGATTCGAGGATCAAGACCTCCTCCGCTGAGAGTTGCTTCAAATCGGGCTCGGGAACTCGCTTTTCAGCTTTAAGACCAGCAATGTTTTGAGAAGTGGACACCATTGACGGACAATAGCTCGAGCGACAGAACTTTGTGTTTTAGGGTTTGCAAGGGTCGAAGTTGAAGCATAAATGAAGATGGAAAAAACGAAGATTGGAAGCTCGAGGGGGTTTTGATGGCGATTGCGTAAGCACTCAAAGAGTTCGTAAGGGAGAAAAAGGGCCCGGTCTCGCTAATTTCGCAGAAATGGGAAATGGAAGAGTTTCTGAAAAAGAAGAAGTGGAAGAGTGACTTCCCTATTTATAGCTGCTCCTAACGAGGGAAAACGTGCAAAACCCCTGAGTTCTCTACAGAAAAGCAGTTATTGCAATTGAGTAGTGGGGAGTTCCAACGCAAACGTGGCCCACAAAATCTGAGTTAGTGACGCCATTAAGTCACATCATTTGAAAAGAAAACGTCCCTTCATATCTCGCCACTGAAGTGATGACGTTAAGTGTTTCGACGCTACATTGTTGTTCTCAAAAATGTCATTTTCTTCTTCATTAAAATTCAGTCGAAAACGACAATTTTTGGGGGGCAATTTGTTAGCCTGCCTTTTCGACAGACCTTATTAAATGCAGTCAACGAGGTTTGACTCACCATTCCAAGAGAAGAAGTGTGGAATTCAACTCTGGGAACCAGTTCAAAAGGGAATTCGACAGGACTAAATAACTTAGAAGATTTGAAGTAAGTAAAGGCTTCGTTCGACAGAGGAGTTTGCGTGCTGATCGAAGAAGACTGTAGTCGAAGACAAGCCTAGCGGTTACCACTTTTCAAATTCTTAGGCGGTTACTTAGTTTTGAATTTTCCTTCCTTGTGTAAGTAGTATAAATAAGAGTTTTCATGATGGAAAACGGGTCGCATTTTCTCATACTTAGTCTCTTACGCTCTAACCCTCCAACACACTTCCGTGAGACACGAGCAACAAGAACGCGAATGTATAAACTTGCGTACCACCCTTTCAATTAAAGCATTTTAATTGTTTTCTTTTATTTTCTCGCACTCTTTACGTGCTTTCTTTTACTGCATTCCTGCACTTTTCTTTTAATTTCTACATCTCCCTCGATAATTCGACGGTTTCGCGCGAGACTATTATTTATCTTCTTTACTTTTCATGCAAAAACACCCGGTTCACAATAAACGGTTTTATACAAGAATCCAGACCGATCTTGGGATTTACAGGTTGATCCCGCAAGTCAATGAGTAATTCCAAACCAGCAGTGTTTAAATCCAGGGTAAACACATGCCCAAACTTTCCACATTTCCAACATTTCATATTCATTCCATGGATCTTCTTACCATAAGCCCCATCTCTAGCTACCAACACTGAGATTGATGAAGTGTCATCATCACTATTCAATCTTCTTTCTTTTGAAACAAATTTACTTGCAACATCTTCAAAACTCAAATTTTCCTTCCCATATACCAAAACAGGTTGATATGCACATAGGAAGGTCAAAGGGACCTATGAGTCTCACCGCTTTATCTTCACATCAGTCTTGACTCCAATAACTATCATCCATGTGTAAATTATGAAATTGCTTTTTCAACAACAATCGACTTGAGATGCCCTTAGACTTTCTCCCAATCATCCTTTGTTGAAAAAATTTCTTGCATATTCATTAGAACATTCTTAGCCAAACACAGAGGAATTGCACTTGCAGCTCTCTAGTCCAACTCCTACCATTTCTCGTTGTCCATGTTAGAAGTGTTTTCTTTCAGTGCTATGTGCAATCCCGATTGTATCAACAAATCATTGACTTGTATTTTCCACAAGCCAAAATTGACTCTTCCATCAAATTTCTCTATGTCAAACTTTAAAACACTTGAAAAATTTGACATTGTTGTTGTGTGGAGACTGTAAATATCGCACCAAGGTTCCTAGGAAAGAGAGGTGAGTCGCAATGGAAGCACTTAAATAACAAGTCTTTCCTAGCTAGAACCTTTTATAAACAACACTTTCACAATATCAAACTTCTTTTCTTATGTGGAAGATCATACAAATCTGCAACCACAGAGCATACTTAGAAATTAATATCCCACCTAACAAAGCTTTTAGATACTAGTTGTTAGGAAAAGCACGATAGAGAAATATAATGAGAACAACCGAAACACAAGAAGTTAACCGTCTCAACATGGAAAAATCTAAAGTTGGAGAAAAACCACTAACTATTTTCTAATGACAACATGAGAATAACACTATGTGAAAATTTCATAACATGTAAACTTCTCTCAAACACCAATAACTCCAATACACCCACACTCTTCAAAGTAAATATCTAACTACATCTCACAACACTCTAAGACAATAGTATAAGAGAAAGATAAAGTCAGACCCAAACTTAAAGTGTATGCCCGGTAGATCTTTTAAAGGAAAACTTGAGCCCTATATATAACTGTTATTTTGGTAACATATCTAACAATAACCTTGGCCTCCCTCTTCCTTCACAAAACTGGTCAATGTAAGACTTTTTCAAAATTCTCAATTCCAATCAGCTCCAACATATAGGTTTCCTCCATGAGCGAACCACCATGAATGAATCGCAAACCCATCGTTTCACCTTTGTGTTTCTGACCCACAACCAAATTTTTCGACATTTCTTTCTACACCCATTCTGCTTTCATGTTGCCTTTTAAACTCCATAAACAGAAACAATCTTTCTCACAAAACCCGTCTTTATAATTTAGGCCAAATTGCATTTTTGATTCATTATCTTTGACCAAAATTTTAGTTTGATCATTTATACTTTTTCTCACTTTGACTCTATACGTTTCAAATCTGTGTCAAAGTGATTCTTTTTTTAACATAAAGAACCAAAGTGAGACAACAAAAAAGGGACCAATTTGACACGATTTGAAACATAGAAGACCAAAGTGAGAGAAAAAAAGTACCACTTTTGACACCGATTTAAAATATAAAGGATCAAAATGAAAAAAGAAAAGATAAAATACTGCTTGACACAAATATGAAACATAATTGACCAAAGTGAAAACGAAAAAAAAAATATAAATGACAAAACTAAAATTTTGTTGAAAAACAAAGACTAAAAAAGTAAGTTGGCCTTTAATTTATATTGTTCTTTTTGGTTGACTTCCAATTGCTAACTTTGAGACCAAATCCGACCGTAACCAACAATGATCAACCTTATTGTAAAAAAAAAACAATGATCAACCCTATCCAATATTTAAAAGTAAAATAAAATATTCAGTGAAATATGACTTCTTGTTATAGAAGAAAGGTTTAAATATTCTTTTGGTCCCTACAAATATGGCGAATTTTCATTTTAGTCTTTACAAAATTATTTTTTAAAATAGTCTTTGCAAAATTTAAAATTATTCATTTTGGTCCCTGCAAAAATTTTCTATTACTCTAGCCCTTACAAAATTTAATATTATTCATTTTGGTCCCTGCAAATATAGTGAATATTCATTTTCGTCCTTGCAAAATGAATAATTTTAATTTTTGGAAGGGCTATTTTAAATAAAAGAACTTTTTGCAAGGACTAAAATGAATAATTTAAATTTTTTTTACAAGGGTTAATTTAAAAGTAAACTTTTTGCAGGGACTTATTTAAAAAATGTTATTTTGTAGTGATTTATTTAAAAAAAATATATTTTACAGGGACTAATTTAAAAAACAACTATATTTGCAGGAACGAAAAACATATTTAAACTTAGAAAAAATTAGTTTATTGAAATTTAATTGTCAAAACTCAAAAGTGTAAACACAAGATGTGTTAAAGTTAATGTCCATATACAAGTAGAAGAAAATATCCATTTACATTAGCAGAATAAAAATGTAATCAAAGCCTACAAAAGCAAAAATAGAGATGAAGTCGTATGAAGTCGTGTGCAAATTGCAATTGGAAGTATTCTTGTCAATTGTCCACCTACACAGATTTCCTTTTTGAAACACTGTAAATTAATGTCACCAAAGCATTTAAAGCAAAGACGAGAAATCCAACTTTGGTATGATTGAATATCAGTCGGGGAAAGAATATACGCTTAAATATCATTTATCCCCTGAAAATATCACCATAATCCATTTACCCCCTGTAAAATAAAAAGTTTTAAGATGCTCCTTGTAAATATAAATTGTTTACGGTTACCCTCTACAAGTGTAGAATCGTAAACAATTTATATTTTTATGAGGTAAGCAAAAACGGTTTATACCCATTATACACTTAACATTGTCAATATAATCTAACAAATGAGAGAGTAACAGTAAAAGCGATTTATATTTGCAAGGGCATTTTAAAACTTTTTATTTTACAGGGGGTAAATTGATTATGGTGATATTTACGGGGGTAAATGATATTTAAGCCAATAATATATTACCCTAAATGAAGTTGGGTGGAACTGTTATAAACCCAATGCAGCCACTATTTTTGTTTGGATGTTTGTTTTTACCTCCACCACGATACATCATACCTGCACCATTTTTTTTATTCTTATATTGTCCTTTTGAAATTGATGTAACAGATTTTTTTACTTTTTAGGATAAATCCGTTTTGAAAAAAAATTGGAAACAGATTTATAGATAAATCCGGTTTGCAATTTTTCAAAACAGATTTATCTATTTAATAGCTAAATCTAGTTTTGAAAAATTGCAAAACGGATTTATCTATTAAATAGGTAAATCTATTTTGCAAAACAAAATAGATAAATATGTTAAAAAATTATAATTAACTTTTTTTTTAAAAAATAAAATAGATATAGATATCGGTGATCCTTTGGTTCTATTTAGTGTGTAGATACTTGTTGCAGGTGACGATTTTGTACATCGGGTAGATAATCTAGGTAAAAAATCAATTTTCGGGCAACCTACGCCGATTATCCCGAAACCACATACACTAATTCCGAAATTAATCAAGGACCATGACTCCCAAAGAAGGAACTTCTAATGGGATTGTGGGGGTCAAAATCCCTTATTCCATTGTTTACTATTTTTTATTAATTGTTTTAATTTTTCATAATCTCCAAAAAAACCTAAAAAAATTGCATAACCTCCTTTTAATTTTATTAGATTTTAAGTGGTGTTTTATAAACTTTCTTTAAAAATTTAAATAAAATGATTTTTTAATACATAATGGATTTATCATTTTAATAGATAAATCTGGTTTCAAAAAATAAAAACGGATTTTTTAAAACAATTAATAAAAAGAGAGTTGAGCACCGTAAGATATGAACTTCGAGTTAAGAGATGAATTTTTAAATGATAAATAAGTGAGAGCTGTAAGAGATGAACTTCGAGTTAAACATTTAATGTCTTTGTTATGATTTAGTCTAAAATAGCATCTATGTTTGTGTTAACACCCAAAATAAATTAAGTCATTGGCCGAGGAAAAATGAGGATTCCACGGCTAGGGTTATGCCGAGGTGAGCTATAAAGACACCGAGGCTTGAACAATTTAGTACTTGCCAGATGGAGGATTATGGGGAAGCTTAGTTTGGAAGCATGAAGAGGCCGGCATAACAAGAGAGTTGAGCCCCCGAGGGAATGATAGAACAGGCCGAGGAAAGATGAAACTCGGTTGGAGGGTGCCTCTGTTATATGGTAGCTTGGCTAGGACACCAACGACTAAAGGCCGAGGAAGGATCTTGGCCGAGGGAGATTGTAGTCGAGGCAAGGAGTGCTACAATCCCCAAAGATCTCAAAATGGAAATGGGATAAAAGTCCATTTTATCCCGATTAACCTAAGGTATAGTTTAGCACAAATATATGTTTAGGAGGTTGTGAGATTGCATGGGATACCTACAAGTATAATTACTGATAGAGATCCTAGGTTTAACTCTAAGTTTTGGAAGAAATTGCATAGAGCAATAGGGACTAATTTGGGGATGAGTTCAGCATCTGATCAACAAACATATGGAAAATCTGAAAGGATGATTCATTCATTAGAATATCTCTTAAGAGCCTGTGTATTGGAACACACTAGCAATTGAGACGAATTTCTTCCTTTGGTTGAATTTACTACTTACAACTATAGTTTCCACTCCAACATATGGATGACACCCTATGAAGCACTAAATGGAAGGAACTATATATAGAACTCAATTGTGTTTGTTTGAGGCTGGATATACTCAAATCTAAGGATTGGATTTTGTGCAACAAACAACGGAACAAGTTAAGGTGATAAGGGAAATGATGAAATTTGCACAAGCTAGACAAATGAGTTATACCAATAAGAGGCAAAGACCCTTAGAATTCCAAGAAGGATATTGTAACATCCAAAACTTTGGCATCTTACCATTATTATTATCATCATCTTTTAATAAAAAGTATTTTCATCTAGATAATAAATAGGCTTTGCTTAATATTTTGGTTGAAGTTAAGAGTATTAGGGTTTTTGCGAGTCGTTGAGCCACTGTTACTCGCTAAGCGACTAAAGCATCTGTCCATCTCCTACTGTTAGAAATGACACGTGTCATGTTCAGGTAAAATGGTGACGCACCTGCTTTTGTGGAGACACTTTTAGTCGCTAGTTGAATACTAGGCTGACAGGCCTATGTAGGGTAGAACTACATCGCTTAAAGAGGGGCATAGAGACAATGAGGTTTGAGTTGTTAAGCAACTAGGAATCGCTGAGCGAGTCAACATTTTCCCACTATAAATAGGTTGAGTTCAAACTCACTCTTCACACAATTTTCTCTTTTTATCTCTATAATTTCTCTATCTAGAGATTGTTCTAGAACTGTTCTTAAGCGTTCTTGAAGTTCTGTTTGAGGTTCAAGGCAGTTTGGGGTTGTACGGATCGAGTGAGGATTCTGCTAAGAAAAGACTATCAACTTCACTACAGGCGGGGGAAAGATTCAGTATAACATTAAGACAGTTAGCTTTAAATATTCATTTAAAGATGTGTAGAGTGATCTAAGCTCTACTAGAGTTAAAGAGTCAACGATACCTAAAGATCATTTGACTACTCTTTGGGGTTAAGATTAAATGAAGTGTAGGCCATCGAGGACTGTTAACACTTAGGAATGTTTCTATTATCCTTGTTGTTTTACTTGTTTGATTGAACTCTTGAGATTTAAGCATGCATCAATATTTAAATTATAAGCTTTTGTGACCAAGGTTTATTTGTAAGAGATGCATATAGAAGGGTATTTTTAATGGATTAGTAAATTGAATTGAGGTAATAATATGCTTAACTTAAGGATGCAGAATTACTAGACAGAAGAATTCATGTAGATTGCATTGTTTGCAACGTCCACAACCGTATTTATGGGCATACAAGATCAACCCGCAATGTTTTCAAACGCGTTTTATTATACTATTGAGGCGTCTTATTATACTATTGAGGCCAACAATAGTTTTTTACTCAGATCATTTGTGGGTGGGTCTTATAACGTCAAAACTCCTTTAGGGATAGTCTGATAGGAATTCTGGGAATGTTTGTGGCACAGGATTATGACCAAGAGTCTAAAATCTAGGAGCACAATAGGAGAGTGTAATGTTTAAACTGCATGACATTCATAGGGAAAGATACGAAAGAGAAATCAATGCGAAGGGTATGATTATAGAGCATAGTTTAGGAAATGGTAAGTCCGGGAAAAGAACCTGAGATATGAGGCAGTACAAGAATGTACTCTGAGTTGTTAGCAGATAATGTGATTGCTTGTCTGCATAACATTTTTAAATGTTATTTATTTCTATCATCTCAACTTTCAAATTTATACATGTCTCTTTGCCCCAATTTTTCTATATGGTTGTGCAAAATGTTTGGGATAAGACATTCCATAGGACGATAAGGAGAGATGACATTCCTCAAAGATGATACGACCTTCAGATTCTATATGATGATCGTAGTAGCATTGGCTAGGAGATTGACACAAAACTGGGAGTGACGATCTACCAAGGAAGAGCTACATATGTGTATGGTTCACCGGGATTCTCCGAGACCAGATGGATGGGGGATGCGGACATAGTACAATGGTTACCCTTTCTTAACTTGTGCAATGGATTACTTATTTCCTATCTTTGTAGTTAGACTCAAGATATGTTGTCCTAGTTATACCGGGGCTCAAGTTTATGTATAAAACTACTAAAGTTAGACTTTAGGAATGTTTTCACACGTGTTTTGATTTGATTATAATTGATATCGTGCAAATAATTTGTCTTGATAAAATTATATGTTCTAATTCTTTTCAGAGAAGCTTAATGAAATAACATTGTAATTATTTAGAAGTACATGCTAGTTTAATAAGAGTGACCATGATGCCTACATGTTAATTTTTTCTAAGACATTAACTTTTGTGAATAAAATTTTTGCTTGTTTTGTGAGTTTCACTTAATATAATTGGAAATGATTTTATGCTAATTAGCGATGTGCTTGTTCTTACATTCTATGATATTTTACATCGTGACATGAGTTCATTAGTACTTTTATAGCGACCAATTATTCTTCCATACTTTTTCACTCAAGGTTTGTCGAGACTCCGTCATGTAGCTTTTCCTTCTGAAATCTCTAAGCAATTTGTGTTGATATTCTAGCTTGCTTTTCCTTGCAATTTAAATGCTCTTTCTTTGACTCTTGTCCGACTCAAAATTGTATTAGACAATTGAGTAAGCGAAGCTCATAGTTCATTTTTAGTCTAAACAATTCTTTGCTTCAAAATGTGCATGACTATTTTTCTTGGGTTGTGATACCCATGGATAATTACTTGGAAAAAAAATACACTTTGATAGAGTCTTGTTTGTAAGGATGTGGTAGACCGACAAATAGTTTACATTCTGGAATATATTGGATGTATTTTGTAAATTAAATAATCGCTATTCCGATCCTAAAATTTTCCCTTGGTCTTTGCTTTTGTTGATGCCTTCCATTTCTTACCCTGATGTCATTGACTCATCCTCTCATGTGACTCTGACAAGGTGTAGATTACTCTACCATATGTCTGAGCTTTCAAAGTGTAGTAAATGAATGTGTGGTATTTTAATTAAATAGGGAGTGGTATGAGAAATTAAGTGGGTGGTAAATAGGGCCCATAGCACATGAGCCCAACATTATATAAGGTCTAGGTTAGTGTCTCACTCATTTTAGAAAGAAAGAAAGAAAAGAAGAGAAGAGAGAAGAGAAGAGCGTGTGACGGCAAAGAAAAGAAGAGGAGAGAGAGAAGAGAAAGGAGGGAGAAATCGTGAAGAGAAGGAGGAAGAAAGAATGAACTTGTTGTCGTGGTTCTTGTTGGTGATTCATAGAACGGTTCTTGTCTCCATCAAATTAAGGTAAGGGTGGGTTAAATTTTATAAAGGGATGCATGATGGGATGTATGTGGGAAGTAGAATCTACAATGCCTAGGACATGTTTGCTTATATGTTTCCAATGAATCATGAAATATATATGTTGTTGGTGTTGTTTTGAGTGTTGATGGCTTTGAATGAAATCGATGGTAAAACGTTGCATATAAGGTGTTTGATGAATGTATTGATAGTGTTTGAATTGGTGGCTGAATTGTGATGATTGTTTGTGTTGTTGAATTCACTGTTTTGAGATGTTCTGACATAGGTTCGGTATTTCAGTGACTGAGAACGTTTTACTGATTGGAAAATTATGTGGTTTACTTTTCTGGAAAATAGACTTAATGCTTGTTAATGTGGCACTGGTTTGGTTGCATTTAGAGTTGTGTATCTCGAGATATAAATTCCACAAGTTAAGGTAAGATTCTGGAAACAATCTGGACATAGGGTCAGTGTTTTGGCTACTGCGTTTTCAAAAGAACTCATTTTCGAACGAATCCAATTTCTTTGAAAACTAAACAAAATTTGCTCCAGTTTATGCACAAGTTTCATGCAATTTGATTGAGTTTTGGTCATTTTAGAACTGTTTGAATTTGAAGGACAGAAACTGCCCTCTTTTGAAACTAGTATGTGTATTTTTGAAAACTGTACCTATTGAAGACTCTCCTTCAAAAACTGAACTTAGGGATAAGAAATAGACCCATAGGGCTTTCCAACAAGTATTTATTTGTCGAAATCCGATGTCGTTTACTATTTTAATTAATTCGCCAAAGTAGGCGCATAGTTACAGAATTTTCTGCACCTGAGTTTATGTAGATTAGCTTGAACGTTGAATAAGAACGATTATTTTGTTGAATAGGTTGAAGTTGAATTTTGTTGTTGTTGTTGTTGTTGTTTTGTTGTTGTAGGCCTATGGCCAAACGTTGAATTCTGTTGTTGTTGAGTCACTATGACTAAGCCTTGATGATGTTGTTGTCGAGTCATATGACTAACCTTGATGATGTTGTTGTTGAGTCAATATGACTAACCTTGATGATGTTGTTGTTGAGTCAATATGACTAAATTTGATGATGATGTTGTTGGGTCGAATGAGACCAAATGTTGACGTTGATGATGTTGTTGTATTGTTGTTGTCGTTGTTGGGTCAATGTGACCAAATCTTGTTGTTGTCGTTGTCGTTGTTGGGTCAATGTGACTATATGTTGTTGTGGTAGTTGTTGGGTCAAGTATGACCAAAACGTTGATGAAGTTGTTGTTGGGTCAAGTATGACCACATGTTGATGATGATGTTGATGATGTTGTTGTGCATAATGTATGATTATGTTGTTGATGGTCCCGAGGTGTCGTACATGGTGTCTCATACATGGCATATGCATACCACGTTGTTGTAGGTTGCGGTCTTAGAGCTTTGCTCAGTGTTGTTGATGAAGCCACAAAGGCTATTTACGTTGATTGGCACCACATGCATATACCCGTCGGAGTGGGTTGCATTTCATACATATACATCATACTCATGGTGTCGTTGCTTGTTGATTTGCTTATATTGCTACTTGTTGTTTTGCTTATGTTGCTACTTGTTGCTTTGCTTATGTTGTTACTCGTGGTTTTGCTTATGTTGTTGCTTGTTGGTGTTGCTCTGTGATAGTTGTATTATGGTGTTAATGTGTTGTGGTAGTTATAGCGTCATGATATCAAGATGTCGTCGTTGATTTATGTGTTTTCTTATAGTTGATGTTCATTGAGGGTTGTATTCTGGTGTAGTTGCGTTATGGTAAATGTAGTTGTCTGAATTCCAGCATACTACTTATCATGTTTTCTTTTATGCTGTTAGACTCACCCTTCTGTTTGAATGTTACCCCTATGTGGTAACGTGCAGGTAAATGCGAGTGAAGGCTTTCTACCTTCGTCTAGTTTGAGTCGTGTCGTTTGCTCTAATACGTAGCACCTGGGGGAACGAACACTAGTATTAGTTATTTTATTATAAACTGTGTTTCTACTATTTGATGTTTTTCTGGATTGTATTATCGCTGTTTTGAGGGTTCTCCCCATCAAGTCGTGCTATGTATCACTCGATTATAATTAATGACGAGTTTTATTATTGACTAAATGAACGTTGGTTGGTTTTCGAAATGTCGAATGTGACACTCCATTGCATGCTTAGCTTTAATTCCGCACTCTGATAATTAATAAAATGAACGGGTAGAAATGGGGTGTTACAGTAAGCAGGGAAGTCGTTAATTGCCCACATCAATGCCACTCTCATTATAAAATTCTTCTTCCGTGATGCATCATATGGAAAAACACCCCCTCCGCAATCACTTGATTTCATCAATCAGAGGTTACAAAAAGATATCAAGGTTAGATTTAGGATCGGATGGACTAGGTATCAGACAAGTCAAAAACATATACGGTTTAGTCATGCAGATCACAGAAGGAAGATTGTATGGGGTAACAATAATTGGCCAACATAAATAGTGTGTTGCTGATGCTTGGATTAAATCCATCAGAGCACAAGCCAAGCCGAATGTTTCGTGGTCTGAGGCAAAATCTGAATGCACTCGATCAAAGTGTTTCCACGCTTCACCGTCAGATGCGTAAAATGTCTAAGGTACGCCTATTCTCATAATGCCACGTCATTTTCTCCGCAATATCAGTCAATGCAAACATTCTCTACAACCTTGGAATTATTGGCAGATAGAACATCAACTTTATAGGGATGAGTTTATAATTATGTTTTCCTACTTTACGAACATGATACCTCGGGTTCCCATAGATTTTGCATTCCTATAATGCACAATCGATTACCAAATTCGTTGTCGTAAAACAACATGTGCCCATCCACACATCAATCTTCTTAAATTCCAATCCCAACTTCAGAACTAACATATTAGCTTCATAATAACTTTTTGGCAAACTATCGTTATTAGGCGTCGCTTCCAACTAGGGATGGCAATGGGGCGGGGCAAAGTGCGGGAGTACTCCCGCTGCCCCGTCCCCACCTCCCAAATTGTCCCCGTCCCCATCCCGTTTCCCACCTCGGGACATTTCCTCCCCCATCCCCATCCCCATGGATCCCCACGGTCCCCGCGGGGACCCCAATAGCTAACAAAAATATAAATTAAAATATAATAAAATTAGAAAAATATATAAAAAGTAAGACTAAAATTCAAAAGTTTAACATTTTTATTAAAAAATATAAATGTTAGTCTTAGTTTTATATTTTAATATTTGGAAAGTATAAAAGTTTGAACAATTTAATATTTTGTTAATATTTTAAATTCAAAACACGTATAAAAAGACTAAAAAATTAATTACTTATAAATAATATATATCTATAATAAGTATATTTATGTAATTTATTCGGGGCGGGGGGTATGATCCCCATCCCCATCTCCACTTTGATTGCGGGGGGATTTTCTCCCCCGTCCCCATCCCCACAAAGAAAAATCCTCCGCCCACGGGGCCCCATTCAGGGAAGTCCCCGCGAGGATCCCCACTTGCGGGTAGAAATTGCCACCCCTACTTCCAACATCATTTTAGTCACATAAACTAAACCCAACTCAGAAATATTACTCATGGACTTGAAAGCTAAAAGCTTCACACACATAAATAACTTTGATTGTGGCGAGCCTTGAAACAACAGTTTGTTTGACTCTCTTAACAAATTAAAAAATCTCTGTGCTTCTTCATTTGGAAGTTCATCATGATTGTCACATTGAGGCTCATCAAATGACACATTCACCCCCCGAGAGCATCACAAATCATGCTTTCCATCGACTCAAATTGTTCATTAGATGGAACACCATAACTGCTTGAAGCCCCTACGTAAACATTTGGAAGTCGTTCTCCATGGTCCACCCAAATCCAATAATTAGGCATAAACCCAAAAGGTACAAGTGATCCCTGATTTCATCATCGGTCCTAATAGGTACAATGTCGCAATTATGTATGGACTTCTAACCCCCCTCCCCTTCAAGCTGAGCCAACTTTTGTTGCCACGCTACCATAATAAACTCTTCAACCCAAATTACAAAAGGTTTCTTCAAACCCGCTCTTCCCAGAAATAACCGATCATACACCCAACCACGACTCAATTAATTCCAATTCATCTACACACATTTAAAAAAACGTGTTACATTCCCATAACATTTCCAATAACATAGTAAGTTAGTGGCATCGATATGATCACAGTGGAGATGATTTCAAGTCGAATATGGGAGTCAAGGACAACACAAAACCCCTTTTCATCCAAGTAATGAAGGAAGTTATTTCTAACTCTCAACCCTATCGTTGTTAGTATCGTCTCACAATTATCTCAATGGAGATGATTTCGAGCAAAATATGGAGGTGAGGTACAACACCTCACCCTTTTCCATCAACAACACACAATAACAATATCCAATTTAGTCGTCTAACCTAGAGTTCATCAAACATCAAAACAACAATTTAACAAAATTTCAATTAACATCCCTAACAACAATTTAAATCAATTTCAATTAACAACAACATCAATCCTACAGAATTTCAAATTCACAATCCTAATTAAACACTAACAACAACATTTCTAAAAACAATCTTTCTAACAACAACAAATTTATTCTACAATATACACTTTTCAAACTCACATTTCAATAATAATCCATAAAAACAACAAAACTAAAATCATACCTAAAAACAAAGATAAATAAAACACTAACCGTTTTGAGTCAAGAGAAGAAGAATCCAACGGTCACATGGCAGTCTGGTGACGGTGCGCACTCCGGTGCGGTGGTGAGAGAGAGGTTGTGGTTGTTGTTGAGGAGGAGAGGAGGGAGAGAGAGAGAGAGAGAGAGAGAGAGAGAGAGAGAAATGTGGAAGAAATGTGAGTGTGGTGTAGGTGGTGAAAGGGGAGGAATTTTGGGGGAGGTTTTCATGTAGAGATAGAGAAAGAAACAAAGAGAAATGAGAGAAATGGTTTCGAGTTAGGGTTTAAGTGACTGTTAGCGACATAATTAGCAACCGTTTGGTTCGTCCCTACTGTTTGATAATAATACCAAGGCTGCCAACGGTGCAATTTTTTAAATAGCAACAGAATTAGCGACCATTTGGTCTGTCGCTAATGACTTCTTAATCTGTGCTGGTTTTTCAAACTCTCACTCCTAATTAGCAACCGTTAATTTCGTCGCTAACATTCCTATTTTGTCGCTAAGTACAGCCTGAACTATAGGCCATATTCCACCGCTACAGCCCGTCGCTACCTACTATTTTACCTACGGGCTCAGTTCCGTCGCTACCTATTATTTTATTTATGCCAAAGAAAATATACCTTATAGCTTTTAAATGATACTAGGGGCAAGCTTTTCTTCCTTACAATATCTCACACTGACATAGCCTTTGTAGTCAACAAATAGTCAATTTATGAACAAGCCCCAGACCTTTCATCTTCGAGCTGATAAACTCCTTCTTCAATTCTTAAAAGGATTTGGGCAAGAGATCCTCTTCCCTCCTCAGTCATCCTTATAGGTCACGACATACCTTGAGCCAAATTGGGGCAGTTCCACTAGGCGTTCCGTCATAGGTTTATATGTGTTCTCAGGCTTTGGAAGTCCAAGAAACAAAACACTGTTGTGAGATCATCAACAGAGGATGAATACA
Organism: Oxytropis ochrocephala; assembly: GCA_020916435.1. Lineage (NCBI taxonomy): Eukaryota > Viridiplantae > Streptophyta > Magnoliopsida > Fabales > Fabaceae > Oxytropis > Oxytropis ochrocephala. The sequence continues at coordinate 82,877,267 of CM037091.1, forward strand.
AGGCTTTCGCCACACTCGCCTCTAAGTTGCTTTGGATCTGAAAACTCCTTCGAGCCTTTGAGATTTCTATGACATCCACCATGGTTTATTGTAACAAGTCCGCCATATAGTTAGCCAATAACCCCATATGTAATGATTGTTCCAAACACATAGATACGATTGTCACTTTATTTGTGAGTGCATGCACAATGATTGACACCCCTCAAGCATGTATGTGTTGCATCACTAGATCAATTAGCAGATCTAATAACGAAAGCCCTACCAGGATCACGCTTCCAAGCGCCAATTGCCGAGTTGGGACTATTGAAGAACATGAACATGGAATCCATGGAAGAAAGAGAGAAAAGCTTAAAAGACTCGCATATTGATCAAAGTAGAATCAATGCAAAATGAGAAAAAGGTTAACTAAATGATTACATCAAGCCAATTTATAGGCACTCACTAGCTAACAACTAACAAACTCACTAACTACTTACAAACTATATATCTAATAGTTCGCCGCAAGCTAGAAGGTACTCACAACACTTTTATCTTAGGATGAACAATACAAAGATACATCAAAACAAAAGAAAATTACAATGAAGATGTCAGAAATACACCAGCAGAAATCAAAGCCATAACGCAAAAGCTTAACCAACAAGTAAATGCCACATCTCAATGCTATAACCACTCAGAGGAAGCAACAAAAGCTTAACCATCAAGTAGAAGCCACAACTCAATGCTATAACCACTCGGAGGAAGCAACAAAAGCTTAAAGTCATACGACAAAAGCCACAATCAAGACATTAAAGCTGAAAAATTATTAAATCAACAAAGAAACAAATCATCGAAGAAAAACCAAATAATCACGCATATACGAAACGATGAATGAAAGTGAAATTGAATCACAAGAATTGCAGCAAGAATCGTGAGAAACACAACAAGAATCACAAATGTAGAGATTTGATGATGAATTCAGAATCACAAATGAAGAAATCGGAAACGCGATATCGAATCCAAAAATGAAACACAGAATAATGTAATTGCAATTGATCTTGAACAGGAAAAAAGATCAAGAAACAAAAAAAAAAAGGAGAATACGAATTAAGAAAGACGCAAACAGAAAAATAGAAAAAATAAATAATTAAAAGGATAACTAATAGAATAGGATAGAACCCGCAACAAAATTAGTGTTCAAGGAGGATACCATGTTTGCACTGATTGAAGAACATGACACCCATGGAAGATAAGAGAGAAAATCTTAAAAGACTCTTATATTGATGAAAGTAGAAGTAATATAAAATGAAAAAAAAAAGTTAAGACACTCACTAACTACCTAATAAACTATATATCTAATAGGGACTTCATAATATCTTTCTCCCAACTTAGGGGGGTATTACAAGTCTCTCACTTAGTTAGTGACGAGTTGTGAGTCACTTACTTAGCTAGAGTCAATTAGCAACTAGTTAATTATAGTTAGTGATGAGTTGGTAGTTTGTTACAACTCATCACTAACTATAATTAACTAGTTGCTAATTGACTCTAGCTAAGTCATCACTTAGTTAGTGTCATTGTGTGGGAAAGCTAGTTAGTCACCCGTAGAAGTTTAATGCTCTTAGATATACTTGACGTAAAGCTGATTCAATTCAATTGAATGGAAAATTCATTTTCCAGTTTTCCATCCTTCGATTCCTAATAGTATTTAGCATCTTTTTTTTTTGTTATAAACCGGGTATCCTCTGCACGCAATTGCAGAGACTAATCCCTCGAGCCGGGTAGGACCACAATTGGCGGCAAAGCTCCCCCTCAAGAGATTTAACATTGCTGCATGCCCAAGGCTGGATTCGATCCCAGAACCTTAGTTAAGCTGAAAGAGACCCTTACCATCTCATCCAAGTGCTCTTGGATTAATAGTATTTAGCATCTAGTTTTGAAACAAAATGAGTAAAAAGAAAAAAGAACAAATTTTATGTATTATTTAGATGTAGAAAAATGTAAAAAGAAAAAAAAATTAAAGTAATTTTTTTCTACCCTTGATTGGTTTGACCAGTTCCATTATTGCATTTATTATAAAAACGAATAACTGAAGTTATATTTTTTATGTTGAATTTGTGTAATCAAAACTCTACCCTAATTAAAAAACCAACATATAGCCGTTGGAGGTTACATATAACAAACTATGGTAAAACGGTTACTAACTAACCTAACTACTTTTAGTTTGTTATTGTAACAAACTTTGGTTGTTAGCCTAACTAACAACCAATTCTAACAGCTATATTTCCAGAGAAAGCATATAAATACAGATTTGTACATACACATACTTACAATGAATAAAAATTGAAATTTTACGTTTTACTCTAAGTGTTTTTCTATTCTGCTGCTATACTCTCCCTTTACAAAATAGTTTCTGCTTCTATCATCAATTCTGGGTTTTGATTGTACAGTCAAGGAGTGATTTTACCTTGCAAGAACAAGAGAAAACAGTGATTAGAATCTAGATTTCAGTGACTGAAATCAAGGAAATAAAAGAAAGTGTTAAGGAAGAGTTGTTTACCTTTGGGAAATTTTGAGAGAGATTTCTGGGTAAGGGTTAAGGCTTGGTTCATCTCAAGAACTCAGCAACAGTACATACAGTAAACAGATACAGAACAAAATTAGGATTTTGTGAAATTGCTAAGAGATTAAGGGAAAACACACATAGAGGTGTGAGTTTTACCTGATTGAAGCATTTAGAACCTTGAATTGAAGTTTATGTACCTGATACCTGCACAAAGAGGAATTAGGGTTAGGGTTTCACTCTAAATCCTGTTTCAGTGAAATTGAAAGAATTGAAACCGTAAATAGAGTAAAGAAGAGTGTGGTTTACCTTCGATTCAAGCTTGATTGTGAAAATCAAGCGTAGTTTCAGAGATCAAGGAAAACCCAGAATTGCGAAGTGAGAAGAGGCGATCTAGGTCTCAGATCGGTTCGTTTCAGGCTAAAAGCAGAGGGGTTTTAGTTCATCATCAACGATTGTCATCATAGACCTGAAACGGAGGGTGGTTGCTGCTTCAATCACCGGAGAAGGTGAGAGCAACAGAACCCTAGGTTTCCAGTGGAAGGAGAAGAGAGAAGAAGAAGAGAGAAGGTCAGAGAATCAAGAAAGAGTGAGAGAGAGTCTTGAGTTTCTGAGGAGAAACTCAATTTTGCCGTTTATATACCTCGGGTCAGAAGGATCCGCGCGTCGCTATTTCAGTTCGGGTTCGGGTGCGCAAGACCCACCAATAAAAGTTGTTTGGCAGAGCTTCAACAGATCACTAGGTTGGGCTAACAGAATCTGGGCTTAGTGTTAGTGGTACCTTCCCTCAGTTGTTGATACAACCCCTGCAAGTAAACAAGCAAAAGTGAGCGAAAATTCAACATTTTAAACATAAGTTTTGTGACATCATATGAAATCCACGTAAATAAGATAAATAGATATATGTTTTAACCAAATTTACCGCCGACAAAGACAAGTTTTTTTGATCAAAAGAAAGACAAGTTTAATATAGACTTGATAAAAATGTGTACACATCATCCCCACGGTTTTATCATAACATTTAAAATTAAAAAATAATATATATTTTATTCTCCACTGAATTTGTTTCTACTTATTCTATTCGAACAAATTAAGAGACCCACACAATGTCTTGAAACCAACAAGAATATATTTTTCTCGCTATTTCCAATAGACATGTAAAACCGACTTATATAAATAAAAAAAAATTAATTACATTTTGGTCCTATTTTCACCAACTCATGATTTTGATCTCTCAAGAGATTTTTTCAAGAATTCAGTCTCCCTATTTTCACTAGCTCACGACTCTAGTCTCCCAAGAATTTTTTTCACAAATTTAGTTCCCTATTTTTGCCAACTCACGATTTTAGTCCCCCTATTTGCCAACTCACAATTTTAGTCCTCCTATTTTTCCAATTTTTAAAATCAAAGCTCCTCTCTAGGAAAAATAGGGGGACTAAAACCGTGAGTTGACAAAAATAGGGGGACTAAAATCGTGAGTTGGCAAAAATAGAGGGACTAATTTCGTAAAAATAATTATTGGGGGACTAAAAATGTAAATTGGTGAAAATACGGAGACTATTCGTGAAAAAAATTCTTGAAAGACTAAAATCGCGAGTTGACGAAAATAGGGGACCAAAACTGTAATCAAGAAAAAAAAAAGACATGTAAAACCCTACTTTACACTAAGGGAAATAGACAAATAAAACCCTACTTTAAATTAAATATCTGGGCATATGTCTGAAAAATGAATTGAAGGGTTTTGGAGGGTTAAGTTAATATGTCGATAGACATTAAGTTTAAAAAAAATTACGGGTATGTTTAGGAGGAGGTTTTGGTATGGGAGGGGAAGACATATTTTCCAATTCCAAATTGTAGAAGTTATAAAATATCACGACACATAGATGAAGTGTGATTAATGCTGCTTACTCCCCGGTGCATCAGCGCAACTCCCAGCAGGTGGAGGTTAGGTGGCGTGTGCCTTCTACTGGATGGGTTGTCATCAACACGGATGGAGCTTTTAAGAGATACTCGGGTTACTCTGGATGTGGCGGGGTTTTGCGCAATGAGCTCGGTCAATGGCTTGGGGGGTTTGCCAAGCGGTAGAGTGCGACGTCCGCATACATGGCTGAGTTATGGGGAGCTTTGGAGGGTCTTATATTTGCTCACGGTAAAGGTTATACATCCATTGAGCTTCAAATGGACTCTTCTACTATTGTCCACTGCTTAAATGGAAATGATCCAGGTAGTATAGCAGGGCGCCAACTTGTCAGGAGGATTAGACAGCTGATGGCGGCGACACCGGCTATTCGGGTTATTCATATTTATCGGGAGGCAAACAAGGTTGCAGATGAGCTTGCTAACATTGCGTGCAGCCAAAGTGAGGCGATGGTCATCTTTGATTTCCCCCCTAGTATAGTCAAGTTTTTAGTTGATGCTGATATTTCTGGAGTTTCTACTCCGCGTGTAATCCCCGTGTAATTCTCTTTTGGGCATTAGCACCGTTTAATCTCAAAAAAAAATGTTATGTTGTTATCTATATGTTATTCTTTATTTTTTTTAAATCTCAAATATAAATTAGACTAATCGTTCCAAAGCATTCCCCTCCCAAACATACCCTAAGGAAGCACATATAATATTTCAATCATCATTTATTTGATTTTAGAACAATTTTTAATTTGTGGTGTATTTGATTAGCTCGTAACAATACTTTGTTTCGTGGTGAGATAGTTAAGTCTTGGTCTATTGTAAGTCAAATTAAATGTATTTGTTGGAAGTAGTAGGTAAATTCTACCTTGTTGTTAGCCTGTTTTTTCGACAGGCTAAATAAATGCAGTCAACGGTGTTTGACCTTTTGCTTTGAAGAAAGCAGTTTGAGCCTTCGACACTAAGAGGGTATGTCAAAGGTGTTCTTCGATCACTGAAGGGATTTAACAAGTTTTGAAAGCTTGAAAGATACATTTCGAAGAGAAGACGAAAGCGAAGAATGGTGGCAAGCTTTAGCTTGGAATATGACGTCGAAGGAAGCACTGTTGCGTCAAAGACACACTTAGAGCAAGTGTACTCTTTCACAAGTAGTATAAAATATTATCGTCTCCACAGGGATTAATTAACAAGTACCAAACTAATCAAGATATTCTATTGTTTCGACGAACCAATAAAGTTGAGTGTTATAGAAACTAAAATAAAAAGAACTAATTAACAATAATTAAAATGCAATATTAAAGCAATAGAGAGAGACCTAGGGTCACAGTTTCACTTGCAAGCTTCGATTCCCTTATGTCTAATTCTACCCGAATTCTCTTATTTTATTTAATTACCAATCCCTTTACTAAAGCTATTAATCTGTTTGGTCATTCGCGATTAATATTCTTTTTCCTAAATTAACCCTTGTTTGGTCATGCAAGAATTTAAATTCAAGAAAAGCATAAAGAACAAAAAGGTTGAATGATTGGAAGACTAAATTATGGTTTGGCCATGCCCTAATTATAGCCAATTATCCTATAGATCCACCAACTAATTGCAGTACGGTCGCTGATCAACTAATTGTTTATGAACATGCAAAAGGGTAGCTAATCCTAATCATGTGATAAAAACAATAGAACAATATCAATTAAAATAAAAACAGGAATTCAAACTAGAAATTAGAACATAAAAAGGTCTCTAATCATGCAAGATTCACCTAAGACCCTAGAAGAGGATTTAGGTATCCATAGGTATCAAGAACAATAAAATAGAAATTAGAGTCATGAATTACAGAGATAAAAATAACCCGGAAATTAGATGAATTATTATTCTGAGTCTTCAGTCTCTTTTTTTCTGCTCCAGAGCTCTCTCACTGTGTCAAAAACGGTACCCGAAATTCTCACTCTCCCTTATGCGTTACCGTCACTGTTGCTATGATGTGGTGGCTCCCTTTTTCTCAAGTGAAGTCCTCCTTTTATATTAATTTCTTTTCTTTCTCTCCAAGCTAGGGTTGTGTGTTATTCATTTCTCCTCAAATCAAGCTTGTTACCTTTTTTAATTGCAAGAGCACCTTTTTATCTCAATCCCTAAATATTAGAGTTTAGATCCTTCCTAAATATGTGTTGCTTTCTATCCACTACATGCCTCTTTCTTTCTCTCCAAGCATACATTTACTTAAATTCCTTCCAAATGGGATCTTTTTATATCTTTTCATATATTCTTACTTTCTGCAAATTAAAGAGTAAATTAAATCAATAATATATATAATTGGTAATTATTGCTCTAAAAGTGACTCAAAAGTAATTCTAGAAATGACTAAATTGGTGTTTATCAAGCGGTTTCAATGCTCTCGAAAACCTTGGTGATCAAGCTGTCGAGAGTTTAGCGGTTCTTAGTTTAAATTTCAAATGTATTAACCGTTGTAGAAATTTTTTTTACCTCTTCTTAGTATATATAGTTTTTCCTGAGAAGGAAAACGGGTCACAATCCCAACATACACATTTTTACGCTCAAAATTCCAAGCGATAGAGAAGACTGAGCAACAGAAGCAAATGTATGGATCTGTGCACCACTCTTTTACGTTTCTATGCAATTTGAGTTTATTTCTTTAAATTTTTCTTTATCTTTCGTTTGTCTTTAAGAATTCCTTGACTTTCAAAGCAATTTAACAGTTTCTTTTTTCTTTGAAATTATTGGTTACCAGAAGAACACCAAGAGTGTTCGCACGTTATTCTACAAACAACTAACACAATATGCTTCTGAGATTCACTGATTGATCTCGCAAGTTAATAATTCAGACCAGCGGTTGTTTACCAAAAATCACCGTAAACAAATTGGCACGCCCAGTGGGACCGATTGTGTTAATTTTAATGGTATTTGCATGAGCAATTCGTGGTTCATTATATGCATTTGAGAAGTGGAAAAACAATTTCTACAATGACACGTTCAAGTACAAATAATGCTTCAACAACGTCAATTGCACAAAATCCACAAAGTTCACAAGAACAACCGTCACAGGATGATGTTAATGTTGCAACTGTCGTAGGAGTAACTGCTCTTATGCCTTCTTCGACACTGGTAGGGGTAACTGGTCCTGTATCTGTGTCAAACACTGCAGCAATATCACAACCATTGGTAATGGGGTCATTAACGAGCCCTCTGATGGTGAATCCTTTGGTTGGGAGTTATTTCGACACAAGGTTTCAAAATCTCTCTCAGTTTAGAGGTTATCCATATGGTATGCCAACGGCTATGATGGCAGGCCTTCAAACAAATATGTCAGCATATGTAGACATTGAGGGAACAACAATTTCTCCAATTCATGGTTCCCCAGAAAGCATTTTTGGTCGAAACGCCCAACCAGCCTTGACAACGTCGTCTTTGCTAGCATTAAGGAAGCAAATGGATGACAGTAATCATGATATGGTCAATATGTTGACCCAACAAATAGGCACTGTGTTCAATCCTTTGATTCAGAACACAAATCAAAGCTATCAAATGTTGGATAACCAAATGGGCAGGATTGCGGACTTCTTTGGCACTACACCAGTGCAAAATCAACCAGTGCCACAAATTCAGATTAATAGGCCTGTTGAAGTTCCTGTAAATCAGGCACAACCAGTTGTCATTGAACAACATGTGGCAAGGGAAGTCGAAGCAACCCCTAAAGTAGTGATGGTTAATAGGGGTCAAAATGATGATGAAGTGGTTAGACAAGTTCAACAAAATAATTTTGGTCTCCAAAACCATTTGACTAATCTTGTCGAAAATATTCTAGCCCAGAATGGCCTAAATTTGGGCCTGCACAGACCCAATTTTATTTCACCTTTGTCACAAACCGAGTTACCTAGAGGTTGGAAAATCCCTAAGTTCACAAAGTTTGCTGGGGAAACAAGCGATTCTACTGTCGAACATGTTGCCCGTTATTTGACCGAGGCATGGGACTTGACCCATAATGAGAACTTGAGGCTAAAGTATTTCCCAAATTCTCTAATGAAGAGCTTTTACTTGGTTTACTACTCTTCCCTCACACTCTATATTTAACTAGGGTCAATTGGAAAAAGCATTCCATGAGCAGTTCTACATGGGTCAGTCGAAAATTGGCCTTAAAGAATTGGCCAGTGTTCGACGCAAAGTGGCTGAGTCTATTGATGACTATCTCAATAGGTTTAGACTTCTCAAAGCAAGGTGCTTTACTCAAGTGCTTGAGCATGAGTTAGTCGAAATGGTTGTTGGTGGATTAGTGGTGTAAGGAAAACATGTGCAAGTATACATAGTCCTTAACAAGTATTATAGTGATTAGAGAGGTTGAACCCACAGGGATTGATGAACTCCTTTGAAAATCAATATAATGCAATTTAATGTAAAGTAACCAAATAACAATTATAGTGGAGATGATGCTATCACAATCAAGTTAGTATAAAGCAAAGTGCAAGTATTTGTAATGCAAATGAGAAAAGCTAGTTGGAATGTCTTCACCAAATAATTCACCTTTAAATGTTTAATACAGTATGTGATGCAGTTGCACTGAATGCTGTTGCATTAACTATGTGTCTTTCAGTCACTTTCTTAAGAGTTTCATTACAAGCTTCCTATGTCTAGGCTTGCTAAATAAGTTCACTCTTGTCTTTTAAAGTACCCACGGTATCACCCTATGGACTATACTAACCTATGTCTAGGACTTAGCATAGTTTTCACAAAGTTTCCTTTATGTAAAACACTCACCCATATTAGTTCTTGAGTTCTTAATTGTAAACCATGTCTACTTTTACAAATCTGCTTATTCTAAGTGATCAAGCTCAAAATAAGTGTTAAAAGTATTATCAAGCAAGAACTAAAGTGCACACATTACATACATGCATTATACTAAAAGCTCATTAAAAGGTTAGAACATTCCAACTAAGAGAGATTTAGCTCAACATAGACATTGCAAGGCAAATATAAACTTAATAGAACATGTTTATATAATTGAAATTACAAAAGAGAGACAACAAGATAGAGATTACACGAGTTGCAGCTCTTTGCATGAATTCTCCTAGCAATGCAGTTGCATCACTTCTCTGCACTTAGTAAAAACTACTAAATTGAAGTAAGGAGGATTTGTCAATTCCTTCCTTCCTTCTTACAAAAAAAAAAAACTATGTCTATTGAAATTTTGATCTAACTTATGGATTGTGATATATTTCCAAGTGAAGAAGTGAGGTATTTTTATAGTCTTCATGCGAGGTGCTTCTTTACTTGTAGATGCAGTAAACTAGAGGTGGAACCATGGTTACTTTTCAGAAGTTGTCTCACAAGTTGAGGCAGCCATGCAAGTGTGTAGGGAGGTCCAATGAGAGTTGAGCATGTGTCCCTAGGTGAATGACTTCTCAAAGCTATGTGAGAATTATAGGCACCAAAATATAAAGTGCTCCTGCTTTTGGAGAAGAAGCATGAGGTCAGCAATGCAAGTGGATGTGCAAGTGGATGGTTTCAATCTCTGAGTAATGCAGAAGCATTGTGTTGACTCCAGTGAAGTAGCATCTGTTATGCAGGATTAATGCAGAAGCATTGATGCAGAAGCATTGATGCAGGCATCTGTAGACTGCACTGAACAAACTCATCAAATATACCACAATATATCCAAAATGGCCTATTAACAACTATAACCATGTTAAACACTCAAGTTAGCATATATATATATATCACATAAAATACTAAATAAACTCCTTATCTTTGCTTGAAAGAGAGCAATTTACTAAGTTTAAACATATGAATAACTCTATATAAAATAGAGTTATCAATTAGACTACTCTATAAGGAAGAAGTTAGATACTTCACACTTAAGAGATATGGCACAACTTGCTGATAGAGTTCGACAAGTTGAAAGACTAAAAGCTGAAAAAACTAGAACAGGTTTTGAAAGCTTGAAAGATACATTTCGACGAGAAGACAAAAGCGAAGAATGGTAGCAAGCTTAAGCTTGGAAGATGACATCGAAGGAAGCGGTTTCAATGCTGTCGAAAACCTTGGTGATCAAGTTGTCGAGAGTTTAGCGGTTCTTAGTTTAAATTTCAAATGTATTAACTGTTGTAGACAGTTTTTCTCCCTCTTCTTAGTATATATAGTTTTTCCTGAGAAGGAAAACGGGTCACAATCCCAACATACACATTCTTACGCTCAAAATTCCAAGCGATAGAGAAGACTGAGCAACAGAAGCAAATGTATGGATTTATGCACCACTCTTTTACGTTTCTATGCAATTTGAGTTTATTTCTTTAAACTTTTCTTTATCTTTCGTTTGTCTTTAAGAATTCATTGGCTTTCAAGGCAATTCAACAGTTTCTTTTTTCTTTGAAATTATTGGTTACCAGAAGAACACCAAGAGTGTTCGCACGTTATTCTACAAACAATTAACACAATATGCTTCTGAGATTCACTGGTTGATCTCGCAAGTTAATAATTCAGACCAGCGGTTGTTTACCAAAAATCACCGTAACTTATATGATGTGAAATCAATAAAATTAATCATTATTTTAACTTTTTTTGAATCCACTATATTTGTCAATTAAAATATATTTGTTCTTTGTTTAAAAAAATATATTTATGCTTTTACATCACATTTATATTTAATTATTTGGATACATGTGTCAAATTTTGAGTGATGTAAATGTAAGATTGAGTAAGTTACTCATATTTTTCAAAAGCAGTCTAGGACTCAACTAAAAAGTAAATTTCATCGAGACACATAATTAATTTGTATATTTGTATTGATATTAAATTCCACTTTATATGATGTCTTTTTGTAAGTACCCCTAAATTCCACTTTGGTTTTAAAAAATGTCTCTCTCTCCTCTATATAGGTAGTGGAAGTGAAAAAATATATATACCTCCTCTTTTCAATATAGACAAATAAAACCCTACATATCTTTTTCTATACATTGGCTTGCTAGCTAGCACCGTAAATATAAATATCTTTGGTTTACAAACGACAAAGAACCTCTCATTCCAAATTTCCAAATATCTTTTGTTTCCAAATAAAACCCTACTTTATTTACTTTTTAAAGTAAAATAATAATATTTAATCCAATTTCAAAAAAACATATAAATGGACCCCACATCTTTCATATTTGTATGGGCCCCACAACTTTCAAAGAAGAAAAAAGAAAAATTATGGGCCCCACAACTTTCAAAGAAGAAAAAAGAAAAATTATACTAGTATAATACGTATTAGTATCTGTATTCGTATATTTTTATGTGTTTTTATCAAAAAAATTGGGCTAAATAGCATTATTATTTAAAGTAACCAGCAAGCTTATCTGCTGTTGTTTCTTTACCTTCTTCGCTATAAATATCTCTCTTACAGTATGTAAGATGCTGACAGACAAGCTAGCTAGGTTTCCTTCTTCTTCAAACCCTCTTCTCTCTATAAATAGATCTACTTTCAAGAAGGATAGATAGATAGTTTCAAGTTCTTCAGCAAGCTCATCAATAAGAGAAAAATAATAGGAAAATCTTTGATATGGATGATCAGAGGCATGGGAAGAGGATTATCCCTTCTGATTATTACGCATCAGGTGAAAAAAGTGATGATTTAAACTTTCAAGTTCATCATCCATGGTTTTCTAAGAGTCAAGAGGAAGAAGAAGCTTTACTATCTTACTTTACTCATCAAATCAATTATACTAGTAACAGTAACAGTAACAGTAGCAAAACCCTCTCAGTCCCAATCCCTCATGGCCGATTATTAAGCACCACTTCTGGTTTGGTTGAGATGCAGGACCCATCTCAGCTTCCTTTACAGAAAGGTATATCAATTTGGAACCTACTTTTCTTAATTTTTTATATTAACAATCATATTATCAAGTGTTTAAGTGTGTGTATTAATAATTAGTAATTAATAATTATTAATTAATCTTCAATCAGAAGATCTTATTTATATTATCAAATATCAATGATGTTATGTAGCGTGTGTGTGTCTAATTAAATTGAACAATACACTTATATACAAGGAGGTCCTCTTCAAGAAATATCTGTTAACGTTCTTCTAAATATCTAGCTAGCTAGCTACTTGAGTTAAGTTGGGAGGACAGTCCTTTTATTATTAATATAACTTCAATATGATATGTTATATATATAGTAAATATCTCAGGCAGGCTTGTGTCTATCTTATAGAATGATGAGGATGAGGAGGATGATGATGATGAGGTTAATTGTTGAGACAGCTGGTTTAATTTTCCTTTGGTTTCTTACAGGCTAAGACTAGTGTCTTATATTGTAATTAAATATCTCAGGCTTGTGTCTATCTTATAGAATGAAGGCTTTAAGTGTCATAAACCAAAAGCATTTTCAATGTTCATTTTTCATTGGCTTGTTGTCATAAATCCAATTTTGGACTTAAATATCCTACCATAAAGCTTTTTCATTGTGCAGTATTAGTTTGTATATATATCATTATTAGTTATGAGTAAAATTTGTAGTTTTAGGTTTATTAAATAACTAATATATCAAACCTATTATACAGACCAAATATATATCCGTTGTTGTTCAATGAACGTAAAAATGGAATTTCTTTTTATAAATAGGATCAAAGTAGTAACTTGATGTTAAAAGTTTCTAACCAAAAGCATACTTATCTTTCTGTATTTGTAGCTTTGTCAGTGGAATTCAAAGTAAGTTCAGAGAAGAAGCATTATAGAGGAGTTAGACAGAGACCATGGGGCAAATGGGCAGCTGAAATCCGTGACCCTAAAAAAGCAGCTAGAGTATGGCTTGGTACTTTTGGCACTGCAGAGGCTGCTGCTGCTGCTTATGATGCTGCTGCTTTAAAGTTTAAAGGAAAGAAAGCCAAACTCAATTTTCCTACTGAAACTACTACTGTTACCAATAATATTAGTCCTAAATATAATGATAATTCACAAGGTTGCAAGAGTAATAATAATAATGTTAGTAACAATGATTCTGCTTCAGCTTCAGCTTCAGCTTCTGCACCAATACCACCTGATCAGAATCCACCTCCAGAACAAGTTCAAGATGTTCATCATGAACCACTTCCCTATATATCAGAAGAGGGATTTCCAAGTTTAGTGCAATATGCACAACTTCTTTGGGGAATTGATGATGATGATGATGCACAAGTTGCTGCTATGGGTTCTTGTAATCCTCCTAATGATCAGTTTCTTTGGACTGAATCAAGTTCAAATATGTTATCAGCATCATCATCTAGTTCTATGGCTGTATCTGATCATGATGATCAGCAGAAAAAAGTTGCTGAAAACCTGAGTCCTGCTGATTTTGGTTCTTATTTGTTCAAAGGGAGTGGTTTTTATTAAGGGAATTCAACCCAAGAGAGGTAGTAGTAGTAGTTTCTATACTTAATAATAATGCATGCACAAGGGAGCTGCTAGTAATTATGCAATACTATATTATAGAATGAGTTTGATATACATTGAAACACAAAACAAATTAACCAGATAGAATTTTGTCTGTGATGTTGTTTGGTGGTCAATGAATAGAATAGAAAAAATAATTACTTTAACATCTTTTGTAATATGTAATTTAAAATTAAAATATATAATATAGTTATGATATATTATATATACAATAATTTTAAATATTATATAATAGTATATTATACTATATTATATTATACTTATTAAACTTTATTATATATATATATATATATATATATATATATATATATATATATATATATATATATAAATGTGTGTATATATATATATATATATATATATATATATATATATATATATATATATATATATATATGTATATATATGACATTATAAAATTAATAATATCATGTTATTATCAAAAATTATTATTATTGTTATTATTAGTCATATATACTTTTATTACTATTATTATTATTATTTATTTATTTTGACCATATTATTATTATTATTATTATTATTATTATTATTATTATTATTATTATTATAGACACACACAACTTGAGAGACATAATTAATAGGTAAGGAAGGTTGTTTTAGTCTCTTAGGGAGATATATATTACTTTTTATCCAATGCTCTTAATATAAGTTGTAACTGTTTTTTTCGCTTTTTATCCCTTCAATAAAAATATATTACTATCAAATATATCTTCTCTCTTTAAATCAAAACTAGGACGATTACCCGTACGATGCACGGGGAGGTGATTAACAGGCCTACAGATGTAGTTTCGAAAAAACATCAACATTTTATAAGGGGGGTATAAAAATACGCAACACATATATATAAGACGAAGAGGCAATAATAGCCCTTGGTGGGATGAGACAACAATGTCGGTCCAAAAATATAGAGCGGGGTATATTGGTAAACAGTGGGGTGCAATATGAGTGGTACATTTTGATAATAAAAAAAAAGTGTTGGACAAAAAAAAATTTGTCGGGGTATGTCAGTCCAAAAATATAGAGTGGGGGTATATTGGTAAATAGTGAGGTACAAAATGAGGGGTATATTGGTAAATGGTGGGGTACAAAATATAGAGTGGGGGTATGTCGGTCCAAAAATATAGAGTGGGGGTATATTGATAAATAGAGGGGTACAAATGAGGGGTATATTGGTAAATGGTGGGAATAAAATTTTCCCACCAAAAGTGGATAAAAAAAAGTGTTGGACAAAAAAAAAGTGTCAGGGGTATGTCGGTCCAAAAATATAGAGTGGGGGTATATTGGAGTGGGGTACAAAATGAGGGGTATATTGGTAAATGGTGGGAATAAAATTTTCCCACCAAAAGTGGATAAAAAAAAGAGTGTTGGAGAAAAAATTTTGTCAGGGGTATGTCGGTCCAAAAATAGAGTGGGGGTATATTGGTAAACAGTGAGGTACAAAATGAGGGGTATATTGGTAAATGGTGGGGCACAAAATATAGAGTGGGGATATGTTGGTCCAAAAATATAGAGTGAGGGTATATTGGTAAATAGTTGGGTACAAAATGAGTGGTATATTGGTAAATGGTGGGAATAAAATTTTCCCACCAAAAGTGGGGAAGTCAACGATTGTGTATTAATTAAGAGAGATAATAATAAATAAAAAAGTGTTGGACAAATAAAAAATTTGTCAGGGGTATGTCGGTCCAAAAATATATAGTGAGGGTATATTGGTAAACAGTGAGGTACAAAATGAGGGGTATATTGGTAAATGGTGGGAATAAAATTTTCCCACCAAAAGTGGATAAAAAAAAGAGTGTTGGAGAAAAAATTTTGTTAGGGGTATGTCGGTCCAAAAATAGAGTGGGGGTATATTGGTAAACAGTGAGGTACAAAATGAGGGGTATATTGGTAAATGGTGGGGCACAAAATATAGAGTGGGGATATGTTGGTCCAAAAATATAGAGTGAGGGTATATTGGAAAACAGTTGGGTACAAAATGAGTGGTATATTGGTAAATGGTGGGAATAAAATTTTCCCACCAAAAGTGGGGAAGTCAACGATTGTGTATTAATTAAGAGAGATAATAATAAATAAAAAAGTGTTGGACAAATAAAAAATTTGTCAGGGGTATGTCGGTCCAAAAATATATAGTGAGGGTATATTGGTAAACAGTGAGGTACAAAATGAGGGGTATATTGGTAAATGGTGAGGTACAAAATATAAAGTGGGGGTATGTCGGTCCAAAAATATAGAGTGAGGGTATATTGGTAAACAGTAGTGTACAAAATGAGGGGTATATTGGTAAATGGTGGAAAAAATTTTCCCACCAAAATAGGTAAAGTCAACCATTTAGCCTTAATATATAGAGATTCGGCTTCTTAGTCGTTAATTTATTTTATGAGATGTTATCTAACTATTGGTGATAAACAAGGCAATTTGAATAACTAATTAATATTTATTTTCAACTAACTTTTAAGTTAAACAATCATACTTTGAAGGTATAAATAAAATTTACAAAGATATTTATTGATATTTTCCTATTTTGTCAAAGTCTTGGTAGTTTTTACTTCAAAAAAAAAAGTCTTGGTAGTTTTTTAAAATAATATTCGGATGTGGTAGAATGAATAATATGATTTAAGTTTAAAATTTATTTATAATAATGTGTTTGAGGGTAAGTGGAATTATTTTAACCCACGAGAAGAGATATTTTCTATTGTTTTGATAAGTAAGAGATATTTTCATACAGTATGCATAGAATTTAAGAAATTTCAATTTATATAAAAACAACGAATTTCAGAAATTTATATGTTTGGGATTTGGAGGCCAGTCGAGTATAGTGTTCATTTTTTTCTCGTTTTTAATTTAATTATTTAATATTTATCAACTCTGTTAAATGAATCTATTTTACTATTAATTATTAATTAAAAATATTCACTTATATTATTTTATATTTATAATTAGTTCAACTACTAATTTAACAAACACTTTAACTTGTAAAAAAACACTTTATATTCAATTTGGAAAAGTTTTTATCGGAGTTAATTTGAATAATATATTATTAAGTTAAATATGTTTTACGTCCCTATAAAATTTCACTATATTATTTTTAGTTCTTGTAAAACTTTTCATCAACTTGTGCATACCTATTGATTTTTTAGTGATGTTTTGAATACATTTTAAGGACATTATAAACATCTCTCTAACAAAAACTTAGAATTTTCAAACAAGGGATGAACCTAAGTATAAGTTTTTAAGTGCAAAAGTTCAAGAAACAAATTAAAAGAAATATTGACATAAAACCCCAATTTTGACCTTACTTTATGTGAGAAAGATATTTTTAATATGCTTAACGTGTATGCAAAATAACATTCAAATTTTTAAAAATATATGTGAGTTTACATTTTATAGGGACTAAAAACAAAATCTAAAATTTTATAAGAACTAAAAATCGATAAATTTTTTTATCATGACTAAAAAAAATAGTCAAATTGAGTAAGGATTAAAAACATATTTAACCCTATATTATTTAAAATTTTAATAAAAGTTGAAGGACATGCGATGAATTTTTTTCTTTGATAAACAAAAGTGTATTATTGTTTATATAAAAAAAAGTCTCGTTAAAACCTACCGGAGTAAAAATCTAATGGGAAAATGACACCGCATCTACAGTGCGGGGTTCGTAAGAGGTTCGAAAAAGTTAAAAAACGAAACTTTGAGCGATCACGGTTGGAGATCGCCAGATGGATGACACCGTGTCGAACCAGTTGCTCAATGAAGCAACGAGTTCGTAGAGGAAAAGTGGCGTAAAAAACGGAACTGGAAAATAACAACCTTCACAACTCATTTTTAAACAAAAAAAAATCACTTTACAGTTCAAGAAACTGGGAAAAATCGTACAAATAAGCCAAAGCTAAATATCTCCACTTTCATTCACAGAGTTGTTTCACCTTCATTCACCGAACAGATAAACAAGTACAAGGTATGAAACATTAAAAAAGAAAACTGCAAACCCTTGATCTCCTTCACCATTTCATCCAACGCTGAAGATCTCAAAGAAGAGGAAGAAGTGCCGCCGATATAGGGCCACCACCGACGGATAATGAGCCACCGCCATAGAAAACCGGAGGCACCACCATCACACATGCATGAAGAGGAGGAGAAGCTGAGATCAAAGGAGCAAGGTTGAGAGATGAGAGGGATTTAGAGTAGTCCAATGAGAGGAGGAGAGAGATGAGAGCTTCGAGTTCGTGAATGTTTTTACTTTTTTAAAAAAAGAAGAAGACGGTGGGAAGAGAGAGAAATAGAATATATTTTACTAGAGATTTGAAATTATAGAGATTACCGTTGGAGAAAATTTTAACAAATATACTAAAAAAGGATCGCGGTTAAGAAAAAAGAAGAAGAGGCTATGATGCTAATCTCTGTATCCTATCGTCAGAAGATGATAATCTCTGCATTCTCAGACGTTTGTCATATAGTCATTTACACGTGGCGTTTTGTGAGTGGTTCCACGTATTAGAAAACAAGATTCTTAGGGATTCCAATACCAACTTTGGTGCTAAAAAGGACCAGCTGTCCCATATTTGCTGTCTCTCTCTCTCTCTCCCTGTACCACCACTAAAATTGTGCCAAGTCATTTATTAATATGTCACATCACACTTAAGTAAAACTTTTAACGCTAATGTCACTCCAATACCCGCATCAGGATTCAGGATTCAGGACTTGAACTGAACACGAGAGGTGTCCGTTGAATGAAGGGAAAATTGTAACCATGGCAAAGCTAACACCAACTCTTGATCTGCACCAAATTGAACTAACTTGTAATTATAAGTTAAACGTTTTCCCTTCTTAACTCGTAATATCCAAACTGCATGCATGCATATCGATCTTCATATTGACAAGAAGAATAAAAAAGAAACGTTCCGGGCTAGCGGCGGTGGCGGTAGAAAAGCTACAAAAGTTAGGCATGGAATGAAAGATGCATTCAAATGATTTCCTTTCTTACTAATTAATAAATCAACTCCATGCTAATTATATTGTTGAAGATATATAATATTATTCCTACATAACCAAACACACCATACAACCGCTAGCCATGCTAAATGTTTAACCCCCTTGGGTCGCTTCGCTTCCCTTGTAGAAACTTACATGACTTAAAAAGTGTTGAATGAGGTTCAAATGATATACACCTACAAGGCTACAACTATCTGTATGTTTTTGCCCACATTCATCAAAGGATTGCTAGGTAGGTAGTAAAGGAAGTGAAAGAAAAGTTTTGACTTCATTGAAATTAAGTTGAATAATCAACTCACAAATATTAACGATGGTTTTTTTTTCATCAAATGATTACGTCGGGAAAATAACTTTGTTTTCAACTATGAGTTTTTTAAACTACTTCAGCGCTAAGTGCGGTGAATGATAAATATAGGCTAAACTATGAAAAGTATAATGAATATAATTTACCAGTGAAGTAAATTAATAAAATAGATGAATTGTACTCATTGATTTGGTCGTGACCCTAAGTAGTACCATTAGCTAAAAACAAATTTTGAGTTGCTCAAGCCTTTTGAAGAATTTCCACTAAAAACCTTTTTAACAATACAACAACCCCAAGATTTTATCCATCAACCTTGGCTAGACTCCTAGCTTACGACTTGCCCTCAAACCTCTAAGGAATGAAACCCACTACCAGGAAAAACTACAAAGTTTGAATGATAAAACAATACACTCTCAACTGAAAAGGTTTTACAATCATAAGCCTTAAAAAGATTTGAAAATGTTTCTCTTTTTTCTCTTGGCACCAGTAGTTGTGCTTCAATGGATAATCCCTTTTACAATTGCAGAAGCTTGTGTGTATGAAGGATTTGAATATAATTTGAATGCTTTGTAAACATGTTGTGGTTTCGCTGATTTGTAATAGTTTTGTTAGTTTCTTCAAGAAACGTTGTATGGCTTTTATAGAGAGATGCAATTATAGTAGTTGATGCATTTTTTAGATAGAAATATACTCGTTGAGATTAGGGTTTCCTTGGGAGGCAATCACAATAAATGCAATCAGATCGTACACTTTTGTAGAATTTTTTTGATTCTACTTACTTTTCATTTTCAAAGTTCAATGCATCATTTATTATTGTTTTGTCAATAAAGCTCTTAAGTATTCATTGTAGAGAGAGAAATATAAGAAATCAGATAATAAATTACTATGGGTGTTATAGGTAATAGAGAAATGATTGTATCAAAAATAACAAAATTTATTGGTCTCATTGGTATGTATAAAAAGGCAAAAAGCGAGAAGTAAATAGGAACGGAGGGAGTACTATGTAGTAGTATTGAGACCTCGACTTAGCAAATCTTTCTTGTTGTTTTGTGAGTCATTCTCTTTAACTTCTTCCTTTTTTTCGTTGATTCCTTGGACTCAATATACTAATATGCCTAAATAAGTGTCTCAAGAGTGAAATGAGAGCAAAAGCATATAAGCTTGGTGTTGAGAAGCTTGAACTAAACAGATGTTTGTTCATCAAACGCCTTGCGTTGAATTAATGCACTCTGATAGTTGATCCCTGAGATAGAGTGCTTCTAGGAACTGAAAGGTTCATGCGTTAAGAAGTAACAGATGTTATCTAGTTTCCTATGGATGATAGCGCTACTAGCCATGATTTTGGAGAATGTATCTTCTTATACTTCTTAACATTGTATTTCATATAGATTGAGGAATTCTCATACACTTGAAAAACATGTTAGAGTATGTTCTCGTGTACAAAATGGGGCGGTCAAACCCTTAATGATATAGTCTTACTAAGAGATACCTCACAAGTATATGGAACTTGAGATTATTGGTAAAACAATAGCATGCACTATTTAGACTAAAAAAGGGTACAACGTTGCTCTATAATACAAGGCAGCAATGTCCACCCTCTCACACCGAAGTAGTGGGATGGCCACTACCTCTGGTATGAACCAATGGCTTGGTTTCCACGTCCTCCTCATTTGTCTTCTAGTCGAACGCATTTTGGTGGTGTGAGGTCTGCATGGCAGCGCAAGAAGTACATATGTTCGCCATAGTACTAATTGTACCATCTGGGATGTCCTTTGTGCTCCTTGGGTCCTCCTCTTTGGCTCTTGAAGAGACCTCCTCAGCTCTCCCAAGCGCTCATTAGTCTTTAAAGGCCTCTAGTCGGCGTTTTCGGACACCTTTAGTACACAACCCTTCGAGTTGCAGGTCATTCAATGCGAAGATGCCCCAAGCCCTTATGGGTGGTCAGTTTGTGATATATTTCTCGCTCTTTGGTATTCCCTCCTTGTATTTATTATTGTTTGGTCTTCCGCCCCTTTCTTTTATGGGGCTCGCGCCGACCTTTTGGTCAAAGCATTTATTGGTTCCCCGTTTCCCTACGTGCCTTTATTGCTGGCTTGAATGTGTGTCTACCTACTTCGTCTTGGTTCGTGCATAAATAGAGTGAGATAAACTCGGGGTCTTGCCAGGGGGTGTCGAGCATACCTCGTCCATTCGGTGGCTCTCTTGTGGCGTTGGTTTGGCAGCTTTAGGGGTCTGTCGGGTTCATGGTGACTGCTTCAGTGGGCAAGCTGCTGGAGCCGAGGGGGATTTTGGGTGAGCTGAGGGAAATTTTGTAATTGCCAAGGGATGGTTTTTAATGGGGGTTTCTCCTCTTTGTGTTGGAACGGGGGTGTTTATAGCTTATGCTTTTGGTTTTCCTAGATCAGCTAGGGAATTCTGTTGTACTTTTTTCTTCTTCTTTTTGAGAAATAATATTTGCTTTGCTTCTTATGTTAGCCATTCTCCCTCTATTTTTGTCTTGATGGAGGTGATCGATCTCTCTTCTTTTTCTGAAACGCTGTAAGTTGCCATATTAAAGGGTCGTGTCTGGTGACGTTAAGTGGTGCAGTCCGTGGAAACTGAGGCATTTGTTGGACCTTCAAAGGTCGCGCCTTTATGGGTCGTTGTTGGGCCTTTGCATTTGCCTATAAAAGCGAGATTTGTGCTTCGTGTCCGCTATTGTGTGATTTTTCCCCTACATTTGTGGAGCGCTTAAAGTGCTTTTTCTTGAAGTTTCTGGTTGGGTTACGTTCAAGGTTCTGGTTGGTGTGCGTACTTTTGATTTCGTTCTCGCCTTCACCATATCGGGATTGTTTTCTTTTTGTGGTGCTTTTGCTTTTACACTACTATAGTTATAATACTGGGTGGTGATGAGAATATTGTGCGACTCCCTTTTTCTCATTGGGATGTTTGTGCTTCAAGAATGGGGATCCTCTTTATGTTGTTTTTGTGTCGGGTTGTAGTGGCATTAGCCTTTCCTTTTCCTTATCGCGTTTAATTGACTTTCTGAAGGGAATTTTGGTCGTTATTGTGGGGAATTTCTAGGGGGTAAGCACGAGAAGAAGAAGACACGCCCAGAGAAGAGTGTAGATGTGATCAGGGTTGGCACACAGGATCTCCCTGGTAACTATATTGTGGAGCATTAGTGGTAGTTTTTTAATGTTGATGCTCGTCGAGGGGAGATCTAGAACGCGAGATGGGCATGCTAAGGGCGAGCGAGCCCTCTTGTCTCCAAGCAACAATTTTCAAACTGAAGGTCGATTTGGCAGACAAGAACCAGAAGCTGAAAGAGCTTGAGGGACTCCTATCATCGTTGGATAAGATCGAGAAGGCCACAGATGTCACATTGAAGAAGGCAAGTGAGTATGAAGCCTTACACCTCCAGATGAAGGGGAGAGGAAGAGGTTGAGGAGGCTGTTGGAGAGTGTGAAAGAGGTCGAGGAGCTGAGGGTGAAGCTGTAATCTTCCTTGACCTTGAAGAAAAGTCTGAAAACTAATCTAGATGGGGCACGGGTGAAATTGGCTACATTGGAAGGTGTGAAGGAGGAAAACTATAATATTTTTCAGAAATTTTCCAAGTCTATGGCCGAGTTGGTGGCTGTTGAGAAGAAGTTTTAGACTGAGAAGGATAATTTTCTCAAACTCGATGTCACGCAGTTTAGGAACTGTCGTGATCAGATCCAAGCTCTCAATCCCGGGGCGGCCCCGAGGCTTGACAAAATTGACCCAAGACGGGAAATCTCCAAGGCTGGGAGTTTGGCTAACGTTGATACAAATGACGTCATTCTTCAAATGAAGTAGGCCTTGCTACTCCTTTCTTAGATGCCAATTGTGAGGGCTCCTTTTAAGTTTCTTTTTTTTTTCGGTTGCTTGTCTTGTAGTATTCTGCTTATGGTTTGATTTGTAGGTTGAAACTTGTTGCTTTTGCTTGTAATGATTCTGGCCTTGCCGAGTGTAGCGACCGAAAAATCTGAGATATGGATTCTTTGAAGTTCGAAAGGAAGCCGCTACCGAAATTCTAGTTTAAGGGCAAATTCGGAAAATCCCTTTAGGTTTTGGATAAGGCGAGTTTAAGGTTCGGGAGTCGTTATGCATGAGGAATGTATTAGCACCCCACGACATCCTTTGTCTAATTAATTGCACTTTGTTAATATTTTTACCCTTTTTATTTAAAATTATAGAGAAATAAGACTTAACTGAAATTTTAGTTTTTAGTGCTTGACAAGAGTGGACTCTTGCTCCTACGTACCTCCGGATGCAATGAAGAAATCGAAGCTACGTAGTTCTTCCTGAAAAAGGTTTGTTGGTTGGTGTTTTTTAGTATAGGGTCCTAGGACTCTTTGAACTGTACAACTCATTAATCCTAAGACGCTGACTAACCCAGTTGTACAACCGACTTAGTCCCCTACTTTTTAAAAATGATGTTTGAAGTTCTTGAAAAATGGTTTGGTGTGAGGTGGTTTGATTTTAGAATAGGTATTTTAGGACTCTTGAACTGTACAGCTCATTCGTCTTAGAAAGCTGATTAACCCAATTGTACAACTGATTTAATTCCCTATTTGTATTTTAGAAGAAAGATGTTTAGTTTTCGTAATTTTTATAATGAAAAAAGAATTAAGATTTTCCGAAGATGAGTTGGTCTCGTTGGTTTGTAAAATGTGTGAAGATGAGTTAGACTCATTGGTTTGCAAAAGATGTATGAAGATGAGTTGGACTCATTAATTTGAAAAATTGTGTGAACCAAAAAAATTAAATAGGGTGAGAGACATAAAAATGTATGGTGCAAATAATAGTTAGAAATTCTTGATTACATGTTTAAAATAAAATAAATAAAGTTAGAGAAGGACAATATAAATATGGAAAGAAAAATGTGATAAGATACAAATTAGGCAAAACAACGATACAATAAACTAAATATAAAAGCATTCAATTTTATTTAATAATATACACTTAATAAATAACAACAAAAATAAAATAATAATATACAACACACACATATAATAGATTAATCTAGAAACATGTATAATAATAACAATAGCTAATAATACTAAATAATAACAGTAATAAGAATAATGAAATAATAATGAAACAAGTAGATAAAAACTAGTAAGGAGATGTACTAGTAAAATGGGGTGAAATTAAGTGCAGGGAGTTTTATTAATAAACAGAGGTGTGCAAATAACGAGCCCAGTATTTGTTTTGGAGCTCAGTCTGCGAATATAGGCTTACAATGGGGTGTGTGCAAATCAAAATATGGGGCGTACGCAGTAATCTGAAATATTAAAAACTTTATTGAACAAATAAATAAAACAAATTAGAGAGAGAGAGAGAGAGAGTATGAATAGGAAACAAACCCTAAATTTTCTCCTTTAATCTTCAACAGCCGCTGCAACAAAACTTAAGGGAAGAGAGAGAGAAAAAAAATGCAGCAGAAAGAGAAAACGAGAAACAAGAGAAAGAGAAAGAGGGAGAAGTGACGAAGGAGAGGAGGAGAAAAAACGGAGGGAGAGGGGTGGTTTTGTGTTGGTGCACGGTGGTTCTTTGATGGAGATTCTGTGGTGGCGTTTTGGTGGTTGTGAAGTGGATATTTTGGTGGCTTACTTGAAGAAGATGAAGGCTATAGCACTCTAAAACTCTCTTCTTGAATTTTCATTCTTTTTCTCTATATTTCCTCTCCCCCTCACATTCTAAAAATCGTTTTTTTTGTTTTGTTTCTGTTGTGTATATGTCTATGTGCTGTATGTGTGTTATTCACTGTGTGTGTGTGTTTGTGTATATACTGTATTGTGTTTGTGTGAGAGTTGATTTGAGGTTGAGGAAGGTGAGGTTGGAGCTACCCTTTGTTCTGAATCTTGTTCCCATTTATAAAAGATTCAGGTTCAACTTTTTTGTTGTTGCCAGCTAGTAGCTCTTGAAAAGTCCCTCTCATATCTTTAAACAATTATTCTGTATTTTCTGCTTTCTCTGATCTTTCTATTGACCTTGTTTTTTTTTCTGGTTCTATGTTTGCAGACATGGTTTGCAAAGCAGATGGCAGAAGTTTGGCATTATGCAGTGAGCAGTGGCTTCTTTGGTGAAGAAAAAAGGAAGAACGATAAAAGAGACTATTATTATTTTAGCCAAGAATAGAAGATGCTCACACTATTTTTGTATTTTATTTTTAGTTTTAACATAACATATATACTGATATATGTACATTCAAACAACAGTCAAAATGCAACGATGCATAGATAACGTACGTTTTTTCTCTCTTGTTTTTAGTTAGTGTAAGACATAGCATATAACACTAATATATATATATATATATATATATATATATATATATATATTCAAACAACAAATATGCCCAAAAAAAGTCACTCAGAATGCAACGATGCACAAATATGTTTTTTAATTAGTGTAAAACATAACAATAACACTAATAATAATAATGCAAAAATGCTAACGACTACTAAATGACACGCACAAACAAATAGACTTTTGTATGACCCACGATATAAATATATTTTTTGAAAACGAGAAAAAGTACCCATTATAATTGGGCGTTTTACAAAAATACACCTTTTTTTTTTTTTTTTGATAAACTAGTCGGACAAAATTGCGGTATAACACCGAGTTGTGATAGACAAAAATATTGTTTTTGCTACCATTGGCTATTGTTGTTTATCATTTTGATCTCTTTATTCCATGCATGAATGTCTTTCGTATTTTAATTTGGTACTTGTTCAATTTTTGTTGTGAGGTTTGCCTAGTGCAAAATGGCTTTTGTTATGTGGGCTGACGTGGAGTAACTGAGTTGATGCATGATTTTTGGTCGAGCTTTTTGCTTTAGATAATCTCCTGCATTCGATCGGAAGAAACCCAATGTATCGTCTGAGGACGAAAAGGGAAATCAAGTCAAAGTTCGTGCTTTGGTTTTTAAGCTCTTCACTTTAAACCACCTCCTGCGATCAAGAGAAACCCAACGTACCATTCGAGGACGGATAAGGAAATCGAGTCAATGTTTGGTTTTTGGTTTAAATCTCTTCACTTTAAACCACTCTTGAATCTGATCAGGAGAAACCCAATGTACTGTTTCAAGGATGGAGAGGGAAACCAAGTCAATGCTCGGGTTTTGGTTTAAAGCTCTTTATTTTAAACCACCCCTTAAATCCGATCAGGAGAAAACCAATATACTGTTCGAAGACGAAGAGGGACAGTGAGTTAATGCTCCGCTTTTGGTTAAAGTTATTCATTTTAAACAACCTCCTGAATTTGATCAGGAGAAACCCAACATACAGTTCAAGGACGGAGAGGGAAATCGGGTTAATGCTCATGTTTTGGTTTAACTCTAAACCACCTCATGAATTCAATCAGGAGAAACCCAACGTACCGTTCAAAGACGGAGAGGAGAACCGAGTCAATGCTTGGATTTTGGTTTAAAGCTCTTCACTTTAAACCACATCCTGAATTCGATTAGGAGAAACCCTATGTGTCGTTCAAGGATGGAGAGAGACACTGTTTCAATGCTCAGGTTTTGGTTTAAAGCTCTTCACTTTAAACCAGCTCTAGAATTCAATCAAGGGAAACCCAACGTACCGCACAAAGATGGAGAGGGACACTGAGTCAATGCTCGATGTTTCTACGAGAGTTGTTATAGGGAGAGTTCATTTTATCAACTAAAAACTTGTCACCATTGAATGATATCTTCCTAAAGAGTTTTGGTTGAAACAGAAAGAGAAAAGACAAAGTAAACATCAATAAAAACTTCAGGTTGTGTTGATATTTTCTAGCGCTAGCCTTATTTTGCTTGTTCGACCCAAACTCAGGTTACAAACTTCTTGATTTTCTTGATCCTTCACAACTCTAATCTTTCTTCCCCTTGTTCTTCTCAAGGACAAGCTTTAGGTTACAATCTCGCTGGAATTGGTTGTTCCCTGAGCTTCCATTTTTCTTCCTCAACACCTTTGTACAACCTGTTTGTTTCCTCGGATAACCCCAACCTTTCCATCACTAGAGAGCTTAACGCAAAGGTGAGATTAAGATGTGATGGCTCCAAGTCAATTGAGCGCCGACCTTCTGATAATAATGTTGTACATGGAGTTTGAGTCTGTTGAGGCAAAATCCCTTGGACAAGTTTTCATGGAAAAAAAACCTTTTTGACAAGTGTTTAAGTTGTTTGATGCATTACTAATCTAATGGATCTTCTTGAGTGATCTAAGTATAGGAACAATTCACTCAAATCTCAAGAAGACAGTGTGCTAAGAAAGCACCATTTAATAAGATACAATTGTTGTCTTAAAATAAAAGTCCGAAGGTATTGAGGTCATAAGAAGATAGAAGATTGAAGACAGCTATAATGGGTTCTCAAATGTGAAGACAATCTTCAAAAATCCTCTTAAGAAGAGTAGGGTATAGTATGATCCTTCCAAGATGAGAATACATTGTTGTAAGAACTTCACAAGTTAAGAAGACTATCCTCAAGAATCTTCAAAAATGTTTTCTTAACAAAAAGGAATTGTATTACTACTAAAATATCCCTTGATTGTGTTAATACTAAATCTTGCAATGTATTGCCTGATAACTTGAGACTGTATGGACTGGAATTGTATGTGTTATTGCTGTTTACAAGTTCAGAATTCAATCGGATTAAGGATTGGACGCGAATGGGTGAGCGAAAACGAGAAAAATGAGACACAAACCAATTCTGTCCCCTTGTTTCAATTTCTCATTTCGTGGTCTCGTTTGATCCCAAACCTCTTCTAATTCATTCCTCAACCCTTTCCCATGTATATATGACTGATGTTCCATAATGTGAAGTATGTGTGAATGTATTTCAAAGAAATGCATGATGTTAAGGAATTGATAAAAAAACCAAATAAAGTTAGTTACACGTGAGAGTTCACTGAATTTAATTCTGTCGCATAGTTATAAGTTTATAAATGATTGTAACATATGAAAATGACTGATTGAGGTGGCGTACTTAGGTTGAGAGGAAACTCTCAACGCTATTGGCCAATTCGGAAAGGAATTGGGTGCGTCGTAAATAATCATTGGGTATTAATACATTAAACTATATGTTCAAATGAATTATGGACTGTATATGCATTGTATAATATCACAGACAGGGATATATGTGAATAGATATATCATTTGACAGACATGGATTGAGTGACGACTCAATCAAAAAGGTAGTATACTAGGGAAGGGGAAGTCATGAGCCCCAGAACTTAGGCCTCAGACTGTTTGAAGCTAGCTTAGGCTAGTGGAGAGGTTCACCGGTAACGGCGTGGTCATTGCCGGTGATGTACTAAATCATGAAAGGTTTATGCACGTAGTATCCTCTTGGGCTACGATTGTTTGAAATTAATAAATGAACCGAGAGTCACGGTAGGATTCACTGAGATTATGTAATCTCACCCCTCATTGTTGTTGTTTTTCAGACAAACAGGTAAAGACTAAGAAGGGGAAAGGATAAAGTAGAGATTCCATTCTTCGAGGATACTTAATAGAGGAGATTAGCAAGTCAATTAAATTGTGCTGAACGACATGTTATTATTGTTAGTATTTTATTGATCCATAGGCATTGCCTAATGATGTATTAGGACTTATGTACCTTGATTATTGGATTAAGCCATCCAGTTGACTGTTATGGATCATTTGTATCAAATGTAATTTGAGACATGTGTTATTTATTTAGTTTCGCTTAATACAGTTTATCAAAGTACATCTCTGAATGATCTAAAGAGTGATATTCTGGATTTTATTGTCAGCTATAATCCAGGGTGTTACAACATTTGCGGCGGATTGACCGAGAGAAGGTATACCAAAACATAAATAATGGAAAGCACGCGTCAACATCGAACTCTAAGTCATCCACGACCATACATGTTTCTGCAGAGTCATACATAATAATGAAGATGCTTATGCTTTCAGTGATTCCAGTAATGCAAATCGAACCATGACTGTACATATAGGTGCGGATCCATGACCCAACACTACAAGAAAATCGTTGATTTGCCACGAACATTTCCGTCGCAAATGTACAAATTTCCGTGGCAAAACAACATTTGCCACAGATTTGCCATGGACAAAAATTTGTGGCAAAAACGCTCATCGCAAATCGTTTGCCACGGAATTTTCTGTGGCAAATGTTTCCGTCGCTAATCCGTCGCAAATATCCATGGCAAAGTCGTCGCGAATTTCATCGCAAATCCGTGGCAAAAATAAAAAAAATTAAAAAAAAAATTAAATACACAATTCACATTTAGATACACAATTCACATTGACTAGCTAGCATTAAATACTAATTTAGATACACAATTCATATTGACTAGCTAGCATTAAATACAAATTTAGATACACAATTCACATATTGACTAGCTAGCATTAAATACTAATTAAGAGTATAAAGGGAATGAGTAACTCATACAATGAGACTACTAATATACACAAAACACTAATCCTTATTTATAGTTACACAAAACTGAATGAGTAACTTTGATCCCTAACTTCCATTTCAAACAAAATACACCCCGATTGATCACCCAATCCAAACGAAGTGCAAAAGTTCAATCTATCAACATAAAAACATATTCACATGATCTGCAGAATAAGTTTAATTATTAAACCTACCCTACGAAAGTTATTAAACCTAACCTGCATTTCAGACAAACATTCTATTGTCATGAGAAAAAGGATCGCAAGTTAACTATAAACCTAACAACTATTACAAAACTAAACCTCTTCGAAAGCACAAGCCTTCTCATATTGTCATGCTCCAAATATTCTTTGTCCAAAAGATGATTCGCAAGACTTTAACTAAACATGGCTTTGATAATTCCTTTTACAAAACTAAAGCGGGTGGTTTCTCTTGAGGTAATATATCAACAACAATACAGTTGTATCGTCTCTAAGTCCCTTGGCTTGTATGGCTTCCTCAAGAAAGAAAAGAGAGATAGGGAGGAGGTAAGGGGATGTAAATACACACACAAATCATAACACTATAATAAATGACAAAGATATCGGGAGAAACTAATCCAAACAACTTATCTTATGATGTTGAAGTAGGAAATACTATAACACCCAACATCAAAACAGCTTAAAAAAATCACAAAATGATTCGAAAGGTGTACATTTATCTCACTTTAACAATTTTTGGTGCAAAGCAGATTCTCACGACATGCCACGACAACAATCAAGGGTCACTTCAAAGATTTAGAGCGCCCCAAACACCATCATCGCAAATAACAAGTCGGCCTCCAAAGAAGTGGGACAAATTGAATAAACAAAGTAGATTAAACTCTTTGTGGTTGCGGTCTTTGTTGCGAGCCACCATCATGTTGTGACTATAGTGGTTTGATGTGGCCCAATGTTCTCCCCAATTCAAGCATGATGCAATAAAGTCGCATTGCTTGATGCAAAGATTGTAGTCCACAATTAAAATCATGTGCCAACTATACTGTCTCTGTGAGTAAGCAAAACTAGGCAGTTAACAGCTACCATTACCAACCACTATGCATTAGAAAATTTTGCTTCAAAGAAAATTAACATCGCTACAAATTTTATTGGTATCGCACTTTAAACTCCCATAAAGGGATACAAGAAAGTACTTCGAAAATCTCAAGATAAGTGCTATAAAAGCAATAAATTAAATCTCACTGTGTTTGTTTCTATAAAAGGGGAAACCACATAACAAATAGTTTTTAGGAAGGTGCCAACAAACTTGTCCAGAGGAAGTGTGAAACTACATGAATTCTTTGGATAAACTTGTCCAGGATTTTTAAGAAATGTTCGACTACTGTCAGTAAAGATGAAATTTGGTAATTTCGATAAAATCGCATACTCGAAATGTCAAATTCTTAAAGCTAGGCTCAATTGGAATAATTAATTAATACCGTCCAATAAATCAAACAAACAATTAAATCCTTTCTTCATATCCTTAATCATTCTCAGAGAAAGGTAACCGTCAATTCAAGTTTCACAAACAGTAGCCAACATTAAAGCATTGACACACTACCATTGAATAAACAACATTCAAAGAGAGGAACAAACGCAATGCAATCATTGTACAGAAAACTTCAAAAACATAAAGTTAACAGAACTCACGAGAGCTATCCTTGGAGCACGAATACCAATCCATGGATGAATTCCAACCTTTGCACCAAGAGAGAGAGCCTCCCTCAACTGAAGCAATGAAATGAATGCCTTCAAGCAATGAAATGAATGCTGTAGTAGAACGAACAGTTAATGAAAAGCAATAATATCATTCTTAGTCGTCTATACTTGCAAGTAAGTTGCAACATGTTATAAATATAACAATATATTAAGAGATTAACTTACAGTGACTTTTCCATTCAAAGCATCAGACCTCCCATAGATTGAATATGTTACCTTCTAGATCCTTCTGCAGTTTATGGAGAACTGACGACGGTAATATGGTTGAACGCAGAATAAGAATTGAATCTGGTTTTAGACCTGCTTATTCAAAAAAATGATTATTTTGACATGAACCAATGTCTTTAAAAATAAACGTGTTTAATGTCAAAAAGCTACTTAAAATCACAAACTAACACAGAAATCACAAACTAACACAGAAATCACATACTGACACAACTAGAAGAAATATACCGATCCAGAAAGGTGTAAGAAACATACCATTCAACATAGGTGTTCATTTGAATACAAATATCGCATACCATAAGATTGACAATTGGTATTAAATTCATGAAATCAAAATCCCTGCTAAAAAAATCAATCAACTTTCATATTGACCCAACTAGAAGAAA
The DNA here is from genome assembly GCA_020916435.1 of Oxytropis ochrocephala. Lineage (NCBI taxonomy): Eukaryota > Viridiplantae > Streptophyta > Magnoliopsida > Fabales > Fabaceae > Oxytropis > Oxytropis ochrocephala. The sequence continues at coordinate 82,909,223 of CM037091.1, forward strand.
TATGGCAAATATTTCATCATTTCAATTTAGGCAACACTTAAACACTAGTCTCAACTCTCAGGACCAAGCTATTCTTCACTTCATGGATCTCCATATCCAAATTCTCACTTTTCCCCTTCCTATATATAAATACTTATCATAACAAAGCAATATCCCCATCATAACCCTTGATATCTATATGAACCTGCATATTCGAATGCTACCCATTCACTCTCACCTCTTGCTATTTGCAATCATAAACAACCCTAAATCCCAATTTCCAACATATCAAATTCCCAACAACTAAACACTAATTTGAATTTTGAACCAGATAAATAAGTAATAAAAAGAGTCAATTTTGATAAAAACCCCTCAAAAGATCCAATAAACCATTCAAGGTATCAACACAATAAATAAAAAAATTGAAAATACCAAACCCTAGAACTCGAAGAAGTAGCAAAAAAAAAGATCCACAGAAGAAACATAAATTTAGGGATAAAAGAACTTACAGTCAGTCACAAGTGCAAAGCTGAATGGATGGTCTTAACAATCTGAAAACTCCATTCCTGAGAGGAAAAAAATTGAAAAGAAAATAAAAAAAAGATGAGATGTGTGAGGCGTGTGGGTGGAGGGCCGAGGGCGATGGTGGAGGGCCGAGGGCGATGGTGAGGCGTGTGGGTGGAGGGCCGAGGGCGATGGTGAGGCGTGTGGTGGAGGCGATCGCACTGGAGGTGTGTGGGTGGAGAGTGAGAACGATCGACGGAGGCGGAGGAGAGAACGATCGAAGGAGGTGGAGGTGGAGGGAGAGAGAGAGAGAACGATCGAAGGAGGAGGGAGGGTGGAGGTTGGAGGCGGAGGCGGAGGAGAGAACGATCGAAGGAGGGTGGAGGGTGAGAGCGTTTGATTGTTTGATTGTTTAAGGGAGAGACGATCTGATTTTAGGGATCGGGCTCTTTTTATTTTGATCAATGGGTTGCCACGGATTAATTTGCCACGGCATCTCCGTGGCAAATTTTTGTCCTTTCACATGTCCGTAGTAAACCCGTGGCAAACACCAGCGGGAAATTTCGCACCCTTATTTTTTACTCATTCCGTCGCAAATCCGTGGACAAATTACTGACGGAATAAGCTCCGTGGCAATTGCTGGTGGCTAAAACAAGCTTTTCTTGTAGTGCAAAGTTAAAAGAGTCAAAAATTTTAAAAGCACACATCACTAAAAATATAATTAAAAACAACTGTATTATATTTAAATAAATTATGCAACCCATAATCGTCGAGAGAGAGAGAGAGAGAAAATGAATTTCATGAGTGATGAGTTTGTATGAGGTAGTTGGGTGCAATTAGGTACAATGAAGGGTCCTAGTGCAAAATTATAAATTCAAGGGGTCAAAATATTTTTATATAGGGGAATAAATGGATTAATTTTTTTTAGGGGGTTTAAGTGAGCCCCTAGCCTGTGTACATAATGACATATTTGGTAAGTTCGTACATTTGCTACTCATTCTCTATAGGGTTCTCTCCTTCCACTTTTTAACGAAACACTTCGTTCTTTTTGGCATAACTCATAACAAATAGATGACTTGGACACAATCCAAAAGAAAAGTTTAAAAACAAAAAACTAATTGCAATCCATAAAGAATCAATTGAAAATGATTTTATTGACAAAAAGTAATATAAATTTTAGAAAAACATATAACCTGTGAAACAAATAATGCTCAAAAGAGAATGTCAATAGTAAGTTTTTATTTGTTGTAATGTGACCATATCTATTTTTGCAAAATAATTTTAAGGAGGTGAAAGTATCAATGGTATTTCATCAACAGTTTTATGTGAATTTTAGGTAACTCCATGTAGGTTATGATTGTCTAATAATTAAATAGTATATGGTGAAACTATTGAGATGTGTTTCAGACATATAGAAGCAAACTTTTGGGTGCATGTGGCTGCTCAAGCTTAGCACGACCTTACATACATGAAGCACACCTTGTTGATCCAAAGCTGACCAAACAACAAAAATTGAAGCCTACACACCATTGTAGAGCTCAGTACAACCAACCGTAGAGAAGGGTGCATGCCCACAATACATAATGGGAAGTAGGTATTATTGTCAAATTCTAAGTCATATATGACTATGCATGCTTCAGTATAGCCACACATAATAACAAAGATGTTTACTCTTTAAGTGATGCACATCCATGCATATTGAAGCACTATATATTGTAAAAATATGACATTTGTTAAGTCAGTACATTAACCATTCGATTCTATATAGGGTTCTCTCCTTCCCCTTTTCTATGAAACACTTTATTTGTTTTAGGATAACCCATAACTATGAGATGATTTGGACACAATCCCAGAGCAAAATATAAGTAAAAATTAAATGCAATCCATAAAGAATCAATTGAAAAATGATTTCTTGACAAAGAGTAAAATAACTTTTAGAAGAATATATATCTTGTGAAAGAGATCATACTCAAAATAGAATGCTAATAGTGAGCTTTTCTTTGTTGTAATATGAACATATTTATTCTTGCGAAATAATTTTGTAGAGGTGAACTATAAAAGGTATTTTATCAACAGTTTTACGTGAATTGTAGGTAACTCCTTGAAGGTTATGATTGTTTAATAAATGGTAGATGGTGAAACTACCGGGATGTGTTTCGGACATATAGAAGCAAAATTTTGAGCCTCTGGTCATAATATAATGCTCGACACTGCAAAAGCTTAGCACGACATTACATACATGAAGCACACCTTGTTGAACTTATGCACGACATAACACCCAAAATTGAAGGCTACACACCGTCGTAGAGCTTTGTACAACAGTAGAGAAGGGGACACATACAAACATAATGGAAAGCATCCCTTAGTGTTGAATTCTAAGTCATCTACGACAATACATGCCTCAGCATATATAGTAGCGAAGATGCTTACGCTTTGAGTGATGCACGACCATGCAAATTGAGTCACAAACGTACATAATGACAAATTTATTAAGCTCGTATATTTTCTATGGTTTTTTCTTCCATACCCCTTTTAATTTGGAGGGGTATGATACATTCATTACTTGTCCTATTTTAATTGGTCCACGTGTCAAGTTGTTCCATATCATCTCTAAGATATATATTTTTAAAATATACCCAAATTATAGCGTAATTACGTTACAACCCTAACTAAACTTATATGTTTCAAAATCCTTCCTTTTCTCACACAGAAGACACTACGCCATATTTGTCAAAAAAGAGCGCCCCTATAAGCAGCGCTTTAAGTAAAAACGCCACGGATGGCCAAAACAATTTAACTCATACCCAGCGCTTTTAAAAAAATGTCGCCCATCGCCTTTAAACGCACTAGCCATACCAGCCGCTTTTAAAAAAACGGGTATTGGGTCACACGTTCTCCCAATACCTGCCGCTTTTTAAAAAACGCGGGTATCGGGTCACACGTTTCTCCCAATACCCAGCGCTTTTAAAGAACGCCGAGTTTCTCTCTCGGATTCTATCTCTCTCACACTTCCCCCTCTCCCTCTCTTCCACTTCGTCTTCTCCACTTCCCCCTCTCCTCTCTTCCACTTCGTCTTCTCCACTTCGCCTTCTCCACTTCCACTTCCCCCTCTCCTCTCTTCCACTTCGCCTTCTCCACTTCCCCTCTCTCCCTCTCTTCCACTTCGTCTTCTCCACTTCGTCTTCTCCACTTCCCCCTCTCCCTCTCTTCGTCTTCGTTCTCAAGTTGAAGAGAAAAAGTAGATCTAAGAGATAAGCCGCCGCCCTCCGACCACCGCGTCGCGCTCCGCTCCGACAAGTCGCTAAGAACCCCTTCGTGTGAAGGGTCGCGTTTTATGTGACCTTTGCCGTCTTTGGTTTTGAGACCTCCGCCATCACCAACATTGCCGGTAACTACTAAACCTTTTCCTCTTCATCTACTTTATCATTTCTTTACTACTAGTATTATTAGTGTTAAATCTCGGATCTATTTCTTATAACTGAAATTTTATTCTTTTGTTCTTTGTGTTGAAGAAGCAAGATTCTTCATTTTTACTCTTTTTGAGATATGCCTCTTGCTTGAATTACTAGGTTATCGGATCGATCTCTCACTTCACAAATAATTTGCACTACACTTAGATTGTTTCATTTAAAATTCTAGCTATTGTTTGGTCGATTCACTACGCAGTTGTGTTGGATCTAACAATGAACTCCTTCAATTTTATATTTGTGAGTTTACTAGTTATTATGATTATGTTTAGGTCCGAGGTTATCTTTGGTATGCAAGGACAAGAATACGAAAGGTAAGAAATGGAAATTAAAATGTACAAATCATTTTTTTGTTGATATTTGATGTCCGGATTATTGGATATATATTTGTAGATCCGATAGCTTTATTTGCTCGATTTTGTTTAGGTTACGCAATTATTGGGCCTATTGGGAAGGAGTGTGCTTTGATCTTTGGCCTAGAATTGCAAGTGTCGCCAATGCCATTGTTTGATAGTTTACAAGATATCAACTGATTTTTTACTTTGTGAAAATTGAAATCCTTTTAAGGAGATATTGAATTTTGAGTAATTTGAGGAGGTTTTGAATTTTTGAGTAATCTGAGATATAATGGGAATTTTTGCTTTTATAACAAATAGGTATGTATCAGATTATTTTTGGTTAGCATGTAAGTTTTGGTTAGTATGAAAATAAAGCGTTTTCAGCCTCTGGGATTTGTTCATTGTCTTTAATGTTTTTCTTCCCTCTACATAACTGAAGCAACCAAGTTGGCCTCTCACTAGTGCAAAAATGACTTTAGAAAGCACCATTTAGTATCGGTTGTTTAAACAGCCGATACTAAATGTAGACGCGGTGGAAATTTTGAAATTAAATGGAAGTTTTCAATTTTCACGCTTACATTTAGTATCGGTTGTTTAAACAACCGATACTAAAAGTCCGTTTAATTTTTGTAAACGCGTTATCTCCTTCTCTTCAAACACATTTAGTATCAGTCTTCATTACCACCGATACTAAAAGGCCCGTTTAATTTAGGCATAACGGTTTCTCTTCTCTCCTTTTCTCTCTCAAGTCACTCACTCATTTCTCCATCTCCATCGACTCGCGCCAACCTCCGTCTCACTCTCGCCAGCCTCCGTCTCAAGATCAACCTCCGTCTCACTCTCGCTCAACCTTCGTCTCACTCTCGCTCAACCTCCGTCTCACTCTCGCTCAACCTCCGTCTCAAGATCCCCTTTGCCGCAAGCTCAACCTCCATACCTCTGAAACTTCCAAGGTTAGAGTTTTATGTTCTCTCACTCTCTGAACTCTCTCACCATCTCCGTTCTCTCTACTCTCATCATCTCCGTTCTCAACTTTCGTCTTCCTCACTCACGACCGTCTCTCTCACTCACGACCATCTCTCGATTTAAACCCTAAGTTTTCATAATGGCTTGCAGATTTGATTAAGCAAGGCACTGCGAGGCTAAGTCTTCCCTTCCCTTCTTCTCTTCGCTGCGTTCTCGGTATTTATTTTGAATTTGTGAGAATATGGTATTTGAATTTGAAACCCTAAATTGTGTTCTATTTGCAGATTTGCTTATGTTTTGAATTTTGGTGTTTTATGTTTGATTTCAGTGAGATCCGTAAGCTTTCATTCTGGCGCCTTGTTGGTGAAATTGCTCAAGATTTCAAGGTAAGGGTGTTACATACATTGATTTGAAAATTTGGAGATTGCTCAAGATCGTTGATATTCCTCAAGATTTCAGGGTTAGGGTTTTCAATCAGTATTCATAGTTGAAAGCTTGATCATCAATTACTTCACACTAGATCGTTGAACGACTTGTTGAGGTTCTTCTCTTTCATCTTCTTTTTGTTTTTTCATTTTCGCAAAGATATGTTCTCTTTTGATTCAACTTGTTGATTGATTTCTCAATGGCATTCAATTTTTGTTTACTTAACCCTAGGCCTCAGTCGCATTCAATATGTGCCAAACTGTAGGTAGTGGACGACATAATTTAACCTGCCTTTGTTGTTTGTGCTTCTCTTCCATCATGTATGTAATTATTTTTTGGTCTATAAGCTATGTATGGTCTGTTGATTCATTATAAACATTGCAGGGTCATATAAATGAGGGGGTATAACCTAGTGAAAGAGATTAGATAGTTCTAGCAAGGGGATCGAAAAAATTGAAAGTTTCTTACTTCATATTAATTAAGTGAAAGGATTTTCTTGTAATTTTTTAGGGTAATTGTTTTCAATTACTTAATTCCATCAGCTACATAAATGAATAACGTGAGTTAAATTTTGAAGTTCAGTTTACTAGATTTTTGTTTGTATTTAAACTATAAGATGATGAAAATGTTAACCATTCAACTATTGTAAGGGCTCTTTGAAATGCTTATGTTCATTGAATGTTTCCATGGCGAACAGACATGGTCCTATGAACATTTTGATATAGCACGGCCACAGTTGCAAGATGATGATATGACCTTTCCTCGCATGTGTCGATGGGATCATATAAATCTCACCCAAGACAACGAGGTAGTTCAAGGTTTAAGGATCTGCAAGATGACCAGGTAACTTGAACTCTCTTACAAATCTGTTTAATGATGAATTTATTCTTTGAAGTCACCCGTGTCCCGTATAAAATAGAAGGTGAAGAAAATATGTCTTTCTTGACCTATTGCCATTTTTATACTATACTTGACGATCTAATAATCAAAAGTAGCAAAGCCCTTTTCACTATTTGAATTAATGATGGTTGCCTTAGTGTTATATATGTCACATTGTAGTCCCTGTACTCCAGAAAAACAGAGGAAGGAAAAGTGGATTATAATTCTATTGTATTTTATCATGTACATTGTAGGTGGTTTGGAAACTCCAACCTACTTCTGGAGAGTTACAAATAGAGATGATAAAAGAAGCACTCGGGTTTCTAGGTGATGACAAAGAGTTTCAAGAGGCTGAAAACTGTTCTGCAAGTACATCAAGTAATGTAAGTTATAGTTTTTTTTGCTTCTTATTTGTTTGTTCGTTACATTTCTGGTCGGAGAGGCAAAGTTGCTTCATTCTAAAGTCAAAGCATGCCACCAACCTCCTATAGCAACTTAAAAAGTCAAGATATTTGAGTAGATGTTTGATCTTATTTGTTCAGTCATGACACCTAAGCTAAGACATTTGATCTTATTTGTTGAGTCTATCGTCATCAGTCATTGGCAACTTTTTGTGGGTGGCTTGCTAGTTTTATTAACGTTGATGGAATGGGAAGCATTTTATGTTAATAAATTCTAGTCATTTATTCGATTCTATGTATGACTTATTAATATGAGTATCTATTTTTCAAAGTTGGCATAAATCAATCTTTACAGTTTTAGTTCTTCTATTTCAATGCTTGTGTAGGAATGTGGTTGTTTGTTCTTATTTCATAATTGAACATTCGCAAGTTACTGATGTGGATTCAGAGTTACAACTTAGCATTTGTAGTAAAGTACATAGAGAGCTAAAACTAGCTTATGCATATGTCATAAGTTGTTTAAGCTCTCCTAATCTTAGGCCAGTAGATAAGCTCAAATAAGCCAATCCAAATAGTCCCTTTGTGTGGTTGTTTTCCCCCCCAAATTTACCTGTCTGTTTGTTCAACTTCTCATCACTTCCATTGTTTGAGACAGATGATTGTTTATGCTACTTAGTATCCGTTTTTTGTTATGTTACTTTTGATGCATAAGATAATGAAAACAATTCTTTTGTTTTGATAACAAAAATGAAGTGAAATATAATCGTATTTTTGGCACTTGCTTCATTGTATGTCATGTTAGGTTGCATTTTGTTTTTAAAGCTGTTGACTTCATGCTAGTTGTTTAGATGAACAGATATGTATAGTTTAAATGTCAAGGATAATTTCTCCCAAAAAGACAATACAATAGTTTTTTAAAAACTGGAGAGTGTGTGCATAATATTCCAGTCAAAAGGACAATACAAGTTTTTAAAAATTGTTGCTAATTGTTGTATTCTCGCATTCAATAGCTTCTTAAATGGGGATCATAATTTTATAAAGAAATTCTATTACTGATTTTAAGTATTCATGCCTTAGATATTTCAATGCGTTGATAGTATTGCTTGATTTCATCAAGTTTAAATCAAATAGGCAAAGGCTATTGTTTGTTTTATTCAGAGATTTTCATCAAATGTTTATTACATTGTTTCTCCCTCATGACGAATGTAATTGCTTCAGGTCTTAAATTTAACAGAGCTTGAATTAAATCGGGTGGATGTACGTGTGGGATTATCAGGTGCATTATATTATATGGATGGTTCTTCTCAAGCGAAGCGGCAATTGCGCAATCTTGTTTCTGAGTTGCTTCTCCTCTAAAGTGCATATTCCATTGTTGAAATGGCTATTTTGCATTTGCATATTGCCTATTCTTTTGCCTTTTTGTTTTACTTGTGTAGAGTGTTTTGATGGGTGTGTCTGCAGTACTCATGACGTCGACATATAGGCAATATCATTGCTTAGATTGGATTGCACAAAGGTGTCAAATGGAAAGGCCTCTTAATGGGCCTATTGACTCTTAAATGAGTTTAGCCTCACCACGTGGTTTGCACCAACGACATTCTCTAGCCTCGCCCAATTTTTAGGACCTATGAAAACATGGTTTGACTCGCCCAATGTTTTTCCAGCTAACCAGCGTGATGGACTTGAAAATTTCTAGAACATTTATGTTTCTTTGGAAGTTTACGACAAAGTAATTCTTAGTTAAAAATGGTCACCGTTGCTCACCATTTTTTTAATTCTTTGTATTATGAACACAATTTCGAGGATCTCTCGTAATTGGTATAGAGAATTACAAAGAATAAAGATGATAAAATGATATCAAATGAACTCTCAAGCAGAGATGCTTGAGTTCCCACCAATTGCCTAGCCAATCCAAGCCTAAAAACGTGAGTAACAATATACTCACATATACAATCTTCTCTCTCCAAATCTCCCGAATATTCTCGCTTTCAATCAACTCTCGCCATGTGGCGAAGTTAGTTACCGAGGAATGCATGTGTTCTTCGCTATATCGCAATAGTGGCTCCCCAATTAACTCTTTTCCACTTCCATCTCTCATACACATTTGTTATATTCCTAGATTGGTCAAACATCTATTTTTTAGCATGTGCTTATATACTCGATCATTTGTCTTACGCTTCTTGTTCTCAAGTCTATATGAGAGCTACATTGAAGTTGTTTATAACCGCTAGCTTGTTGGATTGTGAGCTCTGTAAGTAAAGGTAAAACAATGGAGTTTATCTATTCTGTTTTTTATCATTAAGGTTATCCTGCTGCTGAAACTCACCGCCATTTCTAAAGTTTTGATTTGATTGTTTGTTTTGTTAGCTCTTTCTTCACACAAGAAGTGTGTTTTGGGATGTTCTCACTACCAATTTAAAGGTGGTCCGCTAGACAAGCTGCACTGGAAAATGGAATTCCTAGTTTGTACTACTATTAACAAACTCTGTGCAACAAGTTTAAAAGGTGTGTAATTTACTATGTAGTTAGGAACATTCTATTGACTTTTTTTAAAACAAGAATGTTAAATTGGTTTGTGTTTTTGCAGTTGTGATTCTTGCAGCACAAAGTATTGAATTAGGTATAATTGATGTGACAATTGTCTATGATTTTATGTCTTGTGTTGAAACCTTGAAATTGTAGGAACTTCACACATTAAACATAAATAGTTGTATTTATGTGTGTTTCTGTTTTCTACTAAAGTGTCCAATTAATTCATGTCCTCAAATTTTCATGTATGATTTTAAGTCTCTACTGACTTGTTACCTTGTGATCTGTTATAGCTTCACCGGTGGAGATACTGGCATTGCAATTTCAAAGAAGGCAGGCATGATCCCTCTTCAAATGGAATTGGGAGGAAAAGATGCTTGCATTGTACTTGAGGATGTTGACCTTGATTTGGTTGCTGTAAACATCATAAAAAGGAGGCTTCTCATCAATAAAAGTGGTCAGAGGTGTACAGTTGCTGATGCTTTGGTTGAGAAAGTTAAGGCTAGGGTGAAATTGTTGTTCATGAAATTTGTGCTTGATTATATTTGTTGTTGTATCTATTTTATTGTTATCATGTACTGCTTATTTGCAAAATGTGAGTTTGAATGAATGATTAACAGACTCATTTTATGAATTTCATGTTCAATTTTAGTTGTTTGATGTTAGTTTTGGTTCTCAGCTCACATTTTACCACACACTACTATATGTAGTGTGTGTGTGGTAAAATGTGAACTGAGAACCTTTTTTTTTAAGAAAATAGACTTTTAGTATCGGTTATTTAAATAACTGATGCTAAAAGTGACATTTAGTATCGGTTAATTTAAATAACCGATACTAAATGTCATTTCAACATTGTGTTTGCTGCTAAAAAATGACATTTAGTATCGGTTATTTAAATAACCGATACTAAATGTCATTTTTAGACAGTAAACACAATGTTAAAGTTACATTTAGTATCGGTTATCTAAATAACCGATACTAAAAGTGACATTTAGTATCGGTTATTTAAATAACCGATACTAAATGTCAATTTTTAGACAGCAAACACAATGTTGAAAAGAAATTTAGTATCGGTTATTTAAATAACCGATACTAAAAGTGACATTTAGTATCGGATATTTAAATAACCGATACTAAATGTACGTTTTCAAGACATAAAAATCACTAAAAAAACGTCATTTAGTATCGGTTTTTTGAAAATCCGATACTAAAAGTGACATTTAGTATCGGTCGAATTAGTATCGACAGATAACCGATACTAAAAGTGCAAAACAACCGATACAAAAAGTCTTTTCTCGCACTAGTGTCCGAAACTTCCAAAGATCAAGCAAGTCCTCCATTGCTCCGATCCTCACTAGTGATATATTGAAGGAGTCCAAATTGCCTCGCATAAACAATGCCTTAGAAATCCCTCGACCGGAACCAAGCCGTTGGTTCGGTATTTAAAATTGTTAATTACTCTTATTAGATGTCGATTGTAAAAGCGGTTTATACCGACCAAGTAGAAGTTCATACACTAATTCAATGTTACAATTTCTTTTGTCAAAACAGATATCGAGATATCCAAGGAGAGCCTCACTTCAAATTTCTTGAGAAGAGAAAAGATAGGTAAGGACTAAGAAGCAATTGTTTATTTTATACCAACAATGTTCATCCGAATGTAACTCGAGCCTTGTGGATGGAAAAACGTAGTTGGGAGGGGAAACCTCACTAAAAGTAGCCAATTAGGTTCTCTAACGGAGATTTGTGATCGATAAAGTCGGTTGATTTCTGCACCAACAAAATGGCTACTAAAACAAATATTGTTTATTTTGTTGTATTTTATTTTTAAGGAATTAGTAATTTTTGTGTTGCTAAATGTTGATTAATTAATTTGAATCTTCAATTTTTACAGGTCATTGCAGAGGACCTTACCAACTTAACAACCCTTTAAAGCAAAAGAGAGGTAGGTAGTTCAGAGGTGAACTCAAGCTTCATGTTCCAAGCAATTTGACCTTAACTTGTAGTGAATTTAGTTCATCATGAACTTTAGGTTATACTGAGCTTTGTGCTCTCCTAACTATGTCATTTGTAGTGAGGCCTTTTTGCATTGTTGTGGCCTTCATATAGATTTAAGATACATATATATATATATATATATATATATATATATATATATTTTGTATGTATATTTTATCCAGGACCATTTGTAGTGAATTTATGATGTATGATTTAATTTTTTTGTTGCAAATATAAAATGGAAAATACACAAAAGCGAAGAAAAAATTAAACAATGGGGCGCGTTTGGAAGAAGCGCCTATTTGAGGACGCGTGTTTGGCAATGGGCAGCGTTTTTAGGAAGCGCCGCCTATTTGAGGACGTGTTTGGGCAATGGGCGCTTTTAGGAAGCTAGCGCCTATTTGAGGACGTGTTTGGGCAATGGGCAGCGCTTTAGGAAGAAGCGCCCATTGTCGAGTGGAATACCCAACACGAGCGCTCAAAGCGGCGCTAAAAGCGCTGCCCATTGATGAAAAAAAACGCGCCTATATACTAATTACATTTGTAGTGAGAACAAATCTCAAGCAAAACAAACCTCACGCAGAAATTCATCTCTTCGTAACAAATCTCACGCATAACAACAAACCATCATCTCTCGCAGAACAAACCACCATCCTCTCCACCATCTCACGCTCTCTTTTGAAAAAGCCATCGCGTCTCTTTGATTTTCGCCGCCACGCCGTCAACACGCGCGCCGCGCGCCACGCCAAATCAACACGCCGCGCGCGCACGCCGTATACGCCTCTTACTTTCGTTCGCTTGTCGTCACACCGCTCGTCGCCGCTAGGTTTCGCTATTCTACTTGGTAAGATTTTGTCTTCCTCTTCTATTTTGTTTCGTGCTTGAACCCGGTGTAAGGAGATTTCGTCTTCCTCTTCTATTTCGTTCGCTTCGTTACATATTGAATGATTTCTAATTGTCATGATTCATGGATATGGGTATGCAATCATTTAAACCGCTCTTGAACATTTGAGTGAAGCTCCAATTTAATATCTGAAACTTGGAAGTAGTTGTTGTGTATTTAGTCCTTCAATTTTACTTTGTTTTGCTTTATTTCAACATTTGAATAGTCAAGTCTTTCGTTCAAGTTATGAAAGATACCTGTTTTTGTATCAAATTTACGGATATTGGTTTAAAATGAAAAGTTTTCTTAAATGATTTATGTACTCTTAGTACTTTTACCAGTGTCCCAGAAATTGATGTCATTAGTAACCAGCTGGTAGCATAATGAGTTAATTTTGCCAAATTAGTGAAAAAAAATCTTTGGAAATTGAGAGTTTTTGAGTTATAAGTTATAACTTAATAAGACATATTCTATGGAAGCATAACAAGTTGATTGGACATTAACATAATGTAAAGTCTTTCAATTTCATGGATGAATGCATAAGACTTGGGAACAACTGTGAAATTGTGAACACATTATGAAGCTGTGACTTAGAACAAATCAGGCAAGAGTAGGTGAGTAAGATTACTTTTGAAAACAGAACTTGACCCTTTTTGTATAAACAGCTTAGTTTAATTTTGTAAGGCATAGCAAAACGGATTGTTAGACTAAATTTGTAAGGCATAGTTGAATTGACATTCATGAGTGCATATAGTAAGATTTAAGAGTGTATTTTTAATTACGTACGCCTGTGATGTTGAGAGGCTATGATGAAGTTTTGAATTAAACAAGTCATATTGTAAGGCATAGTTGAACAAGTTTTGAGAGGCTATGAAGAAGTCGACGAGGTTAATTTGTTGAAGAAACCAATGCAAGTTCAAAGGATTAATTTGGTATTTTTGGTCGAGAATGGTTGTGCTTTACGTTATGAGAATAGTGGAGTTGTTGAGTGAGTGGGGTGTGGGAGAAGCAATAAGGGTGGTGAAGTGAGATTAGAGTCACATTATTATTAGTCCATAGTATTAGGAAAGTTGTTGTTGGTGTTGTTGCACTTCTAAACAGATCACTATATGGAGTAAGCAAAGGTGTTGTTTTAACACATGCAAATCTCACTACTATGCCGGTATGCTGATGTATCAGAATCACAAAATGATGTTTTCCTTGCTTTTTTTTCCAATGTTTCACATATATGGACTCATGTTCTTTTGTGTGTTGGTGTTACAACAATTTTGATGCAGAAATTTGACTTCCAAACTATGCTTTTGCTATTCACAAATATAAAGTTAATAATATACCAAAGAAGGTGCCACCAGTGTTACTTGCACTAGTGAAACATGCAATGCAAGCAAAGCTAAGTGATGGATATATTGAAACAGGCAAGTCTTTGTCTCCTTGTAAGGAAGGAGAGTTGTGGTTGAAAAGTCCTACTATTATGAAAGGGTATTTAGGAAATTTGGAGGCAACAAGTGCAACTATTGATTCAGAAGGTTGGTTAAGGACTGGTGATCTTGATTATATTGATGAGAATGGATTTGTTTATTTAGCTGAAAGAATCAAGTTAACCACTAAACAGATTAGGTTGGTTGTGTGTGAGTGAACGTATTTCGTTAGTTTTAAATCAAGTTTTATGGTGCACCTTCGGTGCACCCTGCTGTATTGTAGTTTTAGCTATTAAGTGCTCAACTGATATGGTTATCAGTTAGTTTGTATAGTTAGCAATCTGTTACACTAGTGCGCAGGATTAGCACTAGTTGGTGTAGCTTAAGAGATACTATAAATACATTTGATGTATCTGTATTACTCAGATTTCACATTATCAATGAAATTAAATTGTCTTTACTTTCCTTTTCCCTCCAAAATTAACAGGTTGTGGCCTCTTTCTTTTCCTCTTATATTTGAGATTGATTTAGTTTGGTTGTGTATCTCACAGATAGTGTTAAATGGGTTCAAATAGCGAAACAAAAAAGACTAACTCGGATAATGATAGAGATATTGATGATACTGAGTTAAACTCTGGCAATGGTGTGCCTAATAATGAGGAAGAAAAAGATGACTCTGATTGCCAGAAAAATATAACCGAGTTGACAGACGAAGAAATAAGAAATATGGAATTTGAATCTGTCGATAAAGCTATTGATTTTTATGAAATGTATGGAAAATGTTGTGGGTTTGGTGTAAGAAAAGATGAAAGGACACGGGATGATAATGGGAATATAGTTATGCGTCAGTTAGTTTGCAGCAAACAGGGTACTAGACATCCGAAATATTTGTCGCAGTCAGACCGATGTAAAAATCCAAGGCCAATGACTCGCACCGGATGTAAAGCAAGGTTGCGAGTAGCTTACAATCGTGAAAGTGGGAATTGGAGAGTTTCTGGATTTGAGTCATCTCATAATCACGAGTTAACTCCAACAGAATGTGTCCATATGATTCCTAACTATCGTCGCATGCGTGAAACTGATAAAGCACTTGCTGATGGCTTGTATTCGCATGGTATTAAAACTTGTCATATATTGGGTTTCATGTTGAGTCAAACATGCGGTCATGCAAGTCTAGGATTTTGCAAGAAGGACCTATATAACTACATTGATAGTCAAAAAAGGGCTAGAGTTGAGGGTGGAGATGCTTTTGCTGCTTTGAGCTATTTGCAGGCCAAAGCTGATAATGACCCTATGTTTTATGAAAAATTCACCACCACATCTAATGGAAATATGGAAAACTTATTTTGGTCAGATGGAACGAGTCGGATTGACTACGAATGCTTTGGTGACGTGGTGGCATTTGATAGTACTTATAAGAAGAATAAGTATAACAAGCCCCTTGTTATATTTTGTGGGTACAACCATCATGGTGGAACTACAATTTTTGGATGTGCTCTGGTTTCCGATGAATCAAAGGAGACATACGAGTGGGTTTTAAAAGTCTTTTTAGAAGCGATGTATGGGAAACTTCCGGTTGGAGTGGTTACTGATGGAGATAAAGCAATGAGAAAAGCTATTAGAGTGGTATTTCCAAATGTATCACACCGTCTTTGTTCTTGGCATTTGGAACAAAATGCATGTGAAAAAGTGAAGGATCCAAAATTCTTGAAGGACTTCAATTCATTGATTTATGCCAATTATACCCCTGAGAGGTTTGAAACTGAGTGGAAGACGCTTATTGAGAATCATGGTGTATCAAATAACGAGTGGCTCAATAAAGTTTATGCAAAGAAGAAAATGTGGGCAAGTGCGTACATGCGTGAAATATATTTTTGTGGCATAAGAACTACATCATTGTGCGAAGGTATCAATTCTTTTATCAAGAGGTATATGCTAAATAAAAGTAGTCTTGTTGACTTCTTGTTCACTAGAATTGGAAAGTGGCTTTGTATGTAGATGTTTTTAGACTAAAGTTTCATCCATATTTTCCAACTGACTCAGTGTTAGATTATGTGATTGACACTAACTGCTGGAGTTTTTGGTTTTGATGGTTTGTGTGCTTACTGCTTAGGCTGTTTGTGAGTAAGACTATTCTGACTCTGACTGTGAAGTTGACGATTTTTATGTTACAAACGAAATTGGGGATAGTTTTTGGAGTTGGAATGGAATGTTTGTGTTGAGTCGTTAAAAGGTGGGTTTATTGTTGATTTTTCTTTTTCTTTATGTAGTATTTGAAATTGTTGAAAGATTCTTATCCTTTGATTGAGTAGGTCTGAATGTTAAGGCATCAGACATCACAAATGTGGGTTTATTGTTGGTTTTCTGTTTCTTTGCGTAGTATTTGTTCTTAACCTTTAATTGAGTAGCTCTGAAGGTTAAGGCTGTATGTAGAACTAGGATATTATGGGTTCAGTGTACAAGAACAAATGTTTAGTGTTGGGTTATATGTGCTGTCAATTATTGTTCACTAGAATTGGAAAGTGGCTTTGTATGTAGATGTTTTTAGACTAAAGTTTCATCCATATTTTCCAACTGACTCAGTGTTAGATTATGTGATTGACACTAACTGCTTGCTTATCCCACGACTCTTCTCTTTTACATTCTCTTCCTAGAGTCTAAGGCGAATGAGGAGGAAGTAAGCCATGGGGTGCTTGTCGGTATTATTAATGAGGAGGCCAGGAAATTGTTTCCATCTGTTAGCCTTTCGAGCGGGTCAAATGGTAATTCGAAGTTCCATGTTGTTACGCGTAATCCTCCAGGATCTAATGTATCTTTGTCATACAGTTGTGATATGAATGGGGCAGCCATAGGGGATGTATCTGTAGGGGACTCAGGGATCCAAGTATGTAATGAGAGATATCTGATTGATCATGAGTTGTCTGTTGCAAATAAATTGTGGAGCTTTGCAAAGGAGAATTTGGGTGTTACGGGAAAGAATAGGGATGAGGTCTATGTGGGTGAAATACAATCCTTGGAAGCCAGAGACCAGAATGTAAAGGGTAAGAAGGGGAAAAGTAAAGGTTCTCAATGAAGGCTGCAATCTTAAATATTAGAGGGTGGGGGGGCGTAGCTAAGAGGAAGCGCCTAAAAAAATTGTTAATTAAGGAGAATATTGATATGTGTATGATTCAGGAAACAAAGTAGAGTGACTTATCAAAAAGGAGGGTTGGTAGTATATGGAGGGATGGTGATTTTGATTGGTTGTGTAAAAATGCAAACGGTATGTCAGGAGGTTTGCTAAGTGTATGGAAGTCCGATATAATGGAGGTTATGTTTTCTTTCTCCGGTGATCACTTTGTTGGAATATGCGCCAAAATTCAAGGACATCTCTGCTATTTGGTGAATGTCTACTCAGCTTGTAACATGGCGGGGAAGAGGAGATTGTGGGACAACTTGAGATGTTTGAAAGATGATTTTGAGGTAGGTGACTGGTGTATCGCAGGGGATTTCAACGCAGTTATTTCTAGGGGTGAGAGAAGTGGGTGTTCCTCAAGCTTCAGTAACATAGAGGCAAGAGAATTTTTGTCCTTCATGGAGGATATGGAGGTTGTGGATGTGCCGGTATTGGGGAAGAAATTCACATGTTATGGCTCTGATGGGAGGGCTAGTAGGTTGGACAGATTTTTGTTGACTGAGGGGTTAATTACAAAGTGGAATGTCAGTGCTCAGTGTAACAGCCCAGGTCCACCGCAGCGGCCACCCCGGCGCTATTACTCAAGATCTTTTCTACCCCCCTTGTAGAATTTTTGCCTTCCGTGGGAATCGAACCTTGTACTCTGGGGCACAAGTACAAGTTCAATGCATTCCCACTACCAAACCACCAAAGAAGGTTATCTCGGAGATAATCAAGTGTCAAAGAAGGTTTCTATGGGGTGGTGATGAAGATAATAGGAAGTTGGCATGGGTGAAGTGGGAAACAATTTGTTTACCTAAAGACAAAGGTGGGTTGGGAATTAAAAACTTAGAAGTATTCAACGTGGCATTATTGGCTAAATGGAGATGGAGAGTTTTGGTGGAGGAAGGCAATCCTATTTGGAAGGAGGTGTTGGTGGAGAGATACGGGTTAAAAGGAAGATGGCCTGAAATTGTTGAGAGTAGAAGAGGGTGGGAAAAGAAGTCGTTATGGTGGAGGGATTTATGCCTCCTTGGGGAGGACATCAATTTACAAGAAGATTGGTTTAGTGACGTGGTGAAAATTAAATTGGGCAAAGGGAATATTGCAAGATTTTGGAGAGATGTTTGGATCGGAAGAGATAAATTAGCTGCTGTTTTTTCGGATTTATTTGAATTATGCAGGTCCAAGGAAGCGACGGTTGAGGATCACGGTCATTGGACAGCTGCTGGTTGGAGTTGGAGGTGGAATTGGGCTGAAGCGCTGGTGCAGGAAAATGCACAGCTGCGTGCATCTATTGACGATTTGCAAGAATTTCGCCGCGATCGTTGGTACCGGGTAGTGCAGCAGCCGTCTGGATCGTAGTTTTGGGGTCCGGACTCGTTGGTTGGTTACACGGTTAGAAAATGCTACGAAAAAGCGTTGTTTTGCTGCAGGGGGATGAGTACATTTGCTGCCCGAGACAGCAGTGGCGTGTAAAAATGTCTGGAAAAATGACGTTCCGTCCAAAATTCAAATATTTGCGTGGAGGGTGATTATGCGCCGTGTTGCTACCCGGATTGAACTACATAAGAGAGGTATAATTCAATCACCAAATGATGTCAGTTGTGTCTTATGTTTTCGGGATGTGGAAACTGTGGAACATTTATTCTTGTCATGTCGGGTTGCTAAAGCTATATGGGAGAGTATTTGTGCGTGGTTGGGGGTCCCGGTGGGAGAGCGGGAGAATATTGCCACACATTTCATGGAATTTGGTAAGCTCGTGAGAGGAAAGAAACAAAGAAGGGTCAAGCATCTTGTTTGGATGGCGGTTGTTTGGAGCATTTGGATTGCACGGAACAAAGTAATTTTCAAAGGGGAGGTGGCATCCGTACTTGGTATAATAGCAGGAACGAAGGATCTGGCTTGGAGTTGGTTCAAGGCGAGGCGGGGTAGGAATTGTACGGCAACATGGTCGGATTGGTACAATTGCCCAATGGGCTGTTTGGCTATGTTGTAATAATAATCATGTACAGCGTTATTATTACTTTGTTTTAGGAGGGGGAGAAACAGTGAGCTAGGCTACTCTCACTGTTGTGCACTCTGCACGAGGTACTCTTTTTCCTCTTAGAGTCTTTTTCCCAAAGGGTTTTGGCTCTGAGAGGTTTTGAGGAGGCCCTCCCCCTTCCCTTGCTTTTCTATTGTAAGGGTCGGCACCCCTTGTGCTCCCTTCAATTGAAACCATTGCTTATCTAAAAAAAAAAAACAAAACTGATGTGCACTCTCATTTTTTTTTCCCAAGTGCACTCTCAATTTTATCTTATCAAAAACATTTTTTTCCATGCAATATGTTCTTTTTGTTTGAAGATAATTAGTACAATTACGTCATAAAATTATTTGTGCTACTTTTTTATAGAATAATTTGTCACAAAATGTGTTTTGTCTTTTTATTATATGATATATTTTTTCACTAAATATTTTGATATTTTTTTGACACATGATATTTTGATATTTTTGAAATTAAAAAATTATAATGTCTTTTTTGGGTAAATTTAGACGAAATAACAAATAAACACTATATACTAAAAATTCTAAAATTTAAATTGTTATAGAGTTGTACCGTAAAATAAAAAATTATCTAACGGTCTATATCGACCTTGTTACTATAATTAAGCCTTCAGACATCACCAATTGTGAGATCCAACGGTCCATATCGACATTGTTACTATAATTAAGCCTTCAGACACCACAAATTCGAGATCCAACGGTCCATATCGACCTTGTTACAATAATTAAGCCTTCAGACACCACAAATTCGAGATCCAACGGTCCAGATCGACCTTATTACAATAATTAAGCCTTCAGACATCACAAATTCGAGATCCAACGGTCAAGATCGACCTTGTTACAATAATTAAGCCTTCAGACATCACAAATTCGAGATCCAACAGTCAAGATCGACCTTGTTACAATAATTAAGCCTTTAGACATCACAAATTCGAGATCCAACGGTCAAGATCGACCTTGTTACAATAATTAAGCCAGACATCACAAATTCGAGATCCAATGGTCAAGATCGACCTTGTTACAATAATTAAGCCTTCAGACATCACAAATTCGAGATCCAACGGTCAAGATCGACCTTGTTACAATAATTAAGCCTTCAGACATCACAAATTCGAGATTCAACGGTCAAGATCGACCTTGTTACAATAAGTAAGCCTTCAGACATCACAAAATCGAGATCCAACGGTCAAGATCGACCTTGTTACAATAATTAACCTTCAGACATCACAAATTTGAGATCCAACGGTCCATATCGACCTTGTTACTATAATTAAGCCTTCAGACATCACCAGTTGTGAGATCCAACGGTCCATATCGACCTTATTACTATAATTAAGCCTTCAGACACCACAAATTCGAGATCCAACGGTCCAGATCGACCTTGTTACAATAATTAAGCCTTCAGACATCACACATTCGAGATCCAACGGTCAAGATCGACCTTGTTACTATAATTAAGCCTTTAGACACCACAAATTTGAGATCCAACGATCCATATCGACCTTGTTACAATAACTAAGCCTTCAGACATCACAAATTCGAGATCCAACGGTCAAGATCGACCTTGTTACAATAATTAAGCCTTCAGACATCACAAATTCGAGATCCAACGGTCCATATCGACCTTGTTACTATAATTAAGCCTTCAGACATCACCAGTTGTGAGATCCAACGGTCCATATCGACCTTATTACTATAATTAAGCCTTCAGACACCACAAATTCGAGATCCAACGGTCCAGATCGACCTTGTTACAATAATTAAGCCTTCAGACATCACACATTCGAGATCCAACGGTCAAGATCGACCTTGATACAATAATTAAGCCTTCAGACATGACAAATTTGAGATCCAACGGTCCATATCGACCTTGTTACTATAATTAAGCCTTTAGACATCACCAGTTGTGAGATCCAACGGTCCATATCGACCTTATTACTATAATTAAGCCTTCAGACACCACAAATTCGAGATTCAATGGTCAAGATCGACCTTGTTACTATAATTACGCCTTTAGACACCACAAATTCGAGATCCAACGATCCATATCGACCTTGTTACAATAATTAAGCCTTCAGACATCACAAATTCGAGATCCAACGGTCAAGATCGACCTTGTTACAATAATTAAGCCTCGGACATCACAAATTCGAGATCCAACGGTCAAGATCGACTTGTTACAATAATTAAGCCTTCAGACATCACAAATTCGAGATCCAACGGTCAAGATCGACCTTGTTACAATAATTAAGCCTTCAGACATCACAAATTCGAGATCCAACGGTCAAGATCGACCTTGTTACAATAATTAAGCCTTCAGACATCACAAATTCGAGATCCAACGGTCAAGATCGACCTTGTTACAATAATTAACCTTCAGACATCACAAATTCGAGATCCAACGGTCCATATCGACCTTGTTACTATAATTAAGCCTTCAGACATCACCAGTTGTGAGATCCAACGGTCCATATCGACCATATTACTATAATTAAGCCTTCAGACACCACAAATTCGAGATCCAACGGTCCAGATCAACCTTGTTACAATAATTAAGCCTTCAGACATCACACATTTGAGATCCAACGGTCAAGACCGACCTTGTTACTATAATTAAGCCTTTAGACACCACAAATTCGAGATCCAACGGTCCATATCGACCTTGTTACTATAATTAAGCCTTCAGACATCACCAATTGTGAGATCCAATGGTCCATAGCGACCTTATTACTATAATTAAGCCTTCAGACACCACAAATTCGAGATCCAACGGTCCAGATCGACCTTGTTACAATAATTAAGCCTTCAGACATCACAAATTCGAGATCCAACGGTACAAATCGACCTTGTTACAATAATTAAGCCTTATTTTTTACCAAATTTTTTTAATTAGTTTTTTTGACCAATTTTTTTTAATTAGTTGATAACAATCTTAACTAACGTATGATTATGTATGGACTTTCAAGTTCTCAATGACCTTATTTTTTAATATAAGTCTACTATATTATTATTTCAATGTAAAAATTTATAAAAATTGAATTATAGACTAATTATTTTTACCTTTGAAATTTGAATAGTTTGCCTTTTGGAATTGTTTGTGCATGCGTTTGATTTTTTAAAAATTATATAAATACGTTAGTTTTTTATTTTTTGATAAACAAGAAGTGCAAGTGCTAATTAAGTTGAAAGACATGGCTAAAAATAAGCAACCACTCTCTCATACCACCCCCCCACTAACACTTCTCCATGCCTCTCACACAAGTAGCCAAGTGCACAAAGCAAAACAACATTCAAACACCTCCCAGGAAATACTTTGGAATTGAGGAAGCATCTCAGAAATATTGGACGTGATTTTACGAAAAAACGGTAAGAATCTCCTTTTGTTTTTGTTTTAGACTTATGATTAGTATTGATTTTTTAAGTAAGCATAGGAAATATCTGTACATTTAATCGCAGACTAAACAAGAACTATTGGGGTGGTTATATATCCAATTTCTCATGATTATTGACGTGCAAGTAGTGCCATGGACTCATAAGTTTGCGGTTTTAACGCTTAGGCATAGCAACATAGTTTCTGTTGTAAATATTGTGTTGCGTTTAAATGCAAGAATGAGGCCTCATACTTTCTCAATTCACGGGATTGATCAATATCTATGCTATTAGCTTTAGAGGAACTGGAGAAATTCTGAAATGTAATTAATAAGAATAAGAATACCATTGCTCATGATTATGCCTATTTGCATTCAATGTGTTTAGTGTTCTGGTGCCTCAAAATTATATCCCATTTACACAATCTAGTTTGGCTTATGCTTTGATCATGTGTTACTTATATTTATTTTTGAAAGGCTGAACAGTGAAACTTATTTATTGTAATTTGTAACTGGTGATGGATCGATTACGTTTATTTATGTACTTATTATACTTTTCAGGCACTCAAACATGGATAAAAATATGAAGGAAAAAGTTGTCGAGAGTATGCATACTGAAGTTGGCGATGAGTCTGTGATGTCGTCATTGGCTTATGAAAAAGGGAACAAATCCGGCAAAAGGAAGACTTTGACTCAAAACACACCTATTGTTGATTTAACATCTTCCAGGTCAGTATCTTGTAGATGATTACATATTTTATAAATTTTAGGATATTATAGGATAATCTGCTCTTTATTTATAAAGTTTTGTAAGTGAATACCCTAGTATTGTATCGAAATTTATTTACTATTTGAACATATTCTTAATGTGTATTATTGTTTGATTGAACTCATAGTCATCAAGGCACTGATCTTAAAATGGAGCGTGAACAAACCTCTTTTGTGAACTTAATATATTCTAGGTACATAATGCATTATTTGATTTTTTTTCATCAATATGTATCATAAAATGCTTACTTCACTTTATTATTTGATAAAACACAGTCAAGACAACGTTGATCAAAAGACGAATGACGGAAAGGGAAAAGATGATTACATCGTCTCTAGACTAGCTGCAAGATATGATCCTAAGATGGAAGAGATGAAGGAAGAGATGAAGGAAGAGATCAAAAAATCATTTAATGAGTTCAAGGAATTTGTCATGAAAACATTAGGCCAAAATGACGGTGCTGTTAAAACCCCAGACAAATCAACCCCAAAAAAACCAAAGATGACCAAAAGGGCTGAAGCTGGAGAAAAGACCGTGATGCTGAGATCAACTGACAAAGAACGGAAATTGTTCACATCATTAGCATCAAATAAAAAAAAGGACCCACACCCAGATTTGGAAACAATTAGGACATCCACGGGTTACCTCCTTAAGCGAAATGATGGTGAGTTTAGAAAAGATGAGAAACTCATTCCTGAGGTAAGTAAATTACTTTATTATTACTTTTTTTGGGTTCTGCGCTTTTTACTGTTAGTTTTGTGCTGTTTGGACTCTTGCATTGCATGAGCTGCTAATAATAAAACTAGAAAAATAAAACGCTTCTCTGCTCTGCTCTGTTATTGTGTCTATCACATAATCAAAGATCACAATATATATATATATATATATATATATATATATATATATATATATATAAAATAAAAAAATAAGAACATAATCCAATTAGGAAACATAGAAATAGAGGAAGTAGCTAAAGGAGGCCTAAAGCATACACTAGCTAATCAGTAGTTGATTAAATTAGGAGAATAATAAGAACTAATGTAAAAATGCTGCTCAAATGTGATCTAAATCTTCTTCAAGAGGCTCAAACTGTTCACCACCATTTTCCACTTTAACCTTCTTGAAATAGCAGCTGGGAGGAAAGTAGATATGTTATCTGAGGTATTTTCTCAAAAAATTGAAGTTAAATTCTGTATTTGTCTGATGTCGTAGGCTCTGTGATGACAGTGAATGTTTAAGTTTTGTAATAAATGTAGTGTTAAAATAAGTACCCCTTTAGAGAATTAGTTAGTGGCATTGAAACATAATTCGCTG
The DNA here is from genome assembly GCA_020916435.1 of Oxytropis ochrocephala. Classification (NCBI taxonomy): domain Eukaryota; kingdom Viridiplantae; phylum Streptophyta; class Magnoliopsida; order Fabales; family Fabaceae; genus Oxytropis; species Oxytropis ochrocephala. Next base: position 82,933,662 of record CM037091.1, read on the forward strand.
CTTTCCCTAGCAAACCACAAATTGGTTCTCGCATACCAGTTCATGGTAATTCTTCCAACCAATTCCCCAAAATTTGCGTGGAATTGTCCAGAACCACCAACAGAACCAATTCCACTTTCCCCCTTATTTAGTTGTTTCAATGCTTTGTTGAGACTCTTGGGAAGATGGAGAGCGCAACGGGTAAATAAAGATGAGGTGCTCTGCTGGGACCCATGGGAACTGAAAAAAGTTGGCATACAATACTTTAAGACAATAATTCAATTAAATATCTGTTATTTACCTCAACAAAGATACATGATATATAATTATTATCTAATAATGTTATATGTCATATGTCGATGTAGTGGCTGTCTGCAGTGTTTAAAACAAAAAAGACACTGTATCTCACATCTGAAGAATGTGGCGTTGCATCGAATATATTCAGCCATTCTTCAGATCCAAATGTATCTAATTTTGAAACTTGACACCAGAACAATTTGGGAAAGCAGGCAAACAACTCGTATGTTATTCTAGTTTTATTTTATTTTATATATATATATATATATATATATATATATATATATATATATATATATATATATATATATATATATATATATATATATATATATTTATATTTATATATTTATATATTTCATTAATGTATTGTCTAATATTGTAACAAAATTTCAGGAATGATTGCGGAATATGGGTGATAACATGGATGCAGGAACTAAGAAAAAATAGGCCTAAGATTAATGTAAGACACACTTCATGGTTATCTTAAATTCTTTCTTTCAAATTATATTACTAACAACTATTGAATTTTATTATATAGGTTGATGATGGTACGAGACTAAGGATTGCATTGGATTTGATAATGGATTCTTACAATGAAAAAAATCAAGTGATTTTGGAGCGAAGCCGTTGCAAGAAATAAATGGGGTGGAACAAGGCATAAGAAAGATGCATGATTTTTTTCAAAATTATTATATTGACTTCGTATTTTACTATTTTTTGTTCTGGTTTATGGCATTAAATTGGATTACAACCTTTCATGAATGCAATATTCCTTTGAGTAATTCGGTTTCCACGTGGTGCTTGAATTATATTTTTTCGAGCACGTTGCCAAGTTGATAAAGAGATTGTGGAATTCAATTGGAAATATTCTTCTTTCTGGTTTTGGGAATTCAATTGTTTTATTTTCACATGACTGCCATTTAAATTTATCAAACTATCTTTTGTGCAAGAGTATCATTGCTTCCACTATTTCAGTTCTGTTTATGAACACAATTTGGTCTGTGCAAGAGTTACTGCAAAGCTTAAAATTACAGCAGCATTCTGATTAGCTAGCAAGCGTCCACTAAACCAAGAACTCAATACACTGAAACCAGCAAGCGTCCACGATCAAATTCAATCAATTATCACTTTTATAATATGTATATAATTTAACTTTAAATGGAAATTAAATCAATAATATATGTCTTAATCACGCATAAATTTCTTTTGAATCAAATCAAATATGAATGACCATTAATCATCAAACGAAACCCCAATGTAATTATCTTTTCAAGGATGATCATTAAAAGATTGTGCGTATTTTTTCAAAAAAAAAACTCCAATTCATTGTATAGTTATTTCATAAAAAAATAATCAAAATCAAAATCCTTGTCGAGAGAGATATGTTGGTGGAAAAAGCTATTTTCAGCAAGAATTAAGCAAAAACAAAAGGATGCCACAAACAAAAACAGCTTCCATGTTTCGAATAGGTTAAAGCACTTGGACAAAAAAAAGAAGATAAGTTAAAGCACATACAGCACCCCAACTTGTTCCGTTTACATATTTATATAAACTGCAGCTCTATCTAAAGATAAATAAAACAAAAAAGAAACAAAAAACAAAGAAAGAAGGAATGAATAGAACACCAGAAAGGCCCACTTCAGAAGTTATAGAAGATGAGAAAATCAAATTTCATCTTGGTTCTTGAAGCTTGGCATCTTCTACTCTTTAAAAATGACTGCATCAGGAAATACTCAGAGATCTTACTCTCTGGCCCTTTTTGAGCCACCCTTCTTGGACTTTTCTGTTCCATGTTTTCTCTTGGAGGTAACAGCACTGTTAGGCACACTATCAGTGGTAGACTGAGTTGGCACATGATGCCCGTTAACCATAGCAGGGAACCCAACAGCAGGAGTTCTGCAACATAAACACCATCAATATTTGTAAGCAAATGATTATTATCTAAATAAAATGACCTATTTGGTCAGCTTCATAAAACACACACTATAAATAATGGCCACACTGGAATAGGAGATTCTTTGTTGACATCTCAAAATGACTTTCTACTAAGCACACACAGAAGTAAACATCTTGTTTATCATAACGTGATAGACATCCATTCTGATAAGTCCAAAAAGTTGTTGCGTGATTGTGTCATTATTATACATACAACTACAAAAAAAAAAAAATCAATTTAGACACAAAAGCCTAATGAATAGACTCCGTACTTTAGCTCTACAAAATCCATTGAAATGCCTAAAGACTTAACAATTGCACAAAAAATACTAAGAATAAACTATGACTGTTATGAGAGTTACAAAGAAAGGAATGCGTAGGAAGTTAAAAGGCTTATTCTTCCTGAATGATCCAGGCACCCTAAGTGGAAACTTCAATATGAAAAAGTTAATATGAATATATTCGTAACAGCTTTAGTCATTGAAGATAGGTTATAGCTTGGAAAACTGATGAAGCCAATAGACAAAACTGAAAAGCATTTGTACAAAATTCATTCAAGAAAACAACCAATGTTGTTATAATAATATAGACCAAACAACCAAATCATGAAACCAAACCAATAAAGCGAAGTTACTGTTATCTTCCTGATAATTTTACCCATTGAATTACAGAATAAAGCATCCACAACAATAAAAAACTGAAGTAGAGGAAATATGATTTGCAATCGCATTGAAAGCCTTACCCAACAAGAGCACAGCAGACTCCTGCATGGTCACGGAAGCACCAAGTGAACCACGTGATTGCAAACAAAGTCGCAAAGCATGGTTCTCAGCATAACAGCATTGGAGCAAATACCCCAGTCTTCTGCATTCCCCTTCATAATACCTACTCTTCAGCTCAAGGTCTTTCACATACATCTTCTTCCTCTCTCTTGATTTCACAGCAGCATCCCTGTTCCTCATCTGCCTGAAAGTTAGATGCCAAAAACACCTCTTTAGAACAATAGTAATTGCAATAGGCCACAACAAATTCCGTTTCGCATGAAATCTCACAAAATAAATATAATAACAACCAAAACCTTATTCCATTAGCTTCTAACGAAAGCTGACTGTGTGAATAAGTAAGCCCGGTTGAACTCTATCAAAATTCAAAGTCAAAAAATTAAAATGTTTGAAGTGTATTAGATTTTGGACAAAATTCAACCCTACGTAAAGTGAGAGATTCCCATTCTTTATACACTCTTTTCAAGCTTTATCTCTAGTTAACTAGTTAAGGTGGGGGTCTTAGGTTTTTCCCAATAAAGTGAGCGTGAACTAATTTTATTAAATGAATATTATATGCTATAATAATTTGAGTTTATTAGCAAAATGGGATGCTTAAACTTCTAATGCAATGCCTTGACATAAAAGTACAATAACAATTAATATGCTACAAATCTAAATTCATTAGCAAAATACTCAATACAATATGTAAAAATGGGTTACTATTGAAGGGGGGATGAGAATAAACTTCGCATGAAGTATATGTAAGCTATTGTTTCCGTAAATAAACTGTTTCAGGCCACTTGTAAACATAAGTTGAAAATGACTTGGACATACCATAAGTTGTTTTTATAAACTCTTCCAAATACTTACGAAAGTGCTTACATAAAACTAATCAACACAATTTAGTACTTACAATCTAATAGAAACACTCAAGCATAAGTTGTTTCTACAACCTAATCAATACAAGTATATCAAAAATAATAGGAACACTCAAGTATATATATAAAGAAATCAACACACTTAAGGACTTCCCATTTAATAAGAGGAACACTACTCCAGTATAATATAACCTTCAAATCAAATGAAATAAGGAAAATCTAAGCATAAAGTCTGTGAGCTGTTTCTATTAACTATTCAAATTAAGCTGATAAGTGAAAACACCTCATGAACGTATAATAATGTCCATTTTCATAAGTTATCCTGAATACACAAGTCTTCATATCATGAAATAAATCCAAAATAAGCTCTTCAAAACTCCCAAAATAAGCCAGGATAAGCTTCAAAGCGCCCCTAAACTACACATTTGTAAAAACAATATCGAATTGATATGTCTAGTGTCTGTAGACTAATAGTTAGTGTCTTAGACTAATATGACTGTCCATAGAACGTTGGGTGATAAAGTATTGCAGAACATTGGGAGTGTGTTTCTTTATATATAAACCTAGGGATTTAAAACCTGATTATGCGTGATAAATTGAAAAGGGTAAAATACAATTGAGAAATCTAAAACTTGTTAACATAAACCCTTTCGTTACCTAATTTGCTTCTTGGACACGGGTTCACGGGGAGCCTCATCGGGAGTTACTGGATCGACTCTCTCTTTCTCAGAAGGAACCGAACCTTCCTCCGATTCAGAGCGCGGCTCCATCAGAATCTCCTCCAGAAGCTTGTCGTAGTCGGACTCCGACGACGGAGTTCCGTCAGCATCGGTCATGAGCAAATTCTCGATCTCCAACATAGCGGGATTCGGCGAGGGAGCGGCGTCATCGTCGGCGACAACAGGAGCTTCGTCCTGGAAAAAATCATCGAATTCGAATTCTGGTAAGTGGTCAAAGAAAGACTCCGGCAAAGATTCCCAATTCTGTTGGGAAAACGGACCATCGTCTTCTAGAACATTCATGGAACCAGAAATTGCGAAGAAGATGATGGTTGAGTGAATGGAATTAGTGAAGGTGGTGGTGGTGCATGGAAAAAGGGGAAAAAAGGGTGAAAGCGGTTTATGAAGAGTTTAGCGTATGCGATTGAGTCTTGGTGCCAAACACCGGTTCTTTCAGTTGCACTTCCACCTTTACTCCGCCAAACACCGGTTCTTTCTGCCTTCTTCCCTGTTCCGCTTTTGTAACGGACTCGCAATTCCTTCATGCGATCATCGAAATTGTTTTCTGGTTCGGATTTGGGTTTGGAAGGATCCGGTGGCTCGTGTGGTGAAGAGACGGAAGGGTCTGGTGCGGTGGTGAGGTGATGTGGTTTGGAAGAAGAAAGTAGAAATGGGTTTGAGAGTTTCACAGAAGAAAGTGATGATGCTACGTTTGCCATTCAACACGTCTCTGGAGCAAGTTTAGAAGAGGTCGGTCTAACTATGGAGAACAACATGAACAAAGAATAAAGAGAGACAAAATGTATAAAAGTACTGGGATTTATCTGCAAATTTATCAATTAAGTGTTTAATATCTAATATAATAAAAGTATATAAGAAAAGTAATTTAAAAACTCTAACTACTTACACATCAGCCTGCCACATCCGCAGGTATCATATCCCTTCAAATTAAAATGGGTATGGGAGCAAACACCATTTTCTATAGGCTCCTTTCCCCTTTCTAAACACTGATCTATTTTTTTGGCATAATCCATAACAAATAGATGACTTTAACACATTCTAAAAGGAAAATGTAAATAAAAAAAATTAAATACAACCCATAAAGAATCAATTGAAAAATGTTCACTTAACAAAAAGTAGCCTTTAGAAGAATATATAACCTGTGAAAGAGATCATACTCAATGCAGAATATCCATAGTAAGTTTTTATTTGTTTCGGAGGTGAAACTATCAGAGGTATTTAATCAATAGTTTTACATGAATTGGAGGTAACTCCTTGTAGGTTATGATTGCCTAATAAATGGTACATGATGGATTTTGGATGTGGAAATTTTCTTTTTAAAAAAATAGGGAAGGGAGAATCTAATTAATCAAAGTGGCATTATTGACCATTTTACAATTGTCTCTGAGGGGATGTGAACTCAACACATTAAGGATACAAGGCTAAGCTCTTACCACTGAGCTAACACCTCAAGTTAGAAAACTTCTTCATTTTCACATTAATTGTTAAAAAATCTCTCAGTGTGCCATCAAAAAGTCGAATACTTGTTTTGATTCGTATGAAATGCTTCATTCTTTTTGCAATAGCCCATAACAAATAGATGACTTAGACACAATCCAAAATCAAAATGTAAATAAATAAACTAAAAGAAATCCATAAAGAATCAATTGAAAAAGGTTTCGTTGACAAAAAATAATATAGATTTTAAAAGAATATATAATCTATGAATGAGATCATACTCAATACAGAATGTCAGTTGTAAGTTTTTATTTATTTGTAATGTAAACATATCTATTTTGCAAAATAATTTTATAGAGGTGAAACTGTTAAAGGTATTTATCAACATATTTTTACGTGGATTGTAGGTAACTCCTTGTAAGTTATGATTGTTTAACAAATGGTAGATGATGGATGTGGATGTGGAAAATTTCTTCATTTTCACATAAATTGTTATTTGTCTTTTCTTAAAATTTATCATTGATTAGAATTTGAACTCTCTCAATCTCCCATCAAAAAGTCGTATTCCATTTACTTCGTTTGATTTTTTAGAAAAAGATTATAAACCCCCTTTTCAATTCATATATACTTTGATTAACACTCTCAAGTCCCAACTATTTAGATGAAGGAGTTTTTGGAAGAAACAGACAATGAAACTTACTCCTATCGCCTCGAATTTGTTGAAACTAACGTTATCACAGAAGTAACAAACACAACATCAACTAGTGCAATTCCCTAGATGGTGACATAGAAGAACTGATCTGGAAGGGAAAGCTTAAACTATCAAAGGTATTTCATCAATAGTTTTATGTGAATTGTAGGTATATATTTCCTTCTACATTATGGTTGTCTAATAAATAGTAGATGGTGAAACTATGGGGACGTGTTTTAGACATATAGAAGCAAAATTTTGAGATTATGGGCATTAAGCAGGATGTTGCTCAAGTTTAGCACGACCTTACAAACTTGGCGCACACCTTGTTGATCAAGAAACAAATTAAAGAAAATATTAACCTAGAAATAAAATTTTGAGCTAATTTTTTGTGAGAGAGATATTTTTAGTATCCTTAACGTGTATGTAATTATCATTCAAAAATTCTAAAGGTATACATGAGTTTACATTTTATAGGGACTAAAAATAAAATTGTGAAATTTTGTAGCGACTACAAGTTGATGAAAAAATTTATAGGGACTAAAAACAAAATAGTGAAATTTTATAGGGACTAAAAATATATTTAAGCCACATAAATGTCAATAGCAAATTTTTATATGTTGTGATGTGAACATATCTATTTTTGCAAAATAATTTTATGGAGATGAAACTATCAAAGGTATTTCATCAAAGGTTTACGTGAGTTGTAGGTAACTCCTTGTAGGTTATGTTTGTTTAGTAAATGGTAGATGGTGGATTATTAATATAGAAAATTTCTTCATTTCCAAATTAATTGGTATTTGTCTTTTCTTAAAATCCTCCATTCATTAATATTTGGAATCTTTCAGTCACCTGTTGACAAGTTGAAATGGAGTCTAAATTATTCTCACCTTATCTCTATTATGGATTAATTTGAACATGTTTTAAGGGTGTTTATTTTCTAAATTGATTATGAATAGTAAAATCCATAGCTAGGTGTGAGTGTGATAGGGGGGACCTTTTGCCCAAGTCTGTAATTCCTTTTATAAAATTATATGCATGTTTCCCTATTACTATGATTGAATTGTTCATAGCTTGGTTAGATGAATTAAGGCTTCATCAACTTTAAAGTAGCTAGCTAATTAATTGTTGGAGATACCAAATTTGGTGGGTAGTGGAGCTCTAGTAATAATTGGAGTCATTTTACCCTGATCATGGGTAGTTATTTGTTTTCAATCAGCTATTGAATTAGCAATCTCGTTGTTGATTTATGTGTTTCCTGTATATTATCTTGTGTGATCATAAGTGGAAATTTGACTAAGAGAATGACAATTGGCAGTGTATGTTTATTGGGTGTTAATAGCTTTAAAGCGGGTGATTGAACAATTTTTTTCAAAGAAACTTTCGTTAAAACCTTTTCATATAAATTTGACAATTGGAAGATCTGATGTAGTAAGTAAAAGGAGAATTGTCTCGGAGGACGCTTCCTCTTAGCAGAACTACCCATTGACGTGAAGATAATTCTCGTCTAATCTTTAACACTGCTTCCTTCTTAGGAAAAGGAAATATGTGTAATTAAATGATTTTTAACAAGGCTTTGCTTAAGTGATTTTGAATACCCTAAACTTCCATAATTATATTTTATTGTCTCGTTTTCTTTGATGACAATCCTAGTTCTCGCTTTCAATAGGTGTTTGCAGCGTTTTCTTCCTATTTTGATTGTTTAGATAGTAATTTGACTCCATTAGTTGGGTATTTGTTGTGCTCCCTATGGGTTTGAGATCTAGAGTCCTAGATACTCCACTGGTTACTTTGTGATATGGTGCATTTGCCCTTAAATGCTGAATCGAGAAACAATCGGTTCACATAAAGTAGGGTCGTAATTTTAGGCTCATGCTTCTTAGAACCCCCTAGCTACTCACTAGACACCCCCTTTTCCCTATGAAAAGACCAAAATACCCTCACTAAAAAAAGAAAATTCCAAAGTCAACTCTCACTCTCATCCCATACACCCCCCTAAACCTCTAAACACTCATTACTCTCACTCTCATCACTCACTCACACTCTACACCCTTACCTCAATCTAATCTAACATCTCAAGCTGAAATCTACTTGCATTTAGTATCAACATTAAGGTATGTAGCTGAATCTATGAATTTGTAGCTTTATTTCGCGCATTCTTGTTCATTTACATTTTTTTCTGAAATCGCGCACGGTGCGGACCTGCAGAGGTCGAACACGCGCGTTCAAGCGTGCGCCGAACCATATGGTTCGGCTGCGTCGTCTTGTAGAACATACAAAAATAAGGGTCTCTCAGATTGAGGTGGTTCCGCTGGCGCGCGTCGAACACATTTCGCATTTCTGTTGTTTGAACCTACCTGATACACAGAATCTGCAGAATGTCTGGTTTTTAACCAGTTTGTGTGATTTTTTTCCAACTTTGTAGGTTTGAAGATGGATGAAATTGGCCCCCTATCCCTATCACTAGTTAATTCAATTGTTGAGGATCATTCGAGTTCATTCCAAACTGATCAAACTGTTGATTTGAGCAAAAATTGATTTTGATGTTTTTTTGTATTTCTTTGATGATTTAATGATTTCATTATGTATAAGACAATTGTATTAAGACAATATCATGTTTTGTTTATCTAATTGAGTGATTTAGTTTGATTCAAGTAGTTATTTTAGACGTCAAATTACAAGTTTTTTGGGAAAAAGCTGCCGCATGAGTTCTTTGTCCAAAACTAATCTGCATTTCGTCAAGTATCAGGACGGTTCGACTCTCCTAGAGTCAAACACATTCGCATTTCATACAACCGAACATTACAAAACGTAGGATTCGATGGAGGTCCAATTGAACCGTCTATTTTTCATTGTTCGGCGGAGGTCCAGTTAAATTGGTTCGTTTAACCGTGCGCCGAACAGTCCATTTTTGTCATTCACATGCTTTTCACGTGAGGGCAATTTGGAATTAAACAAAATTTGAGAGTGTCTGGCGAGTAGTTGGGGTTCTAAGAAGCATGGGCTAATTTTATAGGAAACCTAGGATCACTATACAGTTTTTACTCTAAAAGGTCACTTGCCAACCCATCATTGTGTGATTTCATCAGTCATGTGATAGAGTGCCACTTTTGTACATGTGAGAAATAAATTAATAAAGGGTTTTTTTTTGGACCCCCACCCCCACCCAATACCAAAAACCCCAAAATGCCCTTTGAAACTTAATTTTTTTTTAAAAAAAATAAATAAATCGCATATACCCCTTTAGAGTGCGTATATACAATGGGCTATTTTTGTCCAATCGTATATACGCACTCAAAAAAGGTATATACAATGCACTTTTTATTTTTTTTAATAATTTGTTTTAATTTTTATTACTAAAAGGCTACTAAAAATTCGTTAAATAGTCAAAACTACTCCAAAAAATTATAAAAACACCACTAAAAATCTAACAAAACCAAAATAAGACTATACAAATTTTTTAGATTTTTTGGAGACTATGAAAAATTAAAAAAATTCGTAAAAAATAGTAAACGATGGAATTTGGGATTTTGAGATCGTAGTCCCGTAAGAAGTCTCTTCTAAGGGAGTCTTGATTCTTGATTTTTTTCGGATTTAATAGTTGTGGTTTCATTACGATTGGAGTATGTTGCCCTAAACCGATTTTTAGCCTAAATTATTCGTTCGACGTATAACATCGTCACATTTTAACGAACTACACACAAAACCTATTTTCGGGACTTATATAATTTTTATTTGACTTAAAAAATTTAAAAAAATACAATGGGGTCGTATATACACACGAGGGGGTATATATACGACCTATTTTTAGGCATCGTATATACACCTCCCAAGGCGTATATACGATTACATGAGGGTTTTCCAATCGTATATACGTCTTTGGGGTGTATATACGATGCCTAAATGCATAAGGTCGTATATATATATCCCTAGGTGTATATACGATTGGTCAAAAATTTGTAAAAAAATACGTTTTGAGGAAAGGCATTTTGGGGTTTTCAGTGTGGGTGGGGGTTTATGGGGATGGGGTGGGGGTACAAAAAAAAACCCATTAATAAACTTCAAATTAATTGGTATGCTTAAGTGTTGTGCCACTTTTGTACATGTAGAAAATAAATTGATAAAGGCTTTTTTTTTCCCACCCCCTCCTTCTCTCCTACACCCCCATAACCCTATTAAACTCAAAAATATCCCTGTTTTTAAAAAAATTAAAAATTAAAAATTTGATTACCTCTAAAAAGGTAATTCGGTTCAAATTAGTATTTCGGATTTACCTTGTAAATCGAAATAATTTATTTGAACCTAATTACCTTTTTAGAGGTAATTCCGAAATTTTTAAATTTTTTTTTAAAGTTTGTATATTAAATTAAGATTTACACGCGTTTTATTTTTAAAATACGATACGAACGATTTACGATTTAAATAACAATACGTCAAAATATATAAAATGTCCAACATAAAATAGGAGTACAAATACAATCGTGGTAGACTGCCTCTCTACCACCCCGCCAAAAAATCCGCGCCTGAATCTGATACATCACCAACCCCCATAGGATCCTGTCCGGAGATGGAGCATTACCCGAAATGGGTGGAGAAGGGCACAATACGTCAATCAGGGCACAATCACAAACAGGGCTCAGGGCACAATCACAAACAGAGAAAATGGTGTCCATTTCGAGAGTCCAAACCCCATTTTATGCAGGCTTAACGACGACATCACCTTTGAAGCTCTGAAAGAAAAAATAACAACGAAGGTGCAGCTGGAGGGTGACGAGCAAGAAGTCACCCGGATCATTTATCGCTACCCCACTATGGGCGATAATAATCGTGTTCAGTGGTCCTCCATGGATGTGAAGAACAACGATGATGTTCGAGTAATGATGGACCGTTTTGACATATTTCAGATGCGGAGTCCTATTCAGCTGTATGTCGAAACCAGAAGGACCGTTGCTGAGGTCCTTCGACGTCTCCAACCACCATCTCACTAATTTCTACCGTCTTTTCATTTTCTTTGTTGCTGTGTTTTGTTGTTTCCGTTCAGAACTTTCATGTATTATTTCGTTTCGTCATCAAAAACGCGTCTTTAATTAATTTTAATTTGTTTTTAATTAATTTTATTTTTTTTGTGGGGGTTTGTGGTTTTAGATCATTAAAAGCGAGGTAATTCCGGTCACTAATGTGAACCGGAATTACCTCGCTTTTTGGTAATTCGAAAAACCACAAATCCCCTACCTAATTACCTCTTCTCTAAGGTAATTCCAAATTTTCACTATTCTTTTGGGGGCATTTTTGTCCGAAACGGTATTTATGGGGGTGGGAGTGATAATGAGGGGGGTGTAAAAAAAAAGCCATCGATAAATTTAAAATTAATTGGTATGCTTAAGTGTTCTGATTGATTGAATAATTCACTATCTTTATTTTATACCTCTAAGTGAAATTTACCCCTATTAAGTTTAAGCTTTTTATCCGGAGAGTCTATATATTGTAACGGAAAAATGTGCTGTAGACTTTGGTGAGGACTACATTATTTGTATCTATGGATTGTATAACTAATATTGTTAACTTTAATATGTCAATAGTATTTTGGTTGATAAAAATATTGAACATTGGACATTTATCAAATGTGTCCGAAATTATATGTACAATGGCATTCCTGAACTAAGTTCTTTACAAGTGAAGATTCCTAAACATTGTCCGTAAATGTATTTATAGAATTTGAATTTGTGTGTAAATCACTCTATATTGTGCTTCTTTATTTGAACTTATCTACTAGTATAAATGCTTGTGAAACAATTTGAGAGAGCTAATAGAAACAACTTATGATATGATTATAAGTTGTTTTCAGTTTATTTACATAAACTCTCAAAGATAGTTTATTAAAACAATTTACAGCTTATATGAAACCGTTTTGATTTTATTTTTTCTTTTATTATAAAAATAACTTACATATAAACACTTACTTGATAAAAGCTTATGTTATAAGTATTAGTTGTAATTCAAGCTAGTTATGTGTTGTAATTTTCTGTTTTTTACTCTACTGCCATGTCACCAGGTGGTGACCGGTCCAATAGGTTGCCAAGTGAGCAACTATATAAACTCATTTGTAAGTCAACTCTGTTAATAATACACTCTGAGTCAAATGCATTTGATGACTCGTTGAAATTCTGTTAATTTGTGTAACAAACTTTCGATTGCGTGTGTGAGAAAGTGAGTGAGTTCTAACAATAAGCGCTTAATTAAGCAGTTTTTAAAAAATGATTTCATAATGTTATTTAATAGACTCTATTTATTTATTTTCTCTTTTGCTCAATATTAAATAGACTCTCGATCATAGACAACAAACTAACAAGGGGTATATGATAGCAAAAATAGGGGTATATGATAGCAATTCTCAACCCAAAAGGTTTTGGGCTTGAGTGTAAATTCAACCATGGGTTTTAGACAAGGCTCATGCTTCGTACAACCCTCCTCTACTCACTAGACACCCATTTTTGGTGTGAAAAGACCAAAAGCCCTTACTGAAAATTGGATTTTATATTTTTTTAAACAATAAATACGGTTCGGCGCACGCTTGATCGAACCTAATCGAATCTCGCTGCGCCCAACCTGTCAAAGTTTACTCAGGCACCCCAAATTATGTTTTGACCAGGTTCGACCAAGTGTGGGCCGATCCAAATCGACCAGCCGTACGCCGGACCCTCTCCACCGTTCAGTCAACGGTTAAATTTTTGAATTCTCCCCCAAAGGTTTAAATTTTAACGTTTTCGTTTTTTTTAAATCAATGACTCATGTTCGATCACACCTATTATAGATAAGTGCAATAAGTCATACAAACCGAAAAAGTCTAAAAAAACAATTTGTGCAATGAATAAATCGAATATTTAAAAATCAGTTAAAATTAAACAACTAGTGTTAGCCATACTAGTGCTAGTAAAGAATAAATCGAATCGTTAAAAATCCGTTAAAATTAAACAACTAGTGTTAGTCATACTAGTGTTAGCAAAAAATAAATCGAATCGTTAAAAATCAGTTAAAATTAAACAATTCAATATCCAGCAACAATCAAAGAGGTTCGACCCTGCCAAGTGTGAACCGGTTCGGCGCACGCATGGTCTAACCACACTTAACAGGTTCGGCACACGCTTGGCCGAACCGTATTTAATGTTTAAAAAAAATACTTTAAATTCAGGGATATTTTGAGAATAAAGGGTGGTATAGAATGTCTAATGAGTAGAGGGGGTTGCAGGAAGCACGAGGCTTAGACAAGGTTCACCCACCAAGCCCAAAAGAGAGGAACAAATCGTGCACCAGTCAATAACACGCATTAGTCTGAGGCAATTTTCCTCTTTTTTCGAGTCTCAAAATTGTTTTGCTCTCTAGAAGAGTTCGAGCCATCATCGCAGGGAAAGAGAAGGCAAAAGAAGATGTTGAGGGTTGCAGCTAAGAAGCTTTCGTCGTCTCTCTCCTCATCTCCATCGTGGAGAAATTACCACGCCGCCTCCGCGTTCATTTCTAAGAATCCAATCGCACCGTCTTCTTCCTCTGAAGAACGTAGATCTGATTCGTTTTTGCTTCGACCTGAATTCTTTCTTCCCGTAAGAGGTTAGGGTTCTCCTTTCCCATTCCCATCTCCTTGAAATTATGCTCTAAATGAATCGTTTTGATTTTGTTTTTTTGGTTTTGTTCGATTTGTTTTGATTTTAGGGTTCGGAATTGTTTGTCTCTGATTTGATGCTTTATCTGATTTGGATGTTTATGATTCTGTGCGAAGGTGAAATTTTTATGTAGTGGATTGTTTGTTGTTGATTTGCGTAATTAGATTTTAGGTTCTGGACGCGTTTTTGTTGCTGATTCCAATTCCAATCATCTTGGAGTCCATATTCCGTTTGGGTGATGATTTGGTTGTTTTGAAGGTTTTTATGTATGTGTGTTGTGTGTATGTGGTTGGAAATGGATAGAAGATGGCCTGGAATCATTTTCATATTTTCGTCTTGGACTTGGGAATTTGAGGCTGAGAATTGAGATGCATGATGTTTTTTGAGTTTGTTATTTGATGTTTTGACATTGTGAAGTGCTTATTTTCTTCATCTATGTTTTTTCTTGCTCGGTGAAATGAAATTTGGCTGAGTTATCTTTGTTTTTCTCGGCCTCCCATTACGCGCTACAGAATTACTTGTTTGAAGAAATTGAAGCAGCCTCCTAGTTTGTTGTTAAATATTGTATGGTTAAATGTTTTCTGTCTGTGAAATTTTAATCCATTCTGATGGAAATGTAATTCTTGTGCAGTTGTACTTTCATTTTACCTTATTTGAGCAACATTCCACTATTAGTGTGTCAAAAAAAAACTGGAAGGGGTATTTGTGATAGTCGATAGTTTTATGCCTTATTTGAATTTGAATTATAGTAAAAATAATGTGTTGTTGTATTCTATTATGAAATGTATTAAAGACCCAAGTGGTGGCACTCTCTTTTCTGATGAACCAGCATATCAATTAAGTTACTGCTGATCTATTTGAATCCTATTTGTGGTAGTACTTCATTTCTATCTTCAAAACTTTATTGTATGAAATCATGAAGTGTTGTGCTTTTGATTCTAGCTGCAACGATGTTTTTATGATAAAAATTTCTGTAAATTGTAAATTGCTTATTGAATTGTTTAATTGGATTGACCCAAAATATATTAATGGTGCTTCATAATTCGTGCTGGTTGTATGTATATGCTTTGTATGCTGCAAGGTTTTTTTGTTTGTTTCATCATTATGATCATGAGTTACCTCTTGTCTGTATCATTAGATGAATATTTTAAGGCAATTGTTTGATTAAGAAGGCTTTTCTATTCTGGTGGGCCAGCTAGTCACAGGATCGGTAGATAAATAGTTTGCAGTTGCATCTTATGTTACTTTGAGGGTTTGGGTTTGTAGTTTTTAATTGAGCACATGCTGGTTCTTTGGGTTCTGTGTTAGTTTGAGATGTGCTTTCTCTTCAATTGATTTTATTATTTAAATCCAACTGAATGTAACTTGATTCAATTTGATTATATCCAGGTTTTGGTACTGAGTCACTGATCCACTCAAAAGAAAACAGCATTAATCCTGATATTCCAGCAACTGTTACAGCTGTTAAAAATCCTTCTTCTAAGATTGTATACGATGAATACAACCATGAACGATTTCCTCCTGGTGACCCAAGCAAGAGGGCATTTGCATACTTTGTCCTAACAGGTGGAAGATTTGCTTATGCCTCTCTGATCCGTCTCCTTGTCCTCAAATTTGTACTCAGCATGTCAGCAAGTAAGGATGTTCTTGCTATGGCTTCACTTGAAGTTGATCTCTCAAGCATTGAGCCAGGCACTACCGTCACTGTTAAGTGGCGTGGAAAGCCAGTATTCATCAGGCGCAGAACAGATGATGACATTAAGCTGGCAAACAGTGTTGATGTTGGATCTCTTCGTGACCCGCAGCCGGATGCAGATAGAGTCAAAACCCAGAATGGCTCATTGTGATTGGGGTTTGCACACATCTGGGTTGCATTCCTTTACCAAATGCTGGGGACTTTGGTGGATGGTTTTGCCCATGCCATGGTTCACATTATGATATTTCTGGCAGAATAAGGAAGGGACCAGCACCATACAATCTTGAGGTACCAACTTATTCATTCTTGGAGGACAACAAGTTGTTGATTGGTTGAAGACCTTAGACTGCTCTGGAATGAGTTCAAAATATTTTTGATTTATTTGAATATTTGATAATGTCGAAATGCGCCATGGACATATCTGGCCTGGGAGTCTTCCTTATTTGTCATGTTTAGCAAGTATTTATGTAACTCCGAATTTTAAGTTTTACTATTTGACAAAACTTGTATCAATAATCGCCTGGCTTTTTGCTTACAAATGAATGTTCAAAAGCTGATGACTTCGGCATATTGAATTGTACTTTTGCATATCATATCATAAATAACATTTGGAAATCCGCGTAGCAAATAGATTGGGGGCATGGTATTTGTTTTTCCCTATAAATGCAGGGTATTCCATACGTATTGTTATTTGATAATTTCTTGATAAGCCATGAGAATATGTCAAGTTAGTATTAAAATATTTTTCTTACTTTTTTATAAATTAAAATTCCTTATATGTCGTAATGACACCTTTAGTACGTCTAATAAACATGTGGGTGTTTGTTTTCGTACCCCCCTCATTCCCTCCCACACCCCCATAATACCAAAAATGCCAATAATACCCCTGCGTTTTTAAAAAAAAAAAAAAATTAAATTTTGAATTACCTCAAAAAAGGTATTTCGGTTCAAAAAAATAAAATTTTGAATTACCTCTAAAAAGGTAATTCGAAATTTGTAATTTTTTTTTAAAAAAAAGTTTGTATTTTGGTCTTAAGATTTAAACGCGTTTTATTGGAAATATGATCTGAACGATTTACGATTTAATAACAATACGTCAAAATATATAAAATGACCAACATAAAATAGAGTACAAATACAACTATGGGCCCAAAATGTCTAAAAATGAGTGAAAATAAGCACGTGAAGTAGGTGAATGGGGCGACATCTAGAGGCATCCCGGGCCAATCCAGGACTTGCTTGGTGCATGATATATATACGATTTGTTTTAATTTTTATTACTAAAAGGCTACTAAAAATAGTCAAAACTACTCTAAAAAATATAAAAACACCACTAAAAATCTAACAAAACCAAAATAAGGCTATACAAATTTTTAAGATTTTTGGAGACTATGAAAAATTAAAAAAATCGTAAAAAATAGTGCTTGATGGAATTTGGGATTTTGAGGTTGTTGTCCCGTAAGAAGTCCTTCTAAGGAGTCTTGATTCTTGATTTATTTCGCTTCTAATGGTGTGGTTTCATTACGATCCGAGTATGTTGTCCAAAACCGATTTTTTAGCCTAAATTATTCGTTCGAAAAAAAAATTAAATTTTGAATTACCTCGAGAAATAGGTAATTAGGTTCTAATTTGTGAACCGGAATTACCTCATTTCGAGGTAATTCAAAATCTTTCTAATTACAGGGTAAATCCGAAATTCCATTATTTTTTGAGGTAATTCCAAATTTTAGAGGTAATTAGAAATTTGTAATTTTTTTTTTTTTTTTTTTTTAACAAAACCATGTAATTTTTGTAAATTTTCAGGGGTATTTTTGTCCATTTGGGACATTATGGGGGTGTGGGAGGGAATGAGGGGGGTACCGAAAATAAAGGCCTAAACACGTGAGCAAAGGGAATTGAGTCATATAAACACGAGAGAGTTGTTTCCCTAGTCTTTGTTTTACAAGTATAGCTCGTTAGTTTCTGTGCCTTTCTATTTAATTATGCTAGCCTATGTGTCTATGGGTTTATATGTCTGTGTGTTTTCTGTTATTTTGTTAATGTTTTGTTTTACTATAAACGAATCCTAAACAACCAACACCGTTTGCCCAGCAGCTTAATCTACCTTGGGATAAGGGGGTCAATTTGGTGTTCTCGGGTTTAATTCCTGCAGTGGACAAACTCATTGTTGGCCAGTGCGAAATTTAATTCTAAGCAAAAGCGGAGATTAGTCTTTCGTTGAAAACGTTGAGACAGTTTGTGGGTAGCCAAGCCACCAATGGTCCCGAGCCCAAAAAAAGACGAATCTTAGACATATCGTATCCTATGTTTTTCAAAGAAGTTTAGAAGTGCAACTCGTTAGTTTCTATGTGCCTTTTTATTTTATTATGCTAGCCTATGTGTCTATGGGTTTATATGTTGTGTATTTTCTGTTATTTTGTTAATTTTGTTTTACTATAAACGAATCCTAAACAACCAACACCGTTTTCCAGTGGCTTAATCTACCTTGGGACAAGGGGGTCAACTTGGTATTCTCGGGTTTGATTCCCGTAGTGGACAAACTCATTGTTGGCCAGTGCGAAATTTAATCCTAAGCACAAACGGAGATTAGTCTTTCGTTGAAAACGTTGGAACACTTTGTGGTAGCCACCAATGGTCCGAGCCCAAAAAAAAAGGAAAATGCTCAACAGTACAAATCAAAATGCAAGAAAGCAACGAAGTGGTGTGAGGCCAGTTACCTTTTTCTCTCCTATCATTACCTTTTCTCTTACGAGTTTGTTTTGTTCCTCTGTTTCTTGCGTTTCTTATCGTACCAACTAGCGGTACTCCAAAAAAAAAAGACGAATCGTAGACATATCGTATCCTATGTTTTTCAAAGAAGTTTGTATCGCTATATCGGATTCGTATCGTCTCCGATACTCGTATCGTATCTATGCATCATAAGTTTTTCCATATAGTATTTGTTGTATATACGAAGAATCAAACAAGTATCCACTGAGTGGTTACATCTATAGACATAAGAATCTTAATTGTCTGAATGAACAAGGTGCCTGAGGAGAATATCAAAACTGTCAGCTAGCTGCTTTAACAAAATCATGGTTCACAAACATTTGGTAAACTGTGTCTACACTTTGTATAGATAGATATTCGTGTATGGTAAAACAAGTCATGTTTCAAAGAGGCCTTTAACATAAACCATGCCCTTTTCACTAAACTTGAGTTCCTTTCTCATTTGCTCCACTTGTTGGTCATCACCTTGAACAACAATCTCAGATAAAGTTCCATCTTCTTTAACTATCAGTTTCACTTTAATTTGCTCCTTTCTAGATGCGCGAGTCCAGTAATAAGCACCTCTGCATAAATTTTCAATGCATCATCAGCTCATACCTGATACCAGTACTCTCTCTGGAGTTTGGACTATCTCCTTTCTATCTACTTTCCAAAAAGAAAATGTGTTAATAAAGTGAATTGTCAATGTATTAACTTACGCCAATGGACTTAAGGTGGTTAACCAAAACCAATTATTGCCAACATCTGGGACGGTTATGGTAAGCACAAGTGCTACACTTGCCAGGCTGATGCAAGTGCAGAATGTTAATAATGCAGCTTGGCCCCTGCTAGGAACCATTATTCCTTCAAACCTTCATAGAAGAAGCACCAAAACTTGTTTAGATGTCTACCTTCATTTCAACTAGTTAATAAAATGCAAAAAGCGCATCAGTATAAGATTGCAGCATGATTGATTAACCCCGAGAAAAAGGACATTAGATATTCCTAAATAAACACCATACACACTATCATATAGTCACACCGAGTTCGAACCTGGGAGTCGGCGTCTCATGTCACTGAAATTGACAACGCAAACATTCCTAAAATTGTTTGGCAATGACTAATGTGATTACCATTTTTCAAGAATTAAAACGGTGAACCACTCAATTTTACGGCATTAGAGATTAGCGTAATTAACTCTAGTCTAACTGATCCCCTATGCAAGTTTCTTCTAATGCAGTTTAAACATACAGAGAGAAAGTATAATACTGACTTACGTGATTGTTTCTCCTCTATCAATCACTGCAAAGTTGTTGCGAGTGAAGAATGATAGTATCTCCCCTGCAACCAAATTCGGCGCCTTTTTTCCCTCTTCATCTACAAAAGTCTTCTTCACAATCTATATATAGAGATTTGAACAGAATACCGTTGTTAATCACATTCAAATTAGTTAATGAATTAACTACTACTAAACTCAATTAACCAGAATTTAAACTGAATTAAGTAGTAAATGTGGAAAAGATTACTTTGGATTTGACAGAGCGTTTGATGAGGGACCAAAGGCCAGGAACAGAGATAACAAAGAGACCAAGAGAAGTATAATAACTAGCCAAAGAGTAACCAGAAGTTTCCGTAAGCAACAAAAGAGAATAAGGGTTAACTAGTTGTTGTTGATGTGTGATGAAGTCTGCAGTGTCGTGAAGAGATATGCGAAGTTTGTTGTTTGGTCTTGGAGGGTGTACTTGGTGCCATAATCGATGGCATGGTTGTAATTTTGAAGTGCTGGAGTGAAATGGAAGAGAAGGGAGAGGTTTTGGATGTGGAGATAACAACATCTTAGCTGCCATTGGTTTTTGCAGAGAATGGATAGATAGGGTGGTTTGTTTTTCTGAGCTGCTGCTGGGTTTAGCACTTGTTGTCTGGTCCGTTGCTAATTTGGTTTGTTTGTTTTTTGACGGTCTGGATTGAAGACACGGCTTCAACAGTTTAGATGGGGTAAGATCTTTTTTTTGTATCAAGTGTCAGATTTAGTTTACATTTGGGATAAGGAAGATAGTGGATAAACTAGTAGGATCTTCACGCATACGCATCTCGCGCGGTGTCTTTGTCGTATTTTTTATGAATGAACTTAGATAAGTATTTAAATAATCGAATATTATCAAAGTGAAAATAAAAAGATAAAAATTAAAGTAGATAAAAAGAAGTTTCAAATAAAAATAGATAGATATTAAAATTTAAAAATGTAAAAATATCATTTAAAAACAATTTTTGCATTTATCCCGTGTTTTTTTATATATCAGTGCAGTGTCTTTTTATATATCAGTAAAGTTATCCCGGGTTTTTTATGTATTAGTGCAATTATCTCATAGTCTCAATTGATTATTTGAGTTTATTAGTAGATTATAGTAGATAGTAAAAGATAGATATTAAATTATCAATAAGAAATATTTATCCCGTGTTTTTTATATATCAGTGACAATTATTTGTCATTTTTTAGGTATTAGTGACAAATATTTGTCACGTGTGTTTTAAATTATCAGTCCAGTTATATCGTGTTTAAATTATCAGTGCAATCATTTATTAGGTATTAGTGACAATTATTTGTCATTTTTAATTATCAATGACAAATATTAATCTCGTATTTTTTATATATCAGTGCAGTTATCCCGTAGTTTCAATTGTTATTTTAGTTAATTAGTAGATTATAGTAGATAGTAATAAGAAATATTTGTTTTAAATATTAATCAGTAGTTTGAATAGTCATTAAATCTTCTTGTTTTTTAGATAGTAGCTAGGTTTATAGTAGTCTTCACAAATTTTAATTATTAATGACAAATATTAATCCTGTGTTTTTATATATTAGTGCAATTATCCCGTGTTTTTTTTATATCATTGTAATTATCTCGTAGTTTCAATTGATTATTTTAGTGCATTAATAGATTATAGTAGATAGTAAACGATGAATAGTAGATTATCAATAAGAAATATTTATCCCGTGTTTTTTATACATGAGTGACAATTGTCCTTTTTTAGGTATTAGTGAAAAATATTTGTCACGTGTGTTTTAAATATTAATCAGTTTAAATAGTCATTAAGTCTTCTTGTTTTTTTAGATAGTGAGTTTATAGTAGTCTTCAAAAATTATAATTATCAATGGCAAATATTAATCCCGTGTTTTTTATATATCATTGAAGTTTAAGTGTTATATATATATATATATATATATATATATATATATATATATATATATATATATATATATATATCGATGTAGTTATCTCGTAGTTTTATTTGATTATTTTAGTTGATTAGTAGATTATAGTAGATAGTAAACATTAGATAGTAGCCTATTAATAAAAAATATTTATTTTAAATATTAATTAGAAGTTTAAATCGTCATTAAGTCTTCTTATTTTTTAGATAGTAGGTTTGTAATAGTAGTCTTCAAAAAAATTAATTATCAATGACAAATATTAATCTCGTGTGTTTTTATATATTAGTGCAGTTATCATGTGTTTTTTATATATTATTGCAGCTATCTCGTAGTTTCAATTGATTATTTTAGTTGATTAGTAAATTATAACAGATAGTAAATTATCAATTAGAGCCTTAGAGGTGATAGTTTCAATAAGAGTGTAAACCGATTTTGGAGAGAAAAATTAAAATTTTAAGGTGATAATTTTTTTTTAGTGTAAAGTGATAAGAGAAAGAAAACAATTGTTTATGAGAAAAGTAAAATGAAAAAAAAGAAGAAAAAGAGTGTAAGAGAAAAGTGAAAAGGAGGAAAGAGAGGCTCTACACCAATCAGCAGCTAGCTACTCTGCAGAAACAAGCAATAGATGACAAAAATGCAGCAACATAGACAAGAGGAAAAGTCCAATTTGTGGCAGCAGCTCCAAAGCTCTAAATGGGAGGTCCTTCTATCCTTGCATTTGTCTCTCTGAACAACACACACAAATAGAGATTAGACCTCAGTTGAGAGTCAAACAAAGAAGTAAGAGGGACCAAAAAACGTGAATGCAGCAGGAGCTTGGAAGAAGGAAAAACTGCATAGACCAATTCAAGCATCAAAAGATGAAACACATTGGGGAAACTATAATCAGAGATGCAGAGTTAAAATTGACATTACAATACAATAACCTATGCAAGCTCATCTATAAACAGAGCTCAAAAACTCAGAACGAGGGGGGAGAAAAAAAAAAGAAACAGCAAGCACAAACATACAGAACAAACATAGTGAAACACAAACACACAGAGAAAACACACAGAGCAAACACACTGAAGCACAAAAACAAGCACAGGCAGAACAAACACAAAACACTCAGAGCAACACAACAATCACCATTTCCATTCCATTCCCACTATAAGACACACAAAGAGATGCAGAGAAGAATGAAAATCTGAAAAAGAGAATAGGAACAAACCTGCTACTGAAACCACACTGTCGCCGTGACCTCCGCCGCGCGAACCACCACCGCCACCGTCAGCTCCGCCTCTCACCTTCGCGAACCAACACGTCATTTTCTCTATCTCGCGTTCAGCTTCTCCCTCTCAGACGACCCACCACCGTCACTTCTCTCTTTCCGTCGCGCGCCACCGTCATCACCACCGTACACCACCACTCCTTCTCGATTCGTCTCTCTCTCTCTCTCGCGGTACCCTCTCTCTCTCTCTCTCCCTCTCTCGATTTCCTTCCTCTCCTTTCTCTCTTTCTTTCTCTCTTTCTCTCTCTTGAAAACTCTCTCTCTTTTCAAAGCAGAAGCACAGCAGGGAAAGGGAGAGGAGATTTAGGGTTTGTTTTTGGGAATCAGTTGCAGAGAGGAGAGGGATGGGATTTAGGTTTTCTGCTTTTGTATTTGGCTTAAGTGTGAGCAGTTGTGGGCCTGTTCTTTCTTTTCTTTAAGTTTTTAATCTGATTGCTAATAATACCCCCCACGTTTTTGGCTGCACCCTCCAGTTTTTATGTAAAAAATTTATTGTTAGCACTCCCAAATTTTGCTATCTCGCCCTCTCTCTTTAATCTTTCAAAATCTTTTCAAATTAATGCAAGTTATTAGTGACTATCACCCAAAGCCTTGGCTTGTTTGATTATCATGAACGCTATCAAGAGCTATTAGTAATGATCACTCAAAGCCTCTGCTTGCTTGGTCATTATGAAAGCTCTTCCCCTTTCCAAAACCCTTTCAAAAACATTTTCAAATTAGAACTACGTCGCTTTGATTCCCATTCGGGATACGTAGGAGCGAGCCACATTCTCGTCAAGCGCAGCAAATAAAATCTTTTTCGCAATCGTAAACATTATCATTTTTCGCAGCAAATAAAATCTTTTTTGCAATCGTAAACATTATCATTTTTCGCAACAAATAAAAATCGTTTTCGCAATCATAAACATTATCATTTTAGCGCAACAAATAAAATCCTTTTCGCAACCATAAACATTAGTATTTTTCATAATAAAAAATCATTTTTAAACCCATTGTTGCTAGTGGCTAATCAGAACCTTTGTTCGCCTAGCCATTGGCGGCAATGTCTTTTTCCAAAGAACAATAAGCGATGATCACCCATAACTTCGGTTAGTTTGATCATTCATGCCAATTAATCTCTTTCGAAAACCATGTTCAAAAGACATTTTTTCAATGTTTTGGTCTTAAAATTAAAATATTGGTGGCAGCTTCAAAAAATTTCCACGTTGTACATTGAGAAACCCAAACCGGATTTTTCGGGGTGCAACAGCTGGCGACTTCACTGGGGAACTTTTTTTTTAAAAAGAAGAGGGTCAAGCCTAACTAGTTAAAAATGTGTGGTTTAATGTATTGTTGATTTGACTAATACCTCGTTTGCCTTCATTCTTTTTTCCTTTCTTTCTTCTCATTGATTGTAGGCATATGCATTTGTCTTCTTCCATGTTTGTTCCCTATCTCCTCTTCTACTCCTTTTCTTTTATTGCTTATACCCATGCATTCTTCCAATCCCCATGATCCCTTCTTCTTTGCTCCCTTTTCTTAAGGTAAGCTCATGCATTTCCCCCTCTCTTATCATGTTCCCCTCTTCTCAGCTCCCTTTCTTAAGGTAAGAAGTGCAATGTTGTTGGCACCCTAGGCTAGTTTATATTGGATTGATATTGAACCCTAGGGTAGACAACATGTTATTGCTTACTATTGTTTGGACTGCTCTGGTTTTCATTTCAGGTGGGGTAGTGCTAGGGAAAATGCCCTTGACACACACTACACTTATACCTTGTGATTACATGTTTTGAGTGGGACCATAACCCAGGTCTGCAAAAACTTAGGAGAGTGGATTCGAGTAGTGAGAGCTCATCAGGACCTTTGTCCGTTTGGCTACTTGTGAAAGTTTCAATCAGAGTTGTGCTCTTTCATGATGCCTCACACCTAGCAGTTTGCTGCATTTGTGGGAAGTTTTGTGAAAGGGGATGTGGCTTTGGTGGCCTTGTGAGGGAGTGAATAGAGCTACATGGGAGGATTACCTTTAAATTGCCCTAGATCGTAGGTTTCCCCCCCCCCCTTTTTTTTAGGTCACAAGGGCGTTCCCAATTGTGTGTTGCATCTAGTTTAGTCATTTTTCCCTCAAGAATTTTCGAAAATCAAAAAATGTTTTTTTTCATTTTCATAAACATCTATACGAGGTGACATATATCTTGTATTTTCTCAAAAATTCAATCACCAAATCAAAAAAAATCTTTTTACTTTGCTTTTCACATGCATGTAAAGTAGCATCATCAACCTCATTCTCATACAAAAAGCATCTTTGCATTGCATAACATGGGAAAACTAAATAAAAATCCATACGCGCATTTTTCTCTATCTCATTTAGGTTTGTCGGGAGTGCATTCCCCGCGCGGGTGCGTTTCCATTCACTAAACTTTTTCTTAATTTTGTCAAAAAGTCCAAAAAACATATTTTATTAGGAACGTGTCTCATGCATTATTGCTTTTTGCATATCATGAAGAATGAACATGTGACCATCTCATTTTGCATACAGTTCCATTCAAAATAAATCATGTTTTCCCTTGCATTAAAAATCATTTGCGAGCATCATGCACTTTCTCGCATAAAAATTTTAGAAACATAGCACATGCTTTATTATTTTCCTTTTTCATATCATATATGCAAACATCTCATTTTGCATGCATTTTCATAGGAATCATATCTTTCCACGCACTAAAAATAATTGTTAGTATCATGCATTCCATTTCATTGTTTAAAAATAAAACAAAAAGCAATCATCATCTGCACTTTGCATCATGGCATCATGCATTACATAAAACAAAATTTCGAAAAAAAACAATTATCATCCCTATGGTATTTCATTCGTTCATAATCATGAAAATCATCAAGTGATGCAATTTACGGCATCCTCATTCAAAATGCACATTCGTTCATTCATTCACCCACTCATTTCGTCGTCCATTCATATCACATCATCGCATTAATACTTTTCTGTGTCGTAAATCAAAAATAAACATTAACGTCTCATTTCACATGCATCTCCATTCAATATCTCTCATGCATTAGGAAAGTAATTGTAAGCATCACACATTTCATTTCATTGCATAAGAAAGATGAAAACCAGAAGCAGTTATCATCCATATCGCATTTCATTCATCCTTAATTATGCAAAAGCTGTCATCAAATAAAGGTGGGCATCACATCAATATTGCATGCATATATCATTTCGCTATTCATATAGCCTTAGCTCAAACGCGTCATTTTCTGCATGCATTATTATTTTTCTCTTTCATATCATAACAAATAAACAAAAATCCAAAAATGTATGTTTTCTACTAGATTTTAGAAAATGCATCGCATGTACCCCTTTTCCCTTTTCATGACAACCAAGAACTACGTAGCTTTGAATTCTCCATCGCACCAGGAGATACGTAGGAGCGAGAAGCCAACTCTCGTCAAGCGCCAAAAATAAAAAATTTCATTAAGTTTTCCCATTTATCTTCAATAAGAAATAAATAGGCAAATCTAGGTATTTTTCAAATCAAACGTTAAAACCACACACTTAATTAAAGGTTCCCTCTCAGTGAAGTTATCTCGTAGTTTTATTTGATTATTTTAGTTGATTAGTAGATTATAGTAGATAGTAGATTATTAATAAGAAATATTTATTTTAAATATTAATTAGAAGTTTAAATCGTCATTAAGTCTTCTTATTTTTTAGATAGTAGGTTTGTAATAGTAGTCTTCAAAAAATTTAATTATCAATGACAAATATTAATCTCGTGTGTTTTTATATATTAGTGCAGTTATCCCGTGTTATTTATATATTATTGCAGCTATCTCGTAGTTTCAATTGATTATTTTAGTTGATTAGTAAATTATAACAGATAGTAAATTATCAATTAGAGGTGATAGTAGATTTTCAATAAGAGTGTAAACCGATTTTGGAGAGAAAAATTAAAATTTTAAGGTGATAAGAGAAAGAAAACAATTGTTTATGAGAAAAGTAAAATGAAAAAAAGAAGAAAAAGAGTGTAGGAGAAAAGTGAAAAGGAGGAATGAGAGTGTAAGAAGAAAGAGAAAAAAGGAAGAAAGGGAGTGTAAGAGAAAAGTGAAAATGAGGAAAGAGAGTGTAAGAAGAAAGAGAAAAAAGTAAGAAAGAGAGTGTAAGAAGGAAAAAAAAAAAAAGTAAGAAAGAGAGTGGAAGAAGAAAAGAGAGAAAGAGTGAGTAATGACACTTTTACCCTTAAATTATATATGTGTCATGTTAATAAGAGATCCAAATTGGTAATTTCATAAGAGGTTTGTTTGTATAAATAGATAAATAGATATTAGATTAGATTAGATTAGATTATATATTAAAATTAAATCCTTAAATCAGTAAAATTCATTTTTTTTTTGTACAAGTTGATAAAGGAAACAAAGACAAAAGGGAAAAAGAAAAAGAAAAAACTAGCGACTTACGAGAAAAATAGACTCCACTGGCGTCAACAAGAAGGAGATTGAGGATCCCAGATGGAGGCGAAAAAAAGGAGAGCCACCCTTCAAAAGAGTCAGCACCCAATTTAGCTAGAAAATCA
This sequence comes from Oxytropis ochrocephala, assembly GCA_020916435.1. Taxonomy (NCBI): domain Eukaryota; kingdom Viridiplantae; phylum Streptophyta; class Magnoliopsida; order Fabales; family Fabaceae; genus Oxytropis; species Oxytropis ochrocephala. The sequence continues at coordinate 82,961,531 of CM037091.1, forward strand.
GCACAAGCATTACCTTCCCTCAAGGTATGGGTAAGTTGGACTCTCCAGACTCTAGAAAGGAATTCCTTAATATTGAGGCTTAGAGTTGCATAGTGATGCCACATGTCTACATCTTCTGACACCAAATTGATAGCAGACAACGAATCCGAATAACATACCAAGTCCTTGTAGCCAATATCCCAAGTCAACATGGAGAATATTGGAAAAGCCAATGTTACCTGCGAAGCCTTGAATCCAAGCTCCATATGAATTTCTGAGTAAACCCCCAAACCCAGACACACCAGGGTTACCTATGCTACTAGCATCAACATTTAAAATCACTTCATTTCCTCGGACAGGGTGCCAAGAAACCCATCTAATTAAGAGTGTCGAAGGAGAGGACTTGTAGAAACAATTGAGGATGCATAGTGCAAGGTGTTGAAGGCTAATATTTTCATTGGACTTGTATAAAAGCTAATATTTTCATTGGCAAGGCACAATTTGTTCCGCGCACACCATATCCACCAACAAGCGGCCAAGAACAAGAATGGTTACCCCCAACTAATCCATTTCTAAACCATTGCATCAGATTCACTCTTGTAAGAAACTGTGGTCAATAAATCCGTTAGCCCGCCAAAAACGAGTGGAAAAATCACAGTCCCTCAAACAGTGCATAATGCTTTCAGGGGTAAGGTTACATATTGGGCAGAGGCCAGATTGCAACATCCCCCAGTGGCATAACATGTGCTTGGCTGGGAGGGATCATGGGCAGCTGACCAAAAGAAAAACTTAAGCTTCTCAGGTGCATGAATATTCCATAGCTAGCTCCACCGTAAAGTATCATCGTCTATCCGGCAAAACTCATTTCTATTAAGTCAATAGTACCCTGCCTTAGCAATATAAGTTCCATCAAGATTCCCCTTCCAAGTAATGCTGCCAGGAATTAAGGCATTCAAGCTAAAAGGGATGGATTTAATTCTTTCACAGATAGCATTAGGAAGTTGGGTGTAAAGGATGTTGAAATCCCAATTACCTGCAATGTGGACATTTTTCACTCTCATATCACGATCATGTATATCCACATAGAGAACATGATCAGCTAGTCTCCCCGCACCCAACCAATTGGTGAACCAAAAGGAGGAGCTTCCATTTCCCAACTGATACTGAAATCTCTCTCTCAGGGTGCATTTAGCCTTACTAATTGCATTCCAAACCACTGAACTGGGCTTCTTAGGAAGATTAAGGAAAGAATCAGTCTTGACATATTTCTTTCTTAAGATTTGAACCCATAGCTTATCTGGATCTTTGTGAATCTCTAGCCTTCCTTATTCCTAGACCTCCCATGTTCTTTGGCTTAGTAATTTTGTCCCAACTCACAAAGTGAACCCCCGAGTTGGAGGTTCCTTTCCAAATGAAATCTTTAGAAGCATTGTCAATGAAATTGCAAGTAGATTGGGGTAGCCAAGCCATTTGCATATAATAAGTAGGAATTGATTGCAAAACAGATTTGACCAAAGTCAGCTTACCAGCATTGTTCAGTTGTTTGTTCTTCCAAGAGGCTAGCCTCTGGGAGATTTTCTCTTCTAAGAATTCATAATCCTTCCTCTGTAGTCTACCATGAATCATAGGGAAACCCAAATACTTCTCAAGGGACAAGGTTCTGTGGATACCAGAGATGGAGACAATTCTATCCAATTTACTTCTCTTAGTAGCGGTAGAAAAAAATACTTTGGATTTAGCTGCACTTACCTTCAATCCGAAAAAGGAGGCAAAGTTGGTCACAATGTCAGCAAGGACTGTGGCTTGAGATGCAGTTGCTTTAGCAAAGAGAAGGGCATCATCAGCAAAAAAAATAGGTGGGAGAGGGGAGGTCCATTCCTAGACAATCTGACAGGTTTCCATTTTTCCTTTTCAACAGCCTGCAGAATCCTTTGAGACAGAAATTCCATACAAATGGCAAAGAGGTACGGAGATAGAGGATCTCCTTGCCTCAGGCCTCTGGTAGGTTTAACATTTGGAAGTCTTTTACCATTTCAGATGATTGACAGAGAAGAGCAAGTCACACAGTGAACTAACTCATAAATATAAAATGATGTAAAAATAAATGAGGGGGGTTTGGTCAAAAAAATGAAGGAGACTTTTGTCAAATATAAATAAATGAGAGAGACTACAAGAATTTATGACATTTTAGTTTGTATGAGAGGGACGTGTGGCTTGAATTATCTACGAAACTAAGGAAACATAAAGATAAAGCGATAAAGCAGAGATAAAAATAAGTAAATCACTTGTGTATTGATTGATGTGTGTTTTTATAATATATATATATAGTATATATATATATATATATATATATATATATATATATATATATATATATATATATATACGAGCCTTTGTTGGCCACTACTCGAGCCTAAATTTGCCCACCGTTGGATTAATTATGATCAACGGTTCTAATCACGCCTAGCCCCTAGAAACTCGGAGTCCACTCTTCCACGACCTCACTAGCACGATTAGTGGGGTAAAACTCTCATCGCTTAGCTTTCCCCTTTGGGTCTTACGTTCCTCGACCTTAACCGCACCAACGTGTAAGTGTGTGTACTATTTATTATAATATGTTTTTTTTGCATACATCGAATACTTTGCTATATATATAATATAATATATATTACGAGCCTCGCCTTCCACTACACAACCTAATCACCCTAGCATGAATTCCCTAGAAACGTGAGTTTTATTTGCCTTGAGTACTTATTGCTTTTTCTTTGGTTATTTCTTGCTACCTTTTCTCACGCTTAGAGGTTGGAAGGGTTACCTTCTCTTTATCCAATCGTTGTTTTTAGTTTTTTTGTGAGTTTGAATAGTTGTGATTTCCCCGATTGTGGGGCTTACACCAAATTCTCCTGAAGGTCTGGAGGATAAAAATAAGGCTAAAAACAAATCTAATCTTATATTAGTTTACTTTTGTTTATTTGCCAACGTGAAGTGTAATTATTATAGTCCTTTATGTGATCACAAAGTTATTATTTTATAGGAAAATAAAAAACATGATGAAAAATATATGATAATATTGTTTGGAATGAACTATTTAATAAGACCTTAATTAGTAGTAATATTTTATATACTTACGGCAAAAATTATATTCAAAGAAGTATAAATAAACAATTATTGATAATTATGATAAATTATAAACACATCCCGCACCTCGAGGCACCCTCCAACCGAGTTCTGTAGCTCCTCGGTGTCCTTACTTCACTCCTTCGGGTTCTCATATCATATTTTTGTCTCTCAACCCGAGTATGTCACGGCTAGCATTGCCCTATTATTCTTATGGTCGCCTCAACACCTACTTTTCCCTTTTTTTCCCTCGGCCAACAACTCTTTTTATTTTTCGGTGTTAACAAATGCTCCCCTTTTTGCGTTGTTGCACAATCGAGTGGATGTGACTAACGGTGCGAAAACCAAAACCACACGCCTCAGTATATGATGATTACCCATTACGTCATTTTTTGGACGTGTGACGACCCATCTTCTTATCCCGTGAATCGATACGATGCAACAACAGTCCCCGCAAAAGTTTCAATCATTTCTTCCGAAGGCCATAAATAATCATTTAGAATTGTGGTAACTCTTGCTTGCGTCTGTCTTCTAAACCTCTCTTGCGTCCTCTTACCCCATAAGCATGTCTATTCATGAACAAGTTGCTTCCACTTTCGGCCGTCAAACACCTTCGAAGCCGATCATGGCGACAACACCTTCGACAAATGCTTCGGCTTCACCTGCATCCCCATCACTGAATCTTGGTGCACTGTGGGGGCTAAACACTAAGATTTTCACGGATGGCCGAAGTGCTCTGTCAACTATGTCGAGTGGGTCAAACGCATGTCCGACGCAAAAGGCGAAATCTGGAAATCCTGAGATATCTATGACATGATCCAGGTGTCACCGTCGAAGTCTCACACAACTTTGACATTCTTTTCTCTATCATGAGCTTTTGGTCAACCTCCCTCAATGCTTTCGTTTTCCATGGGGAATTCTTACTCCCACCGTCCTCGACGTGACTGCCATCCTGGGTATTCCCGCTGGTGGTCGTGATGTACACGTCGACCTCGACTTCTCTGGCGTCGACCCTGAATATACCTTCGCATCTTCCTTCACCAATCTCATGGCATGGAACGCCAAGAAGACATGGGACGTGACATAAGGAGAACATTATGCCTTCCTGATGTGAGAAAATTAGTCTGATAGCCGAGAAGGTCAAGAGAAAAATGTAGTGTGTGGTTAACCAAAGGATTGTTGCCATTGAAGCCTCTATCAAGTCCCTCCAGGCGGAATTGGCGTTCTCACCCCTCAGAATTCAGCGGCCACCCAGAAACTTGCAGCCAAATCTACCAGCCTTCGACAACTCTACCACTGCAGTTCTTCATTGGACCCAACGCTGACCCTTCTTCTTCTGTAAAAGCCAGGACTCGAAGCAGACCTCCAGCGCAGTCGCAGGGACATTCATAATACTGTAGCAGCATGGGGCAAATTGCGTGCCACCCTTGAGCAAGCCTTTCCCCCGATGCTCTGGGTGGGGGAGGTAATGTTCAACTTGTGGCCGAAGATCAGCCTTTCCCTCTAGAGCCTCCCTTTTCAGAACATACTCCTGCAACTGATGCTCATGAAGTAGAGAACATCGAGACCAGGATAGCTCGGGCTTTGTTTTTATCTACCTCAATGCCCTGATTATGCACCAAGAAACCTAGGAAATTCCCTAGAGATACACCGAATGCACATTTAGTGGGGTTCATTTTGAGGTCGTGGAGTCTTATCCATTTCAAGGCTTGCTCTAACTCGGTTAGGTGTGCTCAAAACTTTTGGATTTGACTACCACATCATTTTATATTTTTCGGTTTGTTAACCAACTAATTAATACAAACACTTCAATTTTAATTTGCTAGTCTATAAGCTATAAATTATAGCTTTATTGTTTTAAAAAAAAGTAAAGCTTTTCAGTTGCTTTAAAAAAACTAGTTTATTTATTTTTTTAAAAATTAGCTTTTCAAATATAAGTTAGTTTATAGTTTTTTTTGCGTAAATCAAAAGTAGCGGATGAGCGATAACATATAAGTTAGCCGTTAGAAAATGACGTGTTTGGTAAAATTAGCGATTAAAATAGCTGATAAATATAAAATGATATTAAATGATATTTAATTAATGATTAAATTATTTAATGATGACAAAATGTTAATGACGAAAGAGAAGTAATTTAAGAAAAACAAAAAGGGTAAAAATGTCAAAAAAAGTGAAATGATATCCGCTAGTGCTTGAAAAAATGCTAGTTGAAGTAACGTCTGAAAAAACACTAAAGGCTACCCGAAAAATGCTAAATGCTGGTGCTTACCAAACACGCGTACTCTTCACCTGCTAGTTTCATTCGCTATTCGCTAGCGGATGAGACGCGCCAAACAGAGGCTTACTAAAGTATCCCTAATTAATAGTCATCTTTTCACGACAATAATGAACTAATTTAAGTGTAGTTGTGAAAAATAGCATTAAAAAAGGATATATTAGTTGACATTTGCTTGTATTTGAGTCTACCGAAACAAAATAATTTTTTGCTTATAATTGAGTCTAGAGTAGAACATGCAATCGATCAATGCCTTTCCTCCTCATCAACATGAAAACGAGAAAAATGAGTCTTACCTCATTCTCCTTCTCTCTCCTTTCGCGTTTTGCTTCACAGGGAATGGATTTTGGTTTAGAAACTAGAAATTTGAGGAAGATAATCAGGGACCAATTTGCTGCAAAATGCATAGGGACTGATTTGTCCCCTTTTTAGAAATCTTAAAATTTGTAAAGTCGGGGACTTATTTGGCCCAAATTAATGTCTTACGTGACGTTTAATGTGACACGGTGACACTTAATGTGCCATGTAGGAGATGTTAAGTGAGTTGTCAATGGTTGAAGAGACAGATGGACTAACATGTCTCGTTTTGAAAATGTCAGTGACTAATGTGTTATGAAAAAATTGTCAAAGTCGAATTTGTCAGGGATCAATTTGAGTTTTGTTAGACTATGTACCATGGTTTCAACACCCTCCATGTTTCAACACCCTCCTTTTTCACTTTTAACACACCACATCATCTTCTCTCTCTCCCACTTAATAATTCAACACCCATTCAACTTCTACTCACTACAATTGTTTTGAATTTAAATTAAAATTAACTTAACAATTTCCAAAATAGTTATTTAACTAAATAATATTAATTATAGTAATAGTAATTTTAATTCTAATTTGTTTACTAGTACCAAATCAAATAATATTTACTACTACAAAATCAAATAATAATTACTATTACTAAATCAAATACTAATTACTAACCGGTAATGCGAGAAGTCTCTGACTTGACGCTATTAGCTATGAACAAACTCAACAAGTTAGGCAAAACAGTCTCCAACTTTTCCTCGAACTCAATCAATTGCTAAACAAATAATATCAGAATTAGTAAATATTAACTCATATTATTAAAAACTAACACATATAAACTACATATGTCTACAATAACATACCTTCAAACATTTCTTACACAAAATAGCAGATATTTTGTAGAGAAATAAGAGAGAGATTTATAACAATGAGAGAGAAATGTGTGAAGAAATTTGGAATGAAAGTGTTGAGGGTAAATGTAGGAAGAAATCGGTTTATAAGGAAGAAATAGAGCTGTTGGACACTAAATGCTTACTGGCGGAAATTCAATGCGTACCGACGGAAATTTACTGCGTACCGGCGGATATTTAATGGACCGTCTGCACCTCGCAGACCGTGTCCCTCCTACCGGCAGATATTTGGCAATACCAGCGGAATACGCAGATACCGACGGTTTCTCATTACCGACGGATCCCTTACCGGCGGATCCCTTACTGGCGGATTATCCACCGCTAATTACCGATACTCGCGGATAATTTAAAAATTATTTTAAGACAATTTTATGTTATAAAAACCGCCAGAAAACAACTACAAAAACCGTCGGTAATTTACCGGCTAAAAACAAAAAACCGCCGGAAAGCACACGAAAACCGGCGATAAAAAACCGGCCGATTATTCCGCCGATAATTGCCGTAAATCTGCCGGCAATGTGGCCGCCGCTTTTGAACGAATTTCTTGTAGTGTTAATAACAATTATCGATTGAAATTAAATTAAAATAATTAAGAGTTAAATAATTTTTTTTCTAATTTAATAATTTATTTTAATTTTACTTTTCTAATTGTATATTCTTAATTAATTTTATTTTCTTTCTTGCAAGTAATAAAGACGAGATATTGGGATAGTGATTATTAAAACAAATAAAATTACAAAAAACTTAAAATGCAATACAATACACTACGCACACAACACACCTAAACGAAACACACAAAACTTAATTAGCACAATAGACTCAACTCACAAACAAACTATTTAATCACGAAACATTCCGAACTTTACCCATATGTGTTTGACTAGATCTGCTTGCAATTCGTGATGTACATTTGAATCACGCATCCCGGATCTAGCACGCACACGATTCGCAAATGCAGGTAGCACCTCGGTCGAGAATGACTCCGGTGTACTAGACCCACTTGCCTCAGATTGATCATAATTTGTCCAATGATGAGCATATGTATCTCGTTCATCCTCAACAATCATATTATGCAATATGATACATGACCTCATGATGAGAGCCTAATCGGCTATGTCCCACAAACGGGCTGGTTCGCGAATGATTTTTAAATCGAGCCTGCAACACCCCAAATGCACTATCGATGTCCTTTCGACATCCCTCCTGATATTTTGCAAATAACTTATCTGGTTCACTTTGAGGAAGTCTAATTGATTTGACGAAAGTCGGATAAGAAGGGTAGATACCGTCAACAATATAGTATGCCATATTATACGGACGTTGATTCACAAAGAAGTTCACTCTTCGAGTATTTCCTTGTTCAACATAATCGAACACGGGTGAATGGTCTAGATAGGTCCCCAACGATCCGAAGGAAAACATGTTTCCGCATCCAGAATCGCCGACGAAACATTGCATCGTCATATGTAGGTTGATCTGCAAAGTAGTCGTCAATCAGTCTTTGGTTTGCCGCTGCATGATCTCTATTGAGATATTTTCTCTTGACACGAGATGTATATCCTTCCTCTATTTGGTTTCGACGCTCCCTGAACCGGTTGACGATATACCTCTCTTCGATTTCAGACTGCCTTTTGTAAGCTTCGATATCAAAAGGAAATTCTGAAGGATCCATTGATATTTTTTTAGTAATATGAGATTTTTGGTATTGGTACATCAATGGATGAATGAGCCCCCATTTAAAAGAAATTGAGTGGGTGAAATGGACGGACTCCAAACAAATAATGCAATGGAGTTAAATAAAAGATAAGGATAGAAATCAGATTGAGTGGTTGAAATGGACGGACTCCAAACAAATAATGCAATGGAGTTAAATAATATATAAGGCACAAAGTGACAAAATACAAACAACGACTTGACAACACAAACACTAAAGCAGAAAGTGACAAAATACAGACAACGACTTGACAACACAAACACTAAAGCAGAAAGTGACAAAATACACAACGACTTGACAACATTTAATTTCCAAATAGATCGCGGCCCAACTTTTCCAACAGCTCTTTGCTCCGGTCATCGAGATGCTCCTTTGAACTTAGCTTCATAAACATCTTCATCTTCTTAGCCTCAGTACTTTCTTTCAACAATTGGTTAGCTTACTCTTGCCTCGTGGCTATTTTGTCCAATCGTTCCAACTATTTCTCCTTAAATTGTTTGAATTCATTCCACTCTTCATTGACCAATTCCAAGGCTACACCCTTGCTTTTCTTTTTACCCTTTTTTTAGCTGCATCCCTCCCCATTGGGCGAGCACTGATCCTACGGAGTTGGAATCAGTTGCATCACTCTCGTGGGCCTTCTTAGATTCACTACTTCCAGAGCTAGTATTTCCTCCTACCTGACTACCATAACGTGGTTGATCACGGACAGCTAGCCATTTTGACATTAAATTGAAATGTCCACTCTTACCACTTGAATGTAATTCATGCGCTTTTGCCAATACATCATTCTCCGACCACCCACTTTGTTGCATACGCTTAGCGTTATCATAAGCGCCAATCCATTTATTAAGTATTTTGTTCATGTAGTTGTAATGATTTCTGCACGCAGCTCCATCACGGGGAGGATCAAATGAGCAATGCTCATTACAGTAATCAACAATTTTACCCCAATATGAATCACTTTTTTGGTTTCTCCCAACAACACTGTCTGTTCCATATTTAATCCACCCACTAATTAGAACCAAATTTTGCTTAGTGGTCCATTTGGGGCTGTTCCGGCGAGCAGGAGTTGAATCCTCTGCATTTGGAGTGGCTTCATGACCCCCGCTCATTCCACCGAGAGCCATTTGTGTAGAAAATTCGAGAAATTCATCAAGTCCAACATTCAGAACATTTTCATTTCCCATCGGAGTAGAAGAATAATAAGGGGGTGCTTGAGATGAATATGACATCAATGATCCATAATATGGACGATAATTTGGATTAGATGACGGCATGATGAAATTTGGAGGAAATCCATAATTTGGTATATTTTGGAGACCCTGTTGGTTGGAAGATTGATTTTGAAACCTATATATAGTTGTTGGGATTTGGGTAGTTGAAAGGGTAATTAGTAGAATTTTGGGTGTTAAAAGGGTTATTGTTGGGATCCATTTCACTAAAAAGATGTTTAGAGCTACAAACAAGAGTTTGTTGGAGGCTAAATAGAAAAGTTAGATGGAAAAAAGTCGATTTTTTTCTGTGTCCAAATCAAATGAACCAAGTCTCTATTTATAGACAAAAAAAATGATGAATTTTGGTAAAAAAATTGATTTACTATGAAATAATTGACCCCAAATAATTAAGATGAGATAAAAATCTAAAAAATCTCAGCAGCCAATCACAATGCAACAAGCAGCCTGATCCAATTGCACCTCATGCACATGATCTGCTCCCACGCGCCTGTCTCCCGCGTGCGCAACACGCCCTAGGCGTGGACTAACCAGTTTGCGCCACGTTTTCCGCGCGGACCCCACTCCCTCTTCATTCAACATGTTGAATATATTCAACACCAAATAATTCACATCACATTCAACACTCCATTCAACACCCCATTATAACCATCCAACTACTTAATAAAACTAGGACAAACACTCATGCTCTGCACGGGCTTGACCGGTTACGAAATGATGATCAATTAGGATTAGCGATATAGGTAGCGAGTAGGTATTAATTAGTTAACTGATAATAATATTAAGAAATGCAGCCTTTAATTACATTAATAATTTATTTTACATTCTTGAAGACCTCATGATACACAACATTTGACGTAGTATTTGGTGAATCACTTTCGTTGTGCGCAATCAAAACTTGTAGCCCTTGTTTTGAGGTTACCCTGGATAGAGCAACATATAGTTGCCCCATGCGAGAAAACAGGACTCGGTAAATACACACCAACATGTTTTAAAATCTGACCCTGACTTTTGTTAATTGTCATTGCAAAAGATATTCTAATGGGAAATTGCCTCCTCTGAAACTTGAATGGGATTCGCATATCTGACGGTGTAAGTGATAAGCGAGGTATATAAACTTTGAAATCGATGTTGCGACCCGATATAACTTTCCCCTCAAGGACATATCTACCAAGGTGAGTGATCAGTAGGCGTGTGCCATTGCATAGGCCTGCAATTTGATCAACATTCCTTAGAAGCATGACTAGGACACCCACCTTGAGCTTCAACTCGTGACTCGGGAGCCCATATATTACTTACTATATGAAATGTTACAGACTAAGAAACTCAGATATATGAAATGTGCAATAACTACTAACTAAAATATTATCGACTAAAAGGTTAAATATATGACACCATACGGATATTAAGATGAAAAATTTTGGAAACTAAAATAGTTGGGGTTGGATCCAACTATTTGATAACTCTTATACACATAAATAATAAATAGATTTTTTCCATAGACTAAGATAGTAAGATATCCGGTAAAACATTATAAAATATTAGTTAAAAATTAGAGTGTTCGCGGTGTAGTTTAGTTCGGTTTTGAGACAAAAAGTGAACTGAACTGCAAGGTTAAACTACATGCGGTTTGGTTGGGTTCGGTTCGGTTGGCTTCCTAAACTAAACCAAACAAACCAATACGGTTTGGATCCGTTCGGTTGGTTCGGTTTATTCCAAGACAAAACATAATTTTAAACGAAGTTAAAATTGACTAACATAAAAAACGGCTAACATAAATCTTTAAGAAAATATGTTCTCTAATATATGTAGTATATAAATTACTCTTTTTCAATTCTTTTAAGATAGCTAAGACCATGTTTAAAAGAAATTAAATTAAATGTTTCATTGTAATTTTTAAATATAGCATAACAAAATGGATTGCTTGTAAGTGAGTCAAAAATTAATTAAATTTGGGCTACTCTGTGAGTGAGACTTGAGTTTTAGTTGGATTTGGGCTAGTAAGTTTGTAAGGATGATTGTAAGTTAATAAGCCTTAGTGTTACTTGCGATTCGATTGGTGAAACAAAAACCCCAGTCCAAACCAAACCGAGTGGTTGATTGAATAACAAAATCGAAAATAGATTTTGCAGTTTGCGATTTTTTGAGGTTTTCGGTTTGGGTTGATTCGATTTTGAACACCTAAAAATAATATAAATTTTTAATCATAATATAAATATAAATAACGAACATATGACATAAAAATATAAAAATATGAAGTAGTACACCAAAAGAAATTACAATAATACCATACCAAATGCCACACATGGGCCATGAACAGCCTAATGGGTGACACATCTAGTTGCCAATAGAAGACAAAAATAAACATATGGGTAGAGCTTTAACGATGCACATTACATGGTAAGAGCACATATATGTATGATTGAAGTCATTAAATCGCTAAAAAAGTCGCTTTGTATTAATAAATAATAAGTAGGCGATTTTCAACACCACCATTGTAAATGATATTATAATTCTCCATGTTTTTGTTTATTTTTCCTTTTTTATCAATAAAAATTAGATGGACTATTTTTTCTTAACAAGTGTTTTGCATTAGAAATGTAACTGGACATTTTTTTAATAAGCTAATAACAAGGGGAAAAAATGATGTTTTTTTGACAGCTCTTATTATGTGAATCGTGAATGTTGTTTTATGTTATTTTATATACTAGGTTAAGTTCGTTGTGTGTTGTTGATTTGTTGGTGTTTTCTTTTTGGGTTTTTTTTTTTACCCCCACCCCATCCCCATAAACCCCCACCCACACTGAAAACCCCAAAATGCCCTTCTGAAAACGTATTTTTTTTACAAATTTTTGACCAATCGTATATACTGGCGCGGGGGTATATATACGACCTATGCATTTAGACATCGTATATACACCCCAAGGCGTATATACGATTGAAAAACCTCACCTTAATCGTATATACGCCTTGGTAGGTGTATATACGATGCCTAAAAATAGGTCGTATATATACCCCCTGGTGTATATCGACCCCATTGTATTTTTTTAAATTTTTTTAAGTCAAATAAAAATTATATGAGTCACGAAAATAGGTTTTGTGTGTAGTTCGTTAAAGCGTGGCGATGTTATACGTCGAACGAATAATTTAGGCTAAAAATCGGTTTTCGGGCAACATACTCCGATCGTAATGAAACCACGGCCATTAGAAGCGAAAAAATCAAGAATCAATACTCCTTAGAAGGGACTTCTTATGGGATTACGGCCTCAAAATCCCAAATTCCATCGTTTATTATTTTTACGATTTTTTTAATTTTTCATAGTCTCCAAAAATCTAAAAAAATTTGTATAGCCTTATTTTGGTTTTGTTAGATTTTTAGTGGTGTTTTTATAATTTTTGGAGTAGTTTTGACTATTTAACGAATTTTTAGTAGCCTTTTAGTAATAAAAATTAAAACAAATTATTAAAATTAAAAAAATCATCGTATATTTTTTGAGTGCGTATATCTGTACTTTTTTTTGCCATCATATATACACCCCCACAGGCGTATATACGATTATGAGAGAGTTTCAATCGCATACGCTGGCAAGGGTGTATATACGATGAAAAAAAAATAAGTCGTATATACGTCTTTCAAAGCAGTATATACGATAGCTAAAATTTTAAAAAAAAATACGTTTTCAAAGGGCATTTTGGGGTTTTAAATTTGGGTGGGGGTTTTTGAGGATGGGTTGGGGGTCCAAAAAAAAAAACCCTTTTTTTTTTTTTTTGTTCAAATGACTTGTGGGTGTTTGGAGCTCCATGAGTCCGTAGCTAATCAGCGGCCCAAGTGTCAAACGTAGGCAGAGACAAGCAGAGCAAACCCTAGCGCTGAAAGCCGAGCCGAGCCGAGTCGAGTCGAAGCTCGCGCGCGCGAAGGAATGATTCAATAACGGTTCGTATAGGAAGAAGCCACAGTCGTCTGATCCACACACACGAAACGCATACACACACTCTCTCACTCTCAGGTTTTCAATTGTGGCGTGTGTTTTTCTTTCCCATCCTTCCAACCCTCCTTTACATATTCCCAAACTACCCTCCCTCGCTCTCTCATTCGCTCTTAGGTTTTCGCCGTCTTCTTCAATGGAGAGCCTCCCTCATAATTTTCATTCCTTCTTTGAATTTCTCCGCTGATTAATTACTTGTTTCCTCGTTTTTCCCTCTCGCCATCGCCCACAATTTCACAGGTAATTTACTCTTATCAACAGCTTCTCATTGTTATGTTTGATTTTTAATATGGTTTAAGCTTTGCTCTTTAGGGTTTCGTTATTTCTTTTCCAAGTAACGTAACTTGTGAAATTTGATTTCTTGATGATTTTGAGTTTTTATGTGTAACTCTTTTTCTTTCAGTACCGCGATGAAAAATCTCTCATGACTGTAATTTGTTATCTTGATAGTATTTTTCTTCTTGTTGTAATTGTTCGTTATATTCTTTTTGGTTGTTTTTTTTTCGGATTTGATTTGAGATATTGTGTTTTCGGTTAAATTTCTGGAAGGATGGGCGATTGTAATCGCAGTTAGGAATTTGGATAGCAATGTGTTTGCTTCTAATGGTGATTTGAGGTTTAAATATTTGAAAAGCATGGTGAATTGGTGATGTTTTGAGGAGAGACTACTCATAGAAGCTAGGGTGTTAACAGGGGAGGTCTTTTACTTTAATACTGATCTTATAAATTAGTCTTTTTTCATTTGGTGCTTGTTAGGTTGCTTACGGATGAAAGCTGTTCACTAGAAGTGAACAAGCTGGTGCTTTGCTTCATACTTGTTTGTGGTTCTGCGGAAGAGTATTTCGCCCGATATGCCAATGGCTGCTGATCAAAAAAGAAAACGATTAAATGGTGCAAGCATGGTTAGTTATTGTTCTCCAGAACAATATAGGACTAAAAGAAAGAATTCTGGAATAGGGCAAAGTGATTTAACGATGAAATCTCACGTTTCTGTTGAGTGGGATGGTACACACCAAAAGGTTGTTGCAAAGCGGGAACAGATTGGCATCAGTTGGCGACAAATGAGACCATTTGCCAATTTAGCTCATAATGGGCACAAAGTTTTGGCAGACGTGCTTGCCATACCTCAAGAAATTTTTGACTTGGATAGTTTAAGTGAAGTGCTTTCGTATGAGGTAATTATAATGTTTATTGTGATCATTTTCAATTATTCGCAGCTGAAAATGTATATTTTATGTCTAGTATTTATAAATTGTCTTTTGTGAAACTTTTGGCAGGTTTGGAACACACAGCTTTCAGACAATGAGAGAAATCTTCTTATGCAGTTTCTTCCTAGTGGCTTAGAGACACATCAAGTTGTCGAGGAATTGCTTTCTGGGGATAACTTTCACTTTGGAAACCCTTTTGTGAAATGGCAAGATCTCTTTTCTTAAAGTTTTCACTGTATGGACACGGTCTTTTGTATTTTGAATGTGTGGTTGATTTGATTGCATTCGTCTATGCGCACATATAGCGTTCATCCGTGCACACGTGTAAAGTATATGCTAGATGTCTTAATTTCCTAGTTTGGGTGACTGACGATGACTATTATGTACTCCCTCCATCTCATTTTAAGTGTCTCTTTTGCAGTATTTTTCCGTCTCAAATTATTTGTAACTTTAGAGTACCAATGCAACATTTATTAACTTTTTCCACCAATATACCCTTATTTATTGTATATCAACTCACCTAACTATTTAACTAACTACTATTAATAAGGGTATTTTAGTTAATGAAACTCATTTTATCATCGAAATCAACACAATTAGTTATTTTCTTTAAGAATTGTGCACAACTCAAATAGGACACTTAAGATGAGATGGAAGGAGTAATGTGATAATTGTTTGTTTGTTTTATCTTTTTGGATGAAGCTAACCACATTTACCAACCACATATTTTTCTATTAGTTGGCATATTTTTATTGTTTCTATCTATTACTCAATTCTCTTCTGTGGGTTACTTTTTGGCATGCATCATCCAGTAGACTCAGCAAAGTATTAATACAACATGGAAATAAATTTCTGTAGTTTGTTTGTCATTCATGTGTGTGTGTATGAGAGAGAGAGAGAGACTTTATAAAGCCATTAATGTGATGTTATGTACATTTGCAGGGGTGCTTCGCTTTGTTCAGGTGATCTTCATCCAGATATGATTGTTAACCAGGAGCAACATCTAAAGTCTGATAAAAGAGCATACTACTCGCAATTACGTAATTATCATAAGGAGTAAGTCATGCACCATTATTTTGCTGTAGATTCCAAACTTGTTTCTTTTGGCATGGAACTTGATAAAATGTTGTTATTCCACTTTTTGCAGTATGATTGGATTTCTAATTAAGTTGAAGGAGAGGTGGGAAAGCTGCAACGACCCGGAAAATGAAATTCTACCAAATATTCAGAGGTTTGACACGTGGAAGACTCTCTCTCTCTCTCTCTCTATATATATATATATATATATATATATATATATATATATATATATATAGCAATTGGCAAAACCACACACTTTTGCACAAACTGACAAAAGTATTGAGTAACCAATGACATATTTATTCCATATTTTCATGATAAGGACGTGTACTTTAAGTCGCACTTTAAATACTTGGATTACTATCGATTATAGAAAGAAAACACCCATTTGTATTATTAGAGTAATTCAGTTAATGTGTTAGTAAGTCAGTTAGTATGCTGACTCGGCCTAGCGGAGTCAGCTAGAGTCAGTTAGACTCTGTGGAGTTAATCTCCTTCGTGTAAAACTAGCTGACTGAATCAGTTAGGCTAAGCTTCTAGTATATATTGTAATTCTCAGAAGTGAATCGATTGAGTAATCATTTTCTGTTTTCCGTTAACAGAATTCTCTCTCTCTCTCTCTCTCTCTCTCTCCAAAGATGCATTTTGTTTCTGTTAGATTCTATTATTTATGTAAAGGGGAGAAGGAAACTGGATTATATCATAGACATCCTCCATAATGTTTTTTTTCTTCTTTGAAATAATATGTAGGTGTCGCATTGTTTCAAAACTGAGATGATAAAAACCTGAAAATTCATTCTAGATGTATTCTGATCATATCTGTTGAAATAGGAACCTGTTAGGCTCAAGACATTCAGCAACCTAACAGAAACCACTATTGTTTTCTGTTTGGCTAATACCTTTTGTCTTTATTAGTAGAGAATGTAGTGTGTTAATGTGCATCTACCTATTTAATAAATCTATATTGATATTTTTGTCCCCAAATCATAACATTTTTCTCTGTGCAGCTTAAAGAACAGCTTAAAGAACGGTGTAGAGAAAAGAAGACTGTCAAAGTTGAATGAATTTAGAGTTGATGATAACAGGAATGCTACAAGGACATCTGACTCATATTCCTGGGGTGCGGAGGAGAAATCATACAGGGACAACCACATTTCCTCAATGAGACACGGCGATGAACTTCAGAGAAGGTAACTATTACTGCTGCACTTGATGTTGGGTGGCTTTTGTAAAGGTTGCTTCTTCATATTTTTTAATTGTTCTGCTATAGTTTCCAAGATCTTGAACTTCACTGCTGCTATCAATCAAACACAATTTTTTATTACTAAACTGAGTGTCTATGAGATTATGAGAATATGATTCATATCAATGCTTTTTCATTTGGTTTTGTAAATAAAGTAAGTATCTAATTACAGTTGTTTTGTAAGGGCCTTTTATAAATTTCAAATCCTTGTATTTTGTGACTTCATATATAATATATTCCAGTGTATAATTGAGACCTATGGATTCTCTCACACGCTCTCTCATATTCTCTCATTCTCAACAATATGTATGTCAGTCTTTACTGTTTCAGTGGTTAACTACAACTGATGTTTAGCAGGGTCGTTGGCAAAAACTTCAGTAAAGGTAAACCTAGACATATGATGGTTTCTTCAGACTTTATGCTTAATGTGGGAGCAAGACCCAAAAAAGTAGGCAAACTGCAGAAGCTGGACATTCATGCCAGTGATGGCGACAAATACATGTCATTTATCAAGGTTAGGCAATCCCTCTCTAGTTGCTGAACAATGCTGAATAATTGGTAGAGATAAACCGCTTTGTATCCTGGTTAGTTATGTGATTTGTACAACGGCTAGAAGAACTACAAATTTGGCTCTCAATTATGTGAATTAGTTACTGTTGTAACCAAGGTAGTTAAAGTCGAGATTTTACGCATAATCAAAAAGGAGAAGTAAAATCGGGGAATCAGGGAATCTTAAAATTAATCGTGATTATAACTTTAAATCACCCGCAAAATTCCAAATACTTTTTTTTTGAAATTAATTTCCAAATACTTTTAGTACTTATATAAAACAATTAAAACCAACAGTAATAGCAGTAAAATTGATTTGTCAAAAAAAAATAGCAGTAAAATTGAGAGAAATGGTGCTGAGTGAGTGTTGTGCGCATGTTTCTTATGGACAGCAGTAATAGTAATTAATCGCACAATTTATTCGACATAAAAACCTATTTTTTTCAATAAAAAACCCCTTTTCTAGGCCTAATTAATTTTGAGTAAGTGGTTGCACCGTTGCACCCGTTTTCTTATAGAGCAGTAATAGCAGTTTTTATTGAAAACAATAATAGCAGTTAATGGCAATTTATTAGACATAAACCCTTTTATTTTCAATAAAAAAAACTCTTTTCTAGGCCTAATTAGTTATGACCCGTGTAATACAGTCTTGCCATCTACAAACCCGCAAACCCACGTGTCCCTGGAGTCGGGTCATCTTCTTAACCCGAGAGAACAAACGCCAAACGCGTGCAGAATGAGGCGAAACCGTAGTGCGCCGCCATTTTTCTCCAACTGAAACGCGAAGAGGTCGCCTTTCTTCCCAAACCAGAATCGAAGAAACATCGCAGATCATACATTTGTACGACTTTAAGCTGCGATTCTACACGATTCCAGTGAAAAACAATTCTGTTCATAGACTTAATTGCTGATGGCAAGTGTAATCGCAAAATCGTGTGATTGTACTACTCAAGACGCGATTTTGACTACCATGGTTGTAACAACTATTAAGTTATCAAACTTCAACTAAGGTATTGAAGAGTGATTTATGTTAATTCTGCTTAATGTAGTACTCCCTCCGTCCCACTTTGTTTGCAGTTTAAGGTTTTGGCACATCCTTTAAGAAAATGATTGGGAGTATAGATTCTTTAAAAAGTGTTGTCTAATTTACAATTTAACCCTTTATCTCTCTACCTAGATAAATGTGAATCTTTTATTGTTGATAAAAAGTTGTCATAATTAATAGGGGTATAAGTGTAAAAGAACCTTAAAAGTTTCATTGGAAATCTAAAACAACAATCAATTTGGGACAAATTAGTTTTGCTAAAACAACAAACAATTTGGGACAGAGGGAGTAATATAGAACATACACAAAAAATTGTTTGCATGTTTTTCTTTTAAGATGAGACAACAAAGCAAATTGCATTTTATACTGTGTGATTATTAATATCTCCATGGCATTTGCGGATTGTTTCCTTTCTTTCAGATTAGCAAGAAGCAGCATGAACTTGTTCAGAGTCTGAAGCTATCAAGTAAAAGCATCCCGGCTAGCGCTCTTAACCATATTTTGGGTGATCTTGATAACATTCATGTGCAACCATTCGGATTATTCATCAAAGAAGAACAGAAGAAGTTGCATAAGCATTGGTTAGTGCAGTCAAATTGTTATCATCGATACAGTGTATTTGAATTTGGCTTCCCAGTATTGCTTACCAGAAGATATTTTATTTGTATAGGTTAGAGCTGGTGAACAAAGACCTCCCTGCAGCATATGCCAACTGGACAGAGAGATTGATACAGAAACATACCATGAGAAATTCGTTGCTACTTGAGATGAAAGATAAATCAAATATTCTGGTAGAGGTTTGTAATAATGTTTCCTTTTCTTAACATTCATTATAATTCCCTAACAGTGAGCTTGCATACCTTGTACCTATTTCTCGAATTTTACAAGATATTTTAGTAGTGGACATTTTTCTTAATGGTTCTGTTAAAACTTTCTCCAACAATAATTTTCCATACAGGATGAGGATATTGTGAGCACAAGCGTCTGTGCTCAAGACCAGGAGGATGGCGGTGTCAACAATCAGTCTAACATGGAAAATTATGAAGATTCTTTTGCTAGATTCCCAGAAAACCCGTCCTTGCATAATTCTTATCACGCTAGCACTGACAAGCTCCACCACTTGATTATAGATTTGGAAGAAAATAATTCATCAAAAGGAGATGATACTTCGCAGAATATAACTGAGCATTCAAGGATTATGAACTCTCAGGATGATCCCATCAGTAAAAGAGCTCCTTTCTCTTCTGATGATCATGCCTGGCAAGCAGTTGAAATGTCACAGTGTTACTATGATTCTGCTGTGACCCAGAACTACACAGCCAATAGCTTATCACTGATAAATCCTCGAGTTAATGAGGATACACAAACCCAAATGATTGGTCCAAAATCTGTTTTACATCTCAAAGACACCAGTAAAGAGTTGTTACACAGCCAGTCAGGGGATGGTCCCTTCAGTTCTTACCAAAGCCAGGATCGAATTAACTTGATTCAGTCTCTCATCAAGGGAAAGGGGGTTAACCCTTATCATCGTGAACAACAAAGAGCTGAGGTAAATTTCCAGGCTTCAAACAATACCTTGGGGGTATGCCAATTTTCTAGTCATTTGAATCAGACATTGCAAAGACCCCTGAATTTGGATCAACGGCAGAGGCGAGCGAATGAGGTTTATATGCCAGAAAACATATCAAGTAATATTTATTCTGACCAAGGAAGATACTTAATCCCCAGGCAAGATCCATTATCTGCAGGAAGTATTACTGATTGGGATCAGGCTGTTAACGCTCCACGCACAATAGCACCTTCCCAGTCTCATGTAAATACAGGAAATTTTATTGGTCAGCACTGGTTTTCTTCAGACCCTCAAATTCAGGGTGCCTGGAATGGATCTGATAATGGGAGTCTATCTAGTCAGAGTCTTGGCATTGGAGGGAACCCCGATCAAAGTTTATTTAATGTTCTTTCTCAGTGTAGCCAATTACGTTCAGGTATCCCATATGAGTCAGTCAGACACACTGACCAATTCCTTGCACCCAGAACCTATGGTGCAGTAAATGCAGGTACACACATGATCAATGCTGTTGTACCACAATCTTCTCATCCAAGAGATTATTTCAGTGGACGTGGCGCACCTAGTGCTTTGGTACCTGGTGATATGACATGGATGACCTTGCCGCCTCCAAATCCTGCTTTAAATGGTGACTTGGCGAAGTCATACTTGAGTTCATGGAACCGGTAAGATGTTCTACCGAATTTAGCTTGGGGGTGGGGGTCAGAGCTAGAGTGAGATGAGAAGAAATGCTAATTTTTCTTGTGACTGGAGCAAGATCCACAGAAGGGATACGTACCCTGAAATGAGATAGGTTTATGTAGATAACTATACCATGGTCAACACCATGTACATATCTAGATGTTAGAAGGGCTGCAGTGAGAGCCCGGGAGAGAGGGGGGTATAAGCTTCAAGAATTTCAGGTTGTTAGGGAAATAAGATAATTTATTCTTTATTTAGAATCCTTTTTCCTGAGTTTCTTCTAGAAAGATATTCTTTAATAATTTTGAAAGGTACCAGATGCTGAAAGCAGGCGCCTCTTTTTGAGATATACTTTTGTTCTTTTTCATTACTTTGTTTTATGTTTAATGCTGAAACAAATGGTACTACTCGGCTATGATTGTTGGCAGCAATTAAATTGTGGTTGGTCGACATATTTATCCTTTAATGTTTCTATCGTCTGATTCTTTATACCATGAATGTGATTCTTCAGGAATGAGCATTATTGACCTGCTGATTCTGGATCAGTGGGATGACAAATCCTTATCTGAAGGAGAAAAATCTCGATTTGGACGAAATCTGGTTTTTTCTCCTTCGATTGTAAATTGTAATCTTCACTTTCTGGGTTTCTCCTTTATCTGCTCCTTGTATTCAACCTGTCCAATTTACATCAAGGCTACTCAAAGAGAGTGGCAATTGTAAAATTAATCAGGATATGATCATCGAAAACTTCAACTTATGGCCCTAAGTAATTATCAACTCCTCATCATTTTTTGACAACTTTAGCTGTAGAAATGAAACAAATATTCTCTACAAGTATCATCTATGCTTATTGTGTTGTGCATCTTGTGCAAGGATAGAAATCCATGTAACATGGATGAGGAATGGTCTGATAGTTTTCCATCTTTTCCATTATTTTGTCATGGTATTTTAACCTTTTGATAGATCCTACATTTCTTTTTCCGCTCATTCCCTCATTTCCAAGCCTCACTCCCTCTCTGTCTTTTTTTACCGTGTTATCGGCGCGTAGCATCCATTAGTTTTGCTAATGACTAATCTATATTGGGGAATTGGTTGACCACGTGTACCCAGCTTTGCTAGTCCGCGTGGTTCTCCTCTCCCAATAGAGGCAGAGCCTTGTATATCAAAGCTACTCCAAAAATAATATATGTATTTGAATATATAAGTAAGTGTATATTATATTTGGCTACAACAATAATATATTATTTAACTATCCCAACTAAGTTTATTAGTCTAAGGAGATAGAAAACAAGTTCATTAATTTAAGTCTATTAGTTTATTATTATCCCAAACAAATATGGTGATTTGTGTCAATTTGGTAATTTTTGGTCATCATACTTTTTATCTGCACATTTGGCCCCTCAAAATCATGGATCATTTGCATTTTGGTTCTCTTTTATTAAAGTTCCTTTTGCATATAATATTTTACTTTTGTGCTTCACTCTCGCATAAAAAATAGGCTAGTTCCATCACTGCCTCCCAATAAAGTTTTTGTCACACCCATAACTCAAAATCTTAATGTGGGATTAGAGCTCAGTTATTGCTCGGTCCAACCCTCACCCTCCCTTTCATCTTGTTTACTTGTTTATTATGAAGAAAAAAAACCCACACCTAATTTCTCTTTTTGCTTAGACAAACTGCCCTAACTAGTGGCTTCTCTAGAAAATAAAGATTTGAATAAAACCCAATTTAAACCCCAAATGAAATCCTAAAAAAAGGAAATCAGCTAAAATATTTTTTTGTTTGTCATAATCTTGTACTTATTTTTTGTTTTCGTCTTTTATCTTTTAAAATGTTTGTTTACGCCATTTATCTTTTCTAAGTTAATTAAAATGGTCTTTTCGTTAGTTGACTGTTAATTATGACTTACGTGGATAGCTAAAATGGATAATTTGCCACGTAAGCACCTGTCTTTGTTATTAGATCATTAAACGTTTATTGTTTTGCCTTTTTCTAAATGTCTGTTTATGTTGTTTATCTTTTTTAAAATGTTTGTTTGCGTCCTTTATCTTTTAAAATGTATGTCTACATCCTTTATCTTTTCATAGTTAATTAAAATGGTCATTTCATTAAGTTTACTCTTAATAATGGATTCTATAGACAATGCATGGATAAATGACTTTGTAAGTATGTTGACTGTGTCATTATAAAAGTGAAAATTGAAAAATGTTTTGTTGCACTAGTATAGAAACTGAAAAATAATAACTGAATAACAAATTTAAAAAGTTGAGAATTAAACTAGTACAAGCCGAGAATTAATAAAATGTAAGGTTAAATATGTTTTAAGTCTCTATAAAATTTAAAAATTTAATTTAGAGACCATAAAACATAACTTAACGTTTTCAAATGGTAGGAGATACTTGGTAATTTTACTAAATTTAGAGAGCAAGTTGAACATTTTATAAAAGCAAGGACTAACTTGTGTGTTTGCTCAATTTATATTTGGCCAAATTGCTCTCAGGTGCTTTAAGTTATTTTGCATACCGAATTATAATGTGTACATTGTTTTCCTTTGATATATTCCCTGTTTCAAAAAATATAACATGTCCGTTACGTGGTTAGAACTTTGTTGATGTGACAAATCCAAATTGACTTTTCAATTAAAAGTTTTATTTTTAACTAAGTTTATATTATTAGAAAACAGTTGAAGTTGGGTTCATGTTCATATTTTCTGGATCTTCTACTACACCCATTTTCTTGGTTCAACTTCATCCTCTCTGATATATATATATATATATATATATATATATAGAACTTTTATGATGAGAGGGTGAGAGAGAACCAATTTTACCAAAATGAGGACTTATATATATATAATTTCTACCTTCTGTTGTAAAAGGTAGAATTATCGATTTGGAGAACAAGTAGTCCCTAGTCAAGTAGGATTTAAGAAAATGAAGTCACATACAAGATTCAAGGAGAAATGATCTCGTTTCCCATCAACACTAGATTCTAATGAAACTGCAATATCTATTTCTTGCAACTGCAACCCATTTTCAGTTATTTCATGAAAACCTCAAAATAAAATCCCAAAATTAGATATGAAATCTCTTTTGGACTTTGGAGCCCTAGGGTTCACGAGAGGCAAGGGCGAGATGAAGAAGGAGAAGAAGATTAATTCACAAAATAGCTCTCGCGGGACTAAAAAACTGAATTAAACTTGAGAGAGCCCATTGCGTCTTACACGGCTTGAGGATTTATTTCTATAATTGCACGCAGAAGACACTGAAGACGGACAACGACTGGACCGACAGACAGTTAACTTAAAAAGGACCAAAAAAAGGCTATTGCTTTTCCCACACCCCTTCTACTCAAAAAAACACACCCACAATGGTGTGAAAACTTTTTTTTTCACGAAATTTCACATGTTCGAACACGCGCCTTGAACGAGTTCGAATAACATCGTTCGAGTGTGTTAAATTTTGACTTCACACTCTCTTCTTTGCCACGTTTGCTCGCACGATTGTTTCGAACCCGCTCGAACGACATCGCTCGAAAGTAAGTTAAATATTGATTTCACACTTTTGTGCGTAATTGTAATTTTGTTTGAGCTTCAACGAGCGTGTTCAAACAGTCGTTCAACGCTTTCAACGCTTTTTAAACACGCCTCGCACTTTTCACACGCGAGGTTATTTTTGGAATAAAATTTGTTAAGGGGTGTGAAAGAGTAGGAGGGGGTGTGGGAAAAGTAAACACCCCATAAAAAACCATTAATTAATTATTAATTATAAAAAATAAAAAACGAAAAACACAAATGTGTGTGCAAGAAAGAAATCTGGAGTACAATAATTAAAAATTAAAAAAAAAAAAAAACAACTTCGATTAAATAAAAATTCAGTTTTGTAGCTAGCTGGCAAGAATTTGTGTTCTCTCTTCTCTGAAACTTAACGTTATGAGTAAGTGATGAATAATCGCTTCCGCTTCGTCATCCGAAGCTGAAACCCAACCTACGAAGCAACCAAAGTTTCGTAGAAAACGCAAACGGTGTGTAATGTAACCCACCTTCACCTTTGAAACAATTTCATCAACCCTTCACTGCAACACATATCCTTTTTCCTTATACATTTTTAAAACGTTTCCTTTACGCTTTTATTTCTTCAATTTTTGATTTGTATTTGGAGAGCGTTTGTTGCTGAAAGTGCTAAGTGGTTATTATTAGCTTGAAGAGATATGGCAGAATCGAAGGAAGTGGATCCGGAGAAGAATGATGTTATTCGGTTAGAACGTGAATCTGTTATTCCAATTCTGAAACCTAGACTCATCATGACATTGGCCAATCTTATTGGTAATTCTTTTGTTTGAAATTTATTTTCTCAGTTTTTTTTTTTTTTTTTTTGAATTCTTCTATAAGTTGTTGTATTGAGCATTTTTGGGTAGTGTTTTGCACTTTGTATTGCTATGATTGTATTGTGATTACTTAATTAATGAAGGATTGATTGTTGTCCTTGTATGAAGGAGCATTGTTGGGGGCAAAAAGTGTTGTTTTATCTTCTCCTTAAAAGCAAAATTAGGATGAAGTTTACTGATGATTCAAACCCTTTAGTTTTTTTAATGCTGTCAAGGAGTTCCTTTCCTTTTTTAAACTAAATGTAGAAATGTAGTAAAAGTTTTTCCCCTTTCCCTCAATTTAAAATTCTTAGTCTCTTAGGGCTTGTTTGGATTAACTTATTTGAGTTATCTCTTGACATAAGTACTTATGAGACTGTTTGGGAGATTTGAAAACAACGTATGATATTTCTTGAATTTGTTTTGAACTTATTTCCATAAGCCCTCTAGGATAGCTCATGAAAATAGTTGTAGATTAAGTGTTATGCTATAAGAGCTTTATTAAGTTGTTTATCCAGTAAAGAGTGGCTTGAGTCTTTTAGGATACTATATGCAGAACATGGTTCGGACCGAGCTGAGTTTTTGAAGCTTTGCAAGAGGGTAGAGTACACAATTCGAGCTTGGTACCTTCTACAGTTTGAGGACTTGATGGTATTGTTCATTCCTTGATCATTTTGATATATAGCTATAGATACTTTGTGGTTGTGGAGACTGATTCCTTTGTTCCTTCAGCAACTCTACTCCCTCTTCGACCCTGTGAATGGGGCACAGAAATTGGAACAACAAAGGCTATCTCCTGAAGAAATTGATGTTCTTGAACAGAATTTCTTGTCATACCTATTTCAGGTACTATCTTGGGGACATATTGTTAATATAAATATAGACTTGAAAACCTGTAACAAATTATGCTATAACTATAAAGGAGTAAACCATGGTTATCAGTATCTTACGATTCATATCCCAATTTGATACGAAATCAAACAAAATCGATACGTATCTTAGGAGTAAACAACCAATTATGTCAAAAACAAACAAGCCTGCTTACCTTATGTTTGAATTTAACTTTTTAATTTGATAACGGGGAAGCAAGGATTGAACTCTTGCCTACTTTGATCAGAGGTTGTGATACCATATCACATATCAGCTATCCCAAAGCTTAAGCTGTTAGGTTAAGACAAAATTGTTTTATATTGCATTCTTAACAAAAACGCTATAGGATCATTGAGGTGTAAGGCTTAGAGTAATGGTTTAGCTTATGGTGATCATAACATAAATCTCATTTGCAAGAAATAATTCCAAGGGAAGGATGGGATATTTGGTAATTACACAAGTAAAATTTGGATTATATGAAAAACATCTTATAATATCTTGGTTATATCTTAGAGTAATTTGTAGTATCTTAGATTATCTTTTAAGTTTAGAGTAATTTGTAGTACCTTATTTTTTTTTTCCTTATTTGACTGAGATTAGGACTCTGTATGCATGAGGACCATTCTTTGATTTTCTTGCAGGTCATGGAAAAGAGCAACTTCAAGGTAGTAACTGAGGATGAGATTGAGGTTGCACATTCAGGCCAGTATCTTCTAAATCTTCCCATTAGTGTTGATGAATCCAAGGTTTGTGGATAACATATATGCCTTTAATGCCATTGTTACTTGAGATGCTTGATTTTGCTGCTAACAGTTGCTGATGTATGCTCATTGGCTAATGAAGCTTGACAAGACACTTTTGAAGAAATATTTTGAACAGCATCATTATGATAACCTTCCAGATTTCTCTGATAAGGTATGGCTATGAATCTAGTGTAAGTGGCTCTTATCCATAAAGTCTGTGTTGTGAAACTGCAAGCTAATACATCTTATTATTTATAGTATGTTATCTTTCGGCGTGGCATTGGACTTGATCGAACAACCGATTTATTTATCATGGAGAAAGTGGACATGCTCATTGGTCGTTTGTGGGCATATCTGTTAAGAGTAACTAGGTAAGAAAATTTAGACTGGAAAGTGAATTTTATAGTTGATCCTAATGAACAATCCATTATGAGAAGTCAATGTTTTGATAGTTTTTTGTCTCAGAAAAACCTTCAAAAGGTCAATGTAAAGTTATTTCATGCCATGAATTAAAGTTAATATCATCAGCTACCAGATCATGAAATCTATATATGTGAATGTACCACAGCATAAAAATCATGTTCTTAAGCCTTTTCCCCTTTTTTCGTAAACCTTTTAAGGCTGTGACTCTTGCAGGTTGGAAAAGCTTTTTTCGAGAAGGTCAAAAAAGCACCATAAGAAAGATTCAAGCGGCAATGAACTTATCCGTGAAGCAAATGGGGATGACTTCTTTGTTGAACGGATACGTCTTGAAAATATGCAACTAAGGTCATATTGCACTTCTCTCTGTGTGCATTTATACTTGTTGCTATTAATTGGATAGATATCATATATCTCTTCCCTTATTTCCTTCACCCTGATCTACTTCCCTTATTTCCTCGATTATTTTCTTTATGTAATTATCTTAATTGCGACCATGAATTAGATAGATATAGGTTATAGTAACTCGATCTAAACCTTCTAGTCAAGGGACCATAATAATAATAATAATATTATTATTATTATTATTATTATTATTATTATTATTATTATTATAAATTTGTGAGGCTTAGGGTCAATTTTAGGGCCAACTTGAAGTTGGTATTTGTTAGCCAGGGCAGGGAGAGTCGCACCGGGGAAATAGATTTTTGAGAGTCTATTATAGGTGAAAAACGGATACTGCAGTGGATAAAAGTAGACCCTAGTCAGTTAGTTTTCTGTTATTAGTTAGTTGGACCGTAGCCTGTAACAACAAGGCTTTGATGTAAACAAGGGAGGAAAAACTTCTTTGTTTTGACTAGAGAATTATCTAGTGTGAAAGGAGAGTGCTCCTTTGGGGCGTGTTTGGTATAAGAGAAAGAGTGAAAGAGAGAAGAAAGAGTGAGTTTCTATTGTTTGGTTTACGAGAGAAATAGGATAGAGAGAAAGGAAGGAGATTAGTTCAGTAGTTTTTGATTTCTTGGGGTGTGACTTTCTATTGTTTGGTTTAGGAGAGAATGTCAGTCTCTCTTCTCTCTTTCTCTTCTACCAAACACACCCTTAAGGTAACCTTCGTGTATTGGGTTGCCTTTGTACATTCTGATTGTTCTTTTCCAGTGTTAATAACAGAATGCATCTCCAAAAAGCTCTTATTTTCTCCATTCTGTTGTTATATCAGTAGATTGTTAGCATCAGTCTATTTCTCTACAAAGATTCCTAGCAGTATTTGAGGCCTTACTCGGTGTGAGCCTGATCAAAAGAAGTCCTAGGTCCTAGTTGTCTCGTCGACTAGCAAATATCAAGGTTGCACTGCTGACATTAAAAAGAGAATCCCCCTTTATGCTATCCTCCAAATTGTATCTTCCATCTGAACCACCACATACGCAAAAACTTGTTCAGCCTTGCAGGTTTGTGAAGTTCATGTGCCCCCGTCCGAGTCTCTGATCGCGACGCTGCTTGTCTATTGGCATCTCGGTATCTGTTTCAGCGACCCATTACCAGTGTGTGAAATCCACATGCCATTGTTCAGCCACTCTTCACGTTTCTGCTTCCTGATGTATTTGCGGACGCCTTATTTTGTTCTGAAGGCTTGTCTCCATTGTTTTCAATTGCAGAGTCTTCCATTTCTGGTTTTGGTACAGCCACTTCTGCAAACAAGGCACCCGTGTCTTTTGTCTTCCATTTCCAAAATAACAGTTAAAATTGGATTGAGGTTCTGAATCTTCATTCAGCTTAAGAACTGGTACTTGGAGAAGTCTATTGTGGTGAAAGTCTGAAACTTAAATTATAGAGTGATTGAATATAAAATTTGCTCATTGGTTCAGAAAACCACTAAAAGTTCCACATATTTTTAGTACATTTGCCGATTTTTCCTTGATGCACGTGATGTTTCTTTCTCGAAAATATGCTATGTTCATACTTCTATGTTGCATAAGTTTTGAGCATGTGATGATGTGGTCACTCATGAAATTGTTTGCTATAATTTCCAGCTTCCGTAATTTGATCGGCAAGACCTTGATCCAAGAACCAACATTTGATAGGATAATTGTTGTCTACAGGTAGATCTTCCTTTTATCTCAAACTCTTAGTGAAAATTTGAAATCTAAGAAGGAAATTGTTTTCAGGAGAGCGAGTCCGAAATCAAAAGCAGAACGAGGAATATTTGTGAAGCATTTTAAGAACATTCCAATGGCTGATATGGAAATAGTTCTTGTGAGTTAACATCATTTTTTAACCATTTAAAAACTTTCCAGTTTTTATTACTTAATTAACTTTCGTCAACAAACACAATCAATGAATGACCTTGGTAAAGAAATTCTTACTTGACAGCCCGAAAAGAAAAACCCTGGATTAACTCCAATGGATTGGGTCAAGTTTCTTGGATCAGCAATAGTTGGTCTGGTAAGGTTTTTAACCGAAATTAAATATTTCTATTTATTTTCTTGTTTTCATCGTCCTAAACTAATGCATCGAACGTTCTTTGCAGGTTGCTGTCTTTAGTTCACTTGAAATGCCTTCTGCTGATTGGTGGGTCATATTTGCCGTTCTCTCGACAGTAATTGGTTATATTGTTAAGACGTACTTCACGTAAGTAGTTACTCATTGAATCTTGTTTTCGATATCAATTTCGACACTCCACAAGTTCGTGGTGTATATAAATAAATGCATTTTATAAACATTAACAGTTGGGGCTACTGTTTTTTTCCCCATAGGTTCCAACAAAACTTGGCTCAATACCAAAATTTGATTACGCAGTCGATGTATGATAAACAACTAGACAGTGGAAAGGGAACACTTCTCCATTTGTGTGACGATGTTATTCAACAAGAAGTAAGTGCTAGCTTGATGCACTTTGTGCTTTTTTTTAGAAAATGGGACACATAATTTAGTTGCATCCTTTAAGACTAAGGGCCTGCTTGGATCGGTTTATTTGAACTTATCTACTGACATAAGCATTTGTGAGACTATTTGGGAGAGTTTATGGAAACAACTTATGACATGTTTATAAGTTGTTTTCAGCTAATTTCCCTAAGCTCTAAAGGATAGCTAATGAAATAATAGAAAAATGGTTTAACATTATTTTATCATTTGTTATAGAAATAGCGTATGCATAAGTGAGTAATTAGGTTATTGGAAGATCATTTGGTTGTTGCTTCTACTAGCTTTTAATTCTTTATGCAACTATGCAGCAGCCAAACATTTATTCTAATGGCTATTAATCTGAAATTCTTTTAGGTCAAAGAGGTGATACTTTCATTCTTTATACTGATGGAACAGGGTAAAGCTACAAGACAGGTATGTACATGAACACAAATTTTAACAATATTGTTTTCTGTTATTTCCACAACCTTTTTTTTATAAAGAAATCTTATCTTGTTCTTAGGAAACTGGTTTCTTTTGATGATGCTTAAATACTTATATCAACTATTTTGTAATGTGAATCAGGATCTTGATCAATGGTGTGAAGAACTAATCAAAGAAGAGTTTGGGGAGGATTGTGATTTTGATGTGGATGATGCAGTTGGTAAATTAGAGAAATTGGGAATTGTTAGTCGGGTGAGATTTCCCGAAATTCTCTCATTCTAATCTATAAAGAGATTATATATGCTTTCGTAATTATTAATATAAATTGAAATAACCAAATAGCCTTTAAAAGGTCTCTTCTTTTTTTGATTTATTTGTTGTCTGGAAATTCATCTTGCATTTCAGGATACTATTGGACGGTATCAATGTGTCGGTCTAAAACGGGCGAACGAGATCATCGGCACAACCACCGAAGAGCTTGTCCTTAAGGCAAAGCAGGGAAGCATGATTCCCACTTGATGGTGTTTTCAAAAGATGCTTTGATGTCTCATGTACATGTTAAATGTTGGTTAATAATGATGATCCTGAAATTTGTAGTTAGAATTTTTCTCCAAACAAACAATGCTAGATTGTTGTCTTGTCTCTTGGATGGAAGTTAATCTTCTGTATTTTTCATCTGTGTCAATATGTTTTTCTATATTTTTCTTTTCAATTTTTTTGTATTAATAAAACCTTGTCCCTGAACAGTGGTACTGAAGAATGCTCAATTACAATGTTTGACCTAGTTAATTATTTTCAAGCTTTTAAATGTAATTTAATGAAATTATCATGGATTGATATCATCTATACAGTTCAAAAATCAAATGCAGTGATGAGACTAATCATCCAATGACTTCGCTTTTACAGAAAATGAAAATGAAAATGAAAAACTAACATTTGAAGAAAAAACAAAATAGGACAATATAAGCGATCAATAAGCGAGTGTTGGTATAAGAGTGTTAAAGAGTGTTGGTAGCATTTCTCATATTGTTTTTCTCACACATATTGAGGTGGTGAGGCGTTGGAGGAACATGGTTTTCGGTGGTGACCCTTTGAGAAGTTAATGGCGTAATTCGTTGAATTCATAACCCGCAAGAAGAGTTTGTTGAACACTATCCTTCCAAAAGGAATGTAGGGCAAATAGTGAGATTTCTGGTTTGTTGGGAAGCTCCTCCTCTGTGTTGGGTTAATCTTAATACTAACGATGACTTTGTGAAGTTTGGACATTATCGTATTTGGTGTCATCATTCGCTCCGATCTCGGTGATAGGATTGTTGGCTACATTGGTTTTGATGGTGTGGGAGATCCCTTGTTGCTTGAGCTCTTTGGTATTCTCCATGAGCTAAGCAATGCTATAGATAGGGGGCTGCAAGTAGATCACAGACTCCCTTGGTGCAATTTCATCTATCAATGGTTGGAAACATCAATCTTTCCATCCGTATGCTGCTATTATTGATCAGACAGTGCAAGAGGGTGTGCTCTCTGGGGTCCTTAGAAAGCTTTGTGATACTCCCCTTGTGACATGTGATCTTTTCTGGTCCATGCTTTTTTCAACCCCCTCCTACTCACCACACACCCTCAAACCTCAAATATTCTAAAATTACCCTTGCATGGAACAAGCTCCTAAACACTCCTACGTTGCGTTTTGGACAGGTACATGAGTACCGAACTGGTACGACACCACTTGACTGAACCAACTAAATTTTTTGGAACAAAAATGTTCGATAGATTAACATCGTACCACACAGATTAACTGGTACGGCAACACTAGACTAAACCAACACTGGACCACACAGATCAACGTTAATAGGAAATGTGTTTTTTTTCTTTTTCGATAAGCATCAGTGTTGACAAAAGATGGTATATACAGCTAGGAGTAAACCAAGTTTGCCTTCGATTAAGCATCAGTCTTCACTAAATGAGGGACAACCAGATTCAAATCATGGTAGCAATCAGGAAACGTGTTGAAGGCAGTTGGTGTTCACTAAGCATCAGTGTTCAAGCTAATTCTAGAAGCTCTAGAAGTTACATGCATGTTGCAGATTTTTGATCACCGCCCCATTCGATGTAAATTATTAGTTTTGTAATGAAGTAGATAGAAACACTACTCTTCCTCTCCATCTCTCATTCAGTTTCTGTGTGTGTTTGTTTTTGTCTCTCCATATTTAGATGAGGGTGTTAACAACATCTTTTTTAACATTCATACATGTCATCAAGTGGTCGATGAGAACCCTTGTCAACAAGTTGACAAAAAGTATGAAAGTTGGCCTTACCATGCTCATCAGCTTGTCCACAGGTTCCGATCCTCACTAGTCCACTTGAAGTGAGATAAATGTAAATTCATTTGTAAGTGCTCAAAGAGGCGGAATGTATTCCCTACATTGGATTGAGGCTTCCCCTTACCCTGAACTTTATAAATTAAAATAGTTGATGAGAGGTATTAATATTCATAATAGACTCTGCTTAGTGCAAATTGACAAATATCTCGACGATAGTGGCTTTGTCTCATGTGCGCCCAATGCGAGTCTAAAAATAAAAGACTTTAAATGGGTCAAGACAAGACAAGTGATCTCTACTCCTCTTTGTAAAGGAAAAGCTACACCACCGTTATAAAACTATCAGCAAAACCCGTCATTGACCACCACTATATACCACAGTGGTAAGTCCAGAGGAGGGAACGACCCCACAAGGAGTTTTTTTGTCAACGAAACGACATTCCATTCATTTATTGTCAAAAGGTCAAAGAGTTACACAATGTGTAAAAGTCTACCCACACTCTAGTTACCGTACAAGATTAATGTGTAACATCATTTACACTGTTACTGCCACAGTAGAAATAAATTAATTAGTTTACCTCTTTTACCTATTGTACTACATTTTGGCATTTGTACTGCATAGGTTATTTCCTCTTGCTTTATTCGAGAAGGGTCTACTGTATACAGCTGTCCTAGAGTTAAGAAATATCTCCAAATAATTGTATTACATATACACTGATTCTGTGAATCTAATACAATTAATCATTATCCAATTATATCTTCTCTCTCTAAAATCTATCTCTCTGCATAGCATTTACAGCTTGCATCTTCGTTCATTTTCAAAATCCCATTCTCACATTGGGATTTCTTGAGTGAACCTTTGATTGTTCCGAGCTCCCTCCCTTGCAATCCAGATACAGTCACAGTTGGTATCAAAGCTCTCTTTCCTGGAGCTTTACGCAATGGCGATTACACGAAGTCAATCGGTGGCTGAACTTGATCGCAATATAGATGAGAATCTGAGTGTTGTAAATGCTCGAATCGACCTCGTTTAGGTAACCTTGCGTACTCGCATGGATGAACTGCAACATTTCCCAAGTTCAAACTCACGACCCAGCTCAATCGAGAAACACTACCAACAACAACAACACTGATCCTCCTGTTCCACCACCCAGAAACACCGATTCTCCCATACCCCAACCCAGAACCAAAAATGTCACGCAAACACATCCCACGCCAGCTCGAAACTACTCCACCCGCATATCTAAAGTTGATTCCCCTAGGTTTGATGGAAAGAAGGTGAAAGATTGGTTGTATAAATGCGATCAATTTTTCTTGCTTGACGAAACTCCTCCAGAATCTCGGGTGAAGCTTGCATCGATCCACTTGGAGGGGCTTGCACTGCAGTGGCACCTCAACTACAAGAGGGCACGTTTTAATGAGTACCCGCTATGGCCCAGATTTCCTGCTGATGTTAAGAGGAGATTTGGAGACATGTATGAGGATCCTCTAGCTGAATTAATTCAGGTAAAACATTCTAACTCAGCTCAACAATACATAGATGATTTCGAGTTATCTCTTACTCAAGTTAGTATACTACCTGAGCATCCCCTGAGTATTTTTATTGATGGATTGGACCTTGTGACTCAAGCTCATGTGTGAATGTTTAATCCCACAACAATTGCACACACTTCAAATATTGCTAAGCTTTTTGAATCTACCAAAATACATAACCAGAAACAGACTACCTTTAAGCCACAGTTTACCAAATTTCCCACACCAAACAGCCAACCTCCCTTAATTTCTCAGAATCATGCCCAGAAAATCATCCAAACCAAAACCACTAGACCTTTCACCAAAGCACGGCTAGAGGAGCGAAGTGCCAAGTGATTATGTTGGTATTGTGATGAGAAGTTTACTCCTGGGCATCATCTTAAACACAAGGGTAAGCACACCTTGATGATGATGGAAGTAGATGACGAAGAGGAGGAAGTAGAAGTGACTGTTGAGACTCCTACTGAACATGAATTGGAGTCTGTTCTCACTCCAGTTGATGTTTCTGAAGCACCTCAGATATCATTACAAGCAATGATGGGGTCATCTAATTTTCATACTATGAGAGTGAAAGGACTCTACTACAAGAAGGCTCTCTAAATTCAATTGGATAGTGGAACTACACTTAACTTCCTAAACTTAGCAATGGCTAAGAGACTTGGTTGCAAGTTGGAGAAAGTCAAACCTATGAGTATCACTGGTGGTGGTGGCCACAAATCAGAAGCACCATTTGTTTGTGAAGGCTTAACATGGTCAATACATAACCATGAATTTATTGCTGATTTTATTGTGCTTCCTTTGGTATTTTGTGATCTCATTTTAGGTGTGCAATGGCTCAAATCACTTGGTCCTATTCTTTGGGATTTTGAAAAAAAGTGTTATTGCGAGCTGCCAAACCTACCACAGTCAAGCTTATTTCTATTGAAGCCTTAAATTTTGCTGTAGAACGTGGAGCAGAGCTTTGCTTTTTGCAAGTTGATCAGTCCATTCCTCAATTCATCATTCCATCCTGCAATGTCTCACAAGTAGGTAACATTGTGTCTGCTATTCCAATTGAGATAGAACTGTTAGTTGCTGAATTCTAGGACATTTTTAATGAACCTACAGAATTACCACCCTTGAGAGTTAGGTTTGATCATAAAATTCCCCTCAAGGAGGGTACAATACCTGTTAACATGAGACCTTATAGGTATTTTATAGTGCAAAAAGATATTGTTGACAAGCTTGTAAGTGAAATGTTATCACAAGGTATACAATATAGTAACAACCCCTTTGTTTCTCCAACTGTCCTAGTTAGAAAAAAGGATGGCTCATGGAGACTTTGTGTGGACTATAGGAAACTTAACCATAACACTATCAATGATAGGTTTCCAATACCTTTAATTGAGGATTTGATGGGTGAATTGGGTGGCTCTACTATTTTTTCCAAGTTGGATTTGAGGTCGAGATACCACCAACTTAGAATGAGTGAAGGAGAAGAATTCAAAACTGCGTTTAAGACTCATAGTGGCCATTTTGAGTACCTTGTGATGCCATTGGGCTCACTAATGCTCCTACCTCATTCCAAGCCTTGATGAATCACCTATTTCAGCCTTTCCTTCGCAAATATGTCATAATTTTTTTTGATGACATTTTGGTTTATAGTGCTTGTTTACAGGATCATATACAACATCTATCTCAGGTTTTTGAGACTGTCAGGACACATCAGTTATTCCTCAACAAAAGCAAGTGCCACTTTGCTACCACCAAGGTTGAATATCTTGGTCACTTCATTACCAAGGAAGGTGTTTCCACTGATCCTGCAAAGATCAAAGTTGTATCTACTTGGCCTGCTCCAAAGACTTTGAAACAATTACGTGGTTTTTTGGGTCTTGCTGGCTACTGTAGGCATTTTGTCAAAGACTTTGGTAAAATTACTAAGCCCCTCACTGATTTGATGATGAGGGACAACTTTGAGTGGACTCCATTGCTACTGCTACATTCCAGTTACTAAAAGATGCTCTTGTCACAGCTCTTGTACCCACTTTGCCCAATTTTTTCAAACAGTTTGTGTTGGAAACCGATGCTTCAGGCCGTGGTATTGGAGCAGTTTTAATGCAGGAGAATCATCTTGTTACTTATCTCAGCAAATCTCTTGGTCCTAGACAAATGGCTTTATCAATTTATGAGAAGGAATTACTTGCTATTGTTTATGTTGTGCAGAAATGGAGTACTTATCTTGCTCATAAACCCTTTGTGATCAAGACTGACGAGAAAAGTATCAAATACATGTTGTAGCAACCATTGAACACTCCATTTCAACAAGCTTGGATGGCTAAGCTTATGGGGTATGAATTTGAAATTGTTTACAAAGAGGGAAAAGACAATGTTGCTGCGGATGCTCTCTTAAGGATTGAAGGGGCAGATCTGTTGGCACTTTGAGCAGCATTGATGCTGATTTACTCACTAAGATTAAAGCTTCTTGGATGGAGGATGACCACATACTCAAACTTATTGAGGAGCTTAAACAATATGCTAATTATAATTCCAAATTTACTTGAAAAGATGACATGTTGCGTAGAAAAGGCAAGCTTATTATTGGAAATAAACCTGCCTGTAAAGACTTTCATACTACAGTGGCTTCATGACTCTGCCACTGGAGGTCACTCTGGCCGTGACAACACTGCAGTTAGGATCAAGGCTCTCTTCTTTTGAAAGGCATGAAAAAGGGTATTCAAACTTATGTGAGGGAATGTACCATCTGTCAGCGTAACAAGGCAGACCACGCTGCTTCTCCAGGCTTGTTGGAGCCACTTCCCATTTCTTGGGCGCATTTGGGAATCCATTAGCATGGATTTTGTGGAAGGTCTCCCTAAATGCAATGGCAAGCAAGTCATCCTTGTTGTGGTGGATTGTTTGAGTAAGTATGCTCATTTCCTTGCTCTTGCACATCCTTATATTGCCTTTGATGTTGCTCAAATGTTTCTGGATTGCATATTTAAATTACATGGCATGCCTACACCATAGTGAGTGATAGAGATCTAATCTTTTTGAGTGAGGCGTGGATTGAATTCTTTTCTCTACAAGGGGTTGCTTTAAATAAGTCCAGTGCCTATCACCCTCAGAGTGATGACCAAACTGAAATTGTGAATAAGACTCTTGAGACTTATCTCCGTTGTATGTGTTCTGAACAAGCTTCTTCTTGGGCAAATTGGTTGCCTTTGGTTAAATGGTGGTACAACACTACCTACCATTCCTCCATTCACACTACTCCATATGAGGCGATCTATGGCCAAGCACCTCCATTACATTTGCCTCATTTGCCTGGGGAATATTCTTCTTTGACAGTGGACATGTCTTTGCTTGCTAGAGAAGAAGCTATCAAGCTTCTCAAATTCCACCTTAATTGGGCTCAGAATAGCAGCAACAACAAGCCAATAAGCACCGAAGTGATAGAAATTTCTCTTAGGTGATTATGTTTTCCTAAAGCTTCAACCATACAGGCAGTATAGTCCGCGTAATTAGACATTCCACAAGCTGAATCCCAAGTACTATGGGACTTGGAGAATCACAGATCGTATTGGAAAGGTGGCTTGTCAGTTGGCCTTGCCTCCCACTTCTGGTATTCATGATGTTTTCCACGTTTCACAGTTGAAATTGTATACTGCTCCTGCCAACTCTATAATTCAGCACCCTGCTATTGTTGCTATTACAATTGTGAAAGGCGAACCCGAAGCTATATTGGCCAGAAAAATGGTTAAGAGAGGTAGATTGGCTGCTACCAAAGTGCTGGTGAAGTGGAAGAATTATCCTTCTGAAATGGCTACATGGGAGTTTTATTATGATTTGATCCGAGATTTTCCTACATTTCACTCTTGAGGACAAGAGTGTTGTCCAACAGGGGGTATTGTGACAATATTTGAAGTGACTAAGTTTCACAAGAAAGGGGGGATTGAATTGTGTGACCTTTTTAAAATTTAATTCCTGCAACCTTCTCAAAGAGTTCTCAAGATAAACTTGGATATGAGAAGGTTGAATGTTAGTTCCACACACAACAAGTAATTATAACTTTCGTGAAAGACAGTGTTGTTTTCAAACAAGTATTGGTTTCTCTTTAAAGAAGGTTAGAGTTCAGTTAAAAACTTGTCTAAAGAAGGTTGAAGTATTTAACCTTCTTTAGAGTTTGAAAACAATGACAAGTGTAAAGTAATTAAATCAAGTAATAGGGAAAGCAAATAATGACACAGTAGAGTTGTAGAGGTTGACCAAATTTTGGCTACTTCTCTCCCCACGTCCACGTGAGAGTTTCCATTATTCTCCAAATAGATTTTACACTTGCTTTTGCTCAACAACAAAAGACTTTCACCACCACTCTCTTTTGATCAACACACAAAAGACAAGTGCTTACTTACACAGCTTCACCAAGCTGTCTTTACCTACTAGAAAACTCTCTTCTAGTTTCCTAAAGGTATATCTGTCAAGTAGGATCGCCAACAACACTCACCTCTCACTAGGTAGCTTGTTGTGAAACTTACACAATGTATCTTACAATAAGGGGTTTTGGTTTGGGATGATTTAGGAGCTTGTTTACATTTGAATACAATGTATTTGTCGAGAACACACAAGCAAACACACACTCAAGAAAGTATTCCCAAAACTGAACTTGAAGTAGCTTTGAGTGTGGATGAGAAGGTTGGATTACTTTGAGAAGTTTGACTTGTGAAGGTTCCAATTAAATCTCATGAATTGTAACTTCGAAGAACAACCTTTATATAGAATTTGAAGCTTGAATATAGTCGTTAGAAAGTTGAAGATAGTCGTTGTAAAGTAGTTCTAGGCTTGTAGATGTGTAATGATGACATGTGCTTTAGTTGTAGCCATTGAACCTTCTTCAACGTATTTTGGTGCTTTAGCTGACATGATAAACCTTCTTTAGCAGGCATTGTACTCCTTTACACATATTTTGACGTTCCATGACCTGTTTTTGTATCTTGTGACAGTTTACATGCTTTTATGTGAAGCTTCTCAAGCTTCCTTAACATGAACAAACATGCTTTTATGGTACAAAGAATAATCAAGGAGTTCCTCTTTACATAGGACAATTATTCTACAACATTTATTCCTAGAATATATATTTGATGCGCATTGGATCATAGAATCATAATTAAATGTGGTTCTCATAAAGAGAAAGTTTGGAGTTCATTGAACCTTCTTTTAACCTTCTTCAACAATCAACCTTCTTTACAATTTCTTTGAATAGGTCAACCTTCTTTTGACTTCAATCAAACTTTCTGTTGACTTTTGGTCAACCTTCTGTTTGACTTTCAGTCAACCTTCAGTAGAAAGGTCAAACTTTCTTTTGACTTTTATTTAACATTCTGTAGACAATTCTTTAGGCAACCTTCTTTTGGTAACCTTCTTTTGGCACATTTATACTTTGAAATGAACTTGGTTTATTTGTATAGCCAAGATTTTTGCTATGATTCTTATTTCTTGTTCTTTTAAACACTTGATTGAAACTTTGTTAAATCATAATAAGTTTAGAAAACTTAACTCATTACTTTAAGTTTGTATCATCAAAACATGGAAAAAGATTTTCATTTCAACCGTATTTACACTATTACTGCCACAGTAGAAATAAATTGATTAGTTTACCTCTTTTACCTACTGTACTACATTTTGGCATTTGTACTGCATAGGTTATTTCCTCTTGCTTTATTTCTAGAAGGGTTTGTTGTATACAACTGTCCTAGAGTTAAGAAATATCTCCAAATGATTGTATTACATATACAATGATTCCTGAGAATCTAATACAATCAATCATTATCCAATTATATATCCTCTCTCTAAAATCTATCTCTCTGCATAGCATTTACAGCTTGCATCTTCGTGCATTTTCCAAATCCCATTCTGACATTGGGATTTCTTGAGTGAACCTTTGATTGTTCCGGATCTCCCTCCCTTGCAATCCAAATACAATCACATAATGCAATATCAAAAATAGATCGTAAGCATCAAAATTACTCCTGACTATATTGTAAACAACAACTAATACAATTCAAGCACACTAACGCCCCAAAGCTCTAAGCAAGTGTAATTTTTTGGACAATTATGGACAAGGAGTTTGAATACTCAAGCCAGTTTTTTTTTTCTTCTTGTAAATAGAATACCCAAGTTAGTTGAGAAGCCCAAGTTGTATTTGAAACGGAGAACCACTAATCTTGAGAAATTCTTTCTGCACTTCCCTCCCCACTCCCCTTACACACTCAGTATCTAGATACCATGTGTAAGGGGAGTGTAACGAGTGAGAAGGAGGGTGCAGGAAGAAAAACCCTTAATCTTGCTGGCCCTTCACCCATAATTTTGTTGATCTAAAGGAACATAAATCACACCTAGGGACTTACTAGTTACTAGACATAAGGCAATCACATGCAGGTATTGATTCTAAGGTGTTTCTACATATAGGACAGCTTCCACGAGCTTATGTTTTCAGCATCTCTATTTAAGTTCCCCTTCCTTGCACCTAGAATATTCCTCACCAACAGTTTCTTCCAAAATAAAATAACTAGTGGTCCTAGAAGCCATTCAATAAAATAAAAATAACAATGGATTATTCATTTGTCTAACAATCATCAAAATTGACAACAAGATGTGATTGATTAATTCTAGTTATCTCATATTTCCCAAATTACCTGCCACTTTCTCAACTTGCCATTTTGCTTCCATTTTTTCCTAACAGTATTTAATAATAGTATTATCAGAAAGTATTTTTTATTTTATTTTCATAAAACAACTTGTCAATTATCAACACCGACGCACAAGAAATAAAAACATCATTATCATCACTTGCTTTTTTGTTTTTTATTAATTTTTTTTATATTATTATCACTTGCCAAGTTTCTCAACATGTATCTTCACAAGTGCCGATCATCTTTGAACTACATAGATACAGTAGATATTTGTGGTTTGTCATAATTAAGCACGGCAATAGGGCGGGTCG
Source organism: Oxytropis ochrocephala (assembly GCA_020916435.1). Taxonomy (NCBI): domain Eukaryota; kingdom Viridiplantae; phylum Streptophyta; class Magnoliopsida; order Fabales; family Fabaceae; genus Oxytropis; species Oxytropis ochrocephala. Next base: position 83,002,988 of record CM037091.1, read on the forward strand.
AAGGCATCCCTATCCTTAGCTTTAGTGGAGTCGAGTTTTGTCTCCCCCATCCATAATTTTAGCAAGGTCAAGTTTTGCCTCTTCCATTATCATCTCAAATAGGGACAAGTTTCTCGACAGGTCTCCAATTCCTCAATTATATATGCATAAAAAAAAAATTACAAGTAATGTTTAGTCAAAATCGAGTCAAAGTCGAAATCTATACTCATGGGTTCACGTTCCATTCAGTAAGTCCCTTTTGCTAGACAAACCAATTGGTTTATTATAATTTTCTAAACAATTAAAATGCTAACAATATTTCAATGTATATATATATATATATATATATATATTATTGAGGAAATGTTTATAAATTATTTATTTAACCCATTTTACCATGGGAGGGGGGTAAAAGAGTGAGAAACAAAGTACTCCCTCTGGACTCAAATATAAGCAACAAACAGCTTTTTAAGTTCATTGAAAAAGTAATGTATCTGAACAATATATAGTCTAAATACATTACTTTTTCAATGAACCTAAAAAAATGTTTATTGTTTATATTTGAGTCCGGAGGAAGTAACTATTAAGGCAGCGACAGCAATGCGTTCAATAAACAATTTTGAATCTACTTTCTATTCACACCTATTGTTGTCCCCACCAATCAATAAGAGTGACAATGATATTTACACCTTTCAGTAGAATTGGACAAAGAAGTGACTTTAACACTTAAGGCATGTCTCTTATATCTATAACTTATAACATTTTGAAGAATAATGACAATTACTTCATCGCCGCATCATAAATGAATTTTTGGATCATTCAAAATTCCCATGTGGTCCCATAAATAAAATTAAAGAAAAAACCTCCAAAATTTCAAGAAAATTATGGTTGTATTCACAAACATGGATCCAGCTATAAACTCCATTCACACCTTTAGATTGTTACCACAAATGTGAAAGGAGAAAAATTAGATTCCTACTACTCCTAGTTGCAAGAATCAACTTGTCATCATGATAATAAGCTTTTGCATGTCACCTGTTCATCATGTAAAAAAATTGAAGTATTAATAATTGAAGATCAATAAGAACATTAAAACTGGTGTTTGCGTGTCTGTGTATTTGTCGCGTCCAGTGTCCGTGTCAGTGTTGGTGCTTCATAGCCATGTGCATATTGATCATAAAGAACGATTATTTATAAGTAAGATCATTTACCTCAGTCAGTATTTTCAAGTAAACAAAGCAGTATCTATATGATTTGCTGAAAGTTTTCAACTATTCAATTGCTTCAATTTCTCAAGAACTTGCTTCATCGATGGTCGAACAGAAATATTCTCTATAGTGCACTTTAACGCAACCATTAAAAGCTCCAACAACTTTTCCTTAGGCCCTGATTCCCACAAAGACGACGTAAATAGCTCATCGCAACGACCTTCGTTCATCAGCAGCTCGGCCCATGGAACAATATTGAATCCATTTCCATATTCAGAAAACGACGGATCCAGCGACTTTCTTCCAGACATCAATTCTAGTAGCACTACCCCAAAGCTGTAAACATCTGCTTTATCAGAAACCCTGCAAGTGGTGGCGTATTCAGGCGCAACGTAACCGAATGTGCCCGCCACATCAGTAGTGGCATGAGTCTCGGATACCTCGAGCAGTCGTGCCAAGCCAAAATCAGACAAGTAGGCATTTAGATATTCATCAAGTAAAATGTTGCTCGGCTTGATATCACGATGAACTATGCGAGGGACGCAATCATAGTGAAGGTAAGCAAGGGCCTCGGCTATGTCTTTCGCTATTTTGTAAAGAACTGGCCACTGCACATTTGTCCCTGCATTATCATGTATGAAAGCTTCAAGGTTTCCACCAGAAAGGTAGTTGTAAATTAAGAACATGTCACCTTTTCCTACATAATAGCCAATAAGTGTCACGAGATTCTTGTGCCGAATTCTCCCCAGTGTCCTTATTTCTGTTTCAAACTGTTGAATGCCTCCTTGAAGTTTACCTATCGCCAATCTCTTTATAGCAACGAGAAACCCTGGGAACAATTCTGCCTTGTAGGTCGACCCAAAGCCGCCCGTGCCAATTAGATACCGAATGCTGAAATTTCCGGTAGCTGCGACCACACTATCGTAACTCAATTCAATAGGAACGTCTTGAAATGTCACGACCTCTCGCCTTCTAATACTGCCGAGTTGACTAAACTTACTCCTTCGGAAACAGATCACCAACACTATCACAACAAGTGTGCAGAGAGCCACAATAGAACAAGTGACCACTACAATAACCACTATCCTTAACTTCCTCCTCCGTCTGTGCGGATTCTGGATATCAGCAGGGATCGGGAAAGGAGCAGGCGAATCCGAGTGAGGATCGGGGCATGAATGCAGGTGTTTATTCCCTTTATAGGAATCACAATCGCTTTGATGTTGAAGACGCGGAATATGACCGGAAAGATTGTTGAAAGAAACATTTAGTTGAACAAGATTGGACATAGCAGAAAACGATGAAGGCATTTCCCCTGAAAGATTGTTGTGATCAAGCAACAGAATTTCAAGACTTGTGGCATTTGACAAACTTGCTGGAATTGTTCCAATAAGAGCGTTGCGAGATAGATTCAAAACAACAAGAGAAGTCAATCGACCGAGTTCCGAAGGAATTTCCCCCGTTAGATTGTTTCCTCCTAGTAGCATCCATTTCATGTTTGTAAGATTTCCCAACTGATTAGGCAGTGCTCCAGATAGTTTGTTCCCACTCAAATCGAGATGCTGAAGCATCGCCAAGTCACCGACACCGGCTCCAATTGATCCATCAATCTGGTTATATGCTGCTTCAAAATCTGTCAATCGCAGGCAATCGAGAAACAATGTTTGCGAATTCCCACTAGATAGTTGGTTCACACTCAAGTTAACTGACAATCTGTTGAGGTCATTACAGTTTGAAACTAGTCGGTTAGGTATAGCTCCACTGAACTTATTATTATTGAGAGACAGCATGTAGGAAACTTTACGATTTGCGGTGAAAAGATTATCTCCAACAAAGAACAAAGGCAACGATCCGACAAAACGGTTCCAACTGAAATCATGCTTAACGACAATAGTCTCTTCGAATCCTGATCCAATGAGAGCATTCTCTTGAAATCTAAAAACAGGAATATTGAAGTATGCATCATTCAAACCTTCCAATTCCATGAATGCAGGTTCTAGCGCAGCAGCGGCGCTACTCACTCGACACCTTTCTTTCTTAAATCCTGGAAGTGTGCCAGATATATTATTCCTGCTTACATTGAAATACATCATACAAGGAACCTGAAGCTGTTGAGAAGGCATATATCCAACTAAACTGTTAGAACTCAAGTCCAAAAAAGTTAAATTCCTACACATTCTCAAACTCTCAGGCAGAACACCAGTAACATAATTCTCCGCCAAATTGAGTACTCTCAAAGAGCATGAATCATTCCAGCCAGATGGTAACCGTCCACCGAGATTCGCTCTCGGCGCCCACAAAACCTGCAAACTTGAAAGCAATAACACTTCATGAGGAACATTCCCTATAAAAGCATTAAACTCTCCTCTAAAGCTAACCTCCAAGTTTCCCGCGTAAACACCGCGACCGGCGCGATCATCTAACAAATCAGTTAGCACAAGAACTGACAATTTCAAACAATTACCAAGCTCTCTAGGGATTTTTCCAGTGAGGCTATTTCTAGAAACATCAAGAACTTGAAGTTCAATAATATACCCAATCTGAAAAGGGATTCTACCTTCCAAAACATTCCCATCAACCAAAAGGGTTCTCAAGTTTCTACATTTACCAATTTGTGGTGGAATCCCACCAGTCAAAAAGTTATGAGACAACCTTAAATGCTTCAAAGAATCGCAATTACTAAAACCATTCAAAGGAATTGAACCAGAAAATAGATTATTCGACAAATCAACAGTTTCCACATTCCTATTAAAAATCAACCCACTTGAAATTGAACCAGAAAAAGCATTACCAGAGAGATTAACAACTACAAGAGAATCAAAATAACTCATCTGATAAGGAACTTTCCCTGAAAAGTTGTTTCCTTGTAACTCAAGAACCTCAAGTCCCCGGAGTTTCCCTAAACTCGCCGGAATCTCGCCGGAAAACATGTTTCCGGGAATGGAAAGTACACGAAGCTCCGACATATCTCCGATGGAAGACGCCAATTGACCACCATAAAGACCGGTCACCTGGAGGGCGGTTACTCTGCCGTCGCCGCCGCAAGTAACACCGTACCAACCACAGAAACTCGAAGAAGAACGGTGGGTCCAGCCGGTGAGAAGCTTCAAAGGGTCAGAAGAGACAGAGTTTTTGAATGAAAGAAGTGACAATGCATCGTTTGGAATCGAAGCATTGAAAGCATTTGCAACGAAAGAGAGAAAGAGAAGAGACAAAAGAAGAAGAAAAACAAGACCCATGTTGGAAAGTAGAGAGAGAAAAGAGAAAATGAGAATGAAAATGAGATGGGGTTTTCTCAAAGATGCAAACTTTGTTATTTAATCATGGTTTTGAAATTTTGGTGAAGGTCAGATCTCGCCGGCGGGGTAGCCGGAAAATAGAGCTCCGGCGAGTGTGAGTGATGAGTGAGAGAGAAAGTGTGTTAGGGAAAGCGATGTGTGTGTGAGTGAGAGTGGCAAAAGAACGAAATAATGTTGAAAAAGATAACTCTCCTTTGGAGCGAAAACGGTAACATTTGTCTCCTTTTTCTCTAAATCTTTTATTTCTTTTTCCGGTAAACGCTCGATTTTAATAATTACCTAAACTAGCGATATGTTGTCTACTGCTTAATTCCTAAAATATTTTGTTGACAAGTAATAATTCCTAAAATGTAAGAATAGCTTGATTTGAAAAGATTTTTTTTTCTTTCATAATAGCAGAGAATCACAAATCATAAATATGAATTATTTTTGAGGTAGTGTAGAAAAGACTCAATTAATTTAGATCACATTTGTTTTTGATTATTTTTAGTATTTTGAGATTTGAAGTTTTTATAATAATTTTTTTTGACAAAAAAGTTTCTATAATAATTAGAAGTTAAGAAAATAATTTGAATGATTCAAATAAAATTTTATTTTTTGTTGTTTCTAAAATAAATATGATTTTTTTTGTATAAAAAAAAATCAGATTTTTAATGAGCGTGCGAGAAAAGATATAAAAAAATGATTTTTACTATTATAAATAAATACAAATCATTGAGTCAAAAAAAAAAACAAATATTTTTTTTTTGACCAAAAAATACAAATCTTATAAAAACCATTAAAAATAATATCTAATTTATTTTATCTAATAATAAACTTTATTTTAATGTTGAAAACATGGTGCATCAATGAAATTATCATTTATGATTGATTAATGGTATAAAAACTACCTTTCCAATGATTGTGTGTATAAATTAAAACTTTGGAAGAAACTATTTAATACTCTCCAAGGTGTATAACTATTACTCTTTACGTTCTAATCTTTGGTACTTTTAATTTATTATTTTTGTTCCAAAACAATGGTACTTTTAGAAAATCAATGTACAAATTTACTACACTTTTTCAAATACACCCTTCATATTTATGGAGTTTTTAAGAGTTCCAAAGCATGAATTAATTGTTTCAATGCACCTTTATTTTGATTTCAATTATCTCAAAACAACTATAAAAGAAGTATTTTTGTACTTAGCTAACACAAATTAATGATATCTTAATTTGTGTGTAACAAGGCAAAAGTACCAAATATTAGGAGGCGGAGGAGTATAACTAAATTATATTTCTTATAGCTCAGTTGGCGAGCTAAGAGATATCTAATGAGTGCACCAAAAGAGTGCAAGAAGGAGGTCCCAGTTCAAACCACATAAACTAACATTCCCCCTACTAACATTGCCTACAAAAAAAAAGTTCAATGGTTCGACCGCGCTTGAATCAAACAGTCATTGAACTAGTGAAGAGACCGATTATATGACATATTAAGTGATAAATTTTAAATATAACTAAATTATAAACTAAGGTAAAATAATTATAACTCTTATATATATTTCATATGACTAAATATTAATTTTTTATTTAAAAAAGACTAAATATTAATCAAAAAAATAAATAATAAAAAAGCTATGTATATGTTAGTTTATAACTTGATATTGGCATTTTGTTTAAATAAAAACTAAACAAAAAATTAATTTAGAATTTAGGATTTTTTTAAAAACTAACTGATACAAACTGATTCCCACCTTCGGGTTTTGGCCGGTTTGGCGTTTTTTACCGGTTTTGAGACAAGTCGATTTTACATAAACCCGACCAAATTAACTAGTTTAACCGCCCGACTGGGTTCGGGTTTCTAAACTATTAAGAAAAGCTTGAGACTAATTCCAAACACAATGGCTTTGTTTGGTAAGGTCTAACAAGTAGATTTAAATTAAGGCTTTGTTTGGTAAAATGTAGTGGGTAGCAGATATGCTAGCGGATAGCGGTTAAGTTAGCAGTTAGCGGATAAGCTAGCTGATAGCAAATTATGTGTTTGGTAAAACTAGAGGTTAAAATAGTTGATAAATGTAAATGACTTAAAAGGATATTTAATTAATGATTAAATTTTTTAAGGATGATAAGATATTTAATGAGGAAAGATAAGTAATTTAAGAAAAATAATAAGGGTAAAAATGTCAAAAAAGTGAAATGCTATAGTTATTCGCTAGCGTTTCAAAAACGCTACTTGAAGTAGCGTTTCAAAAAACACTAAACGCTACTCGAAAAATGTTAAACGCTTCTACTTGCCAAACACTTGTACTCGTCATCCGCTAGTCAAATACGCTAGTCTCATCCGCTACCCCGCTAGCGGATGGGACACATCAAACAGAGCCTAAATACTTGTAAGAACAATTTAAGACACTGTTTAGTAAAAAGTAATGAATAGTGGATGAGATGATAGTGAATAGTATATAAGCTAGCTGATAAATACTTGTAAGAAACAATTTAAGATACTGTTTAGTAAAAAGTAATGAATAGTGGATGGGATGATAGTGAATAGTATATAAGCTAGCTGATAGCGAATTGTGTGTTTGGTAAAACTAATTGTTAAACAACTAATAAATGTAAAGTAACATAAAAGTACATATTTAATTCATGATTTAATTTATTTAATAAATATAAAATATGTCAAAAGGTTTATAAATTACTAGCCCCAATTCCCGTGCGATGCACGGGTTCGGCTAAAGCAAATCTATTTATTTTTAACATGAATCCAAGAAAATTAAATGCATAAAACTATTATCCTTAATATGTTTAAAGGTAATCTCAAAAAAAATTGTAAAAATAGTTATTTTTGCTTATAATTAAATCCGAAGGGAGTTCATCAATACATCATGCAGCGTTGAATAAAAACTAGTAATAAAATAAAAGCATCTACTAAAAGTTGAAATTTTTTTTGGGGAGTTCTATTGTGAATGAGGTCGGAGTTCCCACGAATAAAGTTAAATTATAACTATATATTAAATAACAATACTATCAAATTAAAAATAAATTTTAACAAATACACTGGAATTGAACATCCACAGATAATAAAAAAAAAATCTAAATTTTGTTAATAACGTTACCTATATTCATCAAATGGAAATATAAAAACTCAACTCATAATTAAAGAGAAAAGAAGACAACACAATTAGAAAGTGAAACACGTACGTAGGTATCATGCAGAGTTTGATTTAAAACTAAACACCAATTTAAGTATGCTTCTAATACTCGTTGGTGTGAAGTCATCAAAATAATGAAGAGAATACCAAATTGGATATGTAAAAAATTTCTGGACCCTAAGTATCCCAAAACACACTCCCTAGCATCACACTTTACGTATTTTGTCACAATTTTTTTTGTTTTTCATCAAATAGGTTATTGAGGAATGGACTTCGCGTATTTGAACATCTAAAATTTTTTCGGGACCCTAAAGTACCCCAAAATACACTGTCAGTATCGCACTTTACGTATTTTGTCGCAAAGTTATTATCATTTTTTATCACACCGATTATTTACGACGAAACTTCTGGTATTTGAAGTATTAATTTTTTTTTGAATCCTAAAGTACCCTAAACACACAACTTAACATTTAATTTTGCGGATTTTGTTAAAAAATAATTTTTTTTCCCCAACAACTACACAAAAACACACTGTTTAGCATCGCACTTTACATATTTTATCATGAAATTAAATCGTTTTTCACCGAAAATTTGCATATTTAAACATCTAAAACTTTTCGAGACTATAAAGTTCCCCGTAAAATATAAAGAAAATAAATAGAGAACCTTCAAATATAAAAGAAGAACCTTGGATGTGGTAAAAACTTTGTTAGGAGAGAACCAAGAGGGCCGACAAAGTCGGATACTCGTGGTCGGCCAGACTCTCCAACGTAAATTATTTGTCGGCAAAGCGATGAAAATTGCGTACCAGTAACATGGTAACAAAAAAAGTAGCGGCGACTCTAGTTTTTGGAATGATGCTTGGTTATTCACCACTCTGATGTGACCTCAACTGGCTGCTGTTCATTTCCATGACATCGATCTTCGGTTGCGGGATGTTTATGTTAATGGACATTGGAATCTAGATATGTTACATACAACTCTTCCTCAAGAATGGGTGACTACGATTATAGCGCTGAGTCCTCTCCTCGCTCCGTCAGTTCATGGCTCTTGGGTTTGGTCCGTAAACTCTACCGGGATGTACTCTGTTAAGATGGCATATCAGTGGCTCTTGAATCAGCATGGTACTGCTGCTCCTACTGCTAGCTGGGCGTGGATTTCGCGTCTGAAACTGCCTGCGAATGTTGTCTTCTTCGTGTGGCAGCTGTGTCAAAAATCACTCCCAACGAAAGAGGTGCTGCATAGGAGGAATGTGTTGGGTTCAGCTGCTTGTGCTCTTTTCCAGTTGAACGATGAATCGCTTCACCATTGCCTCTTCGCGTGCTCTCATGCCCAGGAGGTTTGACATTTGTGTGCGCCTGCGGGTTTCATACCACCTATGGCTGATTTTGAGCCATTGCCGTGGCTCCATGATACAGTAACTAATTTTACTGCTCTTCCTATCATTATCATGTGGAAAGTGTGGTGTGCCCGAAATGCTTTTGTGTTCGAGAATAAGCCTTTTCAGCCTGCGGTGGTAGCTAGACAGGTTTATGGTTTGTGGCGCGACACGGTGTCAGCTTACGGTTTGGATAAGCCAACCTCTAGATCCTCTTCTGGTTTGTCTGTTTCTTGGGTAGCTCCTCCGCGGGGGTGGGTAGCTCTGAACGTGGATGGGCGTGCTCAGAGTCATCCTCCAGCTGCCTCCTATGGCGGAGTCATTCGTGATCACGATGGTCGGTTTCTTCAGGGATTCTACGCGTCACTTGGTACATCAACTATCATGCATGCAGAGCTATGTGCTATCTTGCGTGGGTTGGAATTATGTTGGGAGTTGGGATATAGAAACATAATGTGTTATACGGATTCAATGCATTCCTTGCATCTCATTGACACTGCTATCGTGGATTTTCACGTGCATGGGAACGAAGTTGTGTTGATTCGGAGTCTGCTTCGTAGGCCGTAGCTTGTGAGGCTGGAGCATGTCTATCGGGAAGGAAATTTTTGTGCTGACTATCTTGTGAAGTTGGGAATTCTCGCGCCTTTCTTTGCAAGTTCAGTGCCTCAACCTTTGTGGGGTTGCTTCGGCAAGCATCTGGTCGATGCGAGGGTCTCTCCTTTGTGAGACCTTAGTTCCTCTTGTTCTTGTTGCTTTTTTTTTTCTTTCTTTCTCAATGTAACAAAAAAAGAAGAAGAAAAAGTAGAAAAAATAAAAAACAAAATAAAAAAATTGAAGAAAAAACAAAAAAAAAAGGTAAAATGAAAAAGGAAGAATGAAAAAAAACAAAGCAACTGGAAAGGAAAAAAAACTCATTTGACGCGCTTGTGATAAGCCGCATATAAGATTGTAGATTATTTTTGACCAAAAAAGGTTTATAAATTATTATTACTATATATTCATGGTAATTAAACTAACATTAAAATATTTAGAAGTTAAAATTTAGAAATTTATATTTTATAATTCTAATCTATTTATTTACCTATTTCTAAGAAAATCTTTTTGTATTATCTAGTGTGTGCGTGTGCGTCTATATATATTTAGGGTTTTATTTTTTACACCCCCCTCATCATCAATCTCACCCCCATAATATACGTTTTGGACAAAAATGCCCCCAACAATATATAAAATTTCGGAATTACCTTAGCGAATTGGTAATTCCGGAAGGGGGTAAAATGATTTCCGGAATTACCAAAAATTGAGGTAATTAGGTTCACATTTGAACCGGAATTACCTCAATTTTTGTAATTCCGAAATCTTTTACTCTAGGAATTACCTAGTTTTGAAGGTATTTCAAGAAAAAATTAATTAAAAACAAATTAAAATTAATTAAAGACGCTGCGTTTTCAATCACTTAAACGATACAATACATGAAATTGATGAAAAAAATAACATAACGCAACAACAAACAAAATAAAAACACGGTAGAAACTAGTGAGATGGTGGTTGGAGACGTCGAAGGACCTCAGCAACGGTCCTTCTGGTTTCGACATACAGCTGAATAGGACTCCGCATCTGAAATATGTCAAAACGGTCCATCATCACTCGAACGTCATCGTTGTTCTTCACATCCATGGTGGACCACTGAACACGATTATTATCGCCCATAGTCGGGTAGCGATAAATGATCCGGGTGACTTCTTGCTCGTCACCCTCCAGCTGCACCTTCGTTGTTATTTTTTCTTTCAGAGCTTCAAAGGTGATGTCGTCGTTAAGCCTGCATAAAATGGGGTTTGGACTCTCGAAATAGACACCACTTTCTCTGTTTGTGATTGTGCCCTGATGGTGAAGGGCAGTGAGTGCAGAATCACGAGAGTCATCATAACACTCATGAGACAGATATGCAAACGCAACAGGAAATGTCAACTCAGTGGAAGTGACACCAACAATCTCCAACAGAGGCAATGCATACTTGTTGGTCTTAAAGGTACAGTCCATAATCAAAACAGTGGGAAACATCCTCAATAAGTTAATACTATCAGGATGCGACCACATGATCTCCTCAACAATATCAGTACCTTTAAGTCGTCTCGTCCAACACAAGTAATGGTTCGCCTGAATCAGTGTCATAAGCTGCTGCATCTTAGTCATATTACCTCTCTTTCCCTTCCGGATATTGGTGCGGGTTCTATACAACTGAGTAATGTTGCTCAAGTTGTTCTTAAATCTGGTCTTTAATGCTTCAAGACTTTTGGATGCTTTCACACCCAAGGACAGATGCTCCCCAACAACTAACCGCTCGTCCTTGGTAACCTTACCAAATATAGCTGCTCCAAACAAAGTCTTATGAGCCTCATGATTGTGAATCCCATCCACCACTCTCACCTTCCAATCAGAACTAGGAGGTAAGAGTGGTTTAACTTTCAATGCAAACTTACAACCACATCTTTTCGAACTCTTGTGTCTACCAGCAGAACACCCAACATCTACTCGACTGTATGTGCCCCGTCTCTCACAGCCATAAACAACCTTGTTCTTTTTCCCTTTCCCATTCTTCGTCGTCTCTGTTCAAACAATAACCACAATGACTCTGTTCGCTTTCCCAGTATCTCTAACCCAACGTGTCATTGCATCACGAGTGGGAAATATCTCAGATGTCGTAAAGGCACCGGTTAAATCCATAATAACCATCTACTTAAAAAAATTTAAAATGTTAAAAAAACAAAAAATTTGGAAATACCTTTTTAATAGGTATTTAGGTTCCTATATTGTGAACAGGAATTACCTCTGAAAAAGTATTTTAAAAATCTAATTTAAAAATACAAAATTTTGAATTACCTTTTTCGGGGATAATTAGGTTCAAAAATTGTTAACAGGAAATACCAATTTTCTGCGCTAATTAGGAAAATTCACCTCCAAACTTCGAAATACTCTTTTTTTGGTAATTAGGAATGTTTTTATATGTAGGGCGGTTCGTTTTTTTAAAATGACGGGGGCATTTTAGGGATATTGCTACTTATGGGGGTGGGATAGATGATGAGGGGGTGAAAAAAATAAAACCCCAAGATAGATCCAAATATATATATATATATATATATATATATATATATATATATATATATATATATATATATATATATATATAGCAGGTTGTGGGCGTTTGTTTTAGACACAATAATAGGTATATGGCTGCATGGTTATGGCCATGACCGTCCCAAACAATTAAGGGGTCCTGTGCGAATCTTAAAATTGGGCCCACTTTTATCAAATTAGACCTCTTAACGACCGAGTTTTACAAAATTTATTGTATGGGTCAAAATCCTCAATGAATATATTTTTAAAAAATAAATGTAAATATAAATAATTTTGGTTTTAAATTGCTAGACTTAATTTTTGGAAATTTTCTAATATTTTTTCAAAAAAATATTTGCTATAAGTCATATTTTTTTGTTGAATACATTCCAAAAACAATATAATATAATACATTTAATTATTTCTGTCAAATCATTGTAAAAAATAATAAAATGCTGCTGTAAAAAACATGAGATGCATTCCCAAGTCAAAAAAAAAATAGATGGAGCTAACAAAAACAACAGACAGCTAACCAAAAAAAATATATCAAAAAAGGTGAAAAACAAAGTGGCTGAGAGTTGAACCCGCTGTCCCAGTGTTCCTTCTTGTCGCTCTCCCTCTTTCCACTAGAACGCATGGAAAGTTTGGTAAATATTTGGGAACACTTATATATAACGTTTTTCCTTGTTTGGGGCCCTAAAAAATAATTATTGGGTCTGGGCCCTGTGCAGTAGCACAACCTGCATAGGCCCAAGGCCGGCCCTGGTTATGGCCGCACATTGGGATATTGTGATTGTCATACCCTAATTTTGTCCGCCTAGGGTCAAAACCCTAATTTTCCACAAAAATAGTAAACTGTGAAGTGTGAAATCATTTTGTAGAGTGTAAGGAGCATTTTGCATGCATTTTTAAGGTTTTGAAGTCATCCTAGGGTTTTTAGAATCATTTTTAGAGTGAAAATGCATTTTTTGGGCAAGAAGCAAGTTTTTAGGTCAAAGGGTATTTTGGTTATTTTGCAAAGTAGGATAATTTCTCATCAAGAATCATTGTGCACTTTTAAGGGAATTTATTTGGGGCAAATGTTTTGAGTTATATGTGTGTTGCGCATGCATTGTTGATTTTTGTACAAAAAGTTAAATTTAAAATGTCAACAAAAAAGGGAATATTCTTCAAAAATGTTGGGAGAGGTTTTATATCATTTTTGGGCATAGTGATCTCATGAAAATGGCCCATTCATATTCCTAGTATTTGGCCCAATATGGTTAGATTTTATGGAATTATCTTGTGAAGAATAATAAAAAAAAGGATATTTGGAAGGGTCTCACAATAGTACAATAGTACAAGATGACAACTTGCAAAACTTGGGCACCACTCTCCCTCTCATTTTCGCTCCCCCTTCTCATTCTCCTCCAAGTTTTCATTTTTTTTACCCTTTGCAAAGTGTGATTGAATCCTCACCCTCCATTCAAATTTTAAATGAAATCCTAGAACAATAGGTGATGCACAATGACCATTATGCCCTTAAACCTAATTGCACTCTATATATACCTTCATATCCCATCCTCTCATGAGTTTTTGGCCTCACAATTCACTCCAAAACCCTAGCACACAACTCCTCTCTCCCTCTCTCCCTCTTGGCCGAAGCTCTCCCCTCACTCCCTCACTTCATTTTTTCATTTTTCATCTCAAATCAACCTTCAAGTCCATTCCTACACTAGATCCCTCATCATTCTTGCATTCTTCTCAAAGATTCATCTCCAAATCTCTAGAATCAAGCTCAAAGTTGAAGATTAAAGAGTAGATTCAAGTGGTTTATCACTCATTCATCTTATTTCTTGCTTATTTAGCTTGGAGTTAAGGTATATTCTTGAAGCCTAGCATCATCATCAAAGTCTTAGCATAAAAAATGTAGATCATCAATTTGTTTTTGCATACCAAGCATTTCATTACATTTAAGGTTACATCTTATGTTGATATGTTAGTATAATTGTTGTTGTTGAAGGAGAAATGCATTTCAAGCATTTTGACAAGCACCTAGGGAGGCTTGGGTGCTTGAAATGCTTCTCCCTTTTGGAATAAATTCTGTGTTGGTGCTATTTCACTTATTTTTTTTGCATTTTCATGAATAAAATGGTGATTTGTGCTATTGTTCATTTCGCATGTCTTAGAAAAATTAGGATTCATGGATTTTGATGAATTTATTTGCTTAATCATGTGAATCCTTGCCAAAAAGTTTGATCCATGTTGCTTGCTTGCATTCAACCATGACTAGGGTTTTTACCCCTTTGATTGCTTGACGATTGTCATTTTGATTGTGGTTGAGTAAATGCAAGTTGCGTCATTGTGTTTTTAACTTTTTTTACCATTTCATTAACTTTTTACTTTTACCATCTCATTCACTTTTTTACCACTTATTTCATTAAACTTTTTACTACTTTGCATTCTTTTCTTTTACTACATTGCATCAAGGCTTCTTACCATAACTCATCTAACTTTTTACCACTTTGAATCATGAATCATTTACCTAAAAAACCAAAGACATTTCGCATACTTCATGCATACTCTTACTTATTCTTTTGCATTCATTTCTAACTTGCATATTCACATGTTCATGCATACTCAAATGTTCATACCTTGCACAATAACTATGCTCATGAGTTCATAGTCTTGTATGCTCAATCATTCATTCATGCATAGTCTTGTATGATCATTCATTCATATCCTTGTATGCTCATGCATTTGCATATTTGCCTAATCATGCACATCATTGCTTGGATGTTCATTCATCTAACTTAGATCATTCTATGCCTATAATCAATTGTATTCTCTTGTTCGTGATGCAATTTAAATGTCTTGATTTAATTGTGTGCAATTCCCTCCCCATGCATGTACTCTTATATGAAGACGTAAGCCTACTTGCTTGTTGTAGCATAGAGTCATTAAGGTATATGCATACCCTTTGAGATTGTTGCCCGTCCCGTAGCAATTCTCACACACACGCACAATTGTTTTGAGAACTTTATCTTGCATCTTTGACAATTAAATCTCTTGATTGTATTCGCATGCTTAATCTTAATTGATGATCAACATGTTCATGATTGCTTGATTAGTGAATATGTTTGAACTTCATTCATTCATTTTGCATTTGGTTATGGATTTTGAGTTGATTGAAGTGTTCTACTTGTTTTCCAAAATCTTTTTCCAAATCAAACTCTTTTCTAAACTAGTTTTCAAATCAAAATCAAATGCTTTTCCTATGAAAACCCTAGGGCATTTTCTTAAATAAATCATTAGTCATCACTCGAAGCCTTAGCTTGTTTGATCGCTAATGAGGAGTTATTAGTGGTAGTCACTCGAAGCCTCTGCTTGTGTGACTATTATGGAAGCTCCCACACATTAATCAAACACAAACTAATTCAAATTTCAAAAATAACAGGAGCTATTAGTGATAATTATCACCGATGCCCGCCCTTTTTCAAAACAATTTCAAAAAAAAAGATAATAAAACGTTGTTACTTGTAATCACTCGAAGCCTTTGCTTGACTGGTTACCGGTTTCAACTCTTTTCTTTCAAGTTAGTAATGAACACCACTCGAAGCCCTTGCTTGTTTGGTATTCGTGAACGCTTGAGTCTTATTTCAAAAGCTCCAAAAAATTAAATAAGATAAAACACAAAAATATTTTCAAAACCAAAAGGCGAGAACTACGTAGCTTTGATCCCTCATCTCAGTGAGGGTACGTAGGAGCGGGTCACAGCCCGTCAAACACCTTTTTAAAAAAAATATTTGTTTTGTTCCGCTTTTCAAAGATACCAAAAATATTCTTCTTTCCCCCGTTTTTAATAAAACAATTTTTCAAATTAAATAAAAAGAAAAGGAAAGAAAAGAAAAGAAGTAGAACAAAAATCATTTCAAATCAACTTTTCCTAAACCACACATCAAGTTAATGGTTTCCTTTCAGTAGAAAGGAGGTGCGGGATGCTAATACCTTCTCCGCACCTAACCGACCCCCCGAACCTACATCTCTGAGTTTTCAAAAGACCATCTGCTTTTCCAAAAAAGGTTTTTTTTCAATGTTTTCCTAAATAAATAATGGTGGCGACTCTACTATTTTTCACGTTGTCAAACGAGAAGTCCCAACCGGATTTTTCGGGGTGCAACAGTGATTCTCTTCAGGAGGAGAAGATGTGGACAATGCATTTGGGAATGGCGGAATGATATACTCATCTAATAATTGGGGGAATAGCTGATTAGTTTGTCTTTTGCCTTGGTTATATACTTTGAAAACTATTTAGGTGTTGTTTGGCAAGTCTCATCCGCTAGCGGATTGACTGACGAATTTTACTAGCAGATGACAAATATACGTGTTTGGTAAGCAACAATATTTATCGCTTTTCGAGTAGCGTTTAGCGTTTTTTCAAACGCTATTTCAAGTAGCGTTTGAGCTTACAACATATAGCATATCACTTTTTTTTGTCTTTTTTGCCCTCATTTTTTTCTCAAATTTCTTCTCTGTCCCCATTAAAATAAACTAAACAATTTTAAGCCCCTCATTTTGAATCCCAAATTTCTTTATGCATAAATAATCTTTAATTTTCATTTTATTTATCAATATTTTTATATGTGTTAAGAGTTTACCATCGTTATATGTTGATTACTATATTACAGTAAATAAATAATGGTATATATAAATATAGAGAAATGCTATTAACACTCACTCTATCACTCTCTTATAAACACTCTGCTTTTTATTGGGCCACATAACCCCATCTTTTAAACACTCTACTTGGTAACCGGCTCCTCCCTTCCATAATTTGCAAACACTTATTTTATATATTTTTTATTTACAATTTGAGAATGTCAAACGACTTTGCTTCATTCTGCAAAAAACTCCACAAGCTTCATCACTTCAATTTCTTCTTCACTTCATTCTGCAACCATCGAAGGTAATAGAGGTAGGTTCATCAATTTCTTCTTCACTTCATTCTGCAACCATCTTCCATGTTGTTCAGTATGGTTAAAGCTAGCACCACCCATAGCATTTCCAATGAGAGTGAAAAGGAAAAGAAGGAGAAAAACGAGGATGGTAACGAGAAAAGAAGGGTAAGGGAAACCATTGTAATTGATTTTTTAAATGTCAAGTGCTTTGGTTATGGCAACCGAAACAGTTCCTAACATGGAAGAAATGAATACCCACATGAATGTCAATACTCTGTCTCCAATTGCAGATTTTATAGCACCCACCACCATCTTTTTGTTACTCTTAGTTGTCTCTCTGTCTCTATGGATGATACCACCGATGAGGGAGTTATAGATGGACCAGTGAGAGAAGGGGGTTTCTCTTTGTGTGAGTATGTTGTGCAAACTAGTTGTTTAAGTCTGACAAAGATAAGAAAGGGAGACGGAGCGCCACCACCACCCATTACCGTAACTTCCGCCACAGTCGCCGCCATCCATCGCCGTCGCTAGCACCAATGCAGCCGCCGCAGATGCAGCTCTCGCTGTTGCAATCAGTGGCGGATCTTTATAGGAGCCGGGGGGAGCCACGGTACCCCCCGGCTCCCATTAAGTTAATATATACATAGATATATTTTATACTCAAAGTTAGAATATATAGAATCGAATGAACACTAAGCAACAAATGTATCAATAGCCAAACGGTTAAGAGCATTATTTGTGTATTTAGGGTCCCCAGTTCAATTCTTGTGATGGTCAAACCTCTTTTTTTGTAGTTATTTGTATATTTTTCTCAAAAATTAATATAAAAAACTGTACTAAGCAATATTTGAACTTAGGACATTAAAATTGACATAGATAATTTTGACCACTAAACCAATCAAACTGTTATAAATACACCATTAATTTTGTTTTATATATTTGTTACTATTTTGACTCCCTCTAATTTTTTTGGCAAGATCCGCCACTGGTTGCAATAGTAGTAGTACTCTGGGTGAGTGCCCAAGGAAAGAAGATACTGAAACGTTGATAATAAAAATAAAAATAAAATAAAAAATAGTGTTTTGAGTGAGTGACTGAAAGAGCAGGTTACCAAGTAACCAACTTAAAAAATGGGATGATGCGGCACCAATAAAAATGAGTGTGTTTAAAAGAGGGTGATAGAGAGAGTGACCTTAGCATTTCTCATAAATATATGGGTTTTATTTTTTTCACCCCCCTCATCATCTATCCCACCCCCATAAGTAGCAATATCCCTAAAATGCCCCTGTCATTTAAAAAAAAACGAACCGGCCCTACATAAAAAAAATAAATTCCGGAATTACCAAAAAAAAGAGGTATTTCCGGAAGTTTGGAGGTAAATTTTCCGGAATTAGCGCAGAAAATTGGTATTTCCGGTTCACAATTTTTGAACCGGAATTATCCCCAGAAAAGGTAATTCCGAAATTTTGTATTTTTAAATTAGATTTTTTCCGGAAATACCTTTTTCAGAGGTAATTCCGATTCTCAATATGTGAACCGGAAATACCTATTAAAAAGGTATTTCCGAATTTTTTTTGTTTTTTTTTTAACATTTTAATTTTTTTTAAGTAGATGGTTATTATGGATTTAACCGGTGCCTTTACGACATCTGAGATATTTCCCACTCGTGATGCAATGACACGTTGGGTTAGAGATACTGGGAAAGCGAACAGAGTCATTGTGGTTATTGTTCGAACAGAGACGACGGGGAATGGGAAAGGGAAAAAGAACAAAGTTGTTTATGGCTGTGAGAGACGGGGCACATACAGTCGAGTAGATGTTGGGTGTTCTGTTGGTAGACACAAGAGTTCGAAAAGATGTGGTTGTAAGTTTGCATTGAAAGCTAAACCACTCTTACCTCCTTGTTCTGATTGGAAGGTGAGAGTGGTGGATGGGATTCACAATCATGAGGCTCATAAGACTTTGTTTGGAGCAGCTATATTTGGTAAGTTTACCAAGGACGAGCGGTTAGTTGTTGGGGAGCATCTGTCCTTGGGAGTGAAAGCATCCAAACGTCTTGAAGCATTAAAGACCAGATTTAAGAACAACTTGAGCAACATTACTCAGTTGTATAGAACCCGCACCAATATCCGGAAGGGAAAGAGAGGTAATATGACTGAGATGTAGCAGCTTATGACACTGATTCAGGCGAACCATTACTTGTGTTAGACGAGACGACTTAAAGGTACTGATATTGTTGAGGAGATCATGTGGTCGCATCCTGATAGTATTAACTTATTGAGGATGTTTCCCCTTTGTTTTGATTATGGATCTGTACCTTTAAGACCAACAAGTATGCATTGCCTCTGTTGGAGATTGTTGGTGTCACTTCCACTGAGTTGACATTTCCTGTTGCGTTTGCATATCTGTCTCATGAGCGTTATGATGACTCTCGTGATTCTGCACTCACTGCCCTTCACTATCAGGGCACAATCACAAACAGAGAAAATGGTGTCTATTTCGAGAGTCCAAACCCCATTTTATGCAGGCTTAACGACGACATCACCTTTGAAGCTCTGAAAGAAAAAATAACAACAAAGGTGCAGCTGGAGGGTGACGAGCAAGAAGTCACCCGGATCATTTATCGCTACCCGACTATGGGCGATAATAATCGTGTTCAGTGGTCCACCATGGATGTGAAGAACAACGATGACGTTCGAGTGATGATGGACCATTTTGACATATTTCAGATGCGGAGTCCTATTCAGCTGTATGTCGAAACCAGAAGGACCGTTGCTGAGGTCCTTCGACGTCTCCAACCACCATCTCACTAGTTTCTACCGTGTTTTTATTTCGTTTGTTGTTGCGTTATGTTATTTTTTTTCATCAATTTCATGTATTGTATCGTTTCGTGATTGAAAACGCGTCTTTAATTAATTTTAATTTGTTTTTAATTAATTGTTTTTTTCGGAAATACCTTCAAAACTAGGTAAATTCCGGTAGAGGTAAAAGATTTAGGAATTACCAAAAATTGAGGTAATTCCGGTTCACATTTCGAACCAGGAATTACCTCAATTTTTGGTAATCCGAAATCCTTTTACCCTTAGGAATTACCAATTCGCTAAGGTAATTCCGAAATTTTATATATTGCTGGGGGCATTTTTGTCCAAAACGTATATTATGGAGGTGAGATTGATGATGAGGGGGGTGTAAAAAATAAAACCCTCTATCTTGGTTGACACGATCACAATTGAGCTTAATCCGTCCGGAGGTTGGTTCCAACAAATATTAGCAGCGGGCTATTGCTTTTCCCACACCCCCTCCTACTCTAAACACACCCCACAAGGGTGTGAAAAGACCAAAAGACCTATTTTTTTTACGAAATTTTCACCTGTTCGAACACGGGCCTTCGAACAGGTTCGAACGAGGCCGTTCGAGTGTGTTAAATATGGACGAGACACCCGCAGGCGTTTTTTCAAGCTGTTCGAACAGGTCATGCGAACACGTTCGAATTGGGTCATTCGAACATGTGCGAATGATGGTGTTCGAACGATCTTCTGTCGCAGAATTGCGCGGTATTGGGACGCCTCGATTCCACCAAGCGATTTTAATCAGCGGTTTACAATCGGTCAAATGTGTCGAGATAAAGGAGTGGATGTCAATCCCTTTGGAAATTGTGCACGAAGCGGATAGAATTTAAAGCGGCTCGATTTGTGATCTAAAAATGAAATCAACGGTGACATTTCACTACGCCTATTATAAAAGGGGTTCACATCTTGAGACCTTCTTCACCAAACCCTAATCGCTTCTTCACCAAAACCTTCTCTCCTTCTTTCCCAACCCAGTGCTTCTTCACCAAAACATTCTCTCCTTCTTCCCAACCAAATTTGAAATGGAATGGCAATTGTGCTCAACCCAAGACTCAAGCGACAAATTCCTAATGACCCCTTCACCACAATGGGACTTTCACCACCGAGCGAACATGGTGTTTGTGTTTCGTTGTCCTAACCATGTCTTCGCAGGATGAGTAAGGACATCACCTTCGCCCCAACCAAGGAAAAGGTCGAGAGGAAGATTCGTCCGTATGAGCGTGGCGTAAAGGCGTGGAGCGTATACGTTTCAAAAGTTCAATTGTAGAGATGATGGGACTGCCCCGGTATTCGATCATGGAGATCCAAAATGACAACGACGTCCGCGCAATGATGGAACATCTAGCTAATGTTCCGATGGGGCGACGGATCTTAGAGTTGTACGTGGACACAATACGAACTCCAGAAGAGGTCATGCATCTTCTTCAACAAGGACCACCCACACCACAACAACCCATACTTACGCACTTTGTAAAGTTGACTATGAGATGACCGGCCCGGTCACGGTACTAAGTGGTGTGTTGCTTCATGGTCAAAAGACTAAACATTTCAGGCTTAAGAACAACATCACCTTTGCAGAATTGAAAGAAAAACTAACAGAAAATGTGCACCTAGATGGCGTGGAGCAAGATATTAAAAGTATTGAATGTCAATCCCCCTACATCTGTAGCTTTACACCACGTAATCGTATTCAGAAGTGCCCCAAGCGTATCAAGAATGACAAAGACGTTCGTGAAATGTTTGAGAAACATGAAGAATTCCAAGGTTTCATTGAACCTTATCTCGAATTGTTCGTCGAAACACGAGAATCTGCCGAATCCATCCGCCGTAGCATTAGAGGTAGTAGTTCTAAGTAGAACTAGGTTGTATTATGTTTTCCGTCGTTTTCGTTTTAAATTTCCTATCCTTGTATTTTTGCAATTTGTGTTTTTCATTTCATTTCTTATCCAATATTAAATTATGTTCGACTTTATAATTTTAACGTAATTATTATCGTAATGCCAATAAATTTGCGCCAACGTAAAGGGAATTTCAAATTAAAAAACCAAATGAAACAAAGTAGTTAAATTATACAAAAAATCCAAACATATATCCCCTATGACATATCCTACTCGGGTGTTGCGCCCCTCCTCTCTCATACACATTGCCAAACCTCCTCCTAAACCCACGGAAGGGGTTGAAGCGACCTCTTGATCTATTTGAAACATGCTCCTCACGGCTGCAGGACATTATCATCGATGGCCCCATCCATGTCATCAACCAAATCCAGCAGCCTCTGGTAGCATCGTCAACCAAATAACATAACATTATTATTTAAATAAATAGAAGATTAAGAAACATTATCAATGCAATAAACATAAAAGACACGTACCACAATCGACATCGGGCTCATGCGCAAGTCGTACATAATGCTCAGGGAAGAGAAAGAGATGTGAGACCCTAGAGTACCATGGAAAGTAGCCCGACACCATGTTTGAGGAGTACGGCACACAGGGAGGCCCCCGCGCCACCAAGTGGTCCTCGAAGTGTGTCCACATCTCGTCACACTCGGATAGGGTACAGACGGCCCTAGTAGCAGGTCTAGGATCCTCCGGAATGTGCTGCACCTGCCCAAACTGTCTGAGCACTCGATCTGGCAAGTGGCGCATCATGCAGCCACCACTCCGAATGAACCCTCTGAACCTGGCCAGCTCCTCAAAGGGTCTCACCGCCTATGTCTTTGTGTAGGGGTCCTGTGTCACCTCCTCACGGATTAGCCGGTCAAGGCCTAATCTGATGGTCTGTGACTTGATGGCCCCAGGGCCATCATCGCACAACCATTTCTTTGCCCGTGGGCTATTCTCATCATACTCTGGGTGCTCCACCCAAGAGGAAAAGTTCGCACTCTGGAAGTGCTCAAAGATCCAAGCCTGTAATGAACATATCATTGGTTGATTATTAATCCGAAAGTAACCCTAAAACAAACTTAAAAGTAAAGAATATGTTTTATACGAAGTAAAGGAAGATGACCAGCAATCTTCTTGGTCTTCTTCCTCGTAGCATCCTTCAGCTGATCATAGAGATGGGCTAGGGCCATGGCCCCCCAGCAATAGTCTCCAACAGCCTCCAAATCAATCAGCATACCAAGGTAGCCAAGCTTAACCTTGTCTAGGCAGCTGCATCTTCGGGTGTTGCCCCGAATAGTCAACCGGCCGTTTGCTCTCCCGCCATGAATTCGGTCGGCATGTCATAGAACTCGCCAAGAATGGGGATGTGCGGCGGTGGGATACATCATCAAGAGGTGATGCTCATCTCACCCACGGGAAGGTGGAATGATGATGTATCCCACGCCAACGCCTATGAATGCGTTCAGTGACCACTTGTGGAGAATGGGGAAACCAAGCCCAACCAAAGGTACCAACCACGAAGCCGTCGAGTGTCACTAATCTGCACATGAAACAACGTCGTAATGTGAGTCCATGTGGGATTGTTTGTAAATCCGCCGCACTTGTATTCGAAATGACACAATAAGCCAAAACATTCAACAACATAATAAACAAATTTACAACGATCAACTATAAAATAATAACTTACCGCCGCGAATAAAAATCGGTAAGGATATGTGCCGTATGTGGGCAACACGTAACCATCTTACGGTCCACCAGAAATGGGAATGTTGCCCTACAGCAGCGACCTCCCGAGGCTCAAAGAACCTCCTCCTCACGAGGCTCAGCAGCCTCCTCCTCATGATGCCTAGATGATGAAGGCCTAGAAGATGAAGGCCCAGCGGATGAAGGCTAGCGCAGATGAAGCGGCCGACCAACTCATAGTAGGAAATTGAGTATCACGCTCAATATCCCGTCCAATATCCTCGGGAAGTGGGGAGGAGGAACATCAACCCCGCCCCTACCCCCAGCACGACCACAGCTCGGGAGGGTTCATCGGCTTCTTCCTCCTTTTGCGGTTTGAAACCGTAGGAGGTGGCCGACCGGCTTCGCTCGGATGGTTCAAAGAAGATGACCACCTCTCGCTCCTCACCATATACGAAACAACAATTCGCAGAACCAATTAAACCAAATTTACAGAACCAAACACAAAAAGGCGAGAAATCAGACGCGCAAACGATCGTTCGAACGGCCACATGCGAACATATTCGCACAACCCCGTTCGAACAAGTCACCTTCAGTTTCCAAATTACAACGGTTCGAATGAGGTCGTTCGAACGGTGTTCGCACAACCTCATTCGAACACCTTCGTTTTCACGTGTTCGAGGGACATCGTTCGAACAATACAGCGTTTCAGAAAAAAAAACCAAATGCAGCGTAGGGGGAGAGGCATACCTTGAAGAAAATGGAACGAATAGAGAGAGTGAGAGGAGGCGAAAATAACCCAGGTGCTCTTGAGATTGTTTGTGGAGAAGATTGAGTGAGAGATTGAGTGAGTTGGGAGAAAGTGAGTGAGAGGGAGAGTGAGAAATAGGGTTCGGTTGAGGGAGAGTGAGAGAAGGAGACGAGGGGGTGAGTGAGAGGGAGGGGAGGGATGTGTGATTTTTTTTAATTTTTAAAATGGGGGTATTTTGGGAATTTAGAAATTGATGGGGTGTGTTAAAGTAGGAGGGGGTGTGGGGAAAGCACCAGCCTTAACAGCGCTAGCTTGTGACTAAGTTTTTTGCAACATTGCCCTTTTTGTAACCAGCATCAATCTGATGAGCATAGTTGACAATAGGAATGATAGGTCGGCCCAATTTTTGGAATCCACTATTTATATAGTTTGAAAGCATATTTTGGGTTGTTGGATGTTAAACAAGGAGATGGTGTAGTAAAAATAATTGGGTTTGTGGTTGTTAACGGTGGAGTGAGGCAATGGAGGTAGGTGCGCAACAATTAATGTTTTTTTGTCTTTTACTAGAAATATTTGCTCTTATTTTGTTATCAAAACTACAAAAATGCCATTACTTTTTATGTTTTTACTGAAAATATTTTCCCTTATTTTGTTGTTAAAACTACAAAAATATTATTACTTTTATTTTGATTTTTTACCAAAAATATTTTCCCTCATTTTACTATCAAAACTACATAAATTCGATTATGTTTTTTTTTGTCTTTTCCTAAAACCGTATTTGTATACGTATAGTTGACTATAGATTTTGCCATTGTTTGACCAACTAGCCTTATAAAAGAAAAGATTATACATTGAATGCCTAGGAAGTTGTATAGACAAAAATACTAATAGTTACTCTAGAAAGCAGGGGCGGATTCAGGATTTAAAAATAGGGTGTTCCTTTTTTATTCAATAAGTTAACAATTGTACGATTTTACAAAAAAAAAACAAGGATAAAGTAATGTTCCAAAAAAATCAACCATAAAGTAATGTTCCAAAATAAAGTACATTTTAATCCAAGTTTAATTGCATTTTCCTCTTTCTCATAGCCTGGAAGCGTTTGATGATATCTAAATCATCGACTGTGCTAAAAAATCTTTCTCCACAAATGTCACCAAACAACCATTAATTTCAGAAATACCCGCTCAACCGTTGCAGTTGCCACCGGTAAAGATAAAACTAATTTCAGAAGCCTATACATAAATCTATAGGTATTGTTCTTCTTTGTTTGCACAAGAGTCTTACAAAGATCCCTTGAGCCGCCTCAAATTGGAAAACCTATCATCATCTTTAACACTCCTAAAATTATCAAGTTGGCTAGACAACCCCACATCATCAACATCATCAAAGTTAGCTGGATACAATCTCGCTAATCTCACAAGTGATTTTGAATCAAACGCTTTAAATGAATTGCAAGGACTCAAGCATGTTACACAATTCAAGAACATAATATTCAGGAGTAAATCGTTCATTCAACAATTATGTTTGAAATAATTCAAATTTGTATTAAAATTATTTTAACATCTTCTATTATCTTTTATTTTTTCAAACTTGTACCCGTCTCTAATTTCATCTTAGTAAACATAAAGTAGGTTGATAGAATAACAATAATTAATATACTATCTTCAATTTTAAATTAATAAATAGCACTATGTTGAAGGAAGCGTAAGAAAGGAAGAACCGTGCGTGTAAGTAAAAAAAACAATTTTATATGTGTGTTCCCTTTGGATCGAACCCAGGACCTTTTGAATAAAATATAGGTATATTACCACTAAAGCCATGATGTTTGGGTGTTCTTGGGAACATTCTTTAAATCCGCCCTTGCGTAGAAAGTAGTAGCTTGGGAAAGTGTAGCCTAGAAAATTGTACAATCGAAGGATAATGAAAAGATATATTGAAATTTAGCTAATATACATTGAACTCTAATAATAATAATAATAATAATAATAATAATAATAATAATAATAATAATACGTATAGTTGACTATAGATTTTGTCACATGTGTAGCTTACTCGAAGATCTCTTAGAGATTTAGTGAAGTCATCGACCAATTGATCGTTGGACTTGATGAAACTTGTGGTGATGTCTCCTGATTCAATCTTCTCGCGGACAAAGTGACAATCTACTTCAATATGTTTAGTCCTCTCATGAAAAACTGGGTTGGAGGCAATATGCAATGCTGCTTGATTGTCACATATTAGAGTCATTTGCACAACATCTTGAAGTTGAAGCTCTTTAAGTAATTGTTTTAATCAAAAGAGCTCTTGTGTCACTAACGCTATGGCTTTATATTTGGCTTCAGCACTGGATCTTGCAACAACACTTTGCTTTTTACTCTTCGGGATATCAAATTTCCTCGAACTAGCACACAATACCCAGAAGTGGATCGCCTATCAATTGGTGAGCCTGCCCAATTGGTGAGCCTATCATCTGGATGCCAGATGATCCAACTTTGCAATTTGTGCTACTGTAAGTTCCCCTTTCTTTCCGTTATTCAATCAACTTTAGGAATTTTATGTTAATAATCCTGGTGGGAAGCAATTGGTGGCCAAACTTCAGGACAATACAACTATGCAATAGAAATTTCATTACCAATCAGGTATTCTTTACTTTCAAGAGAGAATAGTCATACCTAGAGAGGCAGATCTTATTCCTTATTTTTTTGGAGGAGTACCACTCTTCAGCTTTGGGGGTGGGGGTGGGGGTCACTCTGGAATTTAGGCTAACTTGTTTCGCCTATCATCTAATTTTTTTGGACTGGAATGTATGCGGATGTGAAACATTTCATAAACAAGTGTTCTACTTGTCAATACAACAAATATATTACACAGGCTCCTTATTGTCTTTTGCAACCACTTCCTATTCCTCATCAGGTTTGGGAGAATATTGTAGCGACCGAAAAATCCGAGAACAGATTCTTCAAAGTTCGAAAATGAAGCCACCACCAAATTTTAGTTTAAGGGCAAATTCAGAAAATCCATTTGGGTTTGTATAAGGCAAGTTTAAGGTTCGGGAGTCGTTTATGCGTGGGGAAGGTATTAGCACCCCACGACATCCTTCCTAAGGAAGGTTACCGTCTAGTTAGTTGTATTTTAATTATTTTACCCTTTTATTCGAATTTGAAGGAAAAGAAGACTTAATTAAAAATTTAGTTTAATGCGCTTGACAAGAGTGTGCCCCTGCTCCTACGTACCTCCGGATATAATAGAGGAATCAAAGCTACGTAGTTCTTCCTGAACAAGTTTGTTGGTTGGTGTTTTTTAGTGTAGAGGTGTTGCACCCCGAAAAATCCGGTTTGGGTTTCTCAATGTACAACGTGGAAAATTTTTGAAGCCGCCACCAATATTTTAATTTTAAGACCAAAACATTGAAAAAAAAGGTCTTTTGAACAAGGCGGATGGTCTTTTGAAAACTAGAGATATAGGTTCGGGGGTCGATTACGTGTGAGGAAGGTATTAGCACCGCACACGTCCTTTCTACCGAAAGGGAACCTCTAACTAAGTGTGTGGTTTTAACGTTTGAAAAATACCTAGATTTGCCTATTTATTTCTTGTTTGAAGATGAATGGGAAAACTTAATGAAAATTTTTATTTTTGGCGCTTGACGAGAGTTGGCCTCTCGCTCCTACGTATCTCCTGGTGCGATGGAGAATTCAAAGCTACGTAGTTCTTGATTGTCATGAAAAGGTTTTTGTTTTTTATCTTTTTAGTGAGTTTTCAAAATAGGACGAGTATTCAGCGAATGATTAAACTAACAAAGGTTATGGGTAATCACCGCTAAGTACTCTTGAAAAATGGGAGTCACCGCCACTAGTCAGACGAACAAAGGTTCTGATTGACCGTTAGTAGCGACTCTTTTTTTATTTGATCTTTTGAAAATGGTTTTCGAAAGAGATTAATTGGCACGAATGATCAAACTAACCAAAGTTATGGGTGACCATCGCTTATCGTTCTTTGGAAAAAGACATTGCCACCAATGGCTAGACGAACAAAGGTTCTGATTAGCCACTAGCAACAATGGGTTTAAAAATGATTCTTTTTTGTTTGGAGAATGCTAATGTTTATGGTTGCGAAAAGGATTTTTATTTGTTGCGCTTGACGAGAACGTGGCTCGCTCCTACGTATCCCAAATGGGAATCAAAGCGACGTAGTTCTAATTTGAAGATGAAAATGTTTTTGAAAGGGTTTTGGAAAGGGGAAGAGCTTTCATAATGACCAAGCAAGCAAAAACTTTGAGTGATCATTACTAATAACTCTTGATAGCGTTCATGACAATCAAACAAGCCAAGACTTTGGGTGATAGTCACTAATAACTTGCATTAATTAGAAAAGGGTTTGAAAGATTTTTGGGAAGAGGGTGAGATAGCGAAATTTGGGAGTACTAACAAAAGTTTTTTTTTTTTACAAAAAATCGGAAGGGTGTAACCGAAAACGTGGGGGGTGTTATTAGTAATCTGATATAAAATTTAGAAAAAAAAGAAAATACAAGCCCAAACCCACTGTGTAATGCAATTTTAGAAAACCTAATCTACCTTAATCTATCTTACCACTCTCAGAGCCGCACAAACATATTATGAAGCTAGAAAACGTAAAAATGGTGAAGAAAGAAACAAGAGGTAGAGAGAGAGAGCGCGAGAGAGATACGAAACCGAGAGAGATAGAGGGAGAGAGAGAGAGAGAGCGCGAACCAGAGAGAAATAGAAGGCCGGAGGTTGCTTCGCCGGAGCCGCTACGGTGGTGGTTTGTGCGGCGGAGGTAGTGGCGGCGTGCGGTGGCGGCGTGCGGTTGTTGTTGTGTGGTTGTAAGAGTGGTGTTTGGTGGTTTTAATGGAGAAGAGTAGGGTTGAAGGTGATTGTTGTCGTGTTGCTTGGTGAAGAGAGAATGATGGAGGTGGGTGTGGTTGTTGTTGCAGTGATTGAGAAGGATATGAGTGGGGTGAGTGGTGGTTGTTGTTGCAGTGATTGAGAAGGATATGAGTGGGGTGAGTGGTGGTTGTGGCCTTCTCCTTTAACTTTGGTAATGTTCCCCTATTTCCTCACCTCTCTCCCTTTCATCTCACGTTCAAACACACACACACACACTCACAAATTTTCCTTTCTCCCCCTCTAACAATATCAGTTGTATTTCTGTGTGTTTGTTCTCCCCCTGAACAGTGTATTTAAGCTGTATTTATAGTCAAGTTTGCATAGATAACTACACTGTATGGTCAATTTGCTGTGAACCTCTGATTTGTATTTTTCAAAGTGTTTCATGTTTTGGTGCTCTAATTTTCCTGAGCAGTTTTTCCTCTTCTCAAGCCACTGGTGCTTTCATAAATATAGCTTTGTTTGACTATTAGCTAGCTGTCTAATTTTCTTTTTGTGTGTATGCGCAGAAAAAAAATGCAGAGAAAGAAGGACTTTCCATTTGGAGCTTTGGAGCTTTGGAGTCTTATGTTTGTTTCTGCAGACTTGGCTTTTGGGTTGCTGTTGTTTTTTGTTTTCTTCTTTGGCTGTGTTGTGCATAGCCTACGCACAGCATGTATGTAGTAGCTTAAAGCTACATCTCTTGCTTTTGTAACAATGTATTTTCTTTCAGTGTAAATGTATCTTATAGAATACTCATTATTTAATTAACTTTTTCCTTTTGAAGAGTTTTTCTATTCTAATATATATAAAATGAGATATAATACTATAATAACATAGATGCTACCATACTTGACAATCCTAAATCAACTAAAACCATAAGCATACAGTTAAAACTATACGCACATGTGTGTGAAATAGGATAAAAACCATGATTTACAAATAAAAGGCATAAAGGATAAAAATCATTGGACTTGAATAATTTTTGTTTAATTTCTAAAAGAAAATCAAATCAAATAAACAATTAAATTATAAAAAATAAAGTGCGGACAAAAATTAGGGTATAACAGCTGCCCCTCTTTATTTAGATTTTGACAAGGAATACGAATTGACCGAAACATATTCCGAGGCAAAATAGAAATAAAGAACTCAGAAATTATACCAATTTTGTGCACTTGGAGTAACCCTTTTTTTCGTTTTTTTTTCTTTTCTCCTTTCGCCCTTTTTTCGGAAAGATAGACACTTTCGTGTCGATGCGAAAAACGAGAAATGAACACCGGCGTGCGCATGAGAAAGGTAAAATGGGCACTTGCGTGCAGGAAGCGGTAAATTGCCCAGGCTGCCTAAATCCTGTAATCCTTAAACGAACTCTTGACGAATCCGAGTTTGAACGTGGCTTTGAGGAGCACGCTTCCTGTTGGCCTTTTAGAGCGACCGGGGATCGTTACGACTCGAATCGATATCTGAGATCAATGCACGGCGCCCATTGTATCTTAGGCCGATACAACTATTCCGTTGAACCTCACATGGGCCGCGGTCCATCGCGTTGCTCGTACCACGATGTGAGACACAGGCGCGAAGGGGCGATGATCTCCCTGGGCTCCAATCCGCAATGCGCGCCTGAGCGCTCTCTTTTCTTTTCTTTTCTGAACTCCCAACTTGGGGGAGCATTTTCTGGAATCTGAAGGCGAGCATTAACACCGCGGTGTTTATCCTCTCTCTCACTTGTCTGCAGCTAAAAAATGAACCAATGCATGCAATGCAAATGCCATGATTGCCCTTTTCTTTTTCTTTTCTTATGATGAATGTAATGCAAATGCCTGAATTTCTCTTTTCTTTACTTTATTATTATTTTCTATGTCTGACGAGTGCATGATTTTATGCTTGGTGAATGTAATGCATGGCTTTATTTGTTTATTGCTCTTTTGCTTTTTCAACCAACTTTTTTTGTGCTCTTTTGCTCTTTTGGCTTTTCCTTTGCTGGTCCGACCAACTCGCGGGATTTCGCAATGATCTTAATGCTATGACTTATGCACATTTCCGTGACTTATTTATCATCTACCACAAAACGTAGTTTTAAAATCAGAAATGAAAAGAAAGCAATGATAAGACAACAAACTGATAGAGTGAAAATTTGGACTCTTATTCATACGGAAGTCAGACATGCAGAATGTCACGCTGACTGAAAAGGGTACATTGGAAATTTTTCTGAAACTAAGAAAAAAACAAGAGAATGGACGCAGCAGATCTCATGAATATTCTTTGTCTCTGGAGCGTTCGATGCCAACCGCTCATACTTGCAGCCTTGATCACCCTTTTATCCAAGCTTTTGGAAGCGCTGCTTGCCCCTTTTCTTTTCATGTCCAACTTTTCAGACCCTAATTTTTGCCTGGATCGCCCTTTTGGGTTTTCAATCCACCGGGTCGCTCAATTTTGCCTAGGCCGCCCTCTCAGGTTTTAAAACTAGCGAGCTAATTCTTGCTTGGCTCATCTTTCTCTTTTTTCTTTTATTTTTCTCAGGCGTAATATTTCTTGACTGGGTCCTTGAGTTCTTCACCATCCATGTTGGTGAGTATCAACGCTCCTCCAGAAAAGGCTTTTTTCACCACATATGGTCCATCATAGCTAGGAGTCCATTTCCCACGGGGGTCACTCTGGATAGGCAGGATCTTCTTGAGCACAAAGTCTCCTTCGCTGAATTCTCGAGGACGAACCTTCTTGTCGAAAGCTATCTTCATCCTCTGTTGATACAACTGACCATGACACAGGGCAGCAATTCTTTTCTCCTCAATGAGATTCAGCTGATCCAGACGAGCCTGGACCCATTATGCTTCTTCCAACTTGGTTTCCATCAGCACCCGTAGAGAGGGTATCTCAACTTCAATGGGAAGAAGCGCCCGACCCATACACACTAGAGAAGGGGTTGCCGGTGGAAGTGCGTACTAAGGTGCGATACCCGTGCAAAGCAAAGGGAAGCATCTCGTGCCAGTCTTTATAGGTTACTACCATCTTCTGCACGATTCTCTTGATATTCTTATTGGTCGCTTGATTTGCCCCATTCATATTTGGACCGGTAGGGAGAGGAATTGTGATGTTTGATCTTAAACTCTGCGTGCACAATTCTTTCATCATCTTATCATTTAGATTGGTACCATTATGTCTCGTGATGATTTTATCAGGAGACCATAGCGACACACCGTGTCCTTCTTTACAACCGGCAACCACAGAATCGGTTATCTTTGGAATATGAAGCGCCGACCCATTTGGTGAAGTAATCAATTGCAACTAGGATGAAGCGGTGCCGTTTGGCGCCTTGGGCTCTATGGGACCAATGACATCCATGCCCCACATTGAAAATGGCCAAGATGCAGTCAAGACATTTAATGAAGCCGGTGGCACATGTATATGATCAGCGTAAATCTGGCATTTGTGGCTCTTTCTTACAAAATCGTAGTAATCGACTCCATCTGCGACCAATAATAGCCCGACCTTAATATCTTCCTTGCCATAGTATGCCCGTTGGAATGAGTTCGAACGAGCCCTCAAGCACCTCACTCATGATCCTTTCTGCCTCCTTCTTTGCCACACACCTAAGGAGTACTTTATCATGATTCCTCTTGTAGAGCACCTCGCCACTCAAGAAGAAATTCATTGATAGCCTTCTAAGTGTTCTTTTATCATTTTCCGATGCCCCGGAGGATACTGCATTCGGGATATCTCGCTTGATGACATGATACCAAGGCTTATCATCTTCATTATCTTCAATTCTTTGCGCGAGGTAGGAGTGTGCCGGCAAACCTCGATCTTTGGATTACGATCCGGGTCAAGTTCTTATCACAGTTGATATTAAACATTGAAGCTAAAGTGGCCAGTGCATCAGCCGGTTGATTCTCTCTACGAGGAAGATGTTGAAATGTGATTTCTTCGAAGGGCTCAACCAATTCTCGGATGTAATCTCTGTACAGTATCAACTCGGGATCTCTGGCTTCCCAATCTCCGTTCACCTGATGGATAACTAAGGCTGAGTCTCCGTACACATCTAATCTTTTAACTTTCGGTAGATAAATTTCGCTGAATACCCAGAATACATGCCTCGTACTCCGCAATATTATTTGTGACATAGAAGCTCAATCTAGTAGTGAATGGTATGAAGCGATTGTCAGGGGACACTAGCACTGCCCCAGCCCCGTGCCCATAACTGTTGGAAGCACCGTCGAACACTACTCTCCACCTTTCATTCTATGGGGATCTTCCTTCTTCAAATAAAGCCATGATGTCCTCATCTGGGAAATCTGCACCGCATTGGTGGTAATCTTCAATAGGCTGATGTGCCAGGTATTCGGCCAACGCACTACCTTTGATGGCCTTTTGAGTGACATAAAGAAGATCATATTCTGACAACTGCATCTTCCATCTGGCAATTCTTCCCGTAGCGCGAGCTTCTCAAGATATACTTGATAGGATCCATCTTTGACACCAACCAAGTGGTGTGACTTAACATGTATCGCCTCAAGCGATGAGCAGCCCAAGCCAAGGCGCAACAAGTCTTTTCTAGTAACGAATATCTCGTCTCACAGTCGGTGAACTTCTTGCTCAAATAATAAATTGCATGCTCTTTCTTGCCATTTTCGTCATGTTGTCCTTACACACAACCCATTGAATTTTCTATGCGGTCAAATACAGAATCAACGGTCTGCCATGCACCGGAGGCATTAAAATAGGCGGATTCTGGCAGTATTTCTTAATCTTCTCGAAAGCTTCTTGGCAATCATCATTCCACTTAGTCTCTTGATTCTTGCACAACAATTTGAAAATCGGCTCACATGTGGCAGTTAAGCGGAAGATAAACACGGAAATGTAGTTCACTTCTCCGAGAAAACCCGAATTTCTTTTTCTCGTCTTAGGATTAGGCATCTCGAGAATTGCACGCACTTTATCCGGGTCAACCTCTATCCCCTTTTGAGTGACAATAAACCCCAATAGTTTTCCTGATCTCACCCCAAAGGTGCATTTAGCTGGATTTAACCTGAGCTTGAACTTTCTCAACCGTTCAAAGAGCTTCCGCAAATTAACAACGTGCTCTTCATCTGTTTTGGACTTTGCGATCATATCGTCCACGTACACCTCAATCTCTTTGTGCATCATATCGTGGAACAACGTGACCATAGCTCTTTGGTAAGTAGCGCCGACATTCTTTAACCCAAACGACATGACCTGATAGTAGAATGTTCCCCAGAGGGTTGTGAAAGTAGTCTTCTCCATATCCTCAGGAGCCATTTTAATCTGATTATACCCCGAATACCCGTCCATGAAGGAGAAAAGGGAGTGCTGTGTTGTGCTATCTACTAGGACATCAATATGAGGCAAGGGAAAATCGTCTTTGGGACTGGCACGATTCAGATTTCTGTAATCAACACATTCTAACTTTTCCATCCTTTTTGGGCACTGGCACAATGTTAGCAACCCACTGTGGATATTTGGCTACGGCTAGGAAACCGGCGTCAAACTGTTTCTTCACTTCGTCTCTGATCTTTAAAGACATCTCAGGCTTCATCCTCCTTAACATTTAACAGGAGGGCACTCGGAGCTTAGTGGCGACTTGTGCACCACTATATCAGTATCTAACCTAGGCATATCTTCATACGACCATGCAAAGACATCAATGTAGTCCCGCAGGAGTTGAACCAACTTCTCATGCTCGCTCTTTCTCATCGAAGTACCAACCTTGACTTCTTTTTTTTCGCCCTCTGTGCCTAAATTGATGATCTCGATAGATTCCCCATGTGGCTGAATAACCTCAACATCCTCCTCAGCTTGATTAACGGGGTAATCAAAATTAACATATGAACCGTTGGCATCATTATTTTCAAAGGCATTCATTTTAGATCTGCATTTGCGGGAATAGAAAAGCAATGAACAAGTAAAAATAGAAACACAAAATGAAGACGCAAAAAAGCTATTTTTATTCATTTGAGAATTCAAAGCTACACTTTATTGATAGATGATATCTAAAAGAAAACATGCATGCCCCTATGAAAATGTCCTAAGGCCTTGGGCAGAGCCACAGGATTTGCATTACAAAGATCATTACTTTGAAATGAAAACAACAGGGAAATCGACGATCTTCCAGTTGCCAATTTCTTCTCCTGCAACACTGCGACGAACTGTGCCTGCACCTCGCGCTTCTTCAAACTAACTCTTCCTCGATGACAACTACTGATTAGGGTTGGCATGATGCCAAGACTCACGAAATTGCGCTTGAGGTCATCTATGGGGGCCATCATCAATCTGGGTTCTCTCCCCTGAAGCCTAGCCAATCTTTTCTCACGCTTTTCCTCAGCCCTTCTTCTCTTATCAGTTGGAGTGGGCCAATAGCCTAACCCACGCCTGTCCTTGTATTCTTGTAGATGCACTGGTGACAGAATTCCTTGCTCAGATCTTCCTAGCCCCTTCCCAATCTGATAGCCACTCTTCAGCATAACTTTTGCTACCATAACATCAGCATTAGACCATTTGGGTACAGGTAGTGGGGATTCTTCACTTACGAACACAGCGTTCGTGATTTCTAAGGATTGAAAGGCCGATTCGAGGGATTCCTCTGCAGCTTCAATATAATGAGAGGGGACAAGTTTGCTGATTGTGAACTCTTCCTCCCCTGAGACAACTACAAGCTTATCGTCGACTACAAACTTGAGTTTTTGGTGAAGTGTTGAAGGGACAACGCCTGCTGCATGGATCCAAGGTCTCCCCAAGAGACAGCTGTATGAGGATTCAATATCCATAATCTGAAAAGTCACATAGAACACCTCAGGCCCTATTTGCATTGAAAACTCCATTCCCCTATGACTTCTTTCTTAGACCCATCAAAGGCCCTGACCAGGGTTGAGCTGGGTTTCATGTAGGAACAATCCACCTCTAACTTGTTCATCGTTGATCTGGGCATAACATTCAATGAGGATCCATTGTCAATGAGAACCCTGGAGAGCGTATATTCACCGCACTTCACTGAGATATGCAACACCTTATTATGCCCCTTCCCCTATGGGGTGAGCTCATCATCAGTGAAAGTGATGTAATTAGATTCAACGATGTTCCCAACTATGCCATCCAACTGATTGACAGTAATATCTTGGGCGACATGGGCCTCATTCAGTACTTTAACCAAGGCATCTCGGTGGGCTTCTGAGTTTAGTAATAGGGACATGATGGAAATTTTGGCTGGGGTGTGGTGTAGCTGATCCACCACTTTGTAGTTACTCTGCCGCATTATCTTCAAGAATTCAGCAACCTCTGGGTCTGACACCTTCCTATTTATCACAGGCTCCGGCTCTACATTCTTTCCTTTTCGGATTCTCTCTTCTGTTGCCTTAGAAGGATTCTCTTCCTGAGCTTGGGGAACATACACACGCCCACTTCTAGTTACCCCACTACTTCCCGCAATATTGGTGATGTCAAGAGCAGCTTGAGATCTCGGAGCTGGAATTGGCACACTGTAACTCCATGGGCCATCATTGTTCTTCTGGCTAGGAGTTGGAACTGGGATCACAACAGTCTTTAGTCTTGCCACAACCGAATTCCGACTGTATGGCACCTCGATAGGTCTCTGCACATCTCTACCCCCTTCTGATTGGAAGGTCAGAACATCCTCCTCTCTCCCTTGCATACCCACCTGGATGATGTGGCGGTCCATCAGATCCTGTAACACCACCTTGAATGCTTCACATGCTCCCACACAGCTGACATTAGCACAAACTCCTTTTTGAACACAACCCATTCTAATAATCCCGCATTTGCACAATTCTGCATGAATGATTTCTAGGGGAGTCTGAATATCTTCTACTGATCTGATTAGTGTCATGCTTCCCATGACCAGGCAGCGGGTTAGTCGTGATATTTGGATCCTCCTGCTTGAAAGTTATGCCTTTTTTGTCTATCAAGTCCTGCACCACTATCTTGAAGGCTTTGCAATCCTCCACAACATGCCCAATTTCCCCTTCGTGGAAAGCACAAGTACTATTGGGGTTGTATCCTCTGAAGTAAGGTGGTTGAACAGGTTTCATGGGTCTTGTATTGATGAGCTTATTGGTGATGAGGTAGTTGAATAGGTCTATGTATGACATGGGAATTGGGTCAAAGGTTGTTCTGTTTTGATAGGTCCTTTGGTGGTTGCTTTGGTCGTTGTTTTGGAATGGATGGGCTTTTTGTGTGGGAGTGGGGACTGGGATGTTGGGTGGCTGGTATGGTGGAATGATAGTGATGGTATTGGTTTCCCCTTTCTTCTTTTTGGGAAAGTCGGAGAATGGCTTCTTTTGGGAACTTGTGTTACTTGTTGACCCCTGTGCAATCTTTCCACTTCTCAATCCGTTATCCAATCTCTCTCCCACAATCACCACATCTGAAAAATTGGACGATGCACTGCTGATCAGACGATCATAATATAGCGGTGGCAAGGTTTCCATGAACATAGAAACTAATTCTTTGTCTAAAAGAGGAGGTGTGACTTGTGCGGCCAAAGCCCTCCATCGCTGGGCGTACTCCTTAAATGATTCGTTTTCCTTCTTGCTCATATTCTCGCAGGTTGTGTTGGCCCGCGCCGCGCCATGTCCGTATTGTATTGATATTGCTTGAGGAATGCATCTGCTAAATTCTTCCAGCAACAGACTTGGGATGGCTCTAACTTCATATACCAATTAAGGGATGCCCCAACAAGGCTATGTTGGAAGCAATGGATTAGCAATTTGTCATCACGGGAGTAGGTAGACATCTTCCTACAATACATCGTCAAGTGATTCTTTGGGCAGGTCGCACCTCTGTATTTGTCAAAATCGGGGACCTTGAATTTTAAGCGCAACACCACATCGGGAATAAGGCATAGGTCTCTCGGCCTCCTAGCCCCGAGCCAAAGCCTTCAATCATTCTTAGTCTTTCCTCTAACATCTGGATCTGCTCTTTGGTCTGTTGGTGCTCAGCGGAATAGACTTGAGGGGAATGACTTACACCATAAGGAGATGGAGGCATTGAGTGCTGAACCTGAGGGTAAACGAGTTTCCAGACACGAAGCCTTGAGTCTGTGGAAAGGCAGCTGGCTGTGGAGTGAGGTTCTGAGGAGTAGGCTGAGGTATAACAATTGGATGCGCGATCTGAACCTGGGGTTCACCAGTCATTCCTTCTGACCCGACGGACGTTGGTCAGACATTCTCGCCTATTGCCACGGGACGAGTTCCCGGGTTAGCTTTTGATTTGGAGGAATATAACCCAAAGGAAGGCCATAAGGAGGCCACTGAGCAGCTTGAAAGTCATTTCCATTCTTCAAGGACAACAGGAGTCTCATCATCTCGCTCATATGTGCCTTCATGGCATTCATTTCATTTCTCAACTCCGAATCACCTTTGATGGAGCTACGGGAGTGAATGGTTCTCGATTTCGTATTTCTTGAGCCTTGGCTTGTTCCATTTCCATTCACGAGCACGAAGCCGGAGGATTACGATTCTCTGGTTGAGGTTGATCGGGGTCACTTAAGATTGCCATTCCTCCGGCCGTGAACGTGTCAATACGGATGCGGTCGCACCGGCTGCCTTTATCTTCTTCGCTTTGAGTTGAAAACATTTTTATAAGCAACGGAGCAAATTTATGAATGCGATGTAATGCACATGATTTTTTATGTCATTTGTTGTTTATTGCCGGGAATCACAGTGCAACTTGCTCTTGTCGTAGGTGTATATTCAAATATTTTCAAGAACATAACGCGGCTGGGATCAATAAGTGAGATAAACGTACTTCATTCAAGCATCATATCTTTAATCATTCCAAGAGAAGAACAAGATACAATATCCTTAAATGCGCAATACAACGCCTTGAAAAGAAAAACACAACATTCTTTAAAAAAGAAAAATTACAATTTCCTAGTGAACATTCTAACAAGGAAAATTAAAATCTTAAAACCTATTGCCTTCATCTTCTCTTGGTTCTTCTTCTTTTTGCTAGCTGCAGCAGCTTCTCTTGCCCTTTCCATGAGTTCCTCAGTCAGAGACCTGCAGTACTCCATGAATTCATATACTCGCACCGGAGTGTTGTAAGGTAGCATCTCAGCTTCTGCCTTTCTCAATCTCTTGGGAACATCCCTCACCGCCTGGTTAGCCAACCATGCCAATTTGGAGAACTTGTTCTTCCACTGTTGAATTTCTGCCCTCATCTCAACTATGATCTCTTGCTTTTCAATCCTACCCATTAGCTCGAGAAGACGGTGTTCCCAGTACTGAATCTCCTCTCTCACATGTCGGTAAGCATCACTGATGTGACTCAGATTCCTTCTTAGCTCATCTGAATTCTCTTGCTCCATCCGTAAAGCCTGCTGATACTCTCTAAGGACGTTCTCTTGCTCCATCCGTAAAGCCAATGGTAGAAAGTAACATCACCCGTTTTCTTTGTGATCTCCTATTTATCCTTGTAAACTATACCCTCTCAAGCCTTTGAAATTTTCTGAAGCAAGCCTTGGTTCGTTGGATCTTCTTTATCGAGAAAGATTGGGGCCAACATGTCTTCAATGGGTGCATTCTTCATAGGATACCCAAGCTGTCTGATGGTGAGAGAATGATTGTAATTGATGCAGCCTTGGGTTCCCATTAAGGGCACATTCTGGAAATTGCCGCACTGAAACAGTATTGAAGGCCTATCTTTCCAACACGGATGATTGAACCAACAGACTTTGAGAGCACTGAGATTCTCTAAAATGTGCACCCATTCTTGTGCACTTCTGGCTTCTACATCACAACACAGGGCATATTCTACTAAGTCCGCGGCTTTCGTCTTATGAGTGACAACATGGTTGAGGAACCAGGTGTAGAGAACATAGAAAGAGCAAGCAACCTTCTTCTTTCCTAACACACGGTGATGAGTGAAGAAATAGTAGGTATCCACAAGGATTTTGAGTGCACAGGTTAATCGATTTTCTTTACTTATGAATGCTAGAAAAAGCCCAATAGCGGTCTCATCAATGAACTTCTCAACCCGAGGGAAAAGGACGATCCGAAAATAGTTAGGGCTAACACCGCTTGAAAGGACCCCACTTCTTATTCTGGGCATAAAACTTCAATAAACCTTCGAAATAACTTAGCGGGAAACCCCTGATACAGTTCTTCTTTTCCTTATGAAGCTCTAATTCCTTCAGACTGACTTGCAACAACAAAGAGAGTCTCTAGTCTGAATACCGATGTTTCTGATATTGGTAAGGTGCTAACTCTGACTTTGAGAACCCCAGAATCTGTTCATACTCCTCGAGAGTTGGTGATAACTGAAAGTCTTTGAAGAGGAAGCATCAAATGTCCGGATCATAGAATCGGCTCAAGGCCATAATAGTACTCTCTTGGACATCTAATTGTAACAATCTGAGGAGGTTACCATAAGCCTTCCTGAATAGATCCCTCTCTTCTGACTCCATCAA
Source organism: Oxytropis ochrocephala (assembly GCA_020916435.1). Classification (NCBI taxonomy): domain Eukaryota; kingdom Viridiplantae; phylum Streptophyta; class Magnoliopsida; order Fabales; family Fabaceae; genus Oxytropis; species Oxytropis ochrocephala. The sequence continues at coordinate 83,043,517 of CM037091.1, forward strand.
GGAAACAAACTCTTTCAAACCCTCTACATCTATTCTCCTGACAACCGGGAACCTTGAATTAAGTACAATCTTGCTTCTTGATCCCATGTTGCTTTATCTTTCCCGCCTAAGACAAGATTCCAAGTTACTTTACAATCCCGGCAAACAACTTAGATGCGTGACGAATGATTTTCAAAATTGGGTTTTATTTAATGCAGATGATGCAAATGACGTAATGATGCAATGATGCCATGATGCAATGATGCTTCTTTTTGTGTTTTTGCAGAAAGAGGATATTTACAGGTGGTGATTTGAAAATTTTCACACTATATGCCACCTCATATAGGCGCTTATTGAAAAGGAAAAGCATATCTTTTTTCATTTTCGAAAATTTTGAAGGAAAAATTGATTGAACTGAATGCAACGATGCAACACACAATTTGGAAAGCCCTTGTGACCTAAAAGGGGGTAGAACCTATGATCTAAGGTATTTTAGGGATAATCTTCTCATGTAGCTCTATTCACACACTCACAAAGGTCATCAGAGCCACAGCCCCTCTCATGAAAATCCTCGTAAATGCAGCAAACTGCTAGATACGAAGCATCATGAAAGAGCACAACTCTGATTGAGACTTTCGCGAGTAGCCAAACGGACAAAGGTCCTGATGGGCTCCCACTACTCGAATCCACTCATCCTAAGGTATCCTAACAGACCTGGGTTATGGTCTCTTTCTCTAATCATATAATCTCAAGGTACAAGTGTGTGTGTGTCATACCCCAATTTTGTCCGGCTTAGGTCAAAACCCTAATTTTCCCCAAAAATAAATAAATAGAAGAGAAAAGAGGATCATGCATTGCATTTAGGGTTCTAAAAAAAAATCATTTCAAAGCTTCTAAAATCATTTTTGGAGTTGGAATGCACTTTTTGGACAAACTAGGGTTTTTCAGTACAAAAGGTATTTTGGTCATTTTTCACAAAAGGATGATTTTCTCGTCAAAAATATGCATCCACAAAAAGTACATTTTATTCTATCAAGAATGATTTTTGTACAATTTTTAAAGAGAAGATCCTAGTCCAAAATAATTAAAAGTGTATTTTCTCCATTTTTATTGCATAAAAAAAAACTAAAAGACCATTGAATATTCCCCAATTATTAAATGACAATTTTGGTTGTCTAGAATAATTGGGGAGGATATTTTATGGTGCCCAAAAACATGTAACACATTTTCAATAGGTGCACTCTTATTTGCATGCCCAAAAATTCAAAAAGAAGGAAGTGTCCTCAATAAGACAAAAGACCAAAAACAAGTTTTTTTTTTGTTTTTTTCCTTCCCCATGTTCAGCCCATGCGCCTCACTCTCTCCCTTTTTCAATAAAAATCTTCTACACTCTTCTATTTCTTACTCCTTAAGAATATATTTGAGATTATCCTCAACTTTGCCCCTTTTGGTAAATACTCTCACCCACTCACACTCACCCCTTTACCAAAAAATGCAAAGTTCCCTCTTTAGTAACATTTCCTCACAAATATACCCTTAACCCTATTCTAGATCATATCTCACATGAGCCTTTATTCCAAAAATAGATTTTTTTTTTCTTTTCACAAATCCTCCTTTCTTATGCCCCACTCCACTCCCTTCTCACCCTCACTTGTGTTTTCTCATTGCCTCTAATCCATGTGCATTGCAATCCTAGCCCTTGATTTAAATTCTATCTCAAATCACAATGGTTTGCAAAAGCACAATGTCCCATATACCCTTAATTTTGCATCTCATATAAAACCCAAAATAAGAGACCATTAAATGGGGCTCTCTCTCATTTTTACCCTAGCACACAATACTCTCCTCCCCTCTCTCTCAAGGCCGAAACCTCTCCTCCCCTTCTCCACCCAATTTCTTCAAAAATCAAACACCAAAACTTGATAATCCTTCATCTATTCCATAAATCCCCTTCTAAGCTTCCATATCATTAAAAATCCACCAAGAGAAGAAGATTTGCGTGAGGGTATAGCTTGTTGGAGGTGTTCTTCAAGTGTCCTTGCACTTATTTTGCATTCTTCTTCTTTTTCTAGTAGGATCTAGAGGTAAGCCTAATATCTTTTGCATTTTCTTTAGTTTTTAGCATGTAGATCTTTCTTCTATTCCTCTTCCCTCTCTCAAAGAGGCTTAGAGGGCTCATTTCAAATATTATGACAAGGACATTGGGAGCCTTGGGTGTTTGAGATGAGTCCTTGGCCTTGATGGGAGTATTCTTGTGTTTTAACCATGAGGTTTGCATTTTCACACTCATTTTCCCACTTTTTTTTTTTTTTTAAATAAACCATCATTTCATAAATAAAGAGCTTTCACATATCATATGTTTCATGTTAATCTTGCATCTTCTTGTTCATAGCATGGTGTGTGAATTGATTTTGGTTTGATTTTGAGACATAAAGGCTTTGATTTTAAGTACTAGGAACCTAGGGTTTTGTTGTTTTTTTTTCCTTTGGTTTGTATGAATAAAAAGCATGATTTGCTTGATTAGTGTCTTGTAACATGGCATGATAATTTAGGGTTTAATCTTGTGTCTTGTTCTATGTGTTGATTGTGCATTTTGGTATGAAATAATTTATTAACCTAAGCATATATAGTTTCGGCCTTAGAGGTTTTGTTGTGCTCATTTTTGTGCTTAAAATGTGTTGTTTGATCTTGTGTAGATGAGTGTAATTGTGTCAATGTGTTTTTAACTTTTAACCACTCACTTACTTTTTACTTTACCACTCACTAACCTTTTTACCTAAAATATAAACATTTTACCATTTTCATTTTTTCCCATTTCACTTAATTTTTACCACAACATTTTTACCATTTCATTAATTATTTATTTTCACCATTTCTTTAATCTTTTACTTCATTCCATTTAACATTTTTACCAATTCACCTCACTAAACATGTTTTTACCTCCTTGCATTCATGAACTTTCACCATAGTATTTTCACTTCACTTCATTTCATTCTTACTATCTCATTAAGCATTTACTCTTATCATCTCATTAAGCATTTTTACTTTTACCACTTCATTAAACTTTTTTATATCATCTCATTTAACTTTTACACTTTGCATTTCATTTATTTGCATCACTTATGTGACACATTCTTATGTTTGCACATTAATCCTTGCATGCTTTCATATACTCACATGTTCATACATTCATACATGCTTAGGCCTATTGCGTTCTCTTACCTTATCACATGCTCATGCATTCATTAATTCTATGTTTAACATTCATTCACATGTTCATGCATATTTAAATAACTATGCTCATGCATTCATAGTCTTGTATGCTCAATCATTCATTCATGCATAGTCTTGTATGCTTATTCATTCATGCATCCTTATATAATCATTCACTCACATTCTTGTATGCTCATGCATTTGCATACTTGCCTAGTCATGCACACTTGCCTAATCATGCACATCATTGCTTGCATATTCACTCATCCAACCTAGATTGTTCTATGCCTATAATTAATTGTATCTCTTTTGTTCATGATGCCATTTAAATGTCTTGACTTAATTGTGTGCAATCCCTTCCCCATGCATGTGCTCTTATATGAAGACGTAAGCCTACTACTTGTGTAGCATAGAGTCATTAAGACAAATGCACCTCTCTCACACACACACGCACAATTATTTTAAGAACTTTGTCTTGCATCTTTGATAATTGAATCCCTTAATTATATTGGCATGCTTAATCTTAGTTGATGATTAACATGTTCATGAGTGCTTGATTAGTTGAATAAGTTTGAACTTCATTCATTCATTTTGCATTTGGTTATGGATTTGGAGTTGATTGAAATGTTCTACTTGTTTTCCAAAATCTCACCAAATTAACTTCTTTTCCTTTCATAAGTAGATAAAGTAAAAAACCCTTTTTCATAAAAAAAAAAGAACTCATAAGGAGTCAAGTCGGACGTACGGCCGATGTTGACTAGCATCCTAAGATCGGAGTTGTACAACTCAAACATCTTGGGATACTTATGAGAAATAAAACAAACAATTAACAACTTAAACCCTATTTCAAAATGAGTAAGGAACTCAAGTCGGACGTGACGTCCGGTTGATTAGCGTCTTAGGGTTAGCGAGTCGCGATTATTCGTGCGAGCACAGGATACTTACTCGAATAAAAGCCACCAACCTTACAACCAATTTTTCAAGTAATTCAAAATCACTTTTCGATAAGTAGGTACGCGCGTCGCGATGCAGGCGGGGATGTCTATGTTTTAGGGTTAGTGGACTGCATGCTGATTGGACGAGAACCCCTACAATAAAAACACCAACACACCAAAACTTCTCGACTCGGAGAACTACGTAAGCTTTGAATTCTCCATCGCTTTGGGAGATACGTAGGAGCGGGCCACGCCCCGTCAAGCGCTTTTCAAAAATTCTAAAAAGAATATTTCTTTTCTCCGCTTACAAAACATTTTTCTCAAATAAAAAGAATACAAAAAGAAGTAGAACAATTGTTTCAAATCAAACCTTGTCAAAACCACACATCAAATTAATGGTTCCCTTTCGGTAGAAAGGAGGTGTGGGGTGCTAATACCTTCCCCATACCTAACCGACCCCCGAACCTACATCTCCTGTTTTCGAAAAGACCACCCGCCTTGTATAAAAAGACATTTTTCCAATGTTTTCGTCTCAAAATTAAAATATTGGTGGCGGCTTCAAAATTTTCCCACGTTGTACATTGAGAAGTCCAAACCGGATTTTTCGGGGTGCAACAGCTGGCGACTTCACTGGGGACCTTTTTTTAAAAAAAAAAACAATAACGAAGGTCAAGCCTAATTAACTTGATGTGTGGTTTAAAATTGTTTGATTCAAATGTGATTGTTCTATTTCCTTCTTTTCTTCTCTTTCTTTCTTTTCTTTCCTTCTTTCTTTACCAATAATGATTGAATGTTCTCTGCACTTTCATTGTATTGCATTCATGTGCATTTGCTTATTTCTACGTTTGCTTCTTGCTTCTTCTCCTACCCCTTTCTTTCTTTACTTATGCTCATGCATCTCTCCAAAATCCCCATGATCCCTTCTTCTTTGCTCCCTTTCTCCAAAAGGTAAGCTCATGCACTTTCCCCCTTCTATCATGATCCCCTCTTCTTAGCTCCTCTTCTTAAGGTAAGTAGAGTTTTAGATGATTGTTAGTACCTTAGGTTGATTTCTTGCTTAGGCTTAAATGATATATGCAAAACCTTAGGGTAGATGATTTTCTTTGGCTGGACTGCTTCTGGATTTTCTTTGCAGGTGGGGGGAATGTTTGGCATTGTGCTCCTACACACACGTTGCACCCCCTTTATTTTTTGTTTCTTGGTGAGACAGCTCTATACTCGGGCTAGAGTATATCTTAGGCTAGAACGAAGTCATTAGTGGTTGCTCACTGGACGTACGTCTTGTTGGGTGACTGCGAAGACTTCACCTAGAGTTTGGCTTTGTTTGATGACATCATCACTTGGACGTACGACCCTGTGATCGGTGCTCTCAGACGAAGTCGTTGGCTCTAGGAACCTTATCTAGGGCCCCCCTTTTAGCGCTTTCCTTGAAGTGTGCACCCTTAGAAAAGCCTTAGATCCTCGCTCTCTAAGAAACCTCAGAGGACACAAAGGAGCTGCATACCCCGCATCCAAACTTTTTTGAAAATATATATATATTTTTCCAGAAGTATGAAGTTCCAGCTTTTGAAAATCCTATGTTGTAAATAATTTTCTTTCAATCATCCTCATCATGCATTCATTCATGCATCATTTCGTCAACCTCATCACTTTAGTTCAAATACATCATTCCTCCATACATGCATCTTTCAAAAAAGGAAGGGGCAATGGCATTTCATACTTTGCCTTGCCTCTAAAAAAATCATCATTTAGAAAAAAAGCATCATTTCTGTATCTTTTATCATTCAAAAGAAAAGGGGGCATCGGCATTTCATATATTGTCTTGCCTCTATAAAAATCATTTTGAAAAGAAGCATCATTCTTGCATCATTCATCATCCAAAAATGCATTGACATTTCATATTTCGTCTTGCATAAAAAGAAAACATCAAAAGAGAAAACTTTTAGAATAATCACATTTTTCAAGTGAACATGCTTTCATGCATTTCATTTTCATCATGTATACATCATAATGTTTTCATCCATGCATGCCATACAACAAAAATGTTGTGATGAGAGACGAGATGTTCTTGCAAAGTAATTTTTCTTTTTTGGAAAAGTTTACCCTCACTCATTTGCAAACTCAAGGTGTTCCAAGGCCCTCAGTTTTTCACATCAATAGCTCATTTGTATTTCCGTCAAAAAAAAAGCATTGCATCTCATCCATTCCATGATAAAAGACTGAAACAGTTCATCAAAAAAGGTTTTATATCATGTTTTAACCAATGTTAACTCTCTGTGAAGCGTTCTTCTAGTAAGTATGCGTGCCACGTGCAGTTTCTCTTGTTTGAGTCAGTCAATTTCCTTCATTTATCATCATTCCCCATCCAAGTCTAATCCCGCCCCGTCCACCCATAAAGCGCATATTCTCTCCCATCAGTGCATACTTGACTTTTTGGTTCATTCTCGCTAACACTTTAAGTCCTCCATGCTGGGGCAATTTTGTGATCACTAATTTTCCTTGTCAGTATCATAGTCCTTTAGTGCAAGTCTTTCTAAAAAAAATATAATAAATAAAAAAGATAAAATAAGCTCGCTAGATTGAAAACCCGCAAAGGGCGGCCTAGGCAAAAAAGAGCGCCCGGTGGATTGAAAACTCGCAAAGAGCAATCCAGGCAAAAATTAGGGCACAAAAAAGGGGGGAAAAGAAAAGAGCAAACACATGAAGATAGATAAATTATTGTCCTAAAGTTAAGTCTTACAGAAATAAGCAATCAGAATTTGAAATGAAATTTGGTCATCTCTCCATACCCTCAAAAACCTAAAATCCCAGAAAGTCCATTTCCTACCCCTCTTAAGCCAAAGATTCAAAATCACAAAAATACCATTTGTTACCCATCTTAAGCCGAGAAAAGCCCAAGATATCCCCATCACCCTAGACGAGGATTGTTATACCCCAATTTTGTCCGTCTTATTTTTCTCGCTTTAGTCGTTTATTTTTAGTAAGGGCGTGTTTCGGAGTCGCATGATTATAAGAATTATCAGTGTAGAGTCTCGGTTACCAATCCAAACCAATTCCAGTCACTCCGTTCAGCTAAACTCGAAATACCATTGTTTAAATTAGGCACGTGCACGAATGATCGATCTTATCGTGCGTTCTTCGATTTAACATCTGTATTTGAGTTTAGTCGTACGTGAACAGGTTTACTGAAATTCACTTTTCTCAAAAGTTTGGCTTAAACTCAAATTTAAGAATGCGACTCCGGGTTAATTTTTTAACGCACCCATTTCTTCTATTTTTGGTCTAGTCTTAGCGCAGTTGTCAAGTCTGGTCCGTTCTCGTCTTTGTGTTTGGCCAGACTCTTATTATTATTATTATTTCTATTCTGTGCAGTTAATTTATTTTCAGCATATATATATAATCCAAAATTTCAAAAATTCTATTTAGTTTAATTTACAGTTTAAAAGTGTTTAAGAGTCCAAAAATATCAAAAATAATTCTACTTAGTTTAATTTACAAATTAGAAGCACTTAAGAGACAAATAAGTCCAAAAATACAAAAATAAATAATACTAACAATACAAAAAATAAGAAATCCGAAAATAAAATAGTAAGCAGCAATTTAGGGTTTCGTGCAATGTTCCAAGTCGCTGCGATTCTTATTGGGCACAGGTTCCAACCTGAAATAGGGTCAAAACCCAGTCAAAAATAATAAATGCCTTAACCTAATTCTTAACTATAAATAAACGGTCAATCAGCAGTCAAAACACACACAGAAATCAGCACAAAAAAGGCTGCGAAAATCACTAGAAAAATAAGGATTAGAGTTTCACATTGAAACCCTAATCCACAAAAAACACCGTTCCGAGTTCCGAGTTTCTGAGTTTTAAGAGAGGAGCAACAGCAGCCAAAGGACGAAGAAAGCAGTTGCAGTGGGTTACATTCACAAACAACATTCACAAGGATCCTAAACAGAGGCTAGAGTTCTAGGTTGGTATTCAAAACCTGAGTTTTTATGTACATATGATTTATTAAAATACTTCTTTCATTGTTGAAACTGAGAACAAAATATACTAGTCATGGGAACAGTTTTTCAGATCACGTTGTTATGTTTGATATTCTGCTTATCTTGAAATAATGCTAAAAAAAAAACAAATCTGATTAGTACCAGTAATGTTAGGGTTATATACCCTTTTTTGTTAAATAAATCAGTCCAGGGTCACAATAGATGCTAGAGTTAGATTTCCAGAATTCCAAAATAAGTTAACTGAGTTATTAGTAAAAAAAACGTGGTCTAAGGCATTTCAAATTAGGTTCTGTTTTCAGAAAAATAAATATACTCAGAGTAGAAAACACAAAAATCATACAAAAAAAAACAGGATAATGAGAGGAATAAATGAGTAGAAGAGAATCAGCCCCAGAGAAAAGCTAAAAAAAACCAGCCAGAGCCAAAAGAATCAAAAATCTAACCTCTAGTCACGTTCTCCGGCGACGGCGACCCTCCGGTCGTCTTCTCCGGCAAGCCTCCGGTGAGCTCACCCACAAACCGACCCAGCAATCACCGTTTCACCACAACCGAAGCTTCCTCCACACAGAACACCACCAAAACCGAACCCAGAAATAAAAAGCGCATCAGGTCCGGTTGATCTTTGAATAAAAAGGAAGGAAACCAAAAAACTAAAAGAAAAACACAAAAGAACAGAAACAGAACGAAGAACAGGGGAGAGAGGAGCGAAACTCACCGTGTTCTCGCCGGCGCGATCTCCGTCGCCGGCACCACCTCCATTACCACCCAAAACCGACCGATCCTCTTCCTCCTCCCACTACCTCACACTCTCGCAGGAAATCGGCGCATTTCGCGCCCTCACGCCGTGAAACAGGGCGAGATTTTCGCCAGGCTTGCTTTCTCTCTCTCTAGCTGTGGCGCAGCTTTGACATAAGGGAGAAAAGTGAAGTTTTTTAGGGTTCGGTTTAGTGGGCTTAGGTGATGTAGTTATACTTTGTTTTTTATTTTTTTAATTGCTCTGAATACTAATCACACCCCCCTTATTTACGAGCGCACCTCGTTCCACTTAAGCCCAGTTTCGCATACTGGGCCCTCCTATGCGAACTGAGCTTTCCTCTTTGCTCCCCTTAATAATTATACAACACCCTGCTATTAATAAAAACCCAAACTTACTATTTTCACCCTCTGATTTACTTTTTAAGTCTTTTTCCAATTCAAATATAATTACTTTCCTCGCAAAATTAAATAAGCGGCTAAGTCGGTTGTACAACAAGGTTAGTCATTATTTTAGGCCAATGAGTACTGCATGATTCAAGTAACCTACAAACCTAACAAATACGAATAAATTACTTTTCTAAAAATAAACGGCTAAGTCGGTTGTACAACGGGTTAGTCATTATTTTAAGGCCAATGAGTGCATCTAGATTCAAGAACCCCGCAAATTTAATAAATACAAGTAAACCATTTTCCTAAAAATAGGGGATTAAGTCTCTATCTGATCGGGTTAGTCGGCGTTCTAGAACTAATGAGTCATGCATATTCAGAGTCCTAGAATACCTATTCTAAAATCAACCCATCTCACAACTCTCTTCAAAAATCCTAAAATTATTTTCAAAAAGTAGGGGACTAAAGTCGGTTGTACAATCGGGTTAGTCGCGTCCCTAGAATCGATGAGTCAGAGTTCAAGGAATCCTAGGATCCCTACACTAAAAACACCAACCAATAAACCTTTTCGGGAAGAACTACGTGGCTTTGATTCCTCCATTGCATCCGGAGGGTACGTAGGAGCGAGACTCAACCCTCGTCAAGCACTAAAAACCAAAAACATAAATAAGTCTTTTTTTCTACAAATAAAAGGGTAACTATTAAATAAATCTTAAATTAATTAGACAATAGGATGTCGTGGGGTGCTAATACCTTCCCCACACATAACGACTCCCGAACCCTAACAACGCCTTATCTTAAAACTTAAAGGGGTTTTCCGAATTTGCCCTTAAACTAAAATTTGGTGGCGGCTTCCTAAAGAACCTTTCGAAGAATCCTTTCCAGGATTTTTCGGTCGCTACAAGGATTAATTCCACATCAAAGATAGTATATCATTTTCACCCAAGTCAAAAGGAAAGGAAATTCACAAAAGGAGGGGAATAACAAAAAAGGTTTCAAAAAGGAGAATCCCAAAACAAAGAAAGGAAGACAAAGGGAGTATAAATCAAGAGTCAATACATTTTTCCATGAAGCATAAGAGCTCCCCTTCAGAAAGGCCCGCAAATTCAATGGGTTCAATCATTTCCCCTTCCAAAAAGGCCCTCAAATTCAATGGGTTCAATCATTTCCTCTTCCAAAAATGCCCTCAAATTCAATGGGTTCAATCATTTCCCCTTTCAAAAGAAAAAAAAAGAAAAAAAAAGCCCTCAATTCATTGGGTTTAACCATCTTTTCTTTCATAAAACCTTCAAACACCTCATCAAACCTAATAACCATTTCCTTCATAAACCATTGACCATCGGCCAACACCGGATAAGACCCATCCTCCCTATCAATCACAAACACTTCATTAAGCTCAATCATCCCCTTCTCCACATCACAACCCTAAAAAGTCCATTCCGATCAATGACTAATTGCTTTCGTTTTCTCAAGTTTTAATCTTAGGACAAATAAGTTTATCTATTTAAGACGTGTTTGCTCAAAAAGAAAAAACAAACAAGCAGAAAAAAGAAAGCTGCTCAAAAAGAAAAAACAAACAATCAAAAAAGAAAGTTGGTAAAAAAAGGAGAGGGACTTGCACTCCAAGATGCATTTATGTTGCATTAAAACAAGGTCTAGTGGTCACCAAGTGGAGCCTCTCCTCATACTAAAAAGTCAAAACTTTCATTGCATTTGAGTTGTTCTTAAAGAGAACCAAAAGTGTGTACTAGGGGGCATTCCCTTCACCTCTCACTCCACTCAACTTTGGGAAGATTTGTTCATTGCCCACCCCATTCATATATCACCCTCAGTTAATAACCATCGTCATGACTTTGTCGCCTTTCACAACCTCACTCAAAGAAACCATTTGAAATGTCATTCGAAAGTGGGGCAAGTGTGTTCCCATTCCTTCACCTCATTCATTCCTATAAAACCTCACCGGGGCAATCTCTCAACTCACTAGCCTTGTCATTCTAATTGGGGCAGCTTTGTCCTTGTTATGACTGGGGCAACATCAAACTTTATGGGTTGAGACAAAATCTCTTTTGCTCTACCCTTCATTTCAAAAGCCGAAGCATTCCCAATTCATCATCTTCTACACCCCTAGTTGTTGTCACCACTAGATAGGGGCAAGCTATTCACTCATCAAAGACCTGAATTGGGGCAATCTTGTATCTCTTGATCCCTCATGAGCTTCGGCAATAACCATGTCTGTCATTCCTTCACTTGCTATAAATGTCCATGCCCTAAACCAATTCCAAGTTAAATGACTCATTCATTCACATTTGCACTCCTATGCATGCTTACTAGACAATGCTTCAAAAAGAGAGAACACAAGTTGTTTACGTGATATCTAAAATTCAGTCATCATGGAAAGAAAGAGAAAACGAGTGAGGTTGTTTGTAAATAAAAACCTTGAGAACACCGGAGTTTGAGTCAAATTCAATTTTTCAACAGAATGGTCAATAATCATCTCAGTTCCTTGCATCCAAAGTCTCGCATCTCATCATCGCAAAAATGTTTACCTCATGCATCTAGGCAGTTCAATCTATTCATTATGGCATATGCATCAAAGCATTACATTTGCATCCTCACATTTTGTGCATTCATCACATAGCAAAAAAAACGTTCCACATCAGAGCATTGCATCATATTAATGATTGCATTTCATAGAAGAAGCAAAAAAAAGAAACAAACAGAAGTTAGAACAGGAGCATTGCATTCATCAAAGCATCAATCACCGCATACACTTGCATTCAAACATCAAAGCATTATGTTGATATTTGCATTTCATAAACTACAAAGAAGAAGCAAATACAAAAGAACAAAAGCATTCCATAAAGCAAAAAGAACCAAAAATTCATCATCCCATCAAACATCAAAGCAATACAGTTGCATTACATCAATACTTGCATCTCATAGAAGAAAAGAAAGCTAAAACATCTCATGTCATTCATCATTTCATGTTATTCATCATTTTATTTCGCATAATAGCAATATTCACATTTCCTAGAAATAAGGCAAAGAAGAAAAAGTTTTCCATCGCATGTCATCTGCCATTTCATCAAAACACAAAAGCATTACATATCATCAAACACCAAAATTTTGCATTCGCATACCTGCACTTCATAAAAAGAGAAAAAGTAAAGAAGAGAAGAAAAGCCAAAAGAGCAAAAGAGCAAAAGAGCAAATGAAAAACCAGATGATCAGAAAAAAGAAAGCTGATCAAGCAAGATCATTAAAAAAAACAGCAAATGAAAAACAGATGATCAGAAAAAGAAAGATGATCACGAAAAATCAAATCAAAAGGAAAACCTTAAGAGTGTTCCACCACATGCATCATCACACCAAAATCATAGCATTGCATGCACTCGCATAACATGCTCCTGCATAACATGCACCCATGCTTCATGCACCATCCCTTGCATCAACTGACGTATGCAGGTACCTCAATTCAATACGCCAGCATTGGCCATCTCAATCAGTCAATCAACAGGATTTGCGAATCCCTTCAGGACCCACGTGTCCCTTCAGGACCAATGCGTCCCTTCAGATCCCGTCGTTATCGAGCACCGACGAATCATCAGACCCTGGGGTCCTTCAGTTTAGTTCAAATCAACAGTCCAAACAACGACTTTGAACTCGACCTTCATTTCGCCAAGTCATCACTGAGCATGACGGATCGGCCCCTCAGATCTCGTGTCCTTCATTTCGCCAAGTCATCACTGAGCATGACGGATCGGCCCCCCAGACTTCGTGTCCTTCAGACTAGCTGTGTCAGTATAAAGCATAGCGTAAGTCCATCAAGGTAAAATGTATCACCCCACAACTTGATATTGAACCTCGTGCCGCCGAACAAGCCACCTTCGTGAGCCCAAGTGCTCCTTCAGAGCCACAAGTGCTCCTTCGTAACCCAAGTGTTCCTTGAGCCACAAGCGCTCCTTCTTTCATCGCATTCTTTATTACTTTCTTTATTCCCCGCCATGTGTTTCGGTTTACTGTGAGGTCGATACCTTCTTTCTTTGTTTTTTTTTATCGCTTTATTTCTTCTGTTTACGCCGCTACCGAGGTTGGCACCAATCTATTTCTCGCTTTTGTTGGCTTACTAAGGGCTGACGCTTCATTCATTCTGATCATTTCTCGGGTGGCATCCATTCACCCAAAAAGAAAAACTAGAAATAAAAAAGGAAAAGAAAATTCGGGTTTTTCTCTAAGTAGACAAAATCGGTATAATTTCTGAATTCTTTATCTCTATTTTGCCTCAGAATATGTTTCGGCCAATTCATATTCCTTGTTAAAATCTAGATAAAGAGGGGCAGCTGTCATACCCCAATTTTGTCCGGCTTAGGTCAAAACCCCAATTTTCCCCAAAAATAAATAAATAGAAGAGAAAAGAGGATCATGCATTGCATTTAGGGTTCTAAAAAAAATCATTTCAAAGCTTCTAAAATCATTTTTGGAGTTGGAATGCACTTTTTGGACAAACTAGGGTTTTTCAGTACAAAAGGTATTTTGGTCATTTTTCACAAAAGGATGATTTTCTCATCAAAAATATGCATCCACAAAAAGTACATTTTATTCTATCAAGAATGATTTTTGTACAATTTTTAGAAAGAAGATCCTAGTCCAAAATACTTAAAAGTGTATTTTCTCCATTTTTATTGCATAAAAAAAAACTAAAAGACCATTAAATATTCCCCAATTATTAAATGACAATTTTGGTTGTCTAGAATAATTGGGGAGGCTATTTTATGGTGTCCAAAAACATGTAACACATTTTCAAAAGGTGCACTCTTATTTGCATGCCCAAAAATTCAAAATTCAAAATTCAAAAAGAAGGAAGTGTCCTCAATAAGACAAAAGACCAAAATCCTCCTTTCTTTTGCGCCACTCCACTCCCTTCTCACCCTCACTTGTGTTTTCTCATTGCCCCTAATCCATGTGCATTGCAATCCTAGCCCTTGATTTAAATTCTAACTCAAATCACAATGGTTTGCAAAAGCACAATGTCCCATATACCCTTAATTTTGCATCTCATATAAAACCCAAAATAAGAGACCATTAAAGGGGGTTGTCTCTCATTTTTACCCTAGCACACAATACTCTCCTCCCCTCTCTCTCTCTCAAGGCCGAAACCTCTCCTCCCCTTCTCCACCCAATTTCTTCAAAAATCAAACACCAAAACTTGATAATCCTTCATCTATTCCATAAATCCCCTTCTAAGCTTCCATAATCATCCAAGTTTCATTAAAAATCCACCAAGAGAAGAAGATTTGCGTGAGGGTCTAGCTTGTTGGAGGTGTTCTTCAAGTGTTCTTGCCCTTATTTTGCATTCTTCTTCTTTTTCTAGTAGGATCTAGAGGGCTCATTTCAAACATTATGACAAGGACATTGGGAGCCTTGGGTGTTTGAGATGAGTCATTGGCCTTGATGGGAGTATTCTTGTGTTTTAACCATGAGGTTTGCATTTTCACACTCATTTTCCCACTTTTTTTTAAAATAAACCATCATTTCATAAATAAAGAGCTTTCACATATCATATGTTTCATGTTAATCTTGCATCTTCTTGTTCATAGCATGGTGTGTGAATTGATTTTGGTTTGATTTTGAGACATAAAGGCTTTGATTTTAAGTACTAGGAACCTAGGGTTTTGTTGTTTTTTTTTTCCTTTGGTTTGTATGAATAAAAAGCATGATTTGCTTGATTAGTGTCTTGTAACATGGCATGATAATTTAGGGTTTAATCTTGTGTCTTGTTCTATGTGTTGATTGTGCATTTTGGAATGAAATAATATATTAACCTAAGCATATATAGTTTCGGCCTTAGAGGTTTTGTTGTGCTCATTTTTGTGCTTAAAATGTGTTGTTTGATCTTGTGTAGATGAGTGTAATTGTGTCAATGTGTTTTTAACTTTTAACCACTCACTTACTTTTTACTTTACCACTCACTAACCTTTTTACCTAAAATATAAACATTTTACCATTTTCATTTTTTCCCATTTCACTTAATTTTTACCACAACATTTTTACCATTTCATTAATTATTTATTTACACCATTTCTTTAATCTTTTACTTCATTCCATTTAACATTTTTACCAATTCACCTCACTAAACATGTTTTTACCTCATTGCATTCATGAACTTTCACCATAGTATTTTCATTTCACTTCATTTCATTCTTACTATCTCATTAAGCATTTACTCTTATCATCTCATTAAGCATTTTTACTTTTACCACTTTGATAACTCATATTTATATGAGTTATTTATACCTTTAATCATTAAATTGAGTGAGTTCTCAAGTAATAATAGTTTAGTATTTGTTGCATTTCTGTTAGCATTAGGAAAGAAAGGGCTAAACACTGCTTTGCTATGAAATTGGCACATTTGGTGCCCTTGTGAATGTTTTGATGTATTTTGTGAGTATTGCAGTGTTTAGCGCTATAGCGTCTAACGCTATAGCGTCAAGAAGGTAGATCAGCAGAGCATCTAAAGTAAAAGTGCAATTTTGGCGCCAAGCTCATTAATCCAGACTCCGTATCTTGTGTCCACTGTGCTTGCTGACATTCCCGGATTTTATTGGATATGTGTGGACACTTGGCATCGCATGAGTGAGGAATAGTGGAGTTGGTGAAAAAGCAAACATCAATTTTATTGACTTTTGAGAAGACATGTACCACATGCTAGGGTACTAGATCACACTCGGATTTTCTTGAAGAAAAGTGTGAGAGTTGGAGGGAGAGTAGTGGTAGAGAGATAGAACTTGACACATTCTCTTCTCCATTGAAACATATAGAGCTTTGGATTTATTTTCTCTTCTTTTGTAATTTTCTGCCATTTTCTCACGGTGTAAACGCTGCTGCTGCTGTATCATCACTACGTGGATGATTAGGAGACATCAAGATTGTATCTTTTGCACTTGTGTTTTCCTTCTTACCTACGGTAATGCAAGTATGTTTGTTTGTGTTATTTTGATGATGCTCAACATGAGCTAAACTCCTTGAGTTGGGTTGCTAGAACTTGTAATGAACCTTTAATATTACGTATATAACTTTTCACGTTTTGTGTTTTAATCCTTGTATTATAATTCTTCCAAACTTGTTTTATATTTGGCCACGTAAAATAAGTACCTCTCGTGGAGTCGACAAGAACCATAGAAAGAACTCAAGGATTAAT
The DNA here is from genome assembly GCA_020916435.1 of Oxytropis ochrocephala. Classification (NCBI taxonomy): domain Eukaryota; kingdom Viridiplantae; phylum Streptophyta; class Magnoliopsida; order Fabales; family Fabaceae; genus Oxytropis; species Oxytropis ochrocephala. Next base: position 83,059,990 of record CM037091.1, read on the forward strand.
ATGAGCGATAAGGTTGGTTAAAGACATTTAACCAATTTTTGCTTCCTCTAGACATAGAATTGCAATAGTTCATAAAGCTTAAGTTTGTGGGATCTTGAATATACAGGGGTGAACTTATTTAGAACCTAGACATATGCATCTTGTAATGAAACCACGGCGCTAGTGTCCGAAAGGCACAAAACAATTGCAATACGCTTAACGCTATAGCGTGTGACGTTATAGCGTCTTATTTCAGGAAGTTACTTAGTGAAAGCAATCCAACTTACTTCTCTCATATCTTAAATTACTTTTTAACTTGTTACTTTAAACAATCTGTTCAACTGAAACATTACTACTTAATTATTTGCTACTTGTTCCACTAAGTGTAATTTCATTTTAAACTCTAAAATTAATACCAATCCCTGTGGAGACGAACTCTACTTATCAATATATTACTTGTTGCGATTGTGTACACTTGCACAACTACTTTTCGCACAACAAGTTTTTGGCGCCGTTGCCGGGGATTGCATTTAATTTTTATTGTTTAGAAATTATTACATCCTTAGGGAGGTTTTACCTTGGTATTTGTCTGTGGTGTGTTACAGGAAGTGCTATAGCGTTTGACGTTATAGCGTATGCCCAGATCAGAACCACCCACTTTTGAGTTTGATCCAGAGCCCGAAAGAAGATTCATGAGGCTAAGACGCCAACAAAGGCTACAACAACTCAGACCAACTATGTCTGAGCATTCTCATCATACTGGTAGAGGTTCATCTGGTGGAAGAACGCCCTCACAAATAGGAGGAAGAGGTCAAAGAGGTGGAAGGCAAGGTCCTTTTACCCATACTGAAGTTGATGAAGAATACTGGTACAGAGACAGATTCATTAATCAAGGACCTAATCAAATGGTGAATGACAGAGACAGGCCAATGAGAGATTATGTTGTGTTTGATCCACATTCCATGGAAACAAGCATCACTAGGCTTTGTTGGATCGCTACTCACTTCGAGTTCAAGCCTATGATGTTCCAAATGCTCCAAACAAATGGACAATTTGGAGGTTCCACTCAAGAAGATCCTTTTGCTCATCTAAGAAACTTTCTAGAAGTGTGCAGTAACTTCATTATCCCAGGGGTGAGTGAGGATGCTTTCAGGCTGAAACTGTTTCCCTATTCATTAAAAGACAAAGCTAAGGCTTGGTTGAACTCCTTGGAGTCCAACTCTATCACAACTTGGGAAGATATGACAAAGAAGTTTCTAGAGAAGTATTTCCCACCAAACAAGAATGCTAGGATGAGGAATGACATCACATCCTTCAAGCAAAAAGATGGTGAGACATTACATGAGGCTTGGGAGAGATGGAAGGAATTGCTTAGGAAATGCCCACATCATGGAATTCCTATAGTAATTCAAATGGAGACTTTCTATAATGGGCTAGAGGCACCTACTAGGTCTATGTTAGATGCCTCATCTGGAGGTGTAATTCTTAACTCATCATACAATGAAGCTTATGAGCTCATAGAGCGCATTGCCATTAATGATTCTTCATGGCCTCTTTGAAAGGCTGAATTCTACAAGGAAAGTAGTGGGGTTCATGAAGTGAGTGAGGTTTCGCTCTCACCCAGTGGCCACTCGACAAACATGATAAAGGGGTTGAATATCGCTAACGCTTTGGCGTCGATGCTATAGCACCTAAAGAGTCAATCTGCAATGCAATTGAACAAGCTCCTCCTGGAGAAGCTAGTTGTGTATATTGTGGGGGGGCTCATCTTTATGAAGAATGCCCAACAAATCCTGCTTCTGTCAATTATGTGGGTTACAACAAGGGTAACAACCCTTATTCCAATACATACAACCCTGGTTGGAAGAACCATCCTAACGGATGGGGGGAGGAAATAAACACAGATGCTCCTCGCTATTCCCCAGGATTTCCAAGACAACAACAACCTCAAAGACAGATTGCTCCGCTCCCGCTATGGATAACTCAATGGAGTCTCTGCTAAGGTCATTCATCAGTGATTGTAAAACAACTATGCAGACTCATGAAGCATCCATCAAAACTCTGGAAAATCAAGTGGGACAGATTGCATCCGCTCTCACACAAAGGCAAAATGGTGGACTCCCATCTACTATCGAACCTTCATCATCTCATGCGCTTGTGGAAGGAGCATGTGAAAGCAATAAGCGCCAGAAGTGGTAAGAAGGTAAGTACTACACCCAAGAATTTAGATTCAAGTGTTGCTGAAAATGAAAAGAATTTTCCTGACGCTATAGCACCTGACGTTATAGCGTCAAAAGCAAACAGAACACCTGAACCTAAATTGGTGCCTGAATATCCTGCTCCACCCTACCCTCAAAGGTTAAAAAAGGCACATGAGGACAAACAATTCAATAAATTCCTTGAAGTGTTAAAGCAATTGCACATTAATGTTCCTCTAGTTGAGGCATTACAACAAATGCCCAACTATGCCAAATTCATGAAAGATGTTTTGACAAAGAAAAGAAGGTTGGGAGAATTTGAAACTGTGGCAATGACTGGGGAATGTAGCATGTTGATGCAAAACAAACTCCCCAGAAAATTAAAGGACCCTGGTAGTTTCACAATACCCTACTCCATTGGAGACTTTTATTCTGGTCGTGCTTAATGTGACTTGGGGGCGAGTATTAACTTAATGCCCAAGTCCATTTACACACAATTGGGTATAGAACCGCGCGGACCTACTTACAGTAAGCCTTGACTAGGCGATAGGTCACTTGCCTATCCTGAGGGAATACTGGAGGATGTTTTAATTAAAGTTGATAAATTTGTTTTTCCTGTTGACTTTGTTATTTTAGATTTTGAAGAAGATGCAGAGGTACCTATCATTCTGGGTAGACCCTTTCTGGCTACAGGGAAGACACTAATTGATGTACAAAAAGGAGAATTGACAATGAGAGTTAATGATCAAGAAGTTAAGATCAACGTTCTGAATGCATTAAAACTTCCAGATGTTAATACTGAAGAGTGCTCCTTTGTGGTTTCTCTTGACCAAGTGGTGCAAAAACATTTTCAAAAAACTAATGACCACTTGGGAAAGATGCTTAAAAACACTGAGGAACATGAATTGTTGGGAGAAGAGGAGATTCAAGTAGAAAAACCAGTCGTGAAAGAGGTTTGGGCTAGGAGATATGAGTCACTTGAGCAAGAGAACTCAAACCTAAAGAAGAGTGTGCCTTCCATTATCCAACCACCTGATCTAGAGCTGAAGGAATTGCCCAAGCACCTCAAGTATGCATACTTGGGGAAAATGAGACTCTACCTGTCATCATTTCTTCTAGTCTGGATCAAGACCAAGAGGTGGAGCTCATTTCAACTCTGAAGAGACACAAAAAGGCAATAGGTTGGCAAATGTCTGACATACATGGGATAAGTCCCACAATCTGCATGCATAAAATTGTTTTGGAGGACAATGCCAAACATAGCATTGAAGGACAGAGAAGGCTTAATCCCATAATGAAGGAGGTAGTAAAGAAGGAAATCCTCAAGTGGTTAGATGCAGGAATTGTGTATCCTATTTCTGACAGTGCATGGGTGAGCCCTGTGCAGTGTGTGCCCAAGAAAGGTGGTGTAACTGTGGTCACAAATGACAAAAATGAATTAATTCCCACAAGAATAGTGACGGGCTGGAGGATTTGTATGGACTATAGGAAATTGAACAACGCCACAAAGAAGGACCATTTCCCTCTCCCTTTTATTGATCAAATGCTGGATAGACTTGCTGGGAAGGACTATTACTGATTTTTTGATGGATACTCTGGCTATAATCAAATAGCAATTGTCCCTGAAGACCAACAAAAGACCACATTCACATGTCCATATGGCACATTTGCTTTTAGAAGAATTCCATTTGGACTGTGCAATGCCCCTGCAACTTTCCAGAGATGTATGATGTCCATATTCTCTGATTTCATTGAAAAATCTATGGAGGTTTTTATGGATGATTTCTCTGTGTTTGGGGATAGTTTTCAAATATGTTTGGACAACTTGGAAGAAATACTGATAAGGTGTGAAGAAACAAACCTTGTGCTTAATTGGGAAAAGTGTCACTTTATGGTGCAAGAAGGAATTGTACTAGGGCATAGGGTTTCCAAGAAAGGATTAGAGGTGGATAGGGCCAAGATTGAAGTGATTGAGAAATTTCCACCCCTCTGTGTGTCAAAGGTATAAGAAGTTTCCTTGGGCATCTTTGGTTTCTATAGGAGATTCATTAAAGATTTCTCAAAGATCTCAAAGCCTCTATGCCAACTCCTTCAACATGACACCACATTCAATTTTGATGAGGCCTGCCTCGAAGCATTTCAGAAATTAAAGATAGCATTAGTCATCGCACTTTTGTTATTGTGACTCTGATTAGAGTAAACCTTTTGAGTTGATGTGTGATGCAAGTGATTATGCTGTGGGAGCTGTGCTTGGCCAGAGGTATGACAAAATTTTTCACTCTATATATTATGCAAGCAAAACACTTGTAGAAGCACAATTAAATTACAACATCACGAGAAAAAGAGCTATTGGTCGTGGTGTTTGCATTTGACAAATTCAGATCGTACTTGGTGGGCACAAAAGTTATTGTTTTACAGATCACTCACCATCAAGTACTTGATCTCTAAGAAAGATGCAAAACCAAGGCTAATTAGATGGGTTCTCCTCCTCCAAGAATTTGACTTGGAAATTCGTGATAAGAAGGGTGGAGAACCGTGTTCACGATCATTTATCTAGGCTTGAAGGTGCGGGTACATCACAGGTGAAATTAAAGAAATCTTTCCAGATGAGAAATTGTTAACAGTATCTCTGCAAAAGTGTAGCGCTATAGCGGCTGATGCTACTGATCCGTGGTTTGCAGACATTGTGAATAACTTGGTGAGTAGAATTGTGCCTGCAGATCTAAACTATCAATAGAGAAAAAGGTTTTTCCATATAGTGAAGGAGTACTATTGGGATGAACCTTTTCTTTACAAAAAATGTCAAGATCAAGTGATAAGAAGATGCCTTGCGAAGAAGAACAACCTCAAGTGTTAGAGCATTGTCATGCCTCACCATGTGGTGGACACTTTGGAGGAAACGTAAGCAGTGCAAAGGTCTTTGCAATGTGGATATCTTCGCCTACTTTATTCAAAGATGCTCAGGAATTGGTGAAGAACTGTGAAAAGTGTCAAAGGACTGGAAACATCTCAAACAAGCATGAAATGCCCTTAACCAACATTCTAGAGATTGAACTCTTTGATGTGTGGGGCATGGATTTCATGGGACCCTTTCCTCCTTCTCATGGGAATTTGTACATATTGGTGGCTGTGGATTATGTTTCAAAATGGGTTGAAGCCGTGGCTTTCCCCAATAATGATGCCAAGTCAGTTAGCAAGTTCCTTCAGAAGTACATCTTCACCAGATATGGGACACCTAGAGCTATTATCAGTGATGAGGGTTCTCACTTCTGCAACAAGTTGATTGAGTCTCTCTTGGGAAAATATGGGGTGAGGCATAAAATTGCCACTGCTTACCACCCACAAACAAATGGGCAAGCTGAATTGTCCAATAGAGAGATCAAGAGGATGCTTGAAAAGATGGTGGGACCTTCGAGAAAGGATTGGTCAATCCATTTGGATGATGCATTATGGGCTTACAGGACAGCCTTCAAAACACCTTTGGGAATGTCTCCCTATAGACTTGTGTTTGGGAAAGCTTGCCACCTCCCTATTGAATTAAAACACAAAGCTCATTAGGCCATAAAAAAACTCAACTTTGATTATGATAGGGCTGGTAGGGCAAGGCTACTGCAGTTGAATGAGCTTGAAGAGATTAGGCATGCTGCCTATGAAAGTTTAGCAATCTACAAGGAGAAGACCAAGGTGTGGCATGACAAAAGATTCGAGAATAGAGAAGCGATTGAGGAGGCCAAGTGCTTCTTTTTAATTCAAGGCTAAAATTGTTTCCTGGCAAGCTTAAGTCCAGATGGTCTGGACCTTTCAAATTGGTCAAGGTCTACCCTCATGGTGCTGTGGATCTATATGATGAAGCAACCAACACTACTTTCAAAGTGAATGGTCAAAGAGTCAAGCAGTACCATGGTGACAATGTGATGAGGGACAAGACCTCAATTGATCTTCAAGATCCCTAACATTAAAAGAAGAAGTCTGGCTGAAGACTCTTAAAGCAAGCGCTCTTGGGAGGCACCCCAAAGGTTTCACTAACCAACATTTTTGTTTTAATTGTTCTTATTGTGTAGGAGGGAAATTATTGTGTTGAGGAAGTTGGAAATATCTGAAGAGGAGGTGTCTGAGCAAGAGAAAGAAGCTGCTAGCAAGTTAGCAGAAATGAAGGCCTCTAAAGAAATGCAAGCCCCAAGTGGTAGCGCTATAGCGTCTGATGCTATAGCGCCTGATCAAGGCCAAAAGAAGAAAAGAAAAAGAAAAAGGCTGCAAAGCAGCCCGCTCGATAGTCGTGTCGGTGCAAGGACCAGGTCTGGTCTAATTAAGAAATAATTCTAAATATCCTGCTGTAGTAGTTTTAGTTGCTGTGTGTGCTCCAATAAATTGTGAAGCGCTATAGCGTCTGTCTTGCGCTTCACCAATGTTAAAAAGACTTGTTTTTATTTTGTTTTTGTGTTTGTCTTAGGCATCTTCCTAGTCCATTAGAGCAGTGAGGACACTGCTCACTTTTTTTTTTGGGGAGGACCTAAAGTTATCGGTGTTTCGTTTTTAACCATAGTCAATGAATGTATTCTCTTTGGGCTAGTTTTAGTGATGATTGTGTGAGTGAGTAAAGAGAGCCATGCTTTTAGATAAAATCTTTGTTTATTATTGCTCTACACATAAAAAAAATCTACGCACTTAAGGAAAAACTTAGTTAGCCCAGGACTATCTCATGCTTAGGGTTAGTCTGGTTAACCAAGGTGACATCAAAACTTGACTAAAAACTTGAAGAGCTTTAGAAGCTAAGTTTGGGGGTGCTCGGATTTCATTAAGGCTAGGTACAAAGGTCTTAGGGTGGCTAGTGACGAAGAAAGTCATGGTAAATTAAGTATATATATGTAAAAGGCTATAGCTGCCTGAAACAAAAGCTGGGTTGTTCCAAAAAGGCCACATATTTGTTAAAAAAAAATAAAAAAAATAAAAAAAAAGTGCCAAAGGAACTCAGTAATGAGGGGGTTACAGTCTGTAAAGTTGTCAATTTCTGTTCTGCCGCTATAGCATCAAACGCTATAGTGTCTCTGTTTAGTCAATAGGTTAGGAACACTAGCCACAGGCCTGAAGTGTCTGAAATCCCTCAAGTCTGTGTGAAAATGTTAGTCTAGTCAGTGTTTTGAAATAAATTTTGGTGTCACCAAAAGAAGGCCACTCTTCCCAAGGCTAAGAAAAATCTGAATCTAGCTAGGAATTGAGATAAGTCAGAGATCACACACACACTATTGAGCAGTAATAAGCTTAGAAGTTGAGTAAAATGCATTGGTGTGTTGGTGTGAGTGTGAATCTGAATTATTAGCCTTTGAGAATATATTTGAATGAATGTGCTTAGAAATGAAGAACAGATCAGGTAATGTGTGTTGTGCATAAGTGTCAGTATGTTTTGTCTTTGCAAGTGTCATTACTTGGGGACAAGCAATGGTTTAAGTTTGGGGGTGTGATAACTCATATTTATATGAGTTATTTATACCTTTAATCATTAAATTGAGTGAGTTCTCAAGTAATAATAGTTTAGTATTTGTTGCATTTCTGTTAGCATTAGGAAAGAAATGGCTAAACACTGCTTTGCTATGAAATTGGCACATTTGGTGCCCTTGTGAATGTTTTGATGTATTTTGTGAGTATTGCAGTGTTTAGCGCTATAGCGTCTAACGCTATAGCGTCAAGAAGGTAGATCAGCTGAGCATCTAAAGTAAAAGTGCAATTTTGGCGCCAAGCTCATTAATCCAGACTCGTATCTTGTGTCCCTTTGTGCTTTGCGACATTCCGGATTTTATTGGATATGTGTGGACACTTGGCATCGCATGAGTGAGGAATAGTGGAGTTGGTGAAAAAGCAAACATCAACTTTATTGACTTTTGAGAAGACATGTACCACATGCTAGGGTACTAGATCACACTCGGATTTTCTTGAAGAAAAGTGTGAGAGTTTGAGGGAGAGTAGTGGTAGAGAGATAGAACTTGACACATTCTCTTCTCCATTGAAACATATAGAGCTTTGGATTTATTTTCTCTTCTTTTGTAATTTTCTGCCATTTTCTCACGGTGTAAAAGCTGCTGGCTTCTTTGTATCATCACTACGTGGATGATTAGGAGACATCAAGATTGTATCTTTTGCACTTGTGTTTTCCTTCTTACCTACGGTAATGCAAGTATGTTTGTTTGTGTTATTTTGATGATGCTCAACATAAGCTAAACTCCTTGAGTTGGGTTGCTAGAACTTGTAATGAACCTTTAATATTACGTATATAACTTTTCACGTTTTGTGTTTTAATCCTTGTATTATAATTCTTCCAAACTTGTTTTATATTTGGCCACGTAAAATAAGTACCTCTGTGGAGTCAGACAAGAACCATAGAAAGAACTCAAGGATTAATATGAACGATAAGGTTGGTTAAAGACATTTACCCAATTTTTGCTTCCTCTAGACATAGAATTGCAATAGTTCATAAAGCTTAAGCTGTGGGATCTTGAATATACAGGGGTGAACTTATTTAGAACCTAGACATAGGCATCTTGTAATGAAACCCTGACGCTAGTGACTGAAAGGCACAAAACAATTGCAACAGCGCTTAACGATATAGCGTGTGACGTTTTAGCGTCTTATTTCTGGGAAGTTACTTAGTGAAAGCAATCCAACTTACTTCTCTCATATCTTAAATTACTTTTTAACTTGTTACTTTAAACAATCTCTGTTCAACTGAAACATTACTACTTAATTATTTGCTACTTGTTCCACTAAGTGTAATTTCATTTTAAACTCTAAAATTAATACCAATCCCTGTGGAGACGAACTCTACTTATCAATATATTACTTGTTGCGATTGTGTACACTTACACAACTACTTTTCGCACAACACACTTCATTAAACTTTTTTATATCATCTCATTTAACTTTTACACTTTTCATTTCATTTATTTGCATCACTTATGTGACACATTCTTATCTTTGCACATTAATCCTTGCATGCTTTCATATACTCACATGTTCATACATTCATACATGCTTAGGCCTATTGTGTTCTCTTACCTTATCACATGCTCATGCATTCATTAATTCTATGTTTAACATTCATTCACATGTTCATGCATATTTAAATAACTATGCTCATGCATTCATAGTCTTGTATGCTCAATCATTCATTCATGCATAGTCTTGTATGCTTATTCATTCATGCATCCTTATATAATCATTCACTCACATTCTTGTATGCTCATGCATTTGCACACTTGCCTAATCATGCACACTTGCCTAATCATGCACATCATTGCTTGCATATTCACTCATCCAACCTAGATTGTTCTATGCCTATAATTAATTGTATCTCTTTTGTTCATGATGTCATTTAAATGTCTTGACTTAATTGTGTGCAATCCCTTCCCCATGCATGTGCTCTTATATGAAGACGTAAGCCTACTACTTGTGTAGCATAGAGTCATTAAGACAAATGCACCTCTCTCACACACACACGCACAATTATTTTAAGAACTTTGTCTTGCATCTTTGATAATTGAATCCCTTAATTATATTGGCATGCTTAATCTTAGTTGATGATTAACATGTTCATGAGTGCTTGATTAGTTGAATAAGTTTGAACTTCATTCATTCATTTTGCATTTGGTTATGGATTTGGAGTTGATTGAAATGTTCTACTTGTTTTCCAAAAATCTCACCAAATTAACTTCTTTTCCTTTCATAAGTAGATAAAGTAAAAAAACCCCTTTTCATAAAAAAAAAAAAAAAAAGGAACTCATAAGGAGTCAAGTCGGATGTACGGCCGATGTTGACTAGCATCCTAAGATCGGAGTTGTACAACTCAAACATCTTGGGATACTTATGAGAAATAAAACAAACAATTAACAACTTAAACCCTATTTCAAAAATGAGTAAGGAATCAAGTCGGACGTACGTCCGGGTTGATTAGCGTCTTAGGTTAGCTAGTCATGCATGATTCGTGCGAGCACAGGATACTTACTCGAATAAAAGCCACCAAACTTACAACCAATTTTTCAAGTAATTCAAAATCACTTTTCGATATAAGGGGCACGCGCGCTGCAGACGGGCGGGATGTCTATGTTTTAGGGTTAGTGGACTGCATCTGATTCGGACGAGAACCCCTACAATAAAAAAACACCAACACACCAAAACTTCTCGACTCAGAGAACTACGTAAGCTTTGAATTCTCCATCGTTTGGGAGATACGTAGGAGCGGGCCACGTCCGTCAAGCGCTTTTCAAAAATTCTAAAAAGAATATTTCTTTTCTCCGCTTACAAAACATTTTTCTCAAATAAAAAGAATACAAAAAGAAGTAGAACAATTGTTTCAAATCAAACCTTGTCAAAACCACACATCAAATTAATGGTTCCCTTTCGGTAGAAAGGAGGTGTGGGGTGCTAATACCTTCCCCATACCTAACCGACCCCCGAACCTACATCTCCTGTGTTTCGAAAAGACCACCCGCCTTGTATAAAAAGACGTTTTTCCAATGTTTTCGTCTCAAAATTAAAATATTGGTGGCGGCTTCAAAATTTTCCCACGTTGTACATTGAGAAGTCCAAACCGGATTTTTCGGGGTGCAACAGTGTGTGCGAAGGGCATTTCCTTAAAAACTACCCTACCTGCAAATGAAAATCCAGAACAGTCCAGACAATAGCATGTTGTCTACTCTAGGGTTCAATATCATACAAACAAGCCTAGGGGGCCAACAACAACGCACTACTTGCTTAAGAAAGGGAGCTGGGAAGAGGGGACATGATAAGAGAGGGGAAAATGCATGAATTTACCTCAAGAAAGGGAGCAAAGAAAAAGGGGACATGATATGATTGGGGAAATGCATGAGGGAACTAAGCATATAAGCAAAGAGGCAACCATCTATTACTTTAAACAAAAGCAAACATAGAAGGAGAAGAAGAAGAATGCACAGGAATATAACATGAAAGTATGAAAAAGAAGAAAGCATAGAGGCCAAAACAAGATATTCAAATCAATCACACAAATCACACACTTAATTAATTAGGCTTGACCCACTTTTTTTTTAAAAAAATGTTTTTCTTTTTTAGTCCCCAGTAGAGTCGCCAGCTATTGCACCCCGAAAAATCCGATTTGGGTTTCTCAATGTACAACATGGAAAATTTTTGAAGCCGCCACCAATATTTTAATTTTAAGACCAAAACATTGAAAAAATGTCTTTTGAACAAGACGGACGGTCTTTTGAAAACTAGAGATATAGGTTCGGGGGTCGATTACGTGTGAGGAAGGTATTAGCACCGCACACGTCCTTTCTACCAAAAGGGAACCTCTAACTAAGTGTGTGGTTTTAACGTTTGATTTGAAAAATACCTAGATTTGCCTATTTATTTCTTGTTTGAAGATGAATGGGAAAACTTAATGAAATTTTTTATTTTTGGCGCTTGACGAGAGTTGGCCTCTCAATCCTACGTAGTTCTTGATTGTCATGAAAAGGTTTTTGTTTTTTATCTTTTTAGTGAGTTTTCGAAATAGGAAGATTATTCAGCGAATGATTAAACTAACAAAGGTTATGGGTAATCACCGCTAAGTACTCTTGAAAAATGGGAGTCACCGCCACTAGTCAGACGAACAAAGGTTCTGATTGACGTTAGTAGCGACTCTTTTTTTATTTGATCTTTTGAAAATGGTTTTCGAAAGAGATTAATTGGCACGAATGATCAAACTAACCAAAGTTATGGGTGACCATCGCTTATCGTTCTTTGGAAAAAGACATTGCCACCAATGGCTAGACGAACAAAGGTTCTGATTAGCCACTAGCAACAATGGGTTTAAAAATGATTCTTTTTTGTTATAGATAATGCTAATGTTTATGGTTGCGAAAAGGATTTTTATTTGTTGCGCTTGACGAGAACGTGGCTCGCTCCTACGTATCCCAAATGGGAATCAAAGCGACGTAGTTCTAATTTGAAGATGAAAATGTTTTTGAAAGGGTTTTGGAAAGGGGAAGAGCTTTCATAATGACCAAGCAAGCAAAAGCTTTGAGTGATCATTACTAATAACTCTTGATAGCGTTCATGACAATCAAACAAGCCAAGGCTTTGGGTGATAGTCACTAATAACTTGCATTAATTAGAAAAGGGTTTAAAAGATTTTTGGGAAGAGGGTGAGATAGCGAAATTTGGGAGTACTAACAATAGTTTTTTTTTTTTTACAAAAAATCAGAAGGGTGTAACCAAAAACGTGGGGGGTGTTATTAGTAATCTGATATAAAAATTAGAAAAAAGAAAAGAAAATACAAGCCCAAACCCACTGTGTAATGCAATTTTAGAAAACCTAATCTACCTTAATCTATCTTACCACTCTCAGAGCCGCACAAACATATTATGAAGCTAGAAAACGTAAAAATGGTGAAGATAGAAACAAGAGGTAGAGAGAGAGAGAGATACGAAACCGAGAGAGATAGAGGGAGAGAGAGAGCGCGAACCAGAGAGAAAGAGAAGGCCGGAGGTTGCTTCGCCGGAGCCGCTACGGTGGTGGTTTGTGCGGCGGAGGTAGTGGTGGCGTGCGGTGGCGGTGTGTGGTTGTTGTTGTGTGGTTGTAAGAGTGGTGTTTGGTGGTTTTAATGGAGAAGAGTTGGGTGAAGGTGATTGTTGTTGTGTGGTTTGGTGAAGAGAGAATGATGGAGGTGGGTGTGGTTGTTGTTGCAGTGATTGAGAAGGATATGAGTGGGGTGAGTGGTGGTTGTTGTTGCAGTGATTGAGAAGGATATGAGTGGGGTGAGTGGTGGTTGTGGCTTTCTCCTTTAACTTTGGTAATGTTCCCCTATTTCCTCACCTCTCTCCCTTTCATCTCACGTTTAAACACACACACACACACACTCACAAATTTTCCTTTCTCCCCCTCTAACAATATCAGTTCTATTTCTGTGTGTTTGTTCTCCCCCTGAACAGTGTATTTAAGCTGTATTTATAGTCAAGTTTGCATAGATAACTACATTATATGGTCAATTTGCTGTGAACCTCTGATTTGTATTTTTTAAAGTGTTTCATGTTTTGGTGCTCTAATTTTCCTGAGCAGTTTTTCCTCTTCTCAAGCCACTGGTGCTTTCATAAATATAGCTTTGTTTGACTATTAGCTAGCTGTCTAATTTTCTTTTTGTGTGTATGCGCAGAAAAAAAAATGCAGAGAAAGAAGGACTTTCCATTTGGAGCTTTGGAGTCTTATGTTTGTTTCTGCAGACTTGGCTTTTGGGTTGCTGTTGTTTTTTGTTTTCTTCTTTGGCTGTGTTGTGCATAGCCTGCGCACAGCATGTATGTAGTAGCTTAAAGCTACATCTCTTGCTTTTGTAACAATGTATTTTCTTTCAGTGTAAATGTATCTTATACAATACTCATTATTTAATTAACTTTTTCCTTTTGAAGAGTTTTTCTATTCTAATATATATAAAATAAGATATAATACTATAATAACATAGATGCTACCATACTTGACAATCCTAAATCAACTAAAACCATAAGCATACAGTTAAAACTATACGCACATGTGTGTGAAATAGGATAAAAACATGATTTACAAATAAAAGGCATAAAGGATAAAAATCATTGGACTTGAATAATTTTTGTTTAATTTCTAAAAGAAAATCAAATCAAATAAACAATTAAATTATAAAAAATAAAGTGCGGACAAAATTAGGGTATAACAGCTGCCCCTCTTTATTTAGATTTTGACAAGGAATACGAATTGGCCGAAACATATTCCGAGGCAAAATAGAAATAAAGAACTCAGAAATTATACCAATTTTGTGCACTTGGAGTAACCCTTTTTTTCGTTTTTTTTTCTTTTCTCCTTTCGCCCTTTTTTCGGAAAGATAGACACTTTCGTGTCGATGCGAAAATAGTAAATGAACACTGACGTGCAGACAGAAAGGTAAAATGGGCACTTGCGTGCAGGAAGCGGTAAATTGCCCAGGCTGCCTAAAACCTGTAATCCTTAAACGAACTCTTGACGAATCCGAGTTTGAACGTGGCTTTGAGGAGCACGCTTCCTGTTGGCCTTTTAGAGCGACCGGGGGGGATCGTTATCAGCTCCGGAACTGATATACAGATCAATGCACGGCGTCCACTGTATCTTAGGCTGATACAACTATTCCGTTGAACCTCACATGGGGCTGCGGTCCATCGCGTTGCTCGTACACGATGTGAGACCTGGGCAGAAGGGAGCGATGATCTCCCTGGGCTCCAATCCGCAATGCGCGCCTGAGCGCTCTCTTTTCTTTTCTTTTCTTTTCTGAACTCCCAACTTGGGGGAGCATTTTCTGGAATCTGAAGGCGAGCATTAACACCGATGTGTTTATCCTCTCTCTCACTTGTCTGCAGCTAAAAAATGAACCAATGCATGCAATGCAAATGCCATGATTGCCCTTTTCTTTTTCTTTTCTTATGATGAATGTAATGCAAATGCCTGAATTTCTCTTTTCTTTACTTTATTATTATTTTCTATGTCTGACGAGTGCATGATTTTATGCTTGGTGAATGTAATGCATGACTTTATTTGTTTATTGCTCTTTTGCTTTTTCAACCCCCTTTTTTTTGTGCTCTTTTGCTCTTTTGGCTTTTCCTTTGCTGGTCCGACCAACTCGCGGGATTTGCGTTATGAGACACCATGATTATCTATGACTGAAAGATCATCTTTTTTGTTATCATTTTCAAAAATTTCGCAATGATCTTAATGCTATGACTTGTGCACATTTCCGTGACTTATTTATCATCTACCACAAAACGTAGTTTTAAAATCAGAAATGAAAAGAAAGCAATGATAAGACAACAAACTGATAGAGTGAAAATTTGGACTCTTATTCATACGGAAGTCAGACATGCAGAATGTCACGCTGACTGAAAAGGGTACATTGGAAATTTTTCTGAAACTAAGAAAAAAACAAGAGAATGGACGCAGCAGATCTCATGAATATTCTTTGTCTCTGGAGCGTTCGATGTCAACCGCTCATACTTGCAGCCTTGATCACCCTTTTATCCAAGCTTTTGGAAGCGCTGCTTGCCCCTTTTCTTTTCATGTCCAACTTTTCAGACCCTAATTTTTGCCTGGATCGCCCTTTTGGGTTTTCAATCCACCGGGTCGCTCAATTTTGCCTAGGCCGCCCTCTCAGGTTTTAAAGCTAGCGAGCTAATTCTTGCTTGGCTCATCTTTCTCTTTTTTCTTTTATTTTTCTCAGGCGTAATATTTCTTGACTGGGTTCTTGAGTTCTTCACCATCCATGTTGGTGAGTATCAACGCTCCTCCAGAAAAGGCTTTTTTCACCACATATGGTCCATCATAGCTAGGAGTCCATTTCCCACGGGGGTCACTCTGGATAGGCAGGATCTTCTTGAGCACAAAGTCTCCTTCGCTGAATTCTCGAGGACGAACCTTCTTGTCGAAAGCTGTCTTCATCCTCTGTTGATACAACTGACCATGACACAGGGCAGCAATTCTTTTCTCCTCAATGAGATTCAGCTGATCCAGATGAGCCTGGACCCATTCTGCTTCTTCCAACTTGGTTTCCATCAGCACCCGTAGAGAGGGTATCTCAACTTCAATGGGAAGAACTGCTTCTGACCCATACACTAGAGAGAAGGGGGTTGCCCCGGTGGAAGTGCGTACTAAGGTGCAATACCCGTGCAAAGCAAAGGGAAGCATCTCGTGCCAGTCTTTATAGGTTACTACCATCTTCTGCACGATTCTCTTGATATTCTTATTGGTCGCCTGATCGCCCCATACATATTTGGACGGTAGGGAGAGGAATTGTGATGTTTGATCTTAAAACTCAGGCACAATTCTTTCATCATCTTCTTATTTAGATTGGTACCATTATGCGTGATGATTTTATCCGAGACCATAGCGACACACCGTGTCCTTCTTTACAAACTTGGCAACCACAGAATCTGGTTATCTTTGGAATATGAAGCGCTTGACCCATTTGGTGAAGTAATCAATTGCAACTAGGATGAAGCGGTGCCGTTTGACGCCTTGGGCTCTATGGGACCAATGACATCCATGCCCCACATTGAAAATGGCCAAGATGCGATCAAGACATTTAATGAAATGGTGGCACATGTATATGATCAACAGTAAATCGGCATTTTGTGGCTCTTTCTTACAAAATCAGAGTAATCGACTCCATCTGCAGCCAATAATAGCCAGCCCTTAATATCTTCCTTGCCATAGTATGCCCGTTGGAATGAGTTCCGAACGAGCCCTCATGCACCTCACTCATGATCCTTTCTGCCTCCTTCTTTGCCACACACCTAAGGAGCACTTTATCATGATTCCTCTTGTAGAGCACCTCGCCACTCAAGAAGAAATTCATTGATAGCCTTCTAAGTGTTCTTTTATCATTTTCCGATGCCCCTGGAGGATACTCTCTGTTCAGGATATACTGCTTGATGACATGATACCAAGGCTTATCATCTTCATTATCTTCAATTGCTGCGCAGGAGTAGGAGTGTGCCGGCAAACCTCGATGCTAGATTCTGATCTGGGTCAGGTTCTTATCACAGTTGATATTAAACATTGAAACTAAAGTGGCGCAGCATCACCCGATTGATTCTCTCTACGAGGAAGATGTTGAAATGTGATTTCTTCGAAGGGCTCAACCAATTCTCGGATGTAATCTCTGTACAGTATCAACTTGGGATCTCTGGCTTCCCAATCTCCGTTCACCTGATGGATAACTAAGGCTGAGTCTCCGTACACATCTAATCTTTTAACTTTCCAGTCTAGAGCTGCCTGAATACCCAGAATACATGCCTCGTACTCCGCAATATTATTTGTGACATAGAAGCTCAATCTAGTAGTGAATGGTATGAAGCGATTGTCGAGGACGAGAGTAGCACCGCCTGACTTCGCGCCCATAATCGTTGGAAGCACCGTCGAACGCTACTCTCCACCTTTCATTCTATGGGGATCTTCCTTCTTCAAATAAAGCCATGATGTCCTCATCTGGGAAATCACACTGCATTGACTGGTAATCTTCAATAGGCTGATGTGCCAGGTATTCGGCCAACGCACTACCTTTGATGGCCTTTTGAGTGACATAAAGAAGATCATATTCTCGACAATTTGCATCCGCCATCCGCAATTCTTCCCGTAAGCGCAGGGTTCTCGAAGATATACTTGATAGGATCCATCTTTGACACCAACCAAGTGGTGTGACTTAACATGTATTGCCTCAAGCGATGAGCAGCCCAAGCCAAGGCGCAACAAGTCTTTTCTAGTAACGAATATCTCGTCTCATAGTCGGTGAACTTCTTGCTCAAATAATAAATTGCATGCTCTTTCTTGCCATTTTCGTCATGTTGTCCTAACACACAACCCATTGAATTTTCTAGCACGGTCAAATACTGAGATCATCAACGATGCCATGCACGCAGGCATTAAAATAGGCGGATTCTCGCAGTATTTCTTAATCTTCTCGAAAGCTTCTTGGCAATCATCATTCCACTTAGTCTCTTGATTCTTGCACAACAATTTGAAAATCGGCTCACATGTGGCAGTTAACTGGAAGATAAACCTGGAAATGTAGTTCAGTCTTCCGAGAAAACCCCGAATTTCTTTTTCTGTCTTAGGATTAGGCATCTCGAGAATTGCACGCACTTTATCTGGGTCAACCTCTATCCCCTTTTGACTGCAATAAACCCCAATAGTTTTCCTGATCTCACCCCAAAGGTGCATTTATTGGATTTAACTCCGAGCTTGAACTTTCTCAACCGTTCAAAGAGCTTCCGCAAATTAACAACGTGCTTTCATCTGCTTTTGGACTTTGCGATCATATCGCCCACGCACACCTCAATCTCTTTGTGCATCATATCGTGGAACAACGTGACCATAGCTCTTTGGTAAGTAGCGCCAACATTCTTTAACCCAAACGGCATGACTTGATAGTAGAATGTTCCCCAGAGGGTTGTGAAAGTAGTCTTCTCCATATCCTCAGGAGCCATTTTAATCGATTATACCCCGAATACCCGCCCATGAAGGAGAAAAGGGAGTCTTTGTCTTTGTGCTATCTACTAGGACATCAATATGAGGCAAGGGAAAATCGTCTTTGGGGATCGCACGATTCATTTTCTGTAATCAACACACATTCTAACTTTTCCATCCTTTTTGGGCATCGCACAATGTTAGCAACCCATTGTGGATATTTGGCTACGGCTTAGAAACCGGCGTCACAAGCTGCTTTCTTCACTTCGTCTCGATCTTTAAAGACATCTCAAAGCTTCATCCTCCTTAACTCGCTTAACCGAGGGCACTCGTGCTTGAGTGGCGGCTTGTGCACCACTATATCAGTATCTAACCTGGGCATATCTTCATACGACCATGCAAAGACATCAATGTAGTCCCGCAAAAGTTGAACCAACTTCTCATGCTCGCTCTTTCTCATCAAGTACCAACCTTGACTTCTTTTTTTTTCGCCTCGGCCTAAATTGATGATCTCGATAGTTTCCCCATGTGACTGAATAACCTCAACATCCTCCTCAGCTTGATTAACGGGGTAATCAAAATTAACATATGAACCGTTGGCATCATTATTTTCAAAGGCATTCATTTTAGATCTGCATTTGCGGGAATAGAAAAGCAATGAACAAGCAAAAATAGAAACACAAAATGAAGACGCAAAAAAGCTAATTTTATTCATTTGAGAATTCAAAGCTACACTTTATTGATAGATGATATCTAAAAGAAAACAGTTGCAGTGGTTAACCAAAACTACCTTGAACGATAAAATAACTAATTTGAACGATAAAATAACTAACTTTTAACAAAACAGTTGCAGTGGAATGGATCCTGTCCTCCTCGGTCTGCGTCTCTCCACGTCCCTCGGGCTGCTCCAATCCAACAGTGCCACCTCCTCTTGTGTTAGCCATACTGTAAAAAACCAGTAAAAACCAGTCAAAAACCTGCTCCAATTCAGGTACATTAGCAATTGAATTGTATAAAACCAGTAAAAAAAATCAGTCAACTTCAGCATACAACAACAATCAGGGGTGTTCGACCGTGCCAGGTTCGACCACAAATGGCGCACGCTTGAGCGAACACCCCCAAAGAGGTTCGATGCGCGCTCGATCGAACATCAACTAAACAGTTGCATCACTAACTTTTAAATTAGGGGTATTTTTGGAATATTAAGTGGTTTGGGGGTTCTGGTGAGTAGTTAGGGGTTGTACGAAGCATGGGCCTTTTAAAAAGACAAATCTAGAAAAAAGACAAATTGGGCCAAAGCCCAAACGAGAAGGCATTTGCTTTTCCCACACCCCCTTATACTCAAAACACACTCCATAAGGGTGTGAAAAGACCAAAAGGCCAGCCAAAACCTCTTTTTTTCACGAAATTTCACCTGTTCGAACACGGGCCTTCGAACAGGTTCGAATGACATCGTTCGTGTGTGTTAAATCTTGACTTCACACCCTTTTGTGCGTAATTTCACCTGTTCGCATGGGGTCATGCGAACAGGTTCGCATGAGGGTGTTTGAACACCCTATTTTATTACAAAAAATGGACTCTCACACCACATTTACCTTTTTATTGCGTTCGCATGATGTTGTTCGAACGTGTTCGAACAAGGTCGTTCAATACCATCATAAACACGCCCTAACAAATGTTTCACGCGAGGTTATTTTGGGAATAAAATTTGTTAAAGGGTGTGAAAGAGTAGGAGGGGGTGTGGGAAAAGCAAACGCCAAAAAAATCTAACATAGACCCAATAAAGTGAATTACTAAGTACAAACTCAACAAAACAAAATAGCATCCAAACGAGCCCAAAAACTAACTTGCGGTAATAGGACCTGAGACTTATGACACGCGAACTAAATAATGAAAATGATAATAATAAGAAAGAGAGCGGACAAAATTGGGGTATAACAAATATCTCCATGGACTTTATCACCAATATGTTTTCTTCCTCCAACAAGAATGTTATTGGGTGTAATGAACCTTTTATCGAGACAAGCCCAAAGTAGAGCAAATCAGCCCAAAGCCCACAACAAAGAAGATTATTGGGTATATATGAAAGGAAGTCAAATCCAAAGAGGCATGGAATGAAATGTGTCAAGTCTTCTTTTCTCCCTCTCTCTAATTGTCTTCTCTTCTTTTCTACTTGGGAATGTTCTTGGCCAATTTCCCACTATATCTCACACTATTATACTATTGTAATTACATTTGAGGATTTGATTCCACTGTTACTTGAATGAATTAGTGAATTCCTCATTTTTGTGTTTATATTTTCCTGTTAATTGTTGAGTCTGTTACATTGGCGCTTTCATTGTCTCCATGGAAGAGTACGCATGGGTAACCGCCTTTGATAGGCGATATAAGCAAATAGAAGCAGATTATAATGCCGAATGGGCATCAATGGCGTATTTGGATGGACCTGGTTACACGGTAATGGACCGAATTGAAGCGAAGTTATATCTACGAAATAAATACTTTTCAAGAAGCTCTTCCCATGGAGTTGTGAACTCACCCAAAGAGATCTTAACACAACCAATTGAGTCGCACCATATATCTACCATGGCTGAATCAAACCGACAATCCAATTTGTGTATGGCTGAATGTGCTCGAGAAATCCGAGAGTCGTGTGCAAGAATTCTCAAGCTATTTCAAGAGGAAAGTGATGTTTCAGAATCACTGGATGTGGATGCTTCTGAATCACTGGATGTGGTTGCTTCTGAATCATACACGGAACAGATCACGGCAACGCCGTATGTCATCGTTGAACACGGTTGTTGTGGAAAGGAGAGATCGCTCAACAAGTTCTCTTCAGTGGTGACTGATCTAGAGGTTCCCAATGTCACTGTTGTGCTAACCCTGCCTGAGATTTTTCCACTAGATCGTTCTGACATAGTTCCCGTTCCACCACCGCCGCTTCCGCCACCGTGGCTGACTTCCCCAATTTACTCGCAAGTGTGGCTCCAACAATATAGTTGTGATTTTATTGGAGGAATTTCACACCTCTTGTCCACATCTGAAGGAGGAATTTCTTCATTCAACTGGATGACATTCAAGCCTTTAGCTACCTTCACACCTCATTCACCAACGGTAACATGTTCTGCTCGCATCCCCTTATCACAGGTGTTACATGCCACGGTTGAAACAGACTGCTCGCATCCCCGGAAAGTCTTCACATTCTCTTGCCGAACACATGACGAGGGCCGTCCGAGGCTACTTCCCACGAGGAGAGATCTAAGTCGTCTTCGAGCGACAGGAGCTCTGATTCTTCGAGTGGCTCGAGCTCGAGCGCGAGCTCCTCTAGCTTTTCCAGCAAGGGGTCAGTTAGCTTGGGGAGCTCTGACTCCAAGTCTGCCCATTCTGCTGTTCGGTCGAATAGCGATCCACCACCAGAAAATGCCATTCCTCGCGCCGCGAGTGGAGATGAAGAGGTGGCCATAGAGGATGATGAGGTGCAGAGTGCCATCCCGGCCGAGGATGAAGAGGTGGTCGAGGTCGAGGGAGACCGAGCCGAAGAAGCTACTGAGGAGGTTGTGGTTCAGCCTGTGGCGAGTTCCTCTGGCCAGGGGGCGAACAATGAAGGAGGGTCGAACGAAGGAGTAGAAGATGTTCTGCCCGATATAGCCCGGGACCGATCTGACATGTCTTGGGTGTCAGAAACTCTTCGTTCTAATAGGAGTATTCTCACGGTCGGTCATTGGGCCCTGCCCGAGCTGCAGCTTCACTTCAGGAAATTACCGGGCTGGAGGGTAAGAGGCATGAAAGACGGAGAAGACATCGCGACCTATTCTGACAATCTGAAGTTCACGATGCATCGGATCGTGTTCGAGCGGATGAACATCACCCCACTCTTCACCAAGTTTCAGCGCGACGTTCTCCGCTATATCGGGGTCGCCCCTTCTCAACTCCATCCAAACGCGTGGGCGTTTTTGAAAACATTCGAAGTGCTTCTGACTATGCTCGGCCGGCCAGTGTCGGTCCAGTTATTTTTCGCTATTTTCGAGCTGAGTTGGCTGAGAGAGAAAGCCAATAAGGAAAAGAGGGAGCAGGTCTCCTTCAAGACTCAGAAGACCCAGCACCGGTACTTCAAAGCGTATCAAGAGTCGTTGGGCGCGGCCTGGAAAAGCCAATATTTTTGGGTCGTCCCAAATAAGGAGGCCGGCATGGCTATTTCTGAGATCCAGCCCGACGGGATGCTCGGTCCCCCTTTCTTCCCAATCATGTGGAATGAAGCTCACTTTTTCAGGCGGCCTGGCGACTATATTTATTCTGTTAAGGATTCGTGCGCCGACTTGGAGTCTCTGGAGATGATCAAGACTCTGGCGGGCATGATGCCCCCAGATCCTAAGGGCGACCTGCCTTGCCGTCCCTTTGTCCTGCTCGTGGGTCGAGCTCTTCAAGCCGAGATTGGTTCGCCTTTGGACTTCATCTTTGAATTTCGAATATTGCTCGCTTTATCTAACTCTTGAATTATTCTTTTTTGCAGGGAGAATGGCGGGAAAGAACTGGGTCGAGCTCGAGAAAGTTCTGAATCCTCCTAAGAACAGCGCCTCCCGGCCGCCGTCACGGAACGTGGTCGATCTCGAGGGGTCGTCGAAGGTGCCTCCCACCCCCAAAAGCCAAGGGAAAAAGCCTGTTTCCAAAGTCTGATCGCCCCCTCACGACGATGACTGTTCTGCCAAGCGGACCAAGTTTGATAAGTGAGACTTGGATCTTGCTAAGTACGACATCCCTATTCTTTCACTCGAGGATTTAGGGCCGGTCAAATTCGAGCGGTTCAAGAAAAAACTCATGCAAGTTTGTGCTTCCCTTTGCATGGGGATGGACAAAATCATGCAAGAGCTGGCGGACGAAGCTGAAGGTATTTTATTCTTTTTACCCGTCGCGCTTTCGTTTACATTCGACCGACTAACCGACTTTGACCATCTTTGTTTGCAAAGCAGTGTGGTGAGAAGGATAAGGCATTGGCGGGGCGCAAAGAAAAGTGGAGAAACTAGCTAAGTCCAAGAAGGACGCTATGCAACGGGCCGAAGACGACCGGGCCAAGCTGTCGAAGAGGAACAAGGAACTCCAAGCTCAAGTAACCAATTTGAAGACCGACCTCGAAGTTTTGGAGAAAGAAAAGGCCGAATGGGGGACCCAGAGGGCTGAGCTGGAGGCGCAAGTTCGGAAGGTCGCCCAGATGGCTAAGGGTGCAGCGATCGAGCAGTTCTTCAATGCTCTAGGTCAGGTGCGGGTGCTGAACTCAGACTTGAGCATCAACTTTGATGAAAACTTGATAAAGCCCGACCACTATGTCGAGAACTGCAAGATCGTGCAGCCCGAAGAGCTTGACGATCAGGGCAATGTCGTTCGTCTTAGCTCAATCCTCTTTTGAAGCCCGCCTGCGAGCGGAGAAATCTTTGTAATACTTTGACTTGCCTTCGGGCACAACGATTTCTAAGCTGCCTACGAGCAGTGAGATACTAGGGCGCTTGGTGTCGACCGGGCGTCACTGTTTTGTAATGACATTTTAACTTGTCTTTCATTTTATTTACTTGAATTCGTGTCGTTAAGTTTACCCATCTTGTATGTTTATGTTTCTAAGCTTTCGAACTTTTAAGCCGCTCGTCGACCGTTATGTGCCTTTTCGGACGCACTCGTTATAGACCGTTCGAGGGTGGACGTTTGGGCCATTTCGATGGCACTCGATTGGGCCATTTTGATGGCACCTGTTGGGGCCATTTCGATGGCCGCTCGCGATAGGTCGTTTCGACGGCCTATTATGCTGGGTTATTACTTAACCCTTGGGCCATTTTCGATGGCACTCGCTGTAGATCGTTTCGACGACCCACTATGGCGGATTATTATCCAACCCTTGGGCCATTTCGATGGCGCTCGAGGTGGATCGTTTCGACGACCCACTTACGTTTGACAATTCTTCGGCCGCTCCTTTGCCATGAGCATGTTTGAGCGACCGAGCATACATTCTTTGCGAGAAAGTAAATAACAGCAACTTTCAAAGGTCAGGCCTCTGTAAAAAACCCAGTGGGAAAAAGAGCGCCTGCCTGTCTTTCATTAATAAATCGTTCGTTCATTACATTTAGACATAATACTTTCTAAGTTTTTCTGTGTTCCATGTTCTGGGGATAGTCGCCCCTTCCATGGTTTCCAACTCATATGCCCCCTTGCCGGTCTTCTTGACGACCCTGTATGGACCTTCCCAATTTTGTGCGAGCTTTCCTTGTCGGGCGTTCTTGTTTCCAACGTCAGCACGCCTTAGGACGAGCTGCCCAATTGAGAAATCTCTCTTCTGAACTCGAGCGTTGTATCTAGCTACGACCTTCTGCTTGATCGGTTGTTCTCTAAGTGATGCTTGAGTGCGCAGACTCTTCAATCAGTCCAATTCTTCTCGTGACGCCTTGGCCGTCGTTATCGGCTATGGTAGGGGTTTGAAGTCCTCCAATTTAGCTCCCCATTTCTATGGGTATAATAAAGATCGATTCCATACACAAGCTTTGGCGGCGACTCTCTGGTCGATGAATGAGGGGTCGCGTCTGCACGCCCAAAGAACGGATCGTAGCTCCTCGACCCGATTCCTTTGCTTCGCCCGGTCTTCCGTTTCAAACCACGCAGATAACTCGTTAGCCGCTTCAAACTTGGTCGTTGTTCATGCGGATGCTCGACCGAGGTGAAACGCATTTAACACCTAAGTCGGCCAACATTTCTCTAAATCTTTTATCCGCGAACCGGGTACCGTTGTCGGTTATCAATTCTTCGCGAGACGCCAAAACGGGCTAGCACACACCGACCAAGAACTTGCTTACTTTTGCCGATGTGATCGTTGCAAAGAGGCTCGGCCTCGATCCACTTCGTAAAATAGTCTCATCGCCACGATCAAGAACTTGAACTGGCCTGGAGCAGGTGGAAACGGGCCTAGCAGATCCATGCCCCACCAGGCGAACGGCCAAGGTGAGACAAGACTTTGTAACTCGAAGAAGGTGCAATGTGGACATCGGCATGTACTTGACACTTTTGCATTTACGAACGAGCTTTAGCATCATCGTCCATGGTCGGCCAAGTAATAGCCTACCAGAGCTTTCTTAGCTATGGAACGTGCACCTTGGTGGCTACCACAAACACCTTCATGAATATCTCTCAACACATGGTAAGCCGACCGACCGTCGAAGACATCTTAACAATGGGGACGAGAACCCTCTTCTGTATAATTTCTCTTCTATTACCGAATACTTGGTCGCCCTGAGCCTGACCAATTTCGCCTGCTTCTGGTCGCTCGGTTCTTCCCCTTCAACGATGTACCTGAGAATAGGGGCGATCCAATCTGAATCTGGATTAACACAAAGAACGGCTGACAACTGGCTTGGCTTGGTTGACACACTCGGTCGATTTAGGGTCTCCTGAATCAAACTTCTGTGATTTCCCGGAGTTTTGGTACTTGCAAGTTTTGATAGAATATCCGCTCAAACGTTTTCGGTCCAAGGTACGTGTACCACTTCGCTTTCGGTCGAATCGCTGAGCGGCTCTCTACTACGGCGGATAACTTTTTCAAAGACGTCATCCTTGGCATCGTATAAGTCTTTGATCTGCGAGACAACAAGTAAGGAGTCCGATCCGAGTTCAACCCGGTCGACATTAAAATCCCTAGCGGTGCCGCAGCCGCCTATGCACGCCTCATACTCGGCACCGGTTGTTCGATGTGTGGGAACGCAAAAGTCAATGAAACCTCCACGGCAAGGCCCTCGAATTTTCTAATATTAGGCTGCTCCACTTCCTTTGCTATTGGACGACCCATCTACATGCAAGATCCGTGTCGTTTGAGCTTGATCCTCCGGGATCGGGGTCATCTCGACTATAAAGTCGGCCAAAGACTGCGCTTTGCGGCCGTCGGATTCAAACTTAATCTCAAATTCGTTGAGCTCTATTGCCCACTTTATCATTCGTCCCGCCGGTCCGCCGATGAAGGACTTGCTCGATTGGTCGATCGGTCCCTTACCACGACACTGGTGGGCCACAAAGTAAGGTCTTAATCTTCGAGCACCACTAGAAGTGCAAGGGCAAATTTTTCTATTTTTTCGATATCTCATTTCGGGTCCTTGCGATGCACTCATCGATGAAATAGACCGGATTCTGCTTTAGGTCGCTTTCCCTGACTAACACAGCACTCAAAACTTCTTCTGCTATCGCCAAGTATAAATATAGTGTTTCGCCCTACAAATGGCTTGGTCATAATTGGCGGGTTAGTCAATGCTTCTTTCAATTCCTCCAATGCTCATTTGGCATTGGTCATCCACTCAAAATCTATGTCTTTCTTCAGAGTGCGAGCGATTGGAGGCGACTTGCGGCCGCTTTTGGTATGAATCGGATAGAGCAACTACCATCCCGTTCATTTGTTGGATTTCTTTTTTGTGTCTTTGGCGGCCTCATGTCGGCGATCGCCCTACACTTCTCGTGGTTTGCTTTATCCTCTTTCGGTTAGGTGAAAGCCCAAAATCTGTCGGCCCTCACCCCAAAGGTACACTTCTGCGGATTCATCGAGTGAATTCTTCCTAGCTTCTTCAAAGATTTCCCTCGAAGTCGTTCACATGATCCGGATCGGTCCCACTTTTGATGATCATATCGCCCAAGTACACCTCAGATATTCGACCGATCTGCCTCTTGAAAATCTTATTCATCATTCGCTGTAAGTCGCTCCAGCGTTTTTTTAGCCGGAAAGGCATCACCTTGTATTGAAAATTTCCTCGATCTGTCATGAAGGCTGTCTTGTGTCGATCGGGTGGATACATCGTAATCTGATTGTATCTTGAATAAGCGTCCAAAAAAGACAATAATTTATAACCCGAGGCGCCATCGACCAATTTGTCAATGTTGGGTACAGGGAAGGCATCCTTCGGGCATGCCTTATTCAAGTCGGTGTAATCTACACACATTCTCCACTTGCCATTCTTCTTTTTAACCAACACGACATTGGATAGCCAGGTCGTGTACTTGATCTCTTCGATGAAGTCGGCCTTTACGAGGTCCTCAACGGCCTTTGCAGCGGCTTGAGATTTTTCCTCACTCTGAGTTCGTCTTCTTTGAGCGACCGGCTTAACCCCTTCATCGACTGACAGTTGGTGGCAAGCTACTTCGATAGGAATGTCGGGCATGTCTGATGCTTGCCATGCGAACAGGTCAGCATAGTCTTTCAAACATTGCACAAGGTCTTGCTTCACCCTGCTCTGGTAGGTCGCTACCGAGCTTAACTGTCTTTGTTGGGTCGTCTCCCAACTGCACATCTTCCAATTCCCATGAGGTTCTGGTCTTTTCAACTTTGTTCTTTAGCTCTCGGGCTAAGTCGTCGTCGTTATCCTGTGGGTCGCTATCTGGTTAAAAAGAAGAATCAAATCGGGCCGAGATTGACTGGTGACCTTCACCAGTGCTTTGAGAACTTGGGCCACGATCTACCTCATCACAACTTTCTTGATATAAGTAGTGGCTCCGCCTGCGCCTCAGGTCGGCCGCCAAGGTAACCACCGGTCGTCTCTCGGCCAGAAATTTCATTTTCAAGTGCACCGTCGATGCCACGGCCTCTAGCTTGCCCAAGGTCGGCCTACCAATGATACAATCGATAGCATGATTTGATGGGGAGTATGAGGCGTCGTGCGGACCGTCTGCACAAAGTGCTCTCTTGATTTGTCGTCACCAAATGTGACCATGAGTTCGATTGTTCCCAACGGGTAGGTGATCGCTCCATTGAAGCCCGTTAGGGGAGTAGGCTCGGCCTGGGGAATTATCTCGCTCCGATCAACCTTGATCTTGTCAATCAAATCTTCAAACATGATGTCGGCCGAGCTACAGTGGTCGACTAGAATTCTTTGAACTTACGTGTTGGCCATAATCGCTCGATCACCAATGGAACATAAGCGTTCGGCTGCGTCGTCGGCGAGTCTTCGTCCCCCAAAGGAAATGGGCGGTCTATTCGAGACCGGTCGTTCTGCAGAAGTTGAGGCAACCATTAGGAGCTCGTCCCACTTTCTTTTCATAGCTTTGTTGGACTCCTTACGATCCAACGGATTTCCACCGTGAATAACCATTGCTACGTTGCGCGCCTTTGGGCCGCGAGTATTCGATCTTGAGACCGATCTTTGTCTTGGGTGCTCGTTATGACTAGAGCACCCTTTCCTCCTGTCTTGATCATTCTCTTTCGTCTTCTCTGAGGGTCGGTCGTCTTCCTCCGACCTCACATACTTGCCCAACTTGCCTTTCTCGAATGAGCTCTTCAATATCGTCTTTGAGGGCCATACGGTCATTAGTATCATGACCCCTTGCTTTTATGGTAGCAGCAGTACCTTTTGGTCGGTCGTGCCCCTTTCTTGTGAGCACGAGTGGATCGGGCCGCTTTACACCCAAAACTCATTGTTTCGCACTCACCGTAGATTTGTGCAATGGAGGTGTTGAGGCGAGTGCGGTGATCAAACTTCTTGTCCCGAAATCGGGCGGTTGTCTCGGCGACCTTCACGAGCTTTAAGCAGAGTCTGTCTTGCTCTTCTTTTGGTCGTGCACGGGCGGCCTTTCTTGCGGCTAAGGTTTCTTCATACGCCATATGAACGTTGGCCCTTGTTAGGAAGAAACTGAGATCTTGATAATGGTTCAACGTGAATTCCTCTACGAACCTGTGGTCCGGTCGAATACCACGCTTTAGATACTTCAATTTGTCTTTATCGACAAGTCACGAAACGCAGACTTCGGCCTCGGTATTGAACCGGTCGATGTATCGTCTCAGCGTCTCATTATCACCTTGAACAACCGTGTCCAAGTGTTCTTCATATCGATATTGGCAGCGGTTGGCTGTATAGGGAGATAAGAATATTCCGATCAAGTCTTGCCATGAGGAGATAGTATTGGGGCGAAGAGTCTCCCACCATTATAATGCCGGCCGTCCAACGATCGAGGGGAACAATGCAGCACTTCATCGTCGAGCCCAATTCTCTCAGAATCGCAATAATTATTAAAGTCACAGGAGATGCTTATCCGGTCGCCACACGCAGTCAAATTTATTCATTAGGTGGCTTTCTCGGGTCTCTTGGAATCTTGTAACGCTGATTTCTCTAGTAAATGGGCGTGGACCGTTCGAATGTCGTTCGACCCGAAGGGTTGCATAGCGAGGCATGCCTCGTTGTTCGACATTCCATAGAATTCTCCGGATGGGCCAAATGGCGGAGGTTGAGGAGGCCTTACGGGTCGCTCGCTTTGACCTCTTCTTGGTCATTGCGAGGCGTCCCCTTATTCTTCCATCCCGATAATCTTCCAACTCTTCACGAGAATCCCGGGACTCGCTTCTCGACCGACGTGAACCGGACGACTCATTAGAGGAGTACACGGTGAAGCGGCGGCCGTGATCGTGGCGGTAGCTAGAGTCCTCATATTCATCATAAGATAATGAACGGCGTCTGCGCACGTTCCTGCTTGGGGGCGACCTACGTGCCCTTGTTCGTCGCGCCGGAGACCGGTGGGTGGTGCTCTCTCGGCGAGAAAGGCTCCTTCTAGGAGGGGAGCGGTGTGCACGCGTAGGTCGGCGTCGAGCAGAAGGTTCTCCGTCTTCCGCACGCTGGCGGCCCGGAATCGACCCTCTTTCGTAGCGAGAGATCAGCTCGTCGCGGTCTGCAATGACCTGGTTCTTTCTTTGAAGGATCTGCAGAACGGCCTGAGTGACATGTTCGGGCAATTGGTCTTCAATGCCTGCCTCCATCAACTCGGGCGGTAGTTGGGGCGGAGCGTACGGTTGTACCTGCTCCAAGATCGGTCCGCGACCCTGCACCGAGGGTTCTTGCCGCGGATTCCCTTGAGATTCGTGAATCGTTACTGCTACGCCCTCCGGGGTTTGTTGTTGAGGATGCTGCCCGGAGGGGTTGAGCCGAGATGAGGCCCGCGTCTGGGGCCGGTCGCGTGGAGCCATGAATGGAGTAGGATAGCGCTCGGGCCTCCCATCGCGTGGTCGCCAATTGATCGCACACGACCAATGAAGTGTTGAAGTTATTGTTGTCCTCGCCGACCGGGGTGATCGTTGAATATGGGGAAGAACCGGGTCCGGGCTTCACGTTGAACACCTCGGGTGGTACCTGCAATGACACCGACGATCTAGTGAGTGGTCGCTCGCGGCCAGATAACACAAGGTAAGAGAACGTACCTGATGCCATGTGCGAATGGCATATATATTTGTAGAAGTGCCAACCGTTAGCGAAGATTTCGGCCGGTTGCGAGAATTGCGGTCCAAGCAGCGTGTTTGGGCCGATTACGTTGGAGTGGGCCGACGGCCCAATTGCTGTTGGCAGTTCTTGTAATTGCTGATACACCCAGGAACAGCCACAGAGTCGATTCTTGGTACTCTATGGAATTCCATACCTGTTTGTGTTGGTGCTGATATTAATTTCCCAAATATGCTTGTAGTTTTATCTGATTTTCAATTCAAGGTGTTCTTTGCATGGGTCATGAGCACTGTTCTTGAGAATATGTTTTCAGTAGGAATAATCATTTGCAGCTGTGAGTTTGGTGGTGTTATTAGAAGCACGGTTATCATTGTTCTAAATAACAAACAAGGATATATTCACAATGCATGCAACATGTTTGAGAGATTGCCAACACAAGTTGTTGCGGCATGGCTTAGTTTAATTGCTGGTGGTGCTATCCATGGTCTGGAAATGTTAGCTTTGTCAGTCTTTTTGGAGATGGCTCAATTGGATACTCGCAAGTCATATCTAGGATACAAGCATATACACTTGGAAAACTCTATCTATGCAAAAATTTTGCTTCATTCTCATCCACACAATGAATTTCAGAGTTTAATTAATGATATTGGTGTGTATACTGATTTAGTATCTAAACACATTGCCAAAGTTGGAGTAGTTCCTTGGTATTGCGATCCTCCAAATATCATGCCTTGGGGTAGTAATTCTAATGGGATATTATTCTGGTGCACAAGTGGGTGGATACAACAATACTTACATGAGCAATGTGGTATTGTTATAAAATGTGTGGCAATACTATTTCATTTATCGGGATACCATTTATTCTAGAAAAGCTTCAAAAATGGCCTCCTGCACATCATTGGGTTCACCTTTTGAGCAAGTGGTATGGTTTGGTACCCTTGTTGATTGATAATTATCATCCTGCTGAATGGTGGCTGGTTGCAACTTTCATAGGACTCACAGAGGCGCAATTCGGTGAAGCATTTACAATTGGTGAAAGCAACAAGAAATTCTTCAACAAAATCAAGCAAGGTCACAATTGGTTGTTGGTGAATCATGTTAGAAGATATTCTAATGAAGAGTTGGAAATGGTTTCTCAAGTTGGCTTTATGTATAGTTCTATCACAGTGAATCTTTTGGATCAATTGCTTGGGACAAATAGTGATTGCAAAGTTGCAGACTCAATAATCCAGTTTTGGTCCACTCTCACAAGCTATATACTTGGAAAGTATGAAGTTGGTGCTATTAAAAACAGTGTTGATGCTGCAATAAATTGGTTTAGTACTTTCAAGAATGCTCCTTACATTTTTCAACCAATAGAAGGAGACATTATGGTACATATTCAACAAGTTGCAGCTGATCTGTCAAAACAATTCTATTATGCATCTCACCATGTCAGGATCAAGCAACAAACTATCCTACCTATTGACCGTGAGGATTGGGATCCGGGTTGAAGCTGGCTATTTTGTAAATACGAAAGGGTCCTTGCAGTTGGAAAATATGTTGAATTTCTCTGTGAGAATTGGAAAAATGCATCTCAGGTCGCATTTGGTCACGTTTACCGCAGTTAGATCATCATTGTTCAAACAGTGGGATCCAGGAATATCGGTTCTAAATGCTAAGTCAATTAAGATCATTCTACTTAACGATCTCCGTGCACTACAAACTGTCCCAATTGCATTGTGGTGTCATTTTCTCGTTTTCCCATTCCAGTTTGGTGTAGGTTTACTTTTCTCTACACATGTTCTATTAGCTGCATGATTGTTCCCCTGATTCCACACCTTGCAGAGCAAGCACTACTTTCCTATGTTCTCAATAATTCAAGTGGTTCTAGTAAAACAATTTCCTTAGGAGTTTTTGTGCAAGGTAGCTCATTCATCATGGAAGGTGTCTTTCTTGTTAGTCCCATTCAAACTGTCAAGACAAGTGCAGCTATAGAGGGAGTTACTAACATGACACTTGATTACACACCACCAATCAAGGAAGACATCATTTGGTTGTTCTCAGATGGGGAAATCTTACAAGCTGCTCCTCATCATAGATTATTGATTGCTTATATATTGCAAAACTCATGGCAGACTTCTAATGTTCACACTTCTCAAGCCAATAATTGGAGATTGATTCTAGTTTCCTTGGGCCATGGAGTTGCTTCCACAATATCCCTTGTTATGCCAAGTATTTGGAAGGTTGCTTTGGGTCTTCATTGTTTGAAATCCTTATTTTCTTCTTTGCTAAGCTCTTATTTCTGATCATTTTGTGCTTCCACACCAAATGTCACTTGGAAGGAATTGAAGAATTTGCACAACCTTGAGGACAAGGTTGATTTTAAAGGGGAAGGTATTGTAATGAACCTTTTATCAGGACAAGCCCAAAGTAGAGCAAATCAGCCCAAAGCCCACAACAAAGAAGATTATTGGGTATATATGAAAGGAAGTCAAATCCAAAGAGGCATGGAATGAAATGTGTCAAGTCTTCTTCTCTCCCTCTCTCTAATTGTCTTCTCTTCTTTTCTACTTGGGAATGTTCTTGGCCAATTTCCCACTATATCTCACACTATTATACTATTGTAATTACATTTGAGGATTTGATTCCACTATTACTTGAATGAATTAGTGAATTCCTCATTTTTGTGTTTATATTTTCCTGTTAATTGTTGAGTCTGTTACATTGGGATTGTGATTGACCGACTTATGAGCTCACTTTATAGCTCTTCCTAGTCATTTCACTATAGCTCACCTTGCATCTACCTTCCTCTCGGAAATTCATTGCCTTCATGGATTACCAAAAAAAATTATTAGTGACAGAGATAGAATTTTCATTAGCAAATTTTTGACAGAGTTATTCAAGTCTATGGGTACTACCATGGCATTTAGCAGCTCTTACCATCTCTAAAATGATGGTTAGACCAAAGTTCTCGATCGCTGCCTTGAAACATATCTCTGTTGCTTTGTCAGTGGAGAGCCACAACAATGGACACACAACCTTTATCTTGCCGAGTTCTGGTACACCACATCTCACCACTTTGCTATTGGGATGACCGTATTTCTGACTTGTTCCTCCACCAATCTTCATCTTCTTCTTCTCCGGCGAGCCACTACTGTAACGCCCCAAATAATTTAATTGTTTATTTAAATAAATTATTTAGGTATTATATTAGTGTAGTTATATTAAAATAATAATATGGCGTTTCGTTGAATTAAGGGGTGGTGCTTAGCAATTAAATAAGTAGTAAAAGAGGCTCATGACCCAAAAGCCCAATGATATAAGCACTAGGGTTAGAGTTATTTGCACAATTGGAGAGAAAAAGAGAAAGAAAGAAAGAAAGAAAAGAAAAGAGAGGCGCAAGGGAGAAGAGTGAGAGAGGGACGGCGCGCAAGGAGGGAGGAGAGAGGAAGATCGTGTTGCGGTGGTTCTTGGAGTTTCGTGGAAAGGATCTCGTATTCGGTAAAATTCCAAGGTAAGGGTGGGTTCTAATCTTATAATGGGTTGTATGATGGGGTGTATGTGGAAGATTAGGACCTATAATGCATGTGATGTGTTTGATAATATGTTTGAATGATTTGTGAATGCATATATGTGGTTTTTGATTTCGTTTTGGTGTTAAAGTCTTATGAATGAATTGATGGTGAATAGATGCACATTAGGTGTTTGATAAAATGTGTATGTGGTGTCTAGAGTGCATGTTAGGTGTTTGATGAAATGCGTTGTTGATTGAGTTTTTGGTGTGTATTTGGTGAATTATGAATGTTGTTTGAATTGGTGGCTGAATTGTGATGGTTATTTGTGTTGTTGAATTCACTGTTTTGAGATGTTCTGATATAGGTTCGGTATTTCAATGACTGAGAACGTTTTACTGATTGAAAAATTATGTGGTCTGTCATTTTGAAAATTAGATTGAATGCTTGTTTATTTGGCATCGATTTGATCGCATTTGGAGTTGTGTAGCTCTATAGATATAGGCTCCACAAGTTAGGGTAATATTCTGGAAGCATTCTGGACCTAGGTCCTGTGTTTTTAAAACTGGGAACTCTCTGTTTGTCCAAAAATTATGGGACTTATTTCGTTAGAAAATAGACTTAATTTTGGTCACTTTGGCACTGGTTTGGTTAAATTTGGAGTAGTGTAGCTCGATTTATGAGTGTCTCAAGTCAGGTCAAATTTCTGGAATTAAACTGGGTATAGGTTCAGTGTTTCAGGTCGTGTGTCCTCAATTGAACTCTGTTTTGAACGATTCTTGTCCCATTAGAAACTATACTCAAATTGCTTTGTTAGGGCTAAAGTTTTGTTCCATTTGGTCAAGTTTAAGTCAGTTTAGAGTGATTTGAAGTGGAATGACAGAATCTGTCCAGTCTGGGAACCATTCGGATTGTTTCTAAAAACTGTACTAATTGGCTCATTGTTTTGAAACTCTAAAGATATATTCAGAAACTACACATCCGCATCTTTCCAACGAGTGGTCATATGTAACTTTTCGATGTCGTTTGCTATTTTAAATAATTCCTCGAAGTAGGTGCACTGTTGTAGGAAACCCTGCACCCGTGATGTTGTTGTATATTGATGTTGTTTGTAAACTTATTGGTGCTTTCGGTGTTAGTGGTAATGCGATAACTGGTGATGTGGCTATTCTGGTAATTAAGGTGATGGGTCTTTGACCAATTATTTGATGATGGTGTTGTTGGGTCAGATATGACCACTTAACGATGTTGGTCTTGTTGCATCATGCGTAAGATTTTGATATTTGACTGTTGTTCGGTGTTGTTCATGGTGTCGCATGCATTCATATGCACATTCCGGTGATGTAGGGCTTCGGCCTTAGAGCTATGCTCAATATTGGTGATGATGCCACGAGATGGCTATTTTTCGGTGATGGTACCACATGCATATGCCCGTCGGTGTGGGTTGCATTTCATCTCCCATTCATTATATTGATTATTTCCCTTGGGTGATTGATATTGACGACGTTGTTGTGTAATGTTGTTGTTGTGTAATGATGTGGTTGTGTAATGATGTTGTTGTCTAATGATGTGGTAATTATAGTTGCCTTAACTCTAGTATACTGCTTATCATACATGCTATTATACTGTTAGAGACTCACCCCTTCTGTTTGAATGTTACCCCTATGTTGGTAACGTGCAGGTGATAGTGAGTGAAGGCTTGTCTACCTTCGCCAACTGAGTCAGTGTCGTCTCTGATACGTAACACTCGGGGAGGGGATGAACACTATTTTATTTAGTTGTTTTATTTCATTGTTTGATTGAACCTGAAGTTGTGGATTTTGAAACGTCGGTAATTTTTGGTGGTGTAGACTCAATCGAAGTGATTCCACATTTTATCTGATTTCACGTTGTTTGGATTTTAAATGTCGAATGTGACACTCCATTGCATGCTTAGTTTTTAAATTTCCTCACTCTGATTTTAATAAAACGAACGGGTAGATTTGGGGTGTTACAACTACCACCTCCGGCGAGCCATCACCCCTCTCTCCTCCTCAATCCACCGCCACACCACCACCACAACACCAATCCTAAATTACAACACCAGAACAAAAGTGAGGCAGATATTGTGGTCTATGGTTGTAGAATAAGGTTGGTTATGTTATGTGGACTTATCCTGATATGTTTTCTCTTCTTCCATTCTCTTTTCTTTTATCTCAGGAATCATTTTTTTTTTGCATTTTCTAGTTCAATCTGGACTCCTCTAAATGAGGATTTCAAAACTTGTATGTTAACTTAAAAATGGAGCACCACTTTCTTGTTCCTCTGAGTTTCAAGTGGAATATGTTGGCATATAAATTTCTTCACATTGTCAGTGGCTTTATAATCTGACTCTCTTACAGGTATATTTGTGTCAGGTTGTGATTCTTAATTCTGGTATCTTAGACATTGCATCTTAATTCTGGTATTCAAGATTGGGATTTAGAGATTTAAGCAGGGACGGATCCACCATGGGGGCATTGGGGGCACTTGACCCCACTTGAAAAAATATTTTACTTAGTAATTTATATGGTAATTTGGTTTTGCCCCCACAAAAAAGTAGATGTTGTCCCCACATGATAAATTTCTCAAAATAATTGTTGAAATTCATAAGTGGTCGATAAAATAGATAAGAAGTTGCTATTAATTTTTCCTTTTAGTTTTGTAATTTGTAGAAATTTAGGTATTTTAGGATTTTTTTTGTCATCAAATTATGTAAACTATAGAAGCTAATAATATTTTTTTGAGAAAATATTTTAGACTACATTTTTGCCCCCACTAATGAAAAATTCTGGATCCGTCACTGGATTTAAGATTGAGATTTAGGATTCTATTTTGGTGTTGTGGTGGTGGTGTGGCGGTGGAGAAGAGGGTGGCAATAGAATGAGGAGGAGAGGGTGGTGGTGGCTCGCCGGAGAAGAATATGAAGATTGGGGGTGATTTTTCATATTTGTGTTTTTGTTAATTTGGTCCCTCATATTTTTGTTAAGTTTCATTTTGGTCTTTTCTATGCCAATCATATAAAAATTCCAAGTCAGTAGTGACACATAAGACGCCACGTCTGCAGTTAACTGCCCGCGTGGCGACCGTTAAGAAAAACTAATGATAGGGACCAAAATGAAACAAAACTGAAAGATGAGGGACAAAAATGGACAAAAAAGATAAATGACCAAAATGAAATCTAGAGAAAATATAAAGAACCAAAAGTGTAATTTAGCCTAGAGGATATTATGTAATTTGGCTTTTTTACTTTTTTCACTCTCTTTTACACACTTTTTCAAACTTTCTCACTTTTTCTCACATAACTTTCACTCTCTCTCACATGCTTTTCACTATCTCCTCCTCTTACTTCCTCTTACTCTCTCATTTCTCTATTTTAAATATGGTTCTCTCAATATATCTCATTTTTCCTCTTTACTATTTTAAAAATTTGCAGTATTTGAAAATTTTGAAACTTTAAAACAATTTTATTTTTTAGTCCCTATGGGAAATATTACATGTTGGTGACATACTATTTAAAGTTCTCTTTTATCTACTTTAAATTTGTCTTGATTTTCACGGGATAATGTTCGGACTAATTAAATTGTATCTGAGTCTATTCATAAAAAAAACACGACAACACCCATTCCTTTCTAGATTTTTCAAAAAGTTTTAATCTTCACTAGGAAACTACTTGGTTAGTTTTACCAGGAGGCAACCAAATCTTGTTGCTCACACTCTTACGAGAGCATCAAGTTCTTATGTTCGCTCCCACGTCTTTGATTGTATTCCACTTGTATTGACTCTTTGATTATGAATGAATGCTATAAGTTTGCTTTTGTAAAATAAAAAAATTAGTATAGCTGGACTATATCAATGGAGACCGAGATATAGGCTCTTATTGAAAGGCCTTGCCTTTTTTCCACACCTAGTACACTACAGTTTAACTAATTTAACCTTATTTTCATTATGATGAATTAGGTTGATTTTATGTATCTTATTGTAGTTGTGCCTCCTAATTGAAAAATATATACTTTTACATGTGAAAATACATTATTTTTGGGCAAATTGGCTGTATTAGAACACTTCTAATAAACTAACTCATACTATTTTCATAGGTCCTTGTTAATATAGTCTTCCGTAGTACTAGTTAACTCGTTTTATCCCCGTGAAAAACACCTAGTTGTTTGATCTAAAATAATAAAATGAAAATGAAAATGAAAAATGACTTTACTGAGTCTCAACTCTCAAGGTGGCCCATTTGGTAAGCAACTTAATTAAGCACTTATGGCATAAACGCTTATCATATAAGTGCTTATGTATAAGCTGTTTCTATAATATAAGAGCTCTGTTTGGCAAAAAATAGCGGATAGCGGATAAGCTAGCTTATAGCAGATGAGGTAGCGGATTGAATTAAAAGTGTTTGGTAAAACTAGCGGTTTAAGTAACTTATAAATATAAAATTACGTAAATAGACATAGGTAATTAATGTTTAAAAAGGAGAGAAAAATTCATTTAGTGGTGGATAAATAAGTAATTTAATTAAAGTAGTAAGGGTAAAATTGAGAGAAAAAATGAAACGCTATAAGCTATAAGCTCAAACGCTACAAGCTATAAGCTCAAACGCTACTTCAAGTAGTGTTTCAAAAAACGCTATAAACTACTGAAAAAACGTTAAAAACTGGTATTGCCAAACACCTACAACTAGCAGATCCGATATAAGCTATCCGCTATAAGCTAGCGGATTGCCTTTGCCAAACAGAGCCAAGATAAAATAATGTTAAATCATTTTTCTATAAACTATAAGTTGTTTTCATAAGCTATCTTAGGGAGCTTATGAAAATTAGCTAAAAACAGCTTATGAACATTTCACAAGTATAATGCCAATAGATAACCCGAAATAAGGCTGAATGTCTGTCATAAATTGATCATTATTATCGAAATAATCATTGTTGAACCAATAAACCTCAAAATCTGACTTTTTAAACATGGACTATGAGCATGATTGGTGAACCTAAGCAGCCACAAGTTTTGGTCAACAGGAACTAAGATGAAATAAATCATTGATTAGCAGCAAATCTGTAGTAATCAGCAGTATATGTCTCAGATACGTACTAGACAATCGATTAACAGCTACTAGTATGTAGTAACATTTAAGGATGGGCAACTATACCTAAAAGATACATATAACAGACTGAACAATTTTTCTTTAGACTGAACAGTTAAAACAATTAAAAGGTAACATTCGATGGACTGGTTAAAATAATGGTTAAATATTTTGTTCATAGTGTATCTTAACATGAAGGACATTATAAGAAGGAAATAAAACAAAGGATACATTATAGACAAACTATTCCATCTACATACCTAAGAAAATAAGGAAAGAGTAAGACAGAATAAGCTGTTCTATATCCAGACCAAACACTAAGAAAAACTGCAAATCCCAGAGGAACTCCATCATTAGCATTATCGATAAGAGCCATTAAAAGATAACTTTGAAATTTCCACAATACTATCTAGTGAAACTGCAAATCCCAGAGGAACTCCATCATTAGCATTATCGATAAGAGCCATTAAAAGATAACTTTGAAATTTCCACAATACTATCTAGTGCATCATTATATATGAATTGGACCTGGGATCCAAAACTGAATACTGAAGCTGAACACAAGAATCTGAGCTCTTGGACCAATACTGAAGCTGAACTCAAGAATCCGAGCTCTTGGACCAAGCTGATTAAATTCATGACCATGGATCCCCGATAGAAGGTACGGTTTGGAACGACCTTAACCCAAAGACCGAGATGAGCAGCTGAGCTCCCCCATCAACTCGGTACTCTGGAAGGTCCTTGCAATAGAATAGTACTAGAAACTTCCTTCAGATATTCAGGAGAGTACTAGCTTAACTAATTAATATTTGATCTTATATTGCCAAACAAAAATGCACTTGATCCCATCTGACCTAACAGAATCCTATTTGACATTATCACATGAAAATCCCTAGAAAGAACGGGCTGGAGATGACAACCTCATCTCATCCAGAGAACATATCAGTAACCCTGATTTCAAAATGGAAGAGTAATTCAAAACTACATCAGCTATACAAAGGAGCTTGGCCCCTTGGTTTGACACACTCAACTCAACTTATCCCACCTCTCTCACTACTCTCCACTCTAAACTCAAAAGCCCTATCTAACTTAGACATCATAATGTCTTTTGCAGGTACGTCTCTGCTATAGAGCTTCTGGAGGTGTGCTCAACCATAGAGAGGAAGGTAACCAGTGCATTTCCATGCATCAACAATATATAACATTGACTACAAGCTAATCATAGAGAAGTCAGAAGAGTTATAATATCTAACTGAAATACGGACCATATTCATAAAACCCTTCGTCCAACAAACAAAATTGATGACAAGTAAAAGAGACTATCTGGTACAGTACAATCTCAAACATGAATGAATCTAATGGTGAATGCATTAAATGGTTCTTCACAATAAAGCATGTCAATTCAGGTATATCAGTGTCACAAATTATAAACAAAGCCAATACAAGTAATTGTTGGTCAGTTGTGCATTCTTAAACAGATTACATGCATGACAAATCTGCAGTGATTATCTCAAAAAATATAGCTCTTACAAAGATCTCATCCAAAGTCTGAAAAAAAAGTCTGTGATGTGATCTGGGGCTCTGCATGTAGTTTTCCACAACACTTCTATGATTGAGGCCACATCAACCGGTTTGGACTACCATTCACCGCATTATCAAGGATCACGACACGTCTGCGACCATGATTTACATGATTCCAAACCTTGCTCTCATCATAAGAAGGTCAAGAAAATAATTAGACCTATTGTGAGTCTACTATAGAAAATCTCATCTTAAATTTACAATTCACAACATGATGAGAACCAACTACAAAGTTTGATGAATGGATATCTCTTTAAGTAGTGCATTTCTAGCTTTATTAACAGCATAAAAGCAGAAAAAGATATGCTGCTCAAGATCCTTAAGCAATTGTTCAAAAACTGGCAATGTCTTACGTAGCTGCTTAATCACTTCCTGTATAGGATGCCTTTCCTTACCCTTCTCCAATGCAAACTGAACATAAGCTTTATCACCTTCAACCGCAGTTCGAAGACGATCAACAAGGCTATCAATTGTATCGACATCCTTCGCAACAAAAGTACCATTTTCAGCAGCATCAAGTTGTTTTAACCTAGCAAGTACCTTCCTCTTCCTTTTCTTCGGAAGGGGAATGCAGCCGGAGACAGCAACCGCGGCAAATCCAACCGCAGCATGAGTAGCAACGATAGCAGCGGTGATAATCGCAACTGAGACGGTGGCGAGTAAACAAACAGCGCAACCGGCAGTGGCGTTGCGAAAGAGGCGAATTCTATGGCGGCATTTACGGCGATCGACTTGAATTTGGTGCCTCAGATCGGAGAAGCTATCACGTAGGGTATGGAAATGAGGGAACGTGAAAGGGTTTTCATGACGGTCAAATTGGACAAATAGATCGTAGGCGGTGTTACATTGCGGTGGAGAGAGGGCGGCGATATCATCGGGAAGAATAGAGATAAAATCGGAGAGAGGGTTATAGATTTGGCGGGCACGGTGGACGGTACGGAAGAGAAGGAGACAGAGATGAGAAGTAGTTTCACTGTGATCAAAGTAAGAAGAAACGAGATACGTGAGTTTGCTGTTAGGTTTCGCGTTCGCGAGGGTTTCACGAATGCTATTTGAGTCGGGTTGAAGGAATTGGGTTAGCATTTGACGATGGTGAGAGTCTTCATCTTCGATTTCGTCTTCGTGGTTTTGGTTTTCTTCGATGCTGTGAATTTCTGGAGGGGCTTGAACCATGGCGCGAATTTCTTTGTATGAAGGAGCTTCGATTGCGATATCGAATTCGTGAGAGATATTTGGACTTGGTGATGTTGCTGGTGTTTGTTCTTCTGTTGAGATACCTGAAATTGAAATTGAAATTGAGTGAGACATTTTTACAAACAGGTAATAGGGGTTAGAGTTTGGGGGTTAGGGTTTTACATACCTTGTGGATTTGGAGGAGGAGGAAGAGGTGGAATGTTGCGTGATGAAGGGGTTGATGAGTTGAAGGAGAGACATTCAAGCATTTTATTGTGAGGGTTGTTCGTTCTTTGAGAATAACCACTGTGATTGAGAGGGGAGAGAACAGTGGCTGCTTGGTTTTACTGGTTTTGTTGAACAGTCTATGAAGTGATTAGTGTGTGTGGGTGGATCTAGAATATTCAAATTGGTAATTGGACAATGAATTTTTGGGAGAGGTTTGTTCGATTTCGCTAAATTTTCAATTTTAGACTGGTTTTGAAGATTGGTCAAAAGAAAAGAGTGGTTTAGAAGACTTGTCCCTTTTTCTCACTTTGTTAAGCAACAGGGGTAAATCCTCCACCTATCCATTTGATCTATCAATTAGTTTTTCTTTCTTTCTTTCTTTTTTTGAAAGCCAATTAATTTTTTCTTAAACAACTGTAATGTAATTAGGACCATTGACATCAAAATGTCAACCTTTAGAAGCATTTGGGCTGCTTATATGGGATTA
Source organism: Oxytropis ochrocephala (assembly GCA_020916435.1). NCBI lineage: Eukaryota > Viridiplantae > Streptophyta > Magnoliopsida > Fabales > Fabaceae > Oxytropis > Oxytropis ochrocephala. The sequence continues at coordinate 83,102,404 of CM037091.1, forward strand.
ATTCAGATTCGAGACTTGGGAATTAAAAATCAATTTTTTATTCAAAACCCAAAATACCCCTATATTACTATTCATCATCTTCTACCTTGTCCAAAATAATGTTCATCTTTTCCTTCTTTCTGAAAACGAATCTAAAATCTCGGCGATAAACGAACCTGCTGTAATGCAAGTTGAACGTGATAGTAATGTTTTTATTCAAATACCCAGAACAAAGATAGACGAAAAAAGAGGTAATCTGAGCGAACTAAAAGAACAGTAAAAGGCCTTCGTATTTCTGGTTGGGACTTTGAAGGATTGTGTTCGAGGGATTTGAGGGGTTCAACGATTTCAATACTTTGTGGGTTTGAGGGCTTCAGGGTTCAACGATTGTGTTTGATTTCTGTGTCCTGGGTATTTTGAAATTGATTTTTAGGGTTCAAATCTAGATTCTCCAAACACAAATCACAAATTAAACCCAGAAAACTTCAAACCCAAACTACAAATTGGTAGTTACATGGAGGATGACTACCAAAAAGAAACATATGAGCAATAATACAGAAACAAAAAGTTGGGAATTTGGGAGATGAAGATAAAGAACATCATGCGTTAAAGGATAAATTAGTGGCCTGATGCATTCAACAAGAAATTAGTGGACTACCTGATGTTAGTGGACAACCCTTTTTTAATTTTACTTTTAATGAAAAATTAATTTTTAAATAGAATCCATGTTGGAATTGCCACATAAGCACAAATAACAGCCACCTAGACAACTTAACAGCCAACTATGCATTTTTGTAACGGAGTTAAACGGAAGTTACAAAAAAGGGTAATGATGCAACGATTTTAAAACTCAAGGGACTTGTTCGTTACAAAAAAAAAGTTAAGGGACATAATCGTTACTTGAAAATAAGTTAAGGGACCTCAGAAGATATTTTACCTTTATTAAACCACAAAAAATAGGAATAGTGTATTGACTCGACAGTTTTGAAATACTAAATCAAGGTCTTTGCTTTTCCCACACCCCCTCCTACTCAAAACACACCCCATAAGGGTGTGAAAAGACGAAAATGCTAGCCAAAACGTCTTTTTTTTTCCAAAAAATTCACGTGTTCGAACACGGACCTTCGAACAGGTTCGAACAAGTCCGTTCGAGTGTGTTAAAATCCGTGTCACACCTCCTGGGCGTTTTTTCACCTGTTCGCATAAGGTCTTGCGAACGTGTTCGAATGGTGTTGCTCGAACCAGTGTGGCAGAATGACAGGCTATGTTTGGTTGTTTAGTTTGTTGCATATGGTTGTTTCTAACCTTTCATTTCCTGCTAATTTTTTGTAATGACAATAAATTTGCGCAGCATCAATATCACTCATCGAAAAAAGACTTAAATATAAAACGTAAAGGGAATATCCATTTAAAAAGCCGAATGAACAAAGTACTGAAATTATACAAAACTTCCAAACAAATATCCCCCTAATACATGAGCCTACTGGGTGTTGTGCCCCCTCCTATTATACACATTGTCGAACCTCCTCCTAAACCGACAGAAAGGGTTGAGCAGCCTCTTGATGCACTCAAAGACGCTCCTGCTTGGCTCTGGGACATTATCATTGATGGTCCCATCCATCTCATCCACCAAATCCAGCAGATCTGGTAGCATCTGTCAAGCAAATAACTGTTTGCTGGTGTTTTTAGCAAACAATCACTAGTTTTCAATGTTGAGATTGTGAGATCAAACTAGAAAATCTCTTTGACGATTGCCTTTAAGTTTTGTGTTTTAGGCGTGTGTAGAGCAGAGAATGATAGAAAGAAGCAAATTGAAAACAAAATAAAAGCAGGAAATGCAACAAAGGTAAAAAGAGAGTAAATATTGCATTAATTGAAAGAAAGATGGTTCACCAACACGCATCTGATATATCTGTTTCACTCGTATTTCGCTTTTGGCTTGGAAGTTGAGTTTCTCGAGTTCTTGTGAAATGTGGTGACCCCGATTTTCTATTACAAAGGAGTATTTATACTCATGGGAACAATCGTGGGAAAAAGCGATAATTGCCTCCTAAAAATAAGGAAAGTAAATCGCCACTCATCGCTCGCTCGCACGCGTTTCGACCAACTCATTGTCAACCGCTTGGCGAAGTGTTGAACCAGCTCTGTCGAAGATTTAAGCCTCTCTTGTCGAAGGTTTCTTGCCCCGCTTCATAGTAGCTTTGAAAACCGAGCTTGTCGAAGTTCACTTGCATCTCTTGCACTTGCATACCTTTTTTCTCGTCGAATTGATGGAGTATTGACTTGAATGTTGACTGTGGCCCTAAAACATTATTAAATGTGGAGTCAACTCCATTTAAAGCTACATTTAAAATCTTGTCGAAATTTTGAGGTAACAGATTGCCCCCAAAAATGCTTTTTAAATGAGTAGGAAATGAAGGTAAGAAAGGGCATTTTTGAAATCTTGTGCAGGGTCATTTTTACCGCCTTTTGCACTTCAACGGTGGTCGAAAAGATAGTCATCATGACTTGCACGGATAAAGTAAACCGTTTCATTGGCACACGTTCTATGGTAGGTGGGCCATCACGTCTCTCAGCGTCGCAAGCGTGTGGGTAATGGTGAGCGTGCCAATAAGCTGTTGCTTCCAAACATATATAAGCGGCTAGAACCCTTTCAAATCCCTTTTTACTCGGTGGAAACCTTGCGAGCAGTCTATTTTCATTCCTCGTCTCGCACTTTGCAAAAATCCCAAATTCACAAAAGTTTCAAACTTTCGCTCTCTATCTTCAAACGAAACCCGATTCCAACTGCGTTTACTTTTTCTCGCCTATGGCCGTCATCTATTCTTCGTGATGCAACACGAGAGTTCAAAGAAACACGACGAGCCCAAAGAAAATCCAAACCCTTGGCCGTTGATGAACGACATCAATGACACACGATCTACCCAATGGCAAACTCGGTATTGATTCCTTCTATCGAGATTTACACCCATGCTTATTTGGGTCCTCTGCACGATATTTTCTTTGGAAAAGCGATGAAGTTTACGAGATTTTCCCTAGCCACGCGTTCGCTTCAACCCAAAATCTTCGCTAAAAACCCTTTTCACTTAGAGTTTCGACCAATTCTTCTAGGGTTTTTAGGTCCGCCTTCAGGCTCGACCAACAAATCTATATAGACCGGCTTGACAAAGTAGAAGCTAAGAAAGCCAAAATCTGGAAAAAGCAGGTATCTTCGACCTTATCCAAGCTGCTGCAGGTATGGGCCCAAATATGATAACACCCTAATTTTGGCCGCTATGCGATTACGGGATTGTGCTACTCATAGCCTCCATCCGAAATGTGGCATGCTATCCCCACTTTACTAGATGTTGCTTTGCCATTCACAGTCTAAAACCCCTAGGTAAGACCTTTGACCCTACACACTCACGAGTACGCAGTACAAATTCACCTTCAACAATGCTACCTTTGCCCCTTACATTGGTGAACACCATAGACTCGACTTCGAGGAAGTGTCCGCTATAGAGCATGTAGCTTTCTTAACCCTCCGGTTATCTCTCTTTGTTTTTACGTACACGTTCCCTTCGAGTTTCCAAATCTTATATCCCATTGGCAATCCAACTCCATGAACAAGAGGATATCAACCTTGCCAAGTGATTCTAGGCTCTCTCCACCAACAACTTGACAATCTTTGTTGTGGAATTGAAAGAAGGACGAACTCGCAACCAAGTTTTTGGCTTCGGCCCCTTATGGTTGTTGTTGCAAGCTGTGGTTGCTAGCCACTTTCAATTTCGACTTAGCTTGTATATTCCAAAATCGGTTCGACCATCTCTAAAAGCGAGGAGAAGCGGAAGGAATTCGGCTAGCACAGTTGAAGCCCAAGCAAATAGGCCTTACTGCCGAAGAATCCTTCTTAGAGTACTTCGACGTCTTTTTGAAATGCACTACCTTCACAGAATCTATGGCCCCATTTGTCCAAAGGCCTTATGGTCCCACATGGTTTAAACAACCATTTCCTTCCCCTTCTGTCGAACCAACTGAGGAAATCAACCAAATTTGGCGAGCTTACCTCTCTCCTTCTATCCTCTCCACCAGACTTACCACTAGCAAAACTAAAAATAGTTTGGGAATCACTAGGTATTTCCCAAGTTATTTTGCTGAGCGATTTGGGCTTTGTCAAGTCGACTGCGCCAGTGTGTTTTCACAAAGTAGAATTTGCAAGTCCAAACAGAAGATGGCTTACAAGCGAGCTTTCAAGAAATTTCATTACAAAGCCTTGAATTTTGAACCTCTCAGTTTCAACCCAAGGTTTTCATGCACCGAGAAGTTTCACGAATGGTGGGTGGTTACTATATTAATCTTCTTTGGAGAAACCATTGACACTTTTTCGAGAACCTTGTGAAGAAGTTAGTGGTCGCTTTCCTTCAAACAACAAAGGTACATATTTTTCGACACTTAAAATTTTTCTAAGTCTTAAACACTTCATTTTAATTTCACTCCTGTTTACTTATCAATATTTTCGACCTTAGAAAAACCTGCGTCGAAGTTGAAGATCAAAGTAAGCAAGACCACTTCAACAAAGCCTTCTCCACAAATCCCAGAAGAAAGTGGCGGTGAGTCCCCCTTTGAGACATTACTCCAAAGATGGTATGTTGCCATATTTACCTTAAGTTGTTTTTCGAACATGACTTTTACTCACGTCGAAAACTTTTTCCAGAAAACAACCAAAGCAACAAAACCTCTCCCAAAGCTCAAGGCCAAAGAGAAAGCGGTCATTTCCTTCAGTTCTGAGGTACTGTGCACACGTGATCTGTCGAAATTGCTTTCCAGTTTACCCCTTATTCTTTTGTGGTATTATTCACACCATAACCTTAATTCTCTTTGCAGATATCTGAAAGTGGCGATGATAATGCCACCTTCAACAAAGATCAAGGAAAAGGAATTTATCTAATCCCCAAAGAGGCGACAAAGGTATTGTCATCAATGAGCCCTCCGAACCATCATCTTCCTCTCGGTCAAAAGACTTAAGGTAGACAAGGTAACTTCCTTAGAAGCCATTTCGAACTTCTTTGGTTTCACCTTTCCATTTCTAACTCAAGTAATATTGCTTACCGTGAGCAGGTAGGTGGCCTACTTGTCGAGAATCCTGTTGTCGAGTCTTTGGTCGAGGTGGCGAGAAAGAGAATTGTGCGCTACAAGACTCTCCTTGCCTTCTTCGCCACAGTGCGATCATTGAAGAAATTTTTCAAGCACTCGTTGATCCTGCAATCCCTGTTTTCGAGGAGCTCGTTCCAAATGCAGATAACTTCGAACCAGAGGCTGTTGTCGAAGAGAATGCTCAAGCTCCAGAACCCAACGTTCCAGAAATTGAAAGACACGAAGTAGTGGCTACCTCTGTTGAAATCCCTGAAGAGAATATGGTCAATCAAGAGCAAGAGGAGCCTAGAAGGGAGGAGCCTGCAAATCAAGGCACTTCTGCCAAAGAGTCATCTAACAGTGCAGTTAGTGACCAAGAATTGGCTGAGCTGAAGAAGACAGATCCTTTGGCGGCTTTGAAGATCATGTTGAGCCTTAAAAGCTCGTCAAGTCGTTTGATTTGCAGCTCTTCGGACACCTCTCTCAGTTCCATCAATCAGGAGACAGTCGAAAGCCTACTTCGTCAACTGAAAGCTAGAGTCTTGGAGGGGGATCTCGTAGCAAATATTGAAAATGACCCCTCTGTGTATCTTGAGGTAAAATCCCTCATTCACAAGATCACTAAGTTGGACCCTCCTCAAAACCTCCTTACCTTCTTCATGGAATTTGGCCCTCTCTTCGAGCAACTCTCTCTCCTGATCAACCAACGGTCGAATATCTCCAAGCAAAAGGCTCAAGAAAATCAACTCTGCGAAGTGGAACTTGCCTCTCTCAAAGCTGATCAAGATGATATAGAAGCTCTCGAAACCCAAGCAACCAATGATGAAAAAGCAATTCTTTGAATGGGATGCGAGAGATCACTCGTATTGGCGAAGAGATCAAAACACTCAAAACTAAATTGTCAAACGCTAAGTATCAAAAAGGGCTTGATCGTCGAAAGAATAAGCGCCGCTTCTTCGTCGACCAAAACTACTAAGGCGTTGGCGACTATAGAACACTTGGAGAAAATTGACCAAAGATCAAGCCATTCTCATTGAACTCGACAAAGATCTACACCTTCTTGATACTTCTATCTCTTTGAGTGCGGCGTGCGGAGAGGCATAAGGCAACTTTGTCAAACTCACGAGACTTTGTACTAGTTTAGAACTTTAAAAATGGCTATGTAATTTCAACATTTCCTTATACCTTGCCATTTATGAACAATTTTCGTTTATTTACGCTTGTTCAATTTTTATCTCGATTAACGTTATTTTGTATTGCTTTAAATACTTGCCATTTATTCTCAAGATTCTATTTTCGTCACCTAGCTCTTCGACCGTAGCGCCATTCGAAAAAGCATTGCAATACGCGAAATGGGCCTTCCCACCACAGTGACCATTTGCCTAAAACTCTATCTTTTTATCCATAGGTAATAGGACTTTCCACACTAACTCTCCTTCTTCAAAGGTTTTTAACTTAACCTTCTTGTTGTAAGCTTTAGCTACGCTCTCTTTCTGTCGAATAAGCATTTCTAAAGCTAATGACCTTTCTTCGTCTAAATCAACTAATTCATCAATCATCATATTCCAATAATGATCGGAGGAATTCCCCTTGTTTACGAATCCTTGTTGATTGTAAATGATTTCAACGAGTAACACCGCATCATGTCCAAATGTTAACTTTGTAAGGAGTAGTGTTTATAGACTCTTTAGGTGACGTTCGACAAGCCCATAACACTTGGTCAAGAGAATTATGCCAATTTTTGGGCTTACGTCCCACGTGCTTCTTAATCAAATTAATAATGATCTTATTAGCAGCTTCTACTTGACCATTGGCTTGTGCGTAGTATGGTGTCGAAGTCAGTAACTTGAAACCAATTTCAGCAGCAAACTCTACCATCTTTCGACCAGTAAAAATAGTACCTTGGTCTGTAGTAATGGTCTCTGGAATTCCATATCTGTAGATGATATGGTTTTGAATAAACCTTATCACTGCTTCTTGATCAACATTGGCTAAAGGTATTGCCTCCACCCATTTAGTGAAATAGTCGATTCCTACAAGAATGTATTTGTGACCTTTTGACGAAGTTGGTTTTATTTCTCCAATCACATCCAAAGCCCAACCTCTAAATGGCCAAGGTTTCACTATAGAATGTAGTTCGTTTGCAGACACATGTTGTATTCCAGCGTGCTTTTGGCATTCTTGGCAACCTTTAGCAAACTCTATACAATCTTTCAAAATGGTTGGCCAGTACATCCCTTGTCGAAATAACAACCATTTCATTTTATGGCCTACTTGATGCGAACCACATGCCCCACCATGCGTATTAGAAACTGCTAAGTATGCCTCATTTTCACTAAGACATTTTAACAGAACCCCTTCAGGAGTTTGCTTGAACAACTCATTTCCAATTAACACATAGCTCAGAGCTCTGTATTTCACTTTTTTATTAGTGTTTCCTGTAGGATTTTGAAAATACTCTACAATAGGTTTACGCCAATCATCATCAACCATATTGTCAATAGCAAAAATTTCTGCCAAGTCAATATCATCAAAAATGTGGCGATAAAAAATGTGGCGTTTTTTGACGTATACCTCATTTGTATTTATTGCCCCCCCAATTTTTGGTGTTGACAATAACGTCGAAGGAGTATCATTGTAGAGAGAGTCCTCTGAGAATAACTTATCTTTTATCTCAATTAACTCTTCTAGGCTTTGCTTTGACACTTTGTAGCCTGAAGCAATTTGTGCCAACTCATTCGCCACGTGATTTTCTATTCGTGGTAAATGTTCTAGGTGGACAAATGTAAACCTTTTTAACAAAGTGTTGGCAACGACGAAATATTTAATAAGGTGCTCGTTGATGCATTTGTATTCTTTTGTCAATTGTTTGACAACTAATTGAGAATCACCTTTTACTTCGACATGACTTGCCCCCAACTCAAGTAAAATTTTAAGGCCTACTATTAAAGCCTCATATTCAGCTTCATTATTGGAGCAAGAGTCTCAAATTTTGAACTTATACTTCGTTGGAATGCTTTCTGGAGAAATAATTAAGATCCCAATACCCACTCCATTTTTATGGCTTGAGCGTCGTCGATAGTATAGTTTCCAAGGACGTATGTCTAACAAATGTATTTCATGTTCGACAACAGAGTGGTCCACTATGAAATCAACAACCACTTGTCCTTTGATTGATTTAAGAGGCTGATAAGTTAAGTTATATTCTAACAAAGCTAAAGCCCATTTACCAATTCTACTATGCAACATTGGCTTTGATAACATATGTTTAATAACATCAAAATGCGAATAAACATAAACATCTGTTGATTTTATATATTGCTTTAATTTCGTACAAGAGAAATACAAGCAAAGGCATAACTTCTCTATTGGACTATACCTTGTTTCAGCATCAATCAAAACCCTACTAAGGTAATAAATGGCTCTTTCGACACCATTATCATCCTCTTGTGCTAACATGCTACCTATCGTGTTATCGGAAAGTGCTATATACAATTTTAGCATTTTGTTTCTAATAAATGAGCAATAAAATTGGTGGTTTCATTAAATAAGACTTAAGTGCATCAAAAGCTTCTTGATGAACTTGCTCCCACTTGAATTCATCTTTTTTCTTGATCTCAACAATGGCGAAAAAACTTGTGTTTTGCCACTTAGATTGAGATAAATCTTGAAGGAAATTGATCTTTCCTAGCAATGATCAAGTTCTTTCTTGGTCGAAGGAGCCTTCGTTTCCATAATTGCTTTAGTCTTATTCTCGGTTGATCTCTATGCCTTTCTTGTGTACTACAAAACCCAAGAATTCACCGCACGCATACGTAAAGCACATTTGGTTGGATTCATTTTCAATCCATATTTCCTCATTCGTTCAAACGAACGTCGAAGATGGTCTAAATGACCAATTTACGAGGATGACTTAACCACCACATCATCTATGTATATTTACATAAAATCATCAATAAAATCATGAAACATAGAATTCATTGCCCTTTGATAAGTGGCACCAGCATTTTTAAACCAAAGGGCATTACTACCCATTCATAAACACCTAATGCCCCTGAACATCGAAAAATTTGTTTCGACACGCCCTCTTCGTGAATAAAAATTTGATTATACTGAGTAGCCATCTAGCATCTCGAGATAATCAAATCCTCGATGCCGAATCTATTAGCATTTCGCTCACGGGCATAGAGTATTCATCTTTAGGTGTTGCATTATTTAGATCCCTAAAGTCTCACGCAAACTCTAAGTTTTCCATTTTTCTTCATTCTTTGGGACATTATTAGCTAACCAATCGACATACACTGGCGGTTCGATGAATTTGCTCTTGAGCGACCTTTCGATTTCTTCTTTGATCTTAGCCAATATTTGAGGAGCAAATCTTCTTGGCGTTTGCTTTACTGGTTTCTTCCCTGGTCGAATAGGTATTTGAAGTTCCACCACTTCTCGACTCAACCAGGCATTTCATTGTACTCCCAAGCAAAGCAATCTTTGAACTCCTGCAGAAGTGAAATAACTTGGGTTTTGAAGGCAGCATCAAGGTGTGCACTAATATATGTTGGCCTTTTGACTAGGCCATCTCCCAAATCCACTTCTTCTCTTTGGATCTTGAGCTTGCATGCGCTTTGTTGAATCCACAGGATCCTTTTCAAAGCCTAATGGTTCGTCATCATAAATGCAATCAAGTTTGTCATCTATGACTTCACCACTTTCTTCAGATGAAGCTATGGCTTCGACAACCATTGTTTGTTGAATTATTTCGGCTTCCAAAGCCGTTTTCACTTTATTTTCGGCCATATAGGCCGTAATTCTATCCCGTGCGCGTGGGGTGCGACATCTAAAACCTTCTAAGAGTCGGTATCCCATCCACATTGGGGTAGAACACCCTCGGGATAGACACTTGCATCTTCCACCACTTCCTCTCCCAAACAAAACCATGTGTTGGGTACAATCGAGCAGCAGGAAAGCACATTATCGGATGAGATGTATGCACGATGGAAGGCGTACATGGCGCAATATTCGCCATTTGTTTTTCAAAATTCTCCTTGGTGACATTGTTGACATCGCAAGGAAGTAGCTTTGGTCCGCCGACATATTCTACGGACCATCATCCTTCCACATCACCAACCTCGGTGTAGGCTTGAAGGCACAACACCTACTCCATGAATCCACTCTCTGCCAAGGAGCAGGTTATAGCTTGCCTTGGAGGCTATAACAAAGAACATGGTAGTTCTCTTGACAGTACCTACTACTACCTCCACTTCGACGGCCCCCAAAGACCGGCCAGATTTGCCTTCATAATTTGTTAACACAATATTATGAGGCTTAAGGTCCAATGTCGAACATCCCTATGGTTTCGGCATTGCTTGAGGCATCAAGTTTACCGCAACGCCTCCATCTATCAATATCTTGTTGACACCCACGCCATTAACCTTGGCTTGGACATACAGAGGCTTCAAATGATGTTGCATGCCTTCGTCTGGCCTCTCGAAAGTGGCCATTTGTTCTTCGACACAGCCGTTGTTCATTACGTAGTAACAAACTGGCTTGTGATTAGCCATATCCTCGGTGAAGTTTTCTTCGACATCGTTTGGGGTATGTAATGGCGTCATATTCACTTTGGGTAGAATAGACACCACATTGCAAATGACATCAAAACTAGGTTGAGTCTTCAAAATGCGAAGTGGCGTCTTCATCCATGTCGAAGTCGAACTTTTCTTCCTCAACGATGGCGGTGGAGGAAAGATTCTCTCCATTGCGAGCCTCCTTGGTTCTTCTATTACAATAGATTTACCCTTGGCCTTATTCCCAACCTTCACTTGGTTGGCAGCACCTATGTTCACTTTTGTATTCCCCACGGCTTTAGAAGTCATATTCTTAGCCGTTTTCGAAGTTCCTGGCGTTTGCTCGTTAGAAGCAAGTATTGCTTTCTTCTTGGCGTTGAAAGCGACGCCATTGGGTCTTGGTCATAGGATTTTCCCTTTGTAATTATTTTTGTAGTTATATTTCGCGACCTCATTTGCATTTGGCTTCACAACTTCAACTTGTGGCACAACATTCCTATAGTGGTTACAACCAAAGATGTATCCACTTTTCGTTTGGAAGGTTAGCCCTTGGAACAAACGATTTGGCGTGAAGGCGATAACACAAATTCTTTCTTGGTTGTGTTCTTACCAAAGAAGCGTGGCTTGCTTGTTGAAGGTCTGTTCGAACTCTTGACCTTATAAGGAAGGTCCCCCTTTTGAAGCTAAAATTTGGCTTTTGTCCGGCCATTTTCTTTTAAGAGGTTGTCGAACTCCGTATCCTTCGACACTTTTGCGCGGCTTCCTTGTCGAACACATCACTACATCCGGGGCATAACATTACCTCGAGTTCTTGACTTGCACCTATTAAGGAAGTCTATTAATTCTTCTTGACTTTGGGGTACACGAATGTACCTTCTCTTCATACTCCTCCCGAGTAAGCTTTTGCACACAACATCACCCCTTTGCACTACACTTTTAAGCTTGTCGGTAGAAGGTTTGACAGGTTTGGGAGAACTACCTACCACCTTTGCATCAACCATGCTTATATTCATTTCAACCGGTTCAAAGATACATGGCTTACGCACTGATGAAGTGGATCGCGTCAATCTGCATTGGTGCTTTGTTCTTTTATCACCAAACTTAAGTCTCCCTTCTTCGATAGCCTTTTGAACTATGTCCTGAAAAGTACACAGCGGTCGGTTGTATGTCCCAAAAATTATGAAACTTACTGGTAACCCTTTTTCTTCCTCTGCTCGAGAGGAGGTACTTTCGAGCCATTTGGCACTATTATTTGGCCATCGATTACTAACAAATCAAAGATTTCATCACATTTAGTAACATCAAAAGTGTATGTTTTAGGCACAAATCTATCATTTCTAGGCTCTACAGGGTTATTCCCATTTGCAGGCCTTAATAAGGACCAAGCTTAAGTTCAGCCACATCAATTTCCTCAGATTCGACATTATCAAACGCGAAGTCGAATTCCTCATCGACATAGGCTATTTTCTCTTTTTATGAAACCCCATTTGAGTTTTCTTTTTATTGAACTTATTCACTCTAGCCTTTTCTTCTTTAAGCCTTTCAACTTGTCGAACTCTATCGGCTAATTGGGCCATATCTCTCAAATGAGAAGTATCCAATTTCTTTCTAATTGAATAATCAAGGCCACCTGCAGCCATTTCGACAAGCTCATGTTCAGGCACTTGTGTAAAACACCTAGCCTTTAATAGCCTAAATCTATTCAGGTAGTCGTCGATAGCTTCGGACACTTTATGTCGAACACGGCCAATTCTTTAAGACTAATCTTGATCGCCCATATAAAGCGCTCATGAAAAGCCTTTTCTAATTGCCCCATGTGTACATGGAACGAGGGGTAAAGTGGTAAACCACATAAAGGCATTCTTAGTTAGAGAATTTGGAAAATATTTCATTTTCAAACTCTCATTTTGGGCTATATCCCCGCCTCAGTCATGTAACGGACAATGTGTTCGACGGTAGACTCATTGGTATCACCCCCAAACTTAGTAAATTTAGGGATTTTCCAACCTCTTGGCAAGTCTCGCTGCAATACATATTCACACGGTGGTGATATGAAATTAGGCCTATGTAAACCTACGTTAAGGCCATTACGTGCCATTATGGTTTCTACCAAAGTGGCTATGTTATCTTGAGCACAAGCGTTATTTCGTTGCACTTGTCGAACAACTTCATCAGCGTTTTGGTTTTGATTTACCATAACTACTTGGGGACATGGTTTCCCATACCTTGTCGTTACTTACAACCGCTTGCAGGCGGCGCGATGGATCGATCTCTGTGGGGTATTAGGCGCATTATTCCCACAATTGGGTACTTGCCTATTATTTCCGTAGGAGCCCCAAAGAAATCGCAATCCTACCCATTTGGTTTGCTAACATTTGGTAACTTGTATTGGTGTTCGAATCAGCGGATTGAAAATAAAGTACCAATTTGTTGGGTTAGCATATTAACCATATCATGATTACTCTCGTCTACTTGTTGTCTTAACGCCAACAAAGACGCGTTAGTTAATGCGGTAGGATTTCGACCAAGTGTGCTTTCAGAAGACACATGTGAAGGGGAAAAGGTCGAAACGTGTGGCATTCCAGTAGGCATGCCATATACACCAAAAGGGTATGGTGGTAGACTCATATTCTGGAAACGTGTCTCTAAACTATTCTCTGTTGCCATATAAGGACTACAAGGAAGTCCTATACTTTGTGGCAAAGACATAGATTGTGTCGACCCAACATTGGTCATCGACATCGTGGGAAGCGGTTATTGATGTTCTTTGGGGCCATTGTCCCCGCAACAACGACACTTGCGAGAATCTATGGTTGTTCCTTGCCCTTGTGATACCACAGGGTTAGAACTAGAGGCATTGTTAGAATTGGTACGTACCATTCTACCACTCCTCAAGTGCATACAAATACATACACTTATAGAAACAACACAAAATTAATGGCAAAGGTCCCACCGGGCGTGCCAATTTGTTTGCTGGTGTTTTTAGCAAACAATCACTAGTTTTCAATGTTGAGATTGTGAGATCAAACTAGAAAATCTCTTTGACGATTGCCTTTAAGTTTTGTGTTTTAGGCGTGTGTAAGAACAGAGAATGATAGAAAGAAGCAAATTGAAAACAAAATAAAAGCAGGAAATGCAACAAAAAAAAGAGAGTAAATATTGCATTAATTGAAAGAAAGATGGTTCACCAACACGCACAATGTATCTGTTTCACTCGTATTTCGCTTTGGCTTGGAAGTTGAGTTTCTCGAGTTCTTGTGAAATGTGGTGACCCGATTTTCTATTACAAAGGAGTATTTATACTCGTGGGAACAATCGTGGGAAAAGCGATAAGCGCCTCCTAAAAATAAGGGAAAGTAATCAGCCACTCATCTGCCGCTCTGCACGTTTCGACCAACTCATTGTCAACCGCTTGGCGAAGTGTTGAACCCAGCTCTGTCGAATATTTAAGCCCTCTCTTGTCGAAGGTTTCTTGCCCTGCTTGCTTCATAGCTTTGAAAACCGAGCTTGTCGAAGTTCACTTGCATCTCTTGCACTTGCATACCTTTTCTGTCGAATTGATGGAGTATTGACTTGAATGTTGACCTGTGGCCCCTAAAACATTATTAAATGTGGAGTCAACTCCATTTAAAGCTACATTTAAAGTACTGTCGAAATTTTGAGGTAACAATAACATAACATTATTATTAAAATAAGTAGAAGATTAAGAAACTTATTACTGCAATTAACATAAAAAACACGTACCACACTGACATCAGGCTCATCCACAATCTCTATATAATGTTGAGGAAGAGAAAGGGATGTGAGACCCTGGAAAACCATGGGAAGTAGCCCGACACCGTGTTTGAGGAGTACGGTACACAGGGAGGCCCCTGCGCCACCAAATGCTCCTCGAAGTGTGTCCACCTCTCATCACACTCCGCTACTGATCTGAGATGGCCCGATTTGCAGTGCAGGCTCCTGCGGAATGTGGTGTACCGCCCAAACCGCTCGAGCACTCGATCTGGCAAATGGTGCACCATGCAACCACCACTCCGGATGAACCCTCTGAACCTAGACAGCTCCTCTGAACCTCCCCCAAATACTCAATCAGCATCTGTTCTCCCTGGTACTGTGTCCAGTCAGGCATGTCATAGAACTAGCTAGTAATGGGGATGTGCAGCAGCTGGGATACATCATCAAGGGTGATGCTCATCTCACCGACAGGAAGGTGGAATGATGATGTATCCGGCTGCCAACGCTCTATGAATGCGTTTAGCAGCCCCTTGTGAGTAATGGGAAAACCAAGTCCTATAAGAGGGATCAACACCGAAGCGTTTAGAGTCTCCCTGATCCTAGCATATGGACCACAAGGTTAACAGGTCCATGTGGAATCGTAGTTATATCGGGCCGAACCTGCATTGACAAATGACACAATAAGCCAAGATGTTATAAGAAACAAAATTGACAACACACTATTATATAACAATAACTTACCCGGCCAGCATAGAAATCAGTTAGAATATGCACCCCGTATGTGGGCAAGACCGAATAACAATAACTTACCCGGCCAACATAGAAATCAGTCTGAATATGCGCCCCGTATGTGGGCAAGACCGAACCATCAACAGGTCCACCAAGGAATGGGAATGTAGCCCTAGGAGCAGCAAGAGGCTCCTGAGACTCAACAACCTCCTCCTGTTGAGCATCAACCTGCTCCTTATGCACACCAGCCTCCTCCTACTCATGTGCAGCAGGGCCACCAACTCAAATGCTTGAAATTGAGCATCACGCTCAATGTCCTGGCCAATATCATCAACTGGAGGCGGAGGAGGAGGGACATCTAACCTTCCCCTACCCCTACCCCTACTCCGGGAAGGTTCAGCAGCATCTTGCCTCCGTTTGTGTTCGGAAGCCGTCATCGGTGCCCTACGCTCCGGTTGTTGCGAATTACCGCCATGAGACCTCACCATATCTTAGACAACAACAATTAAACCAATTAATCACTAACCTGAACCCCAAATTAATCCAATTAAGCAATATAACGGCCAAATAACGAAACAATCGCCGGACACGGTTCGAAACGGCCTCATTCGCTTTGTTCGAACAACCCCATTCGAATAAGCGGTTTTACAAGCGCATGCTATCTTTGGTTACGCGTAACCTCGTTCGCATGGCCTCATTCGAATGGTGTTCGCATGACCTCATTCGAACACCTTCGTTTTCATGTGTTCGCATGAGGTCATGCGAACGCAACAGATACCCAGAAAAAAACCCAAATGCGAAGAAGGGGGATAGGCTTACCTAGATGAAAATGGAACGATTAGAGAGAGTGAGAGGCCGCGAACAAAACCCAGAAACTCTTGAGGGTGTTAGTGGAGAAGATTTAGTGAGAGATTGGGGGAGATTGAGTGAGTTTGGAGGAGTTGAATGAGAGGGAAAGGGAGAGAAAGGGTTCAAAGGGTAGGGTGAGTGAGAGGAGTGAGGAAAAGTGAAGGTGGTGTGAGGGTGAGTGGGGAGAGGTTTTGGTTTTTTGAATTTTTTAAATTGGGGGTATTTTGGGGTTTTTAAGATTGAAGGGGTGTGTATGAGTAGGAGGGGGTGTGGGAAAAGCAATGTCCCTAAATCAAAGCCCTTTGTTGTTCTTAGAGCCCCCCAAATCTTGAGGATATTGTGAGTCTAGTCTATGTTTTGAAAGTCCTTTTGATTTGACCAAACGTGATCTAAAATTTTCAAAGGCTAGGAGAAACTTTTTACTTTGTCTTGGGAGTGATTGAATCTCAGTGGGCACACACACACACACACACACACACACAAAAATGAGTTTTAATAGCTTTGGATGTGTTGGAAATCAAGGCTCAAAGACAAAAATATCTGAGAAAAGAGGTTCATGAAAAATGCATTATTTTGAAAATCATTATTTGAAAAGAAGTAAGCTGATATGTTCTTCTTAGTTATCAAAATCTTAGGTGTGTTTTCTTTTTGTTATTGCTTGAGGACAAACAACAATTTAATTTTGGGGGTGTGATAACTCTATTTTATATAGAGTTATTCATGCATTTAAACTTAGAAAATTGCTTATTTTCAAGTGTAATAGGTGTTAAATATAGTAGTATGTATAAGATAACAACATTTGTGGTTTAAAGATGAATGACATTCATAACTTAGCATTTTGTATGTATATTGGTATGTTTGATGTGTTTGTTCAGTGCATTTGCAGTTAGTGCTTCTGCACTAGGAAGATAGCTAGTGCTTCTGCACTAAAGGAATTTGTTCAGTGCTTCTGCACCTAGTACTTCTACACCTTCCCGCACCAAGACATATTGAGCGACATTGGAAGCACCTCAATCTTCACCAAAGCTTTAGCACCTCTATCACATCATGCTTAGTCAATCTTCACATGGAGGCATATGGCCACTTGCAAAATGCGGCGCCTACAATAGAAGACCATCATGAAGGCTCATTCATAAGGGACACATGACTCTACCTTATTGGACCTACACTTGAGATAAAGTGTTGCACTCAATTACCTTCAACATGTTCTGAAAAGTAACCATAGTTAGCCTCTCTAGGTTAACTTGATCTCTAAGGAAACCCTCATATGAAGGAAAGCTCCAAGGCTATATAAAGGACTCACTTCTCACTTGGAAAATCATCTTGGATATCATCCATACACTTTCATATTTATTCTTCTCTTGTAATTTCTTTTCTAGTTTAAGACAGTAGTAGTTTTGTAAGAAGGTAAGGAAGAAATTGACGACTTCTCCCTTCACTTCTTCATAGAGTAGCTAAGTAGAAGGAATCGGTGCATCTGCACCACTTGGAATCTCATGCAAAGGATCTTCAATTTGTGTAACTTCTACCTTTTTGATTTCTTTTGGATAATGCATATTATTATGTTCTTTGCATATTCTCTCTATTATATCATGCCTATCATGAGCTAAATTCCTTTAGTTGAGATGTTCTAACTATTTAATAAGCTTGTGAATAAGTTATTGTGTTTTTAAGTGGTGTAAGCATTTTTAGTTCTTGTGTTATACTACATCCATCTTGTTTTAAGGTTGAACTTAAAATAAGTAGAGTTATATTCACATAAATGGTTTATAACTAGAAATCAAGAACTAATAAGGATAAGTGTTTAATAAAGCCTTTGTTGAACTTGTTTTAATAAAGTCAGCTTGTTAATTCCATGTTAAGTCCTAGACATAGGATAACATATAATCCTTAGAGTAATGTAGTGAGATCTTAAAATAAAAGAGTGAATTTATTTAGCAACTTGGATCAATTGTTAGGAGGCAAGAAAGGGATTGACAACTTCTTTCTTTACTGCAAAGACAAGATCATAAGAGCTTGTAAAGAAATTCTAAAGAAAGTAGCTGAAAGACACATACTAGTGCAACTGCACACAGGTGAAACTGCACCACAAGAAAATACAATACTCTCATAAGCGAGTTATTTAGTGAAGACATCTCAACTACCTTTCTCAACTGATTTCCTCTACATTTTATTGTTTGTTTACTTAAATTCCAACACCCCAATTTGTGAGTAGTGTAGCTGCACTAATTTATGCTTTCTGAACAATATAAAGTTTAAACAAATTCCTGTGGGATCGACCTTTTCATATCATTATATTACTTGTTGTTCTGTGTACACTTGCACATCTTTTAGCACACCACAAAGAATAGATGATTTCTGAGGATTGTGGTCCAAGTGGACCCATGGTGGTTAGCTAACAACTCACCTCTCTTCTTCCTGTTAGCTCAGTTGGCTCAGCTCTCGTATACCATATTAGGAGCCTCGTCTCGGAGCTTAGCAAATTTAGTGTTTCTCATTGCTATAGGGCCAGAAGC
Organism: Oxytropis ochrocephala; assembly: GCA_020916435.1. Classification (NCBI taxonomy): domain Eukaryota; kingdom Viridiplantae; phylum Streptophyta; class Magnoliopsida; order Fabales; family Fabaceae; genus Oxytropis; species Oxytropis ochrocephala. The sequence continues at coordinate 83,120,885 of CM037091.1, forward strand.
AAATTTAGAAGTGACTTATTTGGTGAAGACATCTCAACTATCATTTCTCACTGATTTCTTATACATTTTTATTATTTGTTTACATTGTATTAACTTATACTAAGCACCCCAAATTGTGAGTAGTGTAGCCACACTAATTTGTGCTATCTAAATCATACAAAACTTTACATAATCCTTGTGGGTTCGATCTATTCTCATCACAATATTACTTGTTGGACTATATATACTTCATATTTTTTTTCCACACCAATCCACCACCGATGACACACATGTATTGCGACTCTGGCACTTACTGAAGTGACATTAATGAGAGACCGTATTGACTTCTAACAAACGTTGCAATGTTAAGAAATAATTTTCAGTCTGTTGCTTGGAAATTAAGTTGTCTCCCTTGCTGTTGTAAAGTGAAGACATGGCATTGCATTTCCTAAAACTCCCTTCAACAATTCTGTACTCAGATTCTTTGCTGGGGCCAATCCCAGTTGTCACTGCAGTCAGCCATTCTCATCAGACCGATAAATAAAGATCAAACGGCTTGTATTCAATTTCAAACTTCATCAAACCTGATTTAACATGAGCTGTTTGATTTACAGCTGGAATTTATATTCTCATTCTTTTAATTTGTCCCTAATCCATATTGTTTTGGAAATGTATTCTATGACTTTGACAGAAATGTCATTGTGATATTATTAGTGTATTTTATGAAAGAGAAATGAGAGTTAAAAACTTCAAATTAGAGAGAAAATAATATTCTTAAAAGAGACATACAGAGTTTCCCATCATATAGTTAAAGGAAAATGTAGTTTGAGTTTGAGACCAATATTTTCAATGCAGTAGAGTTATCAGAAATAGCACTATCAATGAAATGGAATTTATATGTTGGCACTGTACTGAACAGCAGGAACATAAAAGTAAATAATTGATAAATAGTTTACCACACCAACCAATCTTTACTGTCATATATTAACAACAAATAATGTCTTACAATAGATCTGATACATTCATTTATGAAGGAAGAAAAAAATCATGAGAGGAACCAAAAAAAAAAAAGAATACAACTGCTCATTAGCCCAGGAAAAAAACAAGGGTATACTACTGCTCTTTATACACTTGTGAAGCAGCTAACCCTATATAAGAAACCAAGATATAATTCACAAATATATAATAAGTAACAATTTATGATAATAATAATAATACCTTCATCTTTTTATTTAGAAGATGCTTTGAATAATTGACTTCCAAGAGTCACTGTTGGGGTTCCTTCACCCATCATTGTAGTCAAGTTCATCTCTTTGTCTAAGATCCTATCAAGTTCCTTTTCAACATAGCTCATGGTTGGTCTTCTTTCACTTGAAGGATCCACACATCTAATTATTAGCATTATGTATTCTTCCATCACTTCAACTGTAAAGCTACTCTCCAATCTTTTATCAATGATTCTTGACAGATTGCCGCGGTTTTGATTACTTAACACCTATATTAGAGTTAAAAAAAGCACATATCAATCACATAACATCAATATGTTACTACTTCCAAGGTTTTAAATTGCGATTGCAGTCACGGTCTCATTGCAATTCTTTATATTATGCAGTTGATGCAACCCCAATTGCAGTCGCGGAGACATCAAAAACCTTATTACTATAGTGCAGATTGCGGTTGATGACCTTTTTTTTCCTTTCTAAACCCCGACTACATCTACAATATACTTTTAACATGTGCCCTAAAAAACCAAATTGTGAAACATATTGCTTAGGATGAAACGCTGGACTAGGGTGAGCATGAGACGGGTTAGGATTGATTCTAACTAACTCTAACCCGGTTCTAAATTTTAATCGGGTCATTTTGTAGACCCTAACCCGTCTTAATACCTGAACAAACCCGATAAGTCATAGATGAATTTGTAATAACATACCCATTCAACCATATTTTGATTAGAGTCTGGAGAGGGTGATTGTGTTGCTTCTTTGCCACTCAATAATTCCAGCAAAAACACCCCAAAGCTATACACATCACTCTTTTCAGAAAATTGTCTGAACTCTCTCACCCTGCAGGCATAGTGTATGTAAATCAACAAAAATGAATGCATAAACCAGAACAGCATATATCATAGATGGTTATTAGAGTAATAATTACTCAGGTGCAAGGAATATCTCATCTGCTGCCACTTGAGAAGAAGAGCTTGCAATATCAACTCTCCCCAAAAAATTACGAAGCCCGGCATCTGCGACCTTAGCAATGAAGTTTTCATCCACAAGAACATTAGATGTTTTGAAATCCTTATGTACCAAACGGGGACTCAGAGAATGAAGATGAGCCAAACCTGCATATACAGAACAGTGTGAATGTGAATGAGCTTTTAGGATGCATTGAGAATGGTTACCAAATAAATGAAAGTTTTAGGATGGCTTACAAAAAGAATTTGGGGGGATCCATTAAGATATTAATTTTTGTATGTTTTATTTAAAAGACAAGAAAACTGATACCAGGAAAGCCACAAATGCTCACTGATTTTGCAAAGGATCACCTTTAGCTGCACCTTGAGCTATTGAAAGTCTATGCTTGAATTCTAGCTTTTCTGGCAATTGTTGACCGATGCCTACAAGCGAAAATCGAACTCACAATCATCAGCTTCAATAAGACAGAACATTATCATAATAATGGAATAAAGTGAGTGAGTGGTGATGGAATGGAAATTTACCATACAAGTGACTGGAGACGCTTGCATTAGGTACATATTCATATATAAGAAACTGTAGATTGTTTTCTTGACAGTATCCTATAAGAGTTACGAGATTCCTATGGTGAATAGATGAAAGATACCGTACCTAGAGTAAAACTCAGTCATGTTAGTTCAAAGCAAAGGAATGAACATAAAGGGATACCTATATTTTGAGAATCAAACCAAGATAATCTATGTAAGGCTGTAATTAAGCTGTCAAACCATCAGAATTTGAAAGAGAAAATAATTGGCAAATAGAAAGAGAAACTGTGTGTGGTATAGTTTTATAGTTTCATCTCATAATTGATCATCAAATATGTTTAACAATTTCAACACAGTGAAACCCGTCACTTGAAAACCTTATAGCACCGATACTTCAGGTTGAAGACCTCTCTTGTGTCTGACACGTGTCAAACACCGACATAGACACTTACATTTGAATTACTTGCATATTTCTAATTATTGTGGGTGTCTACATGTTAGCGTCAGTGTCATATCTAGTGTCAGTGCCAGTGCTTCATAGCTTAAAAACTAGTGAGATAGAACTATTGATTTTACTTTCATATATTTTTTATTCAGACATAATTGAAACAAAAGAAGTTCTTAGAGTGAGTTGAAGGGAAAAGAAATTTCATTTTTCTGAGTAAATAATATCTGAAGCTAAAGGCAAGTAGCATAGGATTCTAATCAAAATTCTGAAGCAGAAACACACAATGAAGTACTGGGGAAAATAGGAAGGAATTGAGCAGATATTAAGAGACAGGTCAAGGAAAACAATTTTACTAACAAAATCATATTTGAAGAAATTCATCAAGGATTTCTAAGAAGTATCCATTATCAGCAACATTTCCACAGAATAGGGCAAGGGAAGTAACTTCACAGCAAATAGCAATGATACATTTCATAGTGCTAAGTTTTAAAGCAGGAAACTAAGCATTACCTCATCAACAAATTCCTGACTAGGGAGTCCACGGCGCTTCTTAATGGCTACAAGCATGCCATCTTGAAGTAAACCTTTGTAAACCTCACCAAATTTCCCTTCACCAATCAAATTTTTATCATTAAAATTTTTAGTTGCAATTGAAAGTTCTTCCATCTGAAAACGCCTAGTATCTCTTGGCAACTCAATTCCACCATGTCTTCCCACTGCATGTAATGGAATTCAACTCAAATACTTAGCAAAACCGACACTATTTGATTACAGAAGTGCTTACGCTAGTAGATAAGCTTACGCCAGTAGATAAGTCTGAATAAGCCAATCCAAACAAACAGTCCCTAAATGTGTCTATGTTATACACTGATGTGAGATGATTGTTACCTTGTGAAGGATCAGAGGAGCCTGTTTCTGAAGTTCTAGAAAGACTTGCTTGGCGCGATATACAAAACCATATAAGTATTATAGCTATCCCTACCAATGCCGCGGCTCCTGCAGCTCCTCCTATTATTGCTGCAAGAGAACTTGACATCTGGTATGGGAATCAATCACTTCACTTTTTCAAGTACAAATTTATACCAACTACTATTATACATCAAACCTGAAGTCCAAAGAATAGCAAAACATCAAAATCTATCAAATATGAATACAATACAATACAATGTGCTATAAAACTAGTGACATTTCTATGCATTTAAGACTGTCAAAAGAGAAATTTAACTGTATATATGACAATGTTAAATCAAAAACTGTGACTCAAACTTAGTTTTGTGTCAGATTGAAAAGGACTTGACATAGCAGAAGTCATGCAGTTAAGAATGCAGATATATAAAAAGTAAATAAAAATACATATAACTAAAATGCAGCACATTAAGTAGAGTAGTCTCAAATTCAAAATTCAAAGCTAATAATATAATTAGCAACAAAAAACTGAAACAAGGTTTAGGAATAAAAAGCAAAATGCATGCAAGCTGATAAAATTGGATCTAAGCTAATAACATTACATAACATTTTTGCAAATAGTTGACATACAAGAAATAAATAAAGAGATAGAAATAGAATAATAGAGTGTGATTATTACTTTTTGTTGTGAAATCTTGATGAGGAGATAAAGAATGAGGAAGAAGAATCTGAGAAACTTTGAGCTTCATTTACCAATGAAACTAACTAACTTCAAACAAGCTTCCAATGCTGGTCAATAAAATCAAGATTGAACCACAATCTCTCTCTCCCTTCACTCATATATAAACCAATTCTCTAACTTCACAATCAAATCATCAAAAGAACACAAAAAATGAAAACCCCTCTTTTTTGCAGATCAGAAAAAATTGTTGATTAAAGTCAAAAAGAAGAGTAGTATGATATGCTATAAGGTGGTGCCACTCTGTAATAAGCAATAAGCAAACCTATTTCTCTATAGTATTTTAATTAATTAATTAATTTTGAAAAATTGAAACATTTTTATTTTTAGCAGTGAGTAGTGTATCATGGTTGGAAGGAACAGACAATGCTGACAGAAAGTGACCTTGCGCCGACAGACACAACACAAAACACTATCAGGGTTTTATTTTACCACCTCTACCAAACACTACCCCAATTTATAATCATCATCATCATCATAATTATAAATATAAATATATATTATATTATATATTATTATTTACATGAAAATTGAAAACTAAGTAACAAACAAACAAACAAACCCCCTTTTTATTCTTCTTTTGATTGATGGTTCTATTTCAGCTGAAGGAGGGAATTGAAGAAGAAGAAGAAGAAAGACTTTGAGTGAATAGGATGTGAAAGAAAATAAATACAGTTGGAGAGAGAAAGAGTGTGTGTGTGTTTGTTTTGTGACAGAGAGGAGAGAGAAGGAGAAGAAAGGGAAATAAATATTTATTTTGTAATATTATTATTGTGGGCTGTAAAGTACTAGCTAGTAGCATAAATGTTGTCTCGTACCGCAAGTTGAATGGGGATTTATATTTGTACAGAACATCTAGGCTGTAACAGATTCACACTGTTTCAACAATACACACAATTTGAGAGAGTAAGTATTCTAGTGCAAGTGTAAAATTAACTAGATATTAAGTGATGATGATCATACAAGTCATAGTTCAATTGCTTTAAACCGCTCAACCTGAGATGAAATTGTTTAGATTACTTAACAGTAGACAATGTTGGTTCATGATTTCACATCATAGTATATTCTTGTAGTGAACTTAAAGGGCAAGCTTAAAGGAGTTACCCCATGGAGTGTCCTAACACTTTTAACGAAAGACTAATTTCTACTTGTGGTTAGGAAATTTTTTTCACCGACCAACACTAAGTTTGTCATTGCGAGAATCAAACCTAAAAAGTAAGATAGCTTATGCTAGATTGCTAGTGCACCAATAGTGTTGATCCAAAGTATTAATTATTATGGTTAACCAAAAAAGTCACCTATGGATCTATGTATTTACTTTCATTGACATTTTATTTTTATTTTTTCGTTATGCAGAAGCACAAATAGGAATGAATAGCAAAGGGATAGTAAGAGTGAGAGAGAAAGACAAAGAGAGAGGGTGATTCTAAGTTGTGGCTTGTTCCTTGTGGGGTTGTTTTACCCCACCAGCCAGCTATGTTGACGTTGCTCCAACTCATTATTTTATATCTCTATTAAATAAAGATTATATTTATTTAGTACTATACAAGATTAAATAAGTGAATGAAATTTAGGACATAAAGCAAGGAATATGCAACGGCAACAAACTCCGCTCCTTTTAAGCTTTTCTTTATTCTTATTTCTAACTGCAACATTTCTTAGGATTCTTGTCAATTACTATTCTTTAATATTATATATATAAGCATATATTATATTATATTTTATATATAATATATGATGGGGTGATGATGATCACTATGATGATGATTACATACAAGTCAATTACTTCTCTGAATTGTAGCCGTCGAGGCTGCAGAGATTCTACCATAAAATCAGCCCATGAAGATTTGTGCAAGGATTTTTTAACTTTTTGGAGGGAATTTCTCTCTAACTTTATATCTATCTATCTCTTTTAATATATTATTTCTCATTTTATTTCTCTCTATTTTTCTCTATTTTTATTTTTCTCTCTCATCAAAAAAGCATTAAAGTTAGGAAAAGTTAGTGGAAGTTAAGTTAGAGGATCCTAATCCTTCTGAAGATTTCACCTTTGTGTAACTTTTTTTACACCTTTTGATTAACAATTTTTTACCTTCTCTATGTGAAGAAATGTACCAAAAGAAAAACAAAGTAATAGACCTGTGGTGTGAGTATTGGCAGTAATAATGTCAACATGTGACATGATTGATTTTGATTTGAAATTTCCTTAAAGAGTTGATGAAAGCAAGACAATTGAGTTGAGGCACAATGATATACTACATAATTAATGACATAGTACAAATTAAGGATCATAATAATTTTATTAATTTGTGTAAAAAAATGTTAATTATTTAATAATAATAATAGTAATAATAATAAGAATTCGGCTCACATCTCATATGGAGATTGATTAGAATTCGCTATCAAAGTGAGGACTACTACGTTGGTTGAAAATATGAGACCTTGCAATTGCAATCATATGCAAAGTCCTAAATTTATCACATATATGCTTAAGAGAGAGATTATGAAGAGGGATTTGAAGAAAGGAAAATACACAAATATTATTATACAATAAATTCAACCGAATGCAAAGAAGTTAAATGCAGATGATTTTTATTATGATAATATGTAAGTACCTTTATAAACGCTCAAAAAGTCTTGAAGTTTTCTCTAACTTTGGTGAGTTCTTGAGATCTGGCTCGCCTAAACTTTTACTGTAATTAAAAAATAATAATCACTAAGATCTAATAAGTATGGTTTTGTTAACGACACATGTTAACCTTGTCAATGGAAAGTTCAACAGAAATCAATTACCTGAAGCGAAATACTGAAAGATGAGCTATCACGAACAAGCAAAGCAACAAGTTGCGTTGTAGTTCTTCCTCAGCTGTTGTCTCTTTCGTTAGAGAGAAGAGAGTGAATTTTTATTAAGTGTACTGGAGTACTGTAATTTTATTTATTTTTTAGTAAGATACAGCTTTCACTATTTCCTATTGAGTTAATATTAACATCTACCCATATAAAGCTATTACCATAATAATAATAATAATAATAATAATACAAGATCGTTGTTCGCCACGCAAAGAGTATTCCAACACTTTTAATGGTAGACTAATATTTATTCTTGCTTAGAAGCAAATCTCAGGTAACTCATGCCACGGGGCCAACAACGTTGTTTTTTTGGTATGAACTAAGTATCATCTGCGTGCAATTGCAAAGACTAATCCATTAAGTCAACCTCAATGGGCGACAAAGCTCTCCCTCAAGAGATTGTAACACTGCTGCATGCCCATGATCTTGGTTAAGCTGGAAGAGACATCTCATCTAAATGCTCTTGGTGGTCAACGATGCTGGTTATGATAACATGAGTCTAATTTGTTTTTTTTCCTTACATAAGAGGTTTTCTTTTTAATCGAGGGAGAGCTTTCAACCAATTTTCCTAATAGAGGTTTTCTTTTTAATTGTAAATAACTAATATAACTATTTTATTTAAAAAAAACTAATATAATTACTCCTTCCGTTCCACAATATAAGAGAAAAAAGTGAGTTTTGGTGATCTACAATATAAGTGCACTAAATGATCAATTCCAAAATTGCTCCTATTTAAGTGGAGTAGTTAAAAATGATGTCACTAATTAGAAGTGTAAATCACTATTTAATGTAAAGGAAAATCTTGGAAGTATTAACTATATCCAGGCCTCGACTACTCCAGATGATAATAAGCAATTGTCGCCTGTGGTTTTGTATACACAAGAGATTTCTTCCATCCAAAAGTTTCCTAGCACCTCTGAAGCTAGTGGGGTTGGTAGTGATTCCACTCAACCTCCCACCACCAGGTTAGATTCGCTTTATGCCTCAGAGTCTGGTGATATTTCTAATTTAGTGGTAGGTCCTGACATGAGTATTTCGGGGAAGCTTTAGGGTGATGTGTCAGACGACACTGATGTCTCTATGAAAATCCGTTGCTGATAAGTCCGAATCGAAGGTGTCCAAGACCCGAAAGAAGAAACACAAAAAGAAATTGGTCCAGAAAACAACAGACTACAACACCCTTCAAAGACAAATTCTGTCTTTGTTTCTTTTTGATCTGACTCGTGGGTCTTAGGATCTTCTGAAAGTCAGTTTTTGACCAGTGTTTGATTGGTTCTTTTTCTTGTTGTTAGGATATCTTCTGTTTATCTAGCTATTATTAGTTTTGACCAATGTTTTAGGGGCTTTGTTAGAGGCTCTCTATTTTTGTTTTGGACTTAACTTTTTTATGCCAAGGGTTTCGGTCTAGTCTCCCATTGGCTATTCTCTGTCTTTTTTCTCTTTTTTAAATAAATTTTGGCAGGTTGCCTGTTTAAAAAAAAGAAATATTGGAAAGTAGATAAACTTTTAGCCTTATTAAATGAGAATAGCTGATTTCAATGTCATTCATTAGTTTGTGTAATGTTGTGTTTTTTCTCTTTTTTCTCTTATATAAGTCTGCTTTAATTTATTAATTCCAACCATTCAGACTCCATAAAACACACTCTTTGAGAGAGGCGGGGTTTAATTGTGACTAATCCCAAATAGAGGATTTATCTTTTTTTGTTCGGATTATTGCTGACTGTGTTCCAACATTTTTCCACAAAAGATTAATCTACACTCGTATTTAGAGGCAAATTTTACAATGACAAACAAGAAGTATAATGTGATAGTCGACCCAAATAATTAAAGTTGTAGAAATACCTCAAGCTGCCATTAGGGTGATCAAACTCCTAATTACCATGGTCCACTAAAAAAAACAAACCACCATGGTTAATTAATTAGATAATGTCAACGTCAAAACTTATTGAGGTAGTTCAATTATTGGGTACTACCTTTTTTTAACTTCTGTTCATAATCTGATAAAAGTTCATTTTGCAATAGAACACAAGTAATTAGTTTAGTTTTGGCTTGGTCTCTTCAAAACTAGCATCAATGGCCTAGTGTCAGTATATTTAAGTAACTGGTTTTGCCAGTTATAGATTCACTGCCCTATTGCCATTCTGTGTTGTTACACAGCTCAGTGAGTTCACCTAACAGCAAATAAACTCAAATAACAACATTACATTATTTACTTCAAAGTTCAAAGCTTTTTCAGACAGTAGTATAATTGGTACAACCCCACAAAGATCATGTCTTTATATTGATGACGTAGATATCCTGATTACCACAGTGTCCCTTATGCCCAATCAGGAATACCTTATTACTAACTCATTGCTGTTTCACTTTCTTCCTTTGCTTTCACATTTTCTGCAACTGTCTGTGAATTGATAGTTACAACTCGATTGGTATTTAATATGTTTCACACCATCACTCTCTCACTGCCAGGTGATGTAGCTTATTTCAAGGACTGAAAAATTTTTATGACAATTTTGTGTTGTTTGTGTAAAACATATTTTAACATTGGCTTTTGTTCTTTTTTTTTGATAAAAAAATTAGTGATATGTTTGGTTTTAGGACACAATGAATTCCAGCTTCCTGAGGTTCGTTTACATGGTAGCTACAAATACAAGCTACAAAAAAGCACGGTGAGTACTTATGCATTGAGACTCTGGGAGCAATGTTTTTAAAACCGGACCGAAAATTGTATCGGAGAGACCTTTAGGTCATGGTTCAATTTGTCTACTCGGTTCATTTATGGTTGAGCTAGATGAGAAATAATTAAATAAAAATAAAAAAGTATTAATTTTGAAGAAAAAGTAAATTAAAAAATTAAAAAAATGCATTTTGGGCGGTTCAACCCGAGCCAATTGGTGGTTGTATCGCCAACTTCAAAGACATGGAGACGCCGATTCTATTAGGACTTAAGCACATGAGGAGAGTTCAATCCAAAAGACTAATAGTACTCAATGTGGGACTTCTAACAAGCTCCCGGATTCAAACCCGAGTGTGAGTAGAGGCAGCAGTGGCGGAGCTGCTTTTTTATGAGAAGCTAAATATAAGAAGAAATTTTTCATAGGAAAAATTATTTTCATTAAAAGAAAATTAAAAATACAAAGAGTTTACTTACAAACAACTTAAGTAAAAATTCAAAGGCTAGTTTTCTACATTGCAAAATGCCAAAACGTGTTAAAACAGACAAGAATAAACTTCAAACACATCCAAATTATAATGATGAATTCAAATTCGTGAAATAAAAGACTCTTGTAGTGAAAATTATGATAGAGAAGATGTTGAAAAATTCAAGTGTGAGTAGTTAAGTCCCACATCGGCTAGAAATGAGCTATATGAAGGACATATAAGAGAGGGGACCCATATACCTAATACCTTAAGGTTTTGGGTAGAGATGTTGTGTCCAAGTCTCTTGGTGGTCCGTTCATTGGATAGCTCGGTAATTCTCCCTGTGCTCCCCCGGACTCTCCAACAACTGGTATCAGAGCTAAGATTCGGCTCTGTGGGGGAGCGGCTAGCGATGTGGGTGACTCACACTTGAGGGGGAGATTGTTGAAAAATTCAAGTGTGAGTAGCTAAGTCCCACATCGGCTAGGAATGAGCTATATGAATGACATATAAGAGAGAGGACCCATATACCTAATACCTTAAGGTTTTGGGTAGAGATGTGGTGTCCAAGTCTCTTGGTGGTCCGTTCATTAGGAATGAGCTATATGAAGGACATATAAGAGAGTGGACCCATATACCTAATACCTTAAGGTTTTGGGTAGACATGTGGTGTCCAAGTCTCTTGGTGGTCCGTTCATTGGATAATTCGGTAATTCTCCCCGTGCTCCCCCGGACTCCCCAACAATTGGTATCAGAGCCAAGGTTCGGCTCTGTGGGGGAGCGACTAGCGATGTGGGTGACTCACACTTGAGGGGGAGATTGTTGAAAAATTCAAGTGTGAGTAGCTAAGTCCCACATCGGCTAGAAATGAGCTATATGAAGGACATATAAGAGAGGGGATGTCATACCCCAATTTTGTCCGGCTAATTCAAAATAAAAATTGTCTTTTCGCGAATGCGAGGTTCTAACAGTATTTTTCTCGTAGTTGAAGGAAGGCTCAAAAATATGTTTGTTGTGCTCGCACATTATTCCTAATCGTGTGCGCGTTATGTCACTTGTTGTGCGCGTGTCATACCCCAATTTTGTCCTGGCTTAGGTCAAAACCCTAATTTTCCACAAAAAAATAAATAAATTGAAGAGTGAAGAGCCTTATGCACTGCATTTCAGGTCCTAGAAGGCATTCCAAGGTTCTTGAAATCATTTTTAGGGTTGGAATGCGTTTTTCGGGCAAATTAGGGTTTTAGAGTCAAAAAGGGTATTTTGGTCAATTTTAACGGGTATTTTTCTCGCTTTCAAAATTACAAAATATAAAAAAAAGATAAATAGAAATCTGAACCCAAAATAAAAGAATGAATAACAAAATAATATTGGATACTTATTGTAATTTTAGAATTAGGGTTAATTCCTTTTTAGTTGTTTTTGCTTTTATCCATTTTTGGCTAAAGTAAGTAGCAATTCTACACTCAAAGGCATTGGTGCAACTTGCAAGCAACAACATCAGCCACCCTCACTCAATCCTCACATCAGCCCACATCAAGTGCACATCAAAAAGTCTTTCTCCATTTCTTTGGACAAACACACCTTTGAATCCAATAACCTTCAATACACAACATTTCCTTTGCTTCCTTTTCACCTCCTCCCTTTGTAATTTAAAAACAACAACTCATTCCTCTCCTAACTCACCGAAAACCGTGGCCTCTCCCTCTCTCCTTCACTTCATCTTGTTTTTCTTTCATCTCAAATCAACCTTCCCATTTCTCCTACACTAAAAAACCCTAACACACAACTCACCTCATTTGCATCCCTCTTTCACATACTCCCTCCATTTCTCATTCAAAGTTCAAGCATCATCATCAAGTGGGTACTTCTTGGGAGAACATTGGAGTTTTGTTGATTTGTGTCTAGTTTCATCTTCTCATCACACTTTCTAGATTAGAGCTAAGGTAATCCTTAAAACCTTGCATCATATTTGAGTCTTTCCTCAAAAATATAAAAAACATTCATCCTATCATCTTCATATTCTCATATTGTGGATTGTTGTTGGTGAGAAGTGTCATAAGCACTTTGACAAGCACTTAGGGAGGCTTGGGTGCTTATGGTGCTTCTCACCCTTGAATGATTGTTGATTTGTGTTGGTTTGATCTTGATCCTTGCATTTCATGAAATAAAATGTTGTTTTATAGCACATTATGTTTCGCATACTTATAGAAAAAATAGGGTTTATGTTAGTTTTGTGCATTTCTTTGCCTAATCACATGAACTTTTACTAAAGATTGTAAGCTAGCTTGTTCTCCTATATTATCTCACTTGATTTCAAAAATAAATGGGTTTTTGGTTATGTATTTGGGTATTCATATGTTTGCTTGTCATTTTAAGTTGATGATAGGCAATATGACTCTCACTTGTGCCTAGTGCACCTTGCTTAAAGTGATGAGGATTGTTCTATATGATTCAACACTTTTTTTTTTATAGTTTATGTGCTTGCTTGTCATTTTAAGTTGATGATAGGAAATATGACTCTCACTTGTGCCTAGTGCACCTTAATTTAAGTGAGGAGGATTACCTAGAAATGATTCAATCTCTCTTTTATAATTCTTAATGCAAATTTTTGTTTCTTTTTATGATAGTTAAATAATGCGTGAATGCTTGAAGGCCAATTTGGCCTATGATGGCATTCACCTTGAAAGGTTTGTGTGAATGTAATTTAGGATTTTGTGTAGGTTTGGCAAAGGATAGGTTGTCCTAACCTTGATGCACCCTCACTTGCAATTGTGGTGTTGATTCTTGGAGTTTGTGTAGGATAGACTCACTCTAGTCTTGATGCACATGTGTTCTTATTCATGTATGCTTGTTTTTGTGCTTGTCATGTGATTAAGTATTGAATTGGTGTTCACAATTTGCTTGCTTGTTTTGATGATCACATTGACTTTGTAATCCGACTTCAAAGTTCAAAACCTTTGTTACTCGTTAGTAACACCTCAAAACCATGTCGCATTCAAATTATACAACAACTTGTTACTCGTTAGTAACAATTACAATTTCAAATCTTCTTCATAACCAAGAACACTTTCAAACATCAAAAAAACTATCTCACAAACTAAAAATCAATTCGATTGCGAAAACCCTTTTGATGACCCAAAGTAAGAACCAATTATCATTAATGATCACTCGCACGATGCCGTTTGGTTGTTAATGATAATTTCATTTTCAAGAGAGTTAGTAGTATGACCACTCTAAACCGTTGTTGTTTGGTCATCACGAACACTCAATCCAATTGCAAACTCTTTTTTAAGTTATCAAAACATTTTCTCCAAGTCAAACCAACGAAACGCTTTTCAAAAACAAATCTTAAAAACATCAAAATCAAAACTAATTGTCATTGATGATCACTCGCGCCGTTGCCGTTTGATTGTGGGTGATAATTTCATTCCCGTGGGAGTTAATAGTGTGGCCACTCTAAACCGTTGTTGTTTGGTCTTCACAAACGCTCCCCTTCATTTGCGAAAACCTTTTAAATAATCAAAATAAAAACCGGTTGTCATCAATAGACACTCGCGCCGAGATTCTTGCCGTTTGATTGTTAGTGACGATCCCATTTTCAAAAAGAGTTAGTAGTGCGGCCACTCTAAACCGTTGTTGTTTGGTCACCGCTGAACGCTCAACCCTTTGCGAAAAACTCTAAAAAGATAAAAACAAAAACCTTTTTCAGGACAAACAAGAACTACGTAGCTTTGAATTCTCCATCGCACCGGGAGATACGTAGGAGCGAGAGGCTAACTCTCGTCAAGCGCCAAAAATAAAAATATTCATTAAGTCTTCTCATTCCCTTTTCTATAAAGAGGCAAATTTAAATATATTCTAAATCAACATTTAAAACCACACGTTTAATTAAAGGTTCCCTTTCGGTAGAAAGGAGGTGTGGGGTGCTAATACCTTCCCCATGCCTAACCGACCCCCGAACCCAAATTTTCCGGTTTCCAAAAGGCCATTCGCTTTCCAAAAAGGTTTTTCTTCAATATTTTCCTTATAAAAATATTGGTGGCGACTTCATTGTTTTAAAAAGTTGTAAACGAAGAAAGATCCCCTCGGGGACTTTTTCGGGCGCAACAGCTGGCGACTCCACTGGGGACTTTTCTTTTTAAGTGGGTCAAGCCTAATTAATTAAATGTGTGGTTTAATGTGCTATCGATTTGATTTGGACACTTTGTTTGCTTCTATCCCTTTTCGGTTTCCTTTTCTTATCATGTTGTATGCATGTGCATTGGTTTTCTCTTCTTCCATGTTTGTTTTTCCTTCCTCTTTGCTTATTTGTTTAGTATCCTCATGCATCTCCCCCCGTCTTGTTATGATCCCCTCTTCTTGGCTCCCTTTCTTGAGGTAAGCAATGCACTTGATTGTTGTTGAAACCCTAGGCTAGCTTATTTGATATTGAACCCTAGTGTAGACAACATGTTATTGCTTGCTTTTGTCTGGAGGCGATTCAGGGTTTCCTTTGCAGGTGGGGTATATGTGGGTAGTTTCAAGCGGTATGTCCTCACTACACACACTCACACCTTATGCTTATTGTGCTTTGAGAGGGGCCTAAAACCCAAGGTCTGACAAAACTTAGGAGAGTGGAAACGAGTAGTGACTGGAAATTGGACCGTTGTCCTTCTGACTCTCACGAAAGTTTCAGCCAGAGTATGCTCTTTCATGATGCCTCACACCAGATGGCGTTCCATCGTTGTGGGTGCTATTGTGAGAGAGAATTAGCTCAGTAACTTTGGTGAGGAAGTCACTAGAACCCACATGGGAGGAACATTTGAGATGTCCTAGAACTTAGGTCCCCGCCGCCGTAGGGGACACAAGGGGCATACCAAATTGTGTGTTGCATTGTAATCTAGGCATGTCTTCAAAAAAGAAAAGGAGATTTTTCAAAAAAAGAGAAAATAAAGAAAGAGTTGCCGTTTAGTCTTTCTTTTGTCGGTCCGTACGAAGTGACATATGAACCACTTTATTTTAAAAAAAGAAGAAGAGAGAAAGAGCTGCCGTTGTAGCCTTTCTCTTACTAGGTCCATATGAAGCCACGTACGGCCTGCATTTTCCAAAAAAAAAAGAAAAAACAACTTGAATTAGTGCCAATAAAAATTTTGCCCTAATCTGCATATGCATAAAACGTCATCATCATTTTGCATACATTTCCATTCAAAATAAATCATGTTTTCCTTGCATTAAAAATCAATTTTGCGAGCGACATGCACTTTCTCGCATAAAAAATTTTAGAAACATATCACATGCTTTATTATTTTCCTTTTTCATATCATATATGCAAACATCTCATTTTGCATGCATTTTCATAAGAATCATATCTTTCCACGCACTAAAAATAATTGTTAGTATCAAGCATTCCATTTCATTGTTTAAAAATAAAACAAAAAGCAATCATCATCCGCACTTTGCATCATGACATCATGCATTACATAAAACATAATTTTGAAAAAAACAATTATCATCCCTATGGTATTTCATTCGTTCATAATCATGAAAAATCATCAAGTACTGATGCAATTTACGGCATCCTCATTCAAAATGCACATTCGTTCATTCATTCACCCACTCATTTCGTCGTCCATTCATATCACATCATCGCATTAATACTTTTCTGTGTCGCAAATCAAAAATAAACATTAACGTCTCATTTCACATGCATCTCCATTCAATATCTCCCATGCATTAGGAAAGTAATTGTAAGCATCACACATTTCATTTCATTGCATAAGAAAAATGAAAACCGAGCGATCATCATCCATATCGCATTTCATTATGCAAAAGCGTCATCAAATAAAGGTGGGCATCACATCAATATTGCATGCATATATCATTCCGCTACTCATATAGCCTTAGCTCAAACGCGCTATTTTCTGCATGCATTATTATTTTTCTCTTCATAACAAATAAACAAAAATCCAAAAATGTATGTTTTCTACTAGATTTTAGAAAATGCATCGCATGTACCCCTTTTCCCTTTTTCATGGCATAAAAAAGCACTTGAACGTTTCATTTTGCATGCATTTCCACGCGTTAAAGGTAATTGTGAGTATCATGCATTTCATTTCATTGCATAAAAACAAAATAAGACAAGAAGCAATTATCATCCGCATTGCATAAGCATTACATTCATCGGTGCATGTACAAAAAAATCATCATCAAGTAATGCAGACATCGCGCCAATGTGGCACTCATGCATCATTTCATTAACCTCATCACTTTGTTCGAATACATCATTTTTCCCTGCATGCATCCTTTCGAAACAAAGAAAAATTTCCTCATGTGATGGCTTAATGGGTAGAAGTGCACCTTTGAGCGACGAAGAGGTAATATCTCAAATTTGTTTGTCGACTACAAATTTGAGATGTTACTCTATGATGTCATGGCACTTTGACCCAGTCACACGTGTTTTATTTTCAAGTAGGAAATTAAATTGAGTCAACTAATTGTCGAAACATTTCAGTATATTGTGTGAACTATTGAGCCAGGATCCACTCAATGTTTCATGCAGGTTACTCAAGGTAACGACAATCAGTTGCCTCATATCACCATTCTTGCATTTCTCATCATTCAAAAAAGGGGCATCGGCATTTCGTATCTTGTCTCGCCTCTAAAAAAAACTAAAAAAATCATTTTGAAAAAGGGCATCGTTTCGCATCATTCGCATTGGCATTCCATATTTTGTCTGGCATTAAAAACAACAAAATTATTTAGAATAAGCCACACTTTTCGAGTGGTCATTCTCCACGCATTTGCATCATACTTGCATATCATAATTTGTTCATTCATTCATTGCATAAAATAAAAGTTGTGATGAGAAGCGGGACGTTCTTGCAAAACGATCATCCTTTTTGAAAAGGTTTATCCTTACTTGGTTGCAGACTCAAGGTGTTCCAAGGCACTCAGCTTTTTTCAAATCAATAACTCATTTGCATTTCTTTCAAAAGCACTGCATCCCATCCATTCTATGACAAAAGACTGAAGCAACTCAAAAAAAAAAAAATCATTGTTCTAACTAATGTTGACTCTCTGTGAAGCATTCCTATAGTGAACGTGCCCAACACGTGCAGTTTCTCTTGTTTGAGTCAGTCAGTTTCTTTCCTTGTCATCATCACCATCCAAATCTAGCCCCGCCCGTCCACCCATACAACGCCTATTCTCTCCCATCAGTGCATACTTGACTTTTTGGTTCATCCTCACTCTAAGTCCTCCATGCTGGGGCAATTCTGTGATCACTAACTTTCTTTATTGACATTATATTCCTTTAGTGCAAGTCTTTCCAAAAAAAAAAAAAAAAAAAAAAGAAGAGATAAATGAGTAGAACAAGCTCGCTAGGTTGAAAACTCGCAAAGGGCGGCCTAGGCAAAAAGGAGCGCCCGGTGGATTGAAAACTCGCAAAGAGCGGTCCAGGCAAAAATTAGGGCATAAAAGAAAATGCAAAGAAAAGAGCAAACTCATATAGATAGATAAATTGTTGTCGGGTTTTACGAAAAAATAAGCAATCGGAATTTGAAATGAAGTTTGGCCGCCTCCCCACAACCTCAAGAAAATCCAAAATCCAAAAATTCCCTTTCCTGCCCACCTTAAGCCAAGAAAATCCCAAAGAGAAGGAAAAAATCCCCCTCCTACCCACCTTAAGTCAAGAAAGTCCCAGGATATCTCCACCACTCTAGACAAGGATCAATTCCACATTGAAAATGGTATATCATCTTTATCAGCTCACCCATGTCCAAAGAAAAGAAAGAGGTCAAAAGGAAAAGAATGCAATCAAACAAAAAGATTCAAAAAAAAAAATGAAAATCTCAAAAAAAAAAAAAGACCAAGAAAAAAGAGAAACAAAAGAAGTACAAATTGTGAGCTGATGTATTTCACCATGAAACACCAGAGATCCTTGTCTCCATAAACTTTCCAACACTCTATTGTGTATAATCATCTCTCCTTTCATAAAGACCGCAAACATTTTCTTTGGCCTCAA
Source organism: Oxytropis ochrocephala (assembly GCA_020916435.1). NCBI lineage: Eukaryota > Viridiplantae > Streptophyta > Magnoliopsida > Fabales > Fabaceae > Oxytropis > Oxytropis ochrocephala. The sequence continues at coordinate 83,139,669 of CM037091.1, forward strand.
CATCTAACCCTCCATAAACCCTCAGCCATTCTACCATGAAACACAAACTTGTCCTAATAAAACCCCAAGCACCTCATCAAACCTAATAACCATTTCCTTCATAAATCATTGACCATTGGCCGATGCCGAATAAGACCCAACAACCCATCAGCCTCAAACACTTCATCACAATCCTGAAAAGTCCATCCCGATCAATAACCGATTGCTTTTGTTTTCCCAAATTTTAACCCTAGGACAAATAAGTTTATCTATTTACGATGGGTTTGCTCAAAAGGAAGAACAAACGATCGAAAAAAAAGAGAAAGCCGATCAAGAAAAATCCTCGAAAAAAAAGCGATCGAGGAAAAAGAAAGGCGACAAAACAATAAAGACTTGCACACTAAAATGCATTCAAGTTGCATTAAAACAAGGTTTAGTGATCACCCAGTGAGGCTTCTTTCAGCTAAAAGTCAAAACTTTCATTGCATTTAAGTTTTTCTTAAAGAGAACCAAAGATGTGTACTAGGGGCATTTCCTTCACCTCTCACTCCACTCAACCATGGGAGATTTGTTCATCGTCTATCCCGTTCACATACCACCCTCCGCTCATAAGTCACCATAACTCTGTCACCCTTCACAACCTCACTCAAAGAAACCGTTTGAAATGTCATTCCAAAGTGGGCGCGATGCATTCCCATTCCTCCACCTCATTCATTCCCATAAAACCTCAGGGCAATCTCTCAACTCACTATCCTAAACAAGGCCTCGTCATTCTAATTGGGGCAACTTTTTCTCGTCATGACTGGGCAACACCAAACTGTGTGGTTTGAGACAAAACCCCTTCGTTCCACCTTTCATCCCAAGAGCGAAGTGTTCCCAATTCATCATCTCCTACACCCCTAGTCATTATCACCACCAGACGGGGGCAAGCTTATTCACTCATCAAAAGCTTTGAGCAAGGCGGTCTTGCATCCTCAGTCCCTCATGAGCGTCGGCAATAATCATGTCTGTCATCTCTTCCCTTATCATACATGTTCTAAACCAATCCCAAGTTAGCTGACTCACTCATTCACATTTGCACTCCTATGCATGCTTACTAGACAATGCTTCAAAGAGAGAGAACACGAGTTAGTCATGCGATATCTAAGATTCAGTCGTCATTGGAAGGAAGAGAAAACAAGTGAGCTTGTTTGTAAATAAAAACCTTGAGAACACCGGAGTTTGAATCAAATTCAATTTTTTTCAAAAGAATGGTCAATAATCATCTCAATTCCTTGCATTCAAAGTCTTGCATCTCATCATCACAAAAATGTTTAAATACCCCAATCATTCATATCTTATTTTTCGCCTCATGCATTTAGGCGTTCCATTTTGTTTATCATAGTATCCCATTTGCATCGTGCCGACATCATCATTTCATGAAAGGCAACAAAAAAGGAAGCAACGGATAAAAGCAAAACAATCTTCCATCTCATTCCATCAAGCATCAAAGCATTGCATCATAAAGAAAAAAAAAGCAAAAACACGTCATCCCATGTCATTGCATTTGCATCATATTAGTGTTTGCATTTCATAAAAGGGAAGGAACCAAAGTCCTTGCATCAAAGCATTACATGTAAGGCAACACAAAGGCTTCCCATGTCATTCGTCATTCCATTATCGTCCATTTCTTCATGCCACTCATCAAAAACATTGCATTCGCATGCCCGCATGTCATGAAAAGAGAAAACAAAAAGCGAGAAAAAAAGAAAGTCGCTTAAAGAAAACAAACAGAATAAACAAAAAAGCAAAAAGAAGAAAATTACAGAAAGCGGAACATAAAAAGAACACAACATCTTCATATCATTCATCATTCTCATGTCATCCATACCATTCGTCACTCCATGGCATCAAACAGTAGTGCATTACACTTTCAAATGCGCATAAATCAATCATTGCATTCATGAGCATCCAAATGCCCAAGTGCATGCATTTCACGCACCATCCAAGAGGAAGTTACTTCGGACGAGAGAGTCCCAAAATCTCATTTTTAGAAAATCACCATCAAGACAGAGTTAGTAAACTCCATCAACCCGAGTTAGTGAACTCCATCAACCCGAGTTAGTGAACTCCATCAACCCCGAGTTAGTAAGCTCCATCAACCCGAGTTAGTGAACTCCCACGCGAGTTAGTGAACTCCTTCCACGAGATCACAACATCGTTATGCGAGCGCGCGATGGATCCATCGGAACCGTTAAGTCCTTCGGATTAGCCGTGTCACCTAAGGCATAGCGTAAATCCATTGATCAAATCGATTCGGACACGATGTTGATCGGCGCTCGAAAAGGCCACCCCAAAGCTCGGACTCGACAGAGTCCGTTAGAAGGTTTTAGGCAACCTCGAATTCCCAATTTACCGCTTTATTCCAATTCTACCGTCTTTCCCAATTTACCGTTTTCCGTTAATGCGATTTAGCGTTAGCCCCTTTCTCAAAAGGAAAATAACAAAAGAAAGTTTGAAATTTTCTCAAGCGGACAAAATTAGTATTATTTCCATATCTTTATTTCCATTTTACCAGCAAATATGAAAAGGCCAATTCATATTTCTTGGCAAAATGTGAAATAAGAGAGGCAACTGTCATACCCCAATTTTGTCAGGCTAATTCAAAATAAAAATTGTCTTTTCGCGAATGCGAGAGTTCTCTAATGATATTTTTCTCGTAGTTGAAGGAAGGCTCAAAAATATGTTTGTTGTGCTCGCACATTATTCCTAATCGTGTGCGCGTTATGTCACTTGTTGTGCGCGTGTCATACCCCCAATTTTATCAGAAGCTTTAGGTCAAAACCCTAATTTTCCACAAAAAATAAATAAATTGAAGAGTGAAGAGCCTTATGCACTGCATTTCAGGTCCTAGAAGGCATTCCAAGGTTCTTGAAATCATTTTTAGGGTTGGAATGCGTTTTTGGGCAAATTAGGGTTTTAGAGTCAAAAAGGGTATTTTGGTCAATTTTAACGGGTATTTTTCTCGCTTTCAAAATTACAAAATATAAAAAAAGATAAATAGAAATCTGAACCCAAAATAAAAGAATGAATAACAAAATAATATTGGATACTTATTGTAATTTTAGAATTAGGGTTAATTCCTTTTTAGTTGTTTTTTGCTTTTATCCATTTTTGGTAAAGTAAGTAGCAATTCTACACTCAAAGGCATTGGTGCAACTTGCAAGCAACAACATCAGCCACCCTCACTCAATCCTCACATCAGCCCACATCAAGTGCACATCAAAAGCCTTTCTCCATTTCTTTGGACAAACACACCTTTGAATCCAATAACCTTCAATACACAACATTTCCTTTGCTTCCTTTTCACCTCCTCCCTTTGTAATTTAAAAACAACAACTCATTCCTCTCCTAACTCACCGAAAACCGTGGCCTCTCCCTCTCTCCTTCACTTCATCTTGTTTTTCTTTCATCTCAAATCAACCTTCCCATTTCTCCTACACTAAAAAACCCTAACACACAACTCACCTCATTTGCATCCCTCTTTCACATACTCCCTCCATTTCTCATTCAAAGTTCAAGCATCATCATCAAGTGGGTACTTCTTGGGAGAACATTGGAGTTTTGTTGATTTGTGTCTAGTTTCATCTTCTCATCACACTTTCTAGATTAGAGCTAAGGTAATCCTTAAAACCTTGCATCATATTTGAGTCTTTCCTCAAAAATATAAAAAACATTCATCCTATCATCTTCATATTCTCATATTGTGGATTGTTGTTGGTGAGAAGTGTCATAAGCACTTTGACAAGCACTTAGGGAGGCTTGGGTGCTTATGGTGCTTCTCACCCTTGAATGATTGTTGATTTGTGTTGGTTTGATCTTGATCCTTGCATTTCATGAAATAAAATGTTGTTTTATAGCACATTATGTTTCGCATACTTATAGAAAAATAGGGTTTATGTTAGTTTTGTGCATTTCTTTGCCTAATCACATGAACTTTTACTAAAGATTGTAAGCTAGCTTGTTCTCCTATATTATCTCACTTGATTTCAAAAATAAATGGGTTTTTGGTTATGTATTTGGGTATTCATATGTTTGCTTGTCATTTTAAGTTGATGATAGGCAATATGACTCTCACTTGTGCCTAGTGCACCTTGCTTAAAGTGATGAGGATTGTTCTATATGATTCAACACTTTTTTTATAGTTTATGTGCTTGCTTGTCATTTTAAGTTGATGATAGGAAATATGACTCTCACTTGTGCCTAGTGCACCTTAATTTAAGTGAGGAGGATTACCTAGAAATGATTCAATCTCTCTTTTATAATTCTTAATGCAAATTTTTGTTTCTTTTTATGATAGTTAAATAATGCGTGAATGCTTGAAGGCCAATTTGGCCTATGATGGCATTCACCTTGAAAGGTTTGTGTGAATGTAATTTAGGATTTTGTGTAGGTTTGGCAAAGGATAGGTTGTCTAACCTTGATGCACCCTCACTTGCAATTGTGGTGTTGATTCTTGGAGTTTGTGTAGGATAGACTCACTCTAGTCTTGATGCACATGTGTTCTTATTCATGTATGCTTGTTTTTGTGCTTGTCATGTGATTAAGTATTGAATTGGTGTTCACAATTTGCTTGCTTGTTTTGATGATCACATTGACTTTGTAATCCGACTTCAAAGTTCAAAACCTTTGTTACTCGTTAGTAACACCTCAAAACCATGTCGCATTCAAATTATACAACAACTTGTTACTCGTTAGTAACAATTACAATTTCAAATCTTCTTCATAACCAAGAACACTTTCAAACATCAAAAAAACTATCTCACAAACTAAAAATCAATTCGATTGCGAAAACCCTTTTGATGACCCAAAGTAAGAACCAATTATCATTAATGATCACTCGCGCCGATGCCGTTTGGTTGTTAATGATAATTTCATTTTCAAGAGAGTTAGTAGTATGACCACTCTAAACCGTTGTTGTTTGGTCATCACGAACACTCAATCCAATTGCAAACTCTTTTTTAAGTTATCAAAACATTTTCTCCAAGTCAAACCAACGTAAACGCTTTTCAAAAACAAATCTTAAAAACATCAAAATCAAAACTAATTGTCATTGATGATCACTCGCGCCGTTGCCGTTTGATTGTGGGTGATAATTTCATTCCCGTGGGAGTTAATAGTGTGGCCACTCTAAACCGTTGTTGTTTGGTCTTCACAAACGCTCCCCTTCATTTGCGAAAACCTTTTAAATAATCAAAATAAAAACCGGTTGTCATCAATAGACACTCGCGCGTTCTGCCGTTTGATTGTTAGTGACGATCCCATTTTCAAAAAGAGTTAGTAGTGCGGCCACTCTAAACCGTTGTTGTTTGGTCACCGCGAACGCTCAACCCCTTTGCGAAAAACTCTAAAAAGATAAAAACAAAACCTTTTTCGGGACAAACAAGAACTACGTAGCTTTGAATTCTCCATCGCACCAGGGAGATACGTAGGAGCGAGAGGCTAACTCTCGTCAAGCGCCAAAAATAAAAATATTCATTAAGTCTTCTCATTCCCTTTTCTATAAAGAGACAAATTTAAATATATTCTAAATCAACATTTAAAACCACACGTTTAATTAAAGGTTCCTTTCGGTAGAAAGGAGGTGTGAAGTGCTAATACCTTCCCATGCCTAACCGACCCCGAACCCAAATTTTCCCGGTTTCCAAAAGGCCATTCGCTTTCCAAAAGGTTTTTCTTCAATATTTTCCTTATAAAAATATTGGTGGCGACTTCATTGTTTTAAAAAGTTGTAAACGAAGAAAGATCCCCTCGGGGACTTTTTCGGGCGCAACAGGGGACCCATATACCTAATACCTTAAGGTTTTGGGTAGAGATGTGGTGTCCAAGTCTCTTGGTGGTCCGTTCATTGGATAGCTCGGTAATTCTCCCTGTGCTCCCTCAGGCTCCCCAACCGAAGAAATAAAAGATTAGCTAAAATAGTAGAAGATAATAAGACACTATATAACTTTGGTAAGAATGACTTACTAATTTACCTAGCTTTAATTTCTTATTTTACTTTTGAGGTAGTTTAACTTATTATTATTATGCCTAATTTCAACTATTTTTTTAGGGTCGCATAGCAGGACTACTCCATGGATACAAGAGGCTCCGCCTTGAGTAGTAGTTTATTTGCGTGATATTTATTTACTATTTCATCTAAGTTCGCAAAAAAAAAAGGTAGAAGTAAGTATAGGCTAAGTGAGTTGAGTTGTGTTAGAGAAAGCTTGATGAGTCAAAGAATATTTACAGAGATACTCCGATATTCTCCACCAAATACAGGGCCATCCCTAGAAGTAGGGTTGTTCATGGTTCAGTTCAGGAGGAGAACCGAACCGAACCGAACTGAACTAATTGAAACAGTTTAGCGAACTGAACTGAACTGCAATAACAGTTCTCTGAACCGAATTGAACTACACTAATAGTTCGGTTCACAGTTTTATCCGAACTGAACTGTTAGTGCTTTTTGAACTTTTACCCGAATTTTTACTAAACTGAACTTTTATCCGAACTATTATCCAAACTTTTACCGGATTATTAGTGAACTTTCCGAACTTTTACCGAACTGTTAAAATTACAGTTTATAAAACCAAAATAAATCCGAACTTTTACCGAACTATTTCCGAACTTTTTTACCGAACTGTTATTTTGAAATGAGTTTTTTTGACGCTTGAAATGAGTTGATCAATTTTAAAATGAGCAAACATATTATTTTGCTATAAAATTAAAATATTTTTTGACTGGATATACAATAAAATTATTATAATTGCTATAAAACATTTTTTTCCCTATGTTGATGTGTTATCAATATAAAGCACTTCGTAAAAAAAAGAAGCTTTCGTTCAACAGTGGGATAGGCAGAGGATTCCTTTTCCACAAAAAGAAGCTTCTTTATGTAAAAAGAGGCATTTCGTTCAGTATTTGCAGTATTTGGTGCCGGTGCTTCTTATTTTTTGCTTGTTCAGTTCAACAACTAAGTAATCGAACCGAATCGAATCGGGTTACGATTTGATTCTTGAAGCGCACTTAAAGCTGGCGATTCGGTTTGCAAACCGCAATGTGATGATTCGATTTTTAAGAGTCGATTTAGTTCGATTTAGCGATTTGGTTGATTCAGTGATTTTTTGAACAGCCCTACCTAGAAGGAAGCCACTAAAACTGATCGTACCTTGACCAATGAAGTGTTGAAGTAGTTGTTGCTTCGTTGAATGGGCCGGTCGTTGAGGTAATGAAAGGACCGGTCCTGGCTTCACGCGTTGAGCACCTCGGGTGGTACCTGCAAAGACACTCCGACGATCTAGTGAGAGGTCGCTCGGGCAGATAGCACAAGGTTAGAGAACGTACCTGATGCCATATGCGAATGGCGTATACATACTGCAGAGGGCCGACCGTTAGCGAGATTTTCGGCCGGCGAGAATTGCGATCCAAGCAGCGTGTTTGGGCCGATCGAGTTGGGCTGGGCCGCGAGCCCGATTCTTTGCTGGCGATTCGTATTTGCCGATACACCCAGAACGATTGCCCCCAAGCCTAGGTCGCTTAAGAGCGGGCTGAGGCTTGAATCGATGCCCCCAGGAGTGAAGTTAATTTGATGAAACGGACGCGGCCGTTTGCTTTTCTGATAGGACGGTGCCGACCGCTCGCCAACCATCGGCCGTGCTGGCGTGACGGTTGGTCTTCACTGACATTCCAGACATGACATTTGGTGTTTCCGAGGTTGTCTGGAGACAACCATTGGCGAGAAGACGAAACGTTGCGACGCCGCCCCTCGGTCCCCCTTCGCGCCATGGGTCCGCACTATAAATAGCCGCCGGTTGAGTTCATTTCTCACGCTTTCAAGAATTGCTCCGCCAACGACCGATTCATCTGCCACCGACTTGCATCCGTAGCCGTTTCCGTCTACTCGCGACCGATCCACAACATCTGTTCAGGGTATGGATCGATCTTTACTTTTACTTCCTGAACTTGAGTTTTTTCTTTGAAAGTATTTCGCACTTTCCACGCCTCGTGCTAGGGGTGTCAGTCGAGGATGGCCAAATCGCCCCTCTCATGAGTGTTACGCTTTCGATCGACGACTCGTTCCCCTTATCACAGGTGTTTTTGCATGCCACGGACGAAACTGACCGCCCGTATTCCCGGAAAACCACCGCAATCATTTGCTACACACATGTCGAGGCCGGGCGAGCCCAACCCCCACGAAGCGGAGTCTCAGTCGTCTTCGGGCGACAAAGGTTCCGATTCTTCCAGCAGTTCTTCGAGCAGTACGAGCTCGAGTTCCCATTCTTCCGGTCGAGGATCGGCCAACTCAGAGAGCTCTGATTCAAGGTCCGTCCATTCTGAAGGGCGGCCGGGCAACTCTCCACCGCCGGAGAACATCGTTTCTCAAGCGGAAGGAGGGGAAGAAGATGTCGAGGTGGTTATCATTGACGATGATGAAGCTCAGAGTGTCGTCCCGGTCGCGGACGAAGAGGTGGCAGAGGCCGTAGGTGGCCGAGCTGAAGAGATCCACGAGGAAGAAGTGGTTCAGCCCGCAGCCAGTAGCTCTGGTCAGGAGGTAAACATCGGAGGGTCGAACGAAGGGTCGGCCGAAGTGCAAGCGGACGTAGCCCGAGAGGTATCTGACATGTCTTGGGTGTCGGAAACTCTTCGTTCTCATAGGAGCATCATTACTGTTGGCCACGATGCTTTGCCCGATCTGCGGAGCCGCCTCGACGACTCGCCGGGCTGGAGGGTGAGAGGTATGAAGGACGGCGAAGATATTGCAACTTATTCTCCCAACTTCAAGTTCACGATGTATCGGCTCGTGTTCGAGAGGATGAATATCACCCCTCCTTTTACTGAATTTCAACGTGACGTCCTGCGTCACATCGGGGTCGCCCCTTCACAACTCCACCCTAACGCATGGGCGTTTCTGAAGACCTTTGAAGTTCTTTTTTGACTAATTTGGGTCGGCGGTGTCGATCATCTTTGTTCTTCACTCTCTTTGAGTGGTGGCTCGTGGAGAAAGCTAACAAGAAAAAGAGGGAGAGTCTCCTTTAAGATGCGTAAGACTCACCACCGGTTCTTCAAAGCATACCAGAATCCTTGGGAGCGGCTTTGGAGAAGTCAAGACTTTTGGATCGTTCCCACCGAGGAGGTGGTAAGTAAGGTCAGATCGGAGGTTCAACCGGACGGGATGCTCGGTCCCCCTTACTTCCCCATCATGTGGAACGAGGCTCACTTGCTCGAGGGCCAGGACCTGGAGGCCGAGATCGGTTTGCTTTTGAACTTTGCCTTTACATTTTATTGTCAATGCTCTTTTCTAACCTTTTGACTTGTCGTTTTGCAGAGAGGATGGCCGGTAAAAATTGGGCCGTGATCGAGTCAGTTCTGAATCCTGCCGCAATTCCAGGAGCCAAGAGGTACGACGGATCTCGGCCAGGGGATGTCCCTGAATCGTCCTCCAAGGTGCCCCCCACTCCCAAGGGCCAAAAGAAGAAGCCAGTTGTTCGGTCGCCACCGCGCACTGACGATCGCTCCGCCAAGCGGATAAGGCTCGACGACCGGAACATGGATTCCGCCAAGGCCGACCTCCCTATTCTCTCTCTTGAGCGTTTAGGACAGTTCGAGCTCGAGTGGTTCAGGAAAAAGCCGATGGAGGTCCTGTGGCTCTCTCCGCTGCTCGGGATAGATAAAATCATGACCGAGCTGGGGGCCGAAGCTGAAGGTACTTTACTTTTTCAGTCCGTTATTTCTTTTGTCTTAGATCGACCGACTAATAGCCGGACGATCTCCGTTTGCAGGGGCTCGAGCTGCTAAGGAGGCTTTGACGGAGCTGCAGGTGAAGTATGACAAGCTTGCCAAGGCCAAGAAGGAATCTTTTCAGAAGGGCGAGGAGGACCGGGCCAAACTCTCCAAACGGAATAAGGAGCTTGCTGGCCAGGTGAACAATCTGAAAAACGACGTTGAAGCCTTGGATAAGGATAAGGCCAGGTTGGAGGCCGAGAATGCCGAGCTGCAGGCGAAAATCCAGATGGTGGCCCAGGCCGGTCGGGAGGCAGCAATCGAGCAATTCTATAACGCCCTTGCTCAGGCGCGTGCCTTGAATGCAGATCTAAAGATCAACTTTGATGAGAAGATGATAAATCCCGCCCATTACGTGGTGGATAACAAGATCATGCTGCCCGAGCAGGTTGACGAACAGGGAAATGTCGTTCGATCGGCCACCGTTCTTTTCTGAAGCCTCTGAAGCCCGCCTGCGAGCGGAGTAATTTCTGTAATAGTTTAACTTGCCTTCGGCACAACAATTTTCCCGCCGTGCGTTTTTTCAGTCGTGGCGCGCTCGGCCGGCCAAGGCCCCGTGTTTGTAATGACAATTTCTACTTGCCTTTAATTACGCTGTTCAAATTTACATTGCTATATCTGTGTGTACTTCTTGCATTTATTCGCCTTAGTCATTTCGAACTTGTGGGCGCTCTACGCCGCTTTCGTGCTATTTCGATAAGCGTTCGTTAATGGTTGGGCCATTTCGATGGCACTTCGGTCGCCATTTCGATGGCACCCGTTGGGATCATTTCGATGATCTCTCGAGGTAGGTCGTTTCGACGGCACCGTTCATTGGGTTATCACTTAACCTTGGGCCATTTTCGATGGCGCTCGTCGAGTCAACTTCGGTGATCGTTGTTTGTGCCGTCTCGCGCACACGCCATGCATCATTTCGACGACACGAGGTTCGCGGGTTATCTAACCCTTGGGCCATTTCGATGGCTCTCGAGGTAGATCGTTTCGACGATCTGATCAATTCGATAAATCTTCGATCGCTCCTTTGCCACGGGCAATCTTGAGCGACCGGTCATACATTCTTGCGAGAAAGTAAATAACACATCATATTTCTAAAGGTCAGGCCTCTGTAAAAAACCCAGTGGGAAAAAGAGCGCCTGCCTGCTTTTCATTTATAGGTCGGTCGTTCATTACACTCAAATTGTTCATTACATTCAAACGTAATATTTTCTGAGTTTCTCTGCATTCCATGTTCTGGGGATAGTCGCCCCATCCATGGTTTCCAGCTCGTAAGCCCCCTTTCAAGTCTTGTTGATGACCCTGTATGGACCTTCCCAATTTGGTGCGAGCTTCCCTTGGCGTGCATTCTTGTTTCCTACATCGGCCCGTCTTAGAACGAGCTGACCGACCGTGAAGTCTCTCTTTTGCACGCGCGAGTGTTGTATCCGTCGCGACCTTACGTTTGATCAATTGCTCTCTCGGTGGCGCAGGTGCGCAGCTCTTCAATTAGGTCCAATTCTTCTCGAATGGCTCGGTGCGTTGTCAACCATCGTAGGGGATTTGAAGTTCTCAATTGGTTCACCCATTTCTATGGGTATGACAAAGACGGTCCCATATACCACTGAAGGGGATTCCCGGCCGTTGAATGAGGGGTTGTCTCAGAGGCCCAGAGAACGGATCGCAACTCTTCGACCCAGCCTTTCGCTTCATCGAGTCTTCGCTTTAACCCACGCAGATAACTCGCTTGGCGCCTCGACTGACCGTTAAATGCGAGGTGCTCGACCAAGTAAAACGCCGCTTTACCCTAAGTCGCCAACATTTCTCTGAACCTTTGTCGTGAACTGGTGCCGTTGTCGGTTATTAGTTCTTTGAGGATCCCAAAACGGGCTAACACACACCGCGAAAAATTTGCTCATTTTTGCCGAGGTGATGGTTGCAAAGAGGCTCGGCCTCGACCCACTTTGTGAAATAATCTCCCATCACGATCAAGAATTTGAAGCGGCACGGAGCAGTGGAAGCGGGCCTAGCAAATCCATGCCCCACCAAGCAAACGGCCAAGGTGAGACAAGGCTTTGCAACTCGTGGAAGGTGCAATGTGGACATCGGCATGTATTTGGCATTTCTTGCACTTCGAACGAGCTTCTTGGCATCCTCGCCCATGGTCGGCCAATAATAGCCGCTACGAGAGCCTTCTTAGCTATGGAACAGCGCCCGGTGACTTCCACAAATACCTTCATGAATGTCCTCAAAGACATGGTCGGATTCGACCGACGAAGACACCTTAACAACGGAGAGGAGAATCCTCTTCTGTACAACTTCCCTTCTATAACCGAATACTTGGTCGCTCTGAGCCTGACCAATTTTGCTTGCTTCGGATCGCTCGGTTCTTCCCCTTCAACGATGTATCTCAGGATAGGGGCGATCCAATCTGAATCGTGTTGACACACAGAACGGCCAACGACTGGCTTGGCTTGGTTGAAACGCTCGGCCGATTTAGAGTCTCCGAATCAAACACGTGATTTCCTGAGTCTTGGTACTTGCCAACTTTGATAGTATATCCGCTCGAACATTTTCGGTCCGAGGCACGTGAGTCACTTCACCGGCCGAATCGCTGAGAAGCTCTCTTACTCGGCTAGGTAATTCTTCAAAGACGCCGCCCTTAGCATCATATAGTTCTTTGATCTGCGAGACAACGAGCAAGGAGTCTGATCGAAGTTCAACCCGGTCGACATTGAAGTCCTGGCGAGTGCGCAGCCACCTATGCACGCCTCATATTCGGCCTGATTGTTCGATGTATGGAAGGCGAAAGTCAGAGACACCTCCACAGCCAGGCCTTCGGAATTTTCTAGTATTAGGCCGGCTCCACTTCCTTTGCTATTCGACGACCCATCTACGTGCAAGATCCGTGTCGTTTTGACTTGGTCTTACGGGTAGGAGTCATTTGGCTATAAAGTCGCCAACACCGCGCTTTGCGGCGATCCGGATTCAAATTTTATGCCAAACTCACTGAGCTCCACCGCCCACTTTATCATTCGTCCCGCCAGGTCTGGCCGATGAAGGACTTGCCTGATTGGCTGATCGGTCCTTACCACGACCTGGTGGGCCACAAAGTAGGGTCTCAACCTTCGAGCAAAGAATCGAGTGCAAGAGCAAACTTCTATCTTCTCGTACCTCGGCTCGCCTCTTGTAGCACTTTACTAATGAAGTAGACCGGATTCGCTTTAGATCGTTCTCTCGACTAGCACGGCACTCGTAACTTTCTCGTTATAGCCAGTCTGATATATAGCGTCTCGCCCGGCGACGACTTGGTCATGATCGGCGGGCTAACCAAAGCTTGCTTCAATTCATCCAATGCACGCTGGCATTGGTCGGTCCATTCAAAGTCTACATCTTTCTTGAGGAGTTTAAACAGTGGCAGCGACTTGCAGGCCGCTTTGGGAATGAACCTGGACAGAGCGGCCACCATGCCATTCAGCTGTTGTATTTCTTTTTTAGTCGTGGGTGGCCTCATATCGGCGACCGCCCCGCACTTCTCGTGGTTTGCTTTATCCTCTTTCAATCAGGTGGAAGCCCAAAAATCTGCCGGCCCTCACCCCAAAGGTACACTTCTCAGGATTCAGTCTGAGGGAGTTCTTCCTGGCTTCTTCAAATATTTCCCTGAGGTCGCTCACATGATCTGGGTCGGTCACGCTTTTGATGATCATGTCGTCCAAGTACACCTCTGAGATTCGACCGATCTGCCTCTTGAAAATTTTGTTCATCATCCGCTGGTAGGTCGCTCCAGCGTTCTTTAGGCCGAAAGGCATCACCTTGTACTGAAAATTTCCCCGATCAGTCATGAAGGTTGTCTTGTGTCGATCGGGGATACATCGTGATCCGATTGTATCACGAGTAAGCGTCGAAAAGACGATAATTTGTAGCCCGAGGCCCCATCGACCAGCTTGTCGATGTTGGGTACGGGGAAGGCATCCTTCGGGCATGCCTTATTCAAGTCAGTGTAGTCTACACACATTCTCCATTTGCCGTTCTTCTTTTTGACCAACACGACATTGGATAGCTAGGTCGTGTACTTGATCTCTTCTATGAAATTGGCCTTTATGAGGTCCTCAACGGCCTTTGCTGCGGCTTGAGATTTTTCCTCGTTCTGAGTACGTCTTCTTTGAGCGACCGGCCGACTCTTCATCGACTGAAAGTTGATGGCAGGCTACTTCGATAGGAATGCCGGGCATGTCTGATGCCTGCCATGCGAACATGTCAGCATAGTCTCTCAAACATTGCACGAGGTCTTGCTTCACTTGCTCTGGTAGGTCGTTACCGAGCTTGACTATCTTTGTTGGGTCGTCTCCCAACTGCACATCTATTAGCTCTCCATGAGGTTCTGGCCTTTTCAACCTGTTTTTCAGCTCTCGGGCTAACTCATCATCGTTATCCCTCGGGTCATTATGCGGATCATACCGAGCATCCAGATCAGTGACATTGACTTGATGGCCTTCACCAGTGCTTCGAACATTTGGGCCAAGGTCTACCTCATCGCAAATTTGTTGGTACAGATCGTGGCACCGTCTTGCTGCCTCTAGGTCGGCCGCCAGGGTAACTACCTGGTCGTCTTTGCTGTAGAATTTCATCTTCAGATGTACTGTTGATGCCACAGCCTCTAGCTTGCCAGTGGTCGGCCTACCTACGATGATACAATCGATAGCATGATTTGAGGGGAGTACGAGGAACGCCGTGCGGACCCGCCCCGCATAAGGTGCTATCTCGGTGTCGCCACCAAATGTGACCATGAGTTCGATCGTTCCCAGCGGGTAGGTGACCGCTCCATTGAAGCCCGTTAGGAGTAGGCTCGGCACGGGAATTATCTCGCTCCGATCAACCTTGATCCCGTCAATCGAGCCTTCAAACATGATGTCGGCCGAGCTACCGGGTCGACTCAGATTCTTTGAACTTCGGATTGGCCATAATCGCCTCGATTACCAGCGAACATAATCTGTTTGGCTCGCCATCGTGCGGTCGCTATCTCCAAACGAGATGGGGTCTGTTCGAGACCGGTGGGATCGTTGATGTTGAACCGACCATCGGAGCTCGCCCCACTTTCTTTTGGTGGCTTTATTTGATTCTCTACGGCCCAACGGGTTGCCACCGTGAATGACCATAGCAACGCTGCGACCTGCGGATCGTGGGGCTTCTCGATCTTCCGACCGGTCTTTTCTTGGACGCTTGAAACAACTACTACGCCCTTTCCTCGTCGGGATCGGTTTCTTTGCTTTTCTTGAGGTCGGTCGCCTTCCTCCGACCTCACATACTTTCCCAACTTTCCTTTTCGAATGAGCTCTTCAATATCATCTTTGAGGCCATATGATCGTTAGTATCATGACCCTTGCTCTTGTGGTAAGTAGCAGTATCTTTTAGTCGGCCGTGCCCCTTCTTGAGCACGAGTGGATCGGGCCGCTTCACTCCCACAAATTCATTGTTTTGGCACTCGCTATAGATGCGTGCAATTGAGGCGTTTAGCCGAGTGCGATGATCGAACTTCTTATCTCGAAAGTCGACCGATTGTCGCGGCGACCTTCGTGCCCTTTGGCCGCTTATCGCTTTCTTCTTTAGGTCGCATACACGGACGGCCTTTTTGTCGCCGAGTTTCTTCATACGCCATGTGGGCGTTAGCCGCTTGCAAGAAATGGCGAGATCGATAATGGTTAAGAGTGAATTCTTCTACGAACCAGGTGGTCCGGCCGAATACCACGCTTAAGATATTTTAGCTTGTCCTTGTCTCGACAAGTCACGAACGGACTCGGCCTCGGTGTTAAACCGGTCGACATCGCTTCGGCGTCTCATTATCTCCTTGAACAACAGAGTCCAAGTATTCTTCATACCGGTATTGGCAGCAGTTTGCAGTGTAGTGAGACAAGAATATTTTGATCAGGTCGTCCCATGAGGAGATGGAATTGGGTCGCAGAGACTCCCACCATTCCAATGCTCTACGTGGCCCAATGATCGGGGAAAAAGCACGCATTTCATGGTCGGTCCCAATTCCGAATGCCAGTAATTATTAAAGTAACGGAGATGTTTGTCTGGATCCCCTCGGCCGTCAAACTTGTTGAGATTGGGCGGCTTGCGGAGATCTCTCGGAATTTTGTAACGCCTGATCTCCCTGGAGAATGGGCCGTGCTCGTTCTGCATGCCGTTCGACCCAAAGGGTTGCATTGCGAGGCATGCCTCGTTGCCCGGCATTCCATAAAATCCGCCGGACGAGCCAGTTGGTGGAAGTGGAGGAGGCCTTCTGGGTCGCTCGCTTTGGCCTCTCCTTGGCCGATGCGAAACGTCCCTAATTCTTCCATCCCTGTAATCTTCCAGCTCTTCTCGAGAATCCCAAGATCTGCTTCTCGATCGACGTGACCCGGACGACTCATTGGAGGAGTACCTGGTGGGTGAGCGTCCGGTGTCAGGACGGTAGCTAGAATCTTCATAATCATAGGACATTGAATGGCGTCACGCTGTTCTCGCTGGGGCGTCTGCGTGCCTCGCCTCTTCTTCTTGGGAAGCGATGAGTAAGGTTCTCTCGGCGAGAAATGCTCCTTCGAGGAGGGGAGCAGTGTCTTCGGCGGCGAGCAGAAGGTTCTCCGTCTTCCGCCCGTGGGCTTCCCGGAATTGACCCTCTTTCGTACTGAGAGATGAGCGCGTCTCTGTCTGCGATCACCTGGTTTTTGTTTTGCAAGATCTGCAAAACGGCTTGAGTGACATGGTGCGGTAGAGTTTCTGATGCCCGCTTCAATCGGCTCGGCGGCAAGTCTCGTGAACGGGCGGGTGAACTGTTGGAGGATAGGTCCGCGACCGTTGTGCACCGAAGGTTCTTGTCGTGGAAGTCTTGAGACTCGTGGACCGTGACGCCACGCCCCGGTCTCGCTGGCGATTCTGCCGGGAGGATTGAGTCGAGAAGTGGCCGCGTGCGGGGCGGTCGCGTGGAGCCATGAATGAGGTAGGATAGCGCACGGGCCTCCCATCGTGGTCGCCAATTGATCGTACCTTGACCAATGAAGTGTTGAAGTAGTTGTTGCTTCGTTGAATGGGCGGTCGTTGAGGTAATGAAAGGACCGGTCCCGCTCACGCGCGTTGAGCACCTCGGGTGGTACCGCAAAGACACTCCGACGATCTAGTGAGAGGTCGCCGCGAGATAGCACAAGGTTAGAGAACGTACCTGATGCCATATGCGAATGGCGTATATATACTGCAGAGGGCCGACCGTTAGCGAGATTTTCGGCCGGCGAGAATTGCGCTCCAAGCAGCGTGTTTGGGCCGATCGAGTTGGGCTGGGCCGCAGCCCGATTCTTGCTGGCGATTCGTATTCTTTGATACACCTGTGAACAAAACCATTGCTTTAGGCCTCAACACAACAATTTATTTGTTATATAAATATTATATAATGTCTAAAGGCCTAAAGGCCCTTGCTAAAGGCTCTAAGTCCTTGTTGAAATGTCTAAAGGCTCTTGTTGTTTCAGTTTATTTGGTTTGGTGTATTTTGCTTAGTCTATTAGGAAATACTAATTGCGAAGTAGGGTAAGGTTGGAGCTGGAATTTTCATAAACTTTATCTTCCTCTCTGGCGGGCAAGCGTCTAACAAAGTAACATGCTTATGGTTGATTTGAACCAACCTGAGACTTGTTATAGTCGATTCGAGCTTGCATCAGTTCAAAAAATGATTTGTTGATAGGATTAGATGTTTGATTTGATGTAATTTTACTTTGACATAAGCTTCTATGTACTGATGTCACTAATTTGGATGTTAAGACTATTAGGGTCACATCTAATGTGCAATTAGGAAATACCCTAGCACTTGATGCTTCTCTAAGCTGTAATGTGTATGTTCTTATCTAATGAATGTAAATATTTACTTAAAAAAATTGTTTGCTTAAGGCCTCATGTGACATTGCGATAGCTCTAATGGAATGCATTCTTATCGACTGAATCAACATTTATTATTTTGGGTTTGAGGTTAACTAGTCAAATTAGTTGTAGTTGAATGTATTTAAATGAATTAGGAAATATAAGCATTACTTTATGTACCGATTTTATGACTCATCAGAATCTTAGAAAAGACCTCACTAAGACAACAAGCAACATTATTACTTCCATTGAGCTAGATGATTGCAAGCCTAGCCAGCAGAGGCGGATTTAGGGGGTGTTCCCGGGACACCTAAACATCCTGCCTTAGACTCAGTCACGATGTTTGGAAGAATTTTTAGGGGCACCTATACTAAAATATATCTCTGTTTCTGTTAAATTGACATTGATTTATAATTGGTTTGGTGGCAAAAAGTGTTTTGTATAAGCTTGAGGATTCAAGTTCGATTCCCAAGTTGCACATTCTTTTTTTTTTTCACTGTTTTTTAATTCCAAATATGAAATTGTTAAAAAAGGAGCAATGGGGATTGATCCTGTCACCTGCTATTCTATAGTGGAGCAACTTACCACTGAACTCAACTTCAAATTCATTAACATTTAAGCGATAGTTATTTATTTATAGATATTTCTTCTTATATTATACTATTTATTTTTAAAATTTAAAATAATTTGAGGGTTAACGTTGCTCCGCCCCTAGCCTTAGTGGTAATGGTAATGCATCCCAAACATCCTGTCTTGGTGGTAATACATCTTGTCTTAGTTTCATTGAAGGAAAACCATCATGTTTTGGTGCTAAAACAATTTCTCTTAGTGTCATTGAAAGAACACCCTAATTTTTAATCCTAGATCCACCCCTGTAGCCAGCACCAATTCTTCTATTTTATATATATTTTCCTTTTGCTTCTTCTTGCATTTTAGCATCAAATTTGTACTGACACAAAAGCCAACAGTAATTTGGATACATAAAAACTGTGTCGTGTGTGAACCATGTCATTGTATGTAGCTGGAGAATCAGAAATGTAATCCTAACTGGGGACCTCAAATCAAAAGGCTTTCTGATGTAAATGCGGCTGTCCTAGTTTATACTTTACAGCAGTGGTGACAGATTCAAATCATTGGTCCCTTTTATACATTTCTTTCCATGTAACAACGGAACTGAAAAGTAAAAAGTAATAATAATAATTTTACCACTTCCAAGAATTTTTAACTGATCTATTGTTTTTTTTTTGTTCAATTTTTTTTTTTAAGTTAAAAGAACTAGAAGAATAAACATACTAGAAAGACAAAAAAAATATAAGTGGAGGTTCGACTTCTACCCTACACCTCTCGGTGTTTCTATTTCTACCTTTCCTCTTTTTTGTGGATTTTCTCTCTCTCTCTCTCTCTCTCTCTCTCTCTCCCCACCATTTAATCGTCTCCTTGCCTTTCTTGGCCTTCACATCCTTATTAGAACGTTGTGATGATGTTCTCTATATCTCTCTCAGGACAATTACTTAGTTATCGGTTGTAATTTAAATTTTAAGTTGATGTAATTTTATACTCAAATTGTAGATATCTTGGAATTTACTTTTTCTTATTAAAAAAACAACATTCGTAAGAAATTTCTTTCAATGAAGTTCAGAAATAAAAGTTAAAATAAAGTCATGCATTTGACGACTTGCATTTAAATGCGACACTCTAGCTAATCTATGAGCAACACAGTTTAAACTAACTTAAGTCTGGATGGAGGAGTGTGTTTCACCTTCTGCTTCTTCTCCTTGGGTGGCTTGCTTGGTGTTTCTTCTGTAGGTGCATATGCACCTCCTTACCGTGTATATCAGAAGAATTGTTTCTTGAACCGATGCAGTGCATCGATCTTGATCGCATCGAGTTTCTTCCTCTTAGGTGTCAATTTTGATTGTCTTCCTGCAGGTGTCTTGAAGAATTTCTACGTGTTGTGCAATGCATCTCTTTTCTGTTGATCCATTTGTTCCAGAACAAGCTTGATTGTTGCCTCATCATGCATAGTTGTTCTTTGTGATGCAAAGACAAGTGATGCAAAGAAGAAGTGATGATGCAGAGCATCACTCTGCATCACTTCAGTTTGAACTACAGGCTCCTGTGCAGATGATTCTTATCCTTTGTCTTCTTTGTCAAGTCCTTTTTCTTCTCTTTCCTGCACAAACTCTTTCTCAAGAGAAGAAATAACATTAGAAGTAATGTTGCTTGGGTCAGAAGGTACTTGTTGTTCTGTTTGTGTTTCTGGCATAACAGGTGGTGTTTCAGAGATGGTTTGTTCTGTGTGAGTTGTTTTCTCTGGTTCATTTCTTGGAGAAGGTGGTGGAGGGGTTGTTTGTGGTGGTGATATGACTGGTGGATCATTGAGGGAGGGTAATGGTGATTTTGGGATGGAGGATGATTCTTGGTTTGGTGAGATGATAGGTGTTTTGGTAATTGGTGAAGTATGAGGGGTTTCTTTCTGGGCTTGTGGTGTTTGTTTGGCATATTTATGTCTAGCAATTTCTTCTAGGATCACACCTCTAGCATGTTCCTCCTCTTGTTCATCAATTTCCTCATCACTCTCTTCTTCTTCAACTTCTTCTATTTGCTCATCCATTTGTTTCTCTAACTCCTCATCCTCAGAATCTGAATCATACATTTCTTCAACAACAGGTTCTATCACAACCTTTTTTTTTCCTTTGGATTGCTTCCTAGTCACCGTCTTCTTTGTGCTAGGTTCCTCTACCTTCTCCTTTCCTTTTGAGGAGTTTTGGCCTGCTTGCCTGATGATTTCTGTGCTGATTGCTTTTTCACCATTTTGATTGCTTTGAATTTCTAGGTTTTTGTGTGATTGAGAAAAATTGGGGATGAGAATGTGCAGGGTGGTTTGTGTTTCAGATGAGAGAAATTTGTGAGATTTGCGAATGAAAGGGTAACGGTAACAAACTTAAGGCTTTATGTTTCAGGGAGAAGGAAGTTAGTGGAGTTATTAGGTAGCCGTTAGCAATGCGTGCTACGCATGCATCACGCCATGTGTCTTGCTTGGCTATCTACACTTCAATAATCTTGCTTAACCTCCCTTTGATCTTCCTGAAGCCTTATGATTCACACTTAACCAATTTTCTTCAAGTTTATAAATTTCTGATGCAGGGCACATTTTCCTTCGATGCAGGTGCATTTGATGCAGCTGCATTAGTTTCCTGCATTTCTGCAAAACAACTAAAAACATAAAATTGCACAAAAATAATTAAAAACAATGGGTTGCCTCCCATTAAGCGCTTGTTTTAAGAGTCTTGTCAGCCTGACTACCTCTTTTTGCTTAGAGATTTTGCAAATGTGTGGTGGTTTTGTCTCTCACCACATGTTCACCATAGTGCATTTTAACTCTCTGACCATTCACTTTGAAGACAATATTTGAGGTTTTATCAAATAAATCTACTGCTCCATGAGGATAAATCTTTATCAACTTATATGGTCCTGACCACCTTGATCTAAGTTTTCCAGGAAATAGCTTCAACCTAGAGTTGTATAGCAGAACTAGTCCTCCTTCTTTCAATTCTCTTCTGTGAATTTTCTTGTCATGTCATTTCTTAGTCTTAGCTTTGTAGATTTCAGCATTCTCATAAGAGGTTTGCCTAATTTCTTCTAACTCATCAAGCTCTAACATTCTCTTTTTACCTGCCTTGTTCAGATTGAAATTGAGCTTCTTGATAGCCCAATAAGACTTGTTTTCCAACTCTATAGGTAAATGGCATGCTTTTCCATAGACTAATTTGTAAGGGGACATTCCTAAGGGTGTTTTGAATCTTTGTTCTATATGCCCACAAAGCATCATCCAAATGTAAAGACCAATCTTTTCTATTTGGACTAACCATTTTTTCTAGCATTCTCTTAATTTCCCTATTGGATAATTCTGCTTGTCCACTAGTTTAAGGATGGTAGGCTGTAGCTATCCTATGCTTAACTCCATACTTAGCTAGAAGGTTTTCTATGATCTTATTGCAAAAGTGTGAACCTTCATCATTAATGATAGCTCAGGAGTTCCAAATCTAGTGAATATATTTCTTTGAAGAAACTTACTCACTCGATTTAGCATCATTATTAGGTAATGCTATCGCCTCTACCCATTTGGACACATAATCAACAACTACTAAGATATATAAATTGCCAAAAGAAGGTGGAAAAGGTCCCATGAAATCCATGCCCCAAACATCAAATAATTCAATTTCTAAAATATTTGTTCTAGGCATTTCATGCTTATCAGAGATATTTATCCTGCTCTTTGACATTTATCACAAAGATTTGACCATAAAATAAGCATCTTTAAACAAAGTAGGCCAAAAATAACTGCATCAGTAATACCTTAGTCATTGTTCTAGTGCTTCCAAAGTGTCCTCCATAAGGTGCAGAATGGCAATGCAGAAGCACTGCTTGTTGCTCCTCTTCAGGTATGCATTTCCTCATTAATTGATCAGGGTACATCTTGTAAAGGAATGGATCATCCCAATAGTATTGCTTGACTATGTGGAAGAATTTTCTCCTTTGTTGATATGTCATATTCACTGGTACTACTTTGCTTGCAAGGAAATTTACAATATCAGCAAACCATGGTGCAGATGCATTAGATGCTCCTGCATTGCTTATAGCAAATGCAGTTTCATGTTTTGTATTGACTGTGATTGCCAATAGTTTTTCATCTGGAAATCTCTCCTTGATTTCTTCTCCTTGTGTACCAAGTGATTCTCCTTCAATCCTTGATAAATGGTCTGCTACTTGATTCTCTACTCCTTTCTTGTCTCTTATTTCCAAATCAAATTCTTGTAGGAGTAGAATCCACCTTATCAGCCTTGGTTTTGCATCTTTCTTTGAAATTAGATACTTAATGGCAGAGTGATCAGTATAGACAACAATTTTAGTGCCAACTAAGTAAGATCTAAATTTTTCAAATGCAAAGACCACAGCTAATAATTCCTTTTCAGTAACTGTGTAGTTAACCTGAGCTTCAATTAATGTCTTGCTAACATAATAAATGGAATGAAAAACCTTGTCATATCTTTGCCCTAGGACTGCTCCTACTGCAAAGTCACTAGCATCACACATTAATTCAAATGGCCTGCTCCAATCTGGAGTTACTATAATTGGTGCAGTCACCAATGCCTTTTTAAGCTTGTCAAAGGCTTCTATACAAGAGTCATCAAAGTTGAATACCACATCATGTTGCAAAAGCATACATAATGGTTTTGAGATTTTTGAAAAATCTTTGATGAACCTTTTATAGAAACCAGCATGGCCTAAGAAGCTCCTGATACCTTTAATTGTATTGGGTGGTGGTAAATTCTCAATGACATCAACCTTAGCTTTGTCTACCTCTAGACCTTTCTTTGAAATTCTATGTCCTAGCACTATGCCTTCTTGTACCATGAAATGGCACTTTTCCCAGTTTAAGACTAAATTTGTTTTTTCACATCTATTGAGAATTTGTTCCAAGTTTGTTAGGCAAACTTGAAATGTTTCTCCAAAGATAGAGAAATCATCCATGAATACTTCCATTGATTGCTCAATGAAATGCGAGAATATAGACATCATGCATCTTTGGAATGTAGCGGTGCATTACATAAGCCAAATGGCATCCTTCTAAAAGCAAAGGTTCCATAAGGGCATGTAAAGGTGGTTTTGTGTTGATCCTTAGGCTCAATGGCTATTTGATTATAGCTTCGAGTAGCCATCTAGGAAACAATAAAATTCTTTCCCCGCTAGTCTATCTAACATTTGGTCTATGAATGGTAAAGGAAAGTGATCCTTTTTAGTAGCTTTGTTGAGTTTTCTGTAATCCATACAGATTCTCCACCCTGTGACAGTTCTAGTTGGTATTAACTCATTCTTTTCATTGGCTATTCTTGTCACACACCCTTTCTTTGGTACACATTCGAGCTTACCCAAAGCAGCATGCGATATGGGGTATATGATTCCAAAGATCTAGCCACTTAATGATTTCCTTTTTCACAACCTCTTTCATAATAGGATTTAGTCTTCTTTGACTCTCTATCTTTGTTTTTGGAATTTTCTTCCAAAATAACTCTATGCATGCATATAGAAGGACTAATTCCTTTGATATCCGCCATTTGCCAACCTATAGCTTTGGTATGCTTCTTTAGAGTACTAATGAGATCACTCTCTGTTTTGATGTTAAATCGATTTAATGATAACAGTAAAGTCTCATTTATTCCTAGGAAAGCATACTTAAGGTGTTCAGGCAGTATCTTCAATTCTAACTTAGGAGGTTGTTCTATTGAGGGTAAGTTTTTCTTGAGAATTGGATCCTCAAGATTGAGTGGTTCATAAGTTCTAGCCCATACTTCCTTACAAGAGTTTTCTATTGGCAGACTTTCCTTTTCTAGTATTTCATCATCTAGCAATGCAGCTGCATCTAATGCATCTGCATTGGCTAAGTGATCATACTGCTTGTAAAACTGTTTTTCTACCAATTGATCTAGAGAGAATAAGGATGAACACTCTTCTGTATCCTCTGCAGGATATTTCATAGCATTCATTACATTGAATTTGATCTCTTGATCATTCACTCTCATAGTGAGTTCACCTTTATGTACATCAATTATGGTTTTACCAGTTGCTAAAAATGGTCTACCTAGGATAATAGGCACTTCCTTATCGCATCAAAGTCAAGGATAACAAAATCTACAGGAATACAAATTTATCTACCTTGACTAGGATGTCTTCTATGATACCTTCCGAGGATAGACTATTGATCTATCACTAATTGAAGTGTCACGTTGGTTGGTTTTGCATTTCCAATTTCTAATCGGTCAAAAATAGATTTAGGCATCAAGTTGATGCTTGCACCTAAATCACATAAAGCTTTACTACAAAGATAGGATTTTCCTATAGAAAATGGAATTGTAAAACTACCTGGATCCTTCAATTTCCTAGGAATCTTATTTTGCATAAGCAAACTACAATCTTCTGTCATGGCAACTGTTTCAAACTCTCCTAATCTTCTTCTCTTAGTAAGCATGTAACACCCCTCCTATCTCTATTAATTAACTAATTGAAAATCAGAGTTTAATAAAATTCTCATGGGAAGGATGCTACATTGACACTCAAACACCTTAGCATATATCTATGAATTAAAACAACAGCATACATGCATACATAGGCAACTCGGCCAAAGGGACTACGCCCATCAAAACATGTTTTCAATTGTTTACATCACAGCGGACACTCATATATATTAGTCGAACATATACATTACAACTGAATAGTCCCAAAACAATCACTACTCTACCCTACTCGACTCGCCCCAGTGTTACAACTACCAGAGCAGACCGACTCCAACAACCAAAAGCAAAGCTGACCTCTACTCAGGGGTACCTGCAAGTTGCCACAAAGAGCAACATGGAAAGCAGTAGGGTGAGTCTCTAAACATTTGTAATAAAGGTTCATGACTAATGTAAATACATAGAATGCATTAAGCACCTCAGTTCACATATCAGACAACAACTCAAGTATAAACCAGCACATATAGCTAACTCGACTGATAAACAACATTTCAACATAATTCACATGAGTTATGCATGCAATGCAATGCAACCCAAACTCCAGGGTATAATGCATGAGGATCCATCTCTTTTAAGCCACTCAGGCATATCCGTCGTTAGTGATACTCGCATCAAGTCTTTCGTATCGAGACCGAAGTCTATAACCGTCGATGCATATGAATTCATGAGACTCAATGAACAAATGCATTCACTCAGAACAAACAACTCTTTTGTGCAAACCGCACCGTCGCCTTACGTTGCCTAGTCCTCTTAGACAACCACCATAGCACAAAGGCTATTCGTCCACTCACAGGCACCTCAGCTCCTCAGGCAGTGAGCCACTCCATCACTACGAAGGCCTCACAACGCCTAGGACTGAACCATCACATAGGGACTAAACTGGACTATGCCAATTCGTCCCCTTAAACAACTCTTGACGTTAAACGTCACTCACGGTGGCGCCTAACAGCTCTACGCTGTTATGCGTCAAAAATAGGTCACCTCGGCACTCTTAGTCACCTCGGCACCTTCACTCTTCTCGGTATGCTCGCTCGTCACCTCGACATATACCTACTCATCTCAACACGCTAAGTCGATGTAGTATCGCTACCCATTACGTCACCAATACTCAACTCGGTGGCACCTCACTGGCATTCCACTCGTAAAGTTCTCCACCTCTCGCCCCGGAACCTCACGCCTAGGATCTCGTCTAGTCCCACTACTTCTCTCGCCTCGCCTTATGCCCTAAGGTTCTCGACTACACCTTCACCTCATCTCGCCTCACGTAACGCCCATCGCCCTCGACTAGACACCACGCGCCACTTTGTCCCACCACGCTAGACTTAACGTATCATTGCGTAACTCTACGCCGCCTCCCGCCTCATCCGAGCTCACACCATTTCGTCACTATACCCGTTCACGGCTCTCGCCTAAGTCCACGCCCCTATCTCAAAGACTCTCGCCTAAGTCCACGCCCCTATCTCAAAGACTCTCGCACCTCAGATAACATGTTACAAGTCGACTCCTTCACCTCGGCTATCATCACGCAGACTTGCCTACGCCCTACGTCTTGATCAAACACCTCGGCATAACCATGTTATACCTCGGCAACTACCAACGACCTTTCGCCTTTGGGTTCTAATTACACCTACGCACCTTCGTCCATCAAGTGCATTTCAACTCGTCCTCTTCAAGTCTAGGGACTACGCTTTAACACTTACGCCGTATGCGTTAACCTTCATGCACTTCAGCTTTCTCTACGATCACGTGCGCCTAACTTCTCCTTCATCTCTTTAGGTGCTCCGATCCTGACTAGGATTAAGCTCAAGAACACACTCTTAAACTCTCACGCTCACTAAGACTGAGAGTTCTCAGCTCTCATTTCCTCTCCATGGTCACTTACGTGACCAGCTCAGAAATCAACCATTACAATCTTCACCAAGGTGAAGTAACACAACCAGAATACTTAAAGAACACATAAGCACACATTCAGAACTCAATCAGAAATCATTCATGCAAAAACACTCAACATAAACACTAAATTACGCATGGAAGAGAGCCCCCTTACCTTAAGCAACTTCAGATGATCACTCCCTTCACTACAGCTCTACAATCCACGTTGAATCCACACTTCTTTCAAATCCCAGCTCTCTTCTTTCACGCATTTCGCTCGCTTCTCCCTAAAGAGTACTATTCCACCTAATGATTCTCTCTCTCTCTCACTTCTCTCTATGACTTTTCTTCACTTTGATGGAATGAGCTGATCCTACGGCTATTTCCTCTTATGGAAAGGGACTTGGGCTTCTAATTGGACTTGGGCCTTCCCATCACTCATGGACTTCTATTCATACCTCTTCCCATTACTCAAACCTCTCCTAACACATAAACACTACACGTTAGCCTTAAGCTTAATTTAATTAAAAAAATGTTGAAAAACCCTAAATAACTCAATTTAATAATTAATTGAACTATTTTGGGGTGTTACAAAGCACATCCTTCATGAATTTTGCATAGTTTGGCATTTGTTGGAGTGCTTCTACTAAGGGAACATTGATGTGTAATTGTTTGAGTACCTCTAAAAGTTTACTAAACTGCTTCTCCTCATGTGCTTTTTTCAGTCTTTGAGGATAAGGAGGAAGAGGGTATTCAGGTACTAACTTAGGTAGTGGACTTTGAACTTCTTGTGATGTAGGAGCACTAGATGCTTCTGCATTGGTTTCTTTTTGATTTTTGGCTTTTTCTCCCTTTTCTACACTTTCCTTCTCAGTTAACTCTACCAAATCTTTACCACTTCTTAATGAAATAGCCTTAACCTGCTCTTTTCCTTTGGTTTGGGAAGGAGTAGCTTCTGTATTTGAGGGTAAGGCACCTTGTGGCCTTTGATACAGAGCTGTGGCTAATTGACCAACTTGATTCTCTAAGTTCTTAATGGAAGCATCTTGAGTTTGTCTAGCAGTTCTAGATTCACATATAAATGCTTTAAGCATGGATTTTAGAGAATTCTCAGTGGTAGGTTGAGAGTTTCTTTGGTTATTTTGAGCTGGGAATCCTGGTGGGTTGGTTGGTGTAGTTGGAGCAGTTCTAGGTGCAGGTGCACTATTATTGCTCCATCTAAAATTTGGGTGATCTTTCCAACCAAGATTATAAGTGTTGGAATAAGGGTTGTTATTCCTATTATAACCTACATAATTTACAGAGATAGGGTTGCTAGAACACTCCTCATACAAGTGACCTCCTCCACAAGACACACAACCTGTGTGTGCCGGAGGTACTTGTTCTCATCACGCAATGCAGTCTTTGTCAGGATGATGCATTGCATTAGATGCAGCAGCATTGTCAGAAGTGAAGTTTTTCATCAAATTAGCTAGAGTGGCTATTTGAGCAGATAGGGCAGATATATCATTAATTTCATGTACCCCTGATGGTTTCTTTTGGGCACTTACCTTACCCTCTCAGTAGGCCAACTAGAGCTATTAGCTGCTATTCTATCAATTAATTCACATGCTTCATTGTATGATAGATTTAATAACACTCCACCAGATGATGCATCAAGCATTATTCTAGTTTGAGGTTCTAAACCATTATAAAATGTTTCCATTTGAATAATAACAGGTAAACCATGATGAGGACATTTTCTCAAAAGTTCCTTCCATCTTTCCCATGCTTCAAATAAAGACTCAAACTCTTTTTGTCTAAAAGATGTAATATCATTTCTTAACCTGGCCTTTTTGATAGGTGGGAAATATTTTCCTAGAAATTTTTCAGCCATTTCATTCCATGAATGGATAGAGTTAGGCTCTAAAGAATTTAGCCAAGCCTTAGCTCTATCTTTCAAAGAATAAGGAAATAACCTTAATCTAAATGCATTTTCACTAACACTGTGTATAATAAAATTACTACATACTTCTAGAAATTGCCTTAAATGCAAATGAGGATCTTCATGAGGAGATCCTCCAAATTGACCAATAG
Source organism: Oxytropis ochrocephala (assembly GCA_020916435.1). NCBI lineage: Eukaryota > Viridiplantae > Streptophyta > Magnoliopsida > Fabales > Fabaceae > Oxytropis > Oxytropis ochrocephala. The sequence goes on from CM037091.1 coordinate 83,168,324, forward strand.
TTTGAAGCATTTGAAACATCATAGGCTTAAATTCAAAATGCATGGCATCAAATTGAGGTCTATTTATACTAGTTTGCATGTTTTGATGATCAAACTGAGCATAATCCCTCATAGGTCTATCTCTATCATTAATCATACCTATGTGATCCATGTGGATGAGATTTTCTCTATGAACTTCTTCTTCAAAAGAGCATGTCAGTGAACCAGGGCCTCCTCTCACCGAGTGTGGCCTTGAGCTTTGTTCTTCACTGAAAGACATGTTGCAAGCTTGTTGATTTTGCTTTTGGAGTCTTAGCAATCTCCTGAATCTTCTTTCTATTTCTGGATCTAAACTATATTCTGGAGTTCTGTACATATACTAAGTACCATGTACTGTTGTTGACAGAAACTTTAAAGACCATAATTTATATACAACACTAAATTACTATATATCGTAATTTTAAAAGAATTTACTTCAATTCAAACAACGGCGCCAAAAACTTGGTGCATGGAAAACACATACACTTGTGTGCAAGTATACACTGTCCAAAAACAAGTAGTAAAAAGATCGAACCCACAGAGATTGAAAAACTCACTTTTAAAATCAATATAAAGTAATAAAGTGTAAAGTAATAAAGTAACAAAATAATTTTGGATTTTGTTTGATGATCACAACTAAGTTAGAAAGCAAAGTAAAAATGTTGATAGTGTAAAAGAGAAAAGCTAGTTGGAATGTCTTCATCAAGTAATTTGCTTATAAGTGTTAGATGCAGTATGTGATGCAGCTGCACTGAATGCTGTTGCATTAGCTATGTGCCTTTCGGTCACTTTCTTCAGAGTATCATTACACTCTTATGATCCTTGTTCTATGCAAGAAAGAAAGGGGTGTCAATGCCTATCTTGCCTCCTAACAATTATCCAATTTGCTTAAATAAATTCACTCTTGTATTTTAAGTACCCACAATTATCCTATGGACTATACTATCCTATCTCTAGGACTTAGCATGATTTTCACAAAGTTTTCTTTATGTAAAACACTCACCCATATTAGTTCTTGAGTTCTTAATTGTAAGCCATTTATGGTCATTTACAAATCTTACTTATTCTAAGTGATCAAGTTTAAAATAAGTTTGGAAAGATTATCAAGCAAGAACTAAAGTACAAACATACACACATGCAACATACTTACTTAAAAGCTCATTAAATGATTAAAACATTCCAACTAAGAAAGGTTTAGCTAACAAGAGACATTGCAAGATATATATAAACTGAATAGACCATGTTTATGTAATAGAAATCACAAAAGAGAAACAACAAGAGAAAAGTTACAAATGTTGAAAACCTTTGTATGAAATCTTCTAGCAATGCACTAGCATTACTCCTTAGCACTATACAAACACTATGAAAATGAGTTAAGGAGGATTTGTCACTTCCTTCCTCTTCCTCTAAAAATATAAAAACTAACTATGTATATTGAAATTTTGATCTAACTTATGGATTGTGATATGTTTCCAAATGAAGATGTGAGGTCCTTTTATAGCCTTCAAGAGAGGTGCTTCCTTCCTTCATGTTGAAGTAATCTTGAGTGGATCATAGCTGTAGTTACTTTCCAGCAGTTGTTTGCATGGATAAGATCTTTGACAAGTGTATAGGGAGGTCTCATGATGTATGAACATGTGTCCCTATGTTGATGACTCTTCAAAGCTACCCTATGGCTATGTGTGAATGGTCGGCGCCTACTATGCAAGGTGGGATGGCTTCAGAGAACCAGGCAGGAGGTCATCAATTGCAAGTGGATGCATATGAAACAGACTGCTTATTCACCAAGTAGTGCAGATTTGATGCAGGATCAGTGCAGGAGCATTTGATGAAGACAGCATTGAGACTACACTGAACAAAAACATCAAACATACCACAATATATCCAAAATGGCCTAATAATAACTATAACCATTCAAATCACTCAAGTTATCATATATCACACTAAATACTATATAAACTCTTTATTATTACTTGAAAGAGAGCAATTACTAAGTTTAAACATATGAAATACTCTATATAAAATAGAGTTATCAGCTGATGAAGTCGATGAAGATGAACAACCATTTAAGAGGAAAAGGAGAACAAATGTAGCTGATAAGAGCCTTCCCCCAAAGTCTGGGACACTAGATACGGGAAAGAGGGTTATTGAGGTGAGCGTTCGTTTCGATCATCAACATCGGAAAAGCAAGCACAAGACCGCCCCTTTCTATTTTATCTCGGATGATTGATCTTGTTGAAGATTAGAAAAAGGATTCCGATCTTTGGATCAAAGGTAAGACAAATTTGTCACTTTATCTCGTCCTTTCAAGCATATTTTGACTTTGTCACTTCTCATGCTTTTAATTTCTCTCTTGCAGATGCTGAAACGAAACTTGCAGAGGTCCATAAAACCTTGGAGCCGACTTTAAGTGAGTTGGAAAAAGCCAAAAAGGATGTCAAGACCTACAAGATCGGGACAAACAACTGACCGAACTTAAAGCTGCTCAAGGAGATTCCTCTTCTTCCGATCTTCAAATTCGGATCAAACACTTAACTCAGCAAATGGATGCTGCCATGGCTGCTAAGAAAGAAGCAGTTAAACTCGGAGAGGACGACATTGTTGAAGCTTTCAACAATGCCCTTGATCAAGTCGCTGTGGTTATACCTGACTTTGTTGCCGATCCTAGCATTTTTAAACCAGAGTATTCCGTTCATGACGGTCACATTGTTGAGTTTGATCCAAATACCGACCAAGTGTCAAGGGTTATCTATCCGCCTCCAGCCGATAATTAGTTTTATAACATTCTTTGTCATGGTTCCATTGGACTCGGTTCAACAAGTTGTATGTTGCTTTAGTCATTGCAAACGTGTTTTAACTCAGGATCGAAAGTTTCCGAGCGAGACAAACTTGGGGTCTATCTCGCCCCTTGTTTGTTTTCTGTTTTCTACGACGTCGAAGTTTTGAAAAAGATTAGTCTAGAAAAAAGACTATCACACAATTAGCGTCGAAATAAGTGATTTAACATGAAATGTCGGAATAGAATGCTTTGAAAAAGCTAAGTCTATTAATAAGAGATCCAACTCATAATGTCGGAATAGAATGCCTTGAAAAAGCTATGTCTATTAATAAGAGATCCAACTCATAATGTCGGAATAGAATGCCTTGAAAAAGCTATGTCTATTAATAAGAGATCCAACTCATAATGTCGGAATAGAATGCCTTGAAAAAGCTAAGTCTATCAACATGAAATGTCATAATAGAATGCTTTGAAAAAGCCAAGTCTATCAACATGAAATGTCGGAATAGAATGCTTTGAAAAAGCTAAGTCTATCAACATGAAACGTCGAAATTGAATGCTTTGAAAAAGCTAAGTCTATCAACATGAAATGTCGGAATAGAATGCTTTGAAAAAGCTAAGTCTATCAACAAGAAATGTCGGAATAGAATGCTTTGAAAAAGCTAAGTCTATCAACATGAAATGTCAGAATAGAATGCTTTGAAAAAGCTAAGTCTATCAACATGAAATGTCGGAATAGAATGCTTTGAAAAAGCTAAGTCTATCAACATGAAATGTCGGAATAGAATGCTTTGAAAAAGCTAAGTCTATTAATAAGAGGATTCAACTCATAATTCGGGATTATAAATTGAGTAATGTCGGAAGGCCGACTTTCATAAAGCTTCATAAATTAACTCATAAGCTGAGCGTCATACTTTGTCCTCGGGTTTTAACTGTAATATTTCTTGAGTTTAGTGGCGTTTCATGTTCTCGGAATCGCCTTTCCTTCGTTATCCGTAATTACAACCTCGGGCAACCCGAACTTGGTTATAATCTCCATACTGAAGAAAGAAATACAGTTTCTCGCACTTACGACGGATAACGATTTGGCTTCAATCCATTTGGTAAAGTAGTCTACCGCCACAATCAAATATTTGATTTTACCCGGGGCCTTTGGGAATGGCCCTAGAAGGTCATGGTGAGGGAATGTAACGTTCCGGGGAATTCCGATCTGGGATATTCCTAGCTTGATACCCAACAATCTCGGCCTCTAATTCGGAAATACGGAGACTCGAGCATGCTCAGTCGCATTATGCTGAGACAATATTTGGACTAGTTGTTGTACTGCGTCCACTGGAACCGGAAGCATTGTGGGAGGTGGTGGAAGTCGAGATCTGGCCGAACTTCCATAAAATGCATTCCGATCTGAGAAAGGTTGGGTCACTGCTACCCCTTCAGGAGTTCCTCCTAGACGGGGTTGAGTGTGAACTAGCTGAGGTTCAACCGGCTCAATGACACTTACCAGACTTAGACCGGACCTCAATTGAGGGGCCATTACTGATCAGAAAAGAAGGTGAAAGTAATTAAGTTCAAGTTACTCCCACTGTGGTCGCCAATGTTCTGTACCGTATCTATGGGTCAGCCGATCTTAGACAGTAGGTAGGAGATGAGATTGATCAGTGAAAGTCACGTCCGATGTTGATATTCCGAGACGAGGTGGAATGTTCTGTACCGTATCTATGGGTCAGCCGATCCTAGACAGTAGGTAGGAGATGAGATTGATCAATGAAGGTCACGTCCGATGTTGATATTCCGAGACGAGGTGGGGTGTACCTACAAAGCCACTCCGATGCTAAAGTCAGAAGTTGGAGAGTTAATGCAAGTATATGTGGTAATTAATGCGTACCTTCACCTTAGTCATAAATGCTATATTTATAGTCAAATAGTGCTTGAGTGAAGGGAGCTGGACCGTCTATTTAGGAGGTGCATTGTGAGCCATTGATGAGTGGACTTGGGCCTTGGTGTGTTTGGTAGCCCAATAACTTTGTTTTTGAGAGAGGGGGCGTAAATAACAAGAATACTTTTACTCCATAACATAAATCAAGCTAAATTTATATCATGATTTAGTTGAAGCCTATCTCTAGAAGAAATCTAAATACCATAACATAATTACATAAAGACCATAATACCATAACATAATTACATAAAGACCATAATACCGACCAAATAAACGTAAATATTCAAATGAAAAGTTATAGACCATAACTTGCTCAACGACTGAAATCATTATTACAGTTATGTCAATTATTGTTAGGAATAGGAAGAAACATTAGTCATCACTATCAATATAATAAAACTGATTAACTTTTTCTAATATATGAAGAAACTCCACCTATCCTTTTATCTATCTAATAAATAAAATGAACCATAAACAATGAACTGCATCAAATAAAAGATAATTATTTATTTATTTATTTATTTATATAAAAATGGGATTTTAACTTTCGTTTTTAGTTTTTTCAAAATGATATGTAATTTTTAATGTACAATTTAATATTTAGTAACTTTTATTCTTTTAGCGGGTTTTTAAGTATTTATATGTAAATAATAATAAAAACCCATGGTATATGAATTGATAATAATCAAGTCTCACAATGACATTTTGTCAAAAAAAAAGTCTCATAATACTATGGTTAATTATTTTAGTGGTTTTTTTTATATGTAAATAATAAAAAATGGTGGAATATGAATTGATAATAATCAACTCTCTTTGGTCAAAAAATAATAATAATCAACTCTCACAATAATAAGGTTATAGATATAGCATAATGCATTCCTCAAAATTTTGGCCGTTTAGTATTATTCTTTTTTTTGGGATATATTAAATCCTTATTTCCTTTTTATTGTCTAAACATATATAGCTAATGTCATTTTTTAACAATAAAATAAGTTAGCTGATTGAAGTTTAAACGACATGATAAACCATACTCAACCACAAAGAACATTCATAGCACCTTTGGATCAAGTTAAATTACAATGATGAATGGATAAAGAAGGGTTCAACTCATAATTATCTAAATTAAATTAAAATGGTAAATTGATGAAAACTAATGAAGAATTGTAACTCTCAAATAAATTCATGTTTAAGAATTAAAAGGAAAAATATAACAAAGGGTTTAAAGGAAACAAAACGGAACAACCATTAAAATCATAACAAATGAAAGAATTAATTAGGAATTTAAACCAATCACAATAGAAAATAAATGGTAACACAGTTACAAATTTATGAGAATAAAAGTGGTTACAAAAAAATTTAAAACCATTTTAAAATAAGGATAAATATATCAATATTAAATACAATACTAGGTAATAATGAAATTTGTTTACGACTTTAAAATAAATATAAAATTCATTTCAACAATTTACTGTGTTATATCAATACAACATTGGTGATGTGTTTTAGATGGTTGCATTTTAAAGCAAAGCCCCATTGTTTTGATATTGTAAAAGAGGAAGAGGCAAAAAAAACCTTAAATTTGTTGCGGTGTTTTGCTCAAGAAAGAAAAGAGATAGAAATGTGTTTATGTTGCGAATTATTTAATGGTTCAACCATTGCTTTACTACATAAATAAAGTTAAAAGGATAAAAATAAATATGAAACATATAGGTCAACAATAAGAAATGGAGTTTAAATTTAATGATTCAATTTTATCCCAATTTGTTATTCCATGAACTAACACTGAAAGCCATAATTTTTTTTGACAGCAATTGTAAAATTTCATTCCTTTTGCATTAACATTTGAATATCATTTTGCTTTGGGGTTTTTGAGTTTATGCCGACACATATGAAAGGAAAGATTCTCAAGCCCACACCATTGAGTTGCCTGTCATCAGCAAACAAAAGGAATGTATTGGATACAAAGAGGCAGTGACACAGTGAAATCAGACAGAAGGAATGCAAAATACCGAAAATCCAGCTAGTTTAATTCAATTTTAAAAACCCTAAGCAAATCAATCTATCTTAACATAAAAATCATCCGGAAATCAACTATAGAAAACCTAAACAGAATTGAAGGATGAACGTAAGAAGGAAAAATCAATTGCACAAAAAACAACATATGGGAGCCATAACATAAAATTAGAGGTATAGGAGAGGAGTATTTGGATACCAAGCATATATGAGATAGGAAAGTTCAAATATCATGATGGCTCATGGATCTCTTGGGAGAAGAAAAAGATGAAAGTGGTGCCTCATATTTGGAAGTGGGATTTGTCTTATAATGTACTTTTTGTAATACAAAAGGGTGTATGCAAAGTGTATAAGAGAAGCTACATAAAAATATCATTCTTTGTGAAATTTGTCTTGAGATGACATGTGTTAAAAAAATTAATGAGATTATTTGTAATTGTTAATAGTATAGATATATATGAGTTATTACTCTTGCTAACATGCCTTGAATGTTTATCTCTCTATTTGAAGCATATGATTACTTATATGATGTTATTATGCCTATGTTGGGACATGTATGATTAAAAGGTAAAGATTAAGTTGGGCATATGTTTTATGTTTATCATACTTATATTGTATTATTATGCCTATGTCGGGACATGTGATTACTTAGTACGTGTTCTGTACCGCAGTCTTTAGGGTTGATCTAAGACTGTAGTTCGTAGTGCTCTTGTCGGGTCGGATCTCCGTGTGTTTTGAACAAGAGGGGGAGGGGGTACCTGCAATAACATTCTGACGCTCAAGTATCTGCAATAAATTAAAATATATCTAATTATCCAAATTAGGGCCGTCCCAAACAGTTTCGAGGCCCTGTGCAAGTTTTAAAAATGGGGCCCTTAATATACTTTTATCAAATGAATCACCAAAACCTCAAACTATTTTATAAATTTTTTAAATAACATAACACATTAAATTTCTCATTATAATAAAAAAGTGTATTTTTATAAAAAATAAAAGAATATAAAGAAAAAGAATTTGTGCGACAGTTTATTTTTTATTGAAATGATATGTAATATATAAAAAGAACGGTCAAAAAAATGGAGTGAAAGAAGACGGAAATAGGGTGCCTCAATGGATCACAAAAATAAGGAGGGAAGTGTAAGTAGTTTATGTGTGGAGGGAGGAAAAGTATTTTGTTGAGCAATAATGTTATTTTGCCAAAAAGTTTTAGCCAAATACAGACAAAAACCAACTTCCAACATCAATTAACCAAGTTTTTTAGACCATTAACCAACATATTTTTTCACAGTTTTTGAGGTTATTAACTAAAAATTTGGTTAATTGATTACTTGGCTAATCACCTGAAAAACTTGGTTAATTGGTGTTGTAAGTTAGTTTTTGACTATTTTTGGCTAAATCTTTTTTGGCGGTTATCGTTGTTTTTTGAGTTATAAAAGTGGAAAATGTTATTAGTAAAAAATTGAATGTAGGTAGCACTTTCCTAAGATAAGACTTACAAAAGTACAACATGAAAAGTTATTGTTGGTGAGCTTTCGGCTTATTTCGGCTCCTCAGCCCAAGGATTATGTAATGGCCGCATAATTTAGGGCTTCTATTGGAAAGTTTTTGCCCATGCTTCTTACACATCTCTTCCTACTCAATCCACACTACCTCCAATTATGAAAAGACAATAATACCCCTAAAATATTTTTGAATCCCTATCATACTCTTCTTCTTCCTTCAACCTCTCCTCCAACACCCCTTCTCTATCAACCTCTCCTCACTCTCACTCCACACCCTCCCTCTTTTGCTCAAATCGGGCTCCCTTTGTGAAGTATATTACGGTATGTAGATCATCCATTCTTCGTTTTCGTTTTTTATTCCACGCGTTTTGCCTGTTTTGTTGTATATTTTGAGTTCTGAAATCGCGCTCAGTTCGGACCTTTAACACCGAACTGGTTTGATAGTTAACGACCGAATCTGTTAAAGGGGTGTGGTTCGGACATTAAAGTCCGAACTGATTCGATATTTTAGGGCCGAACCACCCCGTTGACAGAATTTGACAGATTATGCAGAATTTGTGTTTTTAACCTTATGTTTTTGATTTTTGTAGGTCCTAATATGGCTGAAAATGATTCCCAAGCTAGTTTAATGGTTGTGGATCATTCGAGTTTTAATTCCAAACCGATCAGGTCTTTGCTTCTCGTGATGAATTGCTCGTATATGTACGTTCTATTGCGCAGACTTTTGGAATGGTGATTGTCATATCTCGATCGCACAACAAATGAAGGTCAGGCAAAGAAAATGTCATATTGGTTGCAAGTTTAGGCTAAAAGGAAAATTGATCAAAAAATGTGGTGGATGGATATTGTCTGTGATGTGTGGAGTACATAACCACGCATTAATGACTTACGGTGAAGGTCATCCATACCATAGCAGATTGTCATCCATACCACTCCAATCTTCACCATCCAGCTGTTTGGCATCCAAATCAACAGTTTTTACCTTACTTTGGCACAATACACAAATACATTGATTTGTGCAACTTAAAAGCCACCCATCATTGGTCGTACCTGTGAAATATTTTGTCAACCGTAGTATCAACTTCAACTAACTATTAAGAAAAGAATGGGCTCACTAAATTACCAATTTGTCCTTTTAGTTTTTTTCTTTGTTGATGGCAAATTTGGAAAGTTATTATTATTCTATCTCATATTTTATTTTTGTGGGTCCCACTTTTCACTTATCTTTTAAATTTTTTATCTCACATTTAAAACTCACTTTTTTATCTCTCGCTCTCTCTCTCTCACTTTTATCTTAATGTTGCGTTAATGTTGTGCCAGCGCAGTTCTTCGATTCACGGTAATATGACAAGATACTAGATTTTTGTACACCCCCACTTGGCACTCATACCCCCCAAATGTTGTTTATTTCCAATATACCCTCAGTTAAATAATTAAAATTAACTTAATCTAGAATTTCTTTTCTGTATGATTTTTCAGATTAATTTGTTAAAAGGTAAGTCCGAACAGTTTTCTGGAAAACTTTCCAGATTTAACTTTTAAGACATAAATTTTGGACCCAGTTTTGTAATTCTGAATTTATCTGTCAAGCTATAAATTTGAAAGTTAATTTTTTTCATTACGTATTTATGTCCAAGGCAAAAATCTTAAAGGTATTTTTTTAAAAATAATTTTTTTAAATTTTAAAAAAATCTGGTTTCGTTTACAGTTAGACCATTGAACAAATTTGCATCGCTGCTGGGGATCTCTAATTAGGGATTGCAAACTTAATAATCCTTACTAACAATACTAACGTTTTTATTTTTTCTTTTTATTGTGTTACAGGTCTTGTTACAGGTTCAGTCCCTTCTCAGTTCTAGGGTTCTAGGCTAAAAAATCGGTTTTCAGACAATCTTCTCCGTTTGTCCAGAAACCACAACCATTAAATCTGAAAAAAATTCGGTTTAATAACACGACAGAGAAAATTCATAATTATTTTTTATTAATTGTTTTTATTTTTAGTGGTGTTTTTTATTAATTGTTTCGTTTACTATTTTTATTAACTGTTTGAATTTTTCATAATCTAAAAAAAATTGTATACTCTTCTTTTGACTTTATTAGATTTTTAGTGGAGATTTTATAATTTTTAGATTAGTTTTTGTTTGTTTTTTTTTCTTCCTTAATTTAAGCATTATAATTCTTAAATTTATGTATTTTTAATTTTTTTTTTAAAATTGACTTCCGAATTTATTTTTAATAGATAAAGTCAAAGTGCATTTTCTTAAGAATGTTTTAATTTGTCTCAAAATAGATAAATTCAGAAGTAATTTTGTGTTCCAGATTCATCTCCTAGGGATAAATCCATGAAAAAAAATCACCTCCAGATTGATTTATTGTGAGATAAATCCAAAAACTTTTAAATACTTTTTTATAAATGATCAAGGGTAAATTTGAAAGATTAGGTAATTTAAGGGGTATGAAATCCAAGTGCGGGTAAACAATTTTGTGCCATATTAGTATTACCATCTAGTATTATGGTCTAGCATGTCGGTCAAGATATTGGTTGTGCCATAATCACTTGTGGGCCTAGATTGCGTAAAAATTAAAATTGTGGGCCTAGAAGCTCCTTCAGAAGGCCCATACTTCTTCCAACCCCTAGTTATTCAGTAGACACCTTCAACACGCGTGAAAAGACCAAAATGTCATTAATGAAACTTGTGATCATACGATGGTTCAGAGCACGGTTGGCCGAACCCGGTTCGGAGGAGGTGCCACCTAACCGGTTCGGATTTGGTTCCACCGAACCTCACTGTTATTGTTTTAGTGTTACACCGAATTATGGAAGATTTTGTCATTGAACCTTATAGTTCATCTAAACTGAATGTGGAAGAATTACTCCATTTCCGGATTTCACTAAGTCCACCAAACAAGTTTCTTGTGTACCTTTCTTCCTTCCAACTTTACACCCTAAACACACCAACCACAGTAGTGAACTGGTGGAGAGTTTCTTGGAATATTATTCACTGGATATCCCATTTCTTGACACCTTTTTCACAATATTGCATTGTTGAAACCTTCTTCTATCTCAGATTGAACTCCCATTTCGTCGCAAACAGCTTCCAACGCTTCTCTAAATAATTCACTTTCAAATAACTCTAACCCATTTTTCTCACACCACTCTTTGCACACATGCTGAGGAGTTTTAATGCATGCAGACGAGTTGATTGTAGAGCCACCACCAACAGTGGATCCTGCTAATATGAAAAATTGTACCTGTTGTTGCTATCCCATTATCTGAGAAGTGCTCCAAGAAACAATAATAGTGAGGTTCGATAGAACCAAGTTCGAACCGGTTCGGCCAACCGTGCTCCGAACCAGTTAAAATGTAGCGTGAGAGGGTGTTTCAAGTGAGGGTATTTTGGGAATATTCAAGGGTTGGGGGTTTCCACTGAGTAGAGGGGGGTTGGAAGAAGTATGGGCCCTCCAGAATTGTATTCATGATGTTAAAATCCAAGGCTCACAGGATACTGCTACTTCTCCAGTGCCTTTAATTCCCTCTTGATTAAATAAGCACATCTTGGAATTTGGTTTAGGCCTAACTCAACCCCACAAAACCGGCTTGTAAGGTGACGGTTGCCTCTTCATTATAAATCTTCTTAAGAACTTATCACTAGTCAATGTGGGACTTGGAATTTTTCCTAATACACTCCCTCACGTCACTACAAGAAAACCTGTTTTTAGCCACCAAAATTTGCCACGGAGTAAGGGGCGGTCGCTAATTTGCGACGAAATATTGGGTCGGTCGCTAATATGGGACATAATATGGGCCTACGCGTATTTTTGCCACGGAATATGGGCCGTCGGTAATTTGCGACGGGCATTTCGGTGGCAAACCCGTGGCAAACACTTACATTTTCCCTTAATCCCTCACAACTCATACGATTCATTTCATTAATCAGAAAAACGCCCACCACTCTTCCTCTTCCCTCAACCTCGCCTCCTCCCTCAACCTTCGCCTCCTCCCCACCACTCTTCCTCTTCCCAGAAAAACGCCCACCACCACCACCACCACCACAGTTCCTCTTCTTTTGTCGTGTTCCTCCACTCCACCACCACGATTCCTCTTCTCTAGTCGTGTTCCTTCTCTCCACCACTGTAGAATCAGAAAGATCCTTCATTCTTTGGCCAATCCGAACCTTACTCATTCTATTTCGTATTCTTCTTCAATGGTGAGTATTTCACGTTTCTATTCTATTTTGCATAAAAGCCCTAATTTTTTATTCATCAAAACCCTAACTTCCTCTTTCTTAATTTCACAACTTCAATCCGAAGTTCTTTGAGTTCTTTGGTTCTATGTATTGTCTGTGTTGATAATTCTCGTGCTCAAGTGTGCTCGAGAGTGGTGCACATGGATCCTCTTATGAATTCTTATGTTGAACGAATGCAAGCTACAACAAGGGTAATCCTAGTTATCTTATTTATTTATAAAATTTTGGCCTTTGGGTATCTATGTTTTTTCAAGGTTCTTGTTGATTTTGGGTAAATTGAAACCAAGATTATTTCAATTTTAATATGCATATGGGGTCAATTCATGTTCGTAAATCGGCCTTCTTTGAATTGAAAGAGTAATTAACTTTGAGCATATTTATTATGAATGAAATTGGATAGAGGAACGGTTTGATAATTGAAGTGTATTTTTCTTTTTTGCAGATTTTGCATTAGCAGTTCCTTCTAAATTGGAATCAGATTTTGCAGATATTTGCTCCTCTGATATAATCTTCTAGGTAGTATTTTACTTGTGTGCTTGTGTATGCTTCACGTATTTATGTTGTGTGAGTTTGCTTGTATCTTCTATTTTTGTTGCTTTTGGTATATTTGATTAAGGATCTTCCTCCAAAGATTTAAATTATCCATTTTCTATTTTTGTAGGAAATTGCTATCTGAGAATAAGCATGTCAAACACCTTAAGTTCTATTACCTCCGTTTTCCGTCAGAGCTATGACCGCTCTAGAGATTTCCGTGACGGCCTTAAGTTCGGTAGTACGCTTAAGTTCGTTCCTGGAAGGGTTTCTCTTCGGTGATGGTCTTGATCGGCTTCGGTCTCAGCCTAGGATTGGTATTCGTGCTCCAAGGATAGCTCTCGTGAGTTCCGTTAACTTTCTGTTTTTGAAGTTTTCAGACAATGATTGCATTGCGCTTTTTTCCTCTCGTTGAATGTTGTTTATTCAATGGTAGTGTGTCAATGCTTTAATGTTGGCTATCTTGTTTGTGAAACCCGAATTGATTTGCTATACTTTCTCTCGAGAATGATTAAGGACATGAAGAAAGGATTTAGTTGTTTGTTTGATTTATTGGACGGTATTAATTAATTATTCATTGATGGAAAGTTTAATTTAATTGAATGATGATACGCTTTAATTCAGCAGATGTAAGAATCTTACGCTTTAGTTTTTGCTATTGGTTCTTCTCGCTTTTCTTACAAAAAGTGTGTCCGTGTCGACTTGTTTCTTTTTGAGACGCATTTGAGTTTTGATAGGAGATAGAAGAATCGTGATCTCGACTCTTAATCGGTCGAGTGAGCATAAATAATTTGCATCCCCGCCTCAGGTTTTCAAATAAACTCTTCCTACTACTGGAAATAAATACGCTAAACCGAGTATTAGTAATTTTGAGATATTTTGAGATATTTATTTGCATCCCCCCCCTTGATTTTCAAAGTAATGTAAGTCTTTATTTCCTCGAGTCTTTATTTTTTCATTCTTTCTTGTTGTTGTCTTGATGGTCGCATTCACGGTGTATTTTATAGAAAATCGTGTTCTTCAATATTTATAATTTCTTTTCTCGTGGATTACACATTTAATACTATGGTCTTCCTTAGGAGCACTTCCAAAAATACTATGATGTGTCATGCCATACCGAAGGCTATATTGGTCAATGCAATCGATAAGTCTAATCGCATGCTCCGTGCCAAGTCTATGGAGTGTATAATTTTGGTTGGAATGGTTGTTGGAAAGGAGAAGTTTAGGACCGATGCTAAGCGTGTAAGTGACTATTGTTTATGAATTTCTCACGAGCTCCTTTGAGATTGATATGTTGCAACTTTGTGATTCAAGAATCGGTGGTTTGTTTTTTATATATTTACTTCTTAAACCACCTTACCATCATTTGGAAAATAAATGGTCCATAATAAGAAAACGGAAGTTAACTGCTAAATGAACTGTGCATCTTGTCATTTCGTAAATCATCTCTCTCTCTCTCTCTCTCTCATCACCCGATCTATTATGATTTTAATGTTAGTATCCTACATATGTTGGTTCTTTACTAGGTCATGGAAGTTCTTATGTCCTTACAAGTTTCTCAAATGGAGACGGATGAGCCAACAACAAGTTACATGCTACAGGTATGCTTTGTATATTATTTTGCATATGCACAATGTGTTAATGTTCAAGTACCAACAACTTTAATTTGTTAGGCATGGGCTAGACTCTGCAAGTATCTAGGGCAAGATTTTCTCCCTTACATGGAGTTTGTCATGCCACCATTGCTTCACCGCTTTCGCTTAAGCTGTTGTAACAATCACATCAGCAGATTCGGATAATGATATAGAGGATTCTCGATGATGAAAGGTCCCAATTTTATCCCTTTTCATGAAAGTTCACCTTATTAATATACCCTTTTATCGCATATGCCTCTGGGTTTCACACTCTTTTGTGACCATAGGCACACACAAAATCCTAATACACTAAATTTTTGGCCCTCACTAATTCATTTTTCATAGGCAATATATATCCGACCAAGACTAGTGTTCTAGAGGAAAAGCTACCGCATGTAACATGCTTTGTTGCTATCTTTGATGAGCGAGAAGGAAGGATTCTTTCCATGGATTGATCAAAGTTAGACTTGGACCACCTTCAATGTCTTTACTTATTGACTTGTTGATGTTTGTTGTTGTATTTTTTGCGTTTCTTTTGTCACCAATTATTTATATTTATTTGTGATGCGTGTTGCAGGAACTTTGGTTCCACTCTTAAATTTTATTTCCATGAGGAGGTTAGAAAAGCAATTTGCTTTTGTATGCAAAATGATTGTTTGTGTTTTGGTCATTGATTTTCTCTTGCTTTGTAAATGTGCTTTATTTTACTAGCCTAACAAAGATGTCAATGTTTATAATCTCCAATATTTATATAGCAATGCTCGAGCTATTACGATCGCAAAGTTAGCTATAGAGAAAGTGGTCGTCTCAAGGTCGTGATGTGACCTATTTGAAGTTTTTGATCGACAAGATCATCCCGGCTCTGGTGGAGGCATTGCATAAGGTAATTGTTACAAGATAGTGCATGCAATCGTATGTGAGGGTTGCATTGCATAAGCTTCCTTCTTGCCTTTCTTTGATGAACTGTCATCATATTTGACTCCTATGTGGGTATGTTCTTCCAACCTTTTCTATTTAGTTCAGCTTTCTTCGTTTGAATGGTCTTTCATCCTTATTATTTGTTCTTCACTTGATTGTAATTATGTTATGTTTCATTGTTTATCATTTTTTTTGGTAAATCACGGATGATTTAAAATGCAGTAATCCGTGTGATGTTTCTTATCTCCGAATTTTTGAAGTTGTGTAAATTGCTCTGTTCAAGTCATATTGATGAAAATTTTAGTTCACTTAAATGAATTTTCAAACTTGCTTTTCTTTGAGAGTGATTTTTCTTGTGTTCCATTTTGCTATATGAATGGTGTAATCTTACATCAAGCATATTTCTTAGAGGATATATGCTGTGGACTAATTTTTCTTGAATAACCAAAACATTTATTTCATTGTTTTGACTCCTAGTCTATTATTTTGGAATCGGGGAAGGGGCAAGACTCAAGAGAGGAGGATTGCAATTTGCATTTTTGACGACGTTGCAGAGAGCGTTGTCGTGAAGCGACTATAAAGTAAATACTTTTTTATTTAGATTCCTACTTGGTAGCTTGGTGATAATTATCAAGATTTGTTATCAACTTTATTGTATTGTTATGTGCCAATTGAGCGGGTATTACGATACATATCTCCCATTCCCGTTGGAGGCATGTAATGATGAGGCTCTCGATGTCGAGATGTGTAAGCATTAGGCATGCCCTGTTGGTTAACATTTCAAATACCATTTTTATTTTTCAAGCCGTGTGTGATTGTTGGTATTTCTCCATCTTTCGCAGCATTTGTGTATGGCCTAGGTGTTTGTGCAGAGTTTGGTGGTTCGTGTTCAAACCTCTTGTTGGAGGTACCGCTTTATGAGCTTATGAACTTCCAAAAAAACTTGTTATATTGAGCAATGAGTAACACATTAGTGACTTATTGCAGAGGCTTTATCGAGGTTAAATGTCGTTATCCAACATCCCAATGCTCTTCATTCGAGATAACTTAATGGCATATGACAATGCAAGCGCGCTTTAGGAAAATTTGTCGGTTTCATCGCGACAATATTGATTCTCGCCTGTGTCTTTACTTATCTTCCTGTGTATGACCTCGCTTTTATGGTTTTGTTCTTCTATGATGTATGACGGCTAAGGATTTTTTTGGGTGGGAAAACATCTGTTTCATTTATGATTATGCTAATCTGTTGCATTTACTGTGTAGTTCTGCATGGTTGAACTGTTTGCCAATAAAAGGTGATTTGATTGAGGCCAAAGTTGTTCATGATCAACTTTGTTCGATGGTCGAGAGGTTAGGGGATCAAATGCTTGTCTTCAAGTTTTTCGACGTTATATTGCATTTCCCCTATTGTTCTAATTATAATTGTCATTTATCTTCGTGTCCGATGGTGAGCTATTAGGCCCAAACAATCAATACCTTCCAAAAATAGTTTCCGTGTTTCTTTGAGGTTAGTTTCACACATAAGTTTGCTACTTTGTAACCTTAGTCTTCTTTTTAATAAAATTGAACTTTTTTTCACGGAAGAAATTTAATCGAAACCAAGCTAATGTACAAAGCGGAAGTAAGATTGCTTCCCCAAAAAGAACAGAAAGAACATTAGTGTGTAAAAAGTGTGGCATGTGCCCTACTTCACATACACCTAGGGCCGTTTGGGGTGACGTATGAACAACTTAGTTGAGCTTATCTTATTTCCGTAAGCTCTCTAGGATAGCTTATAAAAACAATTTTACTTTATTTTATTTGTTATCATTGAAATAGTGAATTTTATATGATAAGTGTTTAATTCGATATTGAATTGACAACCGATATGTCTCTATATAATACTTATTTGATTATGTATGTAGGTTTTATGTCTTTGGTAAAGACTTTGCAATGTAACAAACAAATTGGTCGAATGGTTAATTTACTCGCATAACTCCAAAGAACACCGCGCTCCCGCTTACTCTTGCCTCGACTTGGTCATCTTTGTATTAAGCAAAGACAGCGGCTTGTATATCAGATTGTGAAATGTATCATATGAGATACTATTTATTCATGAAGGTTGCAGACATCATTTTATATTCATGATGGTTTAAAAGATCCGACTGGACTCTTGGATCCATTTTTCTACTGATTAAAAGATCACCGCTTAGTGTATCTATATATTTCTCATTGTATTTTGTATTAGACTTTGGTTTGAGTTATGAAAGTATGATTTAGTCGTTAATTTGAATACTAACAAATTCTTTGGATTCTGCGTCAAAAAGAAACAAATTGTTGGATTTATTTTTTTAATTTTTTCAAAAAATTTATACTTGATTTGCCACGGAATGTGTCCGAGTTTCATACGACTTTGCCACGGATAATTGCGACGGATTTGCCACGGGTTTGCCACGGAAAAATTTGCCACGGAAAAGTCCGTGGCAAACGATTTGCGACGAGCGTTTTTGCCACCATTTTTGGTCCGTGGCAAATCCGTGGCAAATGTTGTTTTGCCACGGAAATTTGTACATTTGCCACGGAAATGTCCGTGGCAAATCAACGATTTTCTTGTAGTGCGTGCAGCACTGTGGGCTTGTAGCGTGTTTAATGGTAGGTGGCCTGATAGATCTAGGATAGGCTCTGATACCATCTTGGAATGTGGTTTAGGCCTAACTCAACCCCACAAAACCGGCTTGTAAGGTGAGAGTTGCGTCTTCATTATAAACCCTCTTGAGACCTTATCACTAGTCAATGTGCACTACAAGAAAAGCTTGTTTTAGTCACCAGCAATTGCCACGGAGCTTATTCCGTCAGTAATTTGCCACGGATTTGCGACGGCATGCGTAAAAAATAAGGGCGTGAAATTTCCCGCTGGTGTTTGCCACGGGTTTGCCACAAACATGTGAAAGGACAGAAAATTGTCACGGAGATGCCGTGGCAAGTCCGTGGCAACCCATTAATCAAAATAAAATGAGCCCGATCCCTATCCCTAAAATCAGAACGTCACGCTCTCTACGCTCTCTCCTCCTCACCCTCTCACTCTCCTCACCTACAATCAGCCTCCCTCCCTCACTCTCAATCACCACCACCTCACCTCCACCCACACTCCCCACCGTTGTGCTCGCTGCTCCATCATTCTCCTCAACTTCGACGAAACCCTAACCTCACCTTTCTCTAATCCCTAAATCAAATCCAGCCTCCATCCTCATTCGACTTCTCTACTGCTGAAATTCGCTCGCGCCCAACAAGCAGCATCACACTATCTATTCATCTCTTCTCACCTCCCAGCAAGCGTTGCATTCTCTCTTTTATCCGTTAGGTTTTCCACAAACTGGTAAGCACATCTCATTCTCAGATGCAACTTACAAATCTAGTCTTTGATTTTCTTGTATGCTATTCACCTTGACAAATCGATCATTTGATTTATTGTTTACATTCTTGAGAAAAGTATGATAGGTTGTTGCTAGTGAAGGTGGGCGATCTTCGCCAAAAGAAGTGGTGATGCTTTTGCTCGTGCATTTTCTTCCCACTTGGCAAGGTAATATTGACATACGATTTATGTTTTGATGGCTTATTATTATAAGCTTCAGATTCAGTCCATGTGGATCAGTTTTTTAGTATTATTGATGCCACACTTTATTTATTACGTTTAATAGATTTTAAAAATTGGAGTTTAAGTTTTTACCACTAATCAGATTCCACACCAACCGAATAGGTTGAGGAGGAGCCTTTCAGATACGGAAGTTAGGCCCGCCAATTTATTGGAAATGAGGAAGAGTGGTTGAGGGAATTCCATTTTGTTGATGGTTATAGAAGTATAAAGTAGAGGTAATTATACTTTTTCTATTTAAATCTCTACTTGTGTGATTTGAATCAGAAAACAATTAAAAGCAGCTTGCACGTGTTCCGTTCATTGTGGAGTCTAGGGTGGATTCTATGTAGACATTCTATTGCTTAACCACATAAGTAGAGAGACTTTTGTGAAGCTCACACTTGGTTTTGAAAGTCTAAAACTTTCTTTAAAAACGAAATTCCTGCTGGCAATGTAAACATGAACTGATTATCCATTTCATTTTCACACCTATATTCTCCTAGCATTTTATTATTTTTTTGAATTTTTTAACTGTGGTTTGTATGTTATAACAGGGAAAATGAGGCATCACTTGTTGTTTTATCTGACTTGTTCGCGGAACTTGATAGCTTGGACGAGGTAGAGTAATATTAAAATCCTCTGAATCCATTCTTTCATGTGTGGAACTCTATCATAAAGGGTGCTGACATTGTTCTAGGGATGCTTCCATTGGCAAGGGAGCTCTTACGTCGTGGAACTGAAGTGAGTTCGCTTTCTATTTTGTGAAATTTGAATATTTCACCAGTAAGCTGCTAATTACACTCTGTCCTTCACAGGTAGTTCTGGTCACTTTGGTCAATTTCGATAAATTTTGTTGTTGCCATGATAATAATGGACATGTCTTGCAGGTAGTTCTGGTCAGGTTATTAAGGAACGCCTTTTGCACTTTGTAAGATCATTGTCAACTGTAGTGGCCTTCGCCTATTGTTTATCAAGGTGTGCTTCTTTCCTGATTTATAAGAGCTTTTGAAATTAATGAATGATTGGGCACTTAATGGTGCTCCTAGTTACTTAAAGCTATTTGGGCCTTTCTTCCCCTTTTATGAGAATTATTGAGAAGATTTATCTAATTTTCTATTATTTTGACAACTTATAAGTTATAACACCTTGCATATTTATTGTCTAACTGCGTTGTTTTTCTGCTCTATTCATATTGGACAATTCAACTGTATATTTTCCTACTTGACTACTTCTCTTCTCTGAGATCGTTGGTTCCAATATGCAATGCTTATTAAGTTTTGTTTTTATAAACTAATTGTGGAATACTCTCATGCAATGTGATTCAACAAGCACAGAAATTTGTAGCGGAGAATGCTGATACAAAGGAGACGAGAAATGTTAGTATATATTCTCTAAGTAAAGCCAACCGGCATTCTAGTCTAGCATGAGTATGATGTTTATACTTCCTAAGTATATTACCATTTCCATCTATTACTCAGTGACTGTCATAAATTTTTTGGTTTTTAGATTGACCTTTCTCCCTTTCAATTTGCATTGCACATAGTGACTAAGAATATTTCACCAGATTAATTTTAACTTTCAGAAAATATAGGGAGAACTGGAAGCACTCGAAAATATTGATTTCACCGAACGGATAATGAATTATCTATTTATTTTTCAGATGGGATTCCAATTTGCAGGCAAAGCTGTTTATTCTGCAGTATGGATTGCTGCCTTTTCATTGTTTATGGAATTGCTGGGCTTCTCTACACAGAAATGGGTTACTGCAGGAGGTCTTGGGACAGTTTTGTTGACTCTTGCTGGTCGTGAGGTTTGGCATTTATTGTTGCTTATAATTATCCAAATTCCCTTAAATTTAGTGGTAGCTATGATATTGTGGAGCTTATTATCACTAAATACTATCTGTTCAGATATTTACAAACTTCCTTTCAAGCGCGATGATTCATGCCACTCGACCTTTTCTGGTCAATGAATGGATTCAAACTAAGATATATTGAAGGATATGAGGTTTCTGGCACTGTCGAGGTGTGTTAAAGTAATTAGCACCTTTTAATTATTGAGTGTTGGAGTTATATATTAAACATGTATCATATTTTAATTATGTAATAATTTAACCGAAGAAAATTACACAATATGTTAATAGTGCTACTAAGATCTCAGAGTTGCGCAAATTGATGTTTTCCTTCTATGCAACATGTTGGTTGGTGGTCACCCACAATTATAAGAGGCGAAGATCGTGAAGCTGTACACATTCCAAACCACAAATTTACAGTGAATGTTGTGTGAAACCTCAGTCAAAAAACACATTGGAGAATCAAAACCCACCTAGCCATTAGTCATTTGGATGTAAATAAGAATATTAATGTAAGAAATAGTTATGTTGTTTATGCTGAACTTGCTTTCTATTTTGTGAATAGGTACTTTTCAACATAGTTCAGGTACTCTCTAAATATAATTTGTTATTTGAATAGGTACTTTTCACATGTCATTTCTATTGATTTGCCTCATAAGGTAACTTTCTGTTAATATTAATCATATTGTAAATTTACATGTACAACACTAAATATTTACACCTCATTTATGTTATGAAAGTTATGAAAATGTTAGGTGATGGGGCTTATCATGTGAACGCTCGCAACTTTGGAGATCCTTTCAGGAAGCATGAGATGCAGTTGATATAAGAAAGGGATTAGAAGTGTATTTTCTGTTGATATATACAAATTTTCTAAGTGGACAAGCTTGTTTATAACATGTGTAGATTACAATAAGTCTGAAGTTCACTTTGATTATTTTATTTTATTAATTTTTTTTAAAAAATTTGCGACGGATTTGCCACGGACTTGCGATGAAATTTGGGATTTGCGACGGAGAACTCCGTGGCAAACCGTTTGCGACGAGCGTTTTTGCCACCATTTTTTGGTCGTCGCAAATCCGTGGCAAATGCAGTTTTGCCACGGAAATTTGCGCATTTGCGACAGAAATTGTTGTGGCAAACCAGCGATTTTCTTGTAGTGGTGGGACTTGGGATTTTTCCTAATAGCACATGTCTACAAAATGCATTCCAGTATTTATCCAGGTAAAATATGAGCAGTAGTTTATTGAACCACAGTTCCTCTTGGTACCTACGGTAATGGTATTGGTACCCTTGTGTACCATTTGGTCTTTCATTTGAGCTTCGTGACAGAACCTCTTTTACATACACTATCTGTCACTCAAAAAAAAAAAAATACACTATCTGTTAACAGATAATATGATGATATCTACAAGATCTATCCTTATCTATAAGTCCAATCCATCGCAGGCTCCGGCCCAGGAATCAACCTCAAAGGCGGCATCAGCGCCAACGGTCAAGAATGTCACGACCTCATCCAACGGCTCCGCGTCTATAAATAGACCCTTACCCCCTCAAATCAGGTACTTTCTCATTCATTCATACCTCTTTCACTTCTGTTTGCTGACTTAAGCATCAGAGTGCTTGCAGGTACACCCCCCTGACGACTCTGAGCTCCGAGGATAATCTCAAGCCTTGGTCATTGATAACTCTATTTTATATAGAGTTATTCATATGTTTAAACTTAATAAATTGCTCTCTTTCAAGTAAAGATAAGGAGTTTATATAGTATTTTGTGTGATATATGATAACTTGAGTGATTGACATGGTTATAGTTGTTAATACGCCATTTTGGATATATTGTGGTATATTTGATGTTTTTGTTCAGTGCAATCTACAGATGCTCCTACATCAATGCTCCTGCATCAATGCTACTGCATTGATCCTGCACTACATCTGCATTACTTGGAGAGTGAAGCCATCCACTTGCACATCCACTTGCATTGCTGACCTCATGCTTGGTCCCCTAAAGCAAAACCACTTTATATTTCGGCGCCTATCATTCCCACATAGCTTTGAAGAGTCATCAACATAGGGACACATGTTCATATCTCATTGAACCTCTCTACACACTTGATCAAAGATCTCAACTTGGTAAACAACTTCTGAAAAGTAACCATGGTTCCACCTCTAGTTTACTTCAACATGAAGAAAGGAAGCACCTCTCTTGAAGACTATAAAAGGACCTCACTTCTTCACTTGGAAATATATCACAATCCATAAGTTAGATACAAATTTCAATATACATAGTTTCTATTTTGTAAGAGGGAAAGAAAGGAATTGGCAAATCCTCCTTACTTCCATTTCATAGTTTTTACATAGTGCTAAGGAGTGATGCAACTGCATTGCTAGGAGAATTCATGCAAAGAGCTGCAACTCGTGTAATCTCTATTTTGTTCTCTCTCTTTTGTGATTTCAATTATATAAACATGTTCTATTCAGTTTATATTTGCCTTGCAATGTCTATGTTGAGCTAAATCTCTCTTAGTTGGAATGCTCTAATCATTTAATGAGCTTTTAAGTAAGTTTGATGCATGTATGTAATGTGTGCACTTTAGTTCTTGCTTGATAATACATTCAACACTTATTTTGAGATTGATCACTTAGAATAAGTAGATTTGTAAAAGCAGACATGGTTTACAATTAAGAACTCAAGAACTAATATGGGTGTGTGTTTTACATAAAGGAAACTTTGTGAAAACCATGCTAAGTCCTAGACATAGGATAGTATAGTCCATAGGGTGACACTGTGGGTACTTTAAAAGACAAGAGTGAACTTATTTAGCATGCCTAGACATAAGAAGCTTGTAATGAAACTCTGAAGAAAGTGACTGAAAGGCACATAGCTAATGCAACAGCATTTAGTGCAACTACATCACATACTACATTAAACACTTAAAGGTGAATTACTTGGTGAAGACATTCCAACAGGCTTTTCTCATTTGCATTACAAATACTTGCACTTTGCTTTTTACTAACTTGATTACCATGCACTATATTACTTTGTATTGAGTTTGAATAAGAGTTTCTCAATCCCTGTGGGTTCGATCTTTTATACAACTTGTTTAGGACTGTGTAGCTTTGCACATGTTTTCCACACACCAATC
The DNA here is from genome assembly GCA_020916435.1 of Oxytropis ochrocephala. Taxonomy (NCBI): domain Eukaryota; kingdom Viridiplantae; phylum Streptophyta; class Magnoliopsida; order Fabales; family Fabaceae; genus Oxytropis; species Oxytropis ochrocephala. The sequence goes on from CM037091.1 coordinate 83,192,513, forward strand.
ATCCAGACCTCAGGCGACTCTATAGTTACCTTGGATCCAGATCCGACTACCGACCTCATGTACAAACATTGGCGACCACAATGGGAGTGCATCATTTACTCTCATCAGACTCATATCCTCCACGGGTCCAAGAGGCCGCCTTCCAACCTGAGGCCAAGCTCAGCCCCAAAACGTTGTGGGACCCCCACCACCACAACTCGAACAAACACCAGAGGGGCATGAGCAGACCTTACTCGCTGAAGAGGCACACTCAATTCCAGCCCCTCCAACGCTCCCTCCTACCGAAGCCGCCCAAATCCCGGCGTAGGCAGTTAATCACATTTTGTACATTTTGGGATGTCGTAGTAGGGACATGGGCCAACAAGAGGTCCGACTCAGCCAGATGGAAGAAGCCGCCGCAGCGTGAGCTAATACTGCTCCGCCTCAAGGTCGGGCCCAACTTAATTCTCCACCTCCACAGATTGTGGTATCCAGGCGACATCGTTCTCCTCCTCGACGTCGGCCTGTGCATAGACACCACACTCGTCGAGAAGGCGGAACCCGCAGATCTCGCATTTCGCCTACCTCGCCGAGCTCCAGCTTCACCTCGTAGCCCACTACCCCGATAGGAGAAGCTCCCCTGAGAAAGGATCTCAAGTACAAGCTCTCCAAGCACCACCAAGATCCGCCCCTTCGATCTCAGCCCATCCCTTTCAATTGCCAGATCGCTGAATGTCGTATTCCGAAGTCACTAGAGAAACCTCCACAACTAAACATGTACGACGACTCTAGCGACCCTGACGAACATGTGGATATTTTCAACTTGATGATGCATTATCGCAATGCCAACGGCGACGTCAAATGCAAACTCTTCCCTTTGTCTTTGTATAAGAACACCCTGGCATGCTTTAGGGACCTCGAGCAAGCCTCGATATCATCTTCGGACCATCTTGTCATAATCTTCGATGAAGTCTGTCGGTAGCCTCGGGCATACCGACAGACCTCATCGAAGAAAAAGAAAAATAAGAGGATGAAGTCAAAGTCCCCCCTCCCTAGCTGGCATCGGGGTACCATCGACAAATCTCTTTAAAATAGATTTCCATGGGGGTTGGTAACTCTGCTTCTCCTCAGTCCTAATGGTGACCATCAACCTGCAAGGAGAGGGCGCCGACGTCATAATCCAGGTGAGAAAAACAAAAATGACTGTCGTGACCGGGGTCTCGACGCGGACGGCTCAAATATATGATATTCGAGGAGTCGCCACCCAATTTATTAAATAGGGAAATTGAGAAAAACCTAAACTTAAGGTTATCGGTCTGCGTAACTAGGTTGGATTCGGGAGTCGGTTATGCGAAGGGAAGGGGCGAAAACTAGTTTCACTGCACCCCTAACACATCTGTCCTAAGACAGTTACCCTAAATTTGATTTGTGCAATGATTAATAAGTTGTTTAATTATTTGTTTACCCAAAAATAATACTTAATTAAATTTAGTAGAAATATAATTATTTACAAAGGACTAATTTAAGAAAATTTTAGTTTGACTTTGACAGGGAGACCCCGCGCCTACGTACTCTCTGGTGCGATGAGAGACTCAAAAGTCACGTAGTTCTTCCTGAAAATTTGTTGGTTGATTGATTTTAATTTTGAAGAGGTTCAAGATCTAAGTTGTACAACTCGAGTCTCTTAAACCGGTGTTGCAGGATTGATAAGATGTACATCTCGATCAAACCCATTTTTATTTATTTTGAAAAATAGGTGCTATATACTAGTAAACTGATTAGGGGTTTTCGGAAAACGTGTTGTTCGATTTTAATTTTAAAGTGGTTTAGGATCAAGTTGTACAACTCGGGTCTCTTTGATAAGATGTACATCTCGATCAAATCCTAATTATTATTTTTTTGAAGTGAATAACTTGGCTTAACAAATAAAATGATTTAATAATATTGAAAGTGAGAAAAATACTTAAAACAATAAAAAAAACGAAATGGGTGTGTAATAGTGAAAGGGGGTGCAGCTATTTACAGGGAGGTCGTATTTTAAACAGGTAGGGTGCGAAAATAAGCCCAGATACGTTTTTGTGTTGTCTGGGGCACTGGTCCACAAAAACAAACAAAAGGGCTCGCAAGGGGTGGGTAGCGCAGAAACAGGGGTGTGAATAGTTATCAGAAAACTTAAAAAATAAATAAATAAATAAAGCACAAAGAAAATAAAATAATAATAAAAAAGGGATTGAATGAATCAGATCTGAAGGGTTGCGAAACCCATATTCCATTCTTCCTCCTCACATGATCACCACTACCATAGCCAAAGAGAGAAAGAGTGAACACACAAGGATGGGGTTGTGATGTTGCTTGCGATTGGAAAGAGAAGGACTGTGGGCGACGGGGGTTCTGGTTTATGGTGGGGGGTGGTTCGGTGGAGATGGGTTTGGGTCCTGTTGGAGGGGTTTCGGTTTTGGGGGTTGGGTGAGATCAGAGGTGGGTTATAGTGGTTGTTTGGAGAGGGTGAGTTGTGGTGGTTGTTTGGAGAGGAGGGTGTTTTTTTATTTTTTCAGATCTGGTTTTTTTTTGGCTTCTCTGTGGTGATTTTTTCTGAAAATCGGCTCCCCCTTTGATTGTGGTTAGACCCTCATTTTATATTAATAAATTAAGTCTCTGCATTAACTACGGTTTGATTACTGACTATTGACTATTGTCTTGAGTTTGCCGCTTTGGATCGGACCCAACTCAATTCCTACCGCCACGAATTTCGAATGATGAAGGTTCTTTGTTTATTTATTAAATTAGTATTTATTTTATTATCATTTTTGGATTATTGTAAAAAAAAATATTGTAACTAAATAGTTAAATAAAACTACTATTTTCTTTGTAATTTTTCAATTATGTATTTAATTATTTATTTTTTTGTTTAACTAAAAAAAACAAGTAAAAATAACGGAAAAGTGACGAAAACTAGTAAAAATGACGTATTTCACGATTAAAACACGCAAAACACGTAAAAGTGCATATTTTCGTAATTTTTCGTGAAAGCGCCAAAATTACCGTTAAAAATTGAGTGTTCACAATGACTCTGACCTAATCAAGGCTGGGGCTGACCACTCTCCTCCCCAAATGGGAGGGCGAAGACGACTTCAGTCACACTTGCCCCAAGCAGGTAAATAAAAGAAATTGAAAAGTAGAAATGACACCTAAACAAAGGTAAGTAAGACTTACCTCAGCCTGAAGATTAGATTCGGCTGATGAACAATAACCTAGGGTTGAAGAAGAATCCATAAACTTGTGGCAGAACGCCTCAAAGATCAACGTCGCCGCGACATTGTATGATGAAGATTGGTGTCGGCTCACCGGAGTTCAAAGACGAGAGAAAATCGCTACAATTAGAGAATGGAAAGTATCTAAAATACACTCCCCGTCTCCTTTTTTAAGACCTTGGGGCCAGGAGATGAAGCGACGCGTCCCATTAATGCGTGGGCGCTGAAAACCATGTGGTCGTTATGACAGGTTTCCTCGGTTCACCTAAACGTTGTGTAGTTCAGATCAAACGTCACTTCAATCACACCAGTTATGACAGACTAACACCTGTCATCATTGCTATCCCGAGCCTGCTCACAGCGACCCCTCGCATCTCAAGCCGAGGCCGCACCCACGCGACCGACCTAAACTTGGGGGGCAACTGTTCTAGATTGGGCTCAGCCAAATCCTAGGCAAAGCTAGACCCAGTCCATTGCAGGCTACGACCCATGAATCAACCTTAGAGGTGGCATCAGCACCAACAGTCAAGATTGTCACGGCCTCATCCAACGCCTCCAAAGGCTCCACGTCTATAAATAAACCCTTACCCCCTCAAATCAGGTACGTTTTCTTTCATTCCTACCTTTTCCACTTCTATTTGCTGACTTAAACATCAGAGTGCTTGAAGGTACACCCCCTCGTCGACTCTGAGCTCGGAGGATAATCTCAAGCCCTAATCATCCAGACCTCAGGCGACTCTACACATTGTTGCCTCAAATTCAGATCTGACTACCGACCTCAGGTACGAACAAGACGTATCGAGTCTAATACGTATCTAATACAATATGCACTTAATACTTCCCGATACTTTTAAGATATATCTTCAATACATATCTTAAAAAGCTAAAATTTTTTAGTCAACTTGGTACGATACATTTTCGACATCTCTTACTAAAGATATGAAATTTTTTGACACATCCAAAATAAAAATAATATATTCAAATAAGGGTGAGAAAAATATATGCAAGTGTCCACTTGTTATGATCCGAAATAATTTTTTTTCTACATTTCAATAGTCATATATTGACTATTGATATATTTGTTTTATAGTAATTAATGTTAGGCTAAAAGGTACTTTTAGTCCCTGCAAATGTCAAGAAAATCCAGTTTAGTCCCTGCAATTTCAAAATTTTTAAAATAGTCCCTGCAATTAGTAAACGTTACTACTTTAGTCCTCATTGCATTTTTTACTCTTAAAAATGAGGACTAAAGCTGGATTTTCTTGACATTTGCAGGACTAAAAGTACCTTTTAAATGGAATTGCAGCGAGGACTAAAGTAGTAACAAAGAGGACTAAAGTAGTAACGTTTACTAATTGCAGGGACTATTTTAAAATTTTTGGAATTGCAGGGACTAAACTGGATTTTCTTGACATTTGCAGGGACTAAAAGTACCTTTTAGCCTTAATGTTAATGTCTCTTTACAAACATTATATGCGTCTATATACATTATACACCTATATGCGTATCTTGATTTTTAAAAATTTCTCGTATTCCTATCGTGTCACTAGTGCAAAAAAGGTATTTAAAGTCGGGCGTCAACCCGACTTCTATTAAGGTGACTTCGTACTTCTGGAGATTTAAAGTCGAGTAACAACCCGAAGTTTGTTTTTAAGTTTACTTTTAGCGAAAGACACACAAACACCACCGTTTTTGGCTATTGCTTTTACCACACCCCCTCCTACTCAAAACACACCCCACAAGGGTGTGAAAAGACCAAAATGTCAGTCAAAACCTCTTTTTTTCACGAAATTTCACCTGTTCGAACACGGGTCTTCGAACAAGTTCGAATGACATCGTTCGAGTGTGTTAAATTTTGACTTCACACTCTCTTTGGGCGTTTTTCACCTGTTCTCATTCGCATGACCTTGTTCGAACCCGTTCGAACGACATCGTTCGAGTGTGTTAAATATTGACTTCACACCCTTTTGTGCGTAATTTCACCTGTTCGAACGAGGTCATTCGAACGTGTTCGAACAAGGTCGTTCGAACAGTCTTTAAACACGTCCTCACAGCATTTCACGCGAGGTTATTTTTGGAATAAAATTTGTTAAGGGGTGTGAAAGAGTAGGAGGGGTGTGGGAAAAATAAACACCCCGTTTTTTGTTGGACTCCCCCACAAATTCATTTTTTATCTTCATTGTCTTTCCGCGATTTCTATTTTCTCGCCCGATTCACTTTCTAGGGCTATAGTTGTCAATTGTGGCATGATCACACTTTAGCATAAATGGGCCGTTGGCAATCTAACCATTGTGCGTTGTATTGATGATACGATTGTCTACTTTGCCAAGACCATAAAGAAGAAATGCATACATATGTGTATGTGTGTATGTTGTCCCAATGTGTTCACTTCATTGCTAAATGTTCTTCACAAGAAATGTTACACTCTTACCCTAAACGACACCAACTTGAGATTGAAATTGAAAATTAAGTCAATTGTATTTATCAAGTTCTATCTATATCTCACCCCAAGGGGTTGATCTAGTGGAGCACGACAAGATTTATATCCGCGAGGTCTTGAGTTCAAATCCCCACTAGTCTCTTTAGGATGAGGTATATGTAATTGTTTTTGTAAGTGGTCAAAGAGCTCGAAGGTTTTCCCTGTAATGGACTAGGACATTATCCCCTCACTTTAAAATTTCTAATACCCTAATGAAAAAGTTCTATTTATATCTAATTATAGGCTTCATTTATGTGTTGTTTTAGTTAGGTTGGTTGCACACAGGTTTTTTTTTAATTTCCAAATTTTATTGGGATCAACAACATATTTAACTTAATATTAAATTGTGCTAACTTTTATATTGTTATTGCTTCAAAAAAAACTTTTATATTGTTACTCTTACGTTTTAAATATAAAATTATAAAAGTAATACTGAATTTTATATTTTTATTGAAATATTAAAATTTTGTTTTTAGTCTTACTTTTTACATATTTTTTCAATTTTATTATATTTTAATTATATTTTTGTTGATTTTTAATAAAATTTTGAAGTTGCCGTTGGACTGTGGGGATTCGTGGGGATAGAGATGAGGGAGGAAAACTCCCTGTGGCGGAGATCAAGGATAGGACACAATTTGGGGTGCGGGGAAAGGGGCCATGGAGTGCTCTCGGCCCCCGCCTCACCCCATTGTCATCCCTCACAACTATAGAGGCTAATTCCTTGAGCCGAGTAGAACCAAAATAAATTGGTTCTATATAATTAATATTAATAAATCTTATATAAAAGCATGGCCGAGTCCATATGATCAGCCATTTTGCTTAAATTTTGAGCTGAAAAGGGAATTGGATATTGTAGCGACCGAAAAATCCGAGAAAGGATTCTTCGAAGGTTCAAAGGAAGCCGCCACCAAATTTTAGTTTAAGGGCAAATTCGGAAAATCCCTTTATGTTTTAGGACAAAGCATTGTTAGGGTTCGGGAGTCGTTATGTGTGGGGAAGGTATTAGCACCCCACGACATCCATTGTCTAATTATTTAAGATTTATTTAATAATTACCCTTTTATTTATGGAGAAAAAGACTTATTTAAGTTTTTGGTTTTTAGTGCTTGACAAGAGTTGAGTCTTGCTCCTACGTACCTCCGGATGCAATGGAGGAATCAAAGCTACGTAGTTCTTCCTGAAAAAGGTTTATGGGTTGGTGTTTTTTAGTGTAGGGGTCCTAGGATTCCTTGAACTGTATAGCTCACTGATTCCTAGGACGCTGACTAACCCGATTGTACAACCGACTTAGTCCCCTACTTTTTGAAAGTGAATTTTTGAGTTTTTGAAAGAAATTGGTTTGATGTGAGGTGGGTCCGTTTTAGAATAGGTATTCTAGAACTCCTGAACTGTACAACTCATTAGTTCTAGAACGCTGACTAACCCGGTTGTACAACCGACTTAGTCCCCTATTTTTAGGAAAAATAGTTTATTCGTATTTATTAGGTTTTCAGGGTTACTGAGCTGTACAGCTCATCGGCCCTAAAATGATGACTAACCCGGTTGTACAACCGACTTAGCCATTTATTTAGGAAAAAGTTTATTCGTATTTATTAGGTTCCCAGGGTTACTAAACTGTACAGCTTATTGTCCCTAAAATGATGACTAACCCGGTTGTACAACCGACTTAGCCGTTTATTTAGGAAAAAGTTTATTCGTATTTATTAGGTTCCCAGGGTTACTAAACTGTACAGCTTATTGGCCCTAAAATAATGACTAACCCGGTTGTACAACCGACTTAGCCGTTTATTTGACTTCGAGAGAAAAATTATTTATGTTTGAGTTGGAAAAGAATTAAAAAGAGAAACAGGGGGTGAAGACTGTAAATTGGGGTTTTATTAGTCGCAAGGGGTTGTATAATTAATAGGAGGTGCAAAAAGGAAAGCCCAGTTCGCATATGGGAGCCAAGTATGCGAAACTGGGCTTAAGTGAGGGAGGGATGCTCGCGTGAATAAGGGGGTGCAAATAGCGTTCTGATACATTTAAAAAAATAAAAAAATAGACAGATACTATAGAGGCCCAACACAAGAAAACCCTAAAATTCATTTTCTCTCCTCCTTCCCTTCATGCTGCGCCGCGCAGCTTCAAAATGGAGAGAGAGAGTGGAAACGCGAAAGCTCCGCGGGGAGAGAGAAAGAAGGCGGAACCCTTGCCTGAATCCACACAGTGGGTGAGAGAGATACACTGAGGGCGAAGTGGAGGAATGATTCGTGGTGACGTTCGTCGGAGGGGGTGACCGGCGGAGTTTCGCGAAGTGGAGGATAGGACCGGCCAGACATGGTGGTTCCGGCGAGGATGAAGGATTTTGAAGGCTGGATGGAGTTTGCGAAGGCTGGGTTTGGTTTCAAGGTGAGGGGAGACGGTGGAGCTGACGCCGGCGAAGGGCATCCCGCCGGCGAGAGCGTGGTGCTTCGTTTTTCCTCTGTTCTTCTTGTTTCTCTTTTTTTTTTTTTTTTTTGCTATAATGGACATATGATTTATTCACAGTACTATGGCTAAAACTCAATTGCATCGTTCCAAGGCACAGTTCAACAAAAAAAATAGCACTGCAACATTATGCATCTTGTTTAAAATTTTCAGAAATAATCTATTGTTATCTCATATGCCCAAACATTACTAATTACTAACAGTATACATGATTAATATTAAGCCTATAAGCATTTGGATTTTTAGTTTTTATAAATCTTAAACTTCACATATAGTGGACCAAAATTAATGAATTATATGCACATAATACAAATTGTACAAAGAATAGCAATCTGATTAGAGGAAGAAACGAACCTTATCCAAGCCTCTTAAAAATCTACCTTTTAGCCTCTTCTACAAAAAACCACATTATCGCTCTTGCAACATCAAGCTCTCGCTGCTCTACGTTTTTTTAGATCATAGAAACCTTAGAACCGTGTTTAGTGGATTAGGGTTTCGATGGGAAACTCTAATCCTATTTTCGGGTGATTTCAGCAGTAGTCTACTGCCTCTCTTTCTGTGTGTTTTTGACTGCTGATTGACCGTTTATTTATAGTATAAAACTAGGTTAAGGCATTTATGATTTTTGACCAGCAGCAGCTTTTAGGAGATCAGCTGCAACCCTAATTTGCTATTTTTAAATTGTATTTTCGGATCCATTTTTTTTGTATTTTTAGTATTATTATTTTTTTGTATTTTTGGACTTATTTGACTCTTAAGTGCTTTTAAATTGCAAATTAAACTAAGTAGAATTTTTTTTTGACATTTTTGGACTTATTTGCTTAAATAAATTAAATAAACAAAAATAAAAATAATAATAAGAAAAAAGAGTCTGGCCAAATACGAGAACGGGCCGGACTAGACAAATACGTTAAAACGAGACCAAAAATGAGCGCGTTAAAAAAACACTAAAATTAATTCGGAACCGCATTCTTAAGTCTGAATTTAAGCCAAATTTTTTGAGAAAAATGACTTTAGGTAGACCTGCTTATGTACGACTAAACCCAAATACGAAGATTAAATTGAAGAAAGCACGAAAAGATCGATCATTCGCGTGCGTGCCTAATTTAAACAACGGTGTCTTGATTTAGTTGAACGGGGTGACTGGAGTTGGTTCGGGTTGGCAACCGAGACGCTATACCAATAATTCTCGTAATCATGCGACTCCAAAACATGCCCCTAATAAAAATAAACGACTAAAACAAGAAAAAGAAGAAAGACAAAATTTGGGTATAACAGATATAATTAGCCTAGGATTACTTCATTCTTTCTACACTTCTTCATCTATCTATTGCTATTTCTCAGAAAAGAGAAACCACACCATGTTGGTATCCTTAGCCAAAGGTCAAACTCCCTAAGGAGAAGGAAGGAACACGAACAACCCAAAAATTGGAGAGATAAGGATAATCAAGAGCTTTAAAGGAGAAAGTGCTTTCCGAGAGAAGCATAAAAAGGGATACCTTTGGAGAAGATTTGTTGGAATTTTAATGAATTGTGTGTGAATTGAAAAAGTCCCATATTGGATAGAGTAGACACTCTAAGAGTGTTTATAAGTGGGAATCTCACCCATTGGGTTGTGCCCCAAGGAGTAGACACACAAAGTGACCACCATACACGCGCGCCGCCGCTGTCTGGCGGCTGGCTCAACTCGGCTTGGGGTGTATTTTATTATTATTATTTTCGGAAATAATTTTTAAAAGGAAAATTATTTTATCTTTCTGATCTTGCTTCCGAGATTCCTCGTCAATTTGGAGTCGGGTAATCAAACTTTCCAGAGAAAACTCTTTGGTTTTGTGCCTCAGAGAATTCTTGAAATCCTTCCAAAGTCTAAGAGAAAAATTTCACCTTATGAGATCATAACGAAAAGACAACCAAATGTGTCTTATTTTCGAATCTGGGGTTGCTTGGCTTATGTCAGGATCCCAGATCCAAAAAGAGTTAAACTCGCCAGTAGAGCCTATGAATGTGTATTCATTGGGTATGCAGTAAACAGTAAAGCTTACAGGTTCTATGACCTTAAAGCTAAAGTGATCATAGAGTCAAATGATGTTGTTTTCTATGAAAATGAATTCCCTTTTAAATCTAGAAATAGTGGGGGCACTGGAACTAGTCAAGTTTCTGTGCCTAAGAATGTTGAAAACAACGAACAAAGGGAAATAGAACCTCAAGAGGTAAAGAGAGCACGTGTTGCTAAAGACTATGGACCAGATTATTTGGTCTATACATTAGAAGAGGATCCAATGAGCATTCAAGAAGCATTGTCTTCTTTGGATGCAGATTTGTGGCAAGAAGCCATCAATGATGAGATGGATTCTCTAGAGTCTAACAAGACATCGCACTTAGTGGACTTTTGCAAACCCATTGGTTGTAAATGGATTTTGAAAAAGAAACTAAAACCTGATGGCACTGTTGATAAATACAAGGCTCGCCTTGTAGCCAAAGGTTTTAGACAAAGAGAGAATATAGATTTCTTCGACACATATTCACCCGTTACTAGAATTACATCCATAAGGGTACTAATTTCGTTGGCCGCAATTCACAATTTGGAAGTACACCAAATGGATGTTAAAACTGCTTTTTTAAATGGTGAATTAGAAGAAGAAATCTATATGGAACATCAACAATTGACCATGTCTTGTGGCCCTACATTGATGAGTTGCTGTCTCTGCCAGTGTTCATCATCAAAAATTGTCTCTGTATGGGTCTGTGGTCCACGACCATGTCCTCTACCTCCTCTTGGAGCAAGTCCACCTCTAGAGCTTCTACCACAGGTACCATGTTCAGACATGATTGGCGGTTGATGTTGCTATTGTTGTTGCCTCCTTCTTACCCTTTTGTTCTCTCCTTAGTTGCCTGAAGGTTCTTTCAGGTTCTGGATCAAATTCAGGTGTAGAATCACTCCCTGGTTCAATCGAACTAGAGCTTGAGTTGGAACTAAGCATCTACTGTAACGCGTCTACTGCTCACACACAGAAACAACAAACAACACAGTAAAATTCTTTCAACTAGTGTTTTAATACTTTTGAACAATAAAAGTTAACTTTAATCCCCGGCAACGGCGCCAAAAACTTGTTGCGTTCGTGTTCTAGTCGCAATAATAGTGCAAGTATACACGTCGTACAAGTAATAAAGTGGATAAAAAGTAAGAGATCGTTCCCACGAGGATTGGTTTACTTTCAAAGTTCAAGTCTCAAAACACAAGTGAAACAAGTAACAAATCGACACTAAACGTTGGTGTTAAAACTAAGAACATAAAGAAAACAAGTACAGAAGAAGTTGTTGTGAATATGGATGATAATGAGTTGGATTGCTGCATGCAAGTAAATCCTTTCTAGTCAGACGTTATAACGTTTACACGCTATTACGTACAAATGCTATTCTGTATAGACGTTATAACGTTTGAACGCTGTTGCAAAAGAGCTGTGATTTTCAGTCATAAAACGTCAGAGCTTCAAGTACTAGAATGTCCTATGTCTAGGTTCTAAGTAGGCCCACATCCTGTATTTTAAGTACCCACAGCAATGTCCTATAAACTATTATCCATTCTATGTCTAGACTTAGATAAAAATGCCTAAATGTCTTTAGTGCACCTTTTCGTTCATATAAATCTTTGAGTTCTTTTCATAGACCATGTCTGTACCTATGAATCTACCTATTTTAAGTGGCCAATCTCAAAACATGTTTGGAAATATTATCATGCAAAGATTTAAAACATATAATCGTCAATACTTCATAACATGTAACTAGAGATTCATTACATGCAAAACAACAATCCAACTACAAATGTTTAGCTCATGTTGAGCATCTCTACAGAAAGATAAGGAAGTGAAATCCAAATACCATACATAGAGAGAAGAAAACTGAACGCAAAAGATACGCCTAAGTAACCTTCCTGCATGCACACTGTAAAGACGTTACAACGTCTGAGCTTCACAGTAGTGGTTATGACTGGAAATGGAGTTGAGTAGAGTTTAAAAGTCGAAGTCTGTGTCCAGAACTTTTTTTAGAAAACTCTTTCTGAACAATGGAGGAAAGTAGATGATGAATGTGTGTACTGGTTTGATGTGGGTGTGTGTGCATGCCTTCCTTGAGAGAGAGATGAGTCTTGAATAAATAGAAAGAGGTCACATGCTTGCTGATGTCATTCCCCACCTACCAAGCTTGCTTCTAAATAAACTATTGCTGAAATGACACAACACTGCTACAGTGCGTCAGCCGCGTCAGCGCTGAGGAGAGAGAAGATCTTCTGACTTGTTGAATATTTGACCATCATTATTAGTGCACCACAACTGAGATATTTCTTTCTTGCTTTGCTGCCTTTCGTAGACGTGGTGAGGACGTTGCGACGTTCAAACTTTATCTTCGCACAAACACAAGAAGCATCAAAACGCTCAAAAAGACACCAATTGGTGCCAAAATGCACAAAACTCGCAATTTAGCCCTTAGCTAACTAAGAAACAATAAACTAACAGAAAACTAATAAAATCAACCTAATATTGCTAGAGAACTTGCATGATTTATCTTTGAATAAGTATAAATAACTCATATAAATATGAGTTATCACACCCCAAACTTAAATCATTGATTGTCCTCGTGCAATCAAGACAAAACAAAATTAAGTAATTGCATGAAATCAACTACACCAAAGAGTTGCATTCTACTCAACTATTTGATCAAATATTATTCTCAAGGGCTAATTCTCTACACACTCACGCACCAATGCACAATTAAATTCTAGATTCATTACTGCTCAAAGTGAGTGTGTGATCTCTGCATTAATTCCATTTCTAGCTAGGTTCAGAAGCTATTCTAGCCTATAAAAGAGTGGTTTCCATTTGGGGAGAGCAAAACATCTTTCAAAACAAAGAGTAGACTAACATTTTTACATAAGACATGAGGGTTAATTTAAAGCATGACAAAGGGTCTTAATTGGATGCTAGGACGGGATTAGTGCAACTATTTTTCTGACTCACACACGCAAATGACTGCAACCCCCTCATTACTGAGCAACTTCCATTGATTCACTCCACTTGGAGTTCTTTTTCTTTCTTTTCTTCTTCTTCTTCTTCTCTTTTTTTTTGGGTTGCCCGAAGATTTGTTTTGTGGTATTGCAAGAACACAAAGCACATGTGGATTTTCCACTTATTTACAACAACACACTCTTTTTGGTCTTTTTGGAGTAGACGTTATAACGTTTATAGATGGGACGTTATAACGTTTGAAACACAGAACACAATACACAAACACACACGACATACGTTATAACGTTACGGGTAGACGTTACAACGTTGCACTCACACTACACATGCACTAACCATCCTACAGTCTTTGCACCCAGCCTTAGTACGACCTGATATACCCCCAAACTTAGCTTCTACTGCTACTCTAAGTTTTTAATCAAGCTTTACAATCACCAAAGTCAATCAAAACTAGCTTCAGCATAAAATATTCCCTAGCTAACTAGATCTTTCCTTAAAGCAGAGTTTGTGTGGAAGCAACAATCAATTCCATTCATCTAAACATGCATCAGCTACTCACACATACACATTCATCTCTAGATTTAGCCCAAAGAGAATTATTTTTTAATGCCTAACAGAGTAAGAATAAAAACTGATTTTCATTTGATTTCATGCTTGCACAAAACAGAAAAAACTTAGAACATCCGGATTCTCCCCCCACACACTTAAAGTTGAGCAGTGTCCCCACTGCTCAATGATGAAAATCTTTTGTTTGTCTTTTTTTATTGGGGGAGGAACAATCAAACAGAACATAAACACACAAACTACTAAAATTAAAAATTAAAATTACTCTACTGCTAAAAATTAAAGGGCTAACTTACTTGTTCAAAGTACCAAACCTGAGCCTTCCGCTCTGCCTAGTAGGGATGCCTGCTTATCCTGTCACCTTCTTCTTTTCTATTTTCATTTAAACCTTTTCCAGACAGCAAACGTGACAACGTCCTAGGTACGCCGAGACGTTATAACGTCTACCACACTTGAATTTCTCCTTCCTTCAGCTTCCATTCCTTCACAAAATCAAAAATTTAAAAGACAAAAATTGTTGGTTAGTTAAAACCATTGGGTTGCCTCCCAAGAGCGCTTGCTTTAAGAGTCTTCAGCCAGACTTCCTCTTTAGCGTTAGAGGTCTTGAGGCTTGGTGGAGACTTTGTCCCTCACCACATGTGCTCCACAGTATTTCTTCACCCTTTCATCATTGATCTTCAGTGTGGAACAAGTGGTTTCTTCAAACAGATTCACTATCTTGTTAGGATACACCTTCACCAACTTGAAAGGTTTTGATCGCCTAGATTTGAGCTTCTTAGGTAAAGATTTAAGCCTTGACGTGGATGATAAAACTTGTCCCCATTCAATGAGCTTTCTTCTTTGAACTGTTTTGGTGAATTTTGGTGGTGTGGTGGCAATTGGCTAAGGTAAAGATTGCGGACTTAGGTTTTTCTTAGCCTTCTGCTTGCGTCTTGGTGAATTACCAACTGCAACTGCCTCTTCATTTGGAACCAACTGCTTAGAAGACGTTACAACGACAGATGTTACAACGACAGTAGTCTCCCTTTCTTTTTGCCGAGGTTGTTGTAGGGTTGGTATCTCGGCACCTTTCTCCTCGGCATTCTCTTCTTTACCGTTCTCTACTCCCTCACTCTTCTTAGAGCTCTTATTAACTTCAGCTTCACCTTGTAAAATATCATCGTCCACAAGCTTTTCTTTCTCAGTGTTGGCAAAAGCCTTGACCAAGTGGTCATCTTGCTTGTGGAATTGTTGTTGAACCACAGAATCACGACACATTACAAAGTAACACTCCTCGGATCTCGCATTTGAGAACTTGGGATCACTCATCACTTTAAACTTGATCTCTTGATCATTGACTCTCATAGTCATTTCTCCTTCGAACATCAATTCTGACCTGGGCAAAAGAGCTAGGAATGGCCTCCCAAGAATGATGGGCACCTCTTCATCCGCATTAAAATCAAGAACAACAAAATCCACAGAAAACAAATCTGTCAATTTTAATAAGCACATCCTCTATTATCCCCTCGGGATAGGCTATAGACATATCCGCTAACCGGGAAGGGTAGCGAAGAGTAGCTTAATGATATTAATTCCCATTTGTTTAGCTATGGATTTGGGCATCAAATTGATGCTTACTCCCAAATCACATAGCGCATTACCAGAATAAGATTTACCCATAGAACATGGTATGGTGAATTTGCCAGGATCCTTCAATTTGCTCTTCTGCACTCTTTCGTCATGGCCACTGTTTCGAATTCTCCTAGCCTTCTTCTCTTGGTGACGACATCTTTCATGAACTTGGCATAGTTAGGCATTTGTTTCAGAGCTTCAACCAATGGGATGTTTATGTGAAGTTGTTTCAAAGACGCCTAAGAATTTCCCAAATTGCTTGTTCTCTTGCGCCTGTTTCAACCTTTGAGGGTAGGGTGGAGGAGGATATTCAGGTACAAGCTTGGTTGCAATTTTGATTCCTGGTTCAAAATTAGACGTTGTAACGTCTGACTTAGACGTCACAATATCTGGAATATTCTTCTCTTTTTCTCCACTTTTGTTTTTCTCCTCCCCCTTCTCTTTTTCCTTCTCTGGCACCTCATTTTCCTTAGGCATAGTTGGTTCAGGATACTCAGTGCCACTTCTCAATGAGATAGCATTTACCTGTGCATTCACCACATTGTTACCATTTGGATTAGATGATGATGGTGTTTCAAAGTAGTAGATGGGAGGATCCATTCGCGCTTTGAGTAAGAGCTGAGGCTATCTGTCCAATTTGGTTCTCCAAAGTTTTGATTGAAGACTCATGGGTTTGCAATGTTATCTTACAATCACTTATGAAAGTTTTCATCATGGCTTTCAAATTGCTGTTATTATTATTCTGCCCATATTGCCTCTGTTGTTGTTGTTGAGGGGGAAATCCTAGGGGTATTGCAGGAGCAGTATTGCTAGCATTCAAAGCATTGTTGTTTCTCCAACCAAAATTTGGGTGAATTCTCCAATTTGAATTGTACGAGTTGGAGTAAGGACTGTTACCTATGTTCTGAGATACAAAGTTTACAGATTGAGGGTTATAGGGACACTCTTCGTACACATGCCTTTCTTCACAATAGACACACACTACTCCCCCAGAATGCGTGGGTTCAACAGCTGCAACAGTCTGTCTTTCAGACGTTGCCACGTTTGGAGTACTCATGTTTTTAATCATGTTGGTCAGGGTAGCAACCTGAGCAGAAAGAGTAGTTACTTCACTTATCTCATGGACACCAACCTTCTTTCCAGGAGTAAATCTATCAGATGACCAATGGGAGTTATGGGTGGCTATGTCATCTATAAGCTTGCATGCCTCAGAGAAGGACATGTTCACAATGACACCACCTGATGAAGCATCAAGTATAAGTCTGGTAGGTTGATCTAGACCATTATAGAAAGTCTCCATTTGAATAACCACAGGAATGCCATGGTGTGGGCACATTCTCAGTAATTCCTTCCACCTTTCCCAAGCATCAAACAATGATTCCCCTTCCCTTTGTTTGAAGGAAGTGATATCATTTCTCAACTTAGCATTTTTGTTGGGAGGGAAGTATTTTCCAAGAAACTTCTCAGCTAGCTCATCCCAAGTGTGAATTGAATTTGGTTCCAAGGAGTTCAACCAATTTTTGGCTTTATCCTTGAGAGAATATGGGAAAAGCTTCAATCTGAAAGCATCTTCTGAGACTCCAGGGATGATAAAGTTGCTACACACATCCAAAAATTGCCTTAGGTGTGCATAAGGATCTTCTTGAGGAAAACCCCCAAATTGCCCTGCAGTTTGCAGCATTTGGAACATCATCGGCTTGAATTCAAAGTGACCAGTATGAATGGTTGGTCTTGCAATGCCTGTTTGTAAATGGGCAGGATTGAGCACGGCATAATCACGCATAGGTCTGTCTCTGTCATTGACCATGTCTTGTGGCCCTACATTGATGAGTTGCTGTCTCTGCCAGTGTTCATAATCAACAATTGTCTCTGTATGGGTCTGTGGTCCACGACCATGTCCTCTACCTCCTCTTGGAGCAAGTCCACCTCTAGAGCTTCTACCACAGGTACCATGTTCAGACATGATTGGCGGTTGATGTTGCTGTTGTTGTTGCCTCCTTCTTACTCTTTGTTCTCTCCTTAGTTGCCTAAAGGTTCTTTCAGGTTCTGGATCAAATTCAGGTGTAGAATCACTCCCTGGTTCAATCGAACTAGAGCTTGAGTTGGAACTAAGCATACGCTGTAACGTCTACCTGTTCACACACAGAAACAACAAACAACACAGTAAAATTCTTTCAACTAGTGTTTTAATACTTTTGAACAATAAAAGTTAACTTCAATCCCCGGCAACGGCGCCAAAAACTTGTTGCGTTCGTGTTCTAGTCGCAATAATAGTGCAAGTATACACGTCGTACAAGTAATAAAGTGGATAAAAAGTAAGAGATCGTTCCCACGAGGATTGGTTTACTTTCAAAGTTCAAGTCTCAAAACACAAGTGAAACAAGTAACAAATCGGCACTAAACGTTGGTGTTAAAACTAAGAACATAAAGAAAACAAGTACACAAGAAGTTGTTGTGAATATGGATGATAATGAGTTGGATTGCTGCATGCAAGTAAATCCTTTCTAGTCAAACGTTATAACGTTTACACGCTATTACGTACAAATGCTATTCTGTATAGACGTTATAACGTTTGAACGCTGTTGCAAAAGAGCTGTGATTTTCAGTCACAAAACGTCAGAGCTTCAAGTACTAGAATGTCCTATGTCTAGGTTCTAAGTAGGCCCACTCCTGTATTTTAAGTACCCACAGCAATGTCCTATAAACTATTATCCATTCTATGTCTAGACTTAGATAAAAATGCCTAAATGTCTTTAGTGCACCTTTTCGTTCATATAAATCTTTGAGTTCTTTTCATAGACCATATGTGTACCTATGAATCTACCTATTTTAAGTGGCCAATCTCAAAACATGTTTGGAAATATTATCATGCAAAGATTTAAAACATATAATCGTCAATACTTCATAACATTTAACTAGAGATTCATTACATGCAAAACAACAATCCAACTACAAATGTTTAGCTCATGTTGAGCATCTCTACAGAAAGATAAGGAAGTGAAATCCAAATACCATACATAGAGAGAAGAAAACTGAACGCAAAAGATACGCCTAAGTAACCTTCCTGCATGCACGCTGTAAAGACGTTACAACGCCCGAGCTTCTGAAGAGTGGTTTACGATCGAAATGGAGTTGAGTAGAGTTTAAAAGTCGAAGTCTGTGTCCAGAACTTTTTTTAGAAAACTCTTTCTGAACAATGGAGGAAAGTAGATGATGAATGTGTGTACTGGTTTGATGTGGGTGTGTGTGCATGTCTTCCTTGAGAGAGAGATGAGTCTTGAATAAATAGAAAGAGGTCACATGCTTGCTGATGTCATTCCCCACCTACCAAGCTTGCTTCTAAATAAAATATTGCTGAAATGACACAACACTGCTACTGTGCGTCAGCCGCGTCAGTGCTGAGGAGAGAGAAGATCTTCTGACTTGTTGAATCTTTGACCATCATTATTAGTGCACCACAACTGAGATATTTCTTTCTTGCTTTGCTGCCTTTCGTAGACATGGTGAGGGACGTTGCGACGTTCAGCTTATACTGCACAAACACAAGAAGCATCAAAACGCTCAAAAAGACACCAATTGGTGCCAAAATGCACAAAACTCGCAATTTAGCCCTTAGCTAACTAAGAAACAATAAACTAACAGAAAACTAATAAAATCAACCTAATATTGCAAGAGAACTTGCATGATTTATCTTTGAATAAGTATAAATAACTCATATAAATATGAGTTATCACACCCCCAAACTTAAATCATTGATTGTCCTCAGGCAATCAAGACAAAACAAAATTAACAGAATTGCATGAAATCAACTACACCAGCAGGTTGCATTCTACTCAACTATTTGATCAAAGATTATTCTCAAGGGCTAATTCTCTACACACTCACGCACCAATGCACAATTAAATTCTAGATTCATTACTGCTCAAAGTGAGTGTGTGATCTCTGCATTAATTCCATTTCTAGCTAGGTTCAGAAGCTATTCTAGCCTATGAAAGAGTGGTTTCCATTTGGGGAGAGCAAAACATCTTTCAAAACAAAGAGTAGACTAACATTTTTACATAAGACATGAGGGTTAATTTAAAGCATGACATAGGGTCTTAATTGGATGCTAGGACGGGATTAGTGCAACTATTTTTCTGACTCACACACGCAAATGACTGCAACCCCTCATTACTGAGCAACTTCCTTTGATTCACTCCACTTGGAGTTCTTTTTCTTTCTTTTCTTCTTCTTCTTCTCTTTTTTTTTTGGGCTGCCCAGTATTTGTTTCAGGGTATTGCAGTAAACACAAAGCACATGTGGATTTTCCACTTATTTACAACAACACACTCTTTTTGGTCTTTTTGGAGTAGACGTTATAACGTTTATAGATGGGACGTTATAACGTTTGAAACACAGAACACAATACACAAACACACACGGCATACGTTATAACGTTACGGGTAGACGTTACAACGTTGCACTCACACTACACATGCACTAACCATCCTACAGTCTTTGCACCCAGCCTTAGTACGACCTGATATACCCCCAAACTTAGCTTCTACTGCTACTCTAAGTTTTTAATCAAGCTTTACAATCACCAAAGTCAATCAAAACTAGCTTCAGCATAAAATATTCCCTAGCTAACTAGATCTTTCCTTAAAGCAGAGTTTGTATGGAAGCAGCAATCAATTCCATTCATCTAAACATGCATCAGCTACTCACACATACACATTCATCTCTAGATTTAGCCCAAAGAGAATTATTTTTAATTCCTAACAGAGTAAGAATAAAAACTGATTTTGCATTTGATTTCATGCTTGCACAAAACAGAAAAAACTTAGAACATCCGGATTCTCCCCCCCCCCCCCCCCCACACTTAAAGTTGAGCAGTGTCCCCAGGTTTTAGGGCGCGTGAGCGTTTAGTTATGCTGATTTTAGTAGATCCAACGATGGTTAGATGTTGGCTAGTAGTAGTGGCCAACAAAGACCGTGAGAGAAACTTGATAATTTTTCTTTAAGCTTCAGAAGCCTGTACGGTAGCTTCTGAACACTGTCTTCTCAATGTGTTCTGAGATCCCATCAGAGTGCCTTCTGAAGTGTCTTATAAGTGATAATCAACTTGAGTATGTTGTCTAGAATAATGTCTTGATTGCCATATGTTGCTTTGCTCTATGTTAGGCCACATAGCATTGTTTCTTTGCTTGGTTAGCTTCTGAGCACCTCTATGAGCTTAGCAAGTATCTTCTAAGACTCAATTCTTCTTCTTACTATATGCTAATTCATAGCACATGTTCTTCTTGAGAAGTAGTCATTTGTTCTTGTCTATTGATCACTCAAGAGAACTTATTAGATCACTAATAGATCAGAAAGCTTAAGAAGGTTATCAAAAACTCTTTGTTCTCATAAAACATGGCTTAGAGATTTTGCCTTAACAATTGGTACCCCTGCCAAGCACAAGGAATGCCCACAAATACAATAGGGAATGCACAACAGGTTTCACTATACTTTGCTATGGCAGGACCTCAGTAGGTTCCACAATATATTTTTTTAGTGAAATAAATTTCGTAGATACTAAGCTTTTTTTTTTTCATAAACATAATATAATTCGTTGATTAGCATTAATAAATACTTTATTTATACTCAATTATAGACAATTAAATACTTCTTTTTTGTTTGAATCTCAACTACTACTCATTCAATAGGTCAAGGAGAGAAACTGTGTTTTCAAATATTAAAAATAGAGATATATATCATATAGGCTTAAATACGTTTTTACCCCTGCAAATAGGGGGTGTTTTGCTTTTACCCCTTGCAAAAAAAAAATTTAAAAAAAAAACCCCTTGCAAAATCAACTTTTTTGGTTTTAGTTCTTCTGTTAGATGGACATTAAAAAACGTTTATGTAGCATTTTTAAATACGTTTTTACCCCCTGCAAATAGGGGGTGTTTTGCTTTTACCCCCTGCAAAAAAAATCTAAATCTCCTTCTTCTTCCTCAGCACCCACCTAACCTCATATCAACTTTTCCATCTCCAACACAAACCAACGCTTCCATATCAAACCAGAACCCATCTTCTCATCTTTTTCGTCTCTCTCTCTCACACAGAACTAGCAAACCATGAGCACAACATGTAATTAACTTTTATTGTGATTCTGATTTTAGGGTTTGTTTCAAGTTTTATGGATTGTTGTTTATGGATTGTTCTTCATCTCAAAATCAAGGTTTTATGGATTTAATAAATGTGTGTGGTTTAAAAAATGAGTCAATAAACAAATCAAGCTAGTACTTGATTTACAATGCAAAGATCTCTCGACTTTTTAAAATTCTTTGATTATGTGTTTTGCATGTTTTCCATTTTTTTCTTCATGTTTAAATGTGTGATATGTGTGTTTATATGTTAAAATTAAAGTTTATTCTTTATCAAGGGTCAATGACCGCAGGAGAATAACAATTAAGACCCTAACTCTTATGATCCATAAAACCTTGATTTTGAGATGAAGAACAATCCATAAAACTTGAAACAAACCCTAAATCAGAATCGCAATAAAAGTTAATTACATGTTGTGCTCATGGTTTGCTGGTTCTGTGAGAGAGAGAAAGACGAAGAAGATGAGAAGATGAGTTCTGGTTTGATATGGAAGCGTTGTGTTGGAGATGGAAAAGTTGATATGAGGTTAGGTGGGTGCTGAGGAAGAAGAAGGGGATTTAGATTTTTTTGCAGGGGGTAAAAGCAAAACACCCCTATTTGCAGGGGATAAAAACGTATTTAAAAATGATACATAAATGTTTTTTTAATGTCCATCTAACAGACACTACAAAAAACATTGGGTTTAGCGAGGGAAATATCAGTGGCTAAAAGGCCCAATTCCGTCGCTAATTGCCTCCTCGCTAATTCCCTCAGTTCGGTCGCTAATATCCTCCTCGCTAATTCCCTTTAGCGAGGGAAATTGTGTCAGTCGCTAATTAGCTAGGGACAGTCCCTCGCTAATTCCCTCGCTAATGCTGACAACACGCTTCCCAAATCTGACTGGCACGCTTATTAATCTAAGTTTATTATTATTATTATTATTATTATTATTATTATTATTATTATTATTATTATTATTATTATTATTACTGTTGTTATTATTATTATTAGTATTATTATTATTATGATTATAACCAAAATTTCCAAAGAGAGAGTGAGAGAGGAGTGAGAGTGGTGGTGGTGGTGGTGGTGGTGGTGGTGTCGTAGAGAGAGAAGGAGAAGGAGAAGAGTAAGGGAGAAAGAGAGTGAGATGTATGTGGTGGTGGTGGTGGTTGTGTGGTGGTGGTCGTAGAGAGAGAAGGAGAAGAGTAAGGGAGAAAGAGAGTGGTGTTGGTGGTGGTGGTAGTGTGGTGGTGGTGGTGGTCGTGAGATCTATGTGATGGTGGTAGTGTGGTTGGTGGTGGTGTGGTGGTGAAAGAGAAGAAAAGAGAAGAAGAGAGTGGAAGAGAAGAAGAGAGAAGAAGAGAGTAAATGAGAGAGAGTGGAGTGAAAAGAGAAGAAGAGAATGGTGGTGGTGGTGGTGGTGGTGGGTGGTGGTGGTGGTGTGGTGGTGGAAGAGAAGAAAAGAGTGGAAGAGAAGAAGAGAGAATAAGAGAGTAAATGAGAGAGAGTGTGTTTGGTTCGGATTAATAAAATAATATGACAGTTTGTGAGGGAATTAGCGAGGGACTGTCCCTCGCTAATCCTCGCGTTTCCCAAGCCACCTGCCAATGGTCAGAATCCTGCAAAGTGTACTGTCAATGTCAGTCAATTAGCGAGGGACCTGCAATTTCCGTCGCTAAATGCCTTAAAAAACGTGCAGCTCAGTTTAAAATTGGCGCCTTGCATTTAGCGACTGATATTCCGTCGCTAATTGCCACATGTCTGTCGCTAATTGCCACTTTGCGAGGGACTGTTTTCCCTCGCAAAGTCTCTCGCTAATTTTTGCTTTTTCGAGGGACTTAATTTTCCCTCGCAAAGTCCCTCGCTAATTGCTTGTTTTTTTTGTAGTGAGAAGGACTAAAACCAAAAAAGTTGATTTTACAAGGGGTTTTTAAAAATAAAAAAAATTTGCAGGAGGTAAAAGCAAAACACCCCCTATTTTTGCAAGGGGTAAAAACGTATTTAAGCCTATCATATATAGAGAAAGTGAGTTTTCAAGAATACTCGTTTTTTCTCTGACCACTTCATATATAGAGAAAGGGACCCATTCCATTTGTTAGTAGTATTCTTTAGGCAAAATTACGCTATAGAACCTTTAAATTATTTATTTGTAATAAGTTGGTCCTTTAATTTTTTTTGTAACAAATAGACCCTTTTAGTGATTACTCTATCTTATGTATTTTGATGCAACCAAGCATATTTTGGTGTATTTTGATGTAATCAACGATACGATATTTTACTAAAAGGGCCAACGATGTCAATATTAGGTAATTAATTTAAAGGGTCTATTTGTTAAAAAAATATATTTAAAGGGTCAACTTGTTACAAATAAATAACTTAAAGGTAATTTGACTTATTCTTTATACGGTCTTGGATGGCAAAATAAATGTTAGAACAGAGAATGAGATTTCCTCCTATTATTGAATGGTTACAGTAAACATTAAATAAAATGTTAATATTTAAAATTTTGAATAATAATATTTTATTTAGAGGAAAATTCACTCACCTCCATTAAGGTTTAGCTAAATGTTACACACCTCCCATCTAATTTCCACCGGACAACGACCTCTTCTCAGTTTAACACCGTCATTAACGTTTTGGTTTAAAAGTAAAAAATTGATCTCGTGCGATCTGCTTTCCATCTTTCTCCTCATCATTCATGTTTTTACTATTTTCATTCCCTAAAATATGAACCCACCAAGACAAATATTGCTTTCACTCATGTGTAATTTACTCCACGTTCTCAGTTCTAGTCTTGTGCAATTACCAAGCTCAAATTTTGTTCCCGTTCGATCTGGTTTTACTTTCTTTCTGTCAATTATTCATAAGCAATCATTACAATTCTTGAAACTTCTTGATTCTTTGGATGCATAGCTAAATTCAACGGTGTAGCTCTGGTTGAATGACACTTTGGGATTTGATGACTAAACAAAAGAAAGAAAATACAACTTTCTCATTGCCGACATCTTCGGTAAAAAATAATGTTGTGAGGTATTGCTATTCCCATTATCTTCATCGAGTTTTCTGGTGAACTGGTTACCATGGTACAAACTTAATTATGTATGCTTAACGGCACGTTAGAAAGTCACAAACAGTATTAATATTGAAGGAGGGTTTAGTGTCATCAGAAGAAAAAATAAGGGAGGTAATTGTTCAATTGAAAACTAGAGAGGAGGTGTGTGACATTTAACTAAACCTTAAGAGTGGTGAGTGTAATTTCCACTTTTATTTAATATCTCTTTCTCTCTCCTACCGAAACTGTAACATCCCCAATTTCGTTAATTTCGAATTAAGAAATTAACGAGTGATTTATTACTCGAATAGGTAATAAATCAAGTCACGGATATGAGGTTGTTACGAAAGCAATTTAAAATTGCTAGAGAAAATAATTTAAATACACAACCGAGTGGAAATTAGTACTCTAAGGGTATTTTAGTATTTATGCCACTCGCCCAAAATGATCTCTGAGACATCAAAAAATATCCAAATACCCTCTCATTCCACACTTGTGTGAATAAAGAAAGAAAAGTAAAGTTAAAAAGAATAAAAAAGAGAGAGAGAAGGAACGAATTAAAAAGGGAAGGAAAGAAAAAAAAAAAAAAGAAAGAAAGAAGAGAAACAGCCGAGAGAGAGGGAGAAAGGGCGTGGAGGAAGAGAAGGAAGAATGGCGAGATCTCCACGGATTCTTAACGATAGTAAGTGATTCTCGCATCATTCTTCTCCATTTTTCGAGATCTATCTAATGATACCACTTTCACACCCTAATTTCTTTCCGTTTTTCGCTTTGCCATTAATGAGTTTTAAGCTCCAATTTGGAGAAACCGAGATTTAAGCGAAATTGAAGCTTGGTATGGATGATTGGAAGCTCAACAACCGACGTGGAGTGTTCGGTTCCGGTTTTGGAGCGGGTTCGAGCGAGTTCGTGAAGTTTCTAATCGGGAGCTTCGTAACGTCTCGGTGGTTCGTGATTTTCATCACGAGGAGGTGAGTTTTACTCGCTTAGGAATTTAAATATCGCTTTTTGAGTTATGGTTGAACGATTTTTCAAAATTCGGAGTTTCGAGAATTTTAGAGTCAAAAACGCTATTTTCCGAAAATGACGCTGCGTGTTTGAAAATTCAAAACGAAACCATAATGCTTTGATTTTTGAATTGTTATTGTTTACGGATGTGTTTTAAAGTTGTTTGGTTGATTTAATTGAATTTACAAATCTTTTTGGGAAATCGTAAATTTTGTATATATGTGGAAATTAACGATTTTGGAACAAAATTGATGTCCGGACAGTAAATATACTATTTCGGGATGTCCGTACATGAGAGGAAACTCTCGCGAATTTTCGTTGGAAATTTTTATACAAATTCAAAGTGGTTTTGAAATAACGATTAATGTTATGAGTATTTCAAAAACCGTAAAATATAGAGTACGTGTGGGAACCAAATGGCTTACAACTTAAATGTTGACTAAACGGATTTTTAAGAATTTATGTGGATAATAATATGTTATTGCAACATATTATGGTGTGAGACATAATCCGTATATATATATTATATCGTGTATATGAGACGGCCCAATGCGGGTGTCTTGTGATTAGAGGATATTTGGTATATGATCAATATCGGAATTAGGATTCGAGGCGGGTGACGACCCGAGCTCGCAAAGATACTAGGCGGGAAGTCATGAGCCCTAAACCTAGGCCTTCAGCGATAGGGTTCACCGGATTAGCAGATGTGCAATCGGTGTTATGCTCAGATGAATTATTGTACATAGCAGTTTGTTTCTCGATGATAGGGTTCATCGCTATTGTGCAATTGTTGGACGTTATGAATGCACCTTGTGTGTGCATTTGACGATCAAAGACTGTGTGTGCGATTTGTATTTAGCATCGCGTGTGTGCGATCGGATTGCGCGTGGTTTACTAATTAAATCACGAAGTAAACAAATGTTTTATAAATAGACCGAGTGATGGGTGAGGGTCGCGGTAAGACTCACCGAGATATGTTATCTCACCCTATCATATGTTGTTATTTTCACTTTAACAGGGGAAAGAAGAAGGTCCGTATGGCACGCAGTAGGTGGCATGCTCGAATAGAAGATTGAAGATTTAGTCTTCCTCCTGTCTTTAGGTTTTCCTTGTTATTTTTGTATCAGTTATGACTTAAAATTTGTTTAAGTTATTTATTGGTTTTCCGCTATTCTTGTAAGGATTGTAAATCTAAGCAAGGAAATTTATACTCTGATGTAAGCTAATTTGTATGTTTTGGTATTTCTATTGTTTAGAAATACTAGGGTGTTACAGAAACTCTCGAGTAACCGAAAAAGGATCTGAACACCTCAACATACTCTATTTCTTTTAACATACTAGTATTAAATGAGTGACTAACGTTAGAGGATAATAAGCTTTTTTTTTCACCCCCCTCATTATCTGCTGCACCCCCATAAATACCATTGTGGACAAATGCCCCCATCATGTTACAAAATTTTGGAATTACCAGTGAAAAGAGGTAAATCCGGGAGGGGGTTTGGGATTCCCGGATTTACGTAAAAGTGGAGGTAAATTCGGTTCACATTTATTGAACCGAATTTATCTCAACTTTTAGGTAAATCCGGGAATCCCAAACCCTCTCTCGGATTTACCTCTTTTCCTTGATAATTCCGGAAAAAAAAATTAAATTACTTAAAAACAACTTAAAATTAATTAAAGGAGCGTTTTACAACGATTATGATGACGAAACGAAATAAGACATGAAAATTCTGAACGTAAACAACAAAACAAACAACAAACAAAATGAAAACACGGTAGAAACTAGTGAGATGGTGGTTTGAAACGACGAAGGATCTCAGCAACGGTCTTTCTGGTTTCGACATACAACTGCAAAGGACTCCGCATCTGAAATAAGTCAAAACGGTCCATCATTACTCGAACGTCATCGTTGTTCTTCACATCCATTGTGGACCACTGAACACGATTATTATCGCCCATAGTGGGGTAGCGATAAATGATCCGGTGACTTCTTGCTCGCCACCCTCCACCGCACCTTCCTTCGTTGTTATTTTTCTTTCGAAGGCTTCAAAGGTGATGTCGTCTTTAAGCCTGCATAAAATGGGGTTTGGACTCTCGAAATGGACACCATTTTCTCTGTTGGTGATTGTGCCCTGATGGTGAAGGGCAGTTAGTGCAGAATCACGAGAGCATTGTGTATTCAGAGTGTCCATGAGATGCTACTTGTGTGTGAAAGAAGTGAAATGCCAAAGGTCTATTTATAGGAAAAAATGAAACCCTAGAATGGATTTCCACCGTTGATGAAAAGTGGTCGGCAATATCTGGACCGTTAAAAGTGTCGGCAAAATCTATTTCGTTTAAAAGTGGTCGGCAATATCTGGACCGTCAATTAGTAATTGAATTAAAAAACATGTTTGTTTTAGTTTAAAAAAATGACTTTTTTATTGCGTTGTAGACCGTTTTTACAATGCATAAATTTTTTAAAATTTTTTTAAAAAAATTTGACCTTGTAGAAAAAGTATAATAGTACGTTATGGAGGTTAAAAATACGAGTTACAAATTTATTTACGAACGGTAATTGTAGGACAAAGTCGCACTAAAAACATGTTTTTTAGTGTAAAAAAATGACTTTTTAACTAAGTTTTGGACCTTTTTTACCAACCGTATGTGTCCCGCTCTCTCACAAAACCATGAACAACCTTGTTATTTTTCCCTTTCCCATTCTCCATCGTCTCTGGTTCGAACAATAACCACAATGATTAAGATTTGGCTTTCCCAGATTCTAACCCAACGTGTCATTGCATCTCGAGTGGGAAATATCTCGGATGTCGTAAGAAAAAAGTAGCTTAAATCCATAATAACCATCTATTTAAAATAAATATCAATGTCACAAAAAAAATCGGAAATACCTTTTTAGAGGTAAATTCGGTTCACAAAATGTGAACCGAATTTACCATTAAAGAAGGTATTTCCGGGAAAAATTTTAAAAAAAAAATTCAGATTTACCTTTTGTGGAGATAAATTCGGTTCAAAAATCCTGAACCTCTAAATCCGGGAAAAACAACACCAAATTCTCGGAATTACATTTTTTAAAGGTAAATTCGGGATTCCTGTCGGGTGGTGGGGTCTGGTCCCTTTTTTTATGAAATGTAAAAGGTGTTTTTGGATTTTTTGTATTTATGGGTGTGAGAGTGACAAGGAGGGGGTGAAAAAAAAAAGCCGGATAAAAATTCCCATAAATTTCCAGTTAGGTATACTAAAATTTTCGAAAAAACCTCTCTAAAATGTATCTCAACTTTCAAGGCGACATTAATGGTAGAGAGAAAGAGAGTTGATATCACCAAATAAATGAACCGCGCAAGTAAGGTAAAGCCACCTACCACAGCAGTATACATGAATCATAAAACCTTCACAAATTAGTTCCCAAAACACATCACACATAACATATTGCCCCACATATTTGTCCATTCTAAAAAAGTGACCCACCTCCAACATTATTGTAAGAGTCATTTCAAATATCAAATAATTAAACACACCAAACTCTGGATCCTTTTTTGGTATAAATCAGATCTTCTCACAAGAATCACAGTACTAATCCTCTGAGTAAAGAGACCACAATTGGCGGCAAAGCTCTCCTCAAGAGATTTAACATCGCGCACGCCCTGAAATTTGAATTCGATCCCAAGACTTGAGTTGCTGTTCTGGAAGAGACCCTTACCATCTCATCCAAGTGCTCTTGGGTAAACTCTTGATCCTATTTCTTGAGTTTTCCTAATAAAATATAATTTTCTATTTTTAATAGTACCGAATAATTCCAAAAGAGAACATCAACTTACATTACAAAAACATAACAAAAAAATTAAATTAAAATACAATATTCTTAAACTTTTATTTCAACCTGCCCACACTAATATTACAGCTCCACCACCCCAAATTGTTATTTCCCAAACACATCAAACACAACATCGCAAGTAGGTAGTTCAATCCGTAAACTAAAAAAGAGTAGAAACATTCAAGCTTCCAAAGGAACACTGTGAAGCACAACGGTTTCAACAGTAAGACCTGGTCCGAATCCGAATAACACACCCCATTCAAACCCATCACCAGTTGTACTCTTCCCTTCTTCCTTGGACCTCTTTCTCACTTCATCCAAAATAAACAAAACACAAGCACTAGACATATTTCCATACTCACTTAACACGTGTCGAGTGGACCGGAGTTTCTCTTCTTTGAGCCCGAGTTTCTCTTCAACTTGGTCCAGAATAGCCGGTCCACCCGGATGTGCAATCCAAAATATAGAATTCCAATCACTTATACCAATTGGCTTAAAAGCTTCCACTAAACTCTTCTCAATATTCTTCGAAATAATCCCCGGAACGTCCTTCAATAAATGAAATGTTAGTCCCACTTCACGGAGATGTCCGTCAATTGCACCGTCAGAATCCGGAAGAATTGTTTGAGAAGCTGTTACAAGTTCGAAAATCGGACGCTCCACCGTTAGATCTGGATCAGCACCAATAATAATCGCGGCGGCACCATCGCCAAACAATGCCTGCCCGACGAGTGAATCCAAATGTGTATCTGAAGGACCACGGAAAGTAACTGCAGTGATTTCAGAACAAACCACAAGGACTCTAGCACCTTTGTTATTCTCGGCGAGATCTTTTGCTAAACGGAGAACCGTGCCACCAAGCAAAACAACCTTGTTGATACATCATGAGCCGCTTAATCGAAGGTTTGAGACCTAAGAGTTTGGTTAGTTGGTAATCTGCACCAGGCATGTCTACACCTGAAGTAGTGCAAAAAACGAGATGTGTGATTTTTGACTTTGGTTGACCCCATTCTTTGATTGCTTTTGTTGCTGCTTCTTTACCTAGCTTTGGAACTTCTACTACCACTATGTCTTGTCTTGCATCTAGTGATGGTGCCATGTATGCACACATGTTTGGATTCTCTTTCAAAAATTCCTCTGTTAAGTGCATGTAACGCTTGTTTATCATTGATTTCTCACCTGCACAAAGTTACCGTTAGTAAATTTTTTCATTAATTAGCCTCATCTTATGTAATTAATTATTAATCAAAATAAAGTTAGTTGCAAGATATTTTCATTTGCATTCATAGGTGAAATGTTGTTTTTGATTGCAGTTGTACTAGGTTTTTAATTGTTGTATTATGGTCACACCTACATAAAAAAGATTTTAAATAGTGTTAAACTAGTATTAAGGTTTTAAAAAGATTGTGGTCCGACAAACAAGAATTTTCATGTCTTTACAATTACAATTTTCATGTACCACAATAGCTGCTACATTAATTTTTTTAATGTTTTGCAACTACAACGGTACCATGATACCCACTAAACTAAAATCAGAGTTGCATAATTTAGATCTAGTGCAATACCTATTTTTATCTCTCTACCGACAATTTTTTCTAATTTTTTTTACAAAGTAAATCAAGGGTAGAGAGTGTGGAAACAACTAATCTGATGGTGATAGAATAGGTGACTGCACTTATTGCATGAAGTCAGTGACTACATCTAATCCAAGTTACCTTGACACCAATTAGATGAAAGACACTTAACACACAAACCGGAAAATCAAGACGGAGGATCGAACCCAACAATCCAGTGTCTATAAACAATATTTCTGTCGCTGCAACGATTGAGCCTTATACGATGTATGTCATTGCGACTACAACAACACTATCACATATAACACAATTTTATAAGATATCCAAGATTACGATGCCGGTTAGCTGCAATTTTCTACAATATTATAATAGATTATCAACAATTTTTTTTCAAAACTAAGGTGGTTAATTATTTCTAATTTTTGATACAAAAAAATAATAGGAAGATTAAGAAAACTTACACATGCGCTTGAATTTCTCTTTGAGATCAGTCATATGCTCACTATTGGTGATACGAAAGTAGTAATCAGGATAATCAGCTTGTGTAATACAGTGAGAAGGAGTGGCAGTACCAAAGGCCAAGATTGAAGCAGGACCATTGGATCTCTGAGCTTGGCGAATCTCCTCAACAGTCACCATTGTGTGAAGAAGACAATGCAGGAGAGAAAAGAGATTTGATGAGGTAAGAGAAGTAGATGAATTTGGAAGGGAAATCAGAGAAATAAGTGATTTTGATTTGGTGAAATAATAGAGGAGAATAGGTGGTATAAATATAGTTTGGATATTGAGAAGACTTGGCTGACTTGCATGCAGAAAGTTAGTGAGAGCGAGTAGGTTTGAGGGACGGACAGATGAGTAGACACGTGTTCTTTGGGTACTATGGTTAACTGGTGGTAGATATGTAACCACACAATAAAATATATTAAAATAAAATATATTTGGTGGTAATTTTATTTAGATATTTTGTCCAAGAGGCAAACTGTGCGTCGCGTGCCAAAGTTTTCCATTTCTTTTTATTTGGTAAATCTTGTATTAATCAGTTTTTTTTACCAAAGTTTTGGTTTTAAGTTATTTAATACTTTTTGTTCATATATATATATATATATATATATATATATATATATATATATAAATTGGCAGATTCAGGTCTCTGGACTATGGGGTGCAAAAAAATTCATTATAAAGAATGCTGGTTTTTAGAATTGTTTAATTTTTTTCAAATATCACCACTTAATTTATTGAAATTAATGAATAAAATTATCTAACTCCAAATTTATTTAAGAATAAACCGCCAAATTGAGTTTCTGATGAACTCTAGGAGAAATTGAACACCTTTCTCCCTAATTCGACCTCAGTTCTTGAGAGTTACGAACCTCTGATCGGCGATGGTACTGAAGATCAAAGGTGGAAGGCCTTTGGTGTTTCTCCCTCAGAATGTGTTTGTCATTGTCCGCCTTCGGGGCTTTCCTTCTTTATTTATTCGATAATGATTAACGAGTTAGGGTCTTGCCCTCCCTTTACCAAATTTGAACAAGCAATTCTCCGGACTCTCAGGCTAGCTCCCACACAGTTGCATCCCAACAGTTGGGCTTTTCTTAGAGCATTTCAACTTTTGATGGAGGTTTTTGTCGACCGTCCTTGCTTTGAAGACTTTTATCTTGGTTTGTTCAACACTTTTAGAATCCCTGTGATAGGTTCTTAAGGAACTCAGCGAGGATGGGAGACCTTGACAAGCAGCTCAAAGATTCACCTTTTCACCCCTCTCAGTCCGTCAAAGGTTTTAAATACCATTACTTTTATGCCCTTACGATGAACTGAACTACTAGGGAGAGGTTTTGTGTTTATAATGGTGATGGCAAGTTAAAGTTCCCCAAGTTCTCGTTGGATTGGACCTCAGACCATTCCAAGGTTGAGAGTGGGTCGTATTCTCAGGGACTTAAGTTGTTGAAGATTTCGGGACTTTGAGGCTCCTTCAAGATTGGGTAACCGAGTTCGAAAAAAGGACCTATATAGATACCAAGGCCTTGGTATGATCTTGGAGGGATGCCGAGCTTGTAAAAGCTTTGGGTAGGACACCGTAGTCTTACCATTTTAGAAGATATTCCCTCCCTTTGAACGATATATGACTATTTGCTTTCTTTTTGCAGAGACCATGGCTCTAATGAGCGTTATCCAGATGCTGAACAGGGCGGCTGGCAATGCGGCTTCCCCCAACACACCAGCTTTACCTCAAAGAACCCCAATCTCTGTTATCGAGGTGTGTGGGAGTCCAGTACTACCCAAGAAGGTTAATGCGGATTTTGGTGCCAAAATCCAACCTACTCCTGCACCCACCGAGCTACAAAAAGTATAAACTATTGGGCTATGGATGTGGCCTTTAAATGCCATTTCGAGGCCTCGAAGTAGCAGAAGCGTCAAAAGTGGCAGAAACAGCCCAAGAGCAAGAGTAAGCAGGATTGTTAAGGCAAAATCCCTAAGTTAAGTTTTGATGAGAACAAACAGTTTGATAAGCTTCTTAAAGCTTTCTGATCCATTAGTGATCTAATGAGTTCGCTTGAGTGATCTTATAGACAAGTATAAAATGACTACATCTCAAGAAGAACATGTGCTACAATGTAGCATGTCATAAGAAAAAGAATTGAGTCTTAGAAGATACTTGCTAAGCTCAAAGAGGTGCTCGAAAGATAACAAACAATCAAGTGTGGCCTAACATGGAATATAGGAACACATGGCATTCAAGATAACTTATGCCCAAGTTTATAATGACTCTGAAGATACTTAAGAAAGTGTCACAGTTGTATCTCAGAAGGTCATTGAGAAGGCAAAGTTCAGAAGCTTGTGCACACGCCTATGAAGCACATAGAAATACTATCACTCTTCTCCCAACGGACAAAAAAGCAATCAACAATGGTACTATGCTAAGAATATTTGTTTCAAGTGAAAGAAGCCAACGCTAGAAGGATTCATGTGTTGACGAGCTCAGAAGCTCTCAACAGTCTTCTGCTACAAATGTACGAAACCTGCTAAAGTGAACCCGTCTAGGCGCAAAAGCTACAACGGATCTTTTTGTCATTGCTCAAGAATTCCAACAGATCTTTTAAGGCAAATGGCATGTAAATATATCATTGAGACCTCAAAACTTCTTCAAGGGAGTCTGCACAAGACTGGTCAAGACATCAAAAGCTTCTCAGTAGCTTATGAGTAAGTCTACACTCTCTCCTAAACACACTCATCGCAAATCAACATATCTGAGACTTTATTGGGTATGTTCATATCTTGGTGTTAATAGTCAAATGTATTTTGTTTAAGCTATTATCTTTATCCCAGTTCAAAACCAAACTTATTTTCATATAACCTTCTAAGCAATAAGCATGGGTTGCTGTATTGTGAAGGAAAAGGGCTAAGAAAGTGTTTCTTAGAGGTTTAAGTTACTAGAGCTTAGAGAAAACTAGTGTGACAGTTGATCATAGAGTTGTGTGTCAAAACTATCAGTGTTGTAGCCTATCGTTGCCTGTAAAACTTTTTGGGAAATAGAGGAAATTCTCACTGGGTGTGAGGAGTGGACGAAACCCTTGGCATGCTTGGGTGAACCACTATAAATATGTGTGTGTTTTACAAGGTTTCTTTACTATTTTATCACTATGTATTTTTTAAACAAAGCAAGTTAAAAAATTCTTTAAGAACAATATAACATCTTCTAATTAATACCGTTGTATAAGGTCACCTCTTAATTTAATACCAAACAAACTTCTGAAAGAATTTGAGTCTAGAAAAAGGTTTTAAAATGTGTCACAATTCAAACCCCCCTTTCTTGTGACTTATATTTGACTTCAAGGATAACATCCCGAAAATTGCTATCCCCGACTTTGAAGAAGTCGACTCGGCAACCCTTTGTTAGAATCCCTTTGCCTTGATGCAAAAGGTGGAAGACTTGTGTACCAAATTTCTGGAGCAGACTAAGTTCGATGCCGAGGATCGAAAAGAAGTTAATAAACTTGGCTCATTAGTAAATTGGCTCGAGTGAACTCTTGGATGGACAATCTAAAGTCAATTTGAGTCACAAGAAAGGTAGGTTTGAATTGTAATCCTTTTTAATAAGTATTTAAAACAACCAAATTTTCTAAGAAGCTGTATGTCATAATTCTAAGAAGGTATGCACATGAGAAGCTTCTGACTTCTTGTATCTTCTTAAAAGCTAGACTGTG
Organism: Oxytropis ochrocephala; assembly: GCA_020916435.1. Taxonomy (NCBI): domain Eukaryota; kingdom Viridiplantae; phylum Streptophyta; class Magnoliopsida; order Fabales; family Fabaceae; genus Oxytropis; species Oxytropis ochrocephala. The sequence continues at coordinate 83,227,645 of CM037091.1, forward strand.
TAAGAAGGTACTTCTGTAAATAAGTTTTAAATTGAATTTCTTAGCTTCCTACACTAGTAATGATATTAATAAAAGAAGTTATTGGTTTAGAAGAAGTTAAATGTTGTGATTTTATAAAGAGATAGTGTAAGAAGATTGAGTTTGAAATAGTTAGAAGCTTCTTAAAGTAGTTTTATATCAATTGTGCAGAAAAAGGCTTCCTTTTGAAAACAAAATGCTATTTAAAAGAAACTATAGAGAAAATAGTAAATAACATAGAGGAAGTATAATGGATCACCCCAAATCAACTAAGGCTACTCCACTCCTCACACCTAGTGAGTATTTTCACTATTTTCTAAATAGTTTACAGTTTACAAGCCAACCTAGGCAAACATCACTTGATAGTTTTTTTTCCACAGCTATATCTATCGTCTCCCTAATTTTTTTGCACAGATATAGTAACTAAAAAAACCCTAAGAAACTACTTAGGCAACTTCTCTAACAAACAAGCAAACCTATGCCATGTTAAGAAGGTACAAAGATAAGGTACGGTTTAGGATTCTGGTTGGGAAAACAATACATTGGGTACAAATTAGGATTCTAACAAAACCTAACAACACAAAGCTATGAACAAACTCAGAAAATTTCGCAGAAGATATATTGTATATGCTAGATGACGCTTTTGAGAAGCTACTTGAGTAGCTAGTCAAATTGTAATGTCTCACAAAATTTTAATGAGGCCTTCCTTGAAGTGTTTATAGAGTTTGAACCTCAAAAGAGTCATTGGATATGGTCCCTAAGGCAATATAGTTGTTGGTTGCTTTTGCAGAAAAGGTGTTGTACTTTTCTGCACTTTTGCAGGAATTGTACACTTGCAGCATAATGACTACCTTCTCATTCTTGAAGCTTCTTAGCTTGAGTTTGAAAATTTTAGTGAAGCATTCAATTTGTCCCATGTCTTCTTAGGCATTTATTATCCTTCATAATTGCTTCTGACTCTTCTGAAGATATATCATTGTGTCTTCAAATCTTGAGAAGCTTCTGATATGTATTTTCTGATTCCTGAGAAGCTTCTTACACTGGACCTACTTATGTTTGAGAAGCTTCTTAGTTCTTATGTTGTATTTTTTCTTGAGAGGCCTCTTAACTTGAGTCTTCTAATTCTAAGAAGCTACTTGAACTGGCTGTTCTCATCTTGAGAAGCTACAAGGTGTGTGTCTTCTCATCTTGAGAAGCTTCTTCAAATGTATCTTCTCACCCTGAAAAGCTACCATATCTGACTTGATTTTTCTATCTTCTCACGATCTTTAGGTCTTCATTCTTAGCATCTATGGCCTCATTTGACCTTCTCATAGGGTGGTATCCTAGCACATAATCTTCTTTTTGTTTAATTGAACAATTCTTGTTCTTTTTACACTCAAGAATATTCATTAGAACACTAAGGAATCAGAAAACTAAAACACTTATCAAAAAGGTTTGTTTGTATCAAAACTAATCGAAGGGATTTTGCCTCAACAATCTCCCTCTTATTAGTGATGACAAACTTTTTGAAAAGATTTTAACTTTCACAGAAGGTTCCTCAACCTTCTTATAAATCTGCATCTTTTTGGGAAGTGTTTCTTCTTCGACCACAATGGGATCTTCAGGGGTATTCACAATATATTGGCTAGAAGGGAATGCTTAGTTTTTGATGGAGAGCAGGATACTATATAAGTGCATATCTGCGCTCCATCAAAAAACAAATGATAACCAAATATTTGTGCAGGTTACTACAAAGAAAGATAGAAATAAAGGAAGATAGAAATGACATGTAACCGTTTGCAGTGGCTAGTAATGGTTAGAAGCGTTTAAAGGGACTTAAAAATAACTTCTAATTTAACCAGTGCTGTAAAAAAGAAAACTAATGATAAAATAAAAAAAATATTGGGTCATGAAGAGTAAGTACCTTCTTAATTCTGAGAAGGCACAAGGCTAGGTGTCTTCTTAGCCCCAAGAAGGCACGATACAAGATACCTTCTTGGCCTAAAGTTCTTTGATGATATGCAACATTTCTTCAATTTCGTTCTTTTGAACATGATCCCAAATAAAGTGATGTCTAATGTATATATGCTTGAATCTAGAATGTTGAATAGAGTTCTTTGACAAATAAATTGCACTAGTATTATTACAGAATACAGAAGATAGGGATACCTGGATAGTTTGAGGAATAATCTTCTAATTGATTTCTAATTACAATATTTGAGAGCAACATTCTGTTGCTGGTACATATTCTGCTTATGTGGTGGACAAGACAATGGTACTTTGTTTTCTGCAGCTCCATGATATGACAAATTCTCCAAGAAGTTGGCATGAACCACTTGTGCTCTTTCTCTCAATTTTATCATCAATATAGTCGGCATCACAATACCCTACTCGGTCAAAATGTGTGTTCTTTCTATACCAAAGACCAACGTTAGGAGTACCAACAGAATATCTGAATATTCTTTTAACTGGTATGTGATGAGATTGCTTAGGTGCAGTTTTAAACCTAGCATATAAGCCTATTGAGAAGACTATATCAAGTCTACTAGTAGTGAGATACAATATTAAACATATCATGCCTCTCTATAGCTTCACAAGAATTGGTGTGCTCTGTTTCATCCTTCTCAAGACTTGAAGAAAGGTGCATAGGTGCATCCATGGGTTTGGCTTCATCCATTTTATATTTCTAAAGAGATCTCTTATATACTTCTCTTGGGAAATAAATATGTATTTCCCAAGTTTTATAATTTGAAGACCAAGAAAGTATATTAATTCCGCCATTAAACTCATTTCAAACTCACTCTTCATTACTTTTTCAAAATCACTTAAATTTTTTTCATTTGTAGCCCCAAATATGATATCATCAACATAGATTTGAACAATCAATAACTAATCTTTATTGATTTTTCTGAAGAAGGAAAATTATCTCATGCTAAGCTCTAGGGGCTTGCTTGAATCCATAAAGAGCCTTAGTTTAAAAACATGATTTGACTTCTTTTGATAAACTAAACCAGGAGGTTGGTATACGTACACTTCTTCATTTAGAAAACGATTCAAGAAGGAACTTTTGACATCTATTTGAAATAGTTTAAAGTTCTTCTTGCCTAGCTTCTACGTAAGATTCAACAACTATTGCTTCATTAATATTCTTAGGCTCAATTTCAGTGATTGGAGCACTTTGAGAAGATTCCTTTCTGAATGAGCTTATAGTTCCCACAGGTTCTGAAGTTTCTCCAATAATTTGTTCTTTGGGATTATTTGTAACCAATCTCCAACGTCAAGGTAGTTCAGAAGCTTGTGTTGGTTCTTCATAAGGTTGAGAATCGTTAGATGTAGAACTTGATTCTTTCTTCTTAGAACCTTCTTATTCTTTTCCCTCTCTTTTCACTTTCAGTCTCATCATCATCATCATATGCACCGTTAGCTTCAAGAAACATCACATGCATAATTTGTTCTTCTACCACTTTAGTTCTAAGATTGTATACTCTATATGCTTTTGATGATAAAGAATATCCAAGAAAAATGTCAGGGTCAGATTTGGTATCAAGTTTTGGACAGGGGTTTGGCAAGTGAATTAAGCTATCATATTTATAAAAAAGAACCAATTAACAATAAAGAAAATTAAACAAAACCCATATCTGCTTTCTTTTGTGAATTTGCAAAGACACTTTAGATATAAGCAAGTGAACCACGTGTCTTTTCTTCTTTTTCTCTTTGCCGTTTATTTCCATAACTAATGCTTTCTTCAAATTCCATAACACATAACCAAGCCACTAAATCCAATTTATTTCTCCAATTAAACATGCTCTTTATATTATTTATGAAACATACACCTTTAGCTCTCCCTTGACAAACCAGGCGTGAAGGCGACATTTGCGGCGGAATGAAGACGTTAGCGGCGGAACCGACAACGCTCAAACCGAGGCGTGCACTTGCGGCAGAAAAGAGTGTACTTTCGGCGGAATTCGAATTTGAATTTCCCGCTTTTCTTACTTTTTGGCGGAAAAATGATTCTTTCGGCATATACGTTTTTTTTTTATAAAAAAGTTTTCCTTACTTTAAGTCCGCCGCAAACTACCCAAAATTCCGCCGGAAAATATTTCGTCTAATTTAAATCCGCCGGAAATTCAAAATATTCGTCGGAACCTTTCTTGCGGAAACAATCCCTCGAAAAAAACATAAATCCGCCAAAAATTTTCTGGTGGATTAAATTCCGCCAAAAAGTCACACATTAGAATTTCAGTTTTTCTTGTAGTGATAGAAATCAAATTTAGAGCTCATTTTTTGCAGAGAAACTTTTTATATTGTTCTAAACATGCTTGCAAAAAAATCATTCAGAAGTTTGAAATTCTAGGTATAATAAAAAAATTTAAATTTAGCAAGGATTAAAATCGCGTGCTGGAAATGTTTAGAGATGCAAACATCCCATTTTATTTTATAGGAACTAAAACCGACAAAACTCAATATTTGTATGGACAAAACCTTACTTTACCATATATATAAATATGTGTGTGTGTGTGTGTGATGATGGGACTTTTTAGGCGTGTCACCCGAACTATTTTCATTTTTCACCCTATAGATAAGTATTTTAGTTTTTGTTGTTACTTGTCTTTTCCTTTCGTGTTAGTAAAAGATTAAGTGGCTAGCATACCAACCTTTCTCCAAACGTAAACTAAATACACATGCATGGCTGTTATTACTACATCTTTGCATGTCATATTTGTAACCTGTTCTTTCTCCCTACGAAATTCGTATCCAAATATGCATGGCCTGCATATGGACACATAGTATATGATGACGCACTACAAATCTAACCCAACTTATGTCTTTATTATTTACCTCTCGTTTGTTAGGTGACAATAACTCGTTCCACGGCCATGTGAAGGACCGTTTGTTCGTTAAGCACCTCCCATTCTTTATTTCTCTTTTGGTCCGACGTGTCCACTTTTGGTATCACGACAATATACCACATTAAAGCATTTATAACGTTACATTATGGGCTAGACAATGTGGAGTCTTCCTGATGTAGGACGAGCACCGGTGAAGGGAATCATAAATAAAAAGGTTAGGGTATGTTTGGATGGAGGATTTAGAAGGAGAGGGCTTAATTTTTAAGTTTAAATTGAGGAAATTATAAAATGTTTTTAAACAAAAATGAAGTGTGGTTAAGAATGTTTTACTATTATCTATTATATTATTTTTTCAATTTTTCAAAATCTCAAATAGATATTTGATAGCTTTGCAAAATATGTGTTTAGTTTGATCCTCTTTTATCTAGTTTTTCGTTATTTATCTTTCATATTAAATAGTTTTCGAAGTAAAATAACATTGTTTTCAAAAGTGAGTTCAAAGAGTTCAGTTTGTTGTTAATTCGATATTTTTTGGGATAGTAGGTAAACCTTCCATTTTTTTTGTCCATTATTAGCAGACAAAAGGAAGCAAAAATACAACCTTCAATTTGATGTTTCGTCGGCTAGCGAACTAGACTACTTGCCTATCAATGCAATAGAGAAAAGAAGAAAAGTTTCTGCACATTTTTGAGTCGCAAATAGATCTGATCGCGACGCGACCAATGCAAAAATTCTTTCATCGCGTCGTGCCAAGATGGTCTTTTGATTTGACAGTATTAAAGCCTAAATTCATGAAAAATTAGGGCATCTCGAAATTGCGGCGAATCAAGGAGTTTGGAGACGGTTCTTGGACGTGGTTTCAGAATTGGTGACAACTAGGATTCACATCTAATTGACCTCCATTGATGATTCAAGCTTGGGAACAAGTCCTTGGAGCATCAATGTCGTCGGCTTCTCCGTCTAGTTTGTTTAACTCTTTTTCTTTCTTTTTTTACTATGTCTAGCTAAACTTCCCGTTGTTGAGAATGAGCAAAGATCGATGGATCCTTTATGTATTTGATTTGAATCCCTTTTAATTGAATGACTCTTATGCATTTATGGTTCAATCTCCATTCTTAATGCTTTCTAGGAATTGACTCTTAGGATGATTTACAGTTTGTTATATTGGGAACGGAAGTTTTAGTTACAAAGGACTGAGTTTTGAAATCTTTATATCTCTAATCTAGGAATAGTCATTGATATATAGAATTATATGTGAGTTCTTGTTCGTAGTGTTTATTTTCTAATAAGGTCGCCTTAGGAACTAGGGATTTTGTTAGGGGTAAAGGTCTTATTGCCTAAGGAATTAGGATTAGGATAATTAAGAGAATTCGATCAAAAGCCATAGGAGGAATTCGTAATACATTGAATTCATTATGCATAAGGGTGAAATCAATTGAGCTTGTTCCCAACGCTTTTAAATCAAAAACCCACTAAACATTTTATTGCTTTAAAATTTTAATTTCTTGTCTACAAATCCAATTTAATCCCTTTGCAATTTAGTAATAAATCCGTTAAAATGATAATAAACCACAATTCCTGAGTGTGACACTCGGTCTTACCATTTTAATATGACTTGCATAGATTCGGTACATTTTTCGAAATCTTAACAAGTTTTTGGTGCCGTTGTTGGGGGTTACAAAAATTTTATCAATTTAATCTTTAATAATTACTAGAATAAATATTTTTTTTCAGTTATTTTTTTATATCTTTATTACTATTACTATGACTCCCTTGAGTCTATGAAAGTCAGGTGAAATCTCTGCAAATCATGGAGTCCACACTACAATCACTTCGCTGTGATTTTTGTGGGAAACCACATTTAAATGTCACACTCTTATTGTGATCTTTGTGGAATGAATCTTGTGTGTTGTAATTGTGAGCCAGAGTGGAGTGTCATTGTGGGAAATTGTACAACCCCTGCGTTGTGTTTTTTGTGGGGAATCATCTGAATTGAAATTGTAAGCAGATTTATTTTACTTCAGATGTAGAACAAGAAGAACATGCCTCAACAAATAAGAAATAGGGAAGAATAAGAAAGATGAGGAAGAAAAGAATATTGAACGGGGGGATCAAATAGTTTGGAGGGAATCTCAAAATTCCCAATGTTTGGAAGGTGTGAAAGTGCAACAAGAAACACACCCAACAAATCATTTTTCTTACTCATCTTTCGAGCAACAATGATGATTGAAGTGAAGAGCTTGATTGTTATTTACACTCCTTCTATGTCTTGTTCGTCATCCTCCACCTTGAGAGGGTATGGGAGCATCTGCAATTATACTTCAAGTTCATGAACTTTTTTCCCCATAAACGAAAGAAGAAGAATGATGTGTTATTTGTGTCATATATTCCACCTGAATAGTGGAATTGCAACGTCAAGCTAGTGACGGTAAAGAAGCGCTTCTTGGGAGGAAACCCAAGGTAGAGGTACCCAAGTATTTTATGTTTCATAATAAAAAAATTGATTTCAGTTTGTTATTTTAATTTGTTTTGTTTAGACTATCATGTGTTATGTGAGTAGGATCAACCCCCTAAACACCATTTTAATTATGTCTTTGCGGGTTGTTGGGTAATTGTGTTTGAATACATGTTTGCATTTAGATTTCTTACAAACCACCATTTAATAAGTTAAGTTAGCATGTGCATGCTGAACACTTAGCTGTCCAAAAATAGATCCGATTTCTATCAAATTGAGCATGATACAATAAGAAAATATTGGGCATTCATTTCATTACTTTGACTCTTTCACAGTCTGTAAGCATTCGAGCCTAAAAACTTAATTTCTTGATTTGTGAGTGAGACGACCCTTGTCCTCATCATTGTAACCCTTGACACTTAAATTTATTATTTTCTATCCTTTATTAATATATTATGGTGCATTAAACATGTTACAGGTGCATTAAATCAAATCAATTTATTATTTTCTATCCTTTATTAATATATTATTTTTCAGACCCTATTTATATGATTCTCTGAGAGTCAACATTTAGGCGGTTGCACTCTACGGTACTAAACTTGGTGTTACTGATCATTTCTCTAGTATGTAGCCCACTTCGATCTACCAACAATCAGTTCTTGTACCAATTTATTATACAATCTTATCTTAATTTTCTCACCACACTTATTTACATACCTAGGTTCTTTATGAAATCTTACCTTCATTATAAATAATAAAAAAAATCATGCTTCTCAATTTAACTATATCAATGAGACATTTTAACAATTACACAAATAATCACAAATACCCTATAAGCATTCATAGCATTTAATCAATCAAAGAAATCAATCACAATATCTCAAGTAACCAATCAATCACTCAATCAACCAAATAATAATATAGATGTTTTTATCGTTAACTCGGTCATTGACTACCTAAAATTCATTTAACCTTAACTTCAAGAGTAGTAAATGTACTTTAGGTGTCACGACTATTTAACTCTAGTAGAGCTTGGGTCACTCTACACATATTTAAATTAAAACTTTACGCTACGAACATATCACTTGCTCGCAGCACACCGACACACGCACGAACAAAGCTACGAAACTACGAACACAAGATGTTGGTTGTTTTGTGTGGATGACGGTTTCAAGGAATATGAGAAGGAAGTGTTTTGGTTATGGAATGATGAATGAATCAAAGAACTTGGCTTGCTATTTATACTAAACCCATGGACCTTGCTTACATCATGCTAGGCATGAGGTGTAAAACTCACCTTTTAGGTGGCATGATTCTAAGGCTTCAAGGAGTGAGTAATCTATTAGCTATCTATATGGAAAAATCCTACTTTTTTGGTAGTATGAATTTATGAGCTCACTTGAGTCATCTTAAGTAAGCACCTAAGTGGCAACCTCTAATGGAACCAATGCATGAATGTAGAAGGATGATGTGTAATCTCTTTTAGGTGCAATGCTCTCATGGATTGGAATGGTGATTCATCTAAACAAGTATGAGGTGTCCTATTCTCATGATGTAAAATAGTGATTCAACTTAAGCTACCATGAGGTGTCATATTTTTATGAAGATGACGCATGATCATGTAAGGAGATGGTGTAACTATAAGCTTCTCTTACACATGAAGGAATTGTAGGTGAAGCAAGCACCTAGGTACCTTTCTATCCCGAAAAATACACAATTAAAATAAAACGATTTTCAAAACAAGTCCTAATAATTATTTATAAGAAGCGGGGTGTTACAGTGAGTGTCCCTGCATGTGTGTTTCTTCAGAACTTGACCTTAGCTCTTGTTTGCTTTTGCACTGCATACACACGCATACATGATTGAGAAATTTAATTTTCTTGGTAGCCATAGCCTTAAAATTCCTAACCTTAAGTCTTGACCTTTGAGGAACCCATTTGAGCCTTGATTCCTTTTTTTCTTTATAACCATATCATTACAAGCCATTAACTGAAAAATCAAGTGTCCCACTTGTTGTAATTGAAGGATGCGTTGTCATTTTGGATTCCTAGATAAGAATTAAGTTTGAGATTGCTTGAGGACAAACAATTGTTCTAAGTTTGGGATGAGTATACCAAAAGTAGGATGTAAAGAAACGAAGAGAAAACAAGTACCAAAAAGTTCAAAAAGAAAAAAGAAAGAGGAAACATAAGAAAAAAAAGCACTAGAAAAAGAACAAAACAAAATAAATAGAGAAGATAACAAGACCAATTTATCCTTGCGAGCAATTCTTTTGAAGAGGCTTGGTGAGTAAGGGTAAGATCTAGAGTAAAGGATGCATTTATCAATTCCAATAAAAAAAACTAGATTCCAAAAGTTATCCATCTTGACTCAAGTCCCATTACAACTTCATAAATTCCTCATGATGTGTGTGTAATTGTTTTTCTTAGAACATGTTCAAGCTTATGGTAGGATATGCATGTATTGTGATCTGAGCGCATTAACCTATATACACTTAAGAGTGAGTTGTGGTGAGAGTGTGAGGAGAGGGTTGAAGTTAGTGATTGGTTGCCCGTTATTTTGGTTGCTTTAGCTTGGTCTGCTTGTTAGCAAGAGTTTTTGACAATTTGGTTTCTTGAATGCACAGTGTTATGGAACACTTGAATTAGGGATGGCAAAACGGGTTTGGCCCGTCGGGCCGGCCCACTAACCCGCCCAAAAAAAGGTGGGTCGGGCTGGGATATTGGGACCGCTGACCCGCTGAGTCCGTCCCCAAAAAAAAAACCCGCGAGCTAAAGCAATGATGGGCCGGGTCGGCCCGCCAGCCCGTTTTAAAAAAAAAAACTTCCTTCATTGATCATTCAGATCAATCATTTTTATTTAAAAAAATTCAACAAAATTCGTTCCATTTCCAGATGGCCACTCCCGTGAGTCCACTGACCACTATCCATTCCACCCACTCCCAAAAAAGTTCATTTATTTGACCAAAAAACAAATTCCTTTAGGATTTCACACTTTCACAGTTTCACTCTCATTTCTCTCCACTGCACACTAGTGACGGCACTAGTCTTCCTCATCTCGATTCTCCTCTCTTCTCTCGTACTACTCTCTATTTTTGTCGCTCTCATTTTCATCTCTCAACAAGAGGATCCGATTCAACCTCCTCACTCTCATCTAATCGGTGCTAACTGATTCAAACCGTAAGTTTCCTCGCTTCTCATGTCTTAACCGATTTTTTGTTGTTGTTGAAATTCGATTTTTCTCCACCGATATATATGGTTTTGTTGTGGATTTTTCCCACCGATATTCGATTTTAAATCTGGATAATATTGGATCAAACATCTTTCTACCAACCATATTTATTTCATTGTTTTATGATGTAGATGGAAATGATGGTGACAATGAAGATGAAAAAGAGGGTCCAAGTGGTTCTAAGTGTGCATCTAATGTTATTGACATTGAAGATTAGAATTTAGATGTTTCACTGTTTGTTTTATTAGACGATGTTATGTTTTGTTAGCCAATATTATGTAATTTGAATCTCTAGACTTTCAGGTTGTACTTATTATGGTTTTTTGGTTCTTAAAAATATTTATTTTGGTTGCTTGATGGTTAATCCCTAGTTATCAAGCAATCAAAATACTTATTTTGGTTGCTTTAAGTTTAAGATCGAATTATGGATTTAGACCTTTTGGTTGATGGTTCTAGCCTTCTAGGTGACATTTCTTAATGGTTAATCCTAGTAATTCCAATGCTATTATTGTTTTATACTTTTAGTTGCTATATAGTTAATCCTAGTAATTCCAATGCTATTATTGTTTTATACTTTTATTTTGAATATATCAAGAGTTTTTAAAGTAAAAATTTGTTAAAAATGCTTTATAAAAAATCTATTTTAAAAAGCAAGTGAAAAATCTTATTGAAATGTTAAAAATATATAAGTTTTTTGTTCAAAAACTTTGGAAAAAAAAAAATTCAGGCGGGCCGGACCGCCAACCCGCCAGCTGTAACACCCCCTTATACATACACTACTATTTAGCCAATTTAATTTAAAATCAGAGTTTTCAAAAGACAATTTCCACGCACCACAAAGAGAGTGCTACACTTAAATCAAAACACCTTACATATCTCCAAAATAGTAATTAAAATAAGTTTCAGTATATGATACATAGCACCAACAATGTCCGAGGACAAAATACTACAGCAACGGAAAATAATAACTTAACATCTTAGTTCGAAATATAAAGGAAATAACGACTAAACATTTCCCCCCCGGTGTTACGTATCAGAGCCGACTCGACCATACTAGAAGAAGGATCTCTAGTCACCTTCGATCACCATCACACTTGCAGTGTCTGGCGACATACGAAGCAACACGACGCGAAGAGAGGTGAGTCTCTATACATAGAAAATAATAGATAAAACAAGAAACACAAGAGAATAGGCACACCAGAGATACAAATCAATTCAAATACACGTAACTACGGTTGAGTCAAGTACACCATAATACAGATTACACGGATATCTGATTACACCAAGATTACAGATTACACGGGAATACGATTACACCAAATACACCATTAGTTCAAGAACACCCAATCGGTCACTGAATATGTATGTAATGCATGAAATGCAACCCAATACTCCACGGGCATATGCATGTGGATCCATCACCAAAATAGCCTTGAGGCATTCACCAATAATTTAAGAGGCCGAGGCCTATTCACCAAAATATGCATATGATAATGCGACACCATGACTATGCACCGTAAAACACCATATCACCAAAACAATGCATTAGCATGCTCACCAATAGCCTTTATGGCTCACCAACACCAAAGAAAGGTCATAGACCCCAATTCACCAATATTTATTCGCCAATAATACACCACACCATAAATAGTCACCAATATTTATTCGCCAATAATACACCACACCATAAATAGAGATTCTTATAGGGACTAAAAGATCACCAAGACTAATTCTACACCAAAGGACTAAAGCCACTCCAAGGACTAAAGTCAACATCAGGGACTAAACCCACACCTAAGGACCATTTCAACACCCAGGGACCATTTTGACACCTAAGGACCAATTTAACACCTCAAGGACCAATTTGACACCTAGGGACTAATCTGACACCATAAGGATTAATTTAACGCCCAAGGACTAGTTTGACACCTCGGGGACTAGAAAGTTCAGAGGGACCAAAACAGTATTTTTGACACTTTGGGTAACATTGGCAACACCCGCACAAAGTGCTGGATTCCTACAGCAGTACTCCTACTTCGGCGAATTATTTAAAATTGAAAACGACATCGAAAAATTACAAAAGACCACTCATTGGAAAGCCCTCTGAGCGTAGTTTCTACCTATAATTTTAGTTTTTCAAAATAAGTGTCCAGTTGGTACAGTTTTTCAAAACACTACACTGAGGTACCAAAATCGGACAGAACGCTTTACCTAACTTGCAACCAAATTTTCTTTCTCATTTCTTAATGAAATTCAGTGAAATCAGTGCCTATTTCGTAGAGAATTAAGTCTATTTTTCAATGAAATAAGAATCACTCAAAACGGAGTTCAATTGAGCACACAAATCCTGCAAAAACTGAACCTACTCCCAGTTCGACTCCAAAAATTTGACCTAACTTTAGAGACTCATAACTTGAGCTACACAACTCCGAATTGAACGAAACCAGTGCCAAAACGACCGGCCTTAAGTCTAATTTCAAAAACAATTAGCGACACAATTTTTGGATCAACCAAACAGTACCAGTTGAGAAAAACCGAAACAGTGTCCAGAAAAACACACAAAACCATAAACAAGTAAAGTTCATCATCAACATACACACTCCTACTCAACTCTAATTCAAACAATCTATCAAACACCTAACACCTAATCCCTATGATTTCATGGTTTATAAATTATTAACTATGAAAGAGAGCCCCATACCTCAAAATTGCCAACCCAAGAACCATCTCCTCCAACAACCCAAGAACCACCAATTAATAGCTTTTCTCCAACACTAGAGCTTCTAACCCATCCATGGAAAAGAGAAAAAGGAACATGATTAGTGTATGAAACTTACACCAAATGATAGAGGAAGAAAAATGGAGAAGATTGGTACCAAATACCACTTACCCCAAGCCAAGATGGAAAATTTCACTCTCTCCCTCCCATGGCTGCTGCGCGCCTCCCCACTATTTGTCCCCTTTCTCCATTTTTTTCATTTCCTTCCTTCTAATGGGGAGGAAACCCTACCCCTAAGGTTATTTGTTGAACTTGGGCCTATTAGTGGGCTTTGGGCCCTTTATTTGCACCCCTAGCTACTTCAACCACTCCTTATTTTAATTAAATCACCACTCCCTTATTTACTACCCAACACCTCTTAGTTACTTACACACATCCTCCCAATTTAACTAAAATACTCCTCATTTATTTACTACACCCCACTCATTGATTTAATTAATTACCTTATTATTATTATTTTAATAGGGTCAACTAAAATATCACTTAATTAAATTAGTTAAATAATCACCTAATTAATTTTGGGGCGTTACACCATTTCATCACTTAGCGGGTTGGACCAGTCTTTTGAACTCGTTGTTTTTGGCGCCAACTCGCCCACAGCGTTTTTGCTTGGCCGGACCGCCCGCTTTTGCCATCCCTAACTTGAATGATGGTGATTTATGGAAATTCATTTGTTGAACTTATGTTTTGATTCTAACTAACTGGCGTTTGTAAATTGTTGCTTGAGGACAAGAAAAAGATTAGGTTTGGGGTTGTGATAGCACTGCAATATGTGTATAGTTTGATCCCCTTTTATTTAATTTTTAATTATTAATCTTTCATATTAGATAGTTTTCAAGAAATCACCACTCCTTCCTTGGCAGTGGTCTTATTGAACTCAATTGGCTCGTCCCTCATAACAGATAACCCCGACGTCAAAGGAGGATCGAGTTGGGGCCGAGGTGGAGCCGCTTGTATTTGTTTTGGGAGGAGCCAGGATATGTACGTCCTCTTCTCCAACCCCGGCCTTGGCAAAAAGAGAAGTCAGACTGAAGGGGAGAGTCATCTTATCTGAACACAAGAGAAAAACTGAGGTCAGAATAGCAAATAAAATAAACAACAAAAGGCTCTAACAGAATCAAAATCTACCAAGAACTGTAGTAAGAGCCGTTGGAGATTCGACATCGACATTCAACACAGTTCGACAGTCAATCTTCTTGGACTTGGTGGTAAATTTATCCACCCACGCCTTCAGCATGTTGAAGGTATGCGATGCCTCCCCAACAAGGTTTTTAGGGTTCCAAGCATACGTGGACCCATCACGACTAAAGTGGTCATCAGTCCAAAGACAAAGGAAATTGGGTCCTCAAAGCATGGCCCTTCTCATCACTCTCAACCACTTCTTTCTTCCCATCCTCGTTCACTGGCTTCATATAAAACAATTGATACTTGAAGTCCTTATTGGAGTCATTCATGGGCGTAAACACAACTCGCTTCCGATTGCAGTGCAGCCCAACATGACCATGTCTCTCTTTCTCATTCTCGAGCTAGCGCAAAACTTCGAACAGAGTAAAAACACCTTGTGACTACAAGGTCGGCCCAAGGCCCCCATCACAATCTCAAAGGTCTTTATGAAGCCCCGGACATTGGGTGTCAATTGAGTGGGGGCAACCTTCAAAAAGCTCATAATCTTCTTCTAAAAGGAACTGGGATCCCCATCTTCTCAAGCATAACAACATAGACAAAGAACTTCAAGCCCGAGGTTGTGATGTAGACCGAGTCGGTCTCGTGCACGCTCCGGCTTCCATTTTTGCCCCGGGCAAGCAAAGCATATTTATCAAAGTCTGACAAGTCAGCGCCCGACCTTAAGGATATCCCGATATTGTGAACATCGTTAGAAATCCATCTATAAGGGTCCTCGACTTCGACCTCCTCTTCAACCTCGGGGACTATTTGATTTACTGGTTCGACTCTGGGGGCAACCGCTCCGCAAAAGGTGTGGTTGCCGATGCACTAGTCACAAATAAGTGTACCATCTGACAGAGGTAGACATTCTATCGTCGGCCAGGACCGGCTCGCCCTCCGCAGATTTCTTTAAAAGTGGCTTCCCAAGGGCCACGACGCCCTGCGGTGTCTCGCTGGCCCTTGTGCGCACCATATACCTACAATAGAGGAAGTCGAGTTCATAATCGCGGAAGGAGAATAAATGCGACTCCGATCAAATCAAAGTTGAAGCCGACCATTTTCCTTCCCGAGGCAAGGCGAAAGCTGACCTGGGTGCACGTACCCAAGAAAAATGCGAAAGAAAAGTAATAACGCTGGAAATAAATACATATACAGAGGCGAAGGAAAGAAGAAACTAACCTCAAAAAGGATTAAATCGAACCTAGGAGTGATCAAAAGTCACTTGCTAGAATCTCAACGTCGGATGGCCGGAGCGTAAGGTCGGATAAAACAATCTCTAAGAGAATGCAAAGGTATGCGAATGCCAGCACCCTCCCCCTTTTATAATGACCTTGGGCTCGGAAGATGAATCGACGCACCTCTCCCAAGGAAATTAATGCTCAAACACTAAAAACTAGGCAATCATTATGACAAGACGCCTCATTCTAATAAAACATCGCCTCGCTCCAATCAAATGTCAATCGCTTCAATCAAAGGTCACATCAATATGATGGCTTGACGTGTGTCACTCCATAAGGGCCCAAGGCCAACATTTCACTACTATCACAATGAATTATCTTCTGCATCTTAAGCTAAGGCCGCACTCCTATGGCCGACCTCGACTTGGGGGGTGGGGCAACTGTTCGGACTGGGCCAAGCCCAATCCACACAAGGAAAGGCCCAATCCAGCGCTGGATTCGGCCCAGACATGAACTACGATAGGCAAAGCCGAGATCAACAACTAGGATCAGCCCATTTCCATCCAAGGACTCAACGACAATCTCATCCAAGCGCAACCTCTTCTTCGCGTCTATAAATACAACATTACCCTCTGAAATCAAGTGCGCTTCATTCATTTGTACCTCTTCTCGACTTCTGATCGCTGACTTTGGCATCAGAAAGTCTACAAAGTACTAATCCCCGGTGACCTCAAGCTCGTAAGGGACGACCTCAAGCTCGTAAGAGACGAGCTCAACGATTACTCTACAACTGCAAACTCAAATTCTTATTCCGAAGCAAGGTATTGAATAGTTACTGAGGTAGTAGCTTCTGAGCTAGAACCTACTCTATAAACACCTCTCAAATCCATTTTGAAATCACCAATCAAATAAAGCACTTCAAAATCCCCCAAGAAGGTTACAATTGAAAAACCATCATCTAAGAAGACAAAAGAGTTAGATCTCTCTCCAAATGATGGTGCGGAAACCGAGGATGAGTTGCATCATACTGAGGAAATCATTTATCAAGATGAAGGAAATGCAGTTAAATTTCAAAAAGAAAAGGTGATTGGTGATGATGTCTTAGAGGGAAATTTGGAGATTAATGCCACAATATAGACATTTAGATTGTCACTTTGACATCCTCAAAAGCTACCAAGGATGTCTCTCAGAAGACTCCCACTGGCAACTCTGAGAAACCTCTCACCGAGCCTTATGTTGAGGGGGAGCACAATCTAATGAAAATCGTTGGTCCCTCAGCAAATTTAGTGGCTTCTGAATATTTGCTGCAATGTAGAAGTCCTTGGAAAAACAAATCCCTCCAACCAGAAGCCAGTTCATTGACTCCCTATTCCAAACACCAGAAACAAATACTCCTCGTACATTTCAAACACAATATTTTCAAGAGATGTTCTCTCCTCCACCTCCGCCAATATTTGATTCCTCTGTTTCTCCACATATTCCACCACAAAGTCCACCATTTGCTGTTGATCCTATCAACATTGGTGGTCTTGCTTCTCATGACTCTAATCGTCCACCTTTAGAAGGCGTAAATCCACAAAGGTTGAAAAGCAGCTGAGAAAGGTGAAAACGATTCTCAAAGAAGTTCTGGAGGGACTAAAGCTAATTCAAAAAGGCCAACGTGCTCAGAATGAGAAGAATCACCTGATTCAACAGTGTCTTCTGACCACTGCCTTGCCTACCATTAGCTCAACTCTCCCAATTCCAGAATTTGGTCCAATTCCTCCTATCCAAGATGCTTCTAAGCCTGCTACTTCCACTTCTTCAGACGACTCTTCACCGCGTGCAGAGAGCCACAATTGTGCTTAATCCAGCATTATCACAATTGTAAAATAAATAAAATAGGCATACTTTGATTTTTTTATTAATAAAAATCTAGGCACCATACTTTTTTTTATAAGCAATGATTCATTGATGGGAGCACTTGGGGTGCTTGAACCCACTACAATGCAACGACGTCAAAAATTATTGAAACAAAGGACATTTTTCCACCATGAAATAGCAGATAACTAGAATGTCTACCCACCTCATAAATAAACCAACATCAAGACAAACACTTTACATGAGCCAAAATAGAATCTAAGTTGACATCCTCCCCCAAAGCACACACCTATTTCGAGCTATATTCAAATGCAAATGCATCAACGAGATGAGAACCCTAACAAGTGTTTGACCTTCTAGACATGCTGTGTTTTTGTCGCTCGGCCACAGATTTTGCAAATTGCTAACCTTGGGTTTACTTGACTTTTTGAAATCCACATATTGGAAGCGAATATTTCAATTTTTGTAAATATCAGGGTGCCCTGAAATAAAATGAAGTATCTTCTGCATACTCGGCCACACATTCTCAAAATCCAACATTAACACAATTGTAAATAAAGTAAAATAGGCACACTTTTATTTTTTATTAAATGAAAAAATAGGCACCCTGCTGTTATCGTCCCTCTGCCACACATTTTGCAAAGGGTTTTTTTTTGGTACCCCCTCCCTCCTCTCTCACACCCCCCAAAATACCAAAATGGACAAAAATACCCTCTGTATTTTTTTTTAAAAAAAAGTTAACTTTCCCGGATTTACCTCAAATATTGGTAAATTCGGTTCATAAATCTGAAAAAAAATTGTTTAGTGGGGTTTCGGATTTATCTCATAGGTAGGTAAATCAGGTTCACAATTTGTGAACCAGATTTACCTACCTATGAGGTAAATCCGAGAACCCCTCTTTTTTTAATTTTATTTTTAAAAGATACACGAGCTATTCACGATTTAAAATACGATACGAACACGTTACGATATACGAGTAAAGATACGTCTAAATACAACCTAAAATACATCAAAATAGACGGGTAGTCACGCCTACGATCCTACTACTCCCCGTGACTTCCCGCTTCATCGCCCGAAAAATTCGCACGTGATCGATAGTGCAAAGAACCGCTCTATGATCCTGTGTAGCAACCGCTCTATGAGGAGCACTCGCCTGACGTGACTGCCCGTCTATTTTGACGTATTTTAGATCGTATTTAGACGTATCTTTATTTATTCGTATATCGTAACGAGTTCGTATCGTATTTTAAATTGTACCAGACGCGCATGTTTTTAAAAATAATTTTTTTTTAAAAAAAAAGGGGGTTTCCTGGATTTACCTCATTGGTAGGTAAATCCGATTCACAATTTATGAACTGGATTTACCTACCTATGAGGTAAATCCGGGAATCCCAACGTAATTTTTTTCAAAAAAAATACGAACCAGAAATACCATTTTGTGAGGTATTTCCGGAAATTTTTCTAATATGTTTTTGTTTTTAAAAAAAAAAACTTAAGGGTAATTTTGGAATAAAATGGGTTATGGGGGTGGGAGGGAGGATGTGGGGTTAAAAAAAAACCCTTTTGCAAATTGCGAACGTTGAGTTGACTTGACTTTTTGAGATCTACATACTGGAAGCAAACATTTCAGTTTTTCTATATCTTCAAAATAGTGAAGAGAGAGAAGGGGTTTCGAGAATTTTAGAGATTAAGTGATAACCGTGGAGAGGTGAAGAACGGTGATAGTCAGAGGCACAAAAGCTTAATCCAGGTATATTATTTTCCTCTAAAATTTATATATATATGTGTTTAAAAAAAAATAGCTGGAAAGAGATTCTTTCATTTAAAGCAAAATTCAGAAACTACACTATATGTGACTGCAGTGAATCCTGATTAAAAAAAGGTGATGATATTTGTCAGAAAGAGGGTTATGTTAGGTGCTATTTAGCCAGAATGAACGCAAATCATAGTTATTGCATCAACTGTAGAGCAACAAAGTACATCTGTTAGTTGTTACAACTTACAATGAATAACTGCGGTGTATGTAATTGAGCATTCACAATAGCTAGTTCTTAATTTTTTACTCCAATCGTTCCTAATCTTTAGTATTTTTGACATGTACACACAAATTAAGGAATCATTATTATGTGTTACCTAAGTACAAAAAACTCAATACTTTAGACTATTTTCCACAAAATCACTATTTTTAATGTTAACTAGCTTAATTAATTGAGGAAGCACTCGCAATACAATTTTTTTTGTGGAACACAAAATGAATGAAAATATGTTAATTATGTTTTACATGGAGAAAATATACATAAAATGAATGAAATTCTAATAAATGAACAGAATTGAAATCGCGCTAATGTATGCAACTTTTTAAAAAGTGATTGCTTTTATATAACTTTAGTTTTAAGCTCTTAGACTTATACAAATGTTAGTTTTAGCCTAACATATATATAGTTGTGACGATGTGTTTTATAGTATATACATGGCAATGGAGCGAGTCCTTCACATGAAGGGTGGTGTGGGAAAAACAAGCTATGTAAATAACTCTTTACTACAGGTATTAGTTTCTACTTATTCGAAAAAATCTCTTTATTAAAAACATTATCTTCTGCCTTTGCTTAATTGTAATTTTGATTCCCGCCTTATAATGTTTTAGTGGTGTGTATCTAAATTAAATGCATATTTTCCTTAGAATGACAAATATGTATATTATTATATATGCATTAATCAACAATTGAGACTAGTATTACAATTCAATACAATACATGAGATGCATATATATAGGCTACACCAACAGTTAGGAAAAGTCCACCTCTCATAAGATAAGCACGAACTAAGGAGCTTGCAAAAAACACAGACAACCACACACAACTAAATAATTAAGGAAAATATACCTAGTCTAGTCAAACAACGCACTACTACTAGTTGAAAATTAAGACAAGGTCCCACCTTTCGCTGCCCAATGAACCAACGCCAAGACATAACCTAGATCCTCTCCAAATGCTAGCTAGCTAGCTCAACCCGAAGGCCCTATACTCATTGTATAATCTGAGCCACAAGCTGTTACTTTAAAGGTACATTGGTCCCATCTGTCAACTTTCATCTCCATTTCTTCAAGAGAATGTGGTTTAAGAGTATAGGTTCACGAATGCCTAGCCCTCCTACATTCTTAGGCTTACACACCTCTTCTCATTCGACATAAGGAATAATATTTTTCTCCCCCATGGAATAGAAACCCCTTTTTCATTTGGATAATCGACCGCAAAACCTGTATGGACATCGTAAGAAACGGCAAATATAAAAGATAAGGATGCTGCTATTCAATATCAAGTCTAGCTAGTAGAAGTAGAACAATCCTCCCCCAAAGACTAACAAACCTGTTACTCCACTTGGTAAGCCTCCTCAGAAGTGGCTACCATGTACTACTCTCAAGCGGATTGGCACCTAGAGGTAGTCTAGTCTATGGTACTTAAAAAGTAAACCAACCAAACCTTACAACTTCTCTACCTTTGACATCAACAACGTCTCCACGTTGACCCCATAAGTTCTGCAAAGAGAATCTTGGAAAACCGATTCACCATGCTTGAACCAAACTTTAAATTATGAAGATGCTTCTATTCTTAGATGTTTCTTCTTCATATATAACCAGTGGCGGATCTTTATAGGAGCCGGGGGGAGCCACGGTACCCCCCGACTCCCATTAAGTTAATATATACATGGATATATTTTATACTCAAAGTTAGAATATATAGAACCAAATGAACACTAAGCAACAAAAGTATTAGTAGACAAGCGGATAAGAGCATTATTGGTGTATTTAGGGTCCCTAGTTCAATTCTTGTGATGGCCACACCTCTTTTTAGCAGTTATTTGTATATTTTTCTCAAAAATTAGTATAAAAAATTGCATTAAGCAATATTTGAACTCACGACATTTAAATTGACAAATATAACTTTGACCACTAAACCAAGCAAACTATTATGAAACACAATTAATTTTGGTTTATATATTTGTTACTGTTTTGGCCCCCTCCAATTTTTTTGTCAAGATCCGCCACTGTATATAACAGATGCTTCTTGTTAAAATTAAAGTGTCATTCGCATTCTGCAGATGGGACACTGTTAGCTCATGACTCTCCATAGGAACCACCCAAGCTCCCATGTTACAGGGCTTTCATTTACCATTTATCCCCTCTATTGACCATCTTTTCACTAGAAAATAACGGCTGCACGAGAGAACGAACACACATGTCTAGATCCCCAAGCAAACAAAGTATATATATGTCTTAGCAAAGTATTCAACTTTATTTATCACCACTACCAATATCAATCCCTATATTTACCACCACTTCCAACAAGGAGGAATCACAACCAGGAAATACAATGAGAAGCTCCTTTGTAGAACCACCTTAGTATAAAATTTCTAGAACATCATTTTTACTTCCCTTTTTAACAACAACTCTTCTAAAACGAGTTAACAAAAGGTAAGTTATACCAATCCGGACATGAAGAACCAACATGATAGGGAAAGAAATATGGCCTCATCTCCTCTTCCCAAATGTCTTTAGGCCCCTCCATAATATTGTAATTTTTTACCAACCAAATTTGCAGGGCTGTCTCAAATAAATTGGGGGCGCAGGGCAAATCTTAAAACTTGGGCCCCAATTTTTTTTAAAAATCAAATAAATTACCAAAAACTGTAAACAACATTATTAAATAAATTATAAATAACATTTTGATACAATCTCAAAATAATATCAACCTTCTAGTTACTTAAAAAAAGTCATCCTTCGAGTAGTTTTTGAAGCAAATTCATCAACCAAGTCTCATATTGTATTGAGTGATCACCAATAATTATAAACTTGTAGGATACCCGTGCATACGCACGGGTGCTGACATCTTTTTATGAATGAATTTAGATAGTATTTAAATAGATTGAACATTACCCCGTGAAAATAAAGACAAATTTAAAGTAGATAAAAAATAAGTTTCAAATAAAAAAATATATAAATAATAAAATCCAAAAATATTAAGTATCATTTAAAAACAATTAATTGTTCATTTATCCCGTGTTTTTTATATATCAGTGCAGTGTTTTTATACAGCAGTGTTGTTATCCCGTGTTTTTTATATATCAGTGCAACTATCTCATGTTTTTATATATATCTTTGCAGTTATCCCCGTATTTTTTATATATAAGTGCAATTATCCCGTGTTTTTTATGTATCAGTGCAGTTATCTCATAGTTTCAATTGATTATTTGAGTTGATTAGTAGGTTATAGTAGATTATCAATAAGAAATATCAGTAAAAGATAGATAATAGATTATCAATAAGAAATATTTATCCCGTATTTTTTGATATATCACTGAAAATTATTTGCCATTTTTTAGGTATTAGTGACAAATATTTGTCACGTGTGTTTTAAATATTAATCAGTTTCAATAGTCATTAAGCCTTCTTATTTTTTTAGATAGTAGGTTTATAGTAGTATTCAAAAGAGAGATAGTAGATTATCAATAATTACCAAAAACTTGGGCGCAGGGCAAATCTTAAAACTTGGGCCCCAAATTTTTTAAAAAATCAAATAAATTACCAAAAACTGTAAACAACATTATTAAATAAATTGTAAATAACATTTTGATACAATCTCCTTCTAGTTACAGTCATCCTTCGAGTAGTTTTTGAAGCAAATTCATCAACCAAGTCTCATATTGTATTGAGTGATCACCAATAATTATAAATATACTAAACTTCATACTATTTTAAGTTGTCGATAATTATGAGTTATGTGTTAGTTTTAATTTTTTGGGCCCTAATTTTTTTTTGAGGTTGGGCCCTATGCGTAAGCACGTCTTGCACATGTTGTTAGACGACCCTGCAAATTTGACATCAAGAGCTAAAATTGTAACAAAATATGTTTTTGGCTTAAATTACACTTTTGGTCATTCAGATAAGGAAGAACTATTATTTTTTCTATTTTCAAGTATGCTAAACTCTATTCAATCTTTTGTGATTAAAGTTAGATTATTTGTTATTAAATTACTATTATTTGCGACTTGAGTCTCATATTGTTTATGCAAGATTGTATGGCATTAAAAATGACATGTCACATTTGACTGATATTCAGTATTCAATATTGATCCAATCTGTTTTTATTTATTTATTTATTTATTTCAGAGAAATGTGGTTAAGAAAGTGAAAACCATACTTGAAGAGAATATGAAACTGAAAATGTGCAACACAACTCAAAATGATTGTATTAAAGTAGTCGATTTAGGTTGCTCTTCGGGACCAAATGCTCTTATGGCCATTTCTAACATTTTAAATATCATTGCTAAAACTAGCTTGACCTTAAACCATGAGCCACTTGTATTCCAAATTTACCTCAATGATCTATTTGAAAATGATTTCAACACTATCTTCAAGTTACTCCCGGATTTCCACCAAAGCATAAAACAAAAATGTGGAGACAATGTTGGAACATGCTTCATAAATGCAACACCAGGAAGCTTTTATGGAAGACTCTTTCCTAGTAACTACATCAACTTCTTTCATTCCTCCTATAGCATCCATTGGCTATCCCAGGTCAACACAAACAAACCCAGTTTTAAGTCGTATGAAGATAGTTTTCTTTTTAAATATCAACAAGTTAAATGTTTTAATTAAGCTTTCCTAACATCATTTGTTCATGTAATTAGGCACCGAAGAAAGATTCGACCAATAAAGCAGAATCACCCAACAAGGGAAATATTTACATAACAAGAACAAGCCCTCAATCGGTTTATGATGCATATCGTAAGCAATTTGAAAGTGATTTCAGATATTTCCTAGAGTCACGCTTTGAGGAACTAGCATGTGATGGTGTGATGGTGTTGACTTTCATTGGTAGAGAAACAACAGAAGACCTTAATATTTTTTATGAAGGACTCAACACAGTACTTACAAAGATGGTCCAAGAGGTAAATATGAGTTATTATAATTAAAATCACTTGAAAGTAGTAATTCACACACACTTTAATAACCTATCTAAATGTATTTGAAATTATTTACACTGATACAATAGGAGGGTTCAAACCCGGACATGATATCAGTCTAACAATTTCGACAATTACCAATTATTATAGGCTTTAAAGATTTTGCTCACTTCTGAAACAACCTTTTATTGTAGGAATTGTATTTTTATACTAATGATCTACACGATGTACTATAACCATGTTGTGTGTTTCAAATTTTACAAGTGTTAAATATATTTTAATCTTCATAATATTGGGTAAAGGTTTATTTTAGTCTATATAGCATTTTATATTTTTACAGTTCCTAAAAAATAAAGATCGATGTATATTTTAATTTTACATAGGATTGGTGAGGGATTGAAAACACCCTATTTTCGTTAGAACAAGAACCAAAAGTGAGTAAATTTTCATAGAGACTAAATTAAAATTTACAAATTTTATAGAGATGAAAAATATTCGTAACTCATTTTATCATTTATCGTATTCCCATTTTTTTTTGTGTTGTTTATTATTTGTTCTCGTATTTATGTTTTCTCTCTATCAACATTATTGGAGAATTACGTGGGCAGTGACGGCGCACACGGCGGTTTGGGTAAAGTCGACGGGAAGGAGCATTCTTCTACGGGTTTCATCTTTGCTGCGAAGGTTCCACCTGAGCCAGGACCAGATTTAGCAACTAAGGGAAAGCCTTCTTTCAGAGACATTTTATCAGAAGGGCAAGCTGCAATTCCTGCAAAAGAGAAGACAGATCTCATTGAGAAAGGAATAGTGCAAATTTCTCACGAAAATGGCAATCGATTACTTCCTACTGTGACTATCAGGGACGACTATTTCCAGGACTTATGTAATCCCTGGAGAGAAGCTTTGGTTATCAAACTCTTAGGCAAGACAATAGGGTACAACATGATGAATGAGCGATTGAAAAAGGTATGGAAACTACAAGGGGGTTTTGAGATTATGGATGTTGATAATGGCTATTTCATGGTGAAGTTTCAAGCTGCAGGGGATCGAGAAAAGGTGATTACCGAGGGGCCGTGGATGATCATGGATCATTACCTAGCTGTAACTTATTGGACACCAGAATTTGTGTCTCCTGATGCTAAGGTGGATAAGACACTAGTCTGGATCCGTTTTCCAGGCCTTAACCTTGTGTACTATGATGAGAGTTTGCTGCTGGCGCTGGCTGCGGCGGTAGGAAAGCCGGTTAAGGTTGATACTAACACACTCACAGTGCAGAGAGGACGTTTTGCTCGGGTCTGTGTCGAAGTTGATCTCACTCAACCTGTTGTGGGTAATTAAGGTAAGCATTAATGGACATTGGCATAAGGTTCAATATGAAGGTTTGCACATAGTTTGTGGAAATTGTGGATGTTATGGACATTATACAAGGCAGTGTGTGGTTGATGTCACTAACAGAATGATAACCCAAAGACACAGCGAGACTGGACGCGCATCGCGCAACCGGCCATCGTGGTTTCAAAGCAGAAAAGCCAGGAAGGTGTAATTTTGGATAACGCTTCCAAGCAAGGTGTGGAAACTCCCCAAGAAACACATGGTGAATGGATGATTGTCACTAGGAAAAAAAAGAGTCCTCCTCAACAAAAGCCAACATTTAAGAGAGGGACAAATGTGGTAATGACTGAGAAACCGATGGTGAAGGCTCAACAAGCTTACCAGCAAGGTTTTGTCAAGGGGCAAGCTAGCAAAGGCAGAGAACAAGGTCGTGGGGTAACTCACAATGAACAAGTAGTGGAGGTTCCTACAAAGCAGATTGATTCCAAAAAACAATGGACAACAAAAAAGAAGAGAAGGCACGAGGAGGAAGTTATTAGTGATCGGGACAAAATCCAAGATCAAGGTAATAATGCTATTTCTTCTATTGTTATTCATAAATTGGCCATGTCTAATGTTGCAGATTGTGATAAGCCTAGTGTTGGAGCTCCTAAGGGTGTTGTTACTAATAAACCTATTCAACAAGAGCCACGAGGGACAGACTGTAGCATGTTTGATGGTATGGATAATCATCATATAGAATTAATGAAACTCAAGATTAGAGAAGTTGAGGGCACTCGGTTGACCTCAACAATAATCAACAAATGGATGTCACCCAAGCGACAAATGATGATGTAGTGGAGTGTGTCAATGAAACACCAGGGATTTGGGCAAATCAAGTCTCTGACATGAATGTTTAAGGCTTTTGGCCTCTCCTTCTTTGTTGGTTTTAATGATTGGGTTTAAGGATGTGTCTGTGCTCTCCTGGAATATCTGGGGAGCGAAAAACAATAAGTCTCAGAGACATTTGATGGAATTAATTAAGAAGTTTTGTCCTTCCATCGTGATTATCATGGAAACTCATGTCCAGTTTGCTAAGTTAGCTCATTTCTGGACTAAAGCTAGGTATAATAAAGTTGCTGTTATTGAGGCCCAGGGCCAATCAGGGGGGATTTGGTTTTTGAAAAATCAAAATATTAACATGGCTCTTGAGGTGGTTGACACGTTCCTCAACTCTATATACTAAGTTAAGTTGTGATCGGAAATGACAGTTGGTTTTGTACCGGTCTTTATGCTAGCCCCACTCCTACAGCTAGACCTATTCTTTGGAATCATCTTTGTGAGCTCAGTGCCAGTATCAATCAGCCTTGGCTTATCATTGGGGACTTCAATGAGATCACTTGTCCCGGGGAGCAACGTGGTGGGGAGTTCAACCAACGAAGAGCTGATGAATTGATAGGGATGATGAATACTTGTGATATGGTGGACATCTCTACTTCTGGGGGGAAATTTACTTGGCATAGAAATTGCAGGGGTCAAAGAAGCATTGCTAAAAAGCTTGATAGAGGCATGGCTAACTTGGACTGGAGGTTGGCTTTCCCTGAAGCCTTCGTGGAGCTCCTGTTTCGCCGAGATCGACCATAACCCGCGCTCCCCATTTGTGGTGGTCTTCCTCTTTCTAGAGGGGACAGACCTTTTAGGTTTGAAGCTGGTTGGATCACCCATCCTGCCTATCAGAATGTTGTTCTCGAGGCCTGGGGAACTGACCATGTTGACCCTATGGTTGGGCTTAAGAGGGTGAAGGAGGCCTCTATTCTTTTTAATAAAGATGTTTATGGTAGCATTGGAAATAGGAAGAGGATTATTGAGAAGAGGTTGAAAGGGATCCAAAAATCTCTAGAGAGGATTGATTCTGTTCGTTTAGTCCATCTTGAGCAGCAACTTCAACAAGAATATGACACTATTCTCTTTCAAGAGGAAATCCATTGGTACCAAAAGTCTAGAGAGAAGTGGATCACCCTGGGGGATAGGAACACCAAGTTCTTCCATGCTCAGACGGTCATCAGAAGGAAAAGAAACAAGATTCATGGGCTTACCCTCCCTTCAGGTATCTGGTGTACTGAGGACTCTGTCCTTCAATTTGAGGCGGAGAAGTTTTTTAAAGATTTGTTCTGCTCTCCCACTCCTATGGCAACCCATCAGTTCACTACTAGAACTCATCTGACGTTGGATGATGAAGCTAGAAACACGCTGACTAGTGAGGTAACTAGGGAGGAAATCTTGAGTGCTCTCCACCAAATGCACCCTTATAAATCCCCAGGGCCTGATGGATTTCAAGGTGTGTTTTTTAGGCACTTTTGGAATGATATTGGTGAAGATATTGTTTCTCTCATTCTCAATGCCTTTGCTACTGGATCCTTTGACCCTTCTATTGCTGAGACGTTGATTGCTCTCATCCCTAAGGTGGACTGCCCCTCTACTTTCAAGGACTTGAGACCTATTAGCCTGTGCAATACCATCTATAAGCTTATAACGAAAATCTTGGTTAATAGGATAAGGCCCCTCTTAGACTCTATTATTGGTCCGTATCAGAGCAGCTTTATTCCTGGCAGAGGAACTAGTGACAATGGGATTATTCTTCAGGAAGTTGCCTATTCTATGCACAAGTCTAAAAAGAAAAAGGGAGATGTAGCCTATAAAATTGACTTGGAAAAGGCTTATGACCATATCAATTGGTCCTTCCTGGAGTTTTGCCTGCGGGATTTTGGTTTCCCGACTATGACAATCAACCTTATTATGCATTGTGTGACCTCCTCCTCGCTTTCTCTGATCTGGAATGGGAAAAGGCTCCCTCCCTTCAATCCAAACAAAGGGCTTCGGCAAGGGGATCCCTTATCTCCTTACCTATTTGTCATTTGTATGGAGAAGCTCTCACATGCCATTTTAGAAGCTGTGGAAGATAATGTGTGGAAGCCTATAACAGTTTCTAAGAATGGCCCTCTCCTTTCCCATCTCTTTTTTGCTGACGATGTGCTATTGTTCACTAAGGCCACTGCTAAACAAGCGAGAATGGTTAATGAGCTTTTTAAGAAGTTTGGAGATGCTTCTGGGTTAAGAGTGAATGCTCACAAGTCTAGGGCCCTCTTCTCTTCAGGAGTGACCAGAAGTAAGGTAGAGAAATTCACAGCTATTACTTCCATTAGAAGTTGTTCTTCCTTGGACAAATATCTGGGGTTTCCGATTACTAAAGGTCGGCCGAGAAAAGAGGACTTTTTGTTTCTTTTGGATAAAATTCAGGGGAGGTTGGCTGCTTGGAAGAATAGACTGCTCAATAAGGCTGGTCGTATCACTCTGGCTAAGTCCGTCCTCAACTCCATTCCTACTTATTACATGCAGATTGCGTGGCTCCCTCAATCTATTTGCGACCAAATTGATAGGTGTACTAGGGATTTCATTTGGAAAGGATCGACTGATAAGGGGTTGCATCTTGTTGGCTGGCCTACAATTACTAGACATAAGAATCAGGGGGGGTCTCAATATCAGAAGAACTAGAGAAGCTAATACTGCTCTTCTTGGAAAGCTGGTGTGGGACATTCAACAAAAGAAGGATAAATTGTGGGTTCATGTGCTAAGAGACAAGTATATCATCAAGAACAGATTTCTCTTTTCTGGCAAAATAAATGGATCTTCTGTTTGGAATGCCATAACTAAATCTCGCTTGCAATTGCAGGATGGTTATTGCTTCCAAATGGGGAATGGAGAAACCTCAATCTGGTATGTCCCTTGGACACCTCTAGGGGCTCTATCCAGACACCTTCCTTATGTTGACATTCATGACACAAGTTTATGCATTAGAGATATCATTCTTAATGGTGATTGGAACCTTGACAACCTCTACACTATTATCCCTGACCAGTTGAGGAATTGCATTTTAAATGTACCTGTGCATCTAAATCCTCTGGTTCCGGATTGTTTCAGTTGGAAACACCAATTGGATGGCACGTACTCAGCTTCCTCTGGCTACTCCTGGCTCCTCAACTCTTCTAACTCTCCTCATCCTGCTGAAGTTGGGTGGAATTGGATTTGGAAGACTTCTGGTCCTGAGAAAATTAGAGTCCTGTTGTGGCTTGCTTGTCATAATTCATTGCCTACTACTGCTGTGCTCCACCAGAGAGGATTCATTCCGGACCCTTCTTGCCCCCACTGCCAGAATGCACCTGAATGTGCCCTTCATGCCTGCGCGGATCGCCTCGATGTCATCATTCTTGGAGAGAGTTAGGTTTCACAGATATTAATTTTTATACTAACCATAATGTGGGTGAGTGGCTCCGGTAAGGAGTTAATTCCCATAAGTTTGCTCTGTTTATTGCAGGTACCTGGTGGATTTGGAGAAGGAGGAACTCTCAAATTCTTGCTCATGAAGATTTTCCCCTTTTCAAGTTGAAAATGGAGGCGGTGCACCTTGCCAACTATTTATCTGCAACGGTTCAAATCAATCTTCCCGCCTAGATCTTGTTCTTGGAACAATCAGAACTCTCAAGCTACTGTTCTCAACGTGGATGGCAGTTCTCGAGGCAATCCTGGCATAACTGGTTTCGGTGACACTCTGCGTAACAGAAATGGTTCTTGGATCATCGGTTTCGCGGGGAATGTGGGTATTTCTGAAATTCTCCAAGCCGAGCTCCTTGCCATCTTCAAAGGTCTTCGTCTCGCTTGGGAATTAGGGTACCGTTTCTTGGTTTGCTACAGCGATTCCTTGTTAGCGCTAGATCTGATTGGGAAACAGTTAAATCCTTATCATCACTATGCTGTTCTTATTCAATCCATCAAAGATGAAATCCAGAAAGATTGGGAAGTTACCTTGAAGCACTGCTGGAGAGAGGCGAATGTTGCAGCTGATTTGGTGGCTAAGTTTGGATCTGAATCTTTATCTCCTTGGATGTTGATTGAAGACCCTTCGATGGTGGAAGATCTCGATAGTACGCTTGCGAGAGATGCAAGTGGAACTGTGTACTTCCGTGTCTGAGTTGTTTCCTTTCCCGTTTTTTTCTTTTTGTTTCTTTTTTTCCTTCATCTACCAAAAAAAAAAACATTATTGGAGGCTCTAGATAGCAATTATATATATATATATATATATCCCTACATATAATGGCTAAATCTAATTTATAACCCAATTTTGGTGGGAAATTTTTTTTTTGATGGCTTATTTGTAAATAATGCAAATTTTATGTCCATTATTAATCTAGCAAAAATTAATTAAGGCCCCATTAATTGTTTTTTTGTCCAACACTTTTTTTTTATTATCAAAATGTACCCCTCATTTTGTACCCAAATATTTACCAATATACCCCCACTCTATATTTTTGGACCGACATACCCCTGATACATTTTTTTTGTCCAACACTCTTTTTTTTTATTATCAAAAATACCCCCACTCTATATTTTTGGACCGACATACCCCTGACAATTTTTTTTTTGTCCAACACTCTTTTTTTTATTATCAAAATGTACCCCTCATTTTGTACCCCACTGTTTACCAATATACCCCCACTCTATATTTTTGGACCGACATACCCTGACACATTTTTTTTTGTCCAACACTCTTTTTTTTTATTATCAAAATTACCCCCACTCTATATTTTTGGACCGACATACCCCTGACAATTTTTTTTTGTCCAACACTCTTTTTTTTATTATCAAAATGTACCTCTCATTTTGTACCCCACTGTTTACCAATATACCCCCACTATATATATTTTTGGACCGACATACCACTGACAAAAATTGAACCAATCTGATTTATACCGGCTTGTAAGGTGAGGGATGTCTCTCACTTATAAACTCTTTTTCAACTCATATCACATCCGATGTGGGACTCTTAACACACCCCCTCATGCCCAGGACTGGACAATTGGAGATATTCAATGCGGGACTCTTAACACACCCCCTCACGTCCATGACTGGACAACTGGAGCGTGACCCGAGTAGCCTGATAGCGGGTGGCCCAACGAATCTTGGATTGGCTCTGATACCATCTTAAAATGTGGTTTGAGCCTAACTCAATC
This sequence comes from Oxytropis ochrocephala, assembly GCA_020916435.1. NCBI lineage: Eukaryota > Viridiplantae > Streptophyta > Magnoliopsida > Fabales > Fabaceae > Oxytropis > Oxytropis ochrocephala. The sequence goes on from CM037091.1 coordinate 83,259,501, forward strand.
CCACCAAACCGACTTGTAAGCTGAGAGATGTCTCCTACTTATAAACTCTTTTTTAGGCTATATCACATCCTAGGTGGGAATCTTGGAGTCATTTATACGACACGATCACATGGCTCAAATGCCCAATCAACACAGTACTCTAACATTGTTTCAGCTTCAGCAAATGCTAGAGAACAACTTACTTTTTTTTTGGGTCAAGTGAATTGGAGTTGATTGAATTAACCCCACGATATTAAGAATCTCACGCTTCATCATTTTTATTCCCCCCTAAACCCTAAACCCTAGAAGGTAAATACAATGAGTTTTACAATATTTATGGTCAAATCATATGTAAGTGAGAAATGGTCAATATTCTGTAAATTTGTAATTTTTTAGGGGTATTTTAGTCTTTTCACCGTATGTGTGGGGGTATCGAGTCAAATGGTGGGGCACCAAAAAAATCCTTTATTTTTATGAGAATGGTTGAGCCCATATAACATAACTGTTGATTAGTTAATATCTATAAGAAAATTTCATAATTCGGGCTCAAATGCAGAGCAGAGCACGGGTATATATATATATATATATATATATATATATATATATATATATAACATATGATTTGCGGTTTATAACGATGATTCCTATTGTTAATTTGACAAAAATAATTATTCCTATTCCTTTCTAGGGTTTGATTGAAGAAGAAAAATTGGACATGTTTGATTTGCCTATATATCATCCAACTATAGAGGAAGTTAGACAAGTAATTAAGACAGTAGGATCTTTTACTCTTCAAACATTGAAGACTTTTAATACAGGTTATGTAGACCTCCAAGAAGATGTTGTCGATTATGTTCCTGATAGCAAAACTAAAGGAGAGTTTCTAGCAAAGCATTTTAGAGCTTTTTTGGAACCTCTTTTAGTAGCTAATAAGTTTGGTGAAAATATCATGGACGAAATCTTCTCAAGGTTTGCGAAGTTGGCTGCACAACTCATTGAGTCAGAGCCATATGAGGGCACTAATATTGTATTGATCATGACTAAGGATCCTTAAAGAAGGTAAATATAAGGTTGTACTTTACCAAATAATTGTAGTTTAATTTTGATACTGGTGTGTACTTTTAGTTTGGAAAGGACACAATTTGAATGTAATGATCTATTAAAAATAATAGTGACTTAGGAGGTGTTATATTCTCTTAGGGATTAATTAGTAATTTGTTAGTTAGTTAGTCTTTTCTTGAGCTCTATATATAGAGCACATTGTAATCACTTTCACCATCTCTTTTCAATATGATTCGTGTTCCTAACTATTCCCTTGAATAGGGTTTAGCAAGAACACAACAGTAATAGAGAATAAGAGAGTATCGAATGGGTAATCAGAGAATGTTATTCCTTATCATTGGCCTCATGGGCTTATATTTATATTACAAGGTGTCATTAAGGCTCATTAATGCTTATAAACGTACATGAATGCCGCGAGATCTCAGGCGAGATTCTTGGGCTTTCCTAATATGTCTAACTGGTCTTCCACTCGTAGCCGAGCTTACAAGAGGCGTCGGCCTTTCGGCCAAGGGATGTGTTGCCGACTGATACTTCGGTGGCAAGGGCGAGGTGGTCTTTGCATGCGAGTCTTCGTCTTCTAGGCCCAGATGAGTCGGCTAGGAGGCGTATCGTATCCGAGCCTTCCTAGGCGGTCGGTTGGGAACACAGTCCCTCGAGCGGCGAGCACTTTGTGCGAAGGCGTTCCAAGGTGCTTTGGCTCATCCTCGGTTCCTGTAGTCCCTCATTCCGTGTGCTTTGTGGTAACCCGCCTGTATTTGTTTTTAGCGTCTTGGGTCCTGGTCTTGCAACATTTATTTAAGTCAAATAATTAATTTAGAGTTTTATTTTATTTAGGAGATGTTATAGTGATTAGTTATATTAAAAATAGAGTATTTAATATAACTAAGAGGTGTTGGGTAGTAAATAAGGGAGTGGGGAATTAATTAAAATAAGGAGTGGTTGAAGTAGCTGGGGTGTAAATAGGGGCCCAAGCCCACTAAATAGGCCCAAATTCAAGAGTTAAACTAGGGGTAGGGTTTTGGTTCCATTAGAAGAAAGAAAACAAAACAAAAAAAAAGAGGAGAGGAGAGGGTTGGAAAAAGTCCACACTGTGACCATAGGGGAGGGAGGAAGAGGAGCATTTCTTCATTTCTTGATTGCGTAAGTTGGTTTTGGTACCCATCTTCCCCATTTTTCTTTCTCTATCTTTTAGTATAAGTTTTAACCATTATTTCCCCTCCATTTCCTCTTTTCCATGGATGGGTTTGAAGCTCAAGTGTTGGAGAAAGCTATTAAGTTGGTGGTTCTTGGGTTGTTGGAGGAGAGGTTTCTTGGGTTTCCAATTTTGAGGTAAGGGGGCTCTCTTTCATACATAATAGTTTGTAAGATGAGTAATTATGTGTGGGTTAGGTGTTTAGGGTAATTAATTGTTGTTTGTGTGTTGTTTGAATTAATTGATTGTTTATGTGTTGTTTGAATTAATTGGTGTTATGCTTGAATTAGAAATTGATGAACCCATGCTAATTGTTGTTAAGATGAACATGATATGAACTATGCATGCAAGGTGTTTGATGATTTGCCTCAATGAAATTGAGTATGAAAATATGATGATTGTAAGGTGTTTGATATCTTGCCTAAATGAATTGGTGTTGAAATTGATGTGTGAGGTATTGTGCCGTGATTGTAGTTGGTTTGGGTGATTGATCATGATGAGTTTTACTTGCTTATGGGTTTGTGCGTTTTCTGGACACTGTTTCGGTATTTTTAAAACTGGTACTGTTTGGTCGATTCAAAAATTATGTGGCTGAGTGATTTCGAAAATAGACTTAAAGCCGGTCGTTTTGGCACTGGTTTCGTTAACTTCGGAGTTGTGTAGCTCCAGTTATGAGTCTCCAAAGTCGGGTCAAAATTCTAGAGTCAAACTGTGGGTATGTTCGGTTTTTGCAAGTTTTAGGTCTCCAAATGAACTCCGTTTTGAACGATTCTTTTTCCATTATAAACTATACTCAAATTGCTTTTGTTCGGACTAAGGTTTTGTCCCATTTGGTCAAGTTTAAGTCATTTTAGAGTAAAATGAAAAGTGGGAGGACAAAATCTGTCCAGTCAGGGAACAGTTCGGGTTGTTTATAAAAACGGTACTAATTGGCTCACTGTTTTGAAAATATAAAGACATATCCAGAAACTACATATCCGTGGCTTTCCGACGAGTGGTCTTTTGTAATTTTTCGATGTCGTTTGCTATTTTAAATACTCCGCTGAAGTAGGTGTACTCTTTGTAGGAACCCATCATTTTGTGCGGGTGTTGCCAATGTTGCCCGAAGTGTCAAAAATGCCATTTTGATCCTTTGAACCTTTTTAGTCCTTAAAAATGTTATTTTGGTCCCTATGCACTGTTGACTTTTCAAAAATGCTGTTTTGGTCCCTATGTGGCTGTTTAGTCCCTTAGGTGACCGTTTAGTCCTGGGGAGTGTTGGTCTAGTCCCTAGATGTGAGTTGGTCCTTGACCTTGGTGGTAGCCCTAGAGTTAGTGGTTGATGATGGTCTTAGACAACTTAAGTGGTTGTTTGATGAATTTAAGGTGATGTGTAATAATTTGAGGTGGTTGTCTAAGATGGTTGTTCAAGATGATTGTTTAAAATGAGGTGTGTTGTATTGCGGTGATGATTAAACGATGTGTAGGCTTCGGCCAAAGCGATGTGTGCCCTCAAGGCTTATATTGTGATTGAAGTTGAGTTGCGAAGTGAAAAGTGATGAGTTAATGATTGTTGTGGTAGATGTATTGTGTTGTGGTGCATTGTCATGGTGTCACATAAATCATGCATATTCACCGAAGATGTAGGCTTCGGCCAAAGCGACGATGGGCTTCATCCAAAGCGACGATGGGCTTCGGCCAAAGCGACGATGGGCTTCGGCCAAAGCGATGTGTGGGCTTCGGCCAAAGCAATGAGTGCCCTCAAGGCTTATTGCGATGATGATGGATCCACATGCATACTTGCACTCATGCATACATTCATATGTTTGGTGTTGCCTTGATGATGATTGTGAGTTGATGTGCCATACTTAATGCTAGATGCTAAATGTGATTTACGTTAGTTGTCTTCCCTAATATAATGCTTATCCTATTTGCTATTATTTATGTAAAGAGACTTGTAACACCCCCTTCTATTAATTACAATTTTAATAAATAAAGATCAGAGTTTTTAAAACTTTTCCACGCACCTCAAAGAGAGTGCTACATTTCATCAAAATACCACAAAATAGCATTTAAAACTCGAACGCATCTAGTGCGCGAAATATATATATCGTATCAAGATGGGGTGAACCCTCAAAACCTGTCTTAAGTTTACAATAATCCATAAAGTAGTTTTACAGCACAGCGGAATAAAAACTAAGTTTAACATATTCAGTACATAATCCAAATCAGTCTAATACATAAAATAAAATGGCAATACTACAATTCCCGTCCCTGGTGTTACTAATCAGAGCTGACACTAACGACCCAAAAAGGCATGAACACCTTCACTCAGTATCACCTGGCGTTGCCACGAGAGCAGGCAACATAAAAGTAGTAGGGTGAGTCTCTTTACATAAATAATAACAAGTAGGATAAGCATTATATTAGGAAAACCACTAGTAACACAACAATTAAGGCATTTATCATTCAATCATAACATCAAAAATTAATATTAACGGGTCAACTAGCAACACAAGTTTTACTATGAAGTCATGAGTATATGTATGTGTGCAATATGCATGTGGATCAATTCTCTTCACTTTGGCCGAATCCCACATCACTTTGGCCGAAGCCCACTTCACTTTATATGCATGCTTTATGTGACCTCATGACAATGCATCACAACACAATGCACTTACCACAACAATTATTACTCATCACTTTTCACTTCGCAATTCCACTTCATTTACAATATTAGGCCAAAGCCTACACATCACTTTATCTTCACCACATCATCACACTTCATTTATCGGACTTCTTCACTTCCTAAGGACTAAATTCCCACCTAAGGACTATTTTGGTGCCTAAGGAATTACTTGACACATTATGATTAATTTGGTACTTAGAAAATTATTTCGACATACTAGAATTAATTAGACCCTAAGGGACTATTTTGTCACACCAAGGATTAAATTAATACTTAGGGACTAAAAACACCACTTAGACTCCATTAGACACAACTAGGCGCCAAAGGGCAGCCATTTTGGCGCCCACCTAGCGCAACACAAGCACATGGCACGCAAAGACACACTCACAGCGCGGGTTTCTAGCAATGGCGCCTGTACTGCACCCACACATGCACACCCACCGGGCGCCAAGTTCCCGGCCAATTGGCGCGCCCGCACAACTCACTCACACGCGCACAAGCAAGCCACGGCACGCATCCCGGCGCCAATGCTCCCGGCATTTGGCGCCCCACCCTTGCACGGACACACACGGCCAAAGACTGCAAGAACATACCTGGCGCCAATTTGCCTAGCAAATGGCGCCCCTCCCCTGCCCTGCACCTCACCCAGCCAGAAAAACAGCAAACAAGGCGCCATTTTCCTATGAATTTGGCGCCCCTCCCTCTAACACTCCAACCAAACAACTTCAAACATACTTTTTACTCAACAATTCAATTCCCACTTAAACAACACACATTTAGGCATTTAATCAACTTCATTAAATCCACGCATTCTCATATTTCTTCACATTGAAACATATAATCAGACACATGGCATGCAACAACAACAACACATTTATTTCTGACACCAAGCATCATGATAACAACAAATCAAATACATTTACAACAACAACCATAAGATTAACCCAAAATGCACACAACCAAATCAACCTAGTGCTATTCCACATATAACACATATCTTACAAACTATTATAGATGTAAATGAGAGTCCCCTAACCTCCAAATTGCAAATCCAAGAAAACCATCTCCACCAACAATCCAAAAATCACCAAATACAAGCTTTTCCCCTATACTTGAGCTTCTAACTCCTCCATGGAAAAGGGAAAAATACACAAGATTAGGGTATAAATCTTATACTAATTGATAGAGGAAGGAAAATGTGAAAGATTGGTACCTAGAACCACTTACCCCAAGCCAAGAATTGAATTCTCCCTTCCCCCTCCACACTTCCAGCAGCGTGCGGCTCCCCTCCCTCTCCTTCTCTTATTTTTTCTGTTTTTCATTTGTTCTATGGGATGGAAACCCTTACTCTAAGGTCATTCTTTTAGTTTGGGCCTATTTGGTGGGCTTGGGCCCCTTATTTGCACCCCCTAGGTACTTAAACACATCCTCCCAATTTAACTAAAATACTTCTCATTTATTTACTACACCTCTCCTTAAATTAATTACTTACCCTATATTTATTTTTAATATAGCCAACTAAAATACTACTTAATTAATTTACCTAAATAATCGTTTAATTAAATAATCACCTAATTAAATTAATTAAATAATCACCTAATTAAATTTTGGGGTGTTACAACTCTCCCCCACTTAGAATATTTTCGTCCTCGAAAATCTAACTATCATGGACATCCAATGCTACTAAATTTAATAGATTTCATATCACCAAAATAATATAACCAACACATGCTTTATAACACACTTGTTTTGATTACAAGACTTGATATTGGTTTAAACAAATGAAATCAAATCTCCTTGTCAACATTTAGCACAGAAAACTAATTCAATTAATATAAGTGCACAAAATGTCTCGCCGCACGTTTCATCATTAGATTTTAGGAGCCACGTAATCAAACCAAGAAGTGACAATTAATAATGGTAATAGCAACAACAAGGGCCACCGTTAAATCATAAATCGAACAAAATTTTCACAATTGGAGTTCATATTTAGAAGGTATTCAAAATTGTATATGTTTGTTTCTAAAACCTTGGCAATTATTATTGGACTCACATTCTCGGAGCACAAAATTTTAACCCATTTAATCATGCAATTTATGTCCAATCTCATAATTTTTCATACATCATTAAATCACAACCTAATCGGTTCAAAAGCCGAATTTACGTCACATTTTGAAATAAAATCTTAGAACAACTTGGAAACAGAATTCAACACTAACTTTTACATTACGTTCATTCCTAATAGCACAAAAATTTTCCGAATACCGTTCTTTCGAAAATCATAGAACTTACAGTTTTGTCCACAAAGGGAAACTATATGCAAACCCCAAATCTTACTATCAGACTAACACGTAACCATATAAACAACTACTTATTAGTTCAAAATTTAATTTCTGGCATAAACTCCAACGGTAAGGAAATTAATCATTTAATTTTTGACAAATCACATCATGCTCACGAAACAAGTCAAATTGAAATGCGGAAGTGCCAAAATTTCAAATTATGCAAATCTTAGTTGAGTTAATGAAAATATAGCCTTAAACAACATTTCATTTTAGCATACTAACTTCGAGACAACTAAGCACAAATCAAATTTAACTCGTATGCATCACAAAAATAATCAACTTATGGCAAGGACGTCAATCAAGTGCAACAACCTTCAACAAGTAATCCTTCAAATATGGTCTAGTATATAATTTACCAAGATTAGGTCACATTAGAGTACTCTCCATATTCTAATAAGCTAATCAAGCAATCAATCGAATTTAAAGTTGGTGCATGCATCTAAAGTTAATAATAACTATGAGTTATTGTCGCCTCTTTCAGTGGTGATGAGTGATTGGGGTGATCAGTCCCTCCTACTCATGCAACCAACTAATTAAGGTCACAAAACTACTTCCTTTCAAATTTATAACTTCTACATTAAAAGACTTTTAACGCTGTCCGGAGTGCGAAGGCGTCGTCACGACTTTCACTCCTCTGACGTCGTTAGAACTCTTTTAATCACACATATCTTAATGATAAAAACAACAGTCACGAACAGACAAAATCAATGCTACAACCATCAGTTACACAGTTCAGTTACATATACCTCGATAATACACTATAACTTTCAATCGTAATCTAACAAATAAGTCACAAGGCACGTCAATGAATGAACAAACCAACAAAGTTAACAGTAATAAACATCAACATAATTATGATTTAGAACGAGTACCAAGACTCGAGGGTCAATAGACTCGACAACTTGGTCGGACGGACCGAACTGCTCTGATACCACTAATGTAACACCCCCTTCTATTAATTACTATTTTAATAAATAAATATCGGAGTTTTTAAAACTTTTCCACGCACCTCAAAGAGAGTGCTACATTTCATCAAAATACCACAAAATAGCATTTAAAACTCGAACGCATCAAGTGCGCGAAATATATATATCATATCAAGATGGGGCGAACCCTCAAAATCTGTCTTAAGTTTACAATAATCCGGAAAGTAGTTTTACAGCACAGCGGAATAAAAACTAAGTTTAACATATTCAGTACATAATCCAAATCAGTCTAATACATAAAATAAAATGGCAATACTACAATTCCCGTCCCTGGTGTTACTAATCGGAGCTGACACAAACGACCCAAAAAGACATGAACACCTTCACTCAGTATCACCTGGCGTTGCCACGAGAGCAGGCAACATAAAAGTAGTAGGGTGAGTCTCTTTACATAAATAATAACAAGTAGGATAAGCATTATATTAGGAAAACCACTAGTAACACAACAATTAAGGCATTTATCATTCAATCATAACATCAACAATTAATATTAACGGGTCAACTAGCAACACAAGTTTTACTATGAAGTCATGAGTATATGTATGTGTGCAATATGCATGTGGATCCATTCTCTTCACTTTGGCCGAAGCCCACTTCACTTTGGCTGAAGCCCACTTCACTTTATATGCATGCTTTATGTGACCTCATGACAATGCATCACAACACAATGCACTTACCAACACAATTATTACTCATCACTTTTCACTTCGCAATTCCACCTCATTTACAATATTAGGCCAAAGCCTACACATCACTTTATCTTCACCACATCATCACACTTCATTTATCGGACTTCTTCACTTCCTAAGGACTAAATTCCCACCTAAGGATTATTTTGGTGCCTAAGGAATTACTTGACACATTATGATTAATTTGGTACTTAGAAAATTATTTCGACATACTAGAATTAATTAGACCCTAAGGGACTATTTTGTCACACCAAGGATTAAATTAATACTTAGGGACTAAAAACACCACTTAGACTCCATTAGACACAACTAGGCGCCAAGGGGCAGCCATTTTGGCGCCTCACCTAGCGCAACACAAGCACATGGCACGCAACACACTCACAGCGCCGGGTTTCTAGCAACTCGCGCGCGTACATGTACTGACACACACGCACACACCCACCGGGCGCCAAGTTCCCGGCCAATGGCGCGCCGCACAACTAACTCACACGCGCGCACAAGCAAGCCACGCAAGACGCATCCGGGCGCCAATGCTCCAAAGCATTTGGCGCCCGCACCTTGCATGCACACACACGGCCAAGACTGCGCAACATACCTGGCGCCAATTTGCCTAGCAAATGGCGCCCCTCCCCTGCCCTGCACCTCACCCAGCCAGAAAAACAGCAAACAAGGCGCCATTTTCCTATGAATTTGGCGCCCCTCCCTCTAACACTCCAACCAAACAACTTCAAACATACTTTTTACTCAACAATTCAATTCCCACTTAAACAACACACATTTAGGCATTTAATCAACTTCATTAAATCCACACATTCTCATTTTTCTTCACATTGAAACATATAATCAGACACATGGCATGCAACAACAACAACACATTTATTTCTAACACCAAGCATCATGATAACAACAAATCAAATACATTTACAACAACAACCATAAGATTAACCCAAAATGCACACAACCAAATCAACCTAGTGCTATTCCACATATAACACATATCTTACAAACTATTATAGATGTAAATGAGAGTCCCCTAACCTCCAAATTGCAAATCCAAGAAAACCATCTCCACCAACAATCCAAAAATCACCAAATACAAGCTTTTCCCCTATACTTGAGCTTCTAACTCCTCCATGGAAAAGGGAAAAATACACAAGATTAGGGTATAAATCTTATACTAATTGATAGAGGAAGGAAAATGTGAAAGATTGGTACCTAGAACCACTTACCCCAAGCCAAGAATTGAATTCTCCTTCCTCCACACTTCCAGACGTGCGTGCGGCCCCCTCCCTCTCCTCCTCTCTTATTTTTTCTGTTTTTCATTTGTTCTATTGGATGGAAACCCTTACTCTAAGGTCATTCTTTTAGTTTGGGCCTATTTGGTGGGCTTGGGCCCCTTATTTGCACCCCCTAGGTACTTAAACACATCCTCCCAATTTAACTAAAATACTTCTCATTTATTTACTACACCTCTCCTTAAATTAATTACTTACCCTATATTTATTTTTAATATAGCCAACTAAAATACTACTTAATTAATTTAGCTAAATAATCCTTTAATTAAATTAATTAAATAATCACCTAATTAAATTAATTAAATAATCACCTAATTAAATTTTGGGGTGTTACAAGACTCACCCTATTGCGTCGTGTTGCTTCGTATGTCGGCAACCTGCAGGTGATAGCAAATGAAGTAGTCTAGTGATGGTCATGCTCTGATATGTAGCACCGGGGGCGGGAAGTCTTAGATATTTAATAATTTATTTTGATGTATTCAGTCTGATATAGGATGTTGTATTAAATACTTTGAGACTGGTCGATGTTCTGTTGTGCTGGTGATTTATAATCAGGATGTTGTAAATAACTAAATAAGTGTTTTTGAGGGTTCGCCCCATTTTGACGTGCTATGTATCACGCACAAGTTGTTTTATGAAAATTCAATTCGTCGTTTTATGTCATTGAAGAAACGTAGCACTCTCTTAGAGGTGCGTGGAATATTTTTGAAAACTCTGATTTTTAAAATTGACTAAATAGTAATTTAAGAAAGGGGGTGTTACATTAGTGGTATCAGAGCAGTTCGGTCTGTCCGGCCAAGTTGTCGAGTCTGTCAACCCTCGAGTCTTGGTACTCGTTCTAAATCATAATTAAGTTGTTGTTTTATTACTGTTGCCTTTGTTGGTTTGTTCTTTCATTGACATGCCTGTGATTTATTTGAGGGATGGCGATTGAGAGTTATATTGATTTATTGAGGTATGTGTGATTGAAATGTGTAACTGTTAGTCGTAGCATCGATTTTGGTTGTTTGCGACTGTTGTTGTATTATTAAGATATGTGTGATTAAAAGAGTTCTAACGACGTCAAAGGAGTGAAAGTCGTGACGACGCCTTCGCACTCTGGATTGCGTTAAAAGTCTTTTAATGTAGTAGTTATAAATTTGAAAGAAAGTAGTTTTTGTGACCTTAATTAATTGGTTGCATGAGTAGGAGGGACTGATCACCCCAATAACTCATCCCAATGAAAGAGGCGACAATAACTCATGGTTATTATTAACTTTGGATGCATACACTAATTTTAATTCGATTGATTGTTTGACTAGCTTGTTAGAATATAGAAAGTACTTTTATGTGACCTAACCTTGGTGAGTTATGCACTGGACAATATTTGAAGGATTGCTTGTTGAATATTGTTGCACTTGATTGACGTCTCTGATATAGGTTGATTGTTACTGTGGTGTATATGAGTTTAAATTTGATTTGTGCTAAATTGTTTTGAAGTTGGTGTGCTCAAATGAAATGCTGTGTAATATTATATTTTCATTTTCTCTGTTGAGATATGTTGTAAATAGTAGATTTATTTATATATGTATTGGGCTCATTTACCAGGCCTGTTAGGTTTACACATAGAGTAGCCTATTTAAACTCATTAGTGCTTGTACTCAACATACAATATACAATCAATAAGACGGAACTATAGCTGCTCTGTAGTCGCAGACGTAGGCAAACATTGGCCGAACTGCGTGATCAATATCGTCTCTCTATTTTAAGTCTCTATTTAACATGGTATCAAAGCCTATGATCTGTAGGCCTGAAAACCCTAGCCGTCACGCTCAAAAAAAAAAAAAAAAAAACCTAGCTGTCCCGTTGGAAGTTCACTCTCAACGGCCCTAGGTGCTGCGAAAGTCATACCATCTGAACCGCCATCATCAGATCGGCCTCTCCACCAAGCGCCGCCGCCGAAAACCTCCTGACGCGCCGTCACGCGCCGTTACTACACCGTGAGGCTCGCCGGCGCGTGAAGCCCACACGCCACCCTCTGCTGCTCTGTTTGCCTCGCCGCTTGCACCGTCGTGTTCGCCGGCCTCTCCTCTCTCCGTTTTGGTACTGTTTGGTCAGTGGGTCCCGCGATTTCAGGTGCTAGCTCTCTATTTTGTGGTTTTTTGAACTGTTATTGTGTTTTCTGGCTACTGTTTCTGCGTTTTGGCACTGTTTCTGTGTTCTCTACTGTCTCCGTATATATTTTACCATCTTTCTACAGCACTTGGTTCTCTTGTCAACATAAAAGATGAGTTCAGGTTCAGAAAAGGAAAAGAATAAATCTGGATCCTCAGGTAAGAGTCTTGTGTCCTATGTTTTCTCCGGTACTCCCTCTATAACAACAGAGAAACTCAATGGTGATAATTATTTGAATTGGTCGGCGTCTGTTCAAATGTGGTTTATGGGACAAAGGCTCTTAGACCACCTCACTAAGAACTCTTCTGATATTGATAAAGATTTGTGTGAAGATTGGGAACAAGCTGATTGTCAATTAGTCTCTCTTTTGTGGCAAACCATTGAACCCTCCTTGCTGGTTCACTATCGTTCATACACCACTTGTTATGATATTTGGCATAAGGCTAAGAATGTCTATTCTAACGATATCCAACGTCTCTATGGTGTTATTCACAATTTAGCTACTCTTCAAATGACAGAAGACAACATCATGACTTATGTTAATAAAGCTCAATCAGCTGTAAACGAGTTCAAGCTTCTTGTGACCGACAATGACTCGAAGAAGATGCTTGAGAAACTGGATAATGTGTGCATGATTTATGTCCTTCATGGCCTTCATCAAAAGTATGAATCAGAACGGAGCAACATTCTTTCTGCATCAGATATTCCCTCTACAGAGGATCTTATTAGACGCCTTATACGCCTTCCTGGTTTAAAGGATCTGGATCTGGGGGCAATGGACCTCAGACTGGCATAGAATCATCTGCTCTTCTTTCAAATTTTGCAGGTCGTGGAGGACGAGGTCGTAGTCGTGGAGGTGGTCGAGGAGGTCGTGTTGGAGGACGTCCTCAGTGCACTTATTGTAAGAGACTTGGTCATACTGAAGACAAGTGTTACTCCCTTCATGGCTTTCCAGAGAAACCAGTAAATGTGACTCAGGTTAATGATTCTGAACAGAGAAATACTAAACAAAATGTTGTTTCTGATGAGGAGTATAAGGCATTCCTACAGTATAAGGCTTCCCAAGCTTCATCATCGGCAACAGTTGCTCATTCTGGTAATTCTACAGTCTGTTTCTCTCAATCATCACCTGTTGACTCCTGGATTATGGACACTGGAGCTTCCGATTGCGTGGCTGGTAATCCATCTCTTTTATCCAAAATATCCCAACCTAACACCCCACATTATATTACTGTTGCCGACGGATCAAAAGTTAAAGCTAGTGGCATTGGTGAAGCCACTCCTCTTCCATCCTTACCTCTTGACAATGTTCTTCTTGTTCCCAATTGCCCATTTAATTTAATTTCAGTTAGTCGTTTGACTCGACGTCTAAAATGTTCTGTAACTTTTGATGATGATTATTTTGTTATACAGGACCGGAGTACGAAGCGGACGATTGGTACAGGATATGAGTCACATGGACTTTACTACCTCCAGCCCATCCAACCTTCATCTACACTTGCTTCCACTTCTACTACAGAGTCTCCAAGTCTTCTTCATCGTCGGTTAGGTCATCCAAGTCTCAAGAAGTTCAAAGTTATGGTTCCTCATTTATCTCACCTGCAGTCTTTAGATTGTGAGTCTTGTCAACTTGGGAAACATGTTCGTTCTTCCTTCCCTAGCGATCCTCGATAAGCTTGTTCTCCTTTTGATGTTGTTCACTCAGATGTATGGGGACCAAGTCGAGTCACTTCAGTTGTAGGACATAGATATTTTGTCACTTTTATTGATGAGTTTTCTAGATGTACGTGGATCTACCTACTTAAGGATAGATCTGAACTTCTTTGTGTTTTTCAAAATTTCTTCAAGAAAATCAAAAATCAATTTGGTTGTTCTATTCGTATTTTACGCAGTGATAATGCAAAAGAGTATTTTTCTGCATCATTCAATTCTTTTATGGTTGAAAATGGTGTTATACATCAATCATCTTGTCCCCATACCCCACAACAAAATGGGATTGCTGAACGTAAGAACCGTCATATAATTGAAACAGCACGCACTTTGCTTATTCATGCTAATGTTCCTTTGAAGTTTTGGGGGGATGCTGTCCTCACTGCAGGTCACTTGATTAATAGAATGCCATCCTCTGCTATCCAGAATCGGGCTCCTCATTCCATACTGTTCCCTGATGAACCCTTGTTTCGTATCTCTCCTCGAGTCTTCGGGTCCACTTGTTTTCTTCACGATCTTACTCCGGGACTTGATAAATTGTCTGCTCGTGCAGTTAAGTGTGTCTTCCTTGGATATTCAAGAGTTCAAAAAGGGTATCGATGCTACTGTCCCTCCACACATCGCTTCTACATGTTTGCTGATGTCACCTTCTTTGAAGATGCACCCTTCTTTGCATCTCCCATTGAGTCTGAGTCTGTCTCTCAAGTTTTACCTATTCCTGACCTTGTCCCAGTAGTTCCACTCGCACCCAATATTGATCAGATAGATCACCCTTCTCCTATGGAACTTTCTAGTCCTCCTAGTCCTCCCTTGCAAACTTATCAGCGTAGTGCCCGTCTCCCTCCTGTCGACCCACCTCCTACAGAAGATCCTAGTGACTCATCTCCTACTCCGGTTTCCTCTTCTACTCCGGATCCGCCTACCGAGTCAGATGACCCTCCTGTTGCATTGCGTAAAGGTACACGTTCCACCCGTAACCCTCATCCTATTTATAATTTCCTCAGTTATCACCGCTTATCACCTTCACATTATACATTTGTGTCTGCTCTTTCATCCATCACCGTTCCTCGGTCCACACAGGAAGCTCTTTCTCATTCAGGTTGGCGACAGGCTATGATTGATGAGATGACAGCCTTAGAATCTAACCAGACATGGACTCTTGTGCCACCTCCTCCTGGTAAATCTATTGTTGGATGTCGTTGGGTATACACTGTCAAAGTTGGTCCAGACGGAGGTATTGATCGTCAAAGCCCGCTCGTGGCGTGGCTAAGCGGCTATACTCGTGTTTTTGGTCTTGATTACAGTGATACGTTCTCACCGGTGGCTAAAATGGCTTCTGTTCGTCTATTCCTTTCTATGGCTGCAATGCGACATTGGCCATTGTATCAACTAGACATCAAGAATGCATTTCTCCACGGAGATCTAGAAGAAGAAGTTTATCTAGAGCAACCACCTGGTTTCGTTGCTTAGGGGGAGTGTCGTGGGTATGTCATGCGACTTCACAAAGCCTTGTATGGTCTTAAACAATCCCCTCGAGCATGGTTTGGGAGAGATTGGTGAGTGTCGTTTAAGACTATGGCATGATTCGGAGTGAAGTTGATCACTCGGTTTTTTATAAGTTCTCCTCTCACAAATGTATTTATCTGGTTGTCTATGTTGATGATATTGTTATCACAGGTGATGATCATGATGGGATAGCAGGACTTAAACAACATCTAGTCCATCACTTTCGTGTCAAAGATCTTGGGAAGTTACGATACTTTCTTGGCATTGAGGTAGCTCATTCTAAGGCGCAGGATTGCTATTTCTCGGAGAAAGTATGCGTTGGATATCTTAGAAGAAACCGGCATGCTAGATTGCAAGCCAATTGACTCTCCTATGGATCCTAATGTCAAGATCCCTACAGGATCGGGAGTCCTTTCAGATCCAGGAAGGTATAGGAGGCTAGTTGGGAAGTTGAATTACTTGACCATGACGAGGCGGATATCTCATACGCGGTTAGTGTGGTGAGTCAATTCCTAAATTCCCCCTTGTGAGTCATTGGGATGTCGTGGTTAGAATCTTGAGGTACATCAAAGGAGCTCTGAAAAGGTCTTGTTTACATTGATAGAGGTGATTCAAATGTTGTCGCCACACGATCTTCGATTGGGGTGGTTGTCCCTTTGATAGAAGGTCCACATCGGGTATTGTGTTCTTATTGGTGGAAATCTAATTTCATGGAAAAGTAAAAAGCAAAATGTTGTTGCGGATCCAAATATTTGAGGGTGAATATCGAGCTATGGCACTTACCACTCGAGGAGCTCACATGGTGAAACATCTTCTTCAAGAGTTGCGCTTTTGTAAAATAGGCACTATGAGTCTCATTTGTGATAATCAAGCGACCCTACATATTGCGTCCAATCCAGTCTTTCATGAACTAACCAAACACATTGAAATTGATTGTCATTTTGTTCGTGAGAAGATTGTGTCCGGTGACATTGCTACTTCATTTGTTGGTTCTAATGATCAATTGGCAGACATCTTCACAAAAGCTCTTCGAGGACCAAGGATAACTTACATATGTGACAAGCTGGATGCCTACAATCTATATGCTCCAGCTTGAGGGGGAGTGTTGAGATATGTTGTAAATAGTAGATTTATTTATATATGTATTGGGCTCATTTACCAGGCCTGTTAGGTTTACACATAGAGTAGCCTATTTAAACTCATTAGTGCTTGTACTCAACATACAATATACAATCAATAAGACGGAACTACAGCTGCTCTGTAGTCGCAGACGTAGGCAAACATTGGCCGAACTGCGTGATCAATATCGTCTCTCTATTTTAAGTCTCTATTTAACATTCTCAAGTAAGGTTGCATAACTTGAAGTTTTGACATTTTCAATGTTTCAATTTGGCTTGTTTCGTGAGCATGATGTGATTGGTCAAAATGAAATGAATAACTTTTCTTACCTTCTGAGTTTATGTCGGAAACTAAATTTTGAACTAATAAGTAGTTGTTCATGTGGTTGCATGTTCGTGTGATAGTAAAAATTAGAGTTTGCATATAGTTTCCCTTTTTGGGCAAAACTGTGAGTTCTATGATTTTCAAAAGAAACGTTACTTGGAAATTTTATGCTCTTGGAAAATGAAAGTGATGTCAAATTAGTGTTGAATTTTGTTTCCAAGTTGCTCTAAGATTTTTATTTCAAAATGTGTCGTGATTTCGGCATTTGAACCGATTAGGTTGTGGTTTAATGATGTTTGAAAATTATGAGATTTTACATAAATTGCATGATTAGATGAGTTAGAATTTTTATGTTGTGGGAATGTGAATCCAATAATGATGGTCAAGGTCTTGAGAACGAGGGTAAACAATTTTAGGTACTATATGACTGTGAACTACCATTGTGTAATTGTGTTCGTTTTTTTTTATGACTTAACTTTGGCATTGTTGTTGCTATCGCTATTACTAAGTGTCACTTCTTGAAAATTGTTTTACGTGGCTTCTAAATCTAATGATGAAAACTGTGCAATGAGACCTTTTGTGCACTTCTATTACTTGACTAGTTTTTCTTTGCTAAATGTTGACAAGAGTATTTAATTTCAATTGGTTAAACTAAAGTCAAGTCGTGTATCAAAATGATTGTACTATAATGCATGTGTTGGCTATGTTCTGTTGTGATATGAAATCGGTTCAATTTAGTAGAATTATATGTCCCATGATATTTTCTAGGGAAGTTGTAAAATCGCATGATAGCTAATCCCTAGGAATAAAGAGATCGAAGAAGATGCCTACATGTTTAATCTTTTCGGGCTTGTGTGTTTAATTTGTTTGAATGATTGGCTATGCTTATGTGTTTCTACGTGTGTTCTTTGGAGGCAGGGAATTAATTAAATCTTGTTATAATTTTCGTGTCCTCAATGAACCTTAGTAGTGTCTTGTGCTTAGAATGAAAGCATGATTGTTATACAACTTAGGAGTAGAAATGATGTCTGAATCAATGTCTTAGGTTGAGACTCATGAAAACCGGTAAAGCTATGCATACTTTTTGCGAACTTTCTGAAAATGTTGTTTTTATAAAATTCAGTGTAGAATTATTAGTAATGGTGGCTGAATTATGATGGTTGTTTGTGTGGTTGAATTCACTGTTTTGAGATGTTCTGACATGGGTTCAGTATTTCAGTGACCGAGAACGTTTTACTAATTGAAAAATTATGTGGTTTGTCATTTCGAAAACTTGATTGAATGCTTGTTAATTTGCCACTGATTTGGTTGCATTTGGAGTTGTAGAACTCGAGCTATAGGTGAAACAAGTTAGTTTAAAATTCTGGAAACAATCTGGACATAGGGTCAGTGTTTTGGTTACTGCGTTTTCAAAAGAGCTCTTTTTCGAACGAATCCAATTTCTTTGAAAACTTGACAGAATTTGTCTCACTTTATGCACAAGTTTCATGCAATTTGATTGAGTTTTGGTCATTATAGAACTGCTTGAATTTGAAGGACAGAAACTGCATCTTTTGAAACTAGTATGCGTATTTTTGAAAACTGTACCTATTGAACACTCTTCTTCAAAAACTGAATTTAGGGATAAGAAATAGACCCATAGGTCTTTCCAACAAGTATTTATTTGTCGAAATCCGAGGTCGTTTACTATTTTAATTAATTCGCCAAAGTAGGCGCATAGTTACAGAATTTTCTGCACCTGAGTTTAGGTAGATTAATTTGAACGTTGAATAAGACGATAAATTTGTTGAATAGCTTGAAGTTGAATTTTGTTGTTGTGGTCGTGTTAATTGTTGATGTGAATGATGTTGGATATATGATAAATTGTTGAGATTGGTATTGTTGTATTAATTGCAATTGTGGTGCTGTTGGGCCTTTGGCCATGGTTGTTGATTATCTCTGGTGTCGTATGCGTTTGCCTTCCGTTGAATAGGAAAATAAAAGTGATGATATAGGTAATTGTATCTAAAAGTAACGAGGTAGACTTAGCGTCTCAAAGCGACGACGAGGATTCGGTCCTACTTAATTGATGATGATGCCACAAGTTAGCTATTTTTATGGCGTTGGATAGTCGGGTAGGATTTTGACAACCTACAGGTTAGAATACCTATTTGGGAAGGAAGAGTGTAGAGGAGGGTGTTTGGTTTGTTGCGTGTACGATAGAACATGGGTGAGAACGGTTAGAGGTGATAAGAAGAGTGGATGTTGATTTTCGTGAGTTTGGTGTAGATTTTCGAGGACGAAAATATTCTAAGTGGGGGAGAGTTGTAACGCCCCAAAATAATTTAATAAATTATTTAATTAAGTTATTAAAGGCTTGCAACATTTATTTAAGTCAAATAATTAATTTAGAGTTTTATTTTATTTAGGAGATGTTATAGTGATTAGTTATATTAAAAATAGAGTATTTAATATAACTAAGAGGTGTTGGGTAGTAAATAAGGGAGTGGGGAGTTAATTAAAATAAGGAGTGGTTGAAGTAGCTAGGGGGTGTAAATAAGGGGCCCAAGCCCACTAAATAGGCCCAAATTCAAGAGTTAAACTAGGGCTTGTGCTTTCCCCACACCCCCACCTACTTATTCACACCCCATCAAAATTTTAATTCCAAAATTACCCCCCTTCAAAAAAACAAAAAAACCCACACCCTCCCCCCCTTCTCACTCTCCCCCGTCTCTCATTCTCCCCTCCCCTCCTACGAACCCTAAACCTCTCTTTCCCTCTCACTCACATTCTCCCAACTCACTCAATCTCACTCAATCTCTCACTCAATCTTCTCCACCAACACTCTCAAGAGCACCTGGGTTATTTTCGCCTCCTCTCACTCTCTCTATTCGTTCCATTTTCTTCAAGGTATGCCTCTCCCCCTACGCTCCATTCTGGTTTTTTTTTTCTGTTACGCAGAATTGTTCGAACGAGCACCATCGAACACATGAAAACGAAGGTGTTCGAATGAGGTTGTGCGAACACCGTTCGAGCAACCTCATTCGAACCGTTGTATTTTGTAACTGAAACTGACTTGTTCGAACGGGGTTGTGCGAACAGGTTCGCATTCAGCCGTTCGAACAGTCGTTTGACAGTAACCTTTCTCAGCCTGATTCTCTTTGGTTCTGTTAATTTGATTGAATTGGTTCTGTTGATTGTTGTTTCAGATATGGTGAGGAGTAGAGGTGGTCATGCAGCTGAACCATCTGAGCGAGCCGGTCGGCCACCTCCTACGGTTTCAAACCGCAAAAGGAGGGAAGAAGCCGGTGAACCCTCCCGAGCTAGGGTCGTGCCGTGGGGTAGGGGTAGGGTTGATGTTCCTCCTCCCCACTTCCAGAGGATATTGGGCGGTGATATTGAGCGTGATGCTCAATTTCCGCCTATGAGTTAGGCCGACGCCCTTCATCCGCTAGGCCTTCATCCGCCGCTAGGCCTTCATCTTCTAGGCATCATGAGGAGGAGGTCACGAGCCTCGTGAGGAGGAGGTTCTTGAGCCTCGAGGAGGCTCTGCTTCATTAGGCGACATTCCCATTTCTTGGTGGACCGGAAGATGGTTCTGTCTTGCCCACATCACGGGGCACATATCCTCACCGATTTTTATTTCGGCGGGTAAGTTATTATTTTATAGTTGAGTCTTGTAAATTTGTTTATTAAGTTGTTGAATGTTTTGGCTTATTGTGTCATTTTCGAATGCAAAAGTGCGGCGGATTTACTGCCTAATCCCACATGGACTATTATTTACGGTGTTTCATGTGCGATTAGGGACACTCGACAGCCTTCGTGGTTGGTTCCCTTGGTTGGGCTTGCTTTCCCATTCTCGAGAAAGGGCCGCCAACGCATTCATAGAGCGTTGGCGGCCGGATACATCATCATTCCACCTTCCGTGGGTGAGATGAGCATCACCTTTGATGATGTATCCCCCCACTTTGCCAGACATCCCCACATCGGCGGTTCTATGACATGCCAGACTGGACTTCATGGCAGGGGGAGCAACTGCTGGTTGACTTTTTGGGTGACACACCGGAGGATGCAGCTGCCCAGACTTCGGGCCGTGGCCTGTCTGTTGGGCTCGTATGGTCGAGGATAGGGTGTACCACCCACCATAGCCGGCCGGGCGGTGGGACCATGCTGCTAGGGCCTACATGCTGTATCTTTTGGGTTACACTTTGTTTGCCGACAAGTCAGGCAACAAGGCTAAGCTTGGCTACCTTGGTATGCTGATTGATTTGGAGGCTGTTGGAGACTATTCTTTGGGGCCATGGCCCCGCCCATCTCTATGATCGGTGAAGGATGCTACAAGGAAGAAGACCAAGAAGATTCTTTGGTCATCTTCCTTTACTTCGTGTATGAAACATATTCTTTACTTTTAAGTTTGCTTTAGGGTTACTTTCAGATTAATAATCAACCAATGATATGTTAATTACAGGCTTGGATCTTTGAGCACTTCCAGTGCGAACTTTTCCTCCTTGGTGGAGCACCCGAGTATGATGAGAGTAGCCCACAGGCGAAGAAATGGTTGTGCGATGATGTCCTGGGGCATCAAGTCACATACCATCGATTATGCCTTGACAGCTACACCGTGAGAGAGTGACTGGGACCCTACACGGCCCATATGGGTGGTCGGACTTTCGGAGGAGCCGGCCAGTTGAGAGGGTTCATTCGGAGTGGTGGTCGCATGATGCGCGCCACTTGCCGGATCGAGTGCTCGAGATAGTTTGGGCATGTCCAAAGACATTCGGAGGATCCCGGCACTGCGCACTAGGGTCGCCTGCACCTCACCGAGTGTGATGAGAGGTGGACACGTTTGAGGACCACTTGGTGGCGCGAGGGCCTCCCCGTGTGCCGTACTCTTCAAACACGGTGTGGGCTACTTTCCATGGTACTCTAGGGTCTCACATCCCTTTCTCTTCCCTGAGCATTATCAGCAGCTTGCAGATGAGCCTGATGTCAGTGTGGTACGTGTCTTTTATGTTAATTGCATGATAATGTTTCTTAATATTCTATTTATTTAAATAATAATGTTATGTTATTTGGTTGACAGATGCTACCAGAGCTGATTGATTTGGTTGATGACATTGATGGGGCCATCGATGATCATGTCCCGAGCCGATCGGGGAGCATGTTTGGCGCATCAAGAGGTCGCTGCTCAACCCCTTACGTGGGTTTAGGAGGAGGTTTGGGAATGTGTATGAGAGGAGGAGGGGGCGCAACACCCAGTAGGATATGTCATAGGGGGATATTTGTTTAGTTTTTCTGAATAATTTAACTACTTTGTTTCATTTGGTTTTTTAATTTGAAATTCCTTTTACTTTGGCGCAAATTTATTGTCATTACAGTAACAATTACGGTAAAATAAAAAAGTTGAACAGGATTTAATATTGGATAAGAACAGAAATTAAAAACACAAATTGCAAAAATAAAGGATAGGAAATTTAAAACGAAACGATGGGGAAAACAAAATACAATCTAGTTCTACTTAGAACTACTACTACTACCTCTAATTCTACGGAGGAGTTCTTCGACAGATTCTCGTGTTTCGAATTTAACAATTCGAGATAAGGTTCAATGAAACCTTGGAATTCTTCATGTTTCTCAAACATTTGTGAACGTCTTCGTCATTCTTGATAGGCTTAAGGCACTTCGAATACGACACGTGGGTTCCGGTTTACGACGTAGGGGATTCACATTCGATTTTTTTAATTTCTTCTTTGAACACCATCTAGTTTCACATTTTTTATTAGTTTTTCTTTCAATTCTGGGAATGTGATGTTGTTCTTAAGCCTGAAATTTTTAGTTTCACGACCATGAACCAACCCACCAGGTATGGAGTCGCACGGCATAGTCATCTCATAGTCAACTTTACAGGTGTGCGTAAGTATGGGTTGTTGTGGTGCGGGTGGTGGTGGTTGAAGAAGATGCATGATCTATTCTGGAGTTCGTCTTGTGTTCACATACTGACTCTAAGATTTGTCGCCCCATCGGAACGTTAGCTAGATGTTCCATCATTGCGCGGACGTCGTTGTCATTTCGGATCTCCATGACTGAATACTGGACAGTCCCATCATCTCTACAATTGAACTTTTTGAAACGTATACGCTCCACGTCTTTACGCCACGCTCCCTCTAGACGAATCTTCCTCTCAGCCTTTTCCTTCAGTTGGGCGAAGGTGATGTCCTTACTCATCCCTGCGAAGACATGGTTAGGACAATGAAACACAACACCATGTTAAATCGGTGGTGACAATCCCATTGTGGTGAAGCGGTCATAGGAATTTGTCGTTTGAGTCTTGGGTTGAGCACAATTGCCATTCCATTTCAATTTTGGGTTGGGAAGAAGGAGAGAGAAGTTTTGGTGAAGAAGCGGTGGGTTGGGAAGAAGCGATTAGGGTTTGGTGAAGAAGGTCCGAGGATGTGAACCCCTTTTATAATAGGCGTGGTGAAATGTCACCGTTGATTTCATTTTTAGATCACAAATCGAGCCATTTAAATTCTATCCGTTCGAGCACAATTTCCAAAGGGATTGACATCCACTCCTTTATCGACACATTTGGTCGATTGTAAACCGTTGATTAAAAGCGCGCCGGTGGAATCGAGGCGCCCAATACCGCTATCTTTGCGCAGAATTTTCGCAACATTTGTTCGATCAACAAAATTCGAACATGTTCGCATTACACAATTGAACTTTGTTCGTATGACCTATTCGAACAGTGAAAAACGCCAAGCGGGTGTCTGTCCATATTTAACACACTCGAGCGGTCTCGTTCGAACCGATTCAAGCCCCGTGTTCGAACAGTGAAAATTTCGAAAAAATAGGTCTTTTGGTCTTTTCACACCCTTATGGGGTGTGTTTAGAGTAGGAGGGGGTGTGGGAAAAGCAAGAGCCTAAACTAGGGGTAGGGTTTTGGTTCCATTAGAAGAAAGAAAACAAAAAAAAAAAAAAAAAAAGAGAGAGAGAGAGGGCTGGAAAGTCGCATGTGACCATATGGGGGGAGGAGGAAGAGGAGCATTTCTTCATTTCTTGATTGGGTAAGTTCGTTTTGGTACCCATCTTCCCCATTTTTCTTTCTCTATCTTTTAGTATAAGTTTTAACCATTATTTCCCCTCCATTTCCTCTTTTCCATGGATGGGTTTGAAGCTCAAGTGTTGGAGAAAGCTATTAAGTTGGTGGTTCTTGGGTTGTTGAAGGAGAGGTTTCTTGGGTTTCCAATTTTGAGGTAAGGGGGATCTCTTTCATACATAATAGTTTGTAAGATGAGTAATTATGTGTGGGTTAGGTGTTTAGGGTAATTAATTGTTGTTTGTGTGTTGTTTGAATTAATTGATTGTTTATGTGTTGTTTGAATTAATTGGTGTTATGCTTCAATTAGAAATTGATGAACCCATGCTAATTGTTGTTAAGATGAACATGATATGAACTATGCATGCAAGGTGTTTGATGTATTGCCTCAATGAAATTGAGTATGAAAATATGATGATTGTAAGGTGTTTGATATCTTACCTAAATGAATTGGTGTTGAAATTTATGTGTGAGGCATTGTGCCGTGATTGTAGTTGGTTTGGGTGATTGATCATGATGAGTTTTACTTGCTTATGGGTTTGTGCGTTTTCTGGACACTGTTTCGGTCTTTTTAAAACTGGTACTGTTTGGTCGATTCAAAAATTATGTGGCTGAGTGTTTTCGAAAATAGACTTAAAGCCGGTCGTTTTGGCACTGGTTTCGTTAAATTCGGAGTCGTGTAGCTCCAGTTATGAGTCTCCAAAGTCGGGTCAAAATTCTAGAGTCAAACTGTGGGTATGTTCGGTTTTTGCAAGTTTTAGGTCTCCAAATGAACTCCGTTTTACGATTCTTAGTCCTGGGGAGTGTTGGTCTAGTCCCTAGATGTGAGTTTGTCCTTGACCTTGGTGGTAGCCCTAGAGTTAATGGTTGATGATGGTCTTAGACAACTTAAGTGGTTGTTTGATGAATTTAAGGTGATGTGTAATAATTTGAGGTGATTGTGTAAGATGGTTGTTCAAGATGATTGTTTAAAATGAGGTGTGTTGTATTGCAGTGATGATTAAGCGATGTGTAGGCTTCGGCCAAAGCGATGTGTGCCCTCAAGGCTTATATTGTGATTGAAGTTGAGTTGCGAAGTGAAAAGTGATGAGTTAATGATTGTTGTGGTAGATGTATTGTGTTGTGGTGCATTGTCATGGTGTTACACAATTATTCATGCATATTCAGCGAAGATGTAGGCTTCGGCCAAAGCGACGATGGGCTTCGGCCAAAGCGACGATGGGCTTCGGCCAAAGCGATGTGTGGGCTTCGGCAAAAGCGATGTGTGCCCTCAAGGCTTATTGCGATGATGATGGATCCACATGCATACTTGCACTCATGCATACATTCATATGTTTGGTGTTGCCTTGATGATGATTGTGAGTTGATGTGCCATACTTAATGCTAGATGCTAAATGTGATTTACGTTAGTTGCCTTCCCTAATATAATGCTTATCCTATTTGCTATTATTTATGTAAAGAGACTCACCTCATTGCGTCGTGTTGCTTCGTATGTCAAGAACTGCGGTGATAGCAAATGAAGTAGTCTAGTGATGGTCATGCTCGATATGTAGCAGGGGGGCGGGAAGTCTTAGATATTTAATAATTTATTTTGATGTATTGATCGATATAGGATGTTGTATTAAATACTTTGAGACTGGTCGATGTTCTGCTGTGCTGGTGATTTATAATCAGGATGTTGTAAATAACTAAATAAGTGTTTTTGAGGGTTCGCCCCATTTTGGCGTGCTATGTATCACGCACAAGGTTGTTTTATGAAAATTCAATTAAATCGTTTTATGTCATTGAAGAAACGTAGCACTCTCTTAGAGGTGCGTGGAATATTTTTGAAAACTCTGATTTTTAAAATTGACTAAATAGTAATTTAAGAAAGGGGGTGTTACATCTTGCGTGGGTTTTTGCGTTTCCTTTGACATGGTCAGTTTTTGACTTGCATGGGTTTTTGCGTTTTCTTTGACTTGGTCAGTTTTTGACTTGCATGGGTTTCTGTTACATCATAAACGTAACCCCTAGGGGTTTTCGTTCTTCCCTTGTATAAATAGGGGTTTTTCGTCGCTTTGGTTGTTCATGGCTTTTTTGCAAGCCCCACCTTATTGTGAGGTCGCATCCCCTCCTTTGAGTCTTTTGAACAACCCCATATGCCGCAGGCGTGTGGGGGTTGTCAAGAGGTTTAAAGTGGGGGTTATTGATCTTCGCGAACTCTGGCTCTTTCCCTTTTGCAGGTGGTTTGTCTTTGAGTGCTGGAGTTGTTCAGAAGACTCAAGAAGCGATCGAATAGGAAATCTCGTCGGTCGTGTGCGGAAGGTGACACCTCGACCGTTCGACGCGGGGTCTCGTCATAATTGGATGGCAATCCTCGAGTGGGCTTTGGTGTTGCTTTTGGTACGAAGGGAGAGGTCGTCCTGACCGTAGTTTGAAGTTCTTCCACTTTCGTCAGGGGATCGTCTTCCGCACTGCTTCCTAGGGCCGATTCAGAACATTGGATGTAGCAATCAGGCCAGGAAGCTCATCAGAGGATACTTCAAAGTTCGGTGGTACCTGCGATAAAGTCATCGTCACCGGGCACACATTAGTAGGTTATGCTTTTGTAATGATTTCAAATCCACATTGTCATTGTAATGTAGTGACGTATTGAAATAAAACACGACAAACTTAATTAGTACTAAAAACCTTCCCTTTTATTGTTGTATCTGCTTATCCAGCTTTTCTTTTCGTCATGCGACCGATTGCATCTTCCTTATCTTCCGGCTTCTTTCCTGGCCGATGGTATTGCGGTATTTCTGAGTTTCTTTTTGGCCGACGGCTCAAGGGCCGAGGTCTTTTGATTGATGTGATGCGACGCAATGTTTGATTGATTTGATTTTGGCGGGAGGCGTCATCATGACATTTTCGGGAACCGTTACATTTTTTAAGTGCTCCATTGGGGGCAAGACACGTGCCACATCCCTACTGCTTGGGATTTGAACCGCTTCGAGTCTCCACCGTTGATCTCCTTGGTAGGTTTGTGAGCCGTTGGATCATTTCCACTCCGAAAGGGTCTTACCTTTGTGCATCTTTGATTGGTTTTCTTTTTTGTTTCACTTCCCTTCCATTCCTGCTATCGTCTCCTTCTCGCGTCTCTTGTAGCCTGTGCTCCCCAACTCTTGGCCTTGTTCTTCCTTTGGTGGCGTTCGCGACTATCTAGGTCTCTTTTTTCAGGTACGTGGCCTCTTGCATTACTCCTTCGCTTTCCGTTTTCTATGCGCTGCCTGTTGTCTTTGGTGGTCTCTGCTTGTTTCCTCAATTCGCGTCCATTGTTCCTGCAAAAGTAGGGATGGTTTCGATAGCTGAAATAAGTAGTGATATTGATAGTTGAATTCGCGACAAATCTTAGAGCTGCATCTTCAGGGGTGGCCCCCAATAAATCAATCAGCAGCTGCTCTCCCTGCCACGAAGTCCAGTCTGGCATGTCATAGAACCGGCCAGTGATGGGGATGTGTAGAAGCTGGGATACATCATCAAGGGTGATGCTCATCTCACCCACAGGAAGGTGGAATGATGATTGTTACCTCAAAATTTCGACAGCATATTAAATGAAGTTTTAAATGGGGTTTGACTTCACATTTAACAATGTTTTGGGGACCACAGGTCACTATTCAAGTCAATGCACCATCAATTCGACAGAAAGGTATACGAGTGCAGAAAGTGCAAGCGAGCTTCGACAAGCTTAGCTCTCAAAACTATGAAGCAAGCAAAGCAAGAAACCTTCGACAAGAGAGGGCTCAACTCTTCGACAAAGTTGGGTTCAACACTTCGTCAAGCGGTTGACAATGAGTTAGTCGAAATGCAAAAAGCAGCAGTTAGTGGGCGGTTACTTCTCCACATTTTTAGGAGGCAGTTATCCTTTTTCCCACGATGGTTTCCCAGAGTATAAATATTCTTTTGTAATAGGAAATAGGGGTCACCACATTTCACAAGAACTCTGAGAAACTCAACTTCCAAACTAAAGCGAAATACGAGTGAAACAGATACTTTGTACGTGTTGGTGAACCATCTTTCTTTCAATTAATGCAATACTTACTTTCTTTTTTACATTTGTTGCATTTACTGCTTTCATTGTGCTTTCAATTTGCTTCTTTCTATCATTCTCTGTTCTTATACGCGTCAAACACACAAAACTTAAAGGCAATTGTCAAAGAGATTTTCTAGTTTGATCTCACAATCTCAACATTGAAAACTAGTGATTGTTTGCTAAAAACACCCAAGAAACAAATTGCACACGACGGTGGGACCTTTGCCATTAATTTTGTGTTGTTTCTATAAGTGTATGTATTTGTATGCACTTGAGGAGTGGTAGAATGGTACGCACCAATTCTAACAATGCCTCTAGTTCTAACCCCCGTGGTATCACAAGCGGCAAGGAACAACCATAGATTACGTAAGTGTCGGTGTTGCGGGGACAATGGCCCCGATGAACATCAATAACCGTTCCCACGATGTCGATGACCAATGTTGGGTCGACACAATGCGTGTCTTTGCCACAAAGTATAGGACTTCCTTCTAGTCCTTATATGGCAACAGGAATAGTTTAGAGGCGCGTTTCGCAATATGAGTCTACCACCATACCCTTTGGTGTATATGGCATGCCTCTTTGGAATGCCACACGTTTCGACCTTTTCCCTTCACATGTGTCTTCGAAAGCACACTTGGTCGAAATCCTACCGCATTAACTAATGCGTCCTTGTTGGCGTTAAGACAACAAGTAGACGAGTAATCATGATATGGTTAATATGCTAACCCAACAAATTGGTACTGCTTTCAATCCGTTGATTGAACACCAATACAAGTTACCAAATGTTAGCAAACCAAATGGGTAGGATTGCGATTTCTTTGGGGCTCCTACGGAAATAATAGGCAAGTACCCAATTGTGGGAATAATACGCCTAATACCCCACAGAGATCGATTCATCGTCGAAGCCCAGCGGTTGTAGGAAGTAACAACAAGGGATGGGAAATCATATCCCTGAAGTAGTGATGGTAAATCGAAACCAAAACGCTGATGATGTTGTTCGACAAGTGCAACGAAATAACGTTTGCGCTCAAGACAACATAGCCAATTTGGTAGAAACCATAATGGCGCAAAATGGCCTTAACATAGGTTTACATAGGCCTAATTTCATATCGCCACTGTGTGAGTATGTGTTGCAAGCAGAATTGCCAAGAGGTTGGAAAATTCCCAAGTTTACTAAGTTTGGGGGTGATACCAATGAGTCTACTGTCGAACACATTGCCCGTTACATGACTGAGGCAGGGGATATAGCCCAAAACGAGAGTTTGAAAATGAAATATTTTTCAAATTCTCTAACTAAGAATGCCTTTACGTGGTTTACCACTTTACCCCCTGGTTCTATGTATACGTGGGGGCAATTGGAAAAAGCTTTTCATGAACAGTTTTACATGGGCCAGTCGAAGATTAGTCTTAAGGAATTGGCCAGTGTTCGACGCAAAGTGCCTGAAGCTATTGATGATTACTTGAATAGGTTTAGGTTATTAAAGGCTAGGTGTTTTACACAAGTGTCTGAACATGAGCTTGTCGAAATGGCTGCAGGTGGCCTTGATTATTCAATTAGAAAGAAATTGGATACTTCTCATTTGAGAGATATGGCCCAATTAGCCGATAGAGTTCGACAAGTTGAAAGGCTTAAAGAGGAAAAGGCTAGAGTGAATAAGTTCAATAAAAAAGAAAACTCAGTTGGGTTTCATAAAAAAGAGAAAATAGCTTATGTTGATGAGGAATTTGATGATGTCGAATCTGAGGAAATAGATGTGGCTGAACTGAAGCCTGGTCCTCCTTATGCTTGTAAATTATTAAGGCCTGCAAATGGGAATAACCCTGTAGAGCCTAAAAATGATAGATTCGTGCCTAAAACGTACACTTTTGATGTTACTAAGTGTGATGAAATTTTTGATCTGTTAGTAACTGATGGCCAAATAATAGTGCCTAATGGCCTGAAAGTACCTCCTCTCGAACAGAGGAAGAGAAAGGGTTATTGTAAGTTTCATAATTTCTTGGGACATACAACTGACCGTTGTGTACTTTTCAGGAACATTGTTCAGAAAGCAATCGAAGAGGGGAGACTAAGATTTGGTGATAAAAAGAACAAAGCACCAATGCAGATTGACGCTGATCCACTCCATCAGGCAGAAGCAATGTATGCAGAGCCAATGGAAATGAATATAAGCATGGTGGATGTGAAGATGGCAGGTTCTCCTAAGCCTGTTAAACCTTCGACAAGTTACCAACCTACAACATCAATTAACCAAGTTTTTTAGACTATTAGCCAAGTGATCAATTAACCAAGTTTTTAATCCACGCCTCGAAAACTGTGAAAAAGCAGATTGACTAATAGTCTAAAAAATTTAGTTAATTGGTGTTGTAGGTTGGTAACTTGTCGATTTGTCAAAATTGTTTTTGTCAAAATAGCATTTTTGAATTAAAAAATGTACCTGAATGGCTCTGCGGTAGGTACTAGAGAAGAGAGGGCACAAGAAATTGACATAGGAATATCCTTACCTCTCTAAAAACGAAATATTACCAGAATGAGCCCCACCGGGTATAGACCATAATGTTCATTAAATTGATTTAACCCACACACACAGGCAGAAAAGGGGCCAATTTGTCATTTCGTGTTTCAGAGAAAGAAATTTCATATTTCTCACATCACACGCGCACGCAAGTATACATATGATTGTATCTTGGCTTCCAATCCAAGGCAAGAATGATGGTTACGTGCCTGGCATGCAAAGCTTTCGATCCATTTTCTTGGTTGGTTAAGTCATTGCGGAAGCAAAGCATTCATTCATTCATTCAATCATTCATTCTGTTTTGGAATCAAAGAATGGCATCCCTCATAGCTGGAGTTCTAGTGAAGCTTCTCCAAAGTATGAATTCTAATTCAAATAGTAATGTGAAGAAAGTACGCAGCGAATATCGCTCCGTTCTTCTGCAGGTCATCAGCATTGTTCCTGCATTATCCGGGTCTGAATTATGGCCTAACCAAGGTTTCTTCATTAAAGTCTCAGATTCTTCTCATTCAACCTATGTCTCACTTTCAAAGGAAGACAATGAGCTTATTCTCAATAATAAGTTGCAGCTTGGCCAATACTTTTATGTGGATAGGATCCAATCTGGTACACAAGTCCCAGTTCTTGTTGGGGTTAGGCCACTTCCTGGACGCCACCCTTTTGAAGGCAATCCTAAGGATTTAATGCAGATGTTGGAGGAGGACCCATCACCACTTCCTCATACTCATTCTCATCATGGAAAGAAATCTACTCAAGCTGTTGAAGCCAAAGAGAACCAAAATTCTAGGCAGCACAAGATTGTTATTAAAGAAGAAAAAGTTGTTGTTGCATCTAGGTATATGCAGGGTGTTTTAAATCCAAATTCAAAACTGAATGAGCCAGATATTAAAGTTAATAATGTAGGAAGCAAAAGAAATCATCTTGATAAAGTAGGATCTACAAAAGGAAAGCAACAAGAGATCAAAGGTAAGGTATAATTCATTCTTCATCTACAAAAGGAATTTCAATTTTAATGTGTAGTTGAAAACTTCAACCAATCCTATGTGGCTATGGAAGAGTTACTTAGGAAATAGAAAGCAATATGAAAATTGCAAGTATTTCAATTAACATAATCTTTTTCATACCTGTAGTAGTTCAAAAGGACTTAATTTCATTCATTTCGAGAATGAATATAATAGAATAGAATAAAATAAAATATAAGTTTGAAATTAAAGGAAGCAAAAAAAGGTGATAATGTTTGGTTTTAGCATCACAGGTACTCCCAACAACGCCAACTCATACTCGATTTGAGACACTTTCAACAAAGAAAGATAAAAGCAATTGCACCGATTCGATTTCATGGTCCTCTTTACCAGCCAAGCTTTTGAGGCCTGGAAAGGTGAATTAAATTTTACTTTCTCCCTCATTGCCTCCCTTATTCTTTTATTTGGTCACTTAGCTAATTAGACTCTTGTTCACTTATGTCTGCCTTATTTTCATTTAATAAGGGAATTATTAGAAGGAAACATTTAGCCTCTCAGATTATAATAGAAGCTCAAAAAGAAGCATCTGAAGCAGGAAAGATAGTTAAGTGCTTAAGGTATGTATGTGAAGTTGTAATCTAAAAGTTCAATATTCCCCAAGCGCTTTTCTAACCTTAAATTTCCTTTCAGTATGTTTGGCGATGTCTGCTCTTCTGCTATATCAGAGAACCCACATGTCACATTGAACAAATTTTTTGCACTGCAACAAGTCATAGACCAGCCAAATGGTACAACTCAGTTGAAGGATAAATCCCTTCAACAACCACATATAATGAAATCTCATACAGAAAAACATAAATCTGGCATAACAGTACCTCTACGTCCTGCTAAAACCACATCAAAGTCTCTAAAACCCTTAACCAAATTATCAAGGACTGAGAAACAAGATTGGGCCAAAGGGGATGGTATAAAAGAAATCAATGAGATCAAACAAGTCTTTTTGAATGAAACAAGATCATGGTTCTTTAGGTACTTGGAAAAGACATTGGATGCTGGATTTTCCCATGAGAATACACTACTAAAAAAACAAAAATTAGAGATGCCCAAAATCCCTCTCTAAACAGTCAAAATTCGTCACTAAACGATTTAGAGAGGGAATTTGCGATTTAACCAAAAGATAAATCAACAATTTTGGCGTCACAAAATTTTTTTAGAGAGGATCACGATAATCCTCTCTAATAGTGAGGAAAAATCCGTCGCTAACAGAGAGGAAACAGTTCCGTCTCTAATAGCGAGGAAACAAACACGCGTCGCTAATAGAGAGGAACACTCATGTCGTCGCTAATAGTGACGAAAATATCCTTCGCTAATAGAGAGGAATATTTTCCATCGCTAACAATGAGGGAACAATTTCCTCTCTAATTTTGGCAGATTTACCCAGAGTAATTTTTACAAATACCAATTGTTTTAATTTATCTATTTCCACCAAATACCAATTATTTTAATTTATCTATTTTCACCAAATACCAATTATTTTAATTTATCTATTAGAAAACCTTTTGATCTCAAAGGAGCTCTTTTAAAACATAGGCTACAAAATTTTTAAAAAACACAAACATCTATTAAATCGTGTAATCATAATCCATACAAGAGAAAAGTAAAATTCAGCTTACAATCCAAAAGACATCATTGTTTGAAAAGAAAAAAAAACACATCAACCATCTAGTTCATCAAAATACTCATTATCATGTTGTTGACCCTCCTCGTTTGGTGAAGGTGGAGGTGAAGGCGGACGTGGATGACTCTGAGAAAAAGCTTCCATAAATTTAAGCAACTTCTCCTGATTTGCATGAAGTCCACTCATTTGCTCCTTAAGACTTTGGTTTTCAACCTT